>JAAKBD010000012.1:0-1349369 GCA_012656105.1 Phytophthora syringae
GTGGAAGCCATGTGCCATCGTTTTGGCGACTGAACCGCAACTTAGCTTCTTATGCTATTAGCCATACCGAGGCTGCATATGATACCCGCAGCCACAATAACATGACCACGCGGAAGAATCGGAGCACGGAGGCTGCAGCATCGATATCGTTCTAGTCATTCTCCAATTTGAGCTCTCGGCCTCCTTCAAGCTACAACGACAATGTCCAAGGTCCTCACCACCGCTATCATCGCAGCGATTGCTGTTGCAAGCACCTCCGCCCACGACAGCTGCGTACTCGTGGACTTCACCGCCCAAAAATCTGAATTCAACGATCTCAACGCTGCGATCGACCTCGTCAAGTCTACCAATGTGGTTGACTCAATGCTCGGCAAGTACGACCCCTTAATTCTGAGTGGCATCTCGCTCGGCGAGTTCAGTTACAGTGTCCTGGGGCAGGACGTGACGATCGTACCCGCCATCGACTCGATGAAGGTCACAGGTCTCTCTACCCTCGTGCTTCAGCACGTCAACGTCACGTCCTCGAACTCCGTCGACGTTGGAGTGTACTCGGATGACAAAGTCTCCGTTGACGCCACGTTGAGCGTCACAATTAAGGAGTTGCATGCGACTGCCACCGCAAAAGTAGCGCTGGGCTTCGACAAGCCAATCTGTACGACCAACATTGAGACGAACGTTTACGCATGCGCGCCGGGTGTACCGCCATCTTCATGCTCGAACGTGACCATTATGGACATCGAGTCTAAAGTGGCCAGTGCTTCCAACGGCGGCAGCTACAGCAGCGTCGTGAAAGAAGTGCTCATGAAGTTCAAGGACGCGTCTGTGCAGTCGTTTATGCTTGACTTCGCGTCGGTCTCCACGTTCGACATTACATTCGACAGCTCGGATATCGTGTTTTCCTCGATCGCGGGTATGCTCGCTGACTACTCTGCCGATGAGATCAACAAGAAGGAGGATGTGTACGATTCTGTCATCTCGACGGTCAACGAGAAGGTACCCGGGCTACTGAATGATCTCATTGAGTCGAAGCTGAAGTCGCAACTTGGAGCAACTTGCTTGTCAGAGAAGTAGCTGCTGAGTAGCGGATGTATGTGTTAGATTTTCCGAAACGTGCTTTGAGTAATACACATTGTTTGCTACACGTAGCTGGCTTCTCATACAAAAAACAATCGGTGTATCTGCAACGGCAAATGCCCCCAAGTCCTCACACGATACGGAAATGCACCAAGTGGCAGTCTAATCCGCTTTGGGTTACCAAAAGTGTCGAGTTTTGATCTACCGGCTTATGGTGCTCCCGCAGACTTTTCGTGTGGCAGAGTGATCCGCTCGGGGTAAAGGTGTGGTTCGAAGGGTATTCCAACAGGTTCTCTAGTCTCGCCGAATAGATGTCGACGTAGCGCTGAACGATGAACGCGAACTGGGAAGGGTAGGTATCAGCTCGGAACACCGACCCAAAATTCACGTTGACCAGGTTCTCCATTTCCATCTGAAGGGCCTCGTGGACATTCACAAGCTGCTCCACGAAAGCATGGTTCTGCGGAGTAAAAGAAATCCTGGTTACTCTCCATCAATAGACCCCAAGCAACATAAAATACGGTCGGTACCTGTGATTCGACCTCCGAGCGAAGTTCATTTTGGATACTGCGCATTAGTCCTTCGAACTTGTTCATCTGAAAACAGTTATAGATCAAACTTGTCAGTATGGGGAGGGGCAAGTAACTTTTTTGTTGGTTTATAAATCGCACCTGGAAAGCAAGCTGCTGCATTTCTCCAAAATAATCAAGCACCTTACCCGTGGCTTCTTGCTATTGATCGCTGGTCTGGCATTCAGTAGGATAATGCCAGATTCTAGGGGTTTCCTCGCAGTGAACTATTGGTCCACGCCCTGGGGATACCTCGTACATCTCTTCTCGGACTCCCGGCGGATCTTCTTCACCGGTGGCCGAGGCAATCCGGAAGGACACGGGAGCTGGCTTCGCATCCAACGCTCGATCTACGCCCCGGGGACTTCCTATGCATCTTCTCAGATTGCCGGCAGATTTGCCGGTAACTAAGGCATCCCAAGGGACTCCAGGCATTAGCTTCGCAGCCAACTCTCGGCATACCCGTCGGGGAATTCTCATGCATCTTCTCGTGGTCTCCTGCAAAGGTACTCCCCAGGACCTCGAGGCACTCGGAAGGCACGCAACAGAAGTCAACTTCGATAGCCGACTCCCGGGTGCTTATTCCGGGATCACTTACGCCTGTGGGCATCTTCTCGGGATCTTCAGCAGGGTTAGTCTGCTGATGACCGAGGCATTCAGAGCGAGTACTCAAGAGCCCGCTGATTCAGCCGACTCCAGGGCTCCTCCACCGGGATACAACAGTACTCCTTCGCCGACGAGGTCGTCTCCAGATTGCATCTTCTGATAACAGACCTGCGTCGGGGAGTACGTATCTGGTCGGGATTGAAGCCCAGTCCGGCGTACTTGCTGGCCTCCTCACCGAGCCCACGGTTCGGGAATCCAAAAGCACTGTTTCACCACTGTGAGCGGTGCGACGACACATACCATGCCGCGCACAAGGCGTCCCAGGACGCAGCACTGCACCCAAAGTCGTCGACAAATGAACTTCGGAACACGACAGGCCTTCTCTGCTACGAGACCACTCGGTTGTGATGGGTCACCGTGTCTGTGCTGGTCCAGGAGACCCGGGGCTCCGTTCCTGGGATGCTTGTCGCGCAGAAGACAGTATGAGCCTCAGGTACTCTAAAGCTGTAAAATCCTCGAACGTATCATCCTGGGGAGAACCGGACTGAACCCAAGAGCCAGCTATCCCACGAATTTGGTTGCATCTCCATGGTCACCGTAGGTTTGGCGGCGCCATAGTGTGGTAGAGTGGATCAGCTAAAATCTAATAGACTGAAACCCTCTAGTTCACTGTGCCGGACACCGACTATCGGAGGGGTACTCCGCTGGCCGTGTTGTTGCTGATAGGTTCACCTTGTGTACCCGTCGGTTGGCTCTCTCGTTGTCGCGGGATGCACAGTTGTAGAAGCTTGGACGTCCTTGTGCGGACGTGGGAGGTGGATCCGTATGGACGTCTTCACAGGGGTCCGCGTAGTTGTCGATCTTGAGCTTCTTGCCGTAGATCTTGTGGATCCGCAATAGAAATGCGTGATCCGGAGTTGTTCCTTGTTGGGGGTTGACCTTGGCCTTTCCGAGTGCTTGACGCTACCTTAGCGTTAGAGTTGAGGGGGAGAGAGCCGAAGGGCGAGCACTAGCCAAGCTGATCTAGTAACTGCCGCTAAATGCAAGGAATGCGTATATTAACTTGATTAAAGTATGGGCCAATGTAATCCCAATACTAATAACCAGCTATGCAATTCCAAGCAAATTCGTGTCTGTTTAGGTTACTCTATGGTCTCGAATCCCCTACGACTGGCTCCCAGAGCCCGCCAGATCCTACACTAGTAATTTGTATACTATGGCTACACTCCGATCCCCTAGGTTCGGATGCGTACTTATCGGATCCTCCATCGTACCTATCCGGGAGGTGCGTACTTCAGGATCCCCTTCCCACCGTAGTCCGGATCCGTCACTCCGTTGTTGCACGCCCCTTCATTGACAGCCATCACCGCGGTCGCTAACCATCGTGTCCACAGTTTGGACACACATTGGTACCACAATAGCATCGCACGCTGCGAAGGCCAAACGACCTGCCTCGTACACCGGGAGCTGTGAACTCATGGGATAGTCTCCGGAGAGTCTCCAACCTTCGGGGGTAATGGGCCGCCAAGGAAGCGTTCGGTCACACGCGACTGACGTTGCGTCCCCTAGAGTCGATCGTCTCGTTGTCCACGGGACACCGCCTGGCACAATACGATTACTCCGGGGTCGATTACGGCGTCGACGTCGAATTTAGATGCAGCCGAACCGCCGGAATTGGATGTAGGCATAGCGTCGTCCATTGGCGTGGTACAGTCCGCGATATTATCCCGCGGTCAATCTCGTTGCCGTCGCCGCCGTGATACAGGTTGTGGTGACGTCAGGTGGTCAATCTCGGGCGTAGTCGACGAGACGTCTCTTAGCGCCCAGCGATCACGTCGAGGTCGATTGAGTAGTTGCCGCAGATCTTCCCACCGTTGGATCAGCTGGGCCGATCTCACTGGGAAAGGCGCCCTCGGACTGCCAGCGTTCAGGATAACTTCTCCTTGCCCAACGACGACTCCGATGCTGCCCCATCTGGCTGGTTCCGGCTCGGTTGTCGCAAGGCGGCTTCCTAGGCGTACTCAAATTCTAGAGCGACCACGTTCCGGGGTAGCTGCGACTTGCTCCCGAAGAACCTTCACCACCGATCTTTGCGCCTCAAGCTGGTCCTGCAAAGGCTGCCGCTGTTCGTTCAACTGCTGGATCTGATGCACGAGCTCGTGCGTCTCCCGGGATTTCACTTCCCAGGCACGAGCGTCGGCCGCTCCTGCAGCTGCGTCAGCAGCAAAACCAACACCTTCCGGATCTCGGGCGATTACTTCCACCTCGTGACGGAAAACTGCATGCGCTAGGGCCACGTGTTATTCCACACGCCAACACAAGGCGACATAGTCCTAGCCTTGTTGCTCCTGGCCCTGACGGAGTCGTTGCCGAAGGGCGTCGGCGGCCTCTCTGCGTCGAGCTTCTCCTATCGTCCTCGCTTAGTAACTTTGGGATCCTTGCGCTCAGAACGAATAAGTTCTCGTTCGGCTGATCGTTCCCAGAAAGCCTGTTCGTAAGCGTGTAGTCGGACACGCTCCTGCTCATCTCGGGCAGCCATTGCTGTTTGCAGCCAGGCGATCTGTCACTGCACTTCGCGCAGACCTGGAGTATTCGGGATAGAGACAGGCGCTTTAGACTCACTCAGCACCGGGATATCAGGATCGGTCTCTTCGAGTGGCGCGTCTCCGTTGTCCACGGACGATGTCATCCCCGGCGTCACGGGCCCCTCAAGCTAGTTGTCGTCAGCGAGGGTACTCTAACACTGGGACATGCACGTCCTTTTAGGTCCTAAGAGCATCGCATTCAGCAGTGATAGTGGCTACAATCACACGCGCCATCGCATCATCCGGTCTGAATGCTGGAAAATCGCCCCTGCGGGGCATGTTCTCATCGGGCGTCGTCATAGAGGTATCGCCTGGGGTAACACTCGACGTGGCCACAACATCTGGAACTGGTCCGTCCCAGTTACGAACAGGTTCGTCCGAGTCTGACCTGGACGGGATGGACGATGGGACGTCCAAACTGTCTCCTCGATGCTTGGGATCTGGATGACTCGCGTCAGATTCAGACCATTCACTGGGTCGAACCTGGGCAATACTCGATCGGATCATCACTGCTTGTCCGAGATGCTCTCGTTCTTCCGTGGTCAGCATCGGTATGTCGCCATCTTCCTCGATTCCATACATGGCTGTCGTATCGGGGTCCATGACTTAGAACGGAGCGTCTGCCTTGCGAACGGCGAATTTCCGGCTTCTGCAATCTCGTTCCACGCGTTCTGTTCATCGACGAGAAACTCCCGGAGGAACAACGCATCGGCTATGAACTGACCATCCCGCGCAGTGACGAACTTAGGGGGACGGTACTACGTTGACGAATGCGAATCCTGCTTCGTGCATCATGGTCTGCAACAGGGCGATCACCGCGACGTGATCCCAGGAGCTGTCATTGAGGAGCAACTTATCGAGGTCTACGCGATGTGCCCATCGCTCCGAGACGATCGGTAGACACAGACGTTCGTCTCGGAAACTTGCAGTCCAGGGACATTACGGATCTCCCGGAGCATTAATTTCTAGGAGATAACGACTGGACGCGTTGGCCTCCATCAGCCAGTTTCGCATTGGCCAGCGGGTTCTCACGGGGTAATACGGGTCTGGGGTAAGATCACCCAGGGTTCCGCATCTTCTAGCGGTCGACTGGGACGTTCGCGTAGTATCGTTGTTGAATCTCGGAGAACGAGTGGCTAACGCACCTCCATCGGGTGACCCCTTGGGGGATGACGATTCCGGGATGCAGCTCGAACTGGGCTTGAACCACTCGCGCCTGGATCCTGGCCGATCTCCTCAGCACCAAGGATGGTTCTCCAAGCTCCGGGGCCGAATGTTGTTCCGGCTAAGGGGTGAGGGATAGCTCCCCGGGCTTGTGCCTGTGTTCCAGGAGGAAGCAGACAAGGCGACAGATTGCTCCATCGCAATGGCAATAGGAGGTCCTACCGCCAGGGTGGTGAGCGACCCCACCGATCTTGAGCTTGCGTCTCCGGGAGAGCAAGCGGGGCTGCCGTCGGTTGCAAATCGGCAAGTGCCAGTTCTCCGCCTCCTGCAGCAGTTCGCGCCTCTTGATTCTGGTCCGTCTGGGTCTCTTGCGACGCCGTCCGGATCACCTGAGCTCGGAACAATCATCGAGGTTGCCGGTGCCGGATAATCGGGAGTCGAAGAAGGAAGAGCCAAGCGGCACGATTGTGGAGCATCTAGGCGAGGGCGTCCCCCGCGACCAGCTCCTCGGCCCCTCGCATTACTCGAGAGGCGGGGCCTCGGGAATCCCGAGGCTGTAGCGTATCTGTAGGGTCTGTAGACATAATAACATAGTTTGTGAGTAGTTAGGCTTATCCTTATCCGGGCACGCGCACCAGTTGTGACGTAGCGCTTGTAACTTTCGCCTTTCGACACTGTTGTCCCTTGGAAACTGGGTGCTTGTGCGCACTTGGACCAGGAAGAATCTCCTGTGTAATAGACGGCCCGTCCGGACGAGGGATTTATTCGGAGCTGTGGGTATCCTCGGGGATTCCTTCTATTGAAAGAAGGCCCGGGGAACTGGGTCAGTAACCTCACCTTGTGTACCCCCATCGAATTGGTTGTTTAGATCAGGAAAAAGGCTAACTACTGGAAACCCAGAGAGTCAGAACCTTGTACAGTACGCTGATAGGTAGTAAAACAATCAATTACCCGGCCAATTCCCGGGGTGGGGTTAATACGCAACTAAAATATATATGCACTAGTTCTTTCAGACATAGATTCCACCAGCGATGGCCGCAAAGTATAAATGTTGTTCCCGTGCTGGCTAGACCACACGCCGGGAGAACAGATATGGAATGCCTAGGACCATAGCGGACCTGAGACAATTAGGTGCTACGTACGAGCTGAGTTGGGTTGGGGGTTGAGTCTTCTATCGCGGATCCCCGGGGCCGCGTCCTTGGCCTTAGTCGCTGGAACCAGGTCTGCGCGCTTGAGGGAAAAAGTAAGACTGAATTATGATCCCTCCGCGGCGGGTGCCTTGGAGGGATTCTTAGACATATGGCGATCTCTAGGATCTGCTAGCTACTTGGTTTCACTATGATCCAACTTGGATACACTATGATTGCTGCTGTCACACGTGCCGCACTGGCTCCACATGGATTACTCCTTGGGGATGCATCTCCATGGGCCCTGTGTAATACACTTCCTGGGGTTCAGCCGACAACTTCAGAAAATTCCGGGGCACTATGTCACAGCCGCGCCTCGAAGACGCACGCGATGTACTGCTGGCTCGTACAACCTGTGACTCTTCGTCAAATGCGTCTCAAGCATATTCGACTGATTCCGCCTTAGTTGCGACGCCGCTGTTCGATGCCGCGCCTGCACAAGCCACAGCGACGACACTGACTGGATGTTGTCTCAACTGGTACGTCAATCGCATCTGACAAACAGTCAAAGGGAAACGAGAACAAAATAGGCGGGTAGAGGGAAAGACGGCGGTGAACATAATGATTGTACTGTACCAGGAGTCCTTTGAAATCCCAGCTGGGCCACTACGCTCCGATTCTACAGCGTACCAGGCCTAGAAGCAATTGATCTGGGATCTGGCACAAAAGCTGGACAGCACGTCAAATCAGCGGCTGCAAACGTTCGACGAAAAGAAACGAATCCGCAAGGCATCTTCACTACGCCAGCGATGGCGTCAGCTACGGGTGTAGCATCCTGAAGCGTACAAGTCATTCGGGGCCCAATATATTGCGTCAAAGAACGATGGCTCCATCGTCGACTGTAGCACACCGGCCACGCATCAATGTACTGCAGACGGTCTCGCTTAACGTCCTGACTAATCAAAAAGGAACAAGAAAATACACACAGGTTAAACCGTCAAGGCTGCTGGAGGCCGGATTTGAACCTGCGATCTAAACGCTGAGCTTCCTGTTCTTCGACTGAGCTACACCAGCATGTGTCTCACAAGGAAATATGTAAATCAGCCTACCTCATCGTACAGCTGACCGTCTTGCCACTGCTCGCCGTTTTGCCGTACCATCGTACGCCAGGGTACCGCCCGCCACGCCGGTGGCCGTCATCTCGCTGTCCGCTCTGTCGCCTCCCACCGTGATGCACCGCACCGTGCTACTGTCTACCGTGCTGCTGGCCGCCGTTCTTCTGTCCCTCGAACCACTGCATGACGTCTTGCTGTCCGTCCGTCGTGTACGCGCCATGGCGCATTTCTATCGTGCTGCCGAAGAACGCCGAATGAACGAGTGGAAGGGTGTGTGCATTTCATTAAAGTACGATTATTACTTCATCCGTAATGAATACGTCGCGTTCATTGGCGAAAAGTTTTTGTGTCTCTTACGTAGCTCACTATGGCAGGTTTCAGGACTGATGTCCGGAACCTGCCACTTACTGAAGTAGTTGCAGTGTATGGGATACTACAGTATAATATGTATTATATTTAAGACGAAGCCCCTCCCAGTCACCGGTGGCCTTGGCCACTGCACCTAACATTAAAAACCGTGGTGTTAGACAACTGTGAAGCTACGTTGCAATTTCACGAGGCTATGCAGTGTATGTTTTGCTCATAGTCTGATATCCACAAAATCGAGATGAATTGATTTGAACAAGAACTGAGTGAGTAGCTACCGTAGATACAATACTAGCTCATACTGAATCGCTTTAAATTGATCGGCACTTCGTCTATCTATCAATTGAGCAGCACCTCCATAAATCTGTATACAGAGTACTTCATTAACAAAACAGGGATACGAATCTTGTTTCTCTATTTCCTCGGACAATTTTGAGCTTGCTTCGAACTTGGCTTGGTTTATGGACAAAATTATCTGATTTTTAAACTAGCGGAGCATTGGTTGCTTTAGGGGCGACGGCCTGAAATTATGTTGTTTACACAATGTCCGGCGACTCCCCCAATTGGTCAAAAAGTATCAAAACACCCATTTGAGTTGCAGTTGGGGATTTTCCGTGACGTACGCAGCAGATATAGCCAATATGAAGGTGACCGGGACCGCTGGTGGCAAGAAGCATGGTGACATAGGTAGCCCGTGAAATGCATAACGTGCTACGAGCGGTAAGGTGACTAATCTGTTGTTTTGCGTGGTGTATGGTTAGAACGCAAGGCACCGAGTCAGAGCGGAGCGTGCATCGTCGAGAAAGCCAAGAAGAAGAAAGAAAATGGTACGTTTAGCATCTAAACGAAATGGTTGATTACTTGCGAGTTAACCTTATGACCTGATTTGCATTGTTCGGCAGCTAACGACAGCGCACCGGGCAATAACGGAATGACTTCCGCCGCATCTACCGCCGCCGATACGAGCTCGGCTGATGACGAGGAGAGCGACGACGGAGAAGCGCTTGCGAGGAAGCAGCTGAAGGTGCTGCAAGCGCAGGCAGCCTGGGCTCGATTTGCCAGTGCCGAGAAACTCCGCCACTGTACGTAATGCGTACATGGATTTAGAACTGTTTTGAAAGTTAATGTGTTGCTACTTTGCATTTACGCAGGCGAGGCTGTTCCTCCTCTGCGTGTGCGTCATGCGGCGCACGCTCGCATGTTCAAGCGCCCGAAGATTGCTACAGTCGTCAAGGACTAGAACTGAGCGTCGACTTCGTGTGAATCTCCGCGCAACCAATTCGGGTTAGTCGCCACATTGGTAGATCAAGAACAGACAAAATTGCAGCAGAAAAGCAGGGTCCCAATGTAGGTGTAAGTGCTAATTTCCTGCTTTTGTTTTATTATTAACTTTTGTTTCCATCAGGACAGTCCAACAAAATTGAAAATGCTGCTGTTGCGCAGCACACAGCAAGATAAGAGTACGTCAAAGGTGTAATAGTTTTCAATTTCATTTCTATCTTATATTTACTATTTTGTTGCCTAGTATTCAGTCCGCTTTGTCTACCTGCTGCAGCATCCGTAGCGTCGATATTTTCACGCAGCATTTGCCATTAAACTTCACGACGAATTTTTACAAGACTGCAAACCTGTTCGGAACTTCGTTGTACTCGCGCCGTCGCCACTTCTCTTCATCCACCGCAACGTTCATCCTGCGAGCTCTCTCCCTTCGACTTGCCTTGGATGTTGGCAGTATACGTTTCCGTTTCGACGACGGAGTTCGCACAGAGTACCCGAGACTTGCATCGTCGCGGCAGATAGATTTCGCTGCAGTTGTGGTAGCATGGTCGTGAGCCTTTGCTTGCGATGACCTTCTGTGGCCGTGCGCAAGGTCGACGGGGACCGCAGTATCGTTCCCTGTGACACCCGCGTCTTCGCCGGTAACGAGTTGAAGTTCTTGTATTTGACGTTTTCGTTGCCGCCGTTTTGCTGGCGCTGGAATCGGACTCACGGCCGTCGAACGCTTGGATTGCAGTTGATAACGAGGGTGTGAAGGTGTTGGTGACTCGAACCTCGCACCGGGACGAAGAAAGCCCTTCGGTGATACGTTCTTCGCATTGGAAGGATGCACCATTCTCGTTGCCTTCTGCCGTCTGGAGACAATTCGAAAATTGCCGGGTGCTGCTTCCCAGAGCACTTCTTGTGTCCAAGAGGAAAGCACCAAGGCTATCTCCACTCTTGCAAACGCGACAAGCAAGCGTGAACGCGTAGAATAAGAAGGTTAGCACTACGTCAGCTTGCTGGCTGACATCGAAGATGCCTCTGCAACGTTTCAACTTCAACGTAGCCTACACAATAGCGATGCCCCATGAATAAAATTAACAACAGTATAAGGTTCATCGGGGTCGCATTAACTTGTTGTGGAGCATGGTTACATGTGTCATTGAATCGACAGTGCAAAATGCTACATCCTTCGTTTTCAACACTGCTCTCTGTATACGCTGTTCCTCGTCTAAAACCATTACACGCTTCTCACTGGACATAGACAACTTGTCAAGTGATAGAGGTTATGTAGGTCCGAGATCGTCTCGGCAGAGCACTCTAGACTGCGCCACATACGCAAACGAGGCACTAGGAATAGCTGATGAGTGAAATACAACTTTTAATCATGTTCATCATTGCCCTTCATGAACTGTAATTGCATAAGCAAGTCGTAGCTGCACCCCTTCGCGAAATACGCTCAAATGACATTTGTTTTGCTCCAGCTCAGTTTTGTTTTAGGACAATTGGTACAATATTGGCGACATCGAGCAGGAACGATGGCCCAACATACAAGTCTGTAATTTTGACAAGTATTATCGGCAAATCTGCATCCGTGCAAAATATGAAGTCGTAAATTATGCCATTCGTCTCATTGCAGAGTCCTGCAGATTGCTCCATATTGAACGTTCCTGTTACGGGCGCTCCAACGGCTAGCTGAACAGAAGTTCCAACAACTTTATCCCTCGCTGGGTTTGCTACTTCAGCTTCCTGTAGTAAGGCTTGAACCGAAGCTGGTGAGATATCTCGCTGTTATGCGAGCCGCTTCAACTGTGCAATGTGTTTGGAACAAAGTTCGGCTACCGGTGAAGAACTCGATTGCAAGCTGATCCCATTTGCCGTAGCCACGTCAGCATTGAGGTAAGCTATATGTTTGCTGCAGGAATCCAATCTGGCACCTAAGCCCTAAGCGCTGCACCGGATTTTGAATTTTCTTTAACGGGGTAGACAGCGAGTGTGGGATCACTGGATTAAGCTGCGCTATATAACCTGTAAAGATAACGTCACGGCCTCCAAAAGGTAAGTGTCTGTATTGAGGCCAAATTTCCCTGATGCGCTGGTACAACATGCCGCACGATACGACGCTAAACTCATCCATTACGACCAGGTGAACGTCTCGATACTGGTCTTGCAGGCGTTTCAGCGTCAACGTTCCTCTTTTGATTGTAGCTAAGGGTGTATATGGAACCGAAAAAGCGCTTCCCCAGAACGATACCAATGCTAGTGCTGAACAGATTGTTTGTCATTTGATACTGAAAGCGGTATTACCTTGATGGGCCATTAAGAGCAGACGGTTGGAATTCCGACGCGATATCTTGTGCTCACCAAATACATGATGAAGGTATGTAACTATATGTTTAATCAACCAGTTTTTGCGAGCCTCCGTCACCATGTACGATCATTTGCAATGGTTCGCATTCGCTATTAGCTACTGTTGCCTGAAAGCGCTTGCGCGATTAAGTCATGGCCGCCGCAAACGGAATCCACTGTGAATCATTCATAACCCCGCTTTCCGAATCATCGCTATCACAATTGATTGTGTATTTGTAATGACCGCTCTGCTCCATGCCGCCCGACGACATATTTATAGTACGCGTAGCTTCGCGTTGAAGCTTCATCCAAGGTTTGACAGTGTCCTTTATAAATCCCCGTGCCCTGTCAATATCGTCAGCAGTGTAACTGTGTTTGGAAGTCCACGTCGTTTTTTGTTAAGGTTGTTTGACCACCACCTTCATGGTTGGCCGCTGATACCTGCTCGGCCTCTTCATTTCGAGGATCAATGAAAACATATTCCGATGCTGGTAAGGCGGACACAACACCACTGAGTCGAGCCCGTTTGAGGTTATCAATACTTTCTTGCCTTGTTAATGTCAATTTTACCTCTTCACCTAACTCATTATTCAATGTTTTTTCTTGCTCGCTCGCAAACAACTGAAGACAATCTTCATCAGTATTGGGAAGATCTTCAAGAGATCGCCATGCCGTATGCATAAAAATATCAGCAAATCAGAATTGTGCATTTGTCGAGTCTGGAGACAAATAAGGAGATCCTCGAACTACATGTGGTGTCGAGCATATAGATATACCCATTCGAATCTATCGTTTTCCACGTTGCACTACTTGGCCTCAAGACAGACACAGAATCAATCAAATCGTAGTTCTCAACGAAGGAAGCAAAAGTCATTTCAATAAAAGGTTGTTCATGCGGTCGCGCCATTTAGACTGCCTCTACTTTCTCGATGCAAATTTCTTCTGAGCGCCTTTTATTTATATTCGCCAGATCGGATCCGTCAATTCTGTAATACCGGAGATTGTGGCGCATCACTTTCACTCTAGTCACCTGTCTAGACTTTCCGTACAAGGGCAGCTCCCGCAAAAAATGTAATACGCTTCTTGTGCACTAACCTCCCGAATCGACAATGTTGCATTTGCTACGCGCTTTATAATAGCATGATTAGGTAAATTGGGATCACACCACTTTTCGCGGCAGCAAAAACAAATTACATCTAAGTGTATCTGGTTCTGCATTGCTAACATAGGCTGCAGTGTATTCTGCTGCTCCATACGCATTGCCGATAAGCTGAATATCCATATTAGCGGGCCAAACGGAAAGGAGCGCTGTACAGTAGTTATTAATCGTTGAATATTTCCTTTTAAACTAATCTGAATCGATGGGACTCCGTCAGCCGCTCGATCAACCTGAATTCCAGTTTGTTCATGCAACTCTTTAGGATAACTGAACCTGCACTCGTTCCCTGATTTTCAAGATCCGGATCCTGCGATACATATATGTTGGTGAACACGTTGAACCACGCGTGATAAGTCGCAATTCCCATTGTTCCGGTCTGGATCCTGGTGGTCTGGCTGATAGAATATCTATTTCCCTACTCTTTTCCGTTGCTCACGTTGCACAAGTACAATTTTCGAGGTTATTAGACGTTTTGGACAGAACAGATATGACGTTATCAACGTATGTCCCGCGTCCAAGTTCACTTTCTAAAAGAGACAACACATCTGGAGCGTCCTTGATCCAGAGCAGCGCGTGAATATGAGGAGCCTGTAACGGGGTTACGCGAAGAGTTACGATTATGTAGGTCACCCAATTTGGTGTGACCACACTCTCCCTAAAACAGAACTCAGTACGTGAAAGCTGACAAGATATCAGTAGGTGGCTTCATAGCCAATATATATACATTACACTAGGCTCTATTATGTTAGATAGTGAGACCTATAGATTTACACCAGGGCGGCTCTGCCGCCGATTGCAATAATGCATTCAGTTCACCTTTAACCTTAAGAGTTCCAGTGTCTTGTAAAGACCGTTGTCTCTTGGAGCCTGTAAGTTTCTGTATTACGCTCGTCCCTGTCCTTCGTATAAGAACGCTAAGGTAAACTACCGGCTTAAGAGACTCGCTGAGTCTGACTAAGTCTTCCTCTACGCTACAGTCTACGGCAGCCCCGCTGCACTTGGTAGCACATGTTGTCAATTCAACACCTGAGTCTTAACGACTGTCCCTCTGCGAGGATGGAGCATTTCGCCCACTTACCGACGAGTCAACAAGACGGGCTTAAAACGTTGATGTCCTTGGTTGGCCCGGAGAGCGTGGCTCATCTTGCTTCGCAAGGCCCCGACGTTGTTAACGCACGTCTGGGGGCGTTCTCGAGCTAGGAGAATGCTCGGTTGGAGCACATGCAACAACGCATGATTGCGGCCGCTGCGTCTACGACGCCCAGGCCCTCATCGGATGGAGCTTCCAGAGCTAAACCGCTCTTGGTGAGCGTCAAGACCTTCGAGGGTAAGGAAGGTGAGAATCTCCTGCTCTGGGACAGAGAAATTGAGATGGCTATGACGTCTGCCATCCTCAAGGCCGAGCAACAGCGCGTGGCGCTGGCTATCTCAAAGCTCGGAGGTCGAGCGCGAGAATGGTCCCTGACCTGCGGTAAGTCTGTGGACGCTGCATTCCCTTCGTGGAATCAGCTTGAGCTGCAACTCTCGCGAGTATTCTCGCCGCCTAACCAGGCATATCGCGTGAGGTCACGCTTCCTTTCTACCCGACAGGGTAAGAAGGAGTTGGTGGACTTCGTTCAAGAGTTGCGTACTCTGCTTGCTGGTATGGCAGCGGGTCCTCTTCCCAAGGCGGTCACGGTGACCATCTTCATGGAAGGTCGCCGCACTGGCGTGGCCAAGACGGAAGTGTTCCGTGTTCACAATTCTTCTTTGAAGAAGTTGTGAACGTGGCGTTGAACGCCGAGTTGAACTTCAAGTCCGCTCGACTTGGTTGGAGTGCTTCGCACAACAGCTCGTCTGGAGCTTCGGGCTCGTCCAATGGACCTGAGCCGATGGATCTCAGCTACGCTGAAGATGAAGAAGCCGAGCTTCAGGCTGCCGAGCAACGCATTGGCGTTCGCCGGTGCTATGTGTGCGGGGGCACGCAGCACCTGCGTCCTGGGTGTCCGCTGTGCAAGCAACACCAGGCTCCTATGAGCCGAGGCCGCGCCTCTAACCGAAAGCCGGGCTCGCGGCAGGGAAACGCCAAGACTCAGTAGGTGCGGGGCGGCCTGCTGGGGAAGAACTCTGTTCTGTAGAACCTCTGAGAGGAGGTCAGCAGGGGTTGCCCCCGGAGAGCTCCGTGCTCTATAACACAGAACGTGTATGCAAGCCGGGCTTGCTGGTCGTCGAGACGACCGTGAAGGGCTTTGTAAGCCATGGGTAGTACTTATCGATTCTGGTGCGTCGGGCAATTACGCTCGGCACGACACTATGGAAGGAAGTCAGCTGTATGCTGAGGCGCAAGTGGCGCGAGAGCGTGACACGGTCACTGTTCGTCGTGCGACGGGGACCCGTGTTACGGTGCCTAAGGTTCCTGGGAACCTGGGCCTGAAGTTTCGCGACTTCGATAGCGTTGAACGCTCACTGGTCCTCGACCTGGATTCGAGATACGATCTCATCCTGGGCATGGCCTGGCTCGAACGCCATGAGCCATGGATTGCGCGGTTCCAACTTCCTCCACGTCTTGACCGGTAACAGAGCACGTGGAAGCATTTTGACCACCAAAGCCACATCTGCTACACTGGTATTCTGCTCGATCTGCCTTCTTGCTGCCGACAACTGTGACTGGAAGAAGTCATGTATATCCGGAGAGTCGTCAAACTCGTCTACTGCATCTCGTGTTGGTAGTATGGCTCGTGCTGCGCTTGGCTGTTGGTGCTGAGTCTGAATTTTCTCACCTCTGCTATGAATTCTTTTTCACCTCGTTGTATATCTGCCGCTCGTGCTTTACGAGTACCACCTGCCTGACGGTACAATGGTGCAGGTAATACACTGCTTTTCGACGTGGATACCGTGTCGACTGGCAAAGATATATTTACCGAATCAAATGCGTCATGCACCGTGCGTACCAAATACGCTGGATGGAAATACTGAAGCACCCTGTAGAGTGCTGGCTCGGCTGGATTCTGCTGCTCGAGATAATACAGGACCGCTTGAACATGACGACAAGGTATTTGGAGTTGTTCGCAAACCCTGCACGGTCGACACTTTCCGCTCGCCATATTGGTCTCAAACATCATCGTGGACGATGCAACATCACTTCGATCAAACGGATCGAAAACGTAGAAGCACGGCATCGTTGATAGCACAACCATGAGTTTTGATACGTGCTTCTTTTCAGCCGAAAAGAGTTTCATCGCATGAGGAGTGATCTCAAAATTCTCTGCCACCCAACTTCCAGCTTCAGTCAGAAGCGCGTTGCGTGTACGAACGGCGCGCAGGCAATACGCTCGCATCGCTCGAAACACCAGATTGTTGCGGGCGCGTGTCCAAAGCAGTCCGTTGTTGTCTCCTTCTACGCCACTAGTTGAACGCACTCCGAAGAGAGTTAGCAGAGAGCCGTATGTCATGGTGTCTTTCCAATTGTTCGCGAGCCACTCCATGTCATCCGGGCTTAAAGCGCTGTTCCCCACAACCGTCCAATTAGTTGGATGAATCTTACGCAAGTAAGATGCGACCGATTCCTCCTTTCGTTTACCATCGACAACCGAGACGATAGCAGTGGCAAACGTCTGTTGTACTTGAGCGATGTTGCGCTCATATTCTCGCACCGTGCGTGACGACTGCAAATTCATGATGTGGGCGATCACGCTTTCCTTGTTCACATTGACCTTCTTAAACTTGTCAACTGTGTTGAAGCGGATGTGAACTGCACAGAGTTTAATGTGAATCTGAAATGCCATACTAGCAAGTTCACATTGCGCAGTGGGTTGCTTACCACGATTCGTGAATGTCGGGCGATCATGCAAAGCAATACCTCCCGCTATGCAGTTTAGAAAGACCCAAACGAAATTCTCCACAGTTTCTTTGTGAACGAAAGCGACAGCAACTGGGACTACCCGTTTGCTACCATCCTTGCCGACCAGTGTAAGACACCATTGTACTTCGGGTGCTTCATGTGCGTTCCATCGCACTCCCACACAGGTAGTAGTAGGTGTTGTACCTCAACAACCGATCCAATAGAAAGGAAAGCACGAAAAAATCGTCCGCAAGTGTCAAGCTGACAGCAAACGCGGGATCCGCTGTTCAGTTGTTCAAACAAATCAAAGTACGCCGGCAACGCCTTGAACTCAGCATCATCATTCGCTCTCCATGCCAGTTAAGGCAGCACTAATTTGTCGGTACAGAACAGCTCTCTATCAGAAACATCAATGTTTTCGACGTTCGTCAAGTTGTTCACAACGCGAGCTCTACTCGTGCTGTATCCCTCTATAATTGATGCCTGGAATCCTGACATCATAGAAATCTGCCTCCCTGACGGGTTAGCTGTGCTGCAGCAGCATTGCGCATGACGGAGATTGAACTTCGAGATGTCCCATGAGTTATTTGGCAGATGGATCAGTGTAGTGCGGCGAGGTCGATGCAACCTTTTTCGCCCAGAGGTATAGCGTGGCCTAGAATATCACCTTCAGACTCACGAGTGCTGAAAGGTGGACTGGGGTCAGGCAAGACCTTCAGAAACCGGACTTGTGAGGCTCCGTCCTGCAGGAGACCAGATTTGTGAGGCTTGGTCTCCAGAATGTCTTGTTGGCGTGTGTCCCTTGTGGAATCCCTATGGGCCCGTTTGTCTTCGACGAAACGGCACTTCACCGGTGTTCTAGCC
Source organism: Phytophthora syringae (assembly GCA_012656105.1). NCBI lineage: Eukaryota > Oomycota > Peronosporomycetes > Peronosporales > Peronosporaceae > Phytophthora > Phytophthora syringae. The sequence continues at coordinate 18,059 of JAAKBD010000012.1, forward strand.
TTCAAAGTCGTGCTGAGAGGATACGTCCACATCATGATGCACCTTCAAACACAGGAGGCGAAGAAGATAGTCAGTCAGAGTTGAGGTAATTCAGGATAACTTGTACCCAGAACACCACAACCCTGAATACCGGGACGTCAGAGTGCACTTTACCCAGAATGCACTCCTAGTCCCGGTCAATCAACAAATACAGAGTCATATACAATACATACAGCCGTCACTTATTCTTTTGGACCCTCGGACGGTGGGTCACCACACTAGTCAATACGAGTCTGCTATCCAGGTCCCTAGCCAGACCTGAACACTCGTAAACGGCGCGCACCACTCTCAGTTAAGAGAGAAATTAATACTTGTCTAATCAATAAGCTATAGACCAAAATCCATTAGTATCACACAGTAGTCTTCATAATTCCTTGAACGCAGACTACCTAAACGTCCAGAAATACAATCATAATATGGAGTGCGAGAGTCAACCTCTAGAAGGATGGCGCCACAGAAACATGAAATAACCAGATCACTCCAGGATAGAATTGAGGAAACACCTGGTCCCTGGTTAACGTCGAGCTGAATTGGTTGGAGTGTAGAAGTAGCCATTCCTCAGTGGCTACTAATCCCTTATAGGCGGTTCATACTTACGGGTCCCCAGGAAGCTTCATATGTAAGGCTTGGCCGAACTCACTTGCGCACTATAGGGTAAAACAAACTCTGTTGATGATAAAAGGCTGTCTAGCTTCTGCTTTCTTCTACGTTCTTCTGCGATCTTCACGAAGTATCTTGAGTTCACTATGCTCGGGGAGCAAAACACTTGGGGTTGTATACTGTAGGTAAACTTTGCGATCTTCCTCGGAAGTGTCGACTCAACACTTCTACTGGATTCTTTGCGGTTGTTTATCCACTCATCAGTCAGTAGCGCAATCGCATACATTCCTGATTACGCGGTTGAGCCGCCTCCAGGGTACACTCTGCAATTCTGGATTCTGGATCCGCTTCCAGGATATATTGCAATCCTGGGTACTTGGGTAGATTCTGGAGTGATGACTTGGGAACACTTGATCTTTGTGTGCTTGGTGTATGTGGGGACCTTGAAACCCAGGATGGCATCAACATGCCACCTGGTATCCAGGACATCAACATGCCGCTGGTATCCAGGGTCACCACATCTTGGGTACACAGAATTCTGCATCATGGACTGCATCTTAAACACAGTTCTGTTGTACAACACCAGCTAGACCATATTTCCACAGTACATCGGGAAGGGTAGCTCGAGGCTTCCGATGCACGACGTTTAGGTTGGGTGAGCGTGAATGCTGGGGTAACGTTCTTGTTGCCACTCTGATCACAGCAAGATGAGGTGCACTCTAGGATACTTTCACTAGAGGCACTTTCCGCCAGAACTTAGGCACTCGTTGTGAGGGAAGGTCCGCGGCTGGACAGAATACATACTGCAATCCTGGATGTGCACTCCAGGATGCGTATTTTCCAGCCAGTTGGGCCCATCTGCATTCAGGTGGAGAATCGTTCCACAGATCACCGTCGTTTTCCCACACCGGTATAGCCGAGCCCACAATATCCATAATACCCAATAGAATCACAGTAATAATTCAGAGTAGATATGCGACGGCCACGTGTCACTTGAGAATCCAGAATCACTTCGTGTCATTAGAGGCAGGCTTCTTGCGATTGCTTTTGCTCACTGACTCGCCGTCGTGATAGCGACACGAACCACTTGCAATCACTAGCAGTGCATACCCAGCGCCTGTAGTCTCCGTTGTTTTTTGCGATCTTCATATTCTTGTTCGTGTTCACAGCGAAATCACGAAGAAACTTCCCTGCCACATCCGGCGTTGGAAATACGGCGTGTAGTACGATGTCTGCGTACCCATACTCTCCCAACAAGTCGATTGGCATTTTCAACTGCACACCTGCCACCGCTGCCCGGCTCCTAGAAAGTGGTTTCCGTTGTGTGACCGATGGTCCTAAATACAGTGCTGAAAACGAGCGTCATTTTTAGCCAATCAAAACGCTTCTGTTGGTTGTGGTGGAGTGTAGCCTCCTTCGTTGTGGAGCCCAGCGATAAACATCCACTATCCTCTGTGGCTTTCCCTGTTCCGTCTGTGAAATTCTGCCGTTCTCTTGCTGTACTAATATCTGTGAGAAGTTGGCCAGCATCGTCTCCAGAAGTCGGGTCGCGTGTTCGCGGTGATCCATATCCCCCAGACCTCAAGTCTGGTATCGGGGGCAATCCTGCTCCAAGTCATGATGTCCGCAAGTTTGGTCCTGTGCTGTCCGCGTATGTGAACCGCTCGATTGTCTGGTGCCACCCTTTGCGATGACCATAAGCGTTTGGACGTCTCCCAAAGGCAGCCATTCGATGTGTAGATGCTCGGGCTTCGCGAGAGTTGCCCCCCATCCCGCGTATTGCGCTCTAGTGCCCGTGCGGAATCCCATACAACGTAACTGGTCCCCGCACCCGTATCCTGGCGGTACCCCTGTCTTGTAAGCCTCTTGGGCTTGGTCCTCGGCTCGTGCCATAGCCTCCGCATCCGGTGCCGGGCACCCGGCCTCCTCGATGATGGCTCGCCCGTAGCCCAGAGTGTAGCGCGTCGTCTCACTCCTTGATCGCTCGGTGGCCGATATTCTGGCAGCACTCGTACCAGCGGTGCCATCCTGTGTTGCTTGTTGTGCAAAAAGCACATAGAGCTCCGTCCTGAAATCCGAAACAGCCAGTCCCCTGTTTTCCGCGGCAAGGCGCCAGAGCACCCGCGGCGTCTCATGGTCATACACTGAGCAGGAAGAATTTCCCTACGAGGAATGGATATTAGAGTTCACTCTGAACGGAGAAGTAACACAATATACCCACCTTATTATGAAAAATACCTTGGTCATGGTGGTGGCGACTGCAAAATCTACCCGTGCAGTACATGCACAACTTGAGCACTTGGTGTATAGATTGAATCAAACTCAGGCATAGTGTGCAAATAGGAGTATTCAATTCTGTAGAGGGAACTTGTATTCGCAATGGCAGATGTGCGTCACAAGACACTGAGCTCTCCTCGCATGCTTGTTTTACAACCACCATTGCAGCATTATCCTGCTGTCGCAACTCCCTCACAGAAGACGGATTTGGGTGGTATTTGGACGGGTCACCGACCGTCGCAGCCTGCATGGATTTCACTCTACGTAAAATGGGGTTGACGGGGCCAATGATGACCTTTTCAACAGTAAGGCCCTGACACTTCTCAGTTGTCAGCTCAAACGCGTGAAGTCGCAAAGACGCAAATTCAGCGGGCTTCGACGCATCCTTCCGTACACATGGGTGCTTCTTGTAGTTGCACACGATGATCATTGCCCTGGAATATCGCTAGGCTCTACACGTATTCTTCCACAAGACCTGGCGATTTCTAAATAGACCAAAGTACACATACTGTTACCGGGGCAAGCTTCGCCAACATGTTGAGAATTTACCATAGAGCCAAAACCGAGAATCGATGAAGCGAGCCTGTGAAAAGGTAAAAATTTCTCTACTCATGAAGAAGCAAGACTTTAGCCTAAGCTTAGCTCCAAAGAGCACAATAGCAATTTCTTCGCGAGTTACGTGCGTCTCATCGAAATGTAGTGAGTCCTTCGGGACATTATCACCCTACGCCGTAAAGCCTTTCAAACCCCGTTTACAACTTTGACGGACCAACTCCAGTCTCCGCAGCGCCGACCATGCCACCATCACTCGTGATCACCTGTCCAGAAATCCATCCTGACGCCTTGGAAGCCAAGAAAATGGTCAAGCCAGCCATGTCCGAGCTCTCGCCCATACGCTCGACAGGAATCGCCTGACAGATCTCCGAGAAAGGCTTACCCGTCATCAACGCGACGCCCTCCGCCAATCTTGACGGGACATACCCCGGAGCAATGGCGTTCACGAGGATGTGGCCGCCGTTCGGACGACGAGCAAGTTTCGCCGCCAGAACGCGAGTCAAGTGGTGCACCGCCGCCTTGGACGAATCGTACACCATCGTGTCGAGTTTCTGTGGCACCAAGCCACAAATCGATCCAACGTTAATGATGCGTGCAGCATCCGAAGAAGTAGCAGCAGCGTCCAGCAGAGGCAGCAAGAACCGAGTGAGGAGATAGGCCGACGTCACGTTCAGCGCAAAGTCTCTCTCCAAACTGCAAAAAGCAGCAAAAAGACACCAAACAATCAGGGAAAACCTCTAAGTCTCAACGTGGAAAACGACGAACCGGACGCCGGAGTGTTCTCGACGGGCGTCTCAACTCCGTCACCCGAATTGTTGATGAGAACGTCCACCCGTTTCTCCCTCTTGGCGATTTCGTGCGCGAAATTCTTGCACTGGTCTTCACTCGTCAAATTCACTTGGAGCTACCACAACAGAGGAGTCAAAACATTGTTGTAGTTATCTACAACTTTCGTGTTGCTGTTACCGGGATGCAGACACCGGGGCCCTTGTCATTGAGCTCCTCGGCCGTCACTTGACAAGCTTCGAGGTTGCGTGACGCGATGTAAACTTTCGCTCCGTTCTGCACGAAGCCGTCGGCGATCATCTTGCCGATGCCACGACCGCCGCCCGTGACGATCACCACTTTGTCCTTCACATTGAAAAGCTGCGTCAGATTCAGAGCACTCATTGCGGTCACTTGGTCTTGTCACCCAGGAAGTCAGTTGTCTTGTGACGTCAGGAAGGGGAAGTGATAGCGGTAGCGGAGACCGTCAGCAAATCGCACGTGGTGATCTACCGCTAGTCGTTCGAACGAAAGGCTGAACCTCTTCTGATACTTCAACTACGGTGCATTGGTTCATTGCTGTTCTATCTCTTCTTCTTCTGCAACTTTCTCTTGTTCTAGTTGTTGGTCTTCATCTTCTTCTCCTTGACGTCCTCTGTTCTTCTCCACCAACTGCCAAAGTCGTTCTTCACACTCATTTCGGTTCTCTTCTCGGTCGCAAACTTCTTTATCCAGAACTTGTCGTTCGAACAAGAGAACTCGAGTTTCCGTCAGGAAAACCTCGTTCACTTGCTCGTCATCCCTATGCAAGTTCAGGAATTCCTGCTCTCGTTTCTTGGGCACGTACGAGTCCAAACTCTCACTGAAAATATCGTCCGGTACTCGCATCGCTTCTCCTTGAAATACACTTTTCTGACCATGTCGACGCTTAGTGTACACTTTCGACAGCAATTCAGCCGACAGTTTAATCGGAATGGCTCGAAACTTGTCCGATGCTGAGAGACCTCGAACCGAAAGGAACTTCTGCAACACCGACACCTTCCCAGGAGGTTCTTTCGCTTCCAAAAGGTTCGGAACTTCATCCTTTGCCTCCATCGGTTCCTGCGTTGTCTTGTTCATGAGATGAGGCGTCGAATTTATTTATGAGTGTCATGGTCATAACATCTAGGAAACTGCTTCTGTGTGGTGTTTGGCTAAAGCTGCGGAGATCTGGAGCTCGACAGTGCGTTGAAGCTCGTCAAAAAGCGTTTTTGGAGCAGTTGAGAGCTGTCGATGGACATTTTCCACCTCCTTGGGGTACCTTTCCAGCCACGCCAGTGCCAGTCCACGATAGTCTCCGACCCCAGCAGTAGCTCGCTGGCCGACAAAGAATTGGTCGTAGATGGCTTGGGCTTTGTCTTGTCGACGTTGAACGATTGTTGCAGCATCCAGTGGGATCAACGCAGAACTCCCAATGGCTCGATAGCCTTCCACTGCACTCCAGAACTTCTTGTCCAGCTCAATCGTTTTCTGCGCTGGGTGGCAAGTCGAACCCACTCGCAGTGCTAAATGACTCAAAGAGGAATCGGATGTCAGTGATGGAGGCTGACAAGAAGTTTGCTTGCTGCTTGCTGGGAATTCTTGAGCACTTGGGTAAGTTTGAGGATAGAGAATCGTGTACGCATCGTGCACCGTAGTTGAAAGCGGTTCCGAGACAAAATCCTGCCAGAGTTGCTCCTTTGTGGCCTGGGATAGTCCTTCGAAACTACCAGATTCCGACGAGAGTGTGATAGCGTAGAGTTCACTGGTCTTCGGGACTGTCATACGTGCTCCTTGAAGAGTAAAATCACTTGCAGGTAGCGCTAAACGCTCAACTGGTACGCGGCTTCGACTTTGACAAGTTTGAATTCGAGTGGTTCCAGGCAGTTTAGCAAGAGACGACGTTTGTAGCTGCTCTCTCTTGGTCCCGTCCAATTTACGTGTGGTTGTCGATGAAGTCGCAGCGCTTTTAGTCCTGTGCCTTCCATCTGCAACGAAGTCGAATCACTCATATCCGTCGCAGTTTCTACTGGACTTTCAAACTTTACAAAAGGTTTCGGAGACTCAGATCGTAACTTCTCGGTCGCTGGTAATTGTGAAGTTGGTAAGTGAATCCCAGTCTTCGGTGGTTCCGGGATTTCCGCTTCTTGCTTTACAGGCTTCGTGACAACTGACACTGTGATAGCAGGCGTTTGTCGTAACGAGTCTGGTAGGTTGCTGGCTTCATCTTCCACGTTGATCTCAATCTTACGTTCTTTCAAGGATTGTCTGTGTTTCTCGATGGTTTCTGGTGGTTCAGCGATGTTGCTGTTGTGCAGTATCCTCTTTTGCTTTTTCGTCGTAACGAATGACTTTCCATGAAGGGTAAAGTCCTCGTTTGTTGTCGACAGATCTAACAATTGCTCCGAGCTGTCACCCAGCACAAACTGCATCGCTAGTAGCGCATCGTAGTCACTACCACGAGTCTCGGCCTTAGCTAGTGGCTTCAAACCAAATCCAGTCTCCCGACTGAGAGAGTTTCGGCGGTCTCTTACGACGGAAACGGGTCTCGACCGAGAACTAGGAACAACTTGCAACGGGAACGCTTCAAAAGCTGCTGCGTCCTCCCATTTGATAAATGCGTTGACTGAGGTAGCAAGAGAGTCAATTTGTACCGAACATTTTTCACCTTCGTGGGTTTGTGGAGATTCCAACAGTGTCGGTGACTCGGACAAACTGACGTGAACAACAGGCGATTGAATTGTTAGCTCGGGTGAATCGACTGTCAGCTCCTCCGGTTTTTCACCTTCTTGTACTTCCGTCAGCTCTTCATTCTCGCTCATATTTCCATTGTCGCTGTACTTTATTTCCATCTCCTCTTCATCTTTCATCTCATGATCCTGATCGAAGTTTTCACGCTGAGAAGGAAAAATAAAAGTCTCACCAGTGCTGGGAGGTTCTGCCGCTAGTGCAATCGCTGAACTCGGTCGACTGCGTAAGTTAATCTGAATTTCTGGAATGACCAACTGCTCTGGTGATTTGTCAACAGTTTGGGAGTCTTGTAGTACTGGGACATTACTTGTCATAGCCACCGGTACCGTCGAGATAGAGTTTATGTCTGGTACGAGAGAAGACAGTGAAGCAGCACGAGCAAGACGGAGATTCCCCACGATTGAGTTTTGTCTCTGAGCTTTCACCTCGTTGGGAGAGCTCACAGTTTCGACTGGTAAGGGGTTAACAGAGCCTTTCCTTTGTGCTGGCGAAAGAGGTTGCGATTCATGGACTTCTTCTAGTGGTTGTGATACTTCCGATGGTCCTTGTAGGAGCATTCCTTGTTGACGACTTCCATGTCGTAGTTTTTCCCTGGACGTGGTTATTCGATGGGCTTGAGCCAATACTTCCTTGATACTCGAGGCAGATCCGTCCGCAACTTTCACCTTTCCACGCTTCCACATCGCCTCAGTTGATATCGAGTCTTGAGGTTCTAATGGGTTTTGTACGACCTCTTTGTGATCTTCTTCTGACCACGGTTTACTACCAATAACGAAGTTTCCAAAGTCGAATCCGGTCCCGTGAATTACAGGTAACAAGTCGTTCTGAGTTGAATCCACTTTGTCATCGCTAGCACAATCGCTAGAACTTTGAAGACGGCGGTGCATCATAGCACGTTGAAGTTCCTCTCTCTTGCGGTTGCGGGGATTTCTTTCGTCACCGCTGCTGGCACGGGCTGTGATGAAGCAGAAGTTCGACTCTCGTTCATGTCCACGATGTGATTAGGAGGAACTTCAAACTCCCCAGTGATCGGATTCTTCTCGGAGATTGTGGAGACTGTTTCGACTTTCTTGGTACTCAGTCGTTCCTGTTCAGTCTTTTGAGCTGCTTGCCGCTCTTCTTCAAACAGCAACACCGCACTTGCTGCATATGTCGCGTTCATAGCTTCACCGTCCGGATCTTCTAACATGTCCACGATAGAAGCTCCTCGGTGGTACGTCTCGAGAACTCGTCTTGTGTTGGAAATACTACTGCGGCGTCTCGAATTTCCTTCGTTCAAAAGAGCTCCAGCAGAGCTAAGCAGACGCGAAACCTTGAAACTCTTGCGCTCGATGGTGTTTAACCCTTCAGTAGTCGACATTTGATCACTGTCGCTGTCTTCACTATCCACTTCGCTTTCTTCGTTGTTGGTATTCTGCGTGGCTATCATATTATCTACCAGCCAACAGCAACACGAGCGAAATAAATCCAATATAAAAGCTTGTGCAGTTTACTGACCGCCTCCTTTTGCAGCGGATGAAGAGCTTCTGGAAGTGCTTCAGTCTCCAATTCATTCTCGATAGTCTTCTTCGCCGCTGTACAAGTCTCCTCCACCGTGACTTTCGTTTGAAACATTGTCGTACATCTAGTCATCTCCTTTTTCAAAAATGTTTTACGCTCTTCGAGTGACATTTTGACAATGAACGGTGGCAGTTTATCGTCAGTTTGAACCGTACCCGTCGAATCTTGATCTGGCACTGAATTGTCATTCTGTAGCACTTGTTTTGCGTGGTCTAAACGTTCAACAGCAGCTCGAACAGCACTGAGTTTGAGCAAATTCCTGGCCATGTGTAGATTTACTCGCTCGAGAGCCATTCGTGTCGTAGTAATCTGCTCCACACGCCTCGTAGACGCAAATACCGCTTCGCGATATTCTCTTTCGCTTTCATCAATCTGGTCTTGAATTCGTTTAATCTTCTTCTCGGTTTTGCGTAGTTTACGTTTCGTCCGGATCAGAAGAGGTTCGACCTCCAGTGCTAGCGCTTCCTGTTGAATGTTCATCATATTTTTCTTCGCGTGATATTGTTTTGACGTGAACTCCCCAAAATCTAGCAGGAACATCTCTCGTCGGAAGAAAAGATCTGCGTCTGCGTCGTCTGAAAACAGTCGCAGCATTCTAACGTCATATTTGTCAACTTCAGGAGAGAACAGAACACTCCACGCTCTCTCAGCCTTCTGAATGCGCTGATAAAGCGTCCACAATTCTCCTTCAGCCGTCGCACAATTTCGTTCAAGTTGCTGAGCTTGGACAAGAACTTCTTCTACTCCAAAGTCCAGAGAGAAGAGCAGTCCGACGAAACTTGGGATCAGATCCTGTTCACAAGCTTCAGTATCCAGTGTTGTGGCCAAAATATAACGAGAATAAGCCTCATAACTCCCCGTCTCGCTAGCTCGCAATTGTCTGGTCTGAGAACGCTCTTCCCACTCCAAATATCGTTTTTCACGAGCTTCGTTCGGGTCTTCCGTCACTTCCAACTGCTTTTGAGCAAGAGAAGCTTGTAGCAAGTCGTAATGCGATATACACAATCGCGTTTTTAAAGCATTTAGAAACCCACGAGAGCGGAAGACAGCAGGTGCAAAATTTGAATCAGGAGAAAAGCGAATGTGCTTCTGTCGTAGCCACTTTTCCTCACGTAGCGTACTATGCCATTGACCAGTTCTCACATCTGCAGGAATACGTAGCCCAACTCCCCACTCCCTCGACATAAGAGTCACCATACACCACATCAAGCGGTCATCGTTTTCAACAATTTCACAGTTGAGGGAATTCCGTGAGTGAGAAGCAAATACCCCTTTATCCAGCAAGAACTTTGTATCTGCATCAGGAGAAAGCTGAACTGGTGAGAGTCCGTGTCGATTCACTCGCTTCAAAGTGGCAGCTCCTTCGCTTAGAAGAAGTGAGATTATCTCCAACCGCCTTTCAGGTTCCTCAATCTGAGCTGCTACATGTAGCGCCGTATTTCCAGTCGAGTCATCGACAGCATTTACCAAGTGTCGAGTCTGTAAAATGGCATTGCGAACTTCCACGACACTTTCACGTGTCAATAAACTGTGAAAGTGTCGAATTGCATCTCCGGACGTAGAAAGCAGCAGCTCTTCCTTACTTTGATTCAAATGTTGTAAAACGTTACTGTCCCCGTACGTGTGACTTGGTAGACCACCGAAAATGGATCCTGCATCGGAGAAGCTGCCGTAAAACATCATAGGAAAGAAGACGGAGAGTTCTCGATAGACATCCCACGCATCCAGACGCAAACTGTCTTCCAAAAACCCATCGACTCGATCCCATTTGGCAGCTTTCCACGCGTCGAAGATGCCTTGAAGCAGGGTTCTGCGTTGAATTCGCTTGCAAAGCAGTCGAAGAGTGTTGAACAACTTGCGTTTGCGAATTAAATGGGTCCACGCCTCAAAAGTTTTGTAAAGCAGTAGCGAATTCCGTTCATCGCGCCAAATATCAAGCGTTCGGTGCAGTTTGGAGCGCCACGCTTGACTATTTTCTAGTCGTGACAAGTTCAGTTCCCGTTTGAAACACGCGTGAAGCTCAACACGTTTCCACCCTCTCCATGCGCGACGTGCCAGCCATTCTTGACGAAGCTTACGGAGATTTACTTTAAGTGGGTGAAGCTTCCTTTTGGCAGCAGCATAGCGATGGAAACGTAGCAAAACTCCTCGCGTCAGCTTCTTCTCGGCTGCACTATCAGCGATTTCTTCACGCCATTCAAGCAGAGCTTTTCGCTGTCTTCTTTGCAGATAATGCTGGTCAGCTACAGCTAGAGAATGTCGTTCACGAATGGTTCGACGTGCAAACGCGTGAAGTCTTAAGAAAAAGCGTCGTAAACGTGCTCCTGGAGCTTTTGCAGCCGCCTTGACGCACCGAACTTGACGTTCTTGGTAGTTGTGCAGCCAGATATCCCACTGCGGATTCGCCAGTGCAAATTGCGGCAGTGGCAACCCGAGTCTTTTGCACCGATTGAAACTTGCCCAGCGAGCCCAAATATCAAACACTGACAGCAAAATCTCTGCTGGCCAACGTTTGCGAGTTCCGAAGGCCATGCGCACCGCTCTTTTCAGACAAAGCTGAGCGTTGAGACCCACTCGTTTATTCGCTTCATGAACGCGTTTCCAGAGTCGAAAGACGTGCTGAACCACTTTCTTGCGGACTTCTTCGCGGGCTGCAACATGCTGAGCACGCAATTGATACACTCGGCTGCGTCCTTTATCCGAAGCAGACTCGACGTCGGCAAAAGCCGAGCTTAGAAAAGCACCAAGGAATGCGGCTGTACCCGAAGGTGCAACGTCCTTCTTCTTGGTTACTTCAGCAGCTTTTGCAGCCATTCTTTTCGCTCGTTCGTCTTCCCAGTCAGAAGTGAAGACGAGATTCAGCACCATATGAGGGAGCTCGGCTTGAGTCGCAGCTTGTCGGAAAAGTTGCAGCTCCATCCCCCGCAATTGCAGAGATTCCACCACATCAATATGCCACGCACTAAAATATTTTTCAGTAGAGAACGTTGCGCTCGGTTGCCAACACGATACGTCATGACCCAAAGCTCAAACACTGCACGTCGCTGACGAGTGCGTCGCTGTCTCCACGGAAGGTACTTACGCCGATGGGCGAACATTCTCCACATCGCCTGAAGTTTTACAGCCGCATAACTTTGCTTGGCAGCTTTACGGTGATGCAACAGATACTGCTTGACTTCAGCGTCGTCCTGTATATCTGCAGCTTCTTGATGGTCAACATGAAATTTCGATGTTGGACGAAGTGTCTGAAGTGAGTTCGACGCTCTGAGTTTTGGTTCACAGCGGTTGGAATGTAGCGGTAGGTTTGCAACGCTCTTGGCTGCTAGTAAGTTGCTGCGAGCTGGACCGAGTGGAGCTAGAACCATATCTTCTCTTGCAATTCTTCGTCTTCTTCTGGGCATTTTTGAGCGAATCTTTGCTACAGTCTTGGACGGATCTGTGAAATGCTCGACATACTCCAATTTGCTCGCGAAGTCCTTCAGCTGTCGCTGTAGAATCGTTTCCAATGCTTCACGGTCTTCTTCATCTTTTAGTGCAGCCGCTTCCTTGGACAAAAGAGGTTTTACTAGCTTTTTCGTTCCTGGTTACTCTGTTTCTGGTTCATGGCTGCAACAAACACTGGCTGGACCTCTTCTGTAGCTTCTAAAGTTGCTGGAGCGTACCATTCTTTCAGCGTCCTCATCCGATCTCGACTCCTTTTTGTAATCGCAGCTCGATTCGCTTCAATTCATTGGGATCCGACAACCAATTCTCCATTTCTAAACGACGAGCTTGTCGTTCCTCTTCTCGTGCTGCTTTGCGTCTCAAATCTGCTGAAAACAATTCTTGTCGATCTGCTTTTTCCTTTTCTCGCTTGGCCTTCTCGGACCTTTTGTGTTTCGCAGCTTTGCGCTCTTGGAATTTGCGTTCGTAGTTGGAAACGAAGTCGGAGCGAGTGGCTGCGCTATCGATCGACAACCGGCTGGAATGAGAATTCGAGAAAGTCAAAGAGGCTCGACCAGTTCCGCTGCCATCGTCCAGTCGACTGGAACTGATGCTGCCCTCCGAGTACTCACTGCGAACACTGTCCATGGTTCTTCACTCAATGTGGTCGGTTGGCTCTTGCGTCCCTCCGTTTTGCAAAACCATTTTTGAATTCAGCAAGTCTCACTTGGCAGGATCAAATATCCAGCATTTGCAGCTCAATATCATCAGTACTCACGATATGCTCAAAAGAAATCGGTGGATTGTCAACGCTTCGTGCGTTAAGTTTGCGGCACATACAATAAAATAAAGCCAAGTCCACGCACCAGCTCAAGTTTTCAGGTATTCTGCGTCTCCTTTTCTTTGCCCTCAAGTTTGGTTACGTTTCTTGTCGTTCCTTGCAGCGTCTACGACGAGCAGGACACGCACAGCGGAGCAGTGGATGGGTCTTGTGGTTTGGCGTATTGGAGGTCGTTGTCATCGCTGGGTTCGTCAAACGGATTCGTCAGCAGCTCGAAAATATGCTGGACGCCATCGTAGTCGCCGTCGTGGGCCAAGTCGATCGCCTTTTGAGCCACGTGATTGCGGAGCACGAACAGAGGATTCACCTGCAGCATTTGACGACGACGCTCGACGTTACTGACTGCATCGCCTTCTTCTTTAACACGAGAGATGTACACGTCGATCCAGTCTTGCCACGCAGTACGAATACTTTCCATCCGGTCCTCGTCCGTAGTGGCATCAAGGAACTCCTTCGCTTCGCGGTTGGCCTTCATCTGAGTAACGAGAGCGGGTGTGATACCGTACTGACGAGCACGCGCAGGATTATCCCGGAGTAGCATCACAATCATGTCGTACTGAGCGTCGGACACTCCTCCTGCTTCCTGTTCCAGCTTCCGTTTCTGCTGCGATAAGGTCTCCGACACCTCCACAAGCTGCTTCAAGATTTTCTCCCGAGATTCCGAGTTGAAGACGTCAAGTTCCGATATGTACCGGAACGTGCACGTGAAGTCCGCGCCCGTGTGTGTGAGCACGTCGAAAAGAGTGTCAACAAGCATCTTGTCCTCCTTTTCTTCGTGAATAAGTCCCAACTTCTCACGCATCAAATGCATGTACTCGTCTTCATAGATCCCCTCAAACGTGTTCAACGCCGGCTCAAGACCTGACCGCTCCGTCACCAGACCAAGTTGATCGGCCAGAACGCTGCAGTTCCACTTGCAAATTTCAGGCTGCGCTTCATAGCAATACCGTCCTCTGTCATCCGACGTGTTGCACACATGTTTGGGGTCGAAGTGCTCCATGAAGCCGAAAGGTCCGTAGTCCAGCGTATCGCCCACAATACTCATGTTGTCCGTGTTGAGCACTCCGTGGCAAAAGCCGATCGTCTGCCACTTGGCCACCAACTTGGCCGTACGTCGCACCACCTCCTCGAAGAAAAGTTCATACTTGTTTTCTCCTTGAATTTCAGAGAAGTACTGACGAATGGTGAAGTCCAGCATCTTTCTCATCATCTCTTCCTTGTTCTCCAAGTGAGCACTGGGTCCTGCCATCCCCGTGAACTTGTCTTGTTCCTTGAAAAGCTCAAAACTGCCGAAGCGTAAGAAACTTTTAGCGATGCGAGTCACGACCGCCGTGGGCTCCATCTCAGCGTTGCCATTGTAGAAAACATCGCGCAAAACTTGAGTTTCTCGGGACACGACCACGCTACCCGCTCGAGTGGTGGGGACTCCAAGTGAGAACATGTTTTCACTGCACAGGAACTCTCTCAGTGTGGATCGCAGCACTTTACGACCGTCGGCCGTTCTCGAGTACGGAGTGAGTCCCGAACCCTTTAATTGCAGCTCCCACCGCTCGTTTTGAGTCACCACTTCGCCCAGATAAAGAGCAGCGCCATCTCCCAATTGGCCCGAGAAGAAGCCGAATTGGTGGCCGCAGTAGCACTGAGCGGCAGTCTCGGAGCCCGGCAGCAGCTCGTTTCCTGCTAAAACGGGGACCAGCGTGGCGATTGGCTGTAATTCGGCGTCTTCACCCCTAATTCCTTGGTCACCCGTATTAATTCCCTGATCGATACTCTTAATAACTAGGTCGATGCCCGCTAAACGCAGCGAATTAGGAGACGCGACCACCAATTCCGGACTTGAAATCGGCGTGGGCTCCACACGCGAGAAACACGCGCCTGGGACCGCCGCGCGCACGAAATTCTTGGGCTCCGCATCGATCGGCAGCTCTCGCAGCACGGCGTTGTCGAATCTGGCGGTGGGGAGGCGCTTCCAGCCGCTCATGGAGCGATTAAACGGAGTGCGACAACTGTGGGTCATCATTCGTACCATCATTTGGGACTGACGCAGACGAGGGTGCTGGTTTAACAAGCCTGCGAATGCCGATGCATGTAGCCATATCGAATTGTTTTGATGTAGCCATCCGAGACATGGCTACAGCATGTTGAAGTTGTCCCAATGTTGCTCGGGTCAGTGAACACACCAATCCAACTTCCGCTGAGGTGAGCACACACAATCTAGCAATAGATTGCTTGCCTTACAAGTGTATTGGCAGCATTCCTCCTCTGCAACCAGCAGCGTTTGTTAATAATATAATAATAGGTCGGTATATTGTGTTACTTCTCTCCATGGAAGAGTGAACTCTAATACCCATTCTGGGTAGGGAAATACTTCCTACTCAGTTTCTCCTTCGACTGTATGGCCAGCCTCCGCGTCGGTCGCTTCAGGTACCTCCGCCTTCTTCTTTCCTTGTACATTTGTCCATTGCTCCAGGTCCCCGGTCAGGAATCGTAGAAGCCCCTTGTAGAGGGCATGCCCTTGCATTCCACCCTCAAAAGCTGCCATCGTGCTGCGCTTGTTGTCCATAGCGCAGTTCGCTAACGAATCTGCCGTTTTGTTCTTGGCCCGGTAATGGTGAGTCCATGAACTCACTTCCAGCTGATCCGACCATTTCCGTGATTGACGATACCAATGCGTCAACTTGGCCGATCTTGGTGGTTTTCTTGTTTTCATCATTCGCAGGATCAATTGACTGTCCCCCACCACATGGAGACCGTTCCATTGCCGAGCCGCCGCATACTGCAACATGCAGTGAAGCCCGGTGAACTCTGCTATATTGTTGGTGGTCGCCGGGGCGCCCAGGGCCGTCGCTGCAGCCCATAACACCGTGCCAGTGCCCACATCGGGGTCCACCTCAACGATGACACTCCCACTCCCCCCGGCCCTGGGTTGCCCCTAGAGCCTCCGTCGAAGAAACCCACTCGGACAATGCTTGTTGCCTGCCTCACCGACTTCACCGCCTGCCGAGTGGTCCATCGTTGGATCATTAATCGGTGATCAGCATCCCGTTCACCGTCCTCTGCGTGACCGGGTACAATCCTCCTCGGAATCGCCTGTACGCTTCCCGGACCTGCGCCAAGACGCTCTCCACTGCTTCCCCAAGAGTTGGGATTCTCCGCTCCTTTCGATGAAGCCGGTCCACATGTCGTCTCCATATCGCCGTTAGCACAACTGCACCCGTGAGTTGCCACAGTTCATTGGCGAACCGGTAAACTTCGTCCCAGTCCGTTAGTGCGTTACTTGTTCCCGACTGCACTATCCACGTTGGTGTTCGTTCAAGCTTGAATCGAAAAACTTCCTCAATCACCGCGCCTTCCTCTCTGTCGTTGCCGTCCATGTCTCGCGCCAGCCCCCACTTCGTGATGACCGCCGTCCAGATCGTCCGCGTCTCGACACAACCCCATACCAGATGAACCGTTCCTTGGTCCTGCACGTGCTGACATCCTTCGGCGAGACAGTTGTATCCTTTCGCCTCATTGTTCGACAGACGAAGTCTGTTGAGCTTGAGCTTAACAACATTTTGTGTCTGGTAGGCGGTGACCCTCTCCATGTGGTGGATGGTGCGCCATGCTAGCATCTTGAGCGCCGTGGTCACTGCCATGTTTTGTTTTTCAAGTTTCTTGTGAATCGCTGCAGTGGCCACCGCCGCCTCCCGATCCCTTCCCGCGTTGATGATTTTCTTGTACTGCTATCTGGTTTGAACCCCGCGCCGTTTTCCTGCCCAAAGTGGTGCCATCCGCGTTAACTGCGGGTGAGGCGTGACCCACACAGCTCGCTGCGGGAGGTGCAGGAATCCTGCTATTGCCGCTTCAGCGGCCATAGTATCACTATCCCACGGAATGATGGTGGAACCAGTTGCCCAGAAATGCACTATCTCCTGCTTCTCCTGCCTACCTCAAATATGTGGTGGCGGTCCTCCAGTGTATGATGTACCTGAAGTAGCTTTGAGTCCGCTCGTCCGAGCATGATTTCGGGGTAGTTCGAAATGACGTTGAGCGCACACATACGAAACGAGTGCGCCATGGCGCTTGGTAACGGGAGCATGTGCGTAACTGGGAGGAAGGTAGTCACCCCTGTTGCCGAATTCCGTATTTCCATAATGTCCTTGATGCAGGTCCCGGCCACCCTCTCCACTAGAATCTTGAAGTCGCTCCACCGCAATAGAGTGCCCTGTTCGTCTCCTATCCAGAGATTCCGTAAGGGAACCTCGCCGACCGACTCAGTCATGAGCTGTCCTCTTGTTAGGCGTCTGGCTGTTCGCCTGTTGCGCAAGTTCATAAGAGCTGGCCCCGAGCACTCGACTTCCAATCCGAATCGCGACCACCGAGCTTGGGTGCCCTGTCTCGGCCTTAGACTCATTCGTGTTTCCCGTATGTTGGTGGTGTCGGTCTCACTTGCCGAGGTGATGTCCTCAAAGTGCTTGCTCGCCTATCCCAGTCCCGTTGCCCATAGGGAAGGAGCCGGCTTGTTGCTCGGCACATGAGTCCCTGGTACGAATCTCTGCACGGCACCAGTGTCTCGCTTCTGCAAGATGTCACCAGTAATCTGCATTTGTTTTTCTGCGTCAGGGCCCATTCGCCCACCACCATCGCGCTCATTGCCATCAACTCCGAGCAGAGGTTAGGGACCCCCAGTCCTCCGAGCTTCCTTGACTGCTCGGCAACTGCCGCTTTCACCCATCATGCAGGTGCTCGTTCGGGTGCCTTGAAAACAGAGTTCCAGGCAAAGTTTCGTATGGCCTGGTCGGCCCTGTGGATAACGTCCTCCGTGGGCCATGCATGTCGGGCGACGTAGAGGAGCTTTGGAATGATCACCGCTGCCGCGATGTCTGCTCTCTGCTGAATTGAGTTGGTTTTGGCCTTTGCGAGGCTGAGCCGAATGTGCAGCGACGCGAAGGCTCGCACCCACGCCTCCCCATTAGTATCTTGTTCACCTACTATGTGGCCCAGGTACCTAGCGCTTGGTACCGTTTCAATAGTGTTTCCTTCCGTTTCCGTGATTTGCTAGTTCGCGTCCTCGTTCTTGGTTTCGGCTTCGTGCTCGCCCTCAATCGTTCCACCAAGATGAATCGCTACAGATTTTTACGTTCAGTTGTAGTCCGGAAACCGCTGAGAACTCCTTGACCGCTGCGATGGCAACCTTCTGCATCGCGCAGTCGGCCAAGTAAATGGCCGTGTCATCGGCGAAGCCTGTGATTTGAACTTCGCTGGTGCCCGTCTCACTGTTCAGCGGAATCTTAGACTCGGCTTCGATAACGTCATAGATTAGATCAACCGCGATAAGAAGAGGAGGGGCGCGAGGGGGCATCCTTGCCTGATGCCCTTCGTCATGTCAATTTTCCCTGACAACCGTCCATTGACCTTGAATCTGAGCGTCGTGTGGATGTGCGTTGCGAGCACGAGCTTGCAGAATCGCGGCGGGAAACCTTTTGCTCTAAGCATCGCCATCAGAAAGGTACGATCTAATGAATCATATGCTTTGGCGAAATCGAGTAACAATACCTGCGCTCGACTTAGTCTGCCGTTAGTTTTGCAGATCTCCTTTGCCGCTTCCACCATACCGTAAAAATTCCCACTGGGTCTGACCAATTCCAACCAATACCGGTAAATACAAAATCAGTTGTGTGACATTATTTTTGCTTTAGTGACACACCCGCAAACGCGTGGTGTGCGGCCATTCAGCATTCAGAGCCCGCTCGCAGAAGCCAAGAAGGCGACGTGGAGCCCGTGCGATCGCCAGCGCTGGCAGCAGACGGTCCACGCCCCGCTCGCTCGCTATGTACGTATCTGCTCCTGCTTCTCCGTGTGTCCGTCATCTAATGTGTGTTGCGATGTGTTTTTCTTGGTGTAGAGGAAATCGCGTGTTGGCTAGAGATGGCTCGCAGTGTACGCCTCTGCGCCTGCCCAGAAGAGACCACGGAGATGCCAAAGCCGACATGGCACCCAAGCCTACAGCAGCGCGATCAGACTCTTAGACGCATGGTAAGTACTGCTATCCTACTTGTATGACTCAATGAATGGATTCTAACTTGATGTTTTAGCTATGCTTGTAATATACTATGAATGCCCCGGTGCAAGTGAACGTTGGTCTAGATCGACTAGCTTATAATGTGTCAAGCATTTACGGTTATGCAGCGCTGTGCCTCCAGTCAGGCAGCCCTTTATTATGTTATGGATGCTAGGTATTTCTGCTACAGGTTAATCCGAGCCGGCTTCAAACGGATAAATACTGGCAAGGCAGTTGGCGGCGTCGGATCCACTACAGCTCCCCGCTCAACACGGTCGTGGAACTGCGCGATGTGGTCGTCAAGTTTGCCGGCCTTGTGGATGGTGCGGAGAGCCTTCAACGCGGTGCCGGCTGCAAGTGCGGACGACCCATTGGCTTTCAAGAATGCGAGCGCGTTGTCTTGCGCTTGCTGGCCAGCGTTGAGTACCTCACTCTTGAATGCAGGAGACGCTTCATCTAGCGCAAAGCCTGTCGGTAAGAACAGCATCATATATCCTACAGTGTGTCTAAACTGGTATAGCGTGGTTTTTTCACAGATCGCGCTGTATACACGTGTGGCTCGGCCGTAAACCACTCGTACCAAACTGCGGATAGCGACTGCGAGCCCTTCTTCTTCGGGCGTACGGTTGGTTGATGTTGCTGGACTGTCGGACTAACTTCTTGATGACCTGTAACCGGTCGTGCGTTGGCTGTTGAAGTATCTGATTGAGGGCACAGCTGTGCCTCGAATGCTAACTGCCATTGTTCGAGACGTTTGTTCTGTAGGATCAACAGCTCAATTTGCTTGGACTGACGCTTGACGATCTCCAAGACTGCAGAGGAGTCGCAGCTACATTCCTGAGCGCTAGGTGGTTCCGGGGTGGGTTGAAGGCATGTCGTATCGTGGCACTCCAGGCCAGAACCTCAGCTTCCCCGATTGCTCGTGCCGCCATGATCTTTCGCATCCTGCACACAAGCGCGCTACTCTCCGCAAGTAGCAGCAAGTCGGGGTAGTGAAGGACTAGAGTCGCCGCCAAGCACTCTGCTACGGCATCATCCAGATTAAGTGCAGTGTCGGCAAACGCGACGGTGTTCGTGAACACCAGCGCTTGAAGCTGCAGGGCACGGTCGCGACAGAGAGGGTCAAGCGCATGGAAAGTCGGAAGTCGTGCACCTTCTTTTGGTGTCCACCCGCTCAGCACGCGGGATACCTTCTGGTCCGCCTGGGTAGTACCCAGCATGTACCCGAAGGCTTTATTCACTCGGTCCAACTGTCAACCCCTCGTTCGATGATCCAGTTTTCGGCCAAGCTGCCGTTGTTAGCGTGCATCGCCGCACCTCGGCGGAACGAGTGAGAGGTAAGTCCGGGTGTGAGCCGTATTTGTCTTTCTTCTGCTGCTTTCTTGACCTCCACTAACAACCTATTCACGTACGCTTGTGCACCAGGTACCTGTCGCTTTATTGCAGACGGCTGGTCACTTTGCGAAGACTCCACGTTGTCGTCGGCTTCGAGCAGCTCTACAAGGCTCAACTCCTCAACGTCGCCCACGCTAGAAGTGCTGCGCTTCGTGCTGGGGAATTGTGGAAAGAAGCGCTTGTTTGGAGCCACTTGCACTGCAAGAGCAGCAGCTAGCGTAAAAGTGGGCATGTTAGGAAGTCCGTTGGGTCCTTAAACAAGGAGACCCCTGAAGTAATGCTGTCTTCACTCGCTTGAACCGAAGGAATAATACACCACCTAATTGAATAGCAAGAACTTAGTATACTACATAGCAAAAACGTTGATAAGACTTACCAGGTAGTATTGAGAGCTGCTGCTTCTCGAGCTGCTCTGCGTCTGAGCTACGGCCGTACAGGTACCACATCATCACAACCACAGAGGCATCTAGGTAGATGCTGTCCGCAGCGGCAGATGTATAGAGTAGCTGAACGATGTTGTGCAAGTCTTGCTTGGAGCACGGGGTGCTTTCTTTTCGAAGCCACCGTCCTCGCGATTGTTACAGAACTTACCGAGCCCAGAAAGAACCTTTTGCAGCTGTGGCTTTACTATGGCCCCCTGCTGCGGATATTTGTCGAGCAGCCAGTTCTTCACGTTACCGAAGTAGGCGAGGCACGTATTCGTCGAGCGAGCCTTGTCCGTCGATCTAGCTAGAAAATAAGCATACTTGTCTAACATAATTCTAAGTACCTTACCTGTCGCGTCACCGCGAATTAGCTCGTGAGCTTTACCAAGTGTCATGTCCTCGGCTTGAAGAAAAACAGTAAAGGAGTTTACCGCCGTCACTCTAGCCTTCTTGCTGTTGGCCGGGGCCAACGATGCGATCGACATGACTTGAAGTCAATTGCTTCTTCTCTAACTATGAAGGCGCAACTACCGTCACCTTGGTTGGAAACTTCTCGATATTTTTAGAATATGCATTTGTATGAGGTTTTGTATAAAATAAAAATATTCTCAGAATATTCCAACTAAATATGGTTGGAATGGTGGGAACTTAGCATGTTTTTACAAGCCTCAGTGATTGGACAAAAATAAGCAAATGATCCGCTCTCATTGGTGGATCCGCCGGATATAGAATCACACAGACTAATCTCGGTTGGAATATCACGGATATTATACCATACCAAAATTCCTCCGACCAAAGGACCTTTCGGACCTGTACCAGTAAAATGGTACATATTGTGTTGCCACACACTAAACCAGACTTAAATCCAAATGTACTGTACTACACGGGATAGGGGAATCAGATCGGATGAGATATGAAAAAACGCGCGATTCTGCATTGTCTATAGGCGCAAGGAAATGACCTGAAACGGCCTGTGGGCTGAGAAACCAGCCAACTACTTTTTTACATAAATTTGGCTCGAGAGACATGTGCTCTCGAGCCGTCAAATTCAACAATGAGACGCGATATCCAGTTGGGGGCCACTATTTAGGTAAATAGGCCACGTGTTTTCGCTCCTATTGGCTAACTTATCTGTCAATAAACGCATGCCACCTAAAAAGTCAAGAGACACGCGACCAGTTAGTGGCTGTCGTGCCGAGTCGAAGCCGACAGCTTTGCTTTGCTCTCACTCTCCTTTTTTCAAACCCAGTGCGCAAGTCGCCTACTCTCTCAGGCCCCACAGGCCCTACATCCCGTCCAGACCGTATAACCCAGGCGGTTTGGGTCGACCGGAGGCTGCCTTCCGCCACCGCCCCGCCCGCCGTGTGCTGTACTGTTTGTTGATGGCTAACGCTGTGCTAATCATGTAATAGAAGCTGCATTTGCCACCTATGTTGCTGCTTGCTACTTGCTATGCTTTTTGTGTGGTTATGCCGTCTAAAATGAAGTTGCTACGGGTTCAAGGACGTCTTGACGGTCCGGGTCTTGGATGGCAGATCATCGGAGAAGCTGCAGGTGCCGGGCAATTTTGTCTTGAGCTCACCCGCCTTGTACATCTCGTGGAGATGCTTCCGGATAGCTGTGGAGCCGCGTGACGTGATCTTGCGGGCGTTGAGGAAGGCCAGCACGGAAGCCTCCGCCTTCTTCCCGAGAGCGAGGACTTGGTCGCGGTAGTCGTCGGTGCTCGTGTCCAGCTTCAAGTCTTCGGCGATGAAGGGCTTCATCAAGCCCACAAGCTGCTTCGCGTTCGACCGCTGACGCTTCGGGGCATCGGCCATCCAGCGTGGCTCCTGCGCGTACCACGCGAACCAGGTCGCGTGAAGGTAAGTCATCGACGTCCGACGGCGCTTGGGTTTCTCTTGATCTTCGCTTGGTTCATGCTGACGCTTGTTGCTCTTGTCTTGTTCTGGTGCTCCGTCCAGTTTAGCTTCTAGGTTGTCGAGGCGCTCGTCTTGGCGCTTGATGTGCGCCATTAACTGGTCAATCACACTCCGTTGATGGTCGATGATCGTGCTCGTGTTGGATGGTTCCTTGTTTGCAGTGGCTGCTTGTTCTTGGCTTGGCTTGGTGCAATCACAGGTGGCAAGGTGTGACGACCACGCAAGCAGCTCAGATACGGACGCACCCCCATGCACAGCAGCCGCCTCCATTCGTTTAACGGCAAGCGCATCGGCATCGAGCCTCTTCATCAGGGGTAGTGCAACACGAGGTAAGCTGTAAGCACATCGATGACTTGTTGACTCACATTGTACTTCGAGCTCTCCATCTTGAAGCAGGTCGTGAACAGATAGCGTTGGACACCTGCAATCTTCGCTTGTGTCTCCTCGTCGAACGGCTTCAAGTCCAGGGACTTCCCACGAGCCTTGGCGTCGTGTCCGCTCAAGGCTTTGCTAACCATGTGGTCTTCTCTGCTCGTGTTGAATATGTAATTGAACCCCTTGTTTGTCGTTGACATGTTCCAGGCGCCACGGTCGAAGATCCAACGGTGCGTCAAGTCTTCGCATCCGTTGACGTGCTGGGCACCACCGCGTCGAAACGAGTGGGATGTCAGCGGCACGAGGACTCCAGCAGGACACGCGACTCGGTCGAGCAGCCGGTTGACGTGCGAGTAGATGGTGGGGACAACAGCGGCGGGCTTGGAAGCAACAGCGACATCGAGGGCAGCGAACTCGTCGGGGTGGTTCAGCACCTCCACCAAAGGCGTCGCCGGTTACAGCGTGACGGTGGCCTCCATCGGGGTCTCGGGCAGGTTGTCCAGGACAGCGACGGATGGAGCCGCCTGCGTGATGAGTGCCACTGCTATCGCGTGCAGCGGGCACGTGATGAAGTCGGCGTCCGGGAACAGCGAAAGTCCCTGCTCCTCGGACGTCTTCATGCGAATGAAGCGTACGAAGAAGACGCCAGCTGCGTCGACGGAGAGGTTCTGCTTGCGGACCAGCGATAGATCGGAAGCTCGTCCAAACATGTACCACAGCAGACACAGCAACGCCGCGTCCTGGTAGTCACTAGAGGAACATGCGTTCTTATACAAATACTGCATCATTTTTTTAAATCGCTTTTTGAGCATGGTGGAGCTTTGTTAACTACCTTTCCATCTCGTTTCATACAGAAGCTCTCGAGCGTTTTCCCATGCTTAGCAACTTTGCTTCGACAATGTGTCGTTGCACAGGGAAAAGCTCAAAGAGCCACATCTTACTTTGCCTATAGTACTGCATAGAGGTGTTCCGGGCAAGTGGCTTGCCGTTCTTACCTTCATGAAATGCAAGATACATACCGAACTTATCTAATACAGATACAAAACACTTACCTGTGTCGTCTTTTTCAATGCTTTGCCTGACATAGTCAAACTCTACATTTTCTGTCTTCACAAAGGCTTTGAAGGCCTTGATGGCCGTCACCTGAGCTCGCTTGGTGTTGCCAGGCTTGAGCTCGCTTCAGCCCATCCTGGTCGGATGTGTCGGATATAATGCAAATATGCAAATGATATGCTGATCACTAGAACAATGTAAAGCGGTACACATATTTTACTTGTCCCTCCGACCCGATACGTCGGAATGGCTGGCTTAGAGGACCTACCTAATTTGTCACGTGCTGATTGGTTGATAATAATGCATAAACGGATTTTGATTGGGCCATATTAAAAATAAATCGTTCATTGGAAGTTAATGAGCCTTCCTGTCCCATACAAAAATTAAGTGTGGTCGGATAAACGATCATATTCATCCATATCTATCACTTCGTGGATAGACCTTCCCGGACAAACCCAAATTGCGTGTTGTGTACTAACTGGTCGATAAATGCACGTACTCTCCATGCCAATATTCTCGTGAGAAGCTTGTAGTCCGTATTTAATAGCGCGATCGGCCGATAATTGAATGGGTTGGTGGTGTCCCCTCCCTTGGAAATGCTACAGATGTTAGCTTCCAGAAAACTCGACGGCGTTATCCCCTCTGCCAAGTGTTGATGGTGAAGGTCAGGGGTAGCATGGACACTACACCTCGTCGCGTGCTCGTGGAAACGCGCAGTGCTAAAGAAGGCGTGGCTGCGCTGCACAGAAGCTGCAGGTTGCTATTGCGTGTCTGTGGCCTAGGTACATGTCTGTGCCAAGGTGAGTATGCACAGTGATAAGCTAGATGTAGTCCTAGACGAACTAGAACTTGTCGGTAGATTTCAACGCTCCTTTCCAATATACATTCAACCCCGAAGTGGTATTTAAGTCGTTCAAGCCCGGCATTAAGTTCTAAGACCAAGTACACGTTGCATAACTTCGTGAGGATGGGTATTAATCCGGTTTGAAGTCTTTGTACCAGTCGTTTGAAATCTCGTCAGGTCCGCAGGCCTTGCCCGCCTTGCATTTGCCAATGGCCGCTTCGACTTCATCTTTGGTGATGTCGGTGTCCAGGGCCGACAGGTCGAGTTGTTTCCACCGGTGACTGTATTTGCCAATGAATTGTTCGATTGCTTCCTGGTCCCTGTGTTCTCCGGTGAAAACTTCAGTCCAGCTATCCGCCATAATGTTGGCTTTGTCCTGCGGGTCACGGTCCTGCCCTCCCATCGTATGTGTGCGCGTAGGAGTGAGCGTAGCAATCGTATTGTCGCTGTGCTTGGTGGAAATTCGCTTGAAGAAGGCTTTCGTGATGGCCTTGGCACTCCATGCGTTGGTGGAGACTAAGACCCTTCTCCTCAATGCTCTTCGCGCGTCCTGAGTGGTGTGGAGAAGTTCCACGAGCTGTCGTCTTGCATCTTCAGCGTTATCTGCCAGCTCGTCCAAGAGTTTCAGTTTGTTCTTGAGCCGGCGTATCTTTTGCCGATACCCGTGCGTGACTCGTTTTCTTATCACCTTCTTGAGCCGAATGAGCTTGCCGCGCAGCCCCCTTTTGTACTTTTCCCACTGTAGTATTGTTTCGCCCGGCGATGCGTGAGCGATCCGCGTAGCCAATTCTTGCAGTCCGTGTTGCACCATACTGTGGGTAGCCGCCACCGCGTAAGCGGACGGTGGGTAAACCTTCGGTGACTGCTTAACTCGAATGATGCCCGTAGGCGCGTGGAGCTCAAGGAGGACTGCTTGATGGTCCGTTCTGCACGGAGGGTCCTCCGTCTCAACTCCCCGAAGCAGTCGTTTCACTCCCACCCCCACGTAAAATCTATCAATCCTGGAGGTGCCGATTTGTCCCGATTTGCTGAGGTGTCGGTGAGTATGATGTTGCCTAGCATATGTTTGCTTCTCGGTTTCCCCATCTTGCCCGGGAGGTTGTAATAGCCCGCATCATATAAGCCCCATTTCTCGATCAGGTGTGCCAACGCTTTGGACCCCATATCGTGACGGTTCCGACTTCCCTACAGTTTCCGACATCCAGGAAAACGAATAAAAACAGGTCGTGTCAGCTGCTGATTATTGAGGTTTAGGTATTGATGTGGACCACTCGCATTTTGTGTTTGCTTTCCTGTCAGCTTTCGTAAGCTGCTCACAGGCGCGAGGAAATGCGCTCTAGAGGCCTCTAGGCCGAGAAAATCGTGTTTTTTGGTATTCATACATGTGGCCCCGGAGCAATGTGCTCTGGAGCCGGCAAATTCATTAATGAGGGCGCGGAGGGGGCCACAATTCAGAGCAATCCATGCAGAGGCTTCTTATTGGCAGAAGTATTATCCAATGAGAGAGTTAGTGAACACCTAGTGGCTATTAATCAACCAATAGAAGTTTGCCACCCGTCAGAAATAGACACGCCCAGATTTGTGGCTGGGAGCGCTCCTAAATGCCGACAGACCTTTTTGCGGCTCACTCTCCTTTTTCAAAGCTACTGCGCAAGACACCAGCAACAAAATCACAAGGGCTCGTACAACCTGTACCGTGCGACCAACGGACAGACCCCCCACCCCACGTCCCACACCCTTCTCCAGCACCGTAGCACAAATGGCAAGTGCACAGGGCTTCGGCCCTGAGATGTCTGTTCGAATCAGGCCGGTGCTATCGCTCAAGAATTGGCTGATGGAGTGCGCGCGTGCCTCCTCTCTACTGCTACAGGGTTTGCAGCTCTTACTGTGGCTTGTTGTCGCTACTGTCTGTATATCTAACTGACTAAACGGAGTATGTATTTGTTTGTATGAACTCTTGTCTTACACGTGGCCTACAATGGCGAGTATGTCTTGTGTTTCGACAGGAGCAGGGTCGTCGATACTTCCGATGGCGAGGCAGCTTATATGCCAGGATGCGCTCGTCCAGGACGCCCGACTTGTGCAACGAGCGCATGGCACGTAAGACGCTCCCAGCTCCCTTCGCTTTGGTACCCCGAGCTCTCAGGAACGCGAGCACAGCCGCTTCGGCACGACGACCAGTGTCCAGTACGCGGTCCTTGTACTCTGAGGCCGCGGTATCAAGCGCAAACCCGCCGTCCAAGAAGAGCTTCATGAAAGCGTCGACATGGCGCGACTCTGACTTCTTCGGCCGGTCCGCCGAATCCCAGACACGTGGAACTCGCGTGTACCACTCAAACCACGCGTCGGACAGGTTGGTAGCAGCCTTCTTTCTGCGCCTGGCTTGTGGTGCTTGTGCTGACGCTTCATGCTCTTGTTCTTGTTCTTCTTCAGTATTCGTAGGTCTCTTAAGGATGACGTTTTCAACCAGGAGCAGCCGCGCAGCCATCTGCCGGTTGCTCTCGATAAGCTCTTGAATGACAGCCGCATGATGACAGCCCGCCCCACAGCATGTGGTCTTGTTCTCTTCATCTTCTTTTCACCAGGATTCGCCGTGATGGTGTTGAGCGCAACCGACCAGGCAAGCACGTCGGCGAGCGGGATACGTGAAGCAGCCAAGCACTCTTCGATCCGAGCGACAAACAAGCTGTGCGATGCCAAGTCCTTCATTTGCGGGAGATACTTGATCAGGTACGCAGTTAGAACCCCGATGACTTTGCCACTCACGTTTAGCGCTTCATCGTTGAGTCCAATGCAGGAGGAGAACAGCAAGGCTTCCAATCGCAAAAGCCGTTCCTGGGCACCGTGATCGAGAGCGGCGACATCAGCGAGCTTGGGAACTTCGTCGGGTTTCCAGCCGCTCAAGACGCGAGCGACCTTCCTGTCTTCGCGAGGAGTGTTGAAGACGTAGGCGAAACCTTTGCTCGTCTTCGACATATCCCAAGATCCCCTGTCGAAGATCCACTGCGCAGCCAAGCGCTCGTCTCCGTTCGCATGCTGGGCGCCGCCTCTGCGAAACGAGTGAGAAGTCAGGTTGCTCGTCGCGCCCGCCGCGTCAGCCACGCGCGTCAGCATCCTGTTTACGTAGGCTTGAACGCCGTCGTCGCCACGGGACTGGCTTGGTGTCGCTGGTGTCGCTGGTGACGCGCTGTCCGTGCGCTCACATGCGTCAGGAGAAGAAGCTGACTGCAGCAAGTCGAGCAGCGGAACTCCAGTCGCCAACTCCACTGCTTCAGGCGACGAGATTACGGGAAGGTGGCTGAGCAAGGCCGCACAGGGCGCCTCCTGCATCACCAAGGCCACCGCTAGCGTGAAGATGGGGCAGGTGAGAAAGTCGGCGCGATCAGGTACGAGTGTCAGGCCTTGTTCTTCGGATGTCTTCACTCGAAGCATGCGGATGTAGAAGGCGCCGTCAGCTGACATCGTCACGTGCTGCTTGCTCATGAAGGCGAGGTCAGAGGAGCGGCCAAAGCAGTGCCACATTAGACATGCAAGCGCCGCATCTTCGTAGTCCGACTTCACAGCCGCCGTGGAGTACAGGTGGCGCGTCAGCGACCGCAGATCCGCTTTCGTGCAGGGTGGAGCCTTGTTAATAAACCCACCTTTTTCACGTTTCATACAGTGTTTTTCTAATGTTTTGCCCTTTTTAAGAGGTCAGCTTCGATAGTCTGTCTTATATGAGGGTGTTCCTCAAACAGCCAAAGCTTGACATTTCTAAAGTAAGAAATTGCAGAGTTACGAGAGAGCTTACCTTTCTTACCTTCGTTAGTTGCTAGATAGTATCCAAACCTATCCATAAGCGCTGTGACGCACTTGCCAGCGTTAGCGCTGAGAATGCACGCATGGACTACGTCCATGCTTACATTCTCAGCTTCGAGCATCCGTTTAAACGCACAGATGGCAGTGCCGCGCGCCTTCTGCGTGTTCACCGGAACAAAGGAGGAGAGGCTCATGCTGGCTTGGTGTCTCGTCTGCTTTTTGTCAAATGAAAAGGAATGGCTAGCAGCTAGTGTCCACCACCGTAAACTGTTTCCCGCCTAGATTAGGAACGTGTATAGTTGTCGGAACCGCGAGGATATTTGAAAAATCTGTTTTTGACTTGGTTTTTGTATTTGCATATCCATATTTTCGCTGGCATTCCGACAAATATTTGTCGGAATGTGTCGGAACGCGAAGGCTAGAATGAATGCATCCTATTGGCTGAAATAAATCTATACCGCACTGTGATTGGCTAATAACCATGCATTTGTTGATACCCCACAATCCTTTGACTTTATCTGTCGGAAAGACGTGTATATTCATCCTTATCGTCTTTTCGGGACCCCCGATCCGGTCTACATCTCTTCGGAGGACACAGGTGAAATCACCACCACATATGATTTCCGTGTCCTCCGGTATGTTCAATTTCTCCAGTCTGCTGTAGAATAACGATCTTACCGCTCCGTTCGATGGGGCGTAGATATTAATGAAGAGAAAGTGTTTTCCCTTGAGCTCTCGTGTTGCCATGATCAGGCATAGTTCTTGGTTCCATGGCTTCACATTCTTCACTGCCCCGTAAGGATTCACCAGAATAGCGACCCCCACCCGTCTCTCTTGACTCGCTTGGGCCGAAGACCATAGTGAGTACTTATCTGCCTGTGTGTGTTTAAAGCCCCACAGGGCTACATGTTGATTCGCTGCTTCTCCGTGTTCATCGGGATGGAGCCAGGTTTCCTGCAGAAACACCACGTCGCGGTCGCCCCGCCGGTGTTGTTCCTTGAGCCCCTGGAGCTTACTAAGGTAAACGGCCAGTTTAAGTCGGCGATATCAGTTTAAGTCGGCCAGACTTTAATCCAATGATAACGAGAGATCTTAAATAGATCGATTTGGTTGGCTATATTTGGATTGCCATGAGATTCCAGCTTTCCTGCGATTTCTTATCACATTCACCATCTCACCGCCGCCGCACAATATGGCGAGAAAAAGCTACACGAGCAAGCAGAAGACGGACGCGGTCGAAGCTGTTCGCAACGGCGCGACCATTGCAGACGTATCCGAGGCAACTGAGATACCAGAGAGGAATGTACAGCGCTGGGTTGCTGCTGATAAAGCGTGGGTTGCCGCCGGTAACGACGAACCCTTGCAGTTCAAGACGCGGAGGGGGCCAGACCCACTTCTCTCTCAGGAAGTAGAGGATAGTATCTACGAGTGAGTCATCGGTAGGCAGTTGGTGGGGGCTCCTGTCAACCGCCAGGACATCATTCGTCAAGCCAGTGAAGTATCAAAGCTGGTGAGTGGCTCAGCGGTCGGTGAAGGCTGGTACCGCAGATTCTTACAACGCTACCCTCAACTTACTGGTAGAGTATCTCAATCGATTTCGAATGTGCGCAATATGGTGACCGACGAAGATGTGCAGACACTGTTTAGTTCGTTGGCGAAGCCTATCATAGAGAACAACATGCACGGGTCCCGTATTTTCAACATCGACGAGACGGCTTTTGAAAGCTCACGAAAAACAACGCGCGTTGTTGTACTTCGAGGCTCTAAGAACGTTTGGCACAGTGATCCGACTACCAGCTTTCATCTTTCGTTTGTTGCGTGTGGTAGCGCGGCCGGTTTTGTTGTACCACCCCTTTTCATTTTGCCGGGCGAGCGGGTTGACAACGTGGTGCTCGATGGATGTGATATTCCAGGTGCTGCGGTCACAACTACTGAAAAGGCCTTCATGACCGCCCCTCTTTTTAGGAGATGGCTTGAGTTTTTGCTGACGCGGTTCCAAGCCCTGTGATGCGGCCGTTGCTTCTACTGATGGATGGGTGCTCGTCGCACTTGTCACTAGCGATCATCGACACAGCCGAGCTCCTGCGAGTGAAACTGGTATGTCTCCCAGCGAATGGCACGCATTTGCTGCAGCCACTCGATGTCGCCGTCTTCTCGTCTTTCAAGTCGAAACTGAAGGTTCTAATTGATGAGCTGATCCGTGACAACGGAGAAACTAACATCAAGAAGGCTAAAGCTCTGCAAATTGCAACGTTGGCGTGGACAAGTTGTAATTTCGACACCAATATTTCGGCAGGATTTCGGAGCTGTGGGATCTTTCCGCTGAATATTCAGAAGATGAGCGAAAAGCTGCACAACTTTCAGCGCAACGGAGCCCCTGTGACGACAAAGAAGGCTTCCTGGCTAAGATACAAAGAAACTATACAGCACGACATCCTCCTACTTCCTCGTCAGACGACAAAGGGTAAGAAGCGCAAAACTTCAACAGTGGCAGGCAGGTTGCTTACGCGCGAGATGTTGCAGCAATCATCGCCCCCGAATCAAGCGAGCAAGCGGAAGGCAAAAGCGAAGAAGCAGACGAAACCAAAACATGTTCCTGTGCAAGGAGAACAAGACCCCGTGCTGTACGAGGCAATCGTCTAGCTTCTCCTTCATCATTTTATATGCTTCATAACCTTATGCAACTTTTTAAAATTGATTTAGACAGGAATATTTCGGACTTTAATGAAATTCGACTGTACTTTTTGTTGGGTCGCTCGGGTCTCAAAGCATAGTTTATTCAAGTCAATTTGCCGACTTAAACTGATTTCGTGACCAAAACGAAGGGTTTTCTTTGATCAGGTGCACCGAGCCAAAAAATGTGTGTTTACCGACGCAAACACATCTGAAAAATAGGGGAAGCGGTGGAGATTTCAGAACGGTGCGTGAAACTCTCAAATTCGATCTCCATCAAAAGTTATTGGCGATTAAACATCAGTTGTTTTTTTGCCGACTTAAATTGGCCGTTTACCTTACCAGACTTATTAGTGGAAGAAACTAGACCTCTTACATTTAGCGTGTTGATGCCAATGGTTCGGTCGTGTTGATCCTGTTTCAGCTTAGCCTCCTTCCTTTCCTTGGTTCTTCTTCTCCTATCCTTGTTCACCTTCCTTCGCTGCTCTCGGAAGGCCTCGTTCATCGCTTTACCCCGTTCCTCAGTCCCCTGTCGCTGGTAGTACTGGAGGAGCGTCGAGTTGTTACTCACCGCCGCCTTGCTACCTGTTGCGCTAGTGGAGATTCTGCTAGAGACTCCCATCATCCTGACTGGGGCTGACTGAGGCAATCGCGTCAGTCGTCGCGTTGACTTTCTGCGTGTCAGCATCTGCGTTGGTGTCTGGCTCGACCTTGACCGCACAGCTCGTGGGGGACTTAGGTCTCTCGTTCTTCACCGGTGCAGCGAGGTCCTCCGCCTGCTTCAATTCACGTTGCAGCTCGTCGACTTCTTGGGTTATCGTTCGAGGGCCTCGTTTGCCAATGAGTGCCGGAGTGTCTCCTGTTGCGCTGGCCGTCTTGGTTCGGCTCCTCTCCTCAGCTTTCCGGGTTGCGAGTAGTTGCGCCCTTGTGTTCCGCAGTTCCGCCATGCTGGAGGAGGCCGCTAATGCAGTCTTGGCCGGGTCTCGGCAGCGTTTGTTGTGTCTGAAGGCAGTGCATCGCGTGTTCATGTCCTCGTCTCGCCGCGACCGTCATCTCTCTTTCTGTTTCAACAACTCAACATGGTGTAGCCACCTCTCAGATCGGTACATGTACATGAGCCAAATTGATATGGCGCTAACTAAACCACGACGCCCACTGCCAATGATAATCTCTAGTAGCCTCCATATCAACACCCAACTCGTAGAAGGCACTTCATTGACAGATTGTAGTTTCTTCTTGTCATCGCAGCTGTAGCTGCAGCCACTGCACCATAGCGTGGTGTCCATTATCCGTAGCAGCAGACAACACTAACGCCAATTTACTGTCACTCGGCTGCTCCGGGAGCGTCTTGTACACCCACTCGACCACCGCAACATGACCGTTCTCCGCTGCAGCACTGAAAGCCCATCCTACCCACTGCAAATCGTCCGTCGGTCGTACATTTTGCAGCAGAAACTGCACCACTTGCAGCCTCCCTTGTGCTGCAGCTCCATCAATAGCCGCTTTGGAGCAACCTTCACTCCTCATCGAGTGCAGCCACCGCACAACCTGCAAATGTCCGTTCGTGGCAGCGCCGTCCATGGCCCACGTGCTGCACCCGTCGCTGCGATTGGAATGTAGCCATTCCACCACGTGCAAGTGGCCATTGGCAGCTGCGAAGTCCATGACGAACATGCCGCAAATATCCTGCCTCGTCACATGTAGCCATCTCAGAACGTCTAGGTGGCCATTACTCGCGGCCCATCCCATTGCGCGACTGGCGTTGCACCCTGCAACGTTGTCGTGTAGCCATCTCAGGACGTTGACGTGGCCGTGTCTGGCTGCGTCGTCCATGGGGTTAAAGTTGTAGTCGCCCCACAAGTTCTTCACCTTGTTCGCCTGCTGCTCTTGGAGCCACTGGAGCACGTGTGCGTGGCCTGAAGCTGCTGCGTGACGCACCATTTGCTGGCTCAGCTCCGTGGGGTCCCGTTGAAGCAGGTACGAGAGCTCTCGCTCGCTGTCTCCACGGCGGATGGCAGCGGCGAAGACTCCAACGCGACTCAACGTGTCGACAAAGTCGCTGATGCGGCGCGTGACGTGCGGCAAAGCGGCCGGGAGGCACTCGCGGGTCACGACCTCAGCGCACGAGAAGAGCGGCCACTCGCTCTTCATGCCGGTGCCGATCTTGAACTGGGCAGCGAGTGGCGATGGTAAGCCAGGGATAGGCCGCAGCGGCTGGCGGACAGTTGAAGCGAAGATGGCCGAGATGGCACAAGTGGTTTTGCGAAGTGGCACCTTTTCGGGTGCAACGGCTAAGACACAGCAAGCTGACGGGTTGCATTTCCCAGTGAGATGGACAGCACCCAACAGAGCTTTGCGTCTCATTCTGCTTGCAGTGAGACGCAGAGTGCTGTCGGGTGAGAGCAACTTGATAAGCAATAGTTTGTGCGACTACATGTATAAAACTCCTAAGCTGTTCGATGGTACTAACTTACAGGACCTGTACGTGATGATCCGAGGAATCTGGCTCAGCCTATGATATTCCCTAGCTCAGTATGGGTGGTCGTCGTCCAAAGCATCGCTGGCACGTGATGAAGCGTCTTGGAGACGAACGAACCATTCTGGACTGGATTGAATTAGTCGTGGCTAGATAATCTCATACTCAGGCCAGCGCGATCCGTTGTCCGTTGTTTTGAAAGCGTAAATTTGGCGGAGGATGGGTGGTGCCACGTACTCGAAGATGTTGGACAGTGCAAACTGGTCAAGATCATGCAGCGCTGAGGTCGCAACCTTCGGCTTTACGACGCTCAGGAACGCAACTTTACAGACAATCGAGAGCGATTCAAAAGGCTGAGGACGTTCCATGGGCTTGAGATGATGCGTCCTTATCTCATCGATGTAGCCCAAGTGGTCTTGATCCAGACAAATATCGAGGTATTCCAGCCTTTGATTCGCCTCCAACGTCTCCAGAATCGGCTTCACGTGTTCGTCCCAACTGTTCACGTTCGTGTGATGATCCAGCCAGAAATTCAAGAGGACCCGCAGACGACGTAGACATCTTGCGAGTGGACTCTTCAGGTCTTTTAACGCATTTGACAAGACTTCAGCATTTTGCGAATCGTAATTCAGGGTGGGAAGTGGTTCGCCTGCTGCATGAAAATCGCTGAAGTCCAGGCGTGCAGCGACCAAGTCTCCGCAAAAGGTGAGCTCTTGGAGGTTCGGACAGTTCCCGATAATATCTTTAAACCCTCCTTCGTGGTAGCCAAGACCCAGAAACTGTAGTGACGGTCCTACCGCCGCAAGAAAAGATGGCAGACCCGTCCAGGTGTAGCGGTCTTCTTCGTCGTATCCGAGCTGAAGAGAAGTCAAACGAGAAGAAGAATCGTCGTGTGATTCTGGCTCGTGGAACTCCAAATCTCGACGCTGCACTTGGCATCGGCCATAACCAGGAATCAGTACGTTCACCCACATACCAACGGCATTGTCGCTGAATGTTCGCACGAATGGCTTGGGTGACTCAAAAATGAGAGGGTTAGAACTGATAACCGGTTCACCTTCGGCGTCAAACTCCCATCTAACCTGAGATCCAGTCTTCAAGGTGGCAACCCGCTCATCCACCCTCCCACGAGGACAGTTGAAAAGTTCTTCTTCTGGGTGTTCAGACGTCACCACAGCTACAAAACCCTCCATGTCTTCCAAACTCATACTTCCACTTGCGATAAGCGCAAGAGACTCTAGCGATGAGTGCTGTCTCGCTCGCTTCGAGAAAAAGCATACGCCATCCACTTCCACCGATGGTGGGTCGTTACAGAATTGTTCGGGTCCATCTCCAAGTTGATGGAGAGTTTCTTGGTTGTCTGGTTGACCACCATCGCCGAACAAAGGGCCTCAAACTCCCACAACTTGGTACCACTACAATCCAAGTGAACAGCACCGAGCTGAAGAGGCTGGGAATCGTCAGGAAGCAATTCGGTATCTGACCTACAGCCAAAAGCACGAGCGCGACGAGTGCTGTCAAAAATCCGAGCAAACACCTTGCCAAATAGTTGTCTCTCGTCTCTCTCGTCGTTTTCGTGCTGAGCTGCCGAGCAGAAGAGGAAAACCTGCGAAAACCACACATTCTGCGCCACCAACTTGTCAATCAAGTCGGCCATTCCCGGACGAATTTTGAAATTGTGTCCGAAATCTGCTTGCATCGGTTGCAGCACAAAAGTGCATCTCGGCTCCATCTCCTCAATTTCTACCTCCCACTCCGCCATGATCGCTTTTTCAGCTTTAGAAATGTCCTCCATTAGAAACATTATCCCACTCCACGTCCTGTGAAAATTCACGAAAACAGGAACTTTAACGTTTGTCGCAAGCGTCAAATTCTCGTCCAAGACTGCAATTTGCTCCAGCGTTTCTAAGTATTCCAGACTTGGATTTCTATGCTGAGTGGCGCCACAGAACCGAACAAGATCCGAGTCGAAAGAATCGTCACTTTCTTCACTCGGCCTCGCCCTCACATCCAAAGTCAGTTGAAACTGAACTGGAATTTCCTGCTCGTACTGTTCCTCCCCTCTGTACCGAGATTTAATCCGCACTTTTTCTCCAGTAAGAATTTCCACGCATTGTGGTCCACAGTTGCCACTACTGCCAGAATTGCCAATGCTTCTTGTACAAATTGAAATTTTTGCTGAAAAAGGAACTCGCCTTCTTGTGTAACTCCACGAAAACTTTCACGATACGGGAGTCGCACTCGAAGGAATTTTGTACGGAGATCCCACAGCTCCCCCTTTCGATGTGGCAGTAGGTACTCGAGTCTACTCTTGAGCTCTGCGCACCATGGCGTTAAGAAGCCCCAACGCTCTTCCATCGGGCCCGGCGAAATCTGTAAAACGGAGAACTGATTTTTTTAAATCATTTCTTAAAAAGCCTGATTTACAGATAGAAATCACAACGATATTTCAAAGGCAATTACCGTACCAATTCTGCAAACGCAAAACATTTCGACCCTGATGGGACTCGAACCCACAACCCCTGATTAGAAGTCAGATGCGCTATCCATTGCGCCACAGGGTCTTCTAAACGAGATGGCAAGCCTACAACATTAGCTTAAAGCAAAAATTAGTTCAGGCAAAATAGCAATAAAAGTGACGAGGTTGATCCAGCACGAGCTGTTGAGCAAAACTGAATTTATCTATACCACTGGCTGCGTTTGAGGTTATCTGCGATCTACTCGACGCCGTCCGTCTGCCTAAAGCGTTTGAGGATTCCCATGAAAAATGCCTTCCGGTTATTCACGCGGTCGCTCACGCAGCGGTTGTACTCGTCGAGCGCCGTCTTGGCTGTCTCATAGTCGAACCACGACAGAAAGTCGATCATGCGCTCGTCCACGTCGTCCTGCTGGAGTTTGTACTCGCGTCCGTCAATGTGTTTCTGGATCAGCGCCTTGGTCTTCTCCACCTGCACACTGCTCTGCTTCTTGCGCAACGAGTCGATTTTGCTGCGTCGGTTCTCCGACTTGTTGCCGCCGCCACTGGCCGTCATCTCCACGTTGATGCGGCGGCCTTGCAGCAGCGTGTGATGCCGCGACAGAGCCGCACCCAGCGCCTTGCTGTCCTTCACCTCAATGAAAGCAGTTCCCTTGAACTTCTTGGTCTTCTTGTCCGTCAGCATACGCAGCTTGATGTCGCCAGCCTCGGCAAAGTGTTTACGCACCATGGTCTCCGTGGCGCGGTACGGCAATTGGCCCACGAAGAGCGTCAAGTGAATGCTCTTGCGGTCTTCTCCGTCCTCCGTCTTCTTCTTCTTCTGCACTGTCTTCTGCTTCTTCTGCACCGGCTTCTTCTCCTCCACACCCTCGGCCTTGCGCTTGGCCTGGCGCTTCAGGAGACGTCGCTGCATGGCGTTCAACTCTTCAGTTGGCTCGGAAGTTGCCGTTGAAGTTGCCGTGGCAACAGTGGGAGCCCCGTCAGTGGGCCCATCTCCCTCTGTCACAACTTCAGTTTTCTGCTTGGCTAGTCGCGCCAGACGACGACGCTCCTTGGTGTTGAGCTCACCGGCCGCTTCGGTCGTCGTGATGGGCTCCGCAGACGCGTCGGGCTCGGACCTGGCGGGCTCGGACTTGGCTGGCGCATCTTCCTGGGGCTGTTGCTGCTGGCGCAAGAGCTTGCGGCGCTGCTTGGCGTTCAGCGCAGATGAAGTCGCGTCCATGATAGCGACAATGGAGAAATGACTGGATGGCGGTTTAGAAATGCGTTGTTAGAAATGAAGTGGTGTGCAAGTGGTGTAAGAAACATTCTTTACAATAATGTGGTGTGAAAATAATGTTAGAAACTCGACCACCGGAAAAAACAATCGAGCACCGGAATTTGAAACAAAAGGTGATCTATTTAGCGTGACAGCAATATGGCTACAGTAACGCTTTCGCTTAGTTCCCTGCC
This sequence comes from Phytophthora syringae, assembly GCA_012656105.1. Lineage (NCBI taxonomy): Eukaryota > Oomycota > Peronosporomycetes > Peronosporales > Peronosporaceae > Phytophthora > Phytophthora syringae. The sequence continues at coordinate 55,817 of JAAKBD010000012.1, forward strand.
TTCTGGGCGCGGTAGGCGGCATCCTTGCCCTCGGCACGGAACTTGGCCTTCTTCTCCGCCTTGTGCACGCTTTCGAACTGCTTCTCCTCGCGTTGCTTGCGCTTGAGGTTGTCGGCGTTGCGTTTGCTCTGGCGCTCCTTGCGCGTGGCCTCGCGGTCGCGACGCACCGTGTTCACACGCAGCATGAAGCCGTACTTCTTCTTCTCCTCCGGCTCCAGCACCACTGCGCGCTTGGTCAGGTAGCCCTTGCCAGCCTTCGCCTTGTCCTCCTTGGGCTTACTGGCGAACGGCAAATTGGCCTGCAGCTTCTTGGGCACCTTCAGAGCCGAGAAGTGACGTTCGGTACGGACGATCGGCTTGTACAGAGAGTCCGGGTTCACAGGCACCGCCAGCTTCTGCTCCTTGCGCAGCTCGTACGTCGTCTTCATGAGCCCCATCGCGCTCTTCTTGGACGAGTTCTTGACGTTTGTGAGGAGCGACGTCACGGGGTTGTACAGCTGCTTCGGCTCGACAGGAACCCACGTACGGCAGAAGACGAGGTCGCTCTTGAGGATCTTGTCTTCGAACGTAGCACGGAAGTCGCCCTTCTCTCCACGCAGCGCCTTCTTGATGCGACCACGCACGCCACTCACCGTGCGAACACTGGCACCCTCGAACTTGGCAACTTCCAGTTCAGTGTTGAACATGCCCTTGATGAAGGCCGTGTTCTTGTGGATCTTGCTCGGTGTACCGATGAGCTTGAGCTTCTTCACCACGTTGAACTTGTGGTCCAGCTCCAGCACAACACCAGTGCCACTGACACGGAAGCCTTCCGCGCTGTTTGACAACGTCTGGAAGGCCAGCACACCAGTGTTGGGAGGGCACATGGGGCCAAAGATCGTGGCGTGACAATGCATGTGCTCGGGTGTGTACTTCAGGTACCGATGACGCTCGTTCGTGTCTTCGATGGAGTAAATCGGCAGACTCTGGAATCGCCGCCAACCGATGGAGAACACCAGCGGGTCGTTGGTCTTCAGGATCTTCTTGTGCCAACGGTGCTTCTTGAACCGCATCCGCACCAGACCCAACGTGTCCTCCATATTCGGTAGACCACCGACGACAATCGGGTTCTTCGGGTTGTAGTAACGCACGAACTCAGCAGGCACGCCCGAAAACTCGATGCGGACGTAGAGACCGTTGCGGAAACCTTCCAGCTGAAGACGCATGTCCTCGCCTTCTTCGCCAAACTCCTCAGCATTACGCTGAGCCTGTTCCTCGCGAAGGCGCTTGGCTTCCACCATAACCTCGGTCAGCTCTTCGTCTTCATCATCCTTATTCCGCTTCTGGCCACCAACTTCCACGTCGTCATCATCGTCGACCGTCTTCTTCGCGGATTTCTGCGCACGAAGACGTTCGCGGATCTGTTCGTCGGTCTCCTCCTTCTCACCTTCGTCTTCGCTTCCATCGTTGCTGCTATCGTCACTGTTGTCGTCAGCATCGCCCTTGTGGACATCGCCGGTCTCCAGATCCTCGAATGAACCATCCATGTCGTCGTCGTTCAGTGGGTCGGCGGCGCCATTGTCAATCTCTTCTTCATCGTCACCCTCGGCGCTCTTCTTATTTACACGCTTCCACGAACCCGTCACAAAGCGGTTGCGAATACCCTGGAGTACGTCCGGCATGGTCCAGTCACTCTTGTCATCACTACCCAAGTGCATGCGAGAGCAGTCCATCGCGTTGACTACGTTGTATTTTTCTGAAGCAGACGTAGATCCTCCCGAAGCGTTCGACTTGCGCTTCAACTTGAAAAAGTTGTCGTCGTCATCACTGTCCTCCTTCAGGTGACGTTTACTACTCTTTGCATCTTCCTCATTCTCCAGATCACGTTCACTCATGTGGAGCTTCTGGCGCTCACCATACACGAGCTCCATCAGGTTCACGTCGGCCTGTTCGCGCTCCAGGAAGTTGGCAGCGGCACGTGACACAAGGTTTTCCTTCCACCGAAGCTGCGACTGCTCTTCAGTGATCTCCTCCTCACTTTCATCGTCGTCACTGTCGTCATCATCGTCATTGGAATCAGAGTTAGCACCGTCCTCAGCAGTCTCCGGGGCTTCCTCGCTCTCATCAAACACGGCGCGACGGCGGAGACGACCGGTGCTGTCACGAACAATGGCCTCCTTGGGCTTCCCGACGTTCGGTCCCTCGTCATCGTCGTCGTCCTCCTCTTCATCATCCTCACTATCCTCCTCCTCGTCGCTGTCAACTTCATCCGCACGAATGGCCGCCGTGTTCTTGAAGAGCGAAAGACTCGCACCCTTGAGCCTTTCATCAAGACCAACGTCCATCTTCTGCATGCTCTGGACCATCTCCACGCCCTCGCCACCGAGACCAATCCGCATGCCGCTTCTGCCTGTGGTCTCCGCCTCCTCTGCTTCCTGGTCATCGGGCATGACATCACCCGTGTCTGGGTTTGTGTAGTTGAGCTGACTCAGGTTAATGTACATGGCGTCCTTGTCGTACATAATGTTGCCGACATCCGACATGGGCGCGTACAGGAGCGTGTCCTTCTGCGTCAAGTGTTTTTCTTGGCCGTTCCGTCCGGGTTCCTCTTGCTCGACGGCACATTGCACGGGTCGGGCATGGCTGTAACGCTGTCCATGTAAAAGTCTCCAGCGCCTGCAATGTGCATCTTCATGCCCGTCTTCAGGTGCGTTCCTCGCAGATATCCATACAGCGTCACGCGACGGTCCGCCATCGGGTTCTGCTGAATGTCATCGGGCGCCGTCACGTCCTCGAACCGATCCGCGAGCATGTACGGGTGCGAATTGCGCCACGTCAACGGGCGGAACTTCATCCTGGAAATGTACAGCGACAGGTTCTGAATTTCTCCTTTCGGGTACTTGTTGGCCGAGATGCCCGAGAAGTAAAACAGCTTGGCGCCCTGGTAAATCTCCGTCCAGAAACGCGCCTTGAGCCGCTTCTTGGTCTTGCGCAAACTCTTGTTCTTCTTGAAGCCGTCCAAATGGGTCAAAATGCCCATCACTTTGGGGAACCCGGACACTTGCAAGATATTTAGAAATTCGAACGTTTCCATTTCGAACCCGAAACTCGCGTCCACAAGGAGCAGAACCAGGTCGGCGATCTTGGCCAAGTCGATCATGGCGTTTAGGTCGTTGGGACACTCGAAGAAGGTGATGCGCCGGTCCTTGCCGCTGACTACCGTCACCGGCCCTTTGACTTCCACCATGTTGTGGCGCGTGTACCGCTTCACCAGCGACCGGATGACGGTGCTCTTGCCGCTTCCCGGCGGGCCCATCACCACGACGGAGATGGGCGGCGGCAACTCTTCGCCGCGGTTAAGTTGCGGCACGTACTCCTTACGGTGCGCGCGGTCCAAGTTGCGCTGGATGGTCTTGCGCGCCCGGCCGGCCTTGGCCACGCCGAAGGCCTTGGGGTTCTTGCGCTGCTCGGCCAGCGACGGCTGCTCCTTCTTCTGCTTCTCGAAGGCCGCGCGCTTCTGCTTGTTGGCCTTGGCGCCCACCTTGGACTTGCGGTGGCCCTTGACGGCGACGGCGTCCATGGTAGCGAGAGATCGGGGTAGAATGACACAGTGAACGCCTTGAGTTGCTGCTGACGTTTTGGTTGGCTGCGACGGAATTGGTGTGCGCCACGTAGATTCGGCGTTTCTAAAATAAAACGCGTTTTCGTCAAGGGAGAAACATTTCCATTTTAAACGTGATGTTTGTATGTAATTCTTCACCATCGTATTTGCTCATCTTTCCCGGGACCGATGTCATCGCAGTCTTTTGGCTTTGCTTCGCAAAGGCAAACGCTGTGCTCCTGCAATAAAAAGATTCTAATTCCAAGCGAGTACAAGGCTCGGCTCGCTGGAAAGCTCGGCGCTGGCCCGCCTCCGCAAATACCGCGCGGCCCTGCTGATGCGGGCACCCCGCGCGGGTTTGCTGTGGCTACGCGCGCTCGCAACCGCTCGCCTCCGTTGGTCGTTTTATGTGCGTTCACCCCTCCTTCTTCAGTCGGGCAATTTACTCACTCCCTTTCGTCAATAGAAATGTTCGCAAGAGTGATGGTACGTTGAAGTTGACAGTTGGGGCTAATTGTGGCCCGCTGCTAAATGGAGCGACCCAGACCGCTACCCGCGACAAGAAGACCGAGGAAGATTGCAGAAGACTGAGCTGTGGCTGGAGGCGCTTTTTTGACGCGATGGGGGCGCCGGGTCGTCGTCCAAGTACGGGCCGGAGAGGAGCGACAAGCTGGTGGTGGACACGCTCAAGAAGCTGCCGTTCATGCAGATGATGGACGACCGTCTGCTGCAGGAGCTGGCCAAGTGCTTCCAAGCGACCAAGTACGGCAAAGGAGCGGTCATCAAGAACGACGCCACCTCGCGCTTCTCCGTCGTGGCCGAGGGCTCCGTGGACATCAGCACGCTGCTGCCCTCGTCCAACAGCAAGCAGCTCGTGTCGGAGCTGCTCTGCCAACGCAAAGCTGGCGACTACATCTCCTACGTCACAAGAGAGCAGTTGGTGGCTCAAATGATGGGCGACGACCGGGACGACGCCCCGCGGACTGCCAAAAGCGCGCGGAAGAAGCTGGCGGCGCTGCTGGAGCTCAATCGAACTACAGCGGACCCTTTCGTAGGCTGTACGCTGCTCAAGCTCAACTTTGACAAGTTCAGCAAACTTCGGTCGCGACTCACTGTCCACTCCGTCGGTATGAAAAACACGGCTCGGTTTTCTGGTGGTAGGAAGGGCAAAGGCGGCATGGGGGCCATGACAGCCCCGGAGAAGCTGCACTTGGTGGGGTCCATTGTGGAATCGGAGGTGGTTAACTACCTGGTGGAGATCCCGTTCTTGGAGAGAGTCGAGATGACGCGCCTTGTGATGCTCGCCAACATGTGCTCGTATCTGTACGTGAGGCGAGGCGAGGCGGTGTGCGTTGAAGGCGAAATTGGGGACAGGTTCTTTGTCTGTGTCAAAGGAACTTTACAAGCCACGCTACAAGTGTCACTGAACGCAGCTCAGACTGCATTTACTCCTTTGAACGCCGACGCTGAGTCACAACGCAGAACAACTATCACTGCGCTGCAGGAAAACGTCGCCGGAGCGTTTGGCGACAAGAAAATCCAAGCTTTGAAGCGTATGGGCGCTGGTTCATACTTCGGAGAGATCTCGCTGGTGTTTAAAATCCCCGCGTGTGCAGTATCACAGCGCTGGACGATGCTCTGCTGGTGTATGTCGACCGCACCGCCTTTTGCAACTTTCTCAAGGTCGCTCCGGACGCTGCTGTGGTTTTACTTGAGCATGTGCGCCTCAACTTTCTCGATACGCTCATTAAGCAAGGGTGTGCTTTTCTGAACGCGATCCCGCCACTAAAACTACAAGAACTAAGTTATATGAGCGAGATTGTGGACTACGACTATAATACGATGATCATGCGGCGTGGTGATCAACAAACGGCGTTTTTCTTGCTGTTACGCGGTGTTGTGGAGATCGACTACGGCGACAACAGCCCCGTCTCCGAGACTGAACACGAAGACGATGCCAGTGCCAGACCAAATGATTCTCGGAGAGGACTGGTGTTGGTACATCCAGGAGGATATTTTGGCCAAGAAGCGCTGCTGTTGAATTCAGGCTCTTTAGTGAACGCTCGGTGCTTGGATCATTGCCTGACACTCAAGTTAATGCCGGAGAATTTCCACGAGTTCTTCTCCACTTTACCCGAACTGTATGCCGAGTTTTGCATCAAATGTCTCCGAGAGAAAGCTCGCCCAGAGCATATAATGCAGCACTACGAAGGTCACCAACTGTGGGCTGCAGACTGTCTCACTCGACTTCGACATCACGAAATCGCTCTCTTTGAGTACATCGAGGACTTCAAATGGGAAGCGGACATTTCAGAGGATCGCCTCCATGAACGAGCATTAGTTATTTATCTCAAGTTTTTGGCTGATACTGCGCCGACGCCAGTGAATATTTCGTCCGCTGTGCTTGCCGCAGTAGAAGATGAACTGTCATCGGATAGTGTGGGGCGCGATGTATTTGCTCGAGTCCGAGAGGAGATTCTAGATGCAATGGACGACGACGCGTTCCTTGCCTTCAAGAGCTCGCGCGTTTTCGAGGAGTTTCTAACTGTTTTGCACTGTCCTCAGGCAGTGGTGGATTCACTCACTCCCGAGATTGAAGACTTGCTTAGCATGCGATCGCCCATACCTCTCGCTGTACGGAGGTTTACAGCACAGCATGGCGTTCACAATACGAACAACGATGGCCCCGTCCCCAAACGAGCATTTGGATCAAGCTTATCCGGTTTAGGAGGCGACCGATTCCGACGAAATTCAGCGACAGTGTTTGCTGTTGCAAACTCAATGGGAACTATCGACAATGACATGTTTACACCTCTCGGTGGTCACTCCAGACGGAAAACGAAAGCAGGAGGAGGTGCGTCCAGGAAATTGTCGACGTCGTTCGTGTTCTGATCCAGTTTGTCAACACCATTTACTGAGGTAGCCAGACATGGACCGACGGGTTGATCTGCTTTTTAACGGAGTGCGCTGAGCTCTTTCAAAATGCAAGTCCAGTTGTTTCATCGCTACTTTCTATTCAAAACAATTCGTTTTCCTTGGCAAGGCGGAGCAAACCAACAGCTCCCGTACACGCAAACGGCTGGAAAGGTGCAGCATCCTGCTCACCGTCGCTGTCATGTCTTTCCAACTTTGACTTCGACAATTTCTTCTGCTTGATGCGTCTCCGGCCTGGTCGAACGGGTGCAGTAGACTCCACTTTCTGCACCGGAACTTGCACGGCGGTCTGTTCATCCTCGTCCTCGCTTTCATCACTATCGAAATCAGCACCGTAGCCGTCTGAATCGTTGCCCGCTCTATCATTTTGCGTCACACGCTCACTGTCGTCCACATTGATACTCTCCCAGTCGTCGGCTAATCCAACGTATGTCGCTTCATCTGAGCTTCCAACGCCATCATCATCTACCCGGCAATACGAAGAGAATTCTTCTGCTTGCTCCTCCATGCCATCCTCGTCCGAGATGCCATCTTCTTGACCAGATGACTCACGAACACTTCCTGCATCTGAACCATCGGCCTTCGGTGCGGTTACTCGCGATTTCGGGGGCAACCGGCCAAAGTCCTTTTCCACAATCGCAAGATGTGAATGTGGTGATCGAAGAGCATCTGAAAGTGTTCCTCCGTCGTGGACTGATGGCTAAAATCTCGAGGCAAGCGGCCGAAAATCATGGCGATCATCATATCCAACACATTCATGCCCGTGTTCACACCTGCCTCTCCGCCTGGATTGCCAAACGCACTGTAGCATTCTTCCTCTTCTAGCTCGGGCTCTTTCAGATACCCATCCAAAAGCACCATCAACCGGTTCTCAATATCCTCGAGCTTGCGCAGCATCAGGTACTTTCCATTGGCCTTGCCCTCTTTGCTCGCCATTTTCTCCAGCTTCTCTCGGAACGAGTCGCGCAGACGAGTAAGCTGGATACACCAATAAAAATACACACATAAGCATCAGGAAACTACCAACATTAGCTATACCCGTAACTAAAACACTTTACCTCGTCAATCTCGTCACTCAGTTGTTTCTGCTGCTCTTCATACCGTGCGAATTCCTGCTCCGCCAACAGCTCCAGCTCGGTAACAACCTCCTTCTTCCACTTGATATCCCTGGAGCATCTCCGCAGACAGTCCTTCAAGTAATCGACACTTTTCCATTTTGACGGGTACGACAGTGTGTGCAGATACTCGTGCAGCGGCACGCCGTCAATCACCGTGGGGTAGTCCACCATGGCGAAAAAGTCCTCCGGGTACGCTTCATGCAGTCCATCCATCATAGAACGCGAAGACCCGTACGTGCAGTGGAAGCAGGACTCTGTCAAAATGTCAAATTAAAAAAAAAAACATGTCAAAAACACCTCTGGAATCGCTTCCAAGATGACCCACGTACTCTGTTCAAAGAGCGCTTCTGCCAGTTGGGCGTAGTGCTCATGTAATGTATTTTTGACACGGTGGAAGACCTCCATCATGTCAAGTTCCTCCTCCTCTGGGGACGGGAAGTGGAGACGCTGCACCCGCGTGAGGTTCACGATGAGTCGCGGGAAGTCGTCGGGCAGTTCGGGCGCTTCCTGCCCCCAGTCGTCCATTTCGACGGCCGATTCTTCGTTTTTGACGCTTGGGGCGTCCGCCTCCCAGTCGCGCTCTTCCCATGAGTCCTCGTTTTTGACACTTTTTGACGCGTCGACTGCGGGCGCTACAGACTGCGCCGCGCGTGTCCGCAGGAACGAAACTGGCAGGGAGAAGCTCATGGTCATGGAAGCGTCGGCGAGGACGCGCGGCGGGCCACGCGAAGCCCCCGCGGGCCGCGTCAAGAACTCCATCTTGGCGTCCATTCTGCTTTGATGGTGACTGGAGCACGTCGAACTGTACAGCGGACACAGAAAGTCTACACCCCCATCATAATTTTGGATTTGAAGTTTACGGTACACTTCTCGAAATAGGTAAAAAAAAAAAAAAAACTTTGCTCGTCTTGAATCATGGTTCGCTGTGTTTTTGAGGCTCAGTCTGCATGTTTGCTACTTGCGTAAATGTCCGCATCCAGTTCATGAGGCTGTTTATCGACATCGTAGGACTTTGTGGCGCAATGGATAGCGCATCTGACTTCTAATCAGGGGTTGTGGGTTCGAGTCCCATCAGGGTCGAGACTTTTGCGTTTGCACGGTAATGATGCAGATACGAGGGTGGAGTGACTTTACATGTACCAGAAAGTTAAAGGCTATCCATAATTTGTACTTTCAGGTATCAATGGTACCGAAAATTGCAGACGAAAAACCAATGTAGAAAATTGAACCTTCCACTCTTATCGCAATGGTTGTTTATGCTTCAGCACTCATCGGTCGATCTGCGGAAAAAAGCAATTTCTTCTTGAGAAGTCTTTGTACCGTGTTCACCAACGATGATGTGGTGTTTTGCGGAAGCATATACTACGTATAATAATAGTACATCGGCTTGTAGTGAGTTGTAAACAACTAACTGTCCGTTCCATTTGAATCGATGTCAGAACTCAGACGACTGTGGCTAAATTTCAGTTAATTAAGCCACCGGTTACCAACCGTTGGCTTAATTTTACGGCACACACTTCAAGTATTTTGGCAAACGAGCATTCCGACTTTGAGACTTTACTACAGACCAGTACCTCCTTCTCTACTTTGCAGCCTCCTTGCGCTTTTGTTGTTGCTCTTTAATCCACAGCTCGATCTTGGCCTTGAGGTCCGTGTTCGGCTGCAATTGATCCATCGTCAGCGGCACGCGCGTGAATGGGTCGCTCTGGTCGTTCATCAAGTGCTGTGTAATGCACGACCGATCCATCGTGTAGCCACTCGGGAGCAGAACGGGGTCTTTCATCAGAGTGAACACCAAGGGGTCCAGGAACGCGTCGGGGATTTCACCCAGAGTCTCTTCGAGGTTGGCGGCACCTTCCGCGGCAGTCGCGACGTCCACAACAAACGCCTCGAACTTCTGGACATCGATCGGCTCAAGCAGCTGTGTGCGAGCCACAATGTGGGCGCACTTCCGAAATACCTGACCGTCATAAAACCCGTTGATGGCCACAGCTTCCAGGAAACTCGGGTAGTGGGCAAAGTGAAGCATCGTCTCCACGATCTCCTTCAGCATCACCTTGGGACGGAACTTGTACTGCTCGGGGTTGTTCACCTTCAGCTCCAGTCCACGCGGACCGGCAAGTTTCACGAGCACGCTGTTCAGCATACTTACGAGGCGATCCTCAAGCTCCGGCATTTTCACGAAAGGTTCCTGAATTTCAGACGTCAGGTAAGACATCATGTGGATCGTCTCGTTGGCTAACTGCAGACTGGACGTGACGGTGCGCTCCTTATCCGATAGTAGACTCTGCTTTTGTTCGCGCACAGTTTCATCGAGAGCCATCCAGCGCGCGACATCCTGCATTTCTTCCTGCAGCAGCTTAATTTCAGGCAGAGCAATGAGTGCATCGGTCACCAGCCCATTAATGTGGTTCATCAGTCCGTGTGCAAACTTGACAAAGTTCTCTCGGTCATCAGCGATGGAAAGGAATGCAGGCTTGTGGCCATCCAATTTCCACAAATACTTGAGCAAACAGGCAATGTTGTAGCGGTGCTCTAGCTTCTCGTAGAAGCCCGTCTGCTCCACATCACCATAGAGCCCAAGTAAACATGGCGCAAGATGCCGCTGGGCCAGCGAATTCGTCCTCAGCAGTTCTACACCGAAGGCAGTTCCAGCAGTCTCGCGTTCCTCAGATTCTTCCGAAGGCAAGAAGATATTGAACAACACCTCGCTCATCTTGGCCCGCAAATGTGGGCTATGCACGTAACCCGGACTGGACAAGAAGATGATGATCATTTTCAACAGTTCATCGAGCTCGAACGCATTCAGCGCCTTCGGTTGCAGCCGAGCAATAAACTTCAATGCTGTGCACAAGTCGTCTACCAAATGCTCTGGAACATACTTGAGGACTGTGTTTGCCTCCGTGTCAGGTGTCAGTAGCGGCAACTCAAGCGACGCATTGTCGTCATATACACCAGCGCCAGTACACATTGAGTTCACGACCGCGCATGTCAGAAGACAAAAGCGGATCGTCTCGTGCAAGAAATCCTGGTGCAGCAGCTCGGCATCCATGATCATCTTTGATGCAGCCATCTGGTCGAAATGTGCTCGGAGACGAGGGTCTGCGTTCGGGGCATTCATACGATTCTGGAAGTAGGACAACTGGCGAAGCAGGCGCATGTACTGACCCATGATTCCAATGGGTCCGAGGTGCATCGCCCGAGCTGTGATAAAGTAGCAACGCGTGATGAAGTTGAAGTCCGAGGTGCTCGCAGCTTGGCGATCATCTTGCTGCAGGGTTGCATTATCAGAAGTACTAGTGCCGACCAACCTTGTCTCGTCAAACGGGAATAGAGGGTTCTGGGTAGCCAAAAACTCCGTCTTGATCAATTGAGCTTTCTTCGACTTCGAAGCCAGAAACGGACCACATAATCGCAGCAGCACCATGGTCAAATTCACGAACATGCCGTTAGTGGCCGCGATGTTCGCGTCGGGGTTCTCCTTCGCACGCTCAGCGTTAACTTGCATCGCTTGGTCCAACCACGCCAGCACCTGTTCGCGAGCAGGGCCACCAGCCTTCAGCAGCAACGTCACAATATCGGAAACCGTGCGTTGCACACTGTCCAACTTGTTTCGAATGGTCAGAATCGAGCCATCCACGTCGTTCTTCGTCCTCTTCGTAATGTTCGTGAACATCTGCGTGATCGCAGGGTCCTGCCCGCAGCTAAAGCGCAGCAACAAGCCCAGAGCAGTGGCATCCTGCAATCGACGACCCGTCATGGGCGGCCCAGGAGTCAACAAAAGCCAGGAATCTGCGTGAACGCCGTTGCCAGCGCCTTGTTGCGACACAGCACCGTCAGCACGTACATGTTGTTATAGAAATTGGACATGAGCGAGGGCGGGTTAATCATAAACAACTCCGCCAATAATTTCTGGAAAATCGGTGCAAACACCGTCAGCGTCGCTCCACTTGCTTCAATTCCAGTCACCACCCCGTCCACAAACTCTGGTGTCTGTGGATTTCCCTGCTTTCTCACGATTTTCTCCAAAGCGTCAGCATTAATCGTCCCTGCTTCGAAGGGGAAGATTTCGGGGTCTGTAAGTGCCGTGGCGCTGTAGTTCACACACATGTCCCGGATGCTGTTCAGACACTCCCGAGCCTCCTGCTTCTTATCCTCTGGCAGTCTTAGAAACGACGACTGTAGTTTCTGAGTTTCTTCTCTGCAACGATAGAAAACTTGCTCCAAATAGGCCACCGCAGCTAGAGGATGCTGCTCTCCCCGGGTAAATCCGCGGGGTTCATAATGACCCGCGAGTAGAGCACTTCACTGGCGTTAGAAACGTTTAGAAACGTTTCTGAAGCTGAAAACTGCGGTAGAAACAGCAGTTCGCTGCTATTGGCGGAAGAATTCAGCGTCACGCGCAGCACGCGCTGCAGCATGTCGTTGGCGTAAATATGAGGCTGCGGACCAAGTTTCTTTCGCTTTGGGGGTCTGGAATGGCAGCAGAAAGCTCGACGCGCTGCTTCTTATCCGATGGGGACGGAGCCTCCTCATTGGTCATAATGACGTCCGTATCTGCTTTCGGAGCGCTAGGATTGGTTGAAATGGCGTCTTGTGCTTCTTGCAGCTTCTGCAGCCGCTTGCGCCGGATCTCGTCGGCTGAAGCGGGTGTCGCCCCGTCCGAGAGCGCGTTGCCCCCGACTGGAAGCCGCTTCCTTCCTCTTTACCCTCCTCGTCGCCCTCGCCCTTGCCTTGAAGCCACGCACTCACCCAGCCTGACATGATGCGATCCTGGAACAAAGTCACTTGGGGTTTGTATGCCACGACCTTGAATCGGATTGGCGCAATTTCGAACAGCTATGTTTCGTACGTAACTTATGCGTGGTACAAACGTACCGTACTTAAGCGGATATATGCACCACACCAAGCGAGATCCCCAATGCTGGCGCGGGGAAGCGCGAGGCTGCGTGGAGTGGGCGCCGCGGCGAGGCGCGGCGTGTCGGTTGTTGGTGCGTCCGCGCCGGTCGAGAAGAACGGAGAAATCGTGGCAGAACCGTGGTCGTCTCATCTTCATACGACGAAAAGTGAGCGAGATATGGAGATGTTGGGTGAACGGTTGGCTCGAGGGCGACAGCGGGGAGACGTCGTGTTCTTGCGCGGGTGAGAGGCTGCTACAATGAGAAAATGGGTGTACTCTACTGGACAGCTGATTTTTGGATCATTTGGTGCAGGGATTTGGGCTGCGGGAAGACTTGTCTGGCCAGAGGATTCGTCCGCGCGCACACCGAGAAGAAGGAGCTGGCAGTGACGTCGCCCACGTATTTGCTGGTCAACACGTACGACGAGGCTATTGATCTCCCGGTGGTGTACCATGTTGATCTATACCGGTTGGATGCGGTGACGGCGCAGGACACAGCCGCGTTGGGGCTGGCAGACGCATTCGAGAAAGGTGAGAGAGGAGAAGGCGGGTGAGAGTTGGGGTGTTGGACTTATACCGGGTCCGTTTTGTCGTAGGGATCACGCTGGTAGAGTGGCCGGAACGCTTTGACAACGATAGTGTGCCTACGGACAGACTGGACGTCAAGATCTCGTACGATGAAAACGACGCAGAAATTCGACGCGTTGAGTTCAAGCCGTTTGGAAAACGGTGGGCGAAGCTGTTTCCTACGAGCTCTACATGAAAAAGTAAACTTGAAGCAAATATGGTGATAATGACGCTACCGAAGTAGGTTTAATGTAGCTTCGAGTTTTTCTACCCTGTCGTTGCAGTCATTGGGCTCGACGCTGTTGCACTTCTGGGGCCCAAAGTTAAAAGAAGCCGTTGAATTTCTTCGACACTCGCAGTCGGCGTGGACTGGAAACTCTCCTTTTGCTGGGCGAGAAAACACTTGAAATCGTGGCGCGAAATGATACCGGAGCGAGTAGAACACGTGGAGGAGGCGATCGTCGTAAATGATAGTTCGCTGCGGCAGTCGTCATTTTCATCGTCATCATCGCCCACAATTATCACAGACGGGGAATCTTGTAAGAAACGTAGTTCCTGCTCAACGCGACTGAGACGCTGCATCTGAAGGCGCTCTCTTTTCGTCTCCTGGATGACGTTACTCTTCGCGGATAGATTGCTATTGTCAGCAGGACGTAAGAATTCATTTGTTGGACCATCTTGTAACTCATCAATAGCAAACAACGGATACGCGCCACTTTTTGACGCGATGAGCTCTCGGATGGCTTCCTTTTCAGCATCCTCCATGGCAAATTCGTTGCATTCCTGTAACCCAACGCTCGTCTCTGGATTGTTGCTTTCTCCATCAGCAAGGTCACTATCATTACTATCAGTGGCAGGAGTGGAATCGTCGCAAAGCAGCTGTGCTAGTCGAGCCTCCTCATCTTTGGTCATGTTCGCTTTCATCCCGTTCGCCACCACTTGCTTGTTCCGTTCAATGAAGTTGTTGTTCTTCTTCGCGCAATTTCTTTGAGCCATTCCAGAGTTGCATCACTGGAATCGGATTGACGGCGGCTTACGGTGCTGCGGCTGGTATCGTTTCCATTCGCAGCGATATCTGCTAGGATTGACTGTGTCTGCGTCACAAACGTTCGGTTTGAGGAGCTGGCGGAGCTGGTTCTTATACTGATTCCTTTGGTCACAATCGGCACTGCCGGTGGCTTTGCTCGCTTCTGTTTCTTCGGGATAATACTTGCGTACAAGTTTTTCCCAAGTTTCTCCTCGAGAATCGTGTCCAATTGACGAATGTGAGCCATCTTGAGTGCAATCTTGGCGGCCAAACTGCTTTTGTCGGGATCGTCGTCTCCATCCTCGAGAATACCCTACAATTATGGCAAACAAATCAATCAGATCATGCGTAAACTGTTCACACAAGTGCAAAACTTACAAAAGCTTGTTGCTTGGACAATCCAGACTCAATGAGCACGCGCGACCAACTACGACGGGAAGTTTGTCCGTCTTGAGACTTGTCGTCTTCCTCTCGGACATCTTTTGCGTCATAAGGGACACAATGTGCTGATAGTTCCGAGGGAATTCAACAAGATGATCTCCTTTCTCGTCCGTACGCGAGCTGAGTGAGTTCACGTAAGTCTCGAGCTCATCACGAATATGCTGACGTGTTGCCTCATCATGTAGCAGTCGTATTCGATTGGCAAGTGACTGGCTGTATTCGTCATCTTCATCGCGGTGGCTCTGCAAGTCACTGTCACCACGGATATCTGCCAAAATGGGCCCACCACCGTCTCCTGCGGAACTACTTTCTCCCTCGTTTTCATTTGGTTTGAGCGAGATCGTACTGTTGTCAGGAATGGACGTGGTCTGTGTATCGCCCTCTTCGTTGTTGCTGTCGCTATTGGCACTACCGTTAATCAGCCCTAACGATGGACTCGAACTATCCGTAGGAATACTGGAAGCCTCGAGCTCCGTTGCATCTTCCTCATCTGAAATGGCAATATTCGTCTCTGAAGCTTGGGCGAAAGGATCGATGGAGTTCAAGCGTGGAGGCGAATTGGGAAGACGGATCAGCACTGAGGGAGATGGCACCATCAATTGTCGCGAATTTTGCCAGTCTCGTTGGCCCGGTGGCGGAAGAAGTCGCTGGATGCGAGGTTTCTGTTGAAATAGTAGTTGTAAGAATTGGTGTTGACGTTGATATAATAGTTATTTTTCTCTCTCGGTAGAAAACAAACTTACCGGTGTGGTGTTGGGGCGCCGTGGATTGCCGAGCTCGTCGTACTGACATCTACCCCGCTGGTCACCTTTGCTAAACTGAAGTGAGCGACTAACCATAGACGGTCGAGAGCCTGAGGCCGGGCGCCTTCCTTCAGACCGTGGGCGCTGCATGCTCACTCTTCTGGAAAAACCTCCAGGCGATAGACGGAAATTCAGTGTTTCCTGGTTGTGTGCGTGTTGCAGCGGAGTTTCAAGATGAAAAGAGACTTCCGCAAATACCAGAGAACAGACCAATTTACGTTATTTTCGACGAACACGTATTAATATCATATCATAGTTGACTGGGTGAGCCAAGTGAGTTGAGTTGATAAGCGGCCTTCCATTTCGAATTAAAAACCTTGTTTCCTCCCAGAATCGCCCGAGCGTATACAAAGTGTATAGTGTATAGCGACTAAAACAATCGTCCTTTTCCCTCACAAGAGTGACAGATTTCCTTATGATGGCCGAGCGCCTGCACTCGACGGTGCGGCTCAACCAGTTCACGCTGCAGTTCGAGGACGCGGCCCTGGAGCGCTCGTACCAGGCGGCGCTGCACCCGCGCAAGAAGGCGCTTTGGCTGCGCTCGCTGCTGCCGGCGGCCGCGTCCCAGCTGCTCTTCGCCCTGGCCGACGGCCTGGACCACCCCGAGGAAAACCTGCTGGTGACGCTGCCCGCCCGAGTGTTTCTAGCGGTGGGGGATTTTCATACTTTATTTCTTATTCCTTAAAATATAAATTAGGAGAGTCCGGATTCTAATACTTTATATATATATATGTATTTTTGATTTTTTATAGATGCTGCAAGCGGCCATGTTCCTGCTGGTCAAGTGGGACCTCGTGCTCGCGAGAGAGCAGACGATGCTCTTGGTGGCGGTGGTGAGTGGTATCTCGACGTTGCTGCTGCACGCCCTGCAGAAAACGAGTCTCTGCCAATGGGTATTGCACTTTTACGAGGATCCTTTACTAGTTTTTAGAGAAGCAAGCTTTGACTTTTGGTGGTGTTTTTGTTTGTTTTTTGTTTTGTTGTTGTAGGACGCACTGTTCGTGACTTTCGGGCTGTCGTTCTATACGATTCCCAAGGTTACGCCGCTGGGTTACGTGTCGTCGTTCTACGGC
The DNA here is from genome assembly GCA_012656105.1 of Phytophthora syringae. Taxonomy (NCBI): domain Eukaryota; phylum Oomycota; class Peronosporomycetes; order Peronosporales; family Peronosporaceae; genus Phytophthora; species Phytophthora syringae. Next base: position 72,260 of record JAAKBD010000012.1, read on the forward strand.
AGTTGGGGGACGGCAGCAGTTTATGCGGCACTGACTTTCGTGGTTCGACCCCGCCGAGAACAGTCGAGAGTGTACTGGGTATCTCGTTCTTGGTGCCAATGGTGTGGGTGTTTAACACCATCGCCTACTACTCCGAGTACAACGCTCGTGAACGGTTTGCTCTTCGACGGAGGCTGCGGCGTGAAAGCATCACTTTGGCGGTCTCGTGCACCTCAGCAGGAGGCGAACCATTGTTGCAAGGCGGGGAGGAGGATGGCTGGCTGCTGCTGCAAACATTATCTTTGCGCGGCTTGATGGCAGCCAATACGAATAGCACGGCTTCTTTCGTCCTTGCCGTGATACTTTGGGAGCGTTCACGCTGGGTGGCTGGGCGTCTCTTCCTGACGCTTTGAAATTCGTGGATGAAGCGACTGGGTGGGCTTGGTTTAGTCACTGTGCAGGTGTGACTGTGTTTCTTCTGGTGATGACTCGGAGACTGCGATGGCTGCTGGTGGTGCCGGTGGTCGGCGCATTTCTTTATGGGTAATGTCGCTCGCGATGCCGGCATCGTGGATTATTTTCTCGGCTCACAGCATGGGCTACGGTCTTCTGCTGGCTTCTGTGATCATTGCCATGGGCGTTTTTGGCTGGTTCCTGTGCGCATGGAGAGAGCTCGTATCCTTTTTGACGCGGTCTTGTTTCCTGTACCCTCAGCTTCAGGCTGGAATGGAAAGAGAGTACCCACTGCTTGTGCGGATCGTATCCGAGTACACGGCAGGATTTGATCCCGACATTTTGTCCGCTCGTGTGGCGACTGAGACAGCGATTGAGTCGTTGGGGACGCAAGATGCAAATGCAGCAGCATCGCTACAGCAGCAGGGTGTAGTCGATAAACCATCATCAAAGACTTCCACTGTCAAGCAACAAAAAGGAAAAGCCAAGAACCCATCACCAAACAAGAATATTGGGAAGAGTGAGTATTCCGTACCCGGCCCACGCAAAACATCAAATGCTGTACCTAGTGATGGTACTGAAGCCGACGTGAAGTCAAGTACTCTACCCGCTAAACAATGCGAGGTGTCCGATGCTGTCGCGGTCTCAGATCGAAGGATGGTGTCTGTCCTGCCGTCATTCAAGCCTGGCAAATGTTTCTTCTGTTCCAAGAATGACGCCGAGCATTTTGTACCAGCCTGTGGTATGTGGGGCAAGTGGACTCACTGGCGAATGAACCAGCAACACAACTCAGCGATTATTTCATCTTCACCAGGAGCATCTAAAGGCGCGGTTGCTGTATCAATGTGCACCTCATACTATGATCTCCAGAATGACAAGTCTCAGCTGGAGGAACAACTTCAGGCTGTAAAACCGAAAACCGAAGTCTCATCAAGAGTCTTGCGGCTAGTGAGGAGCGCGAACAAAAGCTTGCACTAGAGACTGTTGGTCTCAAAGCGAATTTTCATGCTCTGGAAGAAAAACAAGGTGCGGAATTACGACGACAGGAGACACAGCTTCAAGCAAAGATCGAGGTCGTCCAGAAGGAGGCGAATCGGGTGGCACACGAGCGAAAACTTGATACGAAGAAATCGGACGTTGCACACTCTTCAGCTCTCCAAAAGCGGCTTGATACCAGCGAGCGAGTAACTAAGGAAGCGAAAACACGTGCTCAGAGTGCTGAAGCAGAGATGACAGCGTTGCGCGAAAGTCTTCATCAAAGTCAGAAGGAAACGGATGAATGGAAAGGAAAAGTGGAGGAATTGCGAAACCAGCTAACGAGCAGTGAGCTCCTCCGGCAGCAGCAGCGAATTCATCCTCAAAGCAGATTATCGCCGCTCTTTGAGCCTTCTCCGCTGGACTTTTCGTTCTCGTCAACAGCAAGTGGTGAATCGTCACTCGATTCATCACCTGTGGGAGGGCTTCAGACTTTGCCGCCGTCTGGACGACTGCCGTATGCCCAGTCATTGGAGATCGAAGGTATGCGCGAGTCCAGCCGACACTCTGACGTGGACTATTCAAAACGCTGGAGGCTGCTACAGACTACCGGGCTCAACAACACTGACGAAACTCCATGAAGTCGAGTGGTGTCTTCATAGTCGGCGCACCATGAAATGAACTACATTAATGAATTTTGTCAGCTAACATGTATCTGCAACAGCTTTCTGAATTTGCTTGCCAGGTTTGGACGCCGTTTATCAACAAATGCTCGAAAAACTCAACGTTCCTCAGAAGTATCCAAGAGGTGGAGCTTCAACGCTCCCGTTGCTGTCGAGCTCACGGTAGTACTGCTTCAAGAGGTCTGAGAAGCAGCGCAACGAATGTACAGCGTACACCTGCAGACTGTGAGGATATCTCACGGAGCTGGCGAGTCTGCGGAGTTCGTCAAGTGCAGCCAGTTCGTCTCCAGGCAGGTAACGCAAGTAATACGGTGGTTCGCGACGAAGCTCTTCGTCCAGCAGCTCGACTTCGTGGCAAGGTTTTCCTCCGGGAAGACCCTCGTTCACACTCGTGGTCGCTGCTGCATTCGAGTCTTCGGTCGTATGACGATTCAACTTCCGGAAGGCCAGTGCTCGGCTTCGAGCCGCTAGTTGGTCGGTCTGGAACTTGTGGTTGCCTTCGCGTGCGTGACGACGTTCATGAGCAATTATCACAGCCAAGCACGCGTCAAATGCTCGCCAGAGTGCTTGCTCCGTTCGAAGAACGTTGACGTCGGCCGCTGTCATGCTTGGATTGCACGGATGCTGGCCAACACTTCGGTGGGGTTTGTGTCTACCAAGCTGGCGGTGGCTATCATCTTCTTCGTCCGAGTCGTCATCGTGGCTTAGACTGAGCTCGAGAGTTGAAATGGCGCATCGTCCGATCAGCAGGTGGTCCATTGGCGAGTCCAGAACGAACCGGTTTGCTCGCACGACGCGATACACGAGCAAGTGGTGATACTTGGTTCGTACATCCGCGTTCCAGTGCAGGAAGAAGATCATGTGTCGCTGCACAAGAGCTTTGAGAATACTCTGCCTCAAGTCACCTTCAAAGTAGTCCATCCGGTTGTACAGGAACAACAACGTGCTGCTCAGAATCTCGCAGTTTTCACTCGAGAGCATGAAGCGCATGCCAATGGCGAAGGTTTGGCCTCTGAACCCAGGAGGCAAGCGGTAAACCATCATACCGCTGCCACGCCGTCGATCAGCACCTCCGATCTCGGTCAACATCGCTGTGGCACTGAACCATTCTTCGAAACGAGTTAAACAAACTTCGACACTGCGGGCGTGGAGTACGTTGGTGCATTCGTACATGGCCAACACGCAGCTCTCCAATATCTGACTATTGCGCAGAATTTGCACCACATTGTCGAGAACGGTTCGAATTGCACGAATGGAGTCCAGCTCGAACGGTAGTCGCTCCTCTTCTTGACTTCCTGGCTCAATTTCCATGGACGAAGAAGGTAGAGGACCCGAAGTATCGCGCACGTAGAGCCATTTTGCCCAGCAAGCCTCTTTCAGCAGCAACAGTGACACACGAATGAGCAGCGTGTATCCTGGAAGACATGTCCATACAACATCACTGTCCACAGCCGTGTTTGCCGCATGAAGACACACAAAGCCCATGAACTTGGAGAAAAACTCGCCGTCGTGACTCAATCTCTGCAGCCAGCAATCGCGTGCTGACTCGTTCAGCCGGAAGATGTCCGTGTCCGGGTACGGTCCCAAGTAAGGCGCAAATCGCGTCCACTTGAAAAGCGTCGGGTTTTGCGCCACGAACTCTTCTTCATCGCCGCGAAGTGCTGATGCGGAGGCGATGCCCGCTGCTGCTGCTGAAAAGTGGTTGCTATGGTACCGACTGGAGACTTTTGCAGTGCAAGTTCCGTCACCGTTGGCCTCCTCACTCAACGAATACCCTCCATAGTCCGTCCATCGCAAGAGCGATCCAGCAAATGTGCTGCCATTCCAAGGCCGTGACGACGACGGACGACGTTGTGGCTGAGTTTCTGGCGGTGCACTCGACTTCTCGTCCGACAAGTCCTCCACACGCGAGTCGTGGGCTTGCAGGTTAATCCACTGCTTTTCACAGTACGCAGCGTAAATCTGCTCCAGCATCACGTTTTGCAGCACTGGGACGCGGAAGTAGCAGACAGCAAACACCCGAGCGTAAAATCTGGTCTCCACTAGGGAAATGTACGGCCGCTTTTTCAGTTTGGCCCCCTCCAGGTTTTCGACGGCGTACTTGAACGTGGCGATTAACAAGCACCGGTACAGATACAAGTCTCGCTCGCCGTCTGCCCCATCGTCTGCAGTGCTTTGCTTTTGGTTGGCAGACGCGCTGATGTTCTCGGAATTGGCCGTCGGACTCGAGCCAGTGTAACAGCGGGCATCGTCACCAAAATCCATCCCATTCATCGCCGTAGGTGAGTTGGCGAGCCACCCCATTCCTGCATTGTGGCCAGAAGGCTTTGGGGTTTTGGCTCTAGAACTCATCGGAGCTTCTGTCTCGGAGTCATTGGGCAAGTGAAACTCCACGCGCTCCATGATGATGCCAATCAGCTGAAAGTACAAGTTTCGCGTCCCCGTTGACAGCACCGCTTTCTCATCATTGAGCTGAGCGACAAGGAATTTCCAGCACAGCAGAAGTCCGCGTCGACACTTGCGAAACAACTTGCGGCGTTCTTTCCAGCTGTACGTTGCTACGCCAACACAAAAGTGCACACTTCGGTCAGTGATTTTTCAAGGAACAAAGCACCCCCATTCACTTACAACTTCCGTCACTCCCCGAGTAAAACTGTCGGACTTGGTGCTGGTTCTCGCGTCCACCCATTTGCTGCAACAAGGCCAGGAGATCTTCCATACTTGTGGTGGAGGTATTTTTCGTCGGTGGACTTGTTGAGGGGAGCACGTGGTGCATTCTGCAACGAGCTTCGGGATCTTTGTGAGAAGTACCGCCCAGTCGACATTACCGTCTTTCATGAACACTTCGACTTCTGGTACTGTCGTGTTCGTCGTCGTAGCTCCAGTTAGGGACCCCGAGGTCTCAAGACGCGATTCCAGCTCCGCAGTTGACAAATTCCGAGAAGTCGACGCGTGGAAAGCGACAGAAGAGGAGGAACCGTAGGGGCCACTAACGAATTGGGCAGCGCTCACTGAGGGTAACGCTGCCACAGAGGAAATCACCGAGCTGGACGAAGAACTCGAGTTCTTACCACCCAAAGACTTGAAGAACCGTTTGAACTTGTTCACCATGATCGAGAAAACACTCTGGAGATCTTCGAGAGCAGTCGCGGCTTCAACGCGAATTGGGAACTGTCGTCGTCCTGCAAGTGCGTCACGTGAAACTCCAACGGTTTTCTATCTTTCTCGAGCCCGGCACATGAGAGAGCATCCCAAGTTGAGACTTCTATGATTTTTTCTTCTTCTACGCACTCCCCATACAACGAGTATGGAGACACCATGAAAGTCCTGTTCGAACCGTACATTCGATGCGAGGTCTGGATGGTACCTGTCCGTAGGACAATTAGATAACTGTACGTTTGATGCGAACCTGTCCGTAGGACAATCGTATAATGCGGGTGACTGGGTCGGTACCCACATGAAATGTTGATCGTTCATGGACACTGAGAACCAGCCTTCATAACTTAGCCAGTGGACTCTGGAACATTTGATGCAGTCATGAAAGCTTGCGGCCAGACATATTCAGTGAATCGAGCATGCTCTTTCTCCAGCTGTAACTGAGCCTGAAAGAAGTACGTGTTTTTGTAGCTTTCAAGAGAGCTGTTGCATTCATAAGAAGTCACACGACCATCGAAGCCGTGATGTCGTTCGAGTTACTATCGTTTTGCAAGTTTGGCACTACCGAAGCCAGACAGCTGCCACAAACTTCCGCGAGCTGCAACTGACGAGTGTTCACCCGAACAAAAGCCAGCTTATCACTACTTTGCGGACCAAGTTTAGGATGAAGTACGTGTGACGGCAAACCCACTCCCGAGAGCACAGGGGCTGAACTGACCACACACGCCGCCATCACAAATACGCGGCAAGCGATTGCCTGTAGCGCCGGCCACTTGGCACCATCACTGAACCAGAACTGCAGTGGCGACTTGGTGCGATCTTTCAGTTTTGAAACTCTTCCGAGGCTGCTTTCACCGTCTTCTGGTACAAAGCAGTCTTCTGAAAGGCCTTGTACTGCGTGGATAGTGCATCCTTTTCTGCATCGGAGAAAGGGGTACCGTTTGCACCCACTGCAGACATTAACAGCTTCTGTTCCACCTCGGCCTTCTTGTCGATCGAGAAATCCTCACCGAGCAGTACTGGGTCCAATAAGTAAGCTAGTTCATGTGCAGTCCCTACCACATACTCCTGTTGGTGCTGCACTAGCGCTTTCAGCACAGACTTTTCTCCAGGTGACAGCAGCGAGCTGGATGAAAACTCGATGGAGAGCTTTGCAAAACAGGAATATACCTCGGACAGCGGCAGTGGTGATGAATCGGAAGTCACTTGAAATGCTGATAGAAGTCCGTGGAGAGGTCGCACCACATCCAGGTACTTCCGCAGCTTTTCGGAGAACTTCGGGCTGCGCACAAACTCGAAAAGCTGTTTGTGCAACAACGTTACCGCACTTCCACTCGAGAAAAACTTATCCCCCAGTGCTTCGACGTCTAAAAAGGCCTGCGCTTGTAAAATAGCCATGAAACCATCGTGAACAGTCAAACGGCGTCTCACTGTCACGTGTACTGTCTCTTGTGTGTCAGGGACGTCTCGAAAGTAGGACGGGGTCTCTTTGTTCGGAACAAAATAGGCCAAGTCCTTGCATTGCAGCGCGAATTGTTGCAAGTCTCGGGAGAATGGCACCATCTCGCCACCTTCTGCTTGAACGAAAAGTTGCTGAACAATTGTGAGCAGTGCGTCGCGCACGCATCCGTGAAAGTACATATTTGGGAACTGCGTCTCCAGCAACTGGCGCGTTTGTCGACTCTCCGGTGAAGAGCAGGGGATCACACACCCAGCCACCGGACACGATAACTTCTTTACCACACGCGCGGCATCATTCGCCGCCCAGCCCACGTTTGCATCCACATCTCCGTCAGTAGGAACCTCAACCGACTCCAAATAAATTGGATACTTGTCCGAACTCGCCAAACTTGCCATGTAGACGGTCACCAGTTGACCATCCGAACTCGCAGGTACTTTCTTCAACGACAGGCAGATTGGTACTAATCCACTTTTGAAAAACCCGTTCACCTGAGTGTTCACCTTTTCATAGCATCGATCCAGTACCTCCGTCATCAATTTTTCCATCTCAGGCAACTCAAAACTCGCATTACAAGCCTGAAAAGCTCGCGCCAAGAGCGAAATTTCGAGTTTCTCCTCCGCGAAATTGTGCACCGAAAGGGTCGTGAACAAATGCATGGCTACATTTTCCTCGATTTGGGTCCCATCCACCTTCTGGACCCTTTTTCCAGCACTATTTCCTGCATTCGGTACCATGGGCATCTGCATCCCCGGCATGGGCTGGATACTCTTGAAACTTGCATTCTGGGGCGGGGACTGGAAAATGGGTACATTTGACCCTAAATTCTTGTTTAGCACCAAATTTTGGTGGCGGCGCGTGATCTCAGCCAGGTACCACTCGGGGACGTCCGCGGGTGGCAGCGACTCCATGAACTGCAGGAATGGGGCGCACTTCATCAAATGGGTACGCGCCTGGCCCCATTTCTTGTGGTGAGGCACCAATTGCTGGCAGTGGCGACACGTGGCCGTCGGGAGCTTCTGCGGCTCCGTCTCCGTCGTAAAGAAGGCCCAGGAGCGCGAAGGAGGACGTCCGCGGGGGCGGCGTAGAGCCTCCATTGGTTACGGTTAATAGGGAAATGGGAACTTTTGGGTGGAGCACATGAATTAGGACGATTATTTTGGGTCTTTTGTGTTTTTGTAGGCAAAATTTACGAAAAACTGCATTAAAAAAACTGCATTTAATTCAGTTTTTTTACTACATACGAACGAGGACGGTTCGGACGACGCGAGTGGCGGCAAACTCGAAAATGAGCGACAAAATGTGTTGATCCAATTTCTGGATGGCTGGAATGGCATTGGAGACAGTTGCGGGCTGAGTGCCGCTGAGGAAGGCGAGTTTACAGGGAGAGGGTAGTGGACGTGGAGGTAGAAGTTGACCGTTGAACTGACGTAGACGACGCTTCCAGACGGCACTCAAGACCGACCGAGAGACCATAACGTCCAACTTCTCCAGTGTGGAGTTCTTGCCAATTGCAATCCACAGCTCACTGAGTGTCGTGTGGTCCAGTGGCTCCGCGTACTCTTCGGCGTAAATCCTGAGCTCTCTCAAATGTTTCCCTATCCGGGTCGACGGGTCTCCGAGACGCTTCATGAACAGTTTCCCATCGCCTTCACCGATGCCGTACAAGTCCTGGAAGTCCAGCGATAAAAGAGTCGGAGAATTTTCACTGCCACTTTCGTAAATGGTGGAAAACCTATCCAAGTCAATGAAGCTGTCGCCCAGCGACAGTTTGGTTACGCTCGGACATGAACTCAAGATGGAAGGAACCATCGCGTTGACGTCGACTCCGCGGTGGAATACAGCGACAGTTTACAAAGTGACCATCCAATCTCCTTGAGCAATCCTTCTACTCCATCTGCGTCGGTCTTGAAGGAAAGAGACAATGACATCAGAGGCTCGCCTTCGAGCTGCTTTTGGGTGGCACTGCTACAACACTGTTGCGAGATACCCTGCACTGCCCATAGCCTGGAATGATCACGTCCAGCGTGCTGCTTTCGCTCTCATCGTCGTTCTCATCGGAGTTACTTTCCACTAGCTCCACCGACGTGTCAACCGACAAGCTAATAGATTCTCCAGGCACAAGAATTCTACCGTCTTCATTTGCCTCGGTAAACTGCACTGTCGTGTTCTCACGCAAAGTCCAACCTTTCTCGTAGATATTCCATTGTTGTGCGATCACTTCTTGCTGCTCTTTTTACGAAGAACAGCGGTAATTTCGGCCAGATCGTCCAATATGTCAACTTTACGTCGTAAAGTCTCAAGCCACCAACAGACGAGAATGGTCCGCGTGTGGAAAAACGTTCTTGCCAGCAATTTCTAGTATTGTCCACGTGCTACCCTTTTTGCGGTAGGTGCACACATCGTTTAATTTCAGCTTGGTGATCGGTACTCGAGAGACTGATAACGCTGAGCAGAGCGCTTCAAACTGCCACAGTGTTGAATCTCCACAGCCGATTTCAAGCTTGGCGAAGGAGGGCAGGTCATTTTTCGGAGGGCCAGGAGGACACAGTAGCATCCCACTGAATAACTTGCCGAGGGCGGCATGACTGGCGACTTTGTCAGCATCATCTTGATCATCTATCAAATAAAATTCGAGCTCACCAACAGGAACGCCACTGTCCAACACTCGGAGCACAGGCTCTATCAGAAGATCAGTGATCTTGTCGGGGTGGCGCATTTTCATGGACAGCTCAGTTATACGGTAGACACAGCGACTTTGGTCATTCGCTTCCGAAACTTTCACTTCCGGGTGTTGGTTGCGGAGTTTCACACCTTGTATGAATGTGCTGAGTTGCGCCACGTACTCCGCAAGTTCTTCTGCCGTCTTTGCCCAGTAATACCAGTGTAGCGACACTGGAATTTCCAACAATCGCTGGTTGCATTGCACATCCGTCCGCATCGCCAAAATTCGTGCTTAAGCTTCCTTGTATCTGTCGCTTGGTCGATCCTCGGCCAGACACATCTTTTCCCACATTTCTACTGGAGACACAGGCGATGCGTCGCTCACTGATATAAACTCAAAGCGCGGCGAGATAAAGTTCTCGCGCTCAACCCGCCGTAAACTGTAAGGAGGAAGCACCAGTATATCATCATCGTCTTCCTCCCTCCCCAATATCATCCGCATCGTTTATACCGTCTACATCACCAGTTTCAGCACTGTCAGTTCCATCAACGTCTTCTCCATTTTCCTCCTCATTTTCTTCCTCGTCCTCGTCTTCACTGCCTTCGTCTTCACTCAAGATAAAATCAGCCTCGTCTTCTCCTTGGGCCATGAATCGCAATTCCTCCTCCTCTTCGTTCCCCTGCTCGTCGACAAGTCTCAGTTCACATTGCTGGGTCATGACCATGTGGAAAGCTTTTTGTCCACAGTTGCCACAAGGGAAAGCAGTTCGATAGCTTCTCTTGTTCTTACAAGAGCCTCCTCAATTTCTTGTTTCTCTTTTTCTGGATCCTTTTCTTTTTCAAAAAATCCCAAAAATCCATTTGAATAAGTTGTCTGCATTTGGGGCCCAGGACGCCGATGCACCCATTCGAGCGAGGAGCCAGCTGTCCCCGAAGCTCTTCGCACCACGGAGCCAGGAAATCTCATTTCGCGGGAGAATTTACGTCCGCAATCAACGGAATCTCAGACGACGACAGTCGCTGGCGCTTCCGATCCGGCTCATCCACCATTTTTCTCTTGTTTTGGGGAGGTTTGGAATTGTGTGGTGGACACTAAGCTGTAACCGGGTGGCAATGAAGCAATCAAATGAGCTGGGGAAAGAGCTTAGTAACACTTTGCAAAAGGAAAAGTTGCACTTGCTCATACAGAAACCAAGTGCTTGCTACGGGGAAAGCTGAAGGGTTTTAGAATTGTACGGATGGCGTGCATATTATTTGTTTTCGTTCTTTCAACGACGTTGAAGTCAACGAGCAATGCTGCCAATTCGTGAAACGAGACAAGTCTTCCTGTTGTCGTCCCTTGAATTTGTATTTGTATTTGTTGCGGTTTTCAGACTAAGAGCATCTCCAGCGGCAAGTCTTAACCCAAAACTTAACGGGGGCCGACAACGGCCATTAGACCTCGATTTGAGTATTCCAGCTCCCACAGCGGCAAGACTTAACCCAAGTTTTAACCTATCAATTTGCCCAATCAAATCCATTCCTGAAAAAGATTCGAAGAGGTCGGGTGGTGGAACGGAGGCGACGAGAACAGCGACGGCAATGCAGGAAGCGAGCGCAGCGGAGACAACCAGAGCAGCACGAGGAACGGAGTCAACGAGAGCGGCGGGTCCAGCGGGGCCACGAGAGCGGCGTACGCAAGCAGAGCAGCAGGAGCAACAGAGACAGCGGGAGCAACCAGAGCAGCAGGAGCAACGGAGACAGCGGGAGCAACGGAGACAGCGACAGCGGTGGGGACAGCGGACACAGCGGGGCTATATCAAAACACCGAAGATGACTTTGAAGATGAGCTTTTCCGCCTCTACGTTCTATCCAGCCTAACAGGAAAGTGCAGACGCCATCACGGTGGATCTTCAGACGGGAAACGGGCAGCTAAAACCCGCGAGAGAGAGAGCGATGGGGGAACGACTTATGGCAGACTACTTCGGGGAGAATAAGACATACGACGAGTGTAAGTAGTTCGGATCTGTATCGATCCTGCGATAGAACGTTGTCTTCTTTTGGCCGACACTTCGTATCGGGTCTTGTGACGTATCCAGCCCCGCCTTGCATAGCAGAACGATTTCTTCGGCCCTCCAGTCTGGGCCTTTCCCCATGTTCTCGCGATCTTCGTGCAGGACGCAATCGCTGAAGGGCTGGTTGAAGTGTGTGCACCACATGAATCATTAAATCTCAAGTCTTAACTTGAGACTTGAGACATCGTCGTTAGGACTTCCTGAAGTTAAAACTCCCATTAGGACCTGCCGCTGGAGATGCTCTTAGAGCATCTCCTACTCAAAGTCGCGCTCGGCTGCAACTTCACCTATGGAGGACGTTTTTGTTGTCGTTCCTCGAAGTCAAGAAACTATCGTAGTGATTCATTACGGAGTACAGCTACTAACAGTCAGGGACGTGTGATTGCTCGACAAACAGACTCACGGACGATCAGAACGTCTGCTTCGCCAGCTATCGAGAGAGTCGCCAGCTATCGAGAGAGTTTATGATACCAAGACAGCAAAGCAAACTACTTCGAGGTACTTCCTCTGTCCGGCCAATTTTTACGAATTTGGTTTTTGTAGTCCACTCAAAATGTTACATGCTTTTTATTGGCTGAAAATATTCTGTTCTAAATGGCTGGCAGGAGGCAGCAATTCGTGGCGCTCAGGACTGTATTCAGTTTTGTGCAGTCCACCAACAAGATGCCTCGAACGCCAGGCAAGCGTGATATTACCCCGCCAAAGCGCGTGGCCATTGGCATGAACCTCGCCGGCCTCAGCGAGAACGACCGGCTCCCTCGCGGCATCAAGAAGCACGCCATGCAGACGTTCAAGGTCAGTTGAAGCTCCATCGACAGCATCTGGAAGCTGCGACGGAATCCAGAAGCGATGACGGCAGCTCGGCGGCCGTACTCTCAGCGTGAGCGACGTTGCACGGTCGACGATCTGGGGAAAATCATTGCCCCCATCCCTTTTTGCAAACGGCAGACCATCCGAGCTCTCGCCGAGTCCCACCCAGATCCCAAAATCTACACTGCACGACTACCTGAAGACCAAGGCGTTTCGGCGTGCAATATCCCGCGTCAATCCCACGCTTACGCCCGACCACAAGAACAAGAGGCTGTCATTTGCGCTAAACCACGTCCAGCACCCTATATTTGGTAAGAAATGTGTTTTGACTGTATGATTAATTGTAATTGCTCATATAAATTGGTATGAAATCGCCTGCCCCGGCTAACTGGATCTGCATTTACAGTTAACAAGGCAAATGTAGTTTATTGATTGGCATCATTAGCTACAGCACGAAAGAGGTCATCGAAGTCGTCTTCCAAACTAAACTGCTGTACACTAGTGTCAATCAGGTCGGAAAGGAGCATGGCTTGAAAAAGGTCGTTGTCAGCTTGCAGTGGGGGCCTCCAGAAAATGACGCAGATCTCAAACTGGCGCGGGCACAAATCGTACCGCAAAACAGAGGGATAGGTGTCACAAAAGCGCTCGAAATTTGCAGAGACGATTTTGCAGTCTCTGCAAAATACGACGACTCAATCTCAATCTGGTCGAACTGCGCGTGCTGAAGTTCTGTTTGGTGGCTTCGGCTAACTATCGTTTCCGATGGCTAGAAGAAGAGGTTCGTCCGCGCCGGAGACGCTCTACGTGCTGGAGCTCGTCGAGCAAGTCTTGCCGTTTGGAGCACACCAGTGATCCTAACTGCCCGCAGATGTTGCTAAGCAAAGCGAAAGGAAGGAAACGGTCGCAATAAAGCTCCCTGGAAGGCTGCCGTCGTAAATCCGCTGCTACGCGAACTCGTGAGTACTGTTTAGGCTAGGGACAGTAAGGTAGTTATTTTCCTTGATACTGCTTCTCAGTAGGATCAGCAACAGATTTCTCCCGAGACGATGTCGCCGCGCAGCCTCTCTTGCTGCCACCACCTTCTTTAAGATCATCGGAAGTGCCCTCCTAGCCAAAAATTTGCACGTTCTACCGGTAAATACCGACAAGTTTGTGTGATTTATGCGCTAATTTGCGATACAGACCCCTTGCAAATGTTGACACAATTTAAGGGTTAGGTGCTTGTATTTTCCATCTCAAATTGCGTTGTACAGTTGATTTGCGTCATTTTCTGAAGGCCCCCAGTGGTTCAACCTGCTCGAGTGGGCATTGGGAAGCTTGCAGCGATTCAGCTCCTCGGGCGGTTGTTGGGCATCGTCTTCGTGCTGAGTGAGTCCGCAGTAGCGAAATCCACCTTGAATCGTCGTCGCCGACACATCCTTCCAGGCTACACTCACCCACTCGCACAGCAATGAACGATCCGGAGGCTTTAACTTGAACGGCATCTCAGGCACACGCGCAGCAAGCTGGTTCTTCAAGTCTTGAATACATGCATTTCGCAGTCGCATCGAAGCTCATTTACCCAGCGAACCAGATTTAACTCCACAGCCTTGGGCAGGACGGTTGCCTCACCACTCGACCTTGACTTCTTCTTCTTCGCCTCACAAGGGAGTCACATGCAGCAGCAATCTTGTCCAGAGATCGACGCCACGAGTAGATCAGGACCCGGCGGCTTTGATATTGATGCGCACCTAGCGTAGGATAAAACGTAGCAATAGTTGCTACCATTTTGCCATGCTTGTCCAGGTGCTGAAGGACCTTCAGCTTGTGGGCCGCGGTGTATGCCTTGATGACGTTTTTCTTGGCAACGCGACCTTTTCCGCCTGGAAGGCGTGGCCGTCCTACTGGCGGTTTTCGCCGGGTTGGGGCCACTTGTGGTTGAGAAGTGAGGTACATTGGTTGGGTGGGGGACAAAGGATGCAAGGAGGACCTTCCCATGATTGTTCCCATTGGTCAATGGCGCCTGTATGCCATAACAAAGAGTATGACATATCTAAGGTGACACAGCAATTGCTAGGTAGGTGCACAAATCGCTGACGATGCCGAAGTAATGTTTTGATACTAGCGGAGCATCCGCGGGCGGCGGTTGCTTTAGGGGCGACGGCCTGAAATTATGTTGTTTACACAATTTCCGGCGACGCCCCCAATTGGTCAAAAAGTGTCAAAACACCCATTTGAGTTGCAGTTGGCGACTTTCTGTGACGTACGCAGCAGATATGGCCAAGTGGAAGGTGACCGAGACCGCTGGTGGCAAGCAGCGCGCCGCCAAAGGTAGCCCGTGAACTGCATAACGTGCTAGAGCGGTAAGGTGACTGATCTATTGTTTTGCGTGGTGTATGGTTAGACCGCAAGGCGGCGAGTGAGCGCGGAGCAAGCATCGTCGAGAAAGCCAAGACGAAGGAGGAAAAAGGTACGTTTAGCATCGAAAGGAAGTGGTTAATTACTTGCGAGTTAACCTTATCACTTGATGTGCATTGCTCGGCAGCTAACAATAGCGTGCCAGGCAGCAACAGGAGACTTCTGCCGCATTTGCCACCGCCGATACCAGCTCGGCTGATGACGAGGAGAGCGAGGACGGAGAAGCTCTTGCAAAGAGGAAGCTGAAGGTGCTGCAAGCGCAGGAAGCCTGGGCTCGACTTGCCAGGGCCGAGAAACTTCGGCACCGTACGTAATGCGTGCATGTATTTAGAACTGTTTTGAAAGCTAATCCGTTGCTACTTTGCATTTGTGCAGGCGAGGAGGTTCGCGCACTGCGTGTGCGTCAGGCGGCGCACGCGCGCATGTTCAAGCACCCGAAGACTGCGAAAAACGCCAAGGACGAGAACTGAGCGTCGACTTCGTGTGAATCTCCGCGCGACCAATTCGGGTGAGTCCCCACATTGGTAGATCAAGAACAGACAAGATTGCAGCAGACAAGCAGGGTCCCAAGGTAGAAGTAAGTGCTAATTTACTGCTTTTGTTTTATTCTTAACTTTTGCTTCCATCTATGCAGTCTAACATAATTGAAAATGGTGATGTTGCGCAGCGCAACGCAAGATAAGAGTAAGTAAAAGGTGTAATAGTTCTCAATTAATGTTCTTTACTATCTCGTTGTCTAGTATTCAGTCCGCTTCGGCCTACCTGCTACAGCATCCGCAGCGTTGATACTTTCACGCAGCATTTGCCATGAAACTTCACGACGAATATCCACAAGACGCTCAACTGCAAACCGGTTCGGAACTTCGTTGTACTCGCGCCGTCGCCTCTTCTCTTCATCCAGCGCCGCGTTCATCCTGCGAGCTCTCTCCCTTCGACTTCCCTTGGGTGTTGGAAAAATGCGTTTTCGTTTCGACGACGGAGCTCGCGCAGCGTCCCGAGGCTTGCAGCGTCGCCGCAGATAGATTTCGCTGCAGTGGTGGTAGCATGGTAGCGAGACTGCGCTCGCGCTAGTCTTCTGTGGTCGTGCGCAATGTCGACAGAGGCAGCAGTATCGTTCCCTGTGGTACCCGCGTCTCCACCGGTAACGACTTCAATTTCTTGCAATTGGAGCTTTCGTCGCCGTCGTTTCGCTGGCGCTGGAATCGGGCTCACGGCCGTCAAAACTATGGATTGCGGTTGATGACGAGGGTGTGAAGGTGTTGGTGACTCGAATCTCGCATCGGCACGAAGCAAACCCTCCGGTGATACGTTCTTCGCACTGGGAGGATGCATTATTCGCGTTGCCTTCTGTCGTCTCGAGCCAATTCGAAAACGGCCACGTGCTGCGTCCCAGATCACTTCTTGTGATCAAGCGGAAAACACCAAGTCCATCTCCACCCTTGCTAACGCGCCAAGCAAGCGTGAACGCGTAGAATTAGAAGATTAGTACTACATCAGCTTGCTGGCTGACACCAAAGATGCTTCTGCAACGCTTTCAACTTCAACGTATCCTACAATAGACAGACACCGTCAATAAAAGTAACAACAGTATAAAGGTTCATCGCGGTCGCATTAACTGGTTGTGGAGCATAGCTACTTGTTTCATTGAATCGACAGTACAAAATGATGTATCCTTCGTTTCCACCACTGCTATTTGTATACGCTGTTCTTCGTCCAAAAACATTGCACGCTTCTCGCTGGACGTGGACAACTTTTCAAGTGATAGAGGTGATGTAAGTACGATATCATATCGGCAGCGCACTCTAGACAGCGCCACATACGCAAACGAGGCACTAGGAATAGCAGCTGAGTAAAATACAATTTTTAAACACGTTAATCCTTGCACTTTATGAACTGTAATTGCATAAGCAAGTCGTAGCGGCACTCCTTCACGAAATACGCTCAAATTACTTGTTTTTTTGCTCCAGCTGAGCTTCCTAGGGACAATTGGCATCATATTGGCTACATCGGGCAGAAAAGATGGCCCAACATACAAGTCGGTAATTTTGACAAGTATTATCGGCAAATCTGCATCTGCGCAAAACATGAAGTCGTAAATTATGCCATTTGTCCCATTTGCAGAGTCCTGCAGATTGCTCCGTATTGAACGTTAGTGTTACAGGCGCTCCGACGGCTAGCTTAACGGAAGTTTCAACAACTCTATCTCTCGCTGGGTTTGCTACTTCGGCTTCCTGTAGTAAGGCTTGAACAGAAGCTGGTGAGATATCTCGCTGCTTTGCGAGCCGCTTCAACTGTACAGTGTGTTTGGAGCGTAGTTCGGCTACCGGTGAAGAACTCGATTTCAAGCTGATGAAATTTGCCGTAGCAACGTCAGCATTGAGATAAGCTATATGTTTCGCCGCAGGAGTCCAATCTGGCATCTCGTTTTGCTTAAAACACCTTGTATTGAATAAGGAAATGTCTGCTTGGGTAGGGCATTTACGGCGGAGCCGACTCAAGGCATCAAACCATTCAGGGTCTGTCTTGCCCCTATTTTGGTTTGTTAAACAACAAACATGAACAATGTTTTCCCATATTTCTCGCCCTAAGCGCTGCACCTGATTTTGAATTTTCTTCAACGGAGTGTCTGCATTGAGGCCAGATTTCCCTCATGCGCTGGTCTATCCAGTACAACATGCCGCACGAAATGACGCTAAACTCATCAATTACGACCAGGTGAACGTCTCGATATTGATATTGCAGGCGTTTCAGCGTCGACGTTCCGCCTTTGATTGTAGCCAAGGGTGTATATTGAACCGAAAAAGCGCTTCTCAAAAACGATGTCAATGCTAGTGCTGAACAGATTGTGTGTCCTTTGATATTGAAAGCGGCAGTACCTTGATGGGCCAACAAGAGCACACGTTTTGACGTCCGACGCGATATGTTGTGCTCACCAAATACATTATGAAGATCCTTAACTATATGTTTAATCAACCAGCTTTTTCCCGAGCCTCCTCACCATGTACGATCATTTGCAATGGCTCACACTCGCTATTAGCTACGGTTGCCTGAAAGCGCTTGCGCGACTGAGTCATGGCCAGCGCAAACGGAATCCACTGCGAATCATCCATAACCTCGCTGTCCGAATCATCGCTATCACAATTGATTGGGTATTTGTAATGACTTCTCTGCTCCATGCCGCCCGACGACATATTTCTAGAACACGTAGCTTCGCGTTGGAGCTTCATCCAAGGTTTGACAGTGTCCTTGATAAATCCCCGTGCCCTGTCAATATCGTCAGTAGTGTAATCGTGTTTGGAAGTCCACGTCGTTTTTGTAGAGGTTGTTTGACCACCACCTTCATCGTTGGTCGCTGATACCTGCTCGACTTCTTCATTTTAAGGCTCAATGAAAACATATTCCGATGCTGGTAAGGCTGACACAACTCCACGGGGTCGAGCCCGTTTGAGGATATCAATATTTTCTTGCCTTGTTAATGTCAATTTTACCTCTTCACCTAACTCATTATTCAATGTTTGTTCTTGCTCGCTCGCAAACAACTGAAGACAATCTTCATCAGTATTGGGAAGATCTTCAAGAGATCGCCACGTCGTATGCAGAAAAATCTCAGCAAAGGAGAAATTCGCATTTGTAGAGTCTGGAGACAAATAGGGGCTTCGAACTACATGTGGTGTCGAGCGCAGTTTGATATACCCATTCGAATCTATCCTTTTCCACGTAGCAGTACTTGGCCTCAAAGTAGACACAGAATCAATCAAATCGTAGTTCTCAACGAAGGAAGCAAAAGTCATTTCAATAAAAGGTTCTTCATGCGGTCGCGCCATATAGGCTGCCTCTACTTTCTCGATGCGAATTTCTTCAGAGCGCCTGTTATTTACATTTGCCAAATCGGATCCGTCAACTCTGTAATACCGAAGATTGTGGCGCATCACGTTAACTCTCGTCACCTGTCTAGACTTTCCGTACAAGGGCAGCTCCCGCAAAAGAATGTAATACGCTTCTTGTGCACTGACCTCCCACATCGACAATGTTGCATTCGCCACGCGTTTTAGAATAGCATGATTAGGCGAATTGGGATCACACCGCTTTACTGCGGCGGCAATTACCTTTTTGAATCTTAGTGTATCTGGTTCTGCCTTGCTAACATAGGCTGCAGTGTATTCTGCTGCTCCATACGCATTGCCTATAAGCTGAATATCCATATTAGCCCGCCAAACGGAAAGGAGCGCTGAAGAGTAGTTATTAATCGTTGGATCATTCCTTTTTAGATTAATCTGAATCGATGGAACTCCATCAGCCGCTCGATCGACCTGAATTCCGGTTTGTTCATGCAACTCTTTAGGATAACCGAACCTGCACTCGTTCCCTGACTTTCGACATGAGGATCCAGCGATACATATATGTTGTTGAACACGTTGCACTACGCGTGATAAGTCACATTCCCATCCTTCCGTTCTGGATCCTGGTGGTCTGGCTGATAGAATATCTAGTTCACTACTCTTCTCCGCTGTACATGTTACATAAGTACAATTTTCGAGGTTATTAGACGTTTTGGACAGAACAGATATGACGTTATCAACGTATGTCGCTAGACTAGCGCGTCCTAGTTCACTTTCTGAAAGAGACAACACATCCGGAGCGTCCTTCCTCCAGAGCAGCGCGTGAATATGAGGAGACCCTCGCTGTTGCAATTCAACTCTCCAAAAGAAGTCAACAATTTCACCAAGGGTTTTGGTCCTACCACAGAGAACATTGTCGAAAAACGCACGAAACCTGCGATCGAAGTGACGAGCTGCAATATCAGGGTTTTCGTTTAGATACCTTTGCCGCTCCCGCGAACTTAATTGCCGAGCTTCGTCCAATGTTAGCGCAGGATTGCATGCCCTGAAGAAATCGGGCCAGACGGTATCAGCAGCACTCAGAGCAAGAAAGAAAGTAGGCCACCGAGAAGGCAACACTCTATTACCTATCATGCTCATAAGGTCATCTCTCACGTTGGCCCAATATAGGCCACTTCCGCGAACACAACGAAAATAGGGCTCGAGAGCATCCAACATTTCCATGGCGGCATTAATATCGCCTTTGACACCATCTGAGCAACCCTGGCCGTAGGTTCCATTCGTTGCATTCGCCTCACAGGCTTGAAGAGTCGATTCTACGAACAAGACCATCTATCTGGCGGCGCTGGATTAAATTTAAACAGAAAAACTTAAAATTGCTGTGCATGACAAAGCGCCGATCGTGCCATTTCATTATGTGTGCACAATATTCTGCCAACTGGTACTCATGATTTGGATCTTCTACATCTAACAAAGGATGCATTCCCCTTCGCCATTTGGAAAAAGTGTAGGAAAACCGTTTTGCATCAGCATTTTTGTCGTGTACTCAGTAATCGGATCGGTTCGACAGCGTAGCTCTCCTGTTGGATAAATCGAATGTCCTGCAGCTTTATTTGCTGCGTCCACAATTTTTCCGCCTCGGTTTGGCCGTCCGACGAACTAGCCTCTAATTCAAAAGACTCAGTAATGTCGGTTGTGTTCTCTTCATTATCTAGTGAAGGTACAGTTGTGCTAGTTTTGTTAGATGAGCAAAATGAGTTTTCAGTCTGTTGGTCTCCTTTCCCTGGATATTGCCCTTGCCCGTCTGCTTCGACCTGCGAATTGACGGGGCCACGGCCACATGAAGCTCGAAGCTCAACCTCTTCTTCATTCGTCAGCGTAATGCTTGGTAGTCCGATATCGGTATCGTCACTAGCGAGTTCAGCCAAATTCTCCTCCGAAATTGTAACATCTGCGTACAATGGGTTGTGTGCAATAACCACTCCAACGCGGAGCGCACCAAATCAGGCCGAACCTTGAGAAATGTTTCTCCTTGACTGTTCTTCGTCCTCAAAAGAACAACCCCGCTCTTGGTTAAGGGTCTTGGCAACGACATAGTAACTTCACGTACGTCGTTCCAGTAGTGTACAGCGTTACCTCTTGTAAACTCTTGCTGGTCGCGATAGAGATTCATGCACGTTGTAAAGGATACACCAAGCCCAACTAACCGGGCTTCTATCTGGTTCAAGATGGCTGGCTCCGATGGTATCGCTGCGATCCTGAAGCCGCTTGCCCGACAAAACTTCGGTACTTCATTTTTAGTTAGCGATGCATGACATCGGCAGCAAACCCAAATAAAACTCACGCCATCTCCGTCTGGTGTAGTTATTGCCTCAGCAATTGGCTCACACACACCTTGATTATTTTTCAGTTTCGAAAAATATTGACTGCAAGGCTCGTAGCGCTTCTCGACCATCCGAGTTGCTTTCGACAGCTCGCCACAACTCTCGCAGATACGAAGCAGAGGTTCATCGATACACTCAAAAAATGCTGCAAACATTGCACAATTCCGCATACAAAAAGCTGTAAGTAAACGAATATAGTGCTGTCCACCATTCGATTTCAGAACGCACCCTCAGCATCCGCATCCTGGTCCACTCGGTCTTGGTCCCATTCAGGGCCCCGCGTGACTCTCTTTGAAGATCTGGGCGGGTTTTGAGCGGCAGCATTGCGCGCCTGGGTTTCGACAAAGCGCCTGACACGAGCTGTCTCCTCCATGCGTTCAACTTCTTCGAATGTAACGCGGGTCTTCCCACTACAGATTCCCGGCTTGGGACTTGGCTTCGGCTTTTTCGCCAAACGTCCGATAGTCTTCTTCGCCGTCTTCTTCGCTCCTGCCTGCCTCACCTTTTTCTTCGCCTTTGTCATGCTTGCCGTGGCGTAGAATAGAAATGGCTCCTGTTTTTGCAATTGCAGAACCGCTTGTCAAATCTCATACATAACCCTCCGCACAGATAACGCATTGTCAGAGACTTCCATTTACGGATGAGACGTGAACTTCAACGTACGTATAACCGCCATGTTATAGCACGGTGGAACCAGAACATACATAGACTCTAGTCCATAGTACCTTCTGCCAGATATGATGGCTTCCGTCGCAGTAGCTCATCGCGCGTGACCACGCTCGGTGAACTTCCACCAACATCTGCGTCGAACCTTACAGTATTAACGCAGTTTTTCTAAGCTTTCCTCGCGTCAGCCGTCACCACTTCAATGTGGGCACCCACACCTCACAGTAACCACCACACATTTCGTTTAGCGTTTCAAGTCTCCGAAACCGCTCACTAATCATTTCATTCGATTTGCTGCCAACCCACGAATCACCATACGAGTATTTGCTTCTAGCAGCAAATACCAACTACCAATACTCGCAACCGAAGCCGCTAGACATACTCGTAGACTGAGTAAATCACAAGTAAACCAACCAACTAAACCTGTCATCGCTCGAGTTGCTAGCCACTGTCGCTTGAGCTGGTCATCGAAGCAGTACCAACTTCAACATCGGTTCAAAAGTCGCACGATCCGTTACTATCGACGGAGCCATGCATCGACAACAACACATCTCCATCTGCAAGGAATCAAGGTATCCAGCCTAGAAGCTGATCGCGCACGACCCCAACCACAGAAAATTCAACCAATCTGCGCATTAATATTTCCAGGGCTCTTCGCTGCCAACCCACGAGCCACGGTATACATATTTGCATTTTAGCGGCCGACGCCAGCTAACCATACTCGCAACCGGTAAAGCTAGACATCCACGTAGCCTAAGTGAAACACAAGTAAACCGATTAACGAAGCCTGCCATCGCTCGTGTTGTTAGCTATTGTCACTTGAGTTGTTTATCGAAGCATGTACTAACTTCAACATCCATTCAACTGCCACACTTCCGTTATCGACGGAAGCCAAGCGCTCGAAATACGGTACGGCTGACCGCATCGACAGCAGCACAGTCCCATCTGCAAGGAAGCAAGGCACCCGGTCTAGAAGATTATCGCGCACGACACCGATCACACAAAATCCTACCAACCTGCGTATCAATATTTCCATTACTTTTACCGCGCTCTTAAACAAAGCGTAGTCAACTTCAACATGTATTAGTGAGAGCAACCACTAGAACTTAGGGACGTAACCTCGGCACGTGTCGGAGCCGCAAAGCACGCCTTGGCCTGCAAATCAAAACACATACGTGGTAAGACAGCCAGACTTCTTCAAAAGACAACTTTACTCTACAACAAACCTGTCCATCCATCGTGGCAGTCGAATAGCTGAACGTGATCTCTTCGCCGCGCCAAATTGACTGAGATGCGAGCAGGCCACAGCACGTTTCTCCTTTGACACTCCATCGCTCCAGCTTGCAGTTCGGTGAGCAGCTGTAGTTGGCGAACCTGGCCATGGACCCTTGTCGCACAGCATCGATAACTTCACTACCGTCCAACTGGACGCCGTAAAAGTGCCGGGATCCACGCATATCCTAAACATTATCACGGTAGAAAGCAGTAGCCACAATTAAAACATCATACCAAGATACACAATACAGACTCGCATCGGTACATCTAGTCGCTCGTAGTATTCTCGGTACGTGATCACCTCCCCTGTACAACGAACTCGCCTTCCTCGACCGACTGGTCTGCAAAGAGACCTATTCCTTTCTCGCCCCAACTCGCCAAATACAGGGAAACCCCATCACCGCCTTGAAATCTCTGACTGGTACAGTGCCTCCACAATGTCCCCGTACACACTCTACTTGCATCTGTTCGGCGTAGCGTTAGCACAGGCCTCCTACGTAGATACAAAACATAACTTACAGCTCGATTCTCGCACCCGACCCCGCAAACCGGGTATCCACCACCCCTGCTGCACGAGCATATCGGCAACTCATCCTACAAGCAATCCATTAAGCAAATACAAAGGAGCACCATTCAACAACATGCATCGCACCTCGGGCAATTCACGATATGGTCGATATTCATACACATTCCTCAAGCACGGAACGTATTCTGCGTACGCTTGTACAATCGTCCTCGTGTCCATCAGCTACAAACGCACAAGAGGTAAGGCAGTGAGTTATTCGTAGCTACAAGGACAAGATAGTTAACTCGTACCAAATTTCCCGTGAACCTGGGTCGTTTGAAGCGTTCTGCGTTGTCGCCTCTCGCAAACTCGTCCAATGAGAGCTGAATCAACCTTTTTCTCGGCATCTCTCTAGCCAACGGGGTGCAAAAGCAGAAGTAAGCCATCAATCAATCAACACACCTAGCTCAGTAGATCGCAATTAAATGCGCTCATTTTCACTCCTATTCGATTTAGTTGCTTCGTGCTAGTAAGCAACCGCAAACCGAACACTACATTTTGATCATTTCGTATCAAATATGGTATTTCGTATCAAATGTGGTAGATTTATTAGCAGGTAGGCTTAGAATGCTAAACCGAAAAGATAAATCATAGCAAGTACAAGATGAACCGTGCACGCTAGCCCCTACAACTACCTAGATCAGCTTGATCCGGTTAACCACTACTGTATCGGCTCCTCCGAGTCTTCCGTGTCTTCCTCGTCGTTGTCACCGGTGCCACGAGCAAGTAGACTCGCCTCGTATCTCGCGCGCTTACGACGCGAAATCAACGTGCTCGTCAATGAGCCCTGGGTTGGTCGGACCCAACGACTGCAGGTTACCTTGGAGAATTTCATGGTAGAACTTGAGGCCGTGTATCTTCTTCAGCTCGTAGACAGCACCGACTTGAAAACGCGGTCTCGCAATCGAGCGAAGTTTGGGGTTCCACACGGTAATTTCCACCACGCGAGAAGCTTTGCTGATCGGGTCCATCTTGGCAAGCTTCTGGGTGTAAGCCTTGATGTGCGGCTGCATGAAGCCATCCACGAGCGTAACACGCATGCCTCTGTTGTTGGAAAGGCGCGCGAGTGACAAGACGCACATGATCACAGTAAGAACAATCAATTGAGCTTCATGTTGACCTTGCACAAACTCGCGCATCTCTTTCACCGACACGAACAAGTTCGTGCTCCCTCTTCCTCATGTTCACGTAGCTCCGCATCAACTTCTGCCAACAGCTCTGCAGCCGCATCTCCGTCGTCAAAGACTCCTTTCGCCATGTCGCAGTCGCTCCGAAGGTAATGCACGCAGTCGCCAGCAAATTGGAAAATGATCAATGTCTGCAGAGTGGTCGGCCAAGTTCCCAGTTCACAGCATCCTTTAGAAGGCGTCGTGGCTGCCGATCACACACGAATACAGACAACGAAAATTTTCCAATCCACCCGCCAAGCATTCAAATACTTCCAAAGATACTCTAGGCCGAGCCAAATTCACATCTCCAAGCCGCCACACTTCAACCAAAAGCGGTCGTACCTGCCGCTCATCCACAGCATCCACCACGCAAACCTTTCGACGTTCCGCATCACCGCTGCCGTGCACGATGCATCCATTTTATTACCAGCCGTCGGCAAAGTGCCGCGTTCACAGCTACTGCTAGCGCCCACTGCTCGCTACCAAAAGCCTTAGCCAGAGCAGCAAGTTATCCATGCAAAATAGTGGTCGATGAGGCAATCCGACCAACCGAGCCTCCAATCACTCGAGTAGCCAGCCGTACTCACTGAAAAATGCTCACATAGAGCTAGCCGTAGATGCTGGCAACTTCAACATCCATTCCACTTCAACTTGCATACAATCCGCCGATATTTGCGACGGCAGCCAGCACTCCATTCACAGTACACCCGCAGCAACGTCTGCAACGGCAGCAGGGCACAGCAAACAGCGGCGTCGTAGCTATCAAGTCGACAGCCGATCGCGCATGAACGCAAACAACAAACGTACTCCAAGCCACCCGCCAAACCTTCAAATGCTCCCGCAAACACCCGCACTGGACCCCATCGATACACGACTGCATGTAACACAACAATAGTACTTGCACTTGACAAAAAACCAAGTGTATTAGTCACGTTTCAACCCTACCGTCTGCAACTCATCCTCTCAGCAACTTCCACCCTCCACCTGCCCTTCATCGCCTCCAACAACTTCCAACGGCACTCCTTCATCGCGCGTGCAGCCTCGGCGAGCAGCAGCGCAGCCTCCCAAGCAGCTTGGCGCAGTGGCGCAGGCCCTCGCAGCAGCTTCGCGCAACGTGAGTAATTTGTGGCGCTCGGCGGGCAGCAGCGCAGGCTCCTCAGCAGCTTCGCGCGCGTCTGCAAGTTGTAGCGCAGCCACCCGCAGCACCTTGGCGCACGTCAGCGGGCAGTGACGCTCGGCGGGCAGCAGCGCAGCCACCCGCAGCAGCTTGGCACACATCGCGGGCAGCGGCGCTTGGCACACGTCGTCGCTGTGGCGGCGGGCAGCAGCCGAGTCCTGGCGGCTCTGTCGGCTCTCCGGAAGTGACCAGCCGCCGTCTTTGTACCCACTACTTCTTACGACCTGGTGGATTTTTTACGATTTTCATAAGGTATAACAGGTTTTTCTCATTTTTAGGAGTGTATATCGGGGTGCCGAAAGCCGTACCCATGTCCATAATTTACCGAATTAGCTCTTTTCCGATGTCTACGCAATAGAGGCCCGAATCGCTGCTGCCCTTTGGATCGTTCGCGCTATTAGAACTAACATACATTCGAACATCGGTTCAGCTGCGATTTGAACAGCCGTTTCTGTACCCACGCTAAGGGTCGCTTTGTTATTATACCCAATGAATTTTTACGTTTTTGAGGCCCCTGTTCACGATTACAAATTCGACACCTAACCCATTCCGAAACTCGATTGGATACATTTCGTAAAAACTAAATCAGGGAGTAAAAACGTAAATCAGAGAGATAAATCAGAGAGACTAAATACGAGTTCCTCAAAGCAGAATTACGAGAAAAGGCTTTGACGCACTAAAACCCAGAAGATTTTTGCGCAGTTATTTACGCACTGAGTGGGGCCAAAGCTCGCCGACTTTATGCCCAACTCGGCAGAAGAGGCGCGACCAGCTGGAAGGACATAGCCGCCCGCTCGCCAGCCACCGTGTTTTGGTGAGCTACCGCGTCGGCTTTTGATAATTTGTAAGGCAAATTTGTGGTGGCTAACACAGATTGATGTGGGACACGCAATCGTGTGGGTCACACACTGGTGTTTTGACACACAACAGTTCATTCTGAAATATGGCCGACGAAGTGATCGACCTCGTCAGCAGCGAGGGAAGGAGCACGAGGTCTTGGACTAGACCGTCAGTAGCGACGACATAAAGGAGAGAAATACGAATTGAATGATGTTTCGATTGTTGACTTTGGCCTAATATTGAGTGTGAGATGCTACAAGACATAGATCTGAAAAAATACGGTACTCCCCATCTGATCACTGTACTATGAGATTTGAAAATCACGGTACTTCCCATCTGATCACGGTATTATGAGCGTACCGTGAACGTCTATCGCGTACCGTAATTCGAAAGGGTACACCGTTTCTACGTTTTTTTCAGTCTTATCTAGTCGTTTGTATTGGATAACAAATCTTCTGCAGGCACTACGGATTCGGCGATGAAAATGGATGGTCGCTTCTGGATATTCTGTCGACTGCACGGGGACGCCAAGGTCCAAGACTACGCTTGGTCGCAAAAGGACATGCAACGCGCAGAACGTGTATCTAACGACGAGCGCTTCCTGAGCTCCTGTCGTGGTAAAGAAATTCGACGGAGTTCTGATAGTCCTCCTACGAGAACCTCATCCACGAGGACGACGAAGAAAAAGATCCACGAGGTGAAGTCGAATTACTGCAGCTGTGTTTGCGACGCACAGAGCTAGAAATCTGTGGTGCTCCTGATTCCAAGTTACTCATGCGCACTCACGCCAGCAACGTCAAACGTCTGCGTGTTGCTTGTCAGGAACGCAAGAGGACCACCCTGCTCGAGAAACGTCGGCTTGAAGAAGAGTGTTATAACGCGAAGATGCTGAAGCCCGGTGACGATAGATTCCCGGGATCTCGAGCATTGTCGGAGGAGCGTAAACAGGAAGCTGAATAAGGAGCAGAAGTGAAAAACCGTAGTGACATCTTGAAGGGATTCAATATATTAGGTGAGCACCTAGCTATTTGTCTTTACCACGTGCATCCTATTTGTGAGAAGCTGCTGCCAAGTGTCACGCATTGCACGTAAGAACCCAGAAGCACCAGCATACTCGATGCAGCCATCGTTTCATGCCAGTCGCAGACGCGTCCGAGATCAAAACCCCGCAGTCACAACTTTCAATAATGTGACTATGAAAACCAAAACTAACACGTACGGTTGTCCAGGTAGTTTACTCATTGTAAGATGCTTGCCAACACATTTCTAATGAAGCGAGAGGGTTTGTCTGCTCATTGTAGGTCTTCCAACCGGCGTCATTCCAGACTCAGTACCAATTTTGCGTACGATGTTTCTGCTCACGAGAATCCGCTTAACCAATTCTCTAGTTCATGCGCATATTGGAAATGAGAAGCTGCAATTAGTGTAAGGCAGCCCGACACCGACTCATACTTCGTTGTCGCTCCTTATTGATATACAGCACTCGAGGCAATAATTATAGCTGGGTTATATGCACTGTGGCGAATACAGCTCATGCATGATGTCTGCGCATACAAGACCTTGCAGGATATATCTCGTACGTATGGTCTAAAGACAAAGCTGCTGCTAGTTGAGGTTAGTTCCGCCATCGTTAGCGGTATGGTCACCATTACCGGCTTCGTCGTCTCGGAGACGGACTGTCCTGTTGCCTCAGTGTACCAGCTTGTCCGTGTCGGTGTGTCTGCTGTCTGAATGCGATGGCGTATGCATGGGGATGTCCTCGGATAACACGCACCTGCCTATATACCACACGCTCTCAATGAACTGCTTGATGTCGTGAAGGATTTACGAATCTTCCACATGGGGTCCGAGATCAAAACTTGTGCAGCCACAACCTTCAACAATGGAATTAAGGAACGCAACAAACTCACGTATGGTTACTGAGGCAGCATATTCATTGCGAGAAGCCTGTAAACAACTAGATATTGTCGCGAGAGATAACTTGTATTGCGCACCGGTCTTCAAGCCGTCGTCGTTCCAGCTTCACATTGATCCGTAACATTTTGAGTAGAAATGCTTCTGTTCACAAGATCCACTTGACCTGGGCGTTTGCACGGTGAGGACGTCGCGTAAATAAGTACGAGAGCTACAGTTCTCCAGCAACTGCAATGAAATCATTCTGCAGCTATGACGACACGCCAGCCTTCGACGGGTAGATATCTGTACTCCAAATGCGCGGATCCCGAATTAAGTGAAACGGGCGCGGTTCCGGGTCCCTCAACGTAGGAGCCTCGATCGACAAGACGCCGTCTGAAGTTTTCCATACGTAAAGCAAAATCAAGCCGAATTGAAGTCGTCGAAGTCGTAGGCCAGGTCCAATAGCAGCCCTCGGCCCTCCGCAGCCACGACGAGACAACCACTTAGCTGCTCGCACCAAGGCGATAAAAACTCCCACGCGTATGGGGAGAGGACATTAGGTGCCACTCGCTGGCGCTTCGGCTCGGGTTCAACAAGAACGGGGCCTCCTGGTATTTCACGTTTGAGATCTGCTTCGGACGATGCCATATCGAAAATACAGGTTAGTTTTTTTAAAAAAACTTAATTTGTATGGGGTTCGTAGTGACTCAGTAGCTTTTCTTTAAAAATAAACTAATGAGTGACTTCGAAACTCGGTTCAACTTCAACACAGAAATCCTCCGCCGTTCTCCATCATTCCCAGATTTGCCACGTCCAAGCAACATGACCAGTGAACCCGAGTTGAAGCGTCAACAAGTGTCTGTCGCTAGCCCCACCGATCGCTGGGACTTCTTGTCGCCCTGGTTCGACCAGCTGCGGGGTCGCCTCATTGTCGTGTCCGACAACTACGTGCAAGTTCTGCACAACTATGCGACCCGCTCCCGACGCGGTCTTAGTGAACAGGAGCGTAAAATAAAACGATACCATGAGAGTGACTTCCGCACCCGGGAGGCGCTGGAGCTGCTGGTTCTGGTCCACAGTATCCACAACCAGTCGTGGCCGAAGCTTCTCCTGGACAAATGTGGCCTGAGATTCAAGGACGAGGAAAGTTTATTCGACACAAACAATGACGACGAGGACACGCAAAGCCGTCGCAGAAGAGCGGGACGTCAATCGGACGCTGGTACGTTCAAGTTAGAGTGTGAATATGACCGAGAAGTGCCTCTGTCGTCTCGTTTCCAGGTTCCAATCCCCATTGGTAGCCAAAAAGCTGGTGAGCCGTCACCGGTGGACGAGTGGAGACGCTTTTTCCTACCGCACACGTCGGACTATGAGCCGAGTGCGGAGTATTTGGAGGCTAAAGATCGCATTTTGAGCATGCAAAGTGGAGACCGTCCTTATGTGCCACTAGTAGTGGAGATTCCAGTTTTACTGTACGTGCACGTGGATGCAGGAGATGGTGCGCGTTATGCTGAGCACATGGAGCAAGTACGTGCTCTGATCGAGGAGATGAAACAGCACAGACAGCAAGTTGCAGAGGCTGATGGACAAGTGGAAACAATTCGAGACTGTGCGAGGATGTTGAAGTATCACTTGGAGTTACTTTCGGTGGGCACTGTCGGTACGGACTTGACGGAGAGATGTGCGGAAAGTGTGCTGGGGGTGCTTGGCACTGGCATTCCTATCGGAGTGTTTCATGTACACGTCATTTGCGGAGATGTTCGTACCGATTTCCAAGTGAGTCGCAAAGCTTTCGCGATGTTCTTGATCGATGTGCTTGTTGGACCAGTGGACCCTTCGCATCAGCCGATTCTCGCCATCGGAACGCTTAGTATCACATGCGATCGTAGTCTCCACTGGCACCGTGAAGCCTTGTGCTCGACGCTTTATGCGGCTCGGACACCAGTGCAACATCTTGAAATAAATGGTGGCTTTGACTATTGGGGAGAGCACCGCCAAGCGATGGTCTCGTTGCTGGCACAGGCAACCCTCGCACCGCGAACCTGTGGGAACTCCGCTTTCACTTCCATTCGCGGTTTGCATTTTTCGGATACAGAACTAAAAACAAATGACATTGTGGCGATGACAAATGCCATCAAGGAAAAGGAAGGCGCGGGAGAGACCCCAACAACGGGATGGTTACTTCCGGAAGGCACGCAGCTACAATTTTCTGGCGTTGAAGTGGAGAAGAAAACGTTTGTCACTGATGGCTCCATCTCGTTAATCATTGCCACTGACAATTCCATCTCGCTGCCATTTGAGCTGAACAAGAAAATGCTGCAAACTCGTGAGGTCGAGCGAGGCAGCCACGGTGCCTTGGTAGAAGTGTTTGTGCCAGGGATGGAAAATGCTCTGTACCACACGAATCCGTTGTAACGAAGTAGCTGCCGACAGATGTGCGGCTGGCAGCCGGCGTGAGCAAAGATCGTCACGGACCGTCGGGGCGACAACGAGGAGCCGTGCACGTCGAGTCCACGAAGATCGCGAACGCAAAGGACACGAGCAACGAGTGGCTGACGAGGATGAGTGGTGGCGAGGGCTTTTGGATCCGGAAGCGACGGAGTCCGAGTCCGAGCCGACGGACCAAGTCTAGGCTCACTTCGGAATTGGCCTTGTGGAGCACAGGCCGATCAGCAGCAGCGCCAACCCAGCCCCAGCACTCAGCGGACGGACGACTGCGACTTCGGTGGAGAACGAGCGACGTGACGGACGACAGGTGACCAACGGAGACCGAGTCTCTGGTCAGCGGACCATTCCGAACACCTGGAGGACGGACAGCGAGGAGCGAAGCAGGAGTAGCAGATCAGTGACGTGTATTAGTGGTAAATAAAATAGGTGCTGCAGTCTAAAGGGCTCAGACCGGCGCGGGAAAGCAAAGTTGCCTACCGACGGCCTACCGGACTTTGGACTTCAACCGCAGCACGGCTTCGACCAGCCGGACCCTTGACGATCAGGGAGAGCATCGTTATACCGTGATACGTACTCCAGTCAGGACCAGCCATCTCAATGGTGAACCAGTCACGTCTCTCTCGATCTACTTCCAAACAAAGGCTTGCGTTTTGGAAGGGCTACTAACTCAGGTTGGGTGGCCATTTGTCATGAAAAACATTTTCTTGTCAAGGTTACTCCTGCTAAGGAAGCAGCTGTTTTCGATGTAGCCACTAACGATTCCGCCAAAGGCGCTAAGGATTAAGTTTTTCCCGTGCCACTTCCAGATTGCAGTGAGCCTTCACAGGAGGAAATCTCCAGCCGGGTTCAGAAAATACAAGACCAACAATATTCATTTTTGCCACAAGCTATCCTGTTATACCAGCTTGAGGTGAAACAATTGTTTTGGCTGAGATTTCGTCAATGAACACTTTTTATTGAAATAATCGGGGCTCGATGCACTGCTTTGACCGCCACGCTCGGGCGGTTCTTCTCGAAACAGTACGTCCGTCCCTACGCCTCCTTAAGCAACCTGGAAATTAGACTCGCTAGCAGCGAGAATATCGCGTACGGAGGTGATAGTGTACTGAACGTCTTCGGGTGTCACGTGCAGGTTCGTCACCGCGCGAATCTCTTCGCCTCTCCAGTACCCGCCAAAAACAATGCCCTTCTCCTCGGCGACTTTCTTCACGAGCGTCGGCGTGTCAATCTTGAAGTCCGAATTGACCTTGAAGAACAGCATGTTGGTATCCACGCTGTCTGCGTCGATCTCGATGCCCGGAATTGTGGACAGACCGTGTGCTAGCGTTTTGGCGTTCTCGTGGTCCTCTGCAAGGCGGTCGAACTGATGTTCCAGCGCGTAAATGGCGCCGGCAGCGAGCACGCCCGACTGACGCAAGCCACCGCCGAGAGACTTGCGTAGTCGTTTTGCCTTGTGGATGAACTCCTCGGAACCCGCTAGAATGGAGCCAACGGGGGCTCCGAGACCCTTGCTGAGGCATAAAGACACGGTGTCGGCGCCCTTCACCAGGTCCTCCATGGCGACGCCCGATTCCACGCTGGCGTTTGCAAGACGCGCGCCGTCCACGTGGAGACTCAGATTGTGCTCCTTGCAGAACTGCTCCACCTCCCGGATGTACGAGAGCGGCAGCACCCGTCCGCCGCACGTGTTGTGTGTGTTTTCGATCTCGACCAGCGACGTCCGTGGGTAGTGGATGTCGTCCGCGCGGACGGCGGCCGCCATATCGCTGAGTTTGATTGTGCCGTCCGCCTGATTGGGGAGCGTTGCCAGGCTGACGCCCATGTACGCTGCAAGTACAAGCAAAATAACGTTAGTGACCCCGTCTCATTTCGAACTGTGGACGAACGGAGATGCTCACCACTGGCGCCGGCGCCTTCGTACGTGAAGATGTGCGACTTGTTGCCACAAATGACCTCGTCGCCGCGCTGGCAGTGGGTACCGATGGCGATCAAGTTGGACATGGTGCCACTGAAGAGTCAAATGAGCCGGGCGTTAGTGGTGACGAACTTCAGTTTCGAAGAGAAACTTCAGAAAACCCAAGCAGCGGAGACTTACGATGGGACGAACATGGCGTCCTCCTTGCCGAGCATACTGGCCGCCACTTTCTGGAGCTGCTTAACGGTGGGGTCCAGGCCGTAGACGTCGTCGCCCACCTTGGCGGCCGCGATGGCCTTGCGCATGCCGGGCGTCGGACACGTGACGGTGTCCGACATGAAGTTGATGACAGCGCGCTGTAGTTTGGTCATGGTCTTGCTTGTGCTGGAGCTGGCGGATCTGAAAATGGGCCGACTGGAGCTTCGTCGGCGCGGAGTCGATGAATGGACACACGCCACGCACTTCGGACCGCTGCAAAGGTGCACAAGTAGCGAAACCATTAGCATGCAGAGTTGCACTGGTCGCAGCGACATGACGTCCAAGCACCAGCACAGGAAAATAGACAGTCGAAACACGCTTGGAGAGCAGAGATCACGGCTGGACAGCAACCTCTCTATGTGCAGGTTAAAGCAGCATACAAACGGCCAGAAAGCGAGCAGCTCCACAGCACAGCGGCATGGATACTTTCTCTTGTCCCCTGAATGCTTACGCAAGGCTCAAGATTCCGACAGCATACAAACGGCAAGACCCAGGCGGAGCAGACATGCAGGGAATGTTCGTGTGGCGGACCTCCGAATGTTCGTGTGGTGTTTGATGATCGAACTTCAGCTTCAGCTTGCACTTGGCGCGTCGCAGGCAGCAGCACCCACCCAATCAAGTTCCGCCCGCCACGTCCGTCATCAAGCTCTACCTCCCGGCGGTCTCAGCTCAGCAGCGCGCGGATCGACGCCACCGCATAATCAACGTCCGCGTCTGAAATGTGCAGGTGGGTTACGGCACGAACGCGGTTGCCCTCAGCATAAGCCCCCACGAGCACACCCTTCTCTGTCTCGAGCTGCTGCACCAGCGTCGGCGCGTCCAGCTTGGCGTCGTCCGTCAGTGTGAAGAAGACGATGTTCGTCTCAACCGTGGCCGGGTCGATGGCCACGCCCGGGATCGTCGACAGGCCGTGCGCGAGCGCCTGCGCGTTCGTCTGGTCTTCGGCCAGGCGGTCGAACTGGTTTTCCAGCGCGTACAGCCCCGCGGACGCGATGACGCCGGCCTGGCGCATACCTCCGCCCAGCGACTTGCGGAGCCGCGTGGCGTGGTAAATGAACTCCTCCGACCCGGCCAAGATGGAGCCAACGGGTGCCCCTAGCCCCTTACTCAGACACAGCGAGACTGAGTCGGCACCGCGGACGAGCTCGTGCATGGGGATGCCAGATGCCACGCTGGCGTTGGCCAGTCGCGCGCCGTCCACGTGAAGCTTCAGGTCGCGCTCGTGGCAGAACTGCTCCAAGTCGCGAATGTACGAGAGCGGCAGCACGCGCCCTCCACACGAGTTGTGCGTGTTCTCGAGCGCCACAAGACGCGTGCGCGGGTAGTGCGGGTCGTCGTCGCGGACGGCGTTGTGGATGTCTTGGAGCGCGAAAGTTCCGTCGGGTTGGTTGGGGACCGTGTGCAGACTCACCCCATGTAGGCTGACAACAAGAAGAGTGTGGTGAGTGGTGAGTTTCCGTGTGATTGCTATGGGTGGGCACTGCAGCTTGCTCACCGCTGGCTCCGCCGCCTTCGTAGAGGAAGATGTGGGACTTGTGGCCGCAAATGACTTCATCTCCTCGACGGCAGTGCGTGCCGATGGCCATGAGGTTGGACATGGTGCCTCTGCCAGAGAACCACAGGGTTGTTAAGAGCCAAGAATGGCGTTGTGGGTAGAACTAATAGGACGTACGAGGGCACGTAGAGCGCTGCCGCCTTGCCCAACCGCTCGGCCGCCACCTGCTCGAGGAGGTTCACGGACGGGTCTGCGCCGAACACTGCGTCGCCCACTTCGGCGGATGCGATGACCTGGCGCATGGCGGCGTCGGGGCATGTCACCGTGTCGGACAGAAAGTTCGCGATGGCGCGCGACTTGCTCATGGTCTCCGCTACGCTTGACTTGATTTGGATAACGTTAGCCGTTTGAAGCTCTGGCTCGTGTGCAGCACATCAGCGTTTGCAGTTTACAGCAGTTGCTGTGTCTTGCACAAGCTGGTCGTTTCAAACTAGTCGTTTGCTGTCAACTGAGGTAAGATGGTATATTTTCTAAGAAGAATAAGCTGCCTTATAATACACGCTAGCAAAATGGTCATCAAGTGACCTACTAATATCCCGGCTCGCAGCGCCCCACACACAAGGGGCAGCGGCGGGCAAGGCATGTGAGGGCACTCGACGTTACTTGTACATCGAAGGAAGCTCGTTTCTTCCGACTCTCCGCGCTACGAGAAAATAGAGAAACTCCACGGGTCACGACACACTCGCGCATTGCTCCAAGTCTTCTAATGGCGGACTGCTTGCCATCTTCGTATCGCCTGTAAATTACCAGGCGCTGTTGTCTTCGCTGAAGCCGCCGCCACGGGAGCCGCCGCTGCGGCCGCCACCACTGTAGCCACCGCCGCCGCCGCCACCTCCGTAGCCGCCGCCATAGCCACCGCCACTGCCACCACCGAAGCCACCGCTGCCACCACGGCCGCCGCCGCCTCCCGCACGGTCTTCGTTACGGAAATCTCTGGCACCGAAGCGAGAGCCACGGCCACCACGGCCGCCACGACCACCACGGCCACCGCCTCCACCACGGAAGCTGCTGCTCGCCATCTGGTCGAGGAACGCCGGGATCTCCTGGCCGTTCTCCGTCATCATGTCGTACATCTCGCGGGCGATGTTGCGGTTCTTCTCATTCATCATCGAGAGCGCGTAACCGATGTTACCCACACGGCCGGTACGACCGATACGGTGCACGTAGTCGTCGATGTTGTTGGGCAGGTCAAAGTTGATAACCTGCGTCACACCGTCGATATCGAGACCACGGGCAGCAACGTCCGTAGCCACAAGCACGGGCGTGCGGCCGGACTTGAAGCTGGCCAGAGCCTGTTCACGCTCACGCTGCGTGCGGTCACCGTGGATGGACGTGGCCGGGAAACCCTCGCGGCACAGCATGTCTTCCAAGAAGTCGGCACCACGCTTGGTCTCAACGAACACAAGGATCAGACCGTCCTGCACCTGGTTCAGGAAACGCACAAGGTAGTCCTCCTTGTCGTACTGCTCAATGTACTCGACCGTCTGCTTGACATCCTTGGACGCCGAACCGACACGGCCGACCGTCAAGAAAATGTAGTCGCGCAGAAAGTCCGAAGCCAGACGCTGGATCTCACGCGGGAAGGTGGCACTGAACATGAACGTCTGACGCTCACGCGGCATGTCCTCCTGCTCGACAATGCGGCGAATTTGGGGCTCGAAACCCATGTCAAGCATGCGATCAGCCTCATCCAGAATGAGGAAACGGATGCACGCCAGCGAGATGCGGCCACGCTCCATCAGGTCCACAAGACGACCAGGGGTGGCAACCAGCAGGTCGCAACCGCGCTCAAGCTCGCGCAGCTGGCGGCCGACCTCGGCACCGCCGTAAATGACCACGGGGCAATGCCCGTGCAGTAGCAGAACTTCTTGGCCTCCTCGTGGATCTGCGATGTGAGTTCACGCGTCGGCGACAGGATCAGCGCAGCGGGGAAAATCTTGCGCGAGCGGCCGTGGCCGACGTCAGGCGGGGCGTGCCACCCACGCGCAGCATAGCCGCCAGTGTGGGGAACAGGAACCCGCCCGTCTTACCGGAGCCCGTCTGGGCACAGGCCATCATATCACGGCCAGCCAGACCGATGGGGATCGAGTACTTCTGCACGGGGGTGGGCTTGTCGTACTTGCACAGCTCCAGGTTGCGAATGACCTCGGGGCCCAGCTCCGTGGCGGAGAACTCCAGGACCGGGTCCGGGACGTTCTCTCCGCTCGTCTCGACGGGGATGTCGTCGTACTTGTCGAAGTTGATGCCGGACGACTTGGCGTCGCCGAACAGCTCGTGCTCCAGACGCTCGTTGGGGCGCGTGTCGCCGTGGTAGCCCATCTCGTTGACGCGGGGGCGCCGCCACGGCTGTAGCCGCCGCCGCCACCTCCGTAGCCACCGCGGCGGTCGTCTCCGTAGCCTCCGCGACGGTCGTCACCGCCGGACTGGAACCCGGCCCAGCGGGAGTTGGTGGACGCGCGCGGGGCGCGTCGCCACGTTCGCGGGAGCCGCCACGACGGTCGTCGAAGTTGCGCTCACGCGATCCGCCGCGACGGTCGCCGCCGTAGCCGCCACCGCCTCCGTAACCGCCTCCTCCGCGGCGGTCTTCAAAGCCTCCGCTGCTTCGGGCGTCGTCGCCTCCGCGGCCGCCGTCACCGCCTCCGCCTCCGCCGGCACCGCGCATATGCGGCGGCACGTATGTAGATCTTCCTGTGGAGGTTGGGATCAAAAGGAAGAATGGCCACGTCAGTAATTGGGTTTTGAGGAGTTAAGAGAGTAATACGGCACGCCGCGCGGTGCGAGTGGCACGAGGAGACGCGCGTGCGAGCGGCGCATCTACTCGTGGTCAAACCGCGCGGGTAGCGGCAGATCGGGATCCGGTACGCACCTCCTTCTGCCATGGTTGTTGCTCCTTCTTCTTCTTGGGGCTTCCTCGTCACAAAAGTGAATGGGGGTCGCTGGGGCCTGCGCGCCAATGGTTCACCGCGGTATATAATGCCAGTCCGGGTGGGATATTGTGTAGTCGGTGGCGGGAAGAGAGGGGTGGGGTCGTCGCATGCAAATGTGAACTCAGAGCGGTTAGGGATAGGGTGGTCTATTGTCACACAACTGTTCCTGATTGACTGGAAATCTAGTACATACAAAAATCAAGCACAACGCTAAAATATG
Organism: Phytophthora syringae; assembly: GCA_012656105.1. NCBI lineage: Eukaryota > Oomycota > Peronosporomycetes > Peronosporales > Peronosporaceae > Phytophthora > Phytophthora syringae. The sequence goes on from JAAKBD010000012.1 coordinate 110,024, forward strand.
TCCCAGATGGTTAAATGATCCCAGCTGACGTGGCCTCGGTCCTTCATCGGTTGGCGTCGAGCAAGTCGAGTCCCCTGATTCAGATATTGCAGGCTGTTTGTTGCCTTCTTTCCCGATGAAACTTCCGCTCTGTGTTGCTTTATATAGATAACTGAAGCAAATGTAGCCATTGCCGCGTCTGTTACGATTTTGCATGTTGAAGTGTTCCACTTGAGTTGAAGTGCCAACATGCAGAGCCTGGACCGAGCCAGCAACCAGCAAGACGGACGCGAGATCACCGTGGAGGTCCTTCTGCACGCCACCAAGCTCAGTGTGGGGAAGAAGGAGCATCTGTCGCACTACCTCAAGCGGATCACCCACTTGGCGCTCAACGGCGACGTCAGCAAAGCGTCCACGAAACGAGACGCCATCCGCAAAATCCAGAATCTGCACCACTGCCCCAGTCTGAAGGTGCTCTATCTCTACGACAACGAGGTGGAGACCATCGAGAACCTCGAAGGGGTTCCAGAACTCACGCACTTGCATTTGCAAAGCAACTGGTTGCGTCGCATCGAGAACCTCGAGCCATTGAGGCTGCTGGAGAAGCTCTACCTGGAAAAAATGCCATCTCGAGACTCGAAGGACTGGGCGGTTGCTTCCGGCTGAAAGAACTGTACATGGCTAACCAGGCGGTGCCTTTGGATCTGCACTTTTCGTTCGAGGAGGAGACGATGCGAGCCTTGGCGGTACGTGTCTTTCTGCCAAGGATTTCTATTTGCCTTCTTGCTGACACCTTCGTCTCTGGTGCAGGGTTGTCTGCGTATATTGGATCTGTCCAATTGCCGCGTAGTGACCACCAAGCCGCTAACCATGTTGCGCAGTCTGGAACAACTGGACCTCTCCAACAACCTCATCGGCGACCTAGAGGACGTTTTTGCCCTGGTCGGTGGAGTCTCGACACTTGTGGAGCTGGACCTTCGCGGGAACCCAGTCACTTCAACAACGAAATACCGAGAGAGAACGATCACGTTTTCCTGCGCACGCTTGGGTAAGTCGTCGTTGGGGTTGACTGCGGATAAGTAAATATGTGAGCTCACTCGTTGTTGCCTTCAGCACTGTTTGACAAGAAAGATGTCGATGCCAACCAAAGACGCATGATGCAGTCGCATCTTGCGCACAAATACAGGTTTGTCCAAAGTCTTTTAAGGTGCTTTACCGAGTTAATTGGTCGCTCTATTCGTTGCAGAAAGCGCATCGGACCGTCAAGTGCAAATTCTCGCCGGAGCAGCCCACCGGCAGGTGACCAAAGCAATGTGCTTATTGAATCGACAAGACAGCTAAAGCAGGGCACAAACGTGCACCAGCTACGGAGCATGCAGTTCACAGCAGCGAAATCGAAGTATCGAGGCGAAAGCGACGGTCTCGGTATCGCCGGCGCCTCGTGCAGTCCTAGCAGCACTGCTCTAGTGAAGAGATCCACCACCACCAACAACTACAAGTACAACTGAAGCATCGCCTACATAGTTCGAATAACAGAGAACGACAAGACTTCATACCAAGTGGACAAAACACATGCGTGTCTTCAGTTGTCTTAGTTCTTCTTGTACAGGCCAATAGCCAGCACGGACGCCACACCCACCGCGACACCCGCCACCAGACCCAGCACAGCGTTCTTCTGGTCCTTGGACAGCGTGCACATGGTAGACTTCTTGGTGAACTGCGGGATGGCGCGCGGGTTCTCGAGGAACTCGGCGATCAGCACGGCGTTCAGCGCCGCACCGCGCAGCAGCTGATCGCCAGACACGAACAGCTCCAGGCCGTGGTCACCGAAGACCAGACTCTTGCGCAGCCGACCCGCTTCGATGTTGAACTTCTTGGTGGCGTTCTTGGGCATGGGGTACAGCAGCTTCTCGGGTTCGTCCACGAGGTCCACGCCGTCCGCCTTTGCCAGCAGTTCACGAGCACGCGCAATGCTCACAGGCTTCACCGTCTCAATAGTGAGAGCCTCCGAGTGCGCGCGCATGATGGGGATGCGCGCGGCCGTGCAGCTCACCGCGAGATCCGGCTCGCCGAAGATCTTGCGCGTCTCCCACGTGACCTTCATCTCCTCCTTGGTGTAGCCATTCTCCTGGAACTTGTCAATGTGGGGAATGAGGTTGAACGGCAGCGGGTACGAAAAGACCTTGTTGGTCACAGGCTCGTCCTTGAGGAAGGCGGTGGCTCCGTCCCGCAGCTCGTCCATGCCGGCGGCCCCGGCGCCGCTGGCTGCTTGGTACGTGGACACGACGAGCTTCTTGATGCCGAACTCGCAGTGCAGCGGCCAGAGCGCCATGGCAGCGATGGCCGTGGTGCAGTTCGGGTTGGCGATGAGCTTGTGCTGCTTCTCGCCCTCCTTGGGAACGAGCACGTGGCCGTTGATCTCCGGGATCACGAGCGGCGTCTCCGGGTCGCGGCGGAAGGCCGACGAGTTGTCAATGACGACCGGTCCGTTGGGCACCGCCGCCAGCTCCTTGGCGAACTGCAGGGAAAAGTCGCCCGACACGGCCAGGAACACGTAGTCCAGCTTGGCCGCCTTCTCCACCGAGAAGAGCGAGATGGCCACGTCCCCGAACGGAGTGGCCACCGTCTTACCGACCGAGCGCGAGGACGCGAACAGCACGAGCTGCCGCACGGGAACTGCAGCGCGTGCAGCACCGAGATGATCTCGATGCCCACGGCGCCCGTGGCGCCGCAGATGCCGACCGTCTTGCCGTTGGGAGTCGTCATGGCCACTCGAATGAAACAAGTGGGATTGTGCAGTGACGACCGATGGACGCTGCAGGGCGCTCTATTCGAGGGCCAGAGCGCTCTATTCGGGTCCGATCGCGCATTCTTGTGGTGTGATACAGTACGTGGTGTGCACCACCTTCAACGGTGTCCACCACATTCAGTGATATCCACCACATAAGTCATTGAAGTTACACGTCAGAATCTTTTTTCATATCTGCAAAAGACGTCCATCGAAATGTTCGCTATTGCCTCCAAGCTCCGCGCGCCGCGCCTCGCCACGCGCGCGCTGTCCACTTCGGCCGAGCCGCTGGTGCTCGTGGAGAAAAAGGAAAAGTACGCGGTCGTGCGCTTGAACCGCCCGCCCGTCAACTCGCTCAACACGGCAGTAAGATCCTAAAAACTAGATAACCTTTTAGATAACCCTTTAGGTAACCCATCTATGTCCCCTACTAGTTAATTCAAGAGCTCGATTCGACCATCAAGAAGCTCGAAGACGACAAGAGCGTGCGTGGACTCGTCCTCGCGTCCTCCAACCAGAAGGTCTTCTCGGCCGGTCTGGACATCATGGAGATGTACCGGCCGCAGCCCAAGAAGATCGCCACGTTCTGGACGGCTCTGCAGGATCTGTACCTGCGTCTGTACACGACGCGCTTGGCTGCAGTGGCGGCCATCGAGGGCCACAGCCCGGCGGGCGGGTGTCTGCTGGCCATGTGCTGTGACTACCGCGTCATGACGAGCGGCAAGCCCATGATCGGCCTCAACGAGACGCAGCTGGGCATTGTGGCCCCCACGTGGTTCCGAGACACGTTCGTCAACACGATCGGCCACCGACAGGCGGAGAAGATGCTGGGGCTGGGACTGCAGGTGGACGCCAGCAAGGCCAAAGCTATTGGCTTGGTGGACGAGGCCGTGGCTCTCGAAGAGGTGTTTCCGCGTGCGGAGGCGGCGATGGCCAAGTGGCTCGCCATTCCAGGTGATTTTAGCGGGCTTTTGAATTGTTTTTAGAAAGGGTTAACCTTTTGTGTGTTTGACCTTGGTAGATATGGCGCGAGTGAAGACGAAGCAGCTGATGCGTCAGGAGACGGCTGACCGACTGCTGGCTATTCGCCAGCACGACCTGGAAGCTTTCACGGACTTTGCGCAGACGGACAAGGTGCAGAAATCGCTGGAGATGTACCTCGCTTCGCTGAAGAAGAAGTAGACGGCTGACAAGCTGGAGCTTGCGAAAAGCACCAACGAAATGAACAACTACATCGTAAAGGGAAAGTATGATTGTTTTTACTGCTGACCAAAGGTTGTGTGTTTCCTTCACCCCATTTGGTGGTCTTGGCTGACGATAAAACTATCTTCCTGAAGCGTTCATCTGAAGATCGATACGGTTAATCTTCTTCTTCATCAGTAGAGGTTTCGGGCGTGCTGCATAGGTACGACTTGTCCGCCCACTCTGGAGCTCGCATCCACGGCAGCTTTGCTTCAAATTCTTTGTCAGTCAGGCGCTGGTGAATCGGTGTCATCATCTCATAGCTGCTGAACACGGGGCCAGCGTACATCGTATCATTAACGATGAAAAAGCCCACGAATGGGTTGCCAACACCCAAGTGCAGCACGCAGCCAGGGTCACCATGTGAGCTTGAAGGGTAGTCGGTATGGACGTCCGTAACCAACACGTCGCGCTCGCATGAATCCCCACGGCAATCGTAAAACAATGGTGGATACCAACCACCGTAGTGCGGTGTACCGCTCCCACGTGTCTTCTCCATGATTGATTTCATGAAATCCACCTGCTCCTCATCCAGTGGCGTCTTGGCAGCTTGACACCGAGCGATTTCTTCGAGTTCTTCCATCGTCGAAGCAAAATTGACAAAGATTGAACCACCTCGTGGAAGTCGACGGGTGTCAAACGACCTCAAGCGCTGCGCGTCCTCCGAAATACTCTCCATTCGCAGCGCCATTTCGCGCATTCGCTGCCAAAAAGCGGATACGGATCTACCATCCCGTCTGGATATTCGCAGCACTTGGCACGCTGCCAAGTGTTGGAGTGAAACGTGTCTGCAGTGTTGGGGGATGATTGGGACAGTGCACGAAGTGCTCGGGTCCACAACGTGCTAATGTTTGCAGTGGCAGCATCAAAACCCTTTTCGTGCTCGGCAGGACCGTCAAACTCATCGTCGACAATTTGACGCAGCGCCACGAGGTTCGAAGCGAAGGGAATCCCATCTCGGTGCGAAACGAATTCCGCTGCATCTGCAGAGTCTCGCGATTCCATACGATCACTGAGCACTTGGCCTGCCTCGTTGTTGGCGAATAAAGTAAATGCAACGTCAACAGCACTCGGGATCCGACGTTTCTGCTTTCTTCCATCGTGGATAACTTGATCGTAGACTAGTCGAGAAAAGATAAACGCGCTCCACACAAAGCGCTGCCCGAACAAAGCAACTGAGGTAGTAGCTGTTGCTTCAGTCGATAATTTTGGGCTCTTTTGAACGATTTCTTGCTGCAGATCCAGGAGCAAACTGTGGATGACTTCATCATCGGGTGTTTCTAGGAGCAACTTGGTTGTTTCTGCTGAGATAAAACGAACCAGTTCATTCACTGGAACTGATTCAGCTCCTAAGTCGGAATCGGAGGCTAGAGACGAAATCAGCGAGTCAATTTCTTCGACGCTGACAATGCTGTCCGATTCCCGGAGACAATGCGTTAAAATCACCGCACACAACAACTGGTGCAAGTCATTGCTCTCGGAGTCTCCGCTAGCAATACGAAGATCAATTGTGCCCAGCCACATCATCGCTCGGAAGTAGTTCTTCAGCTTCTCCGATTTTGTGTAATGTCCTCGCGGTTTAAACTGCGAAAAGTCAATCGTACGTGGCGCTGAAAGCACCTCGACGTTGGCAGCTCTTTCAGCTTGAATGGCTGACCACAAAGTTCGCAGCCTTTCACTTTCGCTTACGAGTTCTCCTCCCAACAAGCTCAGCCCAATGGTGAGGTAATCCTCCACATCCCCACGGATTTGGCGACATTACTCTGGTACTTGGAGGTGCGAGTGGCCATCTCTTCGCATACTAAAAGAGTATTGTCCAGTATTGTGTCTAGAGTTGACGCTAGACATCCCTCCTCAATTTTCACAAGGCATGCGTCGAAGCTGCGGTGGCAGGCGTGCAAAATGGAGTCCGCTGTCACAAACACCGGCAAGTCGTCCGTGTATAGTTGATAATATATATCTCCGAAGCTTTTTTCTTCCATGCGCTCGGACACAACTATACCATTGCCCGAGAGTTTAGCCTTCTCTTCAGGCTCGAGACGGAAGTCGAAGCGCCGGTTCTTTTTCACGGTTTCAAGTGGACCGTTCCTGCGGTTCGTCAGGGGTGAGTCTCAGGCTGAGACTCATCCCTGACGAGACTCTCGGGACCGGCGAACCTGTGCAGAACCTTGCTCTTCAACCAAAAAGATCAGTATGGACAGCACAGAAATGAAATGCGATTTGTGCCATTATCGGGAGCCCTGCATTTACCCCCGGTGTCGCCCTGTGTGCTGGTCGTTAGCTCCACTCACTTGTGGTCCTCCTCGCTACGGCCATTCTTCTCGCAAGCACCAACGCTCTGTCGTCCTCCGAGCAAACCGAGACGATGAAGATAACCTCACTGGGAAACGATGCGCCGACCAAGCGATCGCTGCGAGGTGAAGACACTACCAAAGAAGACAACGAGGAGAGAGCGATCCCCATTATCAAGCTTCCAGTGTCGGTGAAAAATTTGGTGACAAGCTGAAGAGACTGACCCAGTACAACGAGTGGATCTTTAAAAACAAGGACCCCGAATGGATCAAAATCCATTTTCCGGAGATGTTCAAGGGCTACGAAAAGTTCCTTAATCGAATGGTGCGAGGGTACAAGTATGCGTAATACAGAAGATAGAAGCTCCGATGTCTGCTCCATTTCTAAAGTAGTAGTCATCGTCAATACTCAGCATATTTCCAATCCAATTCCCGTTCCTCCCACTTGGTCTGTTTTGAAGTACCTCAAAACCACAGACATGCTTCGTTGCTTCTCACTGGTGAGCGAACATGTCCTGGAATACATTCACGTAAACGGTAATGCCATGCAGGAACGTGTCTTTGGACAGGCACTCATTGTGCTCGTGCAGCAGGATCTCTGTTTGCTTCATCGGAGAAAACCCGATTGCCGGCACACCCACCTTGCGGAGGAAACGACTATCGGTAGCCGCGGGAAAGATATCCGTCTCCACTGTTTCACCGACACGAGAGCACGACTTTTGAAAAAGCTGCCACCACACGTTGTCGGCATCCAAAGACGTGATATAGTGCTCGTGCATTGGATCGGTCCACGAAGCGAATTCCCACGAAACACCCTCCGCAGCACACCAGTCATCCAGTTTTGCTTCCATGGCTTTGAAATCCAACCCAGGCGAAACGCGAATGTCAAACCCAGCGATGGCCTCGGTTGGAATGACATTGAGAGCATGGGTTTTGCCCCCATCCTGCGAAACACCACTCTGCAGTGCCGTAAGGTTAATCGTTGTGACATCTCCGAGCCTTTTCTTCTTCATATCGCCGTGCTTGCATCCGTTGTCAGCATTAAGCGCCTTCTCCTGTTCGTCGCGAAAAGCCAACGCCTTGTTGCAGATGTCGATGATCTTCGACGTAGCCGTGTTCTGGATAAATCGGCTTCCGTGGCCAGTCGGACCCTCAGCTTTGACATACACCCACCATGGAGATCGTTCACCATAGAAAACGGTGAATGCATCTCCAGTGTTAGCCAACCCCTCATCAAACGCGAAGGCAACGGGCATAATAGCCTTGAACTGCTCGCTCTCCAGAAATTTCCCCATTCCCTCAGCTCCTCCGATCTCTTCATCCGGCACAAAAAGCAGGTAAATATTGCGTTTTGGTTTGAAGCCTGAAGCCATCAGCGTGTGCACCGCCTCCACATACTGAATGCAGACCGACTTCATGTCTTGCGTTCCTCGACCGTAGATGCGACCGTCCTCCAACACTTTCGCCTGCTCATCAAATTTAACCAAATAATCTTATTAGCTAACAAAAATAACAATAAAATATGACAGAACTCACCTCAAAAGGGTCAAACTGCCAGTGCTCGGCCATGGCCGGCACGACGTCATAGTGCGAGTTGAGAATAATCCCTGGTAGCGTCGGATCCTCCCCTGCCACGTCCCCAGCACCACGGGCTTGTTCTCAACTGGAGAGAAAACTTGCACAGGAAGACCCACTGCCAAAACAAATATCACAATAAGCTCCTTTGAAATGTCACCAACTAAAAATAGACCACCGACGCTCTTCCAAGTATCCATGCAGCCATTCTGCACACTAAACACATTGCAACAATGAATACTTCACACCCTCCATCACATAATAGTGTCTCCTACCTCCTTGTAGCTGCCCTTTGGGCCCTCGGAGCTCACGGTGCGCAGACGCAGCAGCTCCAGAAACCTCTCGACGGGGTCCTTCCAAACCATCGTAAGAAGAAAAATGATGCGCAATACTTCAAGCAAAAATAGGATGTCACTATCGGCAGGTCAATATTGACATTCCTCTACAAGCACATTTGATTGAAGTAACTGTAATTATTCTCTCTATAAGAGCAGCGTACCATTTCCGATGGAGGCTACTCGACGCGCTATAGGCGAGGGCCGCTGCCTGGCGGATGGAGGGCGTTTTGCTGCTGCGATGGACGCGTGGAAGGCGGCGCTGAGCGGCGCGTACAATCTGCAGGACTTTGCGGGGATGTTCGTGCTGTCCAGCAACCTTGGGGAGACCTGTGTGCAAATTGCAACGCGCTCGACGGACGGGGACGAGGCTGCGCAATTGTTGCAAGAGGCTACGGAGCATTTGGACTACGCGCTGCAAGTGGTGGATCAGTGCTCTCTTCGGGAGGTCCTCGGGGATACAGAGCCTTGTACCGCAGTGTGAGACGTGTGGAGACGGTGAAGAGGAAGGCAAAGAAGCTGATGGAGAAGCTGCAGCTGAGCGAGGAGCCAGCAAAGCAGAATGAGGTGAAGTGGACGTGCTCGACGTGCGGAGTTGCAAGTGCAAATATCGTGCTAGATGAGAACGACGGGTGTTACTACTGCAGGGCGTGCTATGATGCGTATTATAGTGAGGGGAAGACTGGGGGTGAAGTGGCTGCAGTGGGTGAGCTGGCTTGTGCTGGGGATGAGGCAGTTGAGGAAGTTCTCGATGTGGTGGAAAAATGCGACGAGAAGGAGCGAGACGAAGGGTTGTGTCGGGATGCAGAGGATAGCGACGGTGAGGCTGTTGCTCTTGCGTCGGATCCGACGTCGGAACGAGTTGAAGCTGTACCAGTAAGTGACGACGAACGGACAGATGAAGTAGCTCATGAACGGAATGAAGAGATGCCTTCAGATCGCCTTCGCTATGAACGCGTAGAGTTGGGATCGCTCGCGGATTTCCTTGCCGGGAAGGTGTACCAAGAGGATCAAAAGCCGCAACAGATTGAGAATCAGCAGAACAGCAGTCCAAGAGATTTACCAGTGTCATTAACCACTGCGACGAGCCACACAGAGAATATCGTCATTGAGTCCGTTGCAGAAAGTAACGCTCAGAACGTGGAGCCCAGCGAGTCCATAACATCTGACCTAGAGCTTCCGACCCCCTCGTCCGACGTGGATGAAGCAGCACGTGCAGAAGAGGTACCGGTGCTGAACGAGGATTCAGCAGAGACTGTGCCTGACAAGTACGAGTACTCTATCACCGAGCTGTTGGAGCTTCGGCAGCCTTCACCAGTCGACTGCCCCAAGGCTCTTCTGGGATCCCCGGTGTATGATGACGGCACCACCCGGACACCCGGTCGCAATAATGTCAACAACTCACGCAAGAAGCCCAAAAAGACTGCGAGGTAAGCGACTGCTGCGTGCTGAGTGAGTTTGAACGTGGCTGAATCCAGATTTCGTCTGTCCTGTTACCAGATCTGCAGCCTCCCATGAGCAGAACAAGACAGAGCCCGATCCAGAAAAGGCCGATGAAGAGCGTGCCATCTCGCCACTGCCGACGCTGGACATGGTCGATGCCATGCGCAAGGCCCTCGAAGAGCGGCGGCAACAGACGGATGCCGGGCTTGCCTGCGACAATGGTGCAAGAACAGTGGGGCTTTTTCACCTGCCTGGGCTCGTTGGCACATGATTGTCCCCATTGTCCATCAAAGTGAAGCACTGCGGTACACTACGCGCCACTGTCGATTCCGTAATCGCGCTGCAATTGGTCATATCCCGTCCGTTACAAAAAATGAAGTACATTGCCCTGTCTCTTTCTCGAATATTCAACTATCGCAGGTTATCACCTTCACTCAGCATTCTCCTTAGGTACAAAGCCTAAGCTAAAACGTACCTCTTCGTCCTCCAGAATATCTACTATCACAGATTATTCAATCATCAGTCATCGCATATCTCAGGCTCGAGAGTGATGGTCGCCTCGCACCACTAATCGGAGAACGAAGCGCGCAGACAACAGGTTGCAACAAGGGGAGACCACTAGCTCACCGCGATGGGGGACCACGAGGCCACGAGCGCCGAGCTCACGCGCAGCTTCCTGTCCTTCCGCATGCTCAAGGAGGTGCTGCAGTCCACCAACATCAAGGACGACGAGGAGGTGCGTCCGCAAACCTCCCAATCCTTATGTGAACTAAATACCTGACCTTATTTGTGCATACCTATTTTTAGGCCGTTATGGTCACCCGTATGTGCGTGGATCCGCGCCACGTCGAGGAGTTCGAGCGCCTTCTGCGCATGATACTCAAGAGCACACACACGGTGGGCCACGTGTCCACGTGCGTCGTGCGTCCGCCCCCGGAGAGTTCACATACACGTCCATTGTACATAAATTGCATCATGTAATTTAAAATAGGTATCGGATCTAATTATTTTGTGATTTTGTGATTTTGTGCTCTTTTAGGTCAAGTACTCGGGCTTGCAGGCCATGCGGCAGATCTACCCGTCCACAGTCGAGAGCGGCGTGGACTTCTATAAACTGCTGGCCGCCCGCGACTCGCTGCTGCTGGAGCCGCCGACGTACCAGATCGAAGCAGGTTTCGGCACGTGGATCGAGTCGGACGGCAACACGAAGCCCATGAGAGGCGACGACCCCGAGGAGGACGCCAATTTGGTATACCAGAGTGTCCCGGGTCCGTGCTGCAACGATTCGTGTGAAAACCCGCACGGACTGAACGTGCGCGCGTCATTTGTCGCGCCCACCAAGGATTTCCAGCTTTTCCGGCCGCGGTACCAGCGAAACAACAAGAAAGGAGGACAGAAGAACCTGCGATGCTTCCCGTGCTGTCGTAATGGTCGTCACGTGAGCTCAGGTTTCTGTGGAGATTCGATCCGAGTACACGTGGCTGTCAGCCGCTTGACGGAGTCGGGTGGCGTCAAGATTTGCCCCATTCAGACGACGCGTCCGGCGGTACTGGCCTTTGCGCGTTTCCTGAACCTCGAGGGCACGTTTGACCAAACAGTTTCGGGGCCCGAGGTCTTCCCAGGACAAACTATTGAAAAGACAGACGTGTTGGCCTGGGTGCGTGACAAACAGCACCCGATGAACCCGCTGTTCCCGGGTATTCTGCGCGGCGCCGCCATGGAGACGTCGTCACAGTCAGCAATTTTTGAGTTCAATGCTGAGTGCAAGGCCTGGCACTACGGTTGGACAGCCCCCGGGGCCAGGGACTTTCCGGTAGTGATGCGCAGCACGTGCTGGAGGTGCTGTTCATGAAGCCCATGGGCTCGTACATGTACTGCCTCGAGCGTCTACGCTCGGACGGTTTCTCCATCTACTCTAGCAGACGAGCTAGCCATGCTACAATCAAGCCCGAAACTGAAGCTTTCGAGAACATGGAGACTGACGACGACAGAAAGCTGAAGCGAAAGCGAACGGTACGTGCAGAAGCGGCCTCACCTTCAGTTCGCGCATTGGTGCCCCAGCCCCAGCCTCTCCGGCGTCCACGGTTGTGTCAAGCTACGCGTCGAGCCCTCCTATTGTGTCTCCCTCAAAGGAAGATATGACATATGGACGGCGTCCGAGTGTATCCTCTGGCATGCATACATCTGCACCCGCAGCGCCCACGGGCTTTGTTGACATTTCGTCGCCGATGACGGATGTCCCAGCCTTCAAGATGGAAAACTTTTTGGCACGGTATCGTCGCCGATGGCGGTTTGCCCCCGACTTCGTCTGTTCTTGTGGACAGTGCATCTTCGGGTTTTGACTACAGAGGACTCGACAATTTGATGGGCAGTGGAGGCATGCTGCAGAACCAGAACCTGCAGCAGCAGCCACAGCTAAGCCGCCAGCAGCAGCAAATACTGATCAACCAGCAAAATCAACAGCTTCGGCAGCATCAGCGTGAGCAGCAAGAATTGCTTCAGCACCAGCAGCGGCTTATTCAACAACTCGCGGAGCAAATGATGATCAGTCAGCAACAACAACAGCAGCAGCAACATCAGCAGTTACATGTGGAGCACTTGCAAGTTCTAGGAGATCTCCAAAGTCACTCGCTGTTTCAGGAAGAGCAGCCCGCTCGCCGAGTTGTGTCGACGGACGAGCTTCCATGGTCAGAGCTTTACAATCTGTTCGACCCCACCCCGTTGTCTCCATCCAGCACCGACGACGACCCCGACCACGACGAGGAGAGCTTGCCCAGCCCAGGCAACAGCCCTGCGCCCTCCTCGGCCGCCAGCTCGGGGATGACTTCTCCCTCATTGGCATCAGCGCAGCAGCCCATTTTGAATTATTTATAATGTAGTTCAAGGGAATCCTCGAGGCTGCCGCTGCAATGATCCGGAACAAGTGAACGCACGTGGAGAGGTCAAGAAGTTTTCAAGATGACAGAGAGGAAAGCTGAAACGGTCAAAGCGCATGCTTGCATGCAAGATGCAGCATCCGACGTGCCCGTATTTTTGGAGTATTTTCCTTTAGCTGTTTAGTGCGTGTGCGTTGTGCATGTGCACGGGAATATGTAGAGCGCATACCGGTACGTGTAAGAACCTCGAAGCAAGAAGAGCAAACCAACGAGTAACTTACCAACAATCGAAACATGCAAAAATGTGTGTGTGTACGATGACTCGTTATTATTTTCGACTACAGTAGAGGAACATGACACATCTTGCTTTGGACTGCGGGTACAGCCCGTGTAGATGCCAAACTTCGAGTCACTGCATTGATTAGCTCACGGGTTTGGCGGGTACAACCCGAAAAAGCGCGGGTAAGCCTGACCCATCACTATTCCAAAATTCGACTTGGATAAACTATTGCCCACTTTCCCTCCCCAAATTCAAAACTCGGGCGCAGGCCAAGTAGCAAGTCGCGAACGAGCTCTTCAAGCTCCTCCTCCTCGACGGCTACAGCGCCCGCGTCCAGCCCTCCAGCCAATCGCAGCATGCTGGACACCCACTGCAGCGGCTCCAGGCCACTTGGACACGACGCCGAGACGTTCCGCGTGGCGGAGGAGCTCATTCTGCTCAGCAGTCGAGCGCCCTCCGCCTCGTCACTGGACGGAGAGCCCAACGACTCGCCTTCCAACATTTCGGGCTTCTTTGAACACGTACGAGAGGGATTTCGTGGCTTAAAAGGTGGAAAGTTTCGGCATTGATGGGGATTTGTTTGTGTTTTTATCAGACAAAAGCAGAGAAGAGGAAGCCGAAGATTAAAGTGAACGCCAAGTCACCCACACAGAGGTACAAAGAGGGTTCTTGAAGCTTTTGGATGCAGTGGTTGGATCAGTTGCGGACTGGGATTATTGAACTGAGTTGCCTTTTGTTTGTGTTTGGATTTCTGCAGAAACCACCGCAAGTCGACTTTAATGACGAAACAGGTATGGCAAGCGCAGAATATTATTGTTGTGGAAGTGGTGCTGATTGTTATGTCTGCGGGGGTTAGTCGAAGAAGTCGCGTCCGTCTCGAGGAGCTGTGCATAAGAGCAGCGATCGAGATAACGTCAAGCAAGAATGTGGGGGTAGCATCCACCGAGACAGCAGTACGTTGACGAAGGAGAAGAGCTGCTTCTGTGGGATATCTAGCCTAACTAGTGATGTGGTCCTTTTGACAGCAGGACTTCATCAACACGCGCTGTGACCTCACCCACTCGGAGCTTCTGAAGGAGCACCGAGTTCGCTTCCGTCGCGTTCGTCGAAGGTACGTGCAGCACACGCCTCCAGTTGGTATTACTTTTTCTGTGGATGCAACCTAATGTGTTGAGTTTTCGATTTGGTCGTCGGATTGCAGGTGGAATAACGAGCAGCGCACGAAGAACCAAAGTATCTTGCCCGTTTCCACGTGCAGGGCATCCCTCTCGTACAACACCTCGAAGCGCTCACTCACTGGCGGTAGTCCAGCGGCGTCTTACAGCAGACAGACAGTGCGCTCCTCCCAACTTCACAGCTCGCTTGAGGGCAGGTATAGCACCCCGTACTTTGGTGTGAGTTGGCTAAATCGTAGCGCACGAGTAATCTACAATTTCGGATCCAGTCTTTACACGTCCGCTGCATCTTCAGCGCTGTTTGACAAGGAGCGTCCAGGCAGAAGCGGCTTCGTGCTTGGAAGTTTGACAATTCCGTGCCACTTTTGCATACAGGGGGCAACAGTACCGTAGACGCGAAACCGAAATCGACTTGAAGAGACCGGAACTTCAGTTTCGCGCAAAAAAGCATTCCGACCTGGCAAAGAGCACCGGTATTGTAATTCAGAGGGAAGAACATGTTTATGCAACCTGCCTCTTCTATTGTCGCATACAAACCGCCATACAAATTTAAAGCTTGGCCTTCTTCCTCCCCCGGCCACTAACGCAAAAGGAAACCAAAGCGAGCGCCCTTCTTGGACGTAATAAAGCGACAAGGGGCAACACGGGCCCAACCACAGCAGGGCAACAGCAGCAGGACACGACGGCGCTCGAGATCGCGAACAGCGACGCGCTCTTCGGCCAGACTGGCGCCGACGAGCCGTGGGCGTGGAGCGACGCCGCAAATTGGCACCCGGCAACTTCCGCGCCACTTGCAACCCGCGGTAACCACAACCCGCGCAAAACTGGCGGCACGAAGAAAGCGACAGGGGGCGACGCCCCTCCATGGGCAACTTACGCCACAAAGTTGCCGGAACGTCGCACCAATTGCCCCGAATGAAGACGTCATCAGCAAGCGGGGCCAACCCTAACTCCGGACCCGCTTTCCACCACTTTTTGGAACGCAGCAGCAGCACAAGCAGCTCAACGAACTCGCTGCTGTACCCGTCGAGCAGCTTGGACGCCTCAGTGCCCATCAATACGGCCGGGAAAAGACCCCGTCCAAGTACCAGCAACAGCTTCCTGACGCCTCCATTGGGGTACCCATCCCCTCCACCATTTGAGTCGGACCATCCACTGCCAGATTTCAATCATTGGGGCTTCGGCAGAAGTGGGACCAGAAGTAGTGGTGCACATTCTAGCACCAGTGCTACGACTTCTACTAGTTACACTAACGCCCCGACGACGACGACTTTATCGACGATCGGGTCGGGGCTGTCGTCCCCAACGGGGGTCGATGTTTGCAGGGGTGGATTCGTTCTTGCCGGATTATGATTCGACGCTTTATTCGCTCTGGAACGCTCCGAGTGGAGGAGGTGTCATGGACTACGATACGGAAAATGACGCACCACATGATCAGCATCAGCAGGCTCAGCCGCCGATGTATTTGGTCTCTGAAGATGAGTTAAAGATGGATTATCCACAGCTCACGGAGTTTAATCAGGACCTGGACTCGTATCTGAATGATACGATGGCATCGCCTACGACGCCACTTGGGACGTCGAGTATGATGAAGATGGATCAGTTGGTGACGGCGGACAGGAAAACAGGTTCTAGTGGATTGGGAACATCGATTTTGACTGGGACTCGAGAACCACAGATGGAGAGGCTGCTTGCTCCGGCGACTGCAACTAGTACAACAGAGTATCCGTTGAAGCGGGGGCGGGAAACAGCAAATACGTCGGAACATTTATTAAAGAGACAACGTGGAGGATATGGAGACGGGTATGGAGCTACGGGGTCGGTGGCAGGATTAATGCCGACTACCGATGCCAGCTCTTTTCGAAGTGTATCAAAGAACGCAGTTACTGAGCCGAAGCGTGCGATGCCACCACTGGGATCCTTTCACAACGGGCCATCCCCATTGATGCTAACGTCAGCTGCATCGAGTCATGCGGGAAACACTTCTACCGGGATTGCTACACCAAAATCAACTACATCTGACACAGCTACTGCCAAGGCTGGAAAGCGTCCGCGCAGTCGACAGTGCGAGTTCCCAGGCTGCCAGAACCGGGCTCGATCGCACCAGAAGTGCAAGAAGCATGGCGGTGCGCACCAATGTGTGTTCGAGGGATGTATGAAGAACAGTCAGAGCCGCGGGCTGTGCATCGCACACGGTGGTGGCTCTCGTTGCAAGAAAGAAGGATGTGTGCGTGCGGCCCAATCAAAGGGCCTGTGTAAGTCACACGGTGGCGGCGAGTTCTGTGCTGTTGAAGGTTGCAACAAGAAGGCCCATCTGAAGCATTTGTGTCGTACACATGGCGGCGGCGTGCGCTGTAAGGTTGACAAATGCCTAAAATGGGCACAGCGCAAAGGCTGGTGTATGGCCCATGCCAAGGAGTTTTCCGTAACCTGATGATGAAGGTTACGCTCAAAACGTATTGCCTGAAGAGCGGTGCAGATGCGAGATCAGCGACTCTGCTGATGTTGTGCTGCAACGTGCTCTCTTCAGCTTAATTTCTTATTGGAAGTGGACGGATGACCTATGATGGACAAGATATTACAGGGGACACCCGAATGTCTTCGCTTTCCAGTCTCTACTATAATATATCGGATTTTGATCCATCGGGTTTGCTGAACCCGATTCGGGTACTACGTAGTACACATGTTGCCTTTACTGGGAATACCGAAGAATGAGGAATATTTTTCGACATTTTTCTATTTTTAAGTAGTACTACGTAAGTATATGTTTATTAGTAGTACTCATAATAAAATACTTGCATTATAAGATGCCTATTATTAATACTGTAATACTTGTAGATGAGCTCTGAAATAAATCTCTTAGTACTATGATACGTAGTACTACTACGTATTTATTACCAATTTCGAGCGTAGCGAGATAAAAAAATATTGATGCATTTCTGCTTTCTGAAATCGGCACTACGAAGCTTGCTGGTGGTCTGAGTCGGGTACATCATGAGTTGGTTCAGGAGGGGTTGGAACTCGGAGAACACACCTTGCGCTAGGAAGTTGTAGTTTGGTAGACCCAGTAGCTGTCGGAGTTCGCCGACGTCAAACGTCAGACGCATCGGCGTCGACCCGTTGAGGCTAACAGAAAGAGTCTGAGAGGGCTCTTCTTCGTCAGCGCGCAGCTGAGCAGACCTCATTGCGTCTATGTGTTGAGCCTGTCGGAATGTTACATTGTCTGGAGTAGCTACTTCCGTTCCCTCAGGCTGACGAGCACGCGATATAGCCCAGTGCGTTCAGGCAATATCTCCAACGACGACATCGGGCCGCCCCTCAAATGAACGTCAATTTCGCGCGAATCTTCTTCGATCCGGCTGACTGTGGCGCGTCGAATGCCACTCTGCTCCTTGGCTACAAAATCCACCAGCTCCACGACAAGTGGGCCTGGTTTGGACCTCCTCTGGTAGTTAGATTGAATAGTGTCGAGACTGGCAATCCAGTTAGTAGCCGAAACAGCCACCCAGTCCCTCTGTGGTGCCTTCACTCCAAGCTTGAGGTAGATGCTCGGATCTGCACGAGTCGTCTTCGGCTCATAGTCGTTGAGCGCATCCGTAATCAGCGCCTCTGCTTTCGCGGCTAGTTGTAGGAAATCCTCGCTGTCTACATCAAAGTTAAAGCTATTCTCTCGGACTCGAACATTGGTTCGACTTGTTCGCCCGATCTTACCAACCTTCACTGCAACTTGCACTTGCATTACTACCTTCGCGGGCGATATACTTAAAATGCCTTGGAATGCCCACGTTGGCCTCGGCATTCACAGGGAATTGTATATATATATCGACCACTATTGGATGTGCAAATAGGAGTTTCACGAACTAATTTAGAGTAATATATAGCAATTGAGGGGGAGTCCATATAAATCGACCGTTTAATTGGAGTATTTAGATGTGAAATAGGCAAAATGCGTGGTGAGCACAATATTATAGCTTAAAAATAAACCACGACTGTCCCATGATGGGACCCCCTCCCATCATAAAGCTTTGGCATCACGTTTCTCCAGCTGTAATCGCTGCACTTTTAACTCTACTCTATAGCACAGGGACAGTTTGTGTCTTTGGGTAACCTGGAGAATCGCACTTCGGGTATCACGGGCGAGAGGATTGTATTCATGATCAGTCTTCGATCATACAGTACTGTACTGCATGGATCACAGGTTCGAAGCTGCTTTCATAACATCGAGGCCGATGTATTTCGTTGCTCGCGAGTCTACACGAAGACTCAATACCGATATTTCAAATTATTGAGTTTTCGCAAGCAACTTCAATGACTTGCCAATGCATTTCCGCTACGTATACCGCCGGTAAGCGCTATCGCAGCACAAAACAATCTGATAATTACTACCGGTAGTAGAATTCCTAGTTAAGCTTGCAGCGCCCACTACATCCATACTACCATACTAGTGAATGCTCTTGAAGTGGCGGCGACCGTGGTCGAGCCAACGGGTCTATATGTACCTATTTGTCGAGTTGTCGACTCCGTGGACGCGAAAAATTCTTCCCCAATCCTGCACTCTTAGGTAATGTTTTGTTTATCTTGATTCAAGTATGGCGTCTTTCAACAAATTCGGGCAGCAAACTCGTACGTAGTAATAGTACGTGTGGTGTTTTCCGGAATTTAAAGCGACGGGAACACGGGGCAAGGCAGGTGGCGATCCTGCTGGGAAACGGTAGCCTAGTGTATTGGTCGCTTGTGCACTGGCTGGTAGATTGGAAAGTGAGAGTTCTGGATGGCCGTCGCCATCCATCTTTCTCAGTAAGATGTAATATACAGTTCCTTATCAGAAAAGGAAACATGCAAGGACACCAGAGATTCCACTTGGATCTCTGGGGACCTGTTCTACCGAATCCACATGAAATATTGGCCAGACCCATTGTATGGATCTGCCTCGCCATTGCCGACTGCAGACCTGATGCACCAGAGTCCTGCAGTCAGTGATCTGTGATTGACGTGGTCGTTCACAGTCTGTCGCCAGCCTTGGCAACCTTGAAGTTGCCGGACCTCTGGCTTGACTTGTGCCATCCACCGCAGTACGATTCATCGAGTTGCAAAATACTACGTAGTAGTTATCGCTGGAAGTTGCACATTGTGAGTCTTTGAAAGCACGAACCAAGACCACGGTACTCCAGAGTAGGAACCGGATGCACATTTGGCGGGTAAACAAAACCCCCTTGGGATATTTATCACCAGTGACCTCAAAATCGACCCAATTTGCGGTATCCGCCACCTTGTTCGGCGGAATATTGTTTGTGCAACAATGTTATTGCTTCCAATAGTATTGTACCCCGTCTAATCCGATCATCCACACAATGTTCGCGTACACATGTACCGAAATGATCGCGTCCCAAAATCGTCGTCACCACCAATTCACTTTTTGAATTTCCAACCGACATCAACAATGGCCGACGACGCCGCTCCTTCCGCTCCGGCCGACGCCGCCAACGAATCGTCCGAGGGCTTCAGCGGCTCCAAAACCTTCTTGGAGCTCGGCGTGGACTCGGCCATCTGCGAGGCCATCGCGGCCGTGGGCTGGACGGCGCCCAGCAAGATCCAGCAGGAAGCCATACCGCACGGCTTGGCCGGCAAGGACATCATCGGCCTGGCCGAGACGGGCTCGGGCAAGACCGGCGCCTTCGTGATCCCCATCCTCCAGAGCCTGTTGCAGAACCCGCAGCGTCTGTACGCGCTGGTGCTGGCGCCGACGCGAGAATTGGCCTATCAGATCGGCGAGCAGTTCGAGGCGCTGGGCGCGTCCATCGGCTTGAAGAGCGCGTGCGTCGTGGGCGGCATCGACATGATGCAGCAACAGGTCGCCCTAGCTCGCAAGCCGCACGTGGTCATTGCCACCCCCGGCCGACTCGTGGACCATCTGGAGAACACCAAAGGGTTTAGTTTGAGAACCATCAAGTTTTTGGTACTGGACGAGGCTGACCGCATGCTCAGCATGGACTTTGAGGAGGAGATCAACCAGATCGTGCAGCTCATGCCGGCCGAGCGCAACACGTACCTGTTCAGTGCAACGATGACGTCCAAAGTGCGTAAACTGCAGCGTGCGTCGCTCAAAGACCCCGTGAAGGTGGAGATCACGCACAAGTTCGCCACGCCGGAGACGCTCAAGCAGCACTATCTCTTCATCCCGGCCAAGTTCAAGGACTGTTACCTGGCTTACGTGCTGAACGAGGTGGCCGGCCAGTCGGTGCTCATTTTTGCCAGCACGTGCAACGGCACGCAGAAGGTGACGCTCATGCTGCGCAATTTGGGCTTCCAGGCCATTTGTCTGCACGGCCAGATGACTCAGCCCAACCGTCTTGGGGCCTTGAACAAGTTCAAGGCCAAGGCCAGAAACGTGCTCGTGTGTACGGATGTGGCCTCGCGCGGACTGGATATCCCCAGTGTTGATGTGGTTATCAACTACGACATCCCCACGCACGGAAAGGACTATATTCATCGTGTGGGTCGTACGGCCCGCGCCGGTCGCGCCGGTGTAGCCATCTCCTTCGTTACGCAGTACGATGTGGAGCTGTACCAGCGCATCGAGCACCTGCTGGGAGCCAAGCTGGACGCGTATTCGTGCGAAGAGGAGACAGTGCTGGTCATGTCAGAGCGTGTGAACGAGGCGCAGAGAATTGCTACGATCGAGATGAAGGACGCCATCGCCAACGGCACAGGCATCAAGCGTGGACGATACTCACGTGATGAGGATGGCGAGGGCGACGAGGATGGAGGTGACAAACGATACAAGTCGGCTGGTCGCGTAGGTGGTCGTGGAGGTGGTCGCGGAGGAAGTCGTGGAGGAGGTCGCGGAGGAAGTCGCGGAGGAGGTCGCGGAGGTTCTCGTGGAGGAGGTCGCGGAGGTTCTCGTGGAGGAGGTCGCGGAGGAAGCCGTGGGGGTCGTGGTCGTGGCCGAGGCAGGAATTAGACAAGAACCATGCCAAGCAACCGATAAAGAAAATGTTTAGATATTGACCTCATCATGTTGGCGGTGCCATTGCAATGGCACCGCCAGAGTTCAAGTCGTTGCTATCAGGTTCCTTTTTCATCGAATTTCGCTGCCGACACTCAGTGGCAGCATGAGGTCCGTGCCAAGTCGACTGCCGCGCTGAGCTTTTGTGCTGGGAAAGGCATTCCAGAAGCGCAAGGTTTCGTCTCCAGCGCCAGTGACGATCGTCTGTCCGTCGGGCGACATGGCCAGATACAAGACGCGGAAAGTGTGTCCTGTGAGCGTGGCCAGCTTGGTCATAGTCGGATACTTCCACACGATGATCTGGTTGAGCGAGTACCCGTGCGTGCTCACCACCTCGTTGGCGTTCTTGGACCACATGAGGTTGCACACCTGCGAGCCTGTGTCCACGAACGGCAGCGCAGTGAGCGACTGCGTATTCCAGAAGCGGATACACCTGTCGGCAGTGCCACCACCAGAGGCTAAAAGTCCGTGCTGGTGCGGTGACCACGCGATCGCCTTCACCGCCGCCGAGTGCTCGTTGAAACGCGCTAAAGGCATTGTTGCATCTCCACGAAGACCCGAGGACATGGCCTGCACGTTCCAAATGAGCAGCTTGTTGTCGTTACCTCCCGACGCGAGCTGTCGGCCGTCGAACGACCATTTCAGTCCGCAAACTTCCTGTTTGTGCCCTGCTAGTTTGTTCTGGAACGGTTCCTGTGTTCGCAGGTCGCGCATCAAGATGGTCCGGTCCCGACTTCCTGATGCCAAGGACTGTCCGTTCCATCCCAGAGTCCCCACGCGAGCAAGGTGACCACTGCACAAGCAACAAAACCAACAAGATCAGAATCCGGACGGCATTAAAGCTTCACAAGCGGATCAAAGCGTTCGTACGTCATGGTGCGGATCTTTTTGCCGGCGCTGACGTCCCAGATCTGCACTTCGCCGCTGTTCGTCCCCACTGACAGGTGTGTTCCCTGCAGAAGTCAACGTACAAAAGAATCAGAATCCACGTGTAGCTGTACGAGATAAGGTGGCAGTGGTCGTACCCGCTGGCTCCAGCTGACAGAGGTAACCGAGTCTCCAGGCCCAAGATCACAGAGCATCGTGACTTTACTGGTGCATGCGCTCCACAGGTAAACGCTGGAGCTGAGCCCCACAGCCACGACATTTGTCGCCGACCAGTCCACGAGGTTCAGGTAGAAATCATCCTGCAGTGACGGCGCGTCGAGTACTTTGAAGGGTGTGCGTGCAATCCGTCGACGACCATTTTCGCCGTCGTGCAGACCAGCACCAAGGAATCGCTGCGTTGAGTCCGTGAGACCCGAGTGCGGCACGAAAGTCTTCACGTCTCCGTACAATGACTGCCTGGGGGCTTTGAAGCGCAGGATATTGCTGGACGAACTACTACTTGGCCGTATGCACGCGGTGCTGCCATTATATGTGCGAACACAGGAAGAGGACCGCATCGCGCTCATGCTATCGTGACTAGACGCGCTCAAGGCCGCAGAAGCTTGACTGCCACCGAAATTTGCGCGAATTGGCGAGTGCATTCCAAGTAGCTCTCGCTTCAGCATCATGGAGTATGGAGAGGAAGTTCCTGTCTGCGGTCCTTGACTTTTCGGGTTGCTATCCACGGTGCCACTCGCAGGCGTCGAAGTTGGTACGGTGACTCCTTGAGGTCGATTTGTAGCGTCAACTTGGTTCTGGTTGTTGCATTGACGTGGAGAATCTGCCGTCAAGCCGAATCCAGTATCAAGCTTCGTGGATAATCTCGATGGGATGAATCGATCGCTGTAAATGTTCTTGGACCTACGAATTGCAAGAATTAGAGATCAAATCGGAGCTGGAGAAACTACGAAGGACACCTACCGTTTGATAGTCCGGTGTGGAAGTGCCTTGCTGTAGCTGGAGCTGTTCTCGTCCGAAATCCCAGACAACCGCGACTCATACTGGTGGTGAAGCGGCTGTGTACTAGTCCGCGGCACGACGACAGAATCCCGAGCCATGGTGTTGACTTGGCTGCTACCACTTAGCCGCCGCTTCCTGCTCGATGTGAGGCAGGTGGAGTTGACACGAAGGCTGGCTAGGGGATCGAGTCCCTTGGCGGTGCCTACGGACGGGCTGATCACGAAGTGCGAGGCACTCTTTTCGATGCAAACCATGCCGAAAATACCGAGTTGGGATTGCGCTTGGCCGGACAAATTGGATTTGAAGCTGAACCACCGTCGACCGCAGGCCCAAAGTGGCAATGCTCAGACAGCACGCAGGTCGAAGCAGGGGCTGCTGCTGTATTAAAACGGCTTTACTGGAGCGCGAACCGGTCAATCTCTCCACGTCCTCGTCCTCTCAACTGCTCTCGGAAACCAAGAAACCAAAAAGAGCAAGTGCTGCACGGTTCGTCTCAATCAACGCAAATGGGATACTCCGCTGTGACTATTCTGCTGTGGAGCAGTAGCCGGTAAGCTCCAAGCCAACGCCAGGCTGGAAATAAAGCAGCGAAACAACTTTTGAAACCGACTCAAGAAGATCTGACAGGCGACTTGGAAAGAGTGCGGCGTGCCCAGTTCCCCATCATCTTTCCGGCGCACAAGGCACAAGAAGTCGAACTGAGGCACCGAGAAGGGCAGTAATGCTGCCATGCACGCAAGCCTCGTGATGCTTCGAGACGGTAGTCGTGTGCTTCCTGTCACTTTGACAAACGCATGGTTAGCTGAAGCTGAGCACAACTTCTATGGAAAGCACGGAGTTCCGTTGCTGAGGTGACGAGTACCGTAGAACCGAGAGGAATTCGTCCTGCACTGGGTGGCTTGCTCGCCAGATTCTTTGTGCAGTAGGCGAAGCTACGAACTTTTCATTTCAGCACACTATAATGCTATGCGTAGCCTATCATGATGATGAGATTGACCAAGGCTTCTTGGTACCGGCGCGATGGGCCTCGTGGTTTAACGCGTCGTTTCAGTATAAAATAATAGAGGTTTCTGATTAAATTTAGCAGGCAAGTTGAAGTAAACGACGGCCAGTTGGACCTCCATCCTTAGCCAGCCACTTCGGCTACACCAGCCTCCCCACGCACAATACGCACACGTCCATCGCCTCAGCCGTCAAAATCGCCTCGTAGTTGGAGCTGCAGCTGCTTGCGGAAGGACGTGATGGCCTCTTGGTCGATCTGGTCGTTGATCTCCTCTCCGCTCTGTCCGCGTCCGCACTTGTCGGCGTACAGCAAGCACGCCACCCCGCAGTCGAAGCCGCTGACCTGCTGCTTGTTGGTAATGGCGCTCACCGTGCGCTGCATCCATCCTTGCTCCTGCGGGTAGCACACGTCCAGCCACTCGATGACCGCTCGGGGCACCGACCGGAACGAGATCCCGGACCGGGACGCCAGTCTCCCCATGGGCTCAAAGAGCTGCAGCTTTGCAGTGGGGTGCAGCTGCACGCGGAACAAGTTCCAGTGGATGTGGTCCACGTTCACAATGAACACAAGTGGCGCGCCACTGTCGTAGTCCACCAGCCGCCCCAGCACGTCCGGTACCTGGTAGTCCCTCTTGGAGCGGCGTCGACGTCGCCACGCGTGACCCGCCGCTTCGAGGTTGAAGTGGTAGAAGGCTGTGGGCAGGAAGTGCACCGACGGGTACAAGTTGGCGAACTTCCACAGCATCAGGTCGATGAGCGTCCCCGTGATCCAGTTGCTCTCGTTCACGATGTCCTCGGGCCCAAAGGCGGACTGCAAGAGGCGGAAACGCCGCTTTTTGGCGTCTTCGAGCTCCTCTTCGCCTGGGGCGAGTCGGTGCTTCTTGGCTGCAATTGCACTGCGCGTGGTGCGCAACGGGGGCGCTCGCGCCGGCTGTGGCGCTGCATGGAGAGCGCGACGGGTGGGGCGGCGTTTGCAGAAGGAGGAGGCGGATTTTTTTGTGCTTTTCGAGGTGCGGAGAGCAGGAGAATCTTCTGGTGGTGGAGACGCGGGTGGAGCGCCGCTCGGGACGACGCGGGAGCGGAGCTGCATGCTGCGCCACGACGAGACGCGACGGAGAATACCGTATGGGCGTGGTCGGGATGATTTCGCGCAGAAATCGGAGTTAAGGGTGAGCGGTACGGTACCTGTCTCATGAATGGCATAGGCGACTTCTACCTCGGATAATGAATACATACTTTACGGATTAAAGTATACAGTATAGCAGGTATAAGCATCGTGAAGTTTCACTGCAGCAGACTTTCCGTCTGCATAATTAGAAAAGTACAGACTTGTGGAACGTAATCAACATTATCGGTTATCATAGGTCTATCGCCTGTCCCAATGGTGCCGAGTCATCCGGTGGGCTCATTCCTCTTTCGTCGTCGTGGTTGCCAGGACATCTCACCTGCCGTGTTCGCCGGCGTGTATTTCCTCCTACAGCGGTCGCCACTCGCCCGTTCGCGCCTCACCACGAAGCCCTGCGTCTTGCGCTCCTAACGCACCCTTTCTTTCGCTCCGACGGTGCCGCATCGACTCACCCGCAGCATATACGTCTCGACATGTCCGATTCCAGTGACCGACCCGAAGCCTCGCAGCTCCACGAGCTCAAGCAGCGCGTGCGCCATCGCACCAATGGGGACGGCAAGTCCACGTACTTTGGCAAGTACGTGTCGCAAGAAGGCTCCGAGAAGCTGCGCACCTACGAGTACCACGGGGCCGACAACTCGCTCGTGTACAAACACGTGCTCACGCCCATGAACAACTTCCTGGTGGAGCTGCTGCCGCTCTGGCTGGCCCCCAACTTGATCACTTTGATCGGGTTGATGTTGGTGGGTGGCACGCACACGCTCTTTGTGTTTCTGTGTCCGCTGCTGGAAGGAGTCGCCCCTGGTGGGCGATGGTGCTGGCAGGTGTGGCGCTGTTTAGTTACCAGACGCTGGACAATCTGGACGGCAAACAGGCCAGACGCACCAAGTCTTCGTCACCTCTGGGACTGCTGTTCGACCACGGGTGTGACGCTTTGAATGTGTCAGTGGGTACGATGACCATGGCCAGCATTCTGCAGCTGGGCGCGACGTGGAAGACGCTGGGCTTTGTGCTCAGTGGCCACTTCGTCTTCATTTTTGCGACGTGGGAAGAGTACTACTCGGGCTCGCTGGAGCTTCCGATTTTCAACGGACCGACCGAGGGCATTCTCATTGGCATTGCACTCAAGTTTTTCACGGCGTGGGTTGGCGTGGACTTTTGGAACCAGGAGCTTGTGGAAGGTGTGCAGAACAACTCGCTCTTCGTCTTCGTGACGATCGTCAGCTCGTGCTTTACTCTCCTGATCAAGTAAGTTGCAACTCTCATGGCGGTGATGTGGATTTTGATATGCTAACAAAACGATTGTTGTGTGGTCACTACTGTAGTGTGAGAAACGCGCTGCATGCTGTGCGCTTGAACCAGGATTCGGTGCTGGTGGCTTTCACGCGTCTGTTGCCGTTCGTCATCCTCAACACTCTGGCTGGGCTTTGGGCGCTGTACTCCCCGTCGGATATTTTTGCCACGCACCCTCGTATGTTCTTGTGGATGCTCGGACTGCTGAACAGCAAACTGGTGGTGCGTTTTGCTATATCGTTAGTTTTTCTTTTCTGTCTATGCTGACTTGTACCCCCGTCCGCAGCTTCATTTGATGCTGGCTCACTTGTGCGGAGAAGAGTACCACCCGTTCCGCAAGACGCTCGTGCCGATCTTTTACGTGGCTGGACACTGCGCCTTTTGCATGCTTGAAGGCATTTACGAGGCTATCAACGAGGAACTCATCGTCCGCGAGTTCTTCTTTCTCTCCCTTGCAGCCTACGTTCACATCGTCATCACCGTGGTTTGGGAAGTCAAGAACGTACTGGACGTCTCGGTGTTCACGATCCCACGCATCCCGTCCAAGGTCAGTGCTAATAAGCCGGCTGCGAAGTCGTCGTAGGTGGCACTCGATGCTAAGTTTTAGGGCTTGCAGTCGAAATGCACTTCGTGAACCTTGAATTGAACCTTCAATATTGATCTGCTTTTGAGCTTGGTGCTTGAGCTTGATGCAAGTGATAGATAACTTTGTCCCAAATGAGCTGTTGCTCTGTGATGTGGCAAGAAATAATGAGGTTTTAGGACTCTTGTGTGTGTGTTCCTCAGAGGAACTTACTCTGGTCGGAGTAGGAGTATCCTACTTCGAAGTACTACATGTACGTAGTACCAAATGGGGACGAAATGAAAGAAGTACAGACGAGAAATAGTTTGGTGGTAAACGGACCGTTCGCCTACGCATATTTTCCTCCTCGCACCATTCGATTGTGGTAGAAGTTCCAGTAGCCAACGTAGCGAGGGTTCTTGATGTCCGCAGGTTTCTTTCCGCTGAAGATCCACTTGTTGTACTTGGCCAGCCTCTTCAACTTGCCACCAAACTCTGACAAATGTTTCTCCCTTCCTCGGCTTCATCGCTGGTAGGACTCTCTCGCGGTAGCATCGCGTTCCTTGGCAGCTTGCAGAGCGTCAGGAGAGTTGATATCCATCGCATTGGTACCAGCGGTTGCCGATATAGCGTTGAAGAGGACCGCCGCAGCAAACACGACTACGAAATGAAGACGCATTGTGCTTCTCTTCTGAACGTTCTTTTAACGTGTGGGTCTTGAAGCGAATTGCGAGGTGGCGACTCATGGCTCAGCTGTACGACGAGAGCAGAGAGACTGGGCAAATCTCATGATGGGAAAATGACAAAAGACGAGGTACACAAAAATTTCAGACCGATGTATAGAGGAGATTTTAATATGGACTCGACGCCCGCTCCAGCGTTGATAATCTTGGTGGCAATACGTCGCTGCTTCCGTGCTCGGCGCTCAGGAACATCTCACATCAGAAGAGATACCCCCCGAAAAGGCTTTCCTGCCAGCTACATGTACTTTGCCTTGAAACGTTTCAAGATCGAATGATTCAGTGGTTCATTTTGCGTTCAGCCGGGCCCCGGCCACCTTTGCGGCAGAATTCGTCCTGCTCATTCGACCATGGCACTCTCACTCATAATAACACTCGTGTCTCCCGACTATCTCAGCTATCTGCGGTATCAATTGAAGCGTTTGGCCGGAACCCGGGGTCCCAGCCTGCCCCGCCAGCTGGGAAAACTACCGATATTATCTCGGTATTGAAAAATGTACTATGAATTGGTAAACTGTTTGCTAGTTGTCCGCTGCACTGAAGAACTGCAGGATGAAGTGCTGATTTGTCTTTACCTTCTTTTCTTTCTTGGGGCGACCGGGTTTTCTCTTTTGTTCTGAAAATATCGCGTACAGTTAGTTCATGCGGGAACCAAGATATAGTAGCTCAAATACTTCTGCGAAATCTAACAATATTTTGCAGAGAACGACTTCATCTTCTTCTCAGTCAGGGCCTTCGTTGTGTGTCGTGGTGGTTGTACGCGGCGGGCGGGCGGAAGCTTCCCTTCGACCTGCTGGCACAAACAGCTCTCAATAACCGCTTTACGAAAATTAAGTAAATAATTCCTCTCATCCTCGGTTTTATTTGCGGGGACCCGGGGTCCGGCCAAACGCTTCAATTACGCGCGAGAAGACCAACCGCGAGTCTCCTTCATACACGCTGCTACATAGTGCCCGAATGGCACCTGACAAAGGCAAAGCCCCCCAACAAGTGATTCAGTCGGGATGCACATCTAGCTGCTCGAGTAAGGCGTTTCCTTGTCATGAGGAGGTCGAAATGGAGAGCCCGGCAGATCGTCGATAGCGAAATACTACTTAGTATTCTTTACTGAGGGAAAGCTGGTCGCTAGAAAATCTTGGAGCTCTTCCAGATAGAAGGTTGGATGCACGTCGACGTAGACTGCTACTCCAGCAAGCACGGTAGACGACCAGCGCGCACTCCGCTGAGGAGCTTTGGTTTCATCTACAACGCCTTTAAGCAGAAATAGCCGATACCATCTCTTGATCGTCCTTGGCCGTGGGCCTAGTATATCTCTGATAAAGGCCAAGTCGAGGCCGTACACAGGTAGCAGAGACACCGTCCGTCAGCGGAAGTCGGCCGAGTACGTCATGGACCAAAGTTGGACTGCTGACTGGCTGCTAGACGCTGAATGGCTGGTAGGAATTGCCCCTTTGATCGGGCAATTCCGTGCTGTTGCTGCTAAAACTGAGCGTAACAATCACGAATGTAAAACTATATCCGAGGATCTGTGTATATCTAGCTCTCAACTGCGCAACAGATTTGATATTTCTGAGTGGAAAACTCAGTTTTGTCGGCCGTTGTGCCAAAATATCTGCAATGCACAATAATAACTATAGTATATTGACGGAATAACTTATTATTGGCAGAGCAAGGTTCCCGTAAAATATACAATTGGCCCCGTAATAGGGGTGTCAGAATTAGAAAAGTCCCACAGAAATAACATGTCATTTTCTGTGCAAATGACATGTCATTCCGATATAACCCACCTCCAGAGGTGGGTGATATCAATATACCACGACCTAAATGACATGTCATATTTCGCCAAAAATACATCATACGCGGAATCGACAACCTTCACGGCGAACGCCTCGCTTCAGGCAGGAATCGACGAGCTGGCATCGTCGCTTAAGCCGCTCATCTGCGACGACATCGTCGCCACGGTGCTCAAACTCAACACGGCAGTCGCGCGTGACACGTACGGCTGTCGTTGGCAACAGGGCCGCCGTCGTCACGGCGTCGACCTATTCGAGCTCTCCACTGCCTCTAAGGAAGAAGAAGACCGCGACATCCCGTACGCAGTGGTAACCAGTGGATGCGGCTCTCGTACTGGTTCTTCCAGTCCCACACGCGCTCGAGGAACTTCTCGCGTCCCATGTCGTGGCGACTCTTGTTCTCCTCCTTCAGCAACCACTTGTCCATCACCGACTGAGTGGCGGTCCCGGCGTGGTCGGTGCCTGGGACCCACAGGGTCGCGTGGCCGAGCATGCACCAGTTCTGCAGTGTCGGCTGCAGTGTCGACTGGGGACCGAAGGTACTTTTCCATGGGCGACAACTGTAGTCGTACGGTGCGTCACGCCTTCTGTCAACTCTGGGAAGAAGGGTTAATCTACCGAGCCACCCGGATGATTAACTGGAGCTGTAAGCTCAAGACGGAGGCGGAACTGCGCTGCCACCTGAACGAAGTGCTTAACGTCTTCATCACCCACGAGTCCAACGTGTACGAGCCCACCGTGAAAGCTTTGACCGGCAAGAAGTTCACGGAAGGGGACGTGCTCTTCAGCCAACGACGCTTGTTGTCATCGGATCTGCGGCGCCATTCCATGGTGGCCTCGTGTTTCGAGATGAAGAGGGAGGAGGAGCTCCGGAACAAGGTTTGAGCTGCGAGCTGGATGCGCACAACACCGGCAACAACATCTGCATCAGCGCGCATCAGATCACCACAATTAAATATGACGGACACGACCGCCAGCCACACACCCAAGCCGAGCAAAGTACGACTCCAGTGGATCGTTTGCGTGCGACGAGACCAGAGCTTCCGCTCGCGAGCTGTCGTGCATGTGTGATGAGCGCTTGCGCTGCGTCATCATTGACTTCAGGCAACACGGTGGGTCGACGGAGACGGGGTCGTGATCACGTGCATCGTGGTGGGTATGCCCAACGACAGCATCAAGTTCAACGCGTTACACGTCGTGGTCAAGGGCGCCAAGGACGTGGACAGCAACCAGGACAGCAAGGTCATACCGGATGTAGCGTCAAGTTCAGCGTGCCCGTGGTCCCGAAGCTGCTAATGGCCAAAGTGACGAGGGTATCGACATGCTGGACAACGGCACGTTGCGCTTCCGCGTGATGCTCGAGAACTATGCGTCGAGCTTGGATGCACACGACTACCTGTGGTAGCACTTGTTGGCCGCATGATGGCTGCGATTAATTTATGAAGATACGCTTTTACTTAAGAAAATCGTTCCACTGCAACGCAGTAGCCCTTGCTGTGGTGACACCAGTGGTGTCGCTATCCTATGACACGTATTGAGTAGTATGTATCCACAGACCGACCCAGACTTCCTATGCATACTCGCTCAAGGTGCAGCTGGGCCAAAGGGTGAAGACGGTCATTGACCATTCGACTACGCAGGCGTGGCACACACGATATTCCGGCATAGATTGCTGTTATCGGATAAGCTGGTCATTTGTCTTGTCTCTAGTATGGACACTTATTGTTCAAGGCAGCAGAATGCCGGACAATTCCGGAAATAAGTTGGAATCGACTAAGCCTACCCTAACGGAATCTGATTGGTCAAATATGGCTATTGACCTGCCTTGATGCATTTCCATTGGCTGCCATGAGAATAAATTTAAAAATAGGGCTGGGGCTTCCGTCCAAAATACACTTATCCTACAGTAAGAGATCGGATTACATGTATTATTTCTTTTCGAAAATAGGCGGAGTTTGACGACAAGTTAAATTACACATCCCCAATCACAAATCACAAAAGAGTTAAGTTACGCATCACAAATCGCAAAGTTAAATTACGCAGCACAAGCGATTTGGACGGGGTCAACATGGAGCTCGGCTGGGAGAACTCATGTACGTGTGCGTCTGAATCTCCGTCCCCAGGACTCGTCACGTGCTGCAAGCCACACCTACATCTCCCCAAGACGCTTGTTATGCCATTGCTGCACGTTGCACCCTCTAACTGCCTCTGGTTGCGTCGCTATCTGCCATTCTACAGACTCGGAGGGCTACGGCCTGAACCAAGGGTGCGCTCGGCCTCCTGCGGCGCTTTCCGCCCCATTTCCTCATGCTACCGAGTAGCTGACACGTGTAATTTACTGTTCTACCAGCTACGGGGACGAGGCGACGGCTCTGACGGGCGAAAACAAGCCCCGCATCCTCCTCATGGGGTTACGCAGGTAGAACCCACGTCGAACTCTACTTTACTGCCCTACAATAGGTTAAACGCTCACTCTACCTTCTTGCCATAGGAGCGGCAAGTCGAGCATCCAACGCGTGGTGTTCCACAAGATGTCGCCGCACGAGACGCTCTTTCTGGAGGGCACCAACAGCCTCGACATCAAGTACATCGCCAACAACTCGTTCGTGCAGTTCCAGATCTGGGACTTCCCTGGAGACTACGACTTTAAAGGTTTTCTACTTGAGCTCTGGACGTTTCTATTGGTAGGACTGAGGCTGATGATGCTGTGCTGTAGAGGACCTGGTGTACGGCGGACAACTCGTGAATGAAGAGATGATCTTCAGCAACTGCGGGTCGATCGTGTTCGTCATTGACGCACAGGACGAACCGTATGCCGAGGCACTGGCGAGACTGCATGACACGGTAACGCGCGCCCACAGGTACAACCCGGACATCCTGTTTGAGGTCTTCATCCACAAGGTGGACGGCGACCTCTTCCTCTCGGATGACCACAAGATCGGTATGTGGGTATTTTTTTGTCGCTGGAGTAGCGAGAACTTTGGTTAACGTGGAGTTGTTTGTTTGTACTGTAGACTGCCAGCGCGAAATTCAGCAACAGATCATGGATGAGATCAACGATGGAGAACTCGATATTCACATGAGCTTCTACCTGACTAGCATCTACGACCACTCGATTTTGAAGCGTTCAGCAAGGTCGTCCAGAAGCTGATTCCCCAGCTGCCGACTTTGGAGAACCTGCTGAACATTCTCATTACGGTAAGCATGGAAAAAACTGCTGCGTACTGAGGCTAGAATCCTGACTTTTGGGTGTTTTTGTTTGCTCGCTTTTCTCATGCCAGAGTTGCAACATGGAGAAGTCGTTCCTGTTCGACGTCGTGAGCAAGGTTTACATCGCGACGGACAGCAACCCCGTTGACATGCAGTCGTACGAGCTGTGCAGTGACATGATTGATGTCGTCATCGATGTGTCCTGCATCTACGGGTAAGTGAAATCGTGAGCTTCTGTGCTTGAATGGCGAATTGACATATTTTCCCTCGACAGAATGAAAGATGACGGCGAGGGCGACGGTCTGGCATACGACTCAAAGTCGTCATCTGTTATCAAGCTGAACAACGGCATGGTTCTGTATCTCCGTGAAGTGAACAAGTAAGGCGTCTTGATTCTGTTTTCATTTTATTTGTAAGCTAACCCGATGTGTGCTTGTGTTTTCTTTGTTAGTTATCTGGCCTTGGTGTGTTTGCTGCGTGCCGAAAACTTTATGAAGCAGGGAATCATCGACTACAACATCGACTGCTTCAAGTCTGCTATTGGAGACGTTTTCAAGGCACCGAAGGTAATCGAGTAAGTCGAGTACTTTTGCTAAGCACAAGAGTGGAGAGAAAGACAATGCGGTATATGCCCGGAACGACAGACATAAGCAAAAAG
Organism: Phytophthora syringae; assembly: GCA_012656105.1. Taxonomy (NCBI): domain Eukaryota; phylum Oomycota; class Peronosporomycetes; order Peronosporales; family Peronosporaceae; genus Phytophthora; species Phytophthora syringae. Next base: position 143,285 of record JAAKBD010000012.1, read on the forward strand.
GAAGGTCAGTGTTTGCAGTAATAGCTCTGCTAAACATGAAGCTTCTGTTGTCTCTAGGACGCTTTCTTCAGGACCATTGCAATGATGACGATTGCTAGAAGAATGGCAACACCGACACCCAGCAGGCAGCACATTTTCTTACGGTGCGCTTTCTGGTACTTGATCGCTTTCTGCACTTCTTGGTTGCCCTGCTCCACATAATTGGCGGCTGTGCGGACTTGATGGTCAATCTGGTCGAGTAGCTCGCCTTGCTGCTCTACCAGCAGCGCCAAGTCCAAGAACATTTGGTGGAGCTCCGCAACGCTCTGCTCCAGCTTGAGCACGTCTTGATATTTATCCTGGCAGTGAAGAAACACATCCGTGATAGACTCGGCGGCTCCACCCTGCAAGATGGCGCTCTTGTAAATGGATCCGGGGTCACCTGAGCGCATGACGGCGTCGATCTCTGCCTCGGATGCATCCGGCTTGACGATCTGCACCTGCCGCTTCACTTTGTTCTTCATATCGTTCTTGTACTTCTGCTGAGCCTTTTGGTAATCTTTCATGGCGTCCATGAACTTCTTCGTGAGAGTAGCGCACATATTATCGCGGATTCTAATGCAGTACGACAACAGTTAGTACAGCAACGGATTCTCAAGTGGCAAGATTCAGAAAGCTCACCTGATCTCGGACAACGGAGTGCCCTTGTCCTTTTTCCTCTCGGTCGACTCCTTCTTCAGCATTTCCAGTAAACCTTTCGCATGGGCAGCAAGTTTGTTTGTCGTGTCGATCACGAAACCGAGTTCAGTGCTGGTGGCTGGGATTGCAGACAGAACAATAAGTTAGCGAGGAAGTATTCAAAAGGTAAAAGTCGAGGGTCATCTTCCTCACCTTGTTCTTCGACATTGGACGTTGCGAGAATTGCCTTCCCGTTCAGTTCTGTAATTTGCTGCGAAGCGAGACTGCAAGAAATAATAAGCGAACACTGAGGGGTACAACTGATAATACAAAAAAATCTCACCTGATGTTGGCGAGGTCCATTTGCATGTCCTCGACATCTTTGAAGAAGGCCTCCATGAATTTCGGCCGAACGACACCGCGGCTGCACAAAATACGTTAACATACACACCCAAAGTCAACAACCACAGTACAAAAGATGGTGTCACCAGCGCAGGAGCTTACGGCTAACACCACAATAACGAAACGAGCATTTGTTAGTTTTTGGAATCGAAAGCCTCAAGTTTTATAATACGCTGGAAAGTGCAAAGTACCCACCTCGACATCTATCGCGACTTGGTCCGCTGGAGCGGCTTTGCCCTTAATTTCTGCTAGGCGATCCAGCATCTTAACCGCTTTGGCAGCGTCAGAGTCGACTTGTGTGATGTAGCAAGCCCAGCGGTTGTTGTAGTTCAGGACACGTTGCCTATCTATAGACAGCACGAGGTTTCTGTTGAGTTGAAAACGCTTTGAGAAAGTCACAGATTTGTTCCGAGGACGAGAAAGTCGCCACATCACATGCACTTTACGAAAGCCTCATTCCCTTTTTCCAGCTGAGGTATTTCTAACATAACCACATGAACTGCTATTGTCAATTCCGTCTGAATTTGCCGAATCGGGGCGAGTCTCGAAAGGCGACGAAACCGCCCCAATACAAATTCAAGTCATTAAGCGAATCGCCCCATGTTTGGGAATAGTCAAACAAGTACCTTGTTTAAACAAGTACCTTGTTTATTCGCTTAAGTACGTAAAAGAACAGTTTATGTGTACCAATAGTAAAACCAAGGGGTCGGAAAGCTTGAGAAGAACACACAATACCACTACCTAAGTTTACTCTGTCACGCTTTGTACTTGAAGGCTGAGGGACTCGCGGTGGCTGCTGACACGCGTAGTCTCACTGGTTACACCGCTCAACAATTGGTCTTCACAGAACTTTAGGGCCGAGTCCACGCTGGAGTAGAAACTCTCGCCGCCCGCGATCTCGTTCTTCACCAGAGTGCTGCGGATATCAGGAAGCGCACCGGCGTACAGTACCATGATATTGTGGTTGCCACAGTACTTCTGCAGGATCAAAAGGCACTCCGCGCAGCCGTGGCGTCCATCGCCGTGACATTCGTGAAGTTCATGACGACGTATTCCGTCGGCACTGCATTCGCGTCCATCGCTGGTGATCCGTCAAGACACTCAATCATAGGCTTGCGGTTTTCTTCAGGGGTCAGTGGCATATCTCCATCTCCAAGGTAGTTTCCACCAACCTCACCAGCAGTACCGGGTAGTTTCGTGCGGACGTACACGGCCTTCTGAACTACATCGAGGATCTGTACCGACGAACCGAAGAAGAGGAAGCCGCTTAGCTCGAAGAACGCGATGGTGTCGCGCTTCTGCTCCAGTACCCGACGCTCCTCAAGCGTTCGAGCTGCGTCGGATGACCTTAGCTGCCGACTCACCACGGGCAAACGCACAAACCCTAGCAGGAAGTTGAGGATGGCGATACCCACACCGATGAGCATACCCACGTCAAGGGACACGAGGTTCACAGCCACGAACGTCATCCACAGCACTGCGTACTCGCGCAACGACATCTTCTTGTACGTGAGCACGAGCCACTCGATCATGAGGTCAATGGCGATGAAGATGAGTGTGGCTGCGAAGAAGAACCGCGGCACGTAGCTCATGACGGACACGGGGGCCACCACAATGGCGAACTCGGAGATGATCACGCACACACCCACGATACGCGAGTTGGTCTTGGACCGGTACGTGAAGATTGTCTGCGAGAAGATGTAGGAACCCGTGTATCCACCCAGCACACCGCTGACGACGTTGGACCAGCCGACGGTCTTGAGCTCGTGGTTGAAGTCGAGCTTGCTGCCCATATCGAGCTCGATGGCGGCGATGTCCAGACAGGAAGAGAACGCCACGATGAACACCATGCCGATCCACGTCCCGAACTGTTTGGGTAGCTGGCCCCAGTGCACCTGCGAGAAGTCGAAGAGGTTGAGCAGGTCCGAAATGCTAGCGTGGTCCTTGGCAGGGTCGATCCAGCCTCCGTCGCGCGCGTTGTCCATCGAGATGTCACCAACCAACAAGATAAAGAAGAAGACCACGGGCATGATAAGGATAGCGGCCGACAGGATGAACGAGTTGTCGTAGCGCTGGTTCACAACAAGCAGGAACGCTCCACCCAGGACACCCGGTACGCACAGCAGAACGTCGTGCGCGTTGCCAAACACACTGATCATGGACTCGAGGTTGTTCACGACCAGACCCGTGCACAACGCGAGACCGGCGTACAAGCAGAAGATGCCGATAAACGCCAAGTAGCCACCGATCACCGGCATTGGCAGGTACGACGCGAGTGCAGCGAGCTTCAGATGTCCCATGACCACGAGACAGGCACCTAATGACGCCGTGGCGATTCCAAGCGTGACGATGGTGGTGGTCACCTTGGCTTCCACCGGTACGTCTTCACCCAGGGAGTTGCAGATGGAGGTGGCCATGGTGCTGAGAAAGATAAGGCCGGCGTCCTGCACTTGTCCGATGGAGAACGGCAGTGAGCTCATGAGTGTGAACATGACTTGGTGAATGACGCTGGAGAAGATGACGAGCTTGGACAGGGCCGGCATGAAGTCGTGGAAGTCGTCGTGACTGAAGAGGATGACGGCGTAGCCGTACATGGTGGGGATGGTCAGGATGGAGTTGATGATACCGTACATGACTGCGTTGGTGATGTGGGTCACTTGTTGGGGGTGGCTTTGCCGGGTATCATTTTACCATTACTCTGGAGCAGCGTGTGTGAAGGAGACTCGATGTTGGTTTTCCGGGCCCGTGTAATTGACACCGTGGATAGCTGGGATAGTTGGGATGTACGAGGGTTGCCATGAGTGAAGGAGTCCATGGTCGAACGAGTTGTGTGAGCAGGACGACGTCTTCTGCAACTGTGTTGTACTCGGGAGACGGCAAAAAGCAGAATGAACCACTGCTTGTGACCGATCTACCTGCTCCATCGATTAAACGGAATCTATCCGTGTCCGGTGCGTCAACCGTAGTGCAACCGACATGCTGGCTCTTGACAAAAGTACTGGTTGCAACATGTATCCATGCACCGAGGCGATGCCAAGATTTGAATCAGCAGGATAGTGGAGCTGTTCTTGACGACGCACATGTACAGTGTCCAATCCCCTCCTTATATCTTGCCCTGTCTCGCGCTCAATTTTCATGATACTGTATGGTTGGTACCTAGCTTGCTAGTGTCCTCCACATGTAGTAGAGAAGTTCTTGGCAGTTCGTAGATGTATAGGTAGGGGCCACAATAGCCATATATAATGTGGATTTTTCGTCGAGTGGCAAACCCACGGACGAGGCCCCGGGTACTGTAGTGCGCCAGAACTCCTTATTCTGATTGGCTAGATCTGAAATCGAGGTCAGTAGCGATAAAGTACGACCAAATCGAGGTCAGTACAGTAGTGATAAATGGCCCCGGAGAAGATTTTATGGATTCGACAATCCCAACACCATGTGGAGATTTCGTTTCGATCTGTAAACGGCGTTTAACACATTGCGGTTGAAGTGCTAAAATAGTAAACACCTGCTGTATAGATTTGCCATTGTGAAAGAGTGTGAAGAATTCAACAAACACGTTCTAGATTTAGGCTTGAGTCAAACCAAACGTGTCAAACTTTGAAGCAACTCAACAACACGAAAATTGTCCGCCTCGTCACTTGCGGCCTTGTGTTTGACAACCAGGTTTGATGACAAAAAACATTCGCCACGTTTAGATATGTTTGTTTTGGCAACAACCTACAGTGTCGGTGGACTCCAACAGCGAAGTACTATAAGCATTATCGCTCGAGTTGAGCGATTTTTACTTTGAGAAACCTGGTCTTGACCAAAAGTGTTTCCCATCTTGGTCGGTATGTTTTGTCCTGATTGCATAAAACGGGGGATAGTGTCAGGAAGGGGTGAAATGAATCCCACCAATTCCAGCCAATATGACGATTAAAATCTACAGATCCCATTCCTCCAACCCCTTGGGAAGGTTCGTTGAGTTCAGATCACTGTAGCGAGGTCTTAGGCCCTGGTCTAAGTAGAAAATCTGAAACTCGTTCTGAGTGAAATTCATCTCTGATTGGCTAAAATGTGCACGACACTCGGAACGAGTTTCAGAATTTGCACCGTTCTGACTGGGGAACTCAGAACACCTCCGCGAGGCGTTCTGAACTCGGAACGAGTTTTACTGTCTATATCGATTGTGTCTATGCCAAGTGTAAGTGGAAATATACCATGCTCAGCTTACAATTTCAGCCAAAGAAATAGTGCGAGGGTTAATTTCAAACATACCCAGCATCACGCTGGTCCCCGGCGTTGTTACGGTCGTTTGGGGTTCGGCGATTGATGTAGACTTAGGGGTGCTCCGAACGGCATGCGAACACGTTCATTTGACCAAGCTCGAGAGAGCCATGCAAAACCCCAGGACAAAGTGGTCCCATTGAAAATGCGGTGCCGCAAGCGCACACTTTGTAGTTCATGCTTCGCCAATTTATACTTGCTCAGAACTCGTTCTGTCCAGAGTTCCGACTCGGAACCAACTTCGGAACGCGTCTACTTGGACTAGACCACTTCGCTCAGCTACTCCTATCCCTAAGAGAAATCTCAGTACGGTTTTACTTAGACCAGGGCCATCCCAGTCGCTTTCATTTTGGCGCCATACGAGCTTTTGAAGCTCTGAGTTTGTTCGACTTTCAGGATTTGCATACCATGACATTCCTCCTAGAGTACCCCTAAATGTCAAATAATGTCCTAGAATGATGCTATCATTTCGTGTCGCTTTTGGTGGAAGCAACACGGATCGTTATCGTCTTGGGCTTACAAAAGTATGGACACTGGATAGTCAACCCAATCCCATTGTGAATTGTGTGCTTTTTCCCTAGGTTATCTGTTACTACGTAGTAATTAACACGCGTCGAGTAAGATCGCTAAAATCAACCTTAGCTGGAGCTTTAATCTGGCGCTGAATCTGGACTATTCACGACTGGATTGTCGTTTTCATCAGCGAGCACACCGCCTAGATGCTCAATCATTGTCATGAGGCAGTGTATGTGGCTGGCGGCTTTGCCCAGCTCGCTGAGCCCTGCTTGCTATCTTATCTCTTCACAACTTATTCTTTAGGTGGCGGCAAAGGCTGTCACGCCGCAAACACTTTGACGAATTTGCAGTACATACGGGTCTTACACTGGGGTGGCCTGCCAACATTAAGGTCGCGGAGCTCGGCATGTTTGGTGGCGCTCGGGTGGTACTTCCGATTCCAGACCATAATATTAGTGAGCATCTATAATACTTAGACGCCTATTTTTGTCCTTAATTTTGTATCGGATAAGTTATTTAATACATGTAATTCTTGAGTACTACATGTAGAACTACATGTACTCAATGAGTAGTACTACATGTGCTCAATGAGTACTTCAAGTAGTACTTATGACTATTCGTCATCCTCCCCGGCACTCCTAGCTCATCCCCATGCCGGATGCAAATCCGAATCTTCTGGCAGGAGATTACATGTACACGAGGAATTAAACTAGCTAAGTAGATGACGGGCAATTAGAAAACGTAAGTAGGTCGCCATTACCTACTTATAAGTAGGCGAGGATTTTCAAATAAGCTCAGACTAAGCGGAGGTTGTAGACTGTGAGGATGCAGACACAGCGTCTGAATCCAAGACGTCTCGGACGGTACGGCATCGAGCAGAAAGTGGCGTGTCCTGAACGCGGCAATTCTAATTTGTACGATGATTTTTATGAAGGCTGAGTACGCACTCGTGCCAGTTCTGCAACATGACGCCCGTTGTGGGGAGTGCTACTCGTATACCACAGCCGTGGGCTTCGACCTGTGCGGGAACTGTTACTCGCTTGGTAGCCACGGTCTCGAGAACTCGGACGCGCCGTTCTACCGAGTGCACAAGCTTGTGCAGTGCACAGTGCACTGCCCTCGCCGTCTGGAAGAACAGGAGCTGGAGCTCGCGCGCTTCGAGATCTGTCGCTCAAACCTGCGCACGTTCAGATTCTGCCTCAACTGGCTAACTGCCACGTCAAAGCTCGTATACATGTAACACGTCCAAGTCTGGAACGCAATACCTTCTTATAAGCTAGCATCGATCTACTTACATTTTTCCAAATGCACATCATCTACTTATCTAATTTAATTCCTCCATGTACACCGGTATGCGGAGTCCGCAGGATGCGGCCTCGACAACGCACCAGAACTGGCCCTAGCATAGCGCAGATAGGTATTCCTGAAAGCCACCAGCCCAGTCAGGAGTGTACGCAATCTACCACTTCGAAGTATAAAGTTTTGGCCCGGCAAGGTCCACCTTGGGGAAATTACACTTTACAGGCCCACCTCCGGAAAATACCCATAGGTATTTGCACCCTGCCGCCAATAAATAGCGTTCAATCACTCGAATCTGGTCTAGCGTGTTTCTGCGGGTCCCTGTTGACGGTACCGTAAACAACAATGTATGCGCTCCCAAAATGCGACGAAGCTGTCGGGGCCTCCTCCGCCAAGCAATTTGCTTGAAGCAAATCGGCACGACTGCAAACACGTATGAATGGCGCGCTGCTCGCTCTGTTGAGCACGCGCCTCCTCTCCACAGCGTCGCGCAACGAGCTTCCCGCCCAACTTAATTCAACGAAGCAATCCAAAGTTTGGATAGGTAGCGACGGCCGCAATCAGTGGCTTGCCAGGTCGTCCACGACGCCACGACGTTAATGCAGTATTTTGTGTTGTACCCGACGAATATAAACTCTTTCACACACCAATTGCTGCATATAGTTTCGTAAGTTCGGTACATCGGTCTGTTGGTACGTCAGTCTATCGGTACATCGGTACATCGGTCTATCGGTCTGTTGGTACATTGGTCTATCGGTCTGTTGGTACATCGGTCTATCACCAACGTCTTGTCTTGTACTTCTACATCAAAATCTCACAAGCTACAGATCTCTGGTGTATTATTCAAACAGCGACATCAAGACCAGACTATGACCCGACCGCAAAATGATGCCCAGACCCCTCTGAGGAGACGACCCAAGTGTTTCATGGAGATTGGTCACCCAACGACGAAGCAAGTGAGGAGCATCATCACCGACTTGGGCCACGCAAAGACGGACGAACGACTTTCGAAAAGGCATCAAAAGGCATCATCGAGATGATTCGCTCGTGTGTTGAAGCTGCCAGAGAACGTCTAAGTAAAACTCGTGCAAGAAACTCGCCCAGCGCTGCGGCCAACGCAATACATGTAGACGGCGAGGATCCATCGGTCACGAGTCGAGTTCGCTGCACGACGTTCGATGCTTCGGAGCAGCAAGACACCTCTTTCGCGCTGAGACACACACGGTGCTGGAAGTTATGGATGTTTTATAGTTCTTTTGCAAGCTTTTGTTTGTGCCCGCCCTCTTCCATAGTTGCAATTGTTGACCGCGCCGACTTAAGAGCCCTACCGGTAGTTAGAGCACTGGTTACACTTCGGTCCTGCCTGATCCTCTTAGACGGAAACTATTCACAACCCCGTACATCCTTTGCTGTTACACCCCGTGAAATTGACGACGACGTACTGCATGCGTGTCGGCCGCTGGGTTTGCCAAGACACCCAATCAAAGGTTTGCGGTTTCTTCAGGCGTTAGCGGCATATCTCCATCACCAAGGTATACAAAGTTTGCACCAACCTCACCGACAATACTTGGTATGTATTAATAATACATGTACTTCGAAGTATTAATAGTTTCGTGCGGTACAGGAATGCTGACGTGATTTAACTTACCGCGCGTGGGGCGAATATGAACTAACGTAATCTACCGGTATGCAGTACCAAAACCAACACCAAATTAAGAATTAAGAACGAGCTAAAACGCACTTAACATCCAGCAGCAGTAAAAAATGGCTTCTGCACACGACCTGCTGCGCCGCCACTTCGCGCTCGTGGACGCCGCCTTCTGCTTCGTGGCCAAGCGCGCATCTCCAACTGTGCGCAGCGTGTTACGCGTGGCCAACAGTTTCGGCAGTTCGCAGCTCACGCGCGAAAACCTCGTGGAATTAGCTGCTATCGCGCCCGACCTCCTCGTCCTTGCCCGTCCTACTTCCAAATTCCAGATACAACCAGGTAGGATACTTTTCATTTCCTTATATTTAGTTTTAATGTTTCTTATTTTTCTAAAATTTTCTAAATTGTTCGTTCGCTGAATAGACGACCTTTTCAGTCCGACGCCAGCGAGTGTCGAGGATGTTGAAGTTGTGACGTTCCCACTGGCGCCGCAGACCAGTCAACGGGCAAGTGACACGAGAAAAAAATGTTCGCTGCAGCTTTGCTGAAAAACAAGAATTTGTCCAAGAAAAATGATACTACCACCGTGTCACTGTCAGCTGTCCCAGAGACTCCAAGTCCGGGGTCGAAAAAGCAGGTTCAGGCTCTGAATGACTGGGGATCGTCCGTGCTGGCGATGTTGCAGCAGATGGATATATCCAGAGATCAAATTGTGCATGTGGAGCGATGTCGCTCGCGTGAAGCTCAATATCGTGACGTGGAGACGCTAAACTTGTCGCCACAAGTGTCCGAAGCGCTGGAGAAGGGCTACAGCATTAAGCAGCTGTACTCGCACCAGTTTGACGCTATTGAAGCGATCCAACGTGGAGATAATGTGGTGCTGTCGACGGCTACGGCTAGTGGGAAGTCGTTGGCGTACAATGTCCCGATGCTGCAAACGTTGCTACAAGACCCGAACGCCACTTTCATGTATTTGTTCCCGACGAAAGCGTTGGCGCAGGATCAGCTGAAATCACTGCGACGGTTATTGGAGGCGGCTGGTCTGCCGCTGCATCTTGGCGCGACATTTGTAGATGCCACGACATTTGCTCAGATAGCTACTGGGAATATTTTCTAATCCGTGTTTGTAATTCTTCTGTGTAGGATGGCGACACACCCATGAAAAGCCGCTCAATGGTCATCCGTGAGACCCGAATATTCCTCACGAACCCAGATATGCTTCACCTGACGATCCTACCGCAACATCGACAATGGAAGAACGTGTTATCAAATTTAAGGTATAAGCCCACCGATCTTTTCTGGATGAAATAATGCTCACACATCGTATTTTTGTTGACTATTAGGCTGCTGGTCGTAGACGAAGCGCACATGTATCGCGGTGTATTCGGATCGCATGTAGCCTGCGTTTTCCGTCGACTTTTTCGTCTGTGTGCACTTTATGGGTCCAACCCGCAGGTAGTCTGCTGTTCGGCGACGACTCAAAACCCAGCAGAACATTTCCGACAACTGCTGCCTTCGCTTCCACCTCGGCAGATAAATCTGCATATGAACACTTCTACCGGTGGCGGTGGCGATACTCACGCGAGTCCAGAGAAAGAATTGGGTCCACCCAACTTGCATTTCTTTCGCCAACGCTCTCTCAAAGTTATCACAAAGGATGGAGCTCCGTCTGTCGAAAAACTGTTCTGTATCTGGAACCCGAAGGTTTCAGCCAGCAAGGATTCCAGCACATTGCAGCAGGTAAGGACCGAGCACGCTCCTGTGAAACCTTCTTCGTCTGTAGCGGCGTCCAAGAAACGCAAGCGTCCAGATGATAAACCGATCACACCGAAGTCTAAGGATGAAGATCAATCCGTAGAGGCCAAAACAAGCACCAGTCCGATTTTCCAAGGTGCTCGAATCCTTGGCCGCCTAGTAGAAGCAGAAGTTGCTACACTCCTCTTTTGCCGAGGCAGGAAACTGACCGAGTTGGTTCTGATGAACCTTCATTTGATTCTGAAGGCCGACCCGAACACTGAAAACCTGGTTCGTCGAGTTAGCTCATATCGTGGCGGGTATACTTTGGAATCCAGACGGCGTATTGAGCAGCGGCTGTTTAGTGGAGACTTGCTGGGTGTTGTTGCGACGAACGCTTTGGAGCTAGGTATCGATATTGGTGAATTGGATTGCACGATACACCTTGGACTCCCGTCGAGCATCGCGTCCTTGTGGCAACAAGCTGGCCGTGCAGGTCGTCGACAGCAGCAATCCAAGCCGAAACAGTCTGTAGCAGTTGTTGTTTGCTTTGATGCTCCACTGGATCAACACTTTGCACAGAAGGAACACGCGTTGGAGCTTTTTCAACTCGAGCCAGAAGCCGTGACTTTGAACCCGATGAATCCCCGCGTTCTGGGCCAACACTTGTTGTGCGCTGCTCGTGAGTCGGCGCTTTATTCTTCTCAGTCTGGAACGTCTTATATCGACTCATACGTATTCGGGAGATTGTCCGAAACCAGGAATGACGGAAAACCCTCTAGCGTTGAAAGCGGTGAGGTTGCGATGGCATCTGAGATTGACGGAATTCTCCAGCCCCTTGTGAAAGAGCGCAAGCTGATGGTTTGCACTGAGGCTGGTGGACACTCAAACTATCGCAGTCATTCGTGCATGCCGAAGAAGTTTCGTGCAGTGAGTTTGCGCAGTATCTGTGATGAAAACTACAAAGTGGTGATACCGAGCAACAATATCCACAATGACGGAGCCGACGGAGAAGTGCTGGATGAAATTCCAGGCGACAGAGCCTTCTTCCAAGTGTATCCTACCGCAGTGTATCTTCACCAGGCAAAAGAGTATCTGATCACGCGCCTAGACAATATCCAGCGCATTGCATTTGCCAAGAAGTGTCAGCAGCCACTCAAGTACTTCACGACTTGTCGAGATTTTACCGATCTGGAGGTTGTACGCATACACTCTACCACGCAACTCGGTCGTGGTAGTGAGAAGACAAAATGCGACCCCGTTCTGGTATGTGTGGGCACCGTTTCCATCCTGACGCGAGTGTTCGGCTCCACAATGCTGGAAAAACGTACCATGCGACCATTAGGAACCAACGAGTTCTCTTTGCCACCGATGCAGTCGTTCGGGGAAGCGGTATGGCTGGAATTTCCAGCTGCAATTCGCGAGCAAGTGGAAGCTAGGGGAAAAACATCGTGGACTGCAGCTCTTCATGGCGTCGGCCACCTCTTTGTAGCTCTGGTTCGTCTTTTCGTGATGTGTGACGCAGAAGATGTTGGCACCGAACATGTGAATGAGTTCGAGCAGCGCGTCAAGTACGTTCATGGTATCCCAAGCGATAACCAGGTACTTCGTACTAAAAGTTTGTTTGTTGGATTTCTACGCTGTATAGACCAAATCGCGTGACGATCTTCGAGCGACGTGAAGGAGGCAGTGGATTAGTCCCCGAAATCGTCCAAGTGCTTCCCAAGGTACGTACGTGTCGGGTTTCTTGCTACTAAACTGATGCGAGTTCATCTGACGATAACTTCGGTAGATAATTGACAAGGCCTGGACAATTGCTAGCGAGTGTCTTTGTTCAGACGGCTGCCCTGCCTGCATTCAATCTGCTGGATGCTCCGAGTTCAACAAAGTCTTGGACAAGCAAGGCAGTCTGCAGATACTCGAGTTCCTGCACAGTATAGTTGGCCAAACTTCTTCAGAGACGTGAACAAGCATACGTTCCGTGAGATGAAGTCTGCCCGGCTCATGTATTAAAATAGCTTCAACCAATTGTGTGGTACACACAACTCACTCGCACCTTTCGCGTCACGTTCGTGGACCACGGAGAGGTCCAAAGCGCAACCGGTACTCACTTACAAGTTCACCTCCATCCAGTCGTCACTTTCAACTTTATTGTAGCTATGCACTCGCCCGCGCTCTCGGGTGCAGTGAGGCGACGCAGCAACTCGAATTCACGTGCACCAGCACCCGACCGCGCTTCCGAAACGGGTCGGCCAGCCACCCGTCGCCGTCATCGCAGCTATGTGGACGATGGTTCGCCCCACAATGGGGAGGCCGTTTCTCTGCTAGTAAACAATAACCCAGCACCAGAGGGAGACGCTGCCAGCTTCTTGAACCCGCACCAGCTGGCAAAACTCACGAACGCGCTCCTGTACGGCGTCATCAACTCCATCCTGACCATCCCGTGCATGTATGGCTACGCGGCCATCATCTTCGGCCACCCGGACTTTGCCGAGTTCATGCCGGCTCTGTCCAAGCTCGTCATGTTCTCCAGCGTCATTCACCAAGTCATGTTCACGCTGCTGAGTTCACTCCCGTTCGCCATCGGACAAGTGCAGGACGCGGGACTCATTTTTCTGAGTGCCATCGCCACGAGCATCTGCAAGTCGCTGGGCGAACAAGTGCCGCTGGAAGCTAAAGTGACCACTACAGTGGTGACAATTGGCTTGGCCACGGCGTCACTCGGGGTGGTGCTGGTACTGCTGGGGAGATTCAAACTGGCCGGACTCGTGTCGTACTTGCCCATGCCGGTCGTGGGCGGGTACTTGGCGTTTATCGGTCTTTTCTGTATGTACGCGGGGCTTTCACTGTGCACGGGACTTGTCATCAATGACTTCACCTCGATGATGCAGATCTGGACAGACCCGCACTACTTGCTTCTGTGTGTACCAGGAATTTTGGGCGGTGTCGTTCTGCTACTGGTATCGCAGCGATGCGAAAATAACTTCGCTCTTCCTGCTACCATTTTGCTGATGCCGTTGCTGTTTTTCGCGGTGCTGGCGCTGTATGGGGCCTCGTTGCAAGACGCGCGCGACTATGGATGGATCTCGCCGGCTTCGGACCCTGCTGGGTTCGTGCAGATGTTTGACCTGTTTGACTTCTCGCAGATGCACTGGAGTCAAGTCCCGAGACAGTTTACGACGTGGCTTGGCATGACGTTTGTCGTGGCCTTCTCGTCGTGTCTGGATGTGGCGGCGATCGAGATGGACATGGGCAGACAGCTGGACATCAACCATGAACTGAAATCGGTGGGCTGGTCCAACGTCGTCAGCGGATTGCTGGGCGGCTACACTGGATCGTACATTTTCTCGCAGACGATCTTCACGTATCGGTCCAAGACCAACTCGCGCGTGGTGGGGGTGTGCGTTATCATCTCCGAGTTCGCTATCGTGCTGGTGCCGCTGTCCGTTATGAGCCTCGTGCCGCGATTCTTCTTCGCAGCTACACTGATTTTCATTGCCATCGACCTGATGATGGAGTGGCTTGTACACGTGTACCACAAGGTCCTTCCACGCGAGTACGTCGTGCTGTGGTTGTCGTTCATCGCCATCAACATGGTCTCTCTTGAGCTGGGAATGGTGCTCGGTGTGGGCTTCGCGATCATCAACTTCTTGCTGGGCTACGCTGAGGTTCGTGTTGTGAACCGCCGGTCTCGTTCATCTGCAGCTGTCCGCAAACTCGCGGCGCGCACACTGCTCAACCAGAAGCGGGACGCCATCGTGTATCTCGAGCTGTACGGCTATCTCTTCTTCGGCTCATCGGTGCAGATTCTTCAGGACGTGCAGAAGGCAGTCCACATTCGCAAGTCCCGTTCTTCAATGAAGCAGAAATCGATCAAAGGACTGGATGAACCGCACTACGTCGACGACTCGGGTATTCCACTGACGCCTGTTGCAAAACGAGACGTCCCGATCGAGTGTCTTGATGGCAGTCCAGCGCAGCACCCTGACGGCTTGCCAACGGAGTATGTCGTCATGGATTTCAGTCGCGTTTCGGGTATGGATGCAACGGCTGCACGTAGTGCATTCATGATTCTGCAGCAGCACTGCAAGCGCCACGAAGTCACTGTCATTTTTGCGAACGTGCTTCCTGAAATCCGCAGCCTGCTCTTGAACAATGAGATCGTCGACGAAGAAAACTTCTTCCTCAACGTCGATTCAGCCCTGGAGTTCTGCGAAAACCAGCTTCTAGAACACATGGACCAAGTGCTGGAACACAACTATTACCACGAGTCCATGAGTGTGCTTCTGCACCGCTTCATGGGCGAGCCAGATGAGTCGCCGCTCTTCCGTGGTGTCGATCAGTTTTTCCGCAAGTATGAGGTGCCTGTAGGCTACGAGTTCTACCGTGTCGCGTCTTATCCGGATCGCTTCTACTTCCTCGCCAGTGGCCGTGTTGCGCTCTTTATGAATGACGATGGTAGCGTGGCCCCAGGAAAGCCGTTGACGCTGTTGGAGAATGTCTTGCCCGGTGCCATGTTCGGCGAGGTGGACTTCTTCGGCCGTCAGTACCGATACATGGCTGCTCGAGCACTGGAACCTTGCACCGTGTTCGAAATGACCCGCGAAACCTACGAGTCAATGGATGAGTTGGCGCCTGTGTTGTGGAACCGGCTCCGCGACGTTGTCATGCAGTCGATGGCACTGTCGATCACCAACACCACGTCAATTAACAGTCTCAACCAAACCAGTGACAACATCCCATGATTCAACTATTAATCTAGCGAGGAGCACTCCATAATGAACATCACACACATAAACTTCAGTGACTTATTACTTGTCTTGGCGTTGCACCTACGCCAAATACAACAACATCGTTTAGCAACGCCCGTAACTTTCACCGCTTTATAGTGATTCCTGGATGCATTCGTTGACTTCAGAAGCGGAAGTTGCGTGCAAGTTCACGAAGCGCGTTTTGTTCGGCCCATTCACACTTAAACACTACACTTTCTGCATTCGGGTCGAACACAACGAGCTGAATAATTCGGATAGCACACAACATTGTCAGTTCAGGGCACCGTGCTTTTGTTTCGCATCATTTTAATAATGCACGTACCATGGGAGCAGTTGCCACGTAAAACAAGCCTGCACGTTCTTCGTGGCACAGTGAATTACCGAATAGATCATTGAACTGGTCTTGCTCAAGTATGTGGCGCACTGGCTCCGATGACTGAAATGATGCAGAAGTGTAGAAAGCGAAATCATGCGGCATGCGGAAAAGCTTCATGAAAGCAAGACGTCGCACGCCATCACAGGCCACCCCCAACTCGGGTTTGCTAGTGCTGTCGCGATTCATGCGGCCGACCTGCCGCAGTTTAGTTCGGAACATTCCGACCACCGAGTCCAGCACACGCTGCGCGTCTGCAGTGGCAACGCGGCATTCGCCCCGGAATCTCGTGGTCAGCAACCCAGTTCGATCTGCCTCCGCCTTCTTCAGACGTTCTAGCTGCGCCTTGCACGCGACCAACTCGTTGACGATCGAATCCGTGCGACCTACATCGGGACCTCGATCCTGAAGGCGAAGTTGCGCCCGCGCTGCCGCCACTTTCTTCTGCGCCTCGTCAATCTCGTGTTTTGCCTTCTTCTGCGCTGCCTCGACCTCATTCTTCGCCTGTACACGCACTTCACCATTTTCAATTAGCATGCTCTGCACTCGCTTCCGCAGCCCCGCGTTCTTCTCCTCCAGTGCAGACTTTTCAGCTCGCTCCTTCTTCAACTCTGCAAGCAGCGCTGTAACATTCACAGGCTGCCCGTTGTCATCCAGCATCGTCACCCGCTGGGCCCTAAAAACCTCCAATAAAAGGTTAAACCTTATCAGCAATATAACAACAAAATAACCCACTCACGGTCGTGCTCGTTTCCTTGGTGGCTGAACACCCGGCGCGACTGGGATGGAAGGCGGGGTACTCCCGTCAGGGGAACCGCCCCGGCACATAAGCAGCTCCATTTCTTCCAATCACCGCCTTCCCAGGACTTTCTCCATCCTGCTGCCACTTCGCCACCGACACTGCAACTGCCGGCACCGCCGAGCCCCACGGATTCCCTGCTTCTGTCCTGGCCGCCAACACCCCTCCAGCAATAGCCGACGTGGTAGCCTGATTCTGTATCTGATTCTTCATCTGATTCTGCTGCCTCTCGACCTGAAAGACGAGTTCCCCGGTCTCGTGGCTTTGAGCTGCTGAATGACGGTCAGAAAGTCGTGGCCCGTGAGGTCCACGCCGTTCACGGACAGCAGCGTGTCCCCCACGCGCAGCTGCGAGTCGCCGCCCTGCAGCGTGGACACCTGCAGCCGCTTGAACCGGTCGTGACGCACCCCGAAGCCCAAGGTGTCCCCCTTCTTGGTGACGCGCACCGTCAGGTGACGCGTCCCTTGTGCTTCTTGGGCTTCTTGGGCTCTGTACGGCGGGACGGGCGAGCCGGTGGTGGCCACGACGCCCGACTGGCGAGACGGCGCCTTCGTGTGCGAGAAGACGACGGTGTCGCTCGTGAGCGCGGCGGCTGCGCGGCTGCTCGGGAGGTGCGCCATTCAGAATGCGGAATGCGACTTTTGTGAATTGCTGACGGGAATCAGATTAGAGTGGGACTATTATCAGAATCTAAATAGCACGATACTCAGACGGTAGTCAAAAGACTTTTATTAGAGCTGAGTAGGACGGTACTCAGACGGTAGTCAAAGATGAACGTTTGGACGGCAGCAAGTGATGGCGATATTGAAAGCGTCAGAGCCTTCCTGGCGAGTGGTGGAGACGCCAATGCCAAGGATGAAAACGGATACACGCCATTGTGAGTGGAGGATGTGGGTTGTGTGCTGCGGGTTGACGTGCTGACGGTTTGTGCGGGTGGCTGATAGGCAAGCGGCAGTGAGCTACAACCACATGGAGCTGGTGGTTTTCTTGCTGGCGAGTGGCGCACAGGCGAAGCTTGGTGGGGTTTAAGGGCTTTCGTTGTGGAGTGAAGGGCTGTGAGGCGTTGGAAACTGACGAGCTTTTGGTCTGCGTAGGAGACAATGAGATGGACACACCGCTGCACCGATGCGAGACGGTCGAGTGTGCGAAGCTGCTGCTGGAACACGGCGCAGACCTGAACGCCCGCAACTCCGAGGGCCAAACGGTGCGTTTGGTGGTGGGTGATGGTGCAGGACGTGCTGGTTCTGACTGGGTTTGATTGTGAACAGCCCTACGACGTCGCGATCGAAGACGACCACGAGGAGCTCAAAACGCTGTACGAAAACCTGGGCGCCGAGAGGTCCGACAAGATCCCGGAAGATGAAGAGGAGAGCTTCGCGAACGGTGTTGATCTCGAGGGGTAGATTATACGGCAATGTACCGGTATTAGAACACGCGCTAGATTTATCTCCACTGCCATTGACTTACTACGTAGTACTACGTAGTAATATGTTTGCGCTACCGGTAAGGCAATTATTGTTGCCATGCATAGCTACTCGCAAACGCTTCGAACATGGATCTTTCGACTGCTTGCTTAAAGCACCCAGAGCAGCTCACTACATCCACCACAGGCAGAAACTATTCTACTACAGTAGTAGTACGACATTTGATTGTTTTGTGTTCACTCAGCAAGAGTTTGTCAGCACAAGCCGTTGTCACGCGGCTTCAGCCTCATTATATCATTTTAGAATCATTGTGAACTCTTCGTTTAAGGTACCTATACGCAGCAGTCGCTCTTCTTCCTCCTCAGATACGCTCGACAAGGCAAAACGCCGAATGGCAGTCTACTCGATGAAACCGCGCTTGATTTGTGTCCAATCATTTTACCGGTACATCGTACCACTTCTGCCTCATCCCAGCATGGCTACACTGGTGTCGAAAACACCACCAAACGTGTGCCGATTCGCGACGACGGTGCAAGCGGTGCGCACCATGGACAACACCGCGTCCTGACCCATTCCCGATTCGCAGAGATCCATCAACGCCCCGACGTACTTAAGACTGTAACTGGTGAGACCGCCAGCAAATTCGCACGATGCTTCAAAGACTCGAGTGGCTTCTTCGTGGCACGTGAAATGCTTGGGCTCTTCAACTTGAAGCAACGGAGTGTCGTTCTGCTGCTCGTACAGCACCCGGATCGTCTCGAACACCTCGTCAACACTCTCGCGAGCTTGGATAGTTGCTGTGAGGTCGTCTGCCAATGCGCGTCGGTCTTTTCCTGGTGCTGCACGCATGTAGCGGTAGAACGCCACCACGAGGTCAACGTCGCGAGCGTCCACCGAGCTGTCAGTGGCAGACGCCACCGCATTGGTAGACGCTGGCAGCCTCTCACTATCGTCGCTGCTGGATTCATCACCATTGTAACTCTTGTCATATGTGGACTGGTAGTTGCCGACAATTTCTTGGCTGAGTTTGGACGGTCCGAACGACTTGACATGGCTCCTGTTGGTCTCGTTCTTCACTCGGTGAAACTGCGTCTTGAGCGACTCTCCCGACAGGTCCGTGAGGTCGCTGTCTTCCATCCAGTTGACAGAGTACAAGTCTCCAAGACACGAACCGATACGTTCGCCTTTGACTTCGTCTAGCGGTGGACAGTACGCCGCCCATGACGACTCAAAGCCGTTTGCAGCCGTCGTCACGTACGCGTTGATGCTTTTCATGAAGCTGTCCGAGAACATGGATCCCGACTCGCACGCTGGCACAGCAAGCATCAAGCATCAAGTCAATGTCTAGTTACAGTTTTGTCTTACTAAGGAAAGTGTACCCACCTTCCATGTAGAACACGAGCTCCTTGAACATTTTCTTGTCGTGCATGGCTTGCATGGCCTTCTTGAGTCTGGACGCCGAGAGTGGCTTCATGTGCGGGAAGTAGACGTTGCCACGCGACCCATGGTCGATAAAGTTGATGAAAACGCGGTCGTTCGCCGTGCTGTTGAGCACCTTCTTGTTGGAGGCTCCGGAGCTGTTGCCGGTGATGACGTTGAGGAAAGTCTCGGGCGTCACTTCCGCGCCGTGGTAGTCGATGTTGCAGCCCTTGTACACGTCCACAGGCTGCTGGGACTCGTTCTTGGCCGACGGCTTGTTGAAGAGCTGCCCAGGGTACGGGTTGCTCTCGTGCCAGGCCACGTCGTCGTACATCAGGAGCACCACGTTGTCGGCCGGGATGCCGTGGCGCCGCACGACGTGGTAGGCGTGGCAGCCGTCGGCTTGGTGGCGGTAGTTGCTGTAGCCACTGGAGCCAACCACGATGATCGCCCAGTGCTCGGCGAGCGCGGGGAGAGCGACAGGAGCGCAACGAACAGCGCGGCGAAGAGACGAGCTGCCATCGCGGAGGAGAGTTGGCGAATGGGTTGCGACCTTCTGATTGTTCTCTTCAACCTACGTAGGGATGTAGCCATTTTATACCGGATTAGACAGGGAGCCACTAGAGCTCTTGCAGAACCGAGAGAGCCCCTTCCGGTGGCTAATACGCGATGAAGCATGGTCCCATGGATTGAATCCGATGTATTGAACTTTGCCGGTTTGCGTAGTGCGTTGGAGCTCGTTGTTGTCAATGCTCGATTGGACAAGCGTCTGATTGGAGTTTACTGCCCACTCAAACATCTACATCTACTGCGCCGTGCGGTATCAACAGAACTACAGCTTCATAGTACACGTTACAACACCCCATCCCCCGTGCGAGTCCGTCAAACTTTTCACCACATGTGCGTAGCGCTACTAAGTCGTACAGCGTGGCGTTTGTAAGCATTGAGAGCGCCCCTCGGTTTTGTTTGTCGGTACTGCAGTTGTTGAAGGTCAATATCAGCGGTGAACAATATCATATTCTGTGATATTCTAGCGAATATGGAGCTCTTTTGTTGGGAGGAGCAATGTGCTTGCATTGCGAGTGTCTTCATTGCGCTGATCTCAACATTTTGAATTTGAATTTGAGAGCATTTTTGAATTTGAGAGCAGCGCAATGAAGACGCTCGCAATGCAAGCACATTGCTCCTCCCAGCAAAAGTCAAGGTCTGCGTCAGTTGCGGTGAGGCCTTATTACGACCCGACACGAAGCAGAATTATGACCAATGATGGGGCCGGAACAAGTCCAAAGAGTCGGTTACTCGGCGTCTGAACCGATCCGGTCAAAAGCCTTGCGCAAGGCATGCCCATGCTATATCCAATACCCTTCCTAATCCGATGACCATCCAATTCCGATCACCCCTCTCTCACACCACATAAACCTGCAGCAATCGATACAAAATGCAGGTCGTCGCGCCCGTCTCTGTCCCTCGCGTCACGACGGGACCCGCTGGAAGGTCTTTTAGCTAGTGGCATACTGAGCGCCAGTGAAACCCCTTATTCCCGAAATTCGACACGCAGAGGCGCGGCCCGTACGACGGACATCACTTCCGCCGCCACCAGCCTCTTGCCAGGCGCGTGAGCGAGCCAGCGGACGTACCGGCCAGCTCCGGATCACCCCCAGCAACGTATACAGAGCGACAGCCACAGCCCCTCCTCTTGACAGCTCGATGCGGAGACGAAGGCCGCAGCTGCTGCTGGCGGCTCTAGCAGCGCTGCTGGTCAACAGGATACAGGGCCAAAGCACGGCCACGTCCGCGTCAGGCTCCGTAACACCAGACACGACCGAGGCGGACGACTGCTCCGCCTGCTGCGTCACCAGCGGCTCAAGCGCGGGAGGAGACGCGGACTTGGCACTCACTTGCTGCCATGAAGACCAGCCACGCGACCTCTTCGGGACGCCGCACGGAGAATGCAGCGGCTTGCCGTGCTGCGACTACAGCGGCCGCAAGGCGCAGAACCACCAGGTGTGGTACCCGTGCGTGGCCTTCCCCACGTGCCAAAATGACAGCAACAAACAAGCCTTCTGCAACGGCCAGGACCTGTGGTACTACACGGAAGGGTCCGAGTGGACATGCACCGACGAGTGCTGCTACGGACTCGTGCTGGACTCGAACGTCTGGCGCGGCATGGACCACAACTACCCGGGGCAGGACAACGGCACGTTCGGGGTCAGCATCACGCCCACCGACTTCTTGGATGTATTTTACCCGGACGGCATGGACGGAGAGACGTACACAGTCCATCAGATCATGCTGGCCAACCCGCCAGGATACAACTTCACGGAGGACTGTTCGTGCTTCTTGGAGCGAACGCCCAACTCGACCGAAAGCACTCAACGTGAGAGTACCACTTGTGAAGTGTCCACTTTCTTGGGCGACAACAGGACGTATTTGACTGTGGATATTACTCAGAACTACCAGACGAACGACACGTTTGTGTTTCTTTTTGACGGCGTGGTGACACCGACTGGTATGAACGACAGCACTGATGTTTCGACCAATGTGACGTACACGACGACATCGAATCTTACGCCTGTGTACTTTATCTTCAACGACTCGGAGAACACAGTTTTCGATACCTACGTGCGGATTACAGACCTGACGAGTGCAACGCTCTCGAGCGGATCATTCCTCCCGGAAAATATTTACCCTGGCAACTCGGGCAATGCCAGTCTCACGTTCTATACAGATGCAAATATTCCGGAGGGCAGCTCCATCAAGATGACGTTCGGCGCCAAGTGGGATTTCGAAGCTAGTGCCGCATGGTCGTGGGAGCTTTACCCTCTCACGACTGTGTCCGAGGATCAGTTTTTCGCTTTGGCGGCCGCTACAACAACCGAAACGGATGTAAGCAGCACCAACAATTTCACGTCGGCGACGCACTCAGCATCAGACAACTCGTGGACTCTTCTCGTGGAAGAACCGATCTCGATTGGATGGGTGAGTCTTGGTGTGGACAGGGTGCAAAACCCGTCGGTCGCGTACTCGGGCTTGGATGCGACTACCATTGAAATTCGCAACCCGGAAGACCTGTTGATTATCGATGGCACCTTCTCGTCCATTTCCGTGTATCTGACGATCGGCGCGACTGCGAGTCCGTACAACTACGTGACTATGGTCGTGCTTGTGGGATCGCTAGCGTTCTGTAGCGTGGCGATTCGGAAGAACGGGCTGTCGTTCTCGCTTGGGTCCATCTGGACGGATATTACAGCTATCTGCACCGTGTTGGCGCTGTGCACGGCTATCGTGAACAATTTTGTCTGGTTCTTCACTCGAGGCAGTACCTACTTCTACATCATGCACGCGTATCTGTGCTTTACGTTCACGATGCTGACTGCTGTGTGCTTCCACTGGGGCACGGTGCTCAGCTTGCGTCTTCGGAAGTTGCCGAAGCGCACCGCAGTGGTGGCGTTTATCGTACTGAACGTGCTCTTCTACGCGTTCCAAATCCTCTATCTGCTTAACTACCGAACATTGATCTCGCGCGTTTATGGCTCGGAGAACGATATCACAACAATCGCGTATCAACAGTGTAACGAAGACGCAGATACTTCCGCCACAGTCTTCTCGGAGATTCAGGGATATCTGTGGGCATGCTACGCTGAAGACGACGACAACTTCTTCCTGGTCATGACATCCGTCACGTACGGCATATTCCTGGTGCTTACGTTTGTTGTCATGGCTTTGGGTGTAATGGTCATGCGTCGCGGCAAGTTGCTCCTCGGTAATGCATCGGGTCCCCACCAGGTTGTCTTGGTGAAGGCCTTGCGGCTTTACTACGCGCTAATCGGCATCGTCACTCTGGTGTATCTCCTCTCTTGGGTCGTGCAGATTATTTCACGTACCACTCGCGGTATCGCTTACCCGTGGTTCTACATTTTTACGGTGTGGTTGCCGTGCTCCATTCCTCCGTGCTGCTTGATCTTCTTGCAGTGGAATGCAACAGCGCAGTCTCTTCGCGATGCTAACCGCGAGCAGTCGAGCGACATCAGTCCTCTGTCAGAGACGGGCTATGACGAGATTCGGACACCCAGCTTCGCGTTCAGCACATCGGACCGATGGACGGAGGGTTCGCTGGAGAAGCTAGAAGAAATCATGGCCGAGGGAGAAGCAACAGCGGAAGCAGTTTCCAGTCGGCGATCGCTGATGAACTCGACGATTTCGCCTACAGACGACTACGTCGGTCTCTCCATGGCGCTTGAAATGAATGAAGACTTCACTCACGGATGCTTCATCGCACTCCAGCGTCTCGAAGTTGAGGAAGGAAGAGACAGCACGTCCTCGGCGTGGCGGCAGATCAGCAATACTGATACGGTGATGGCTAGCGTGAAGGACGTGGCACCAACGGCACTTCCCCACCAGCAGCGTTACTTGTACACATTCCTGTCCGTGCCTCGCATTCCAGTTGTGTCCTCCGCCGAGAAGATTCGCATGGTGGTGTATGCGCTGAACTCTGCTCCTGCGTCAATTAACCACGAAGATCACTCCGAGATGACTGCAGCCGAGGTGTTGGCTGCTATGGAGCGCACGCAAAGCAGTCGCGACTATGACGAGGAAGACAGCCAGCATACGCTGGACTCGTCTATGGTGGAGATGGAAGCGTTTGGTGGTTTCCAGAGCTCGCAGGTTATTGACGAACTCTTTGAGATGGAGTCTCCGGGATCTACCTTCGATGCTACAGGCTCAGGAGGAACGAGGTCGGAGTCAAACTCGGGGTCATCCTTGGCACCACACAGTCTTAGCGTTGCTGCGGAGTTCACCGTATCTACCGGTGCTCTGGTGACAGCAGGCGCACGTACCGAACAGACTGTGCTTACAGCAACGGAGGACTCGTTTAAGCACTTCGGGCCCAACGCAGCACCGCCCAAACTGCTGGTGAACACTGTGATTCCTAAGGCCGCGGGCACGAAGTACGGATTCAATGGTGTAGAAGGTGGCATTCACGCTGCAGCGCCGGCCATTAGCAAGCAGTACCATATTCGTGAGCAAGGTTTGCTGGTTGTGGAGGACCTGACAGAAAGCCGATTCAGCAATTGGATCCCTCGCCAGATCCTGGAGATCATCATTCGGTATCGTACTAAGGAGCTCCTGATTGCCGAGAACGACCTCGCACGTTTGGAAGCGTATGACCGCCAGCGACAAAAGGGTTCTGATCGCGGTATTTACGAGAATTTGATCCAGCAAATTCAGGACGATGGTGACTTGAACCGATGCCGCGAGTGGATGCTCCACCGATGTCACGAACGCAAGGAGTATGTGGAGCTTCTCCGTCGATTGCGCCGTGTGTACGTGATCCGCGATCAGCGGAAAATGTTCTTCAAGGCTAGTACGGAGAAGAAGAACTCCCAGTTGCGATTTCTCCCGATTAACCTGCATTTGCAAGAGATGTGGGTAGGCAACGCCGATACAGTCGCTCAAACCAGCGTTGGCAGCGGCAGTGCTGCAACGGATGTGAGTGCCGGTGCCGCTGTGTACGACATTGTGACTGTGGGAGCCATGGCAGCTCACGTGTACAAGTTCAAGAATGGCGGCATTTTCGGTCTCGAGGAGCAGCATGCCAAGCTAAAGCCACGTGTGCGCGAACCGCAGGGTTCGACTGCCGCACACCACCAAGTTCCTCTTTGGACAGAGGATGAGCAAAAGGCTGATAATGCCGAGTGGATACTGGGCAAACGAATGGATGTCTGCTTCCCTCAGGCTGTAGCGGCTCTGGTGACTGCGTTTACGCGCAAGGTTGACCTGGCGCTACAGAACACTTGTCCAGAGCAGGGTCAAGCAATGCTGGAGCAGCTCAGTAAGTTAGGCTTCCTATTTAACGTGGAGAGTTTGGTGTCGACGCACGGTAACGAAGCAGGTATGCTGGAAGATATGGCGGGTGCTGTCAACGAGTTGCGCAACATCCGCTTCGTCTTGGTCGACGAGCAAGAGGAAATCGGCGAGACGGACGAAGAGGCCAGTGGCGCTGCTAAATCACCGCGCTCTGCCTCGTTCCGCGCCGAAGAGGAATCAAAGCACCACACCCCGTCCTCAGCCGCGTCAGAGGCTAGTGGTAGCAGTCGTGGTGCTGCAAACAGCGATGGCGACGAGAAGCGTCTTGAGATGAAGGTCAAGCAGCGTCAGTCCATGCATCTCGAATCTCTCGAGTCTGCGGCGTCGTCCAACTCGACCAACTCGACCAACTCGACCGGTATCGGCGGTGTGATCGACGTGGATGTATTCACGAGTATTGATGATGCACTCTCAGAGACGAGTTCGGCCAACGCGGGCGACGATGAGACTAGCGACGGAGGACCATCGTCCAGAGATACCCAACTATCGTCCCAGTCATCGTTCAGTGGTGTTGGTCAGCGGCTGCTGAGTACGTTCATCAAAGCACGTAACCATCGGTTGCTGGGCGGACCGGGTGGCAACTGGGACAACGTGCATTCGCTGGCTCCTGTATCGGTAGACAAACTGTTCCAGTTCACCAATCTTGTGATCCGCGTGAAACTTCGTTCTGGCAAGGTCAAGCTCACGAAGTCTCTTCGCCACGGTGGACCCATTAAAGTGTGTCCGGTGCTGTTCACGCAGGGTATCAACGAGAAGCAGACACTAGCGAACAACACTGGCTCTTCTGTGACAAGACTGCAGGATGTGATCAACGCCAATAGCCTCAAGACGCTACGCAGCTACTGCGAGCGATACTGCAACTACCGATCCATGCGGCAAATGCAAGCGGTGCAGAAGCAGGAGCGACAGCGAGACAACTCGACTGAAAGTCGACGAGCTACAGGGTCGAACGCGGTTGCCCCTCCTCCAGTGGGCGCAACGCGTGACGAGGTATATCGCATCCTGGGCGAGCTGGATAAGCTGATCGGAACGGCAGGACGACAGGCACGAAAGAAGCGCCCGGAGATTTTGCAGTTGAGTTCCGACTTGTGCCGCAGTATTTCCGGTGGGCGTGTGACGGTGTGCAAGTCGGCTAAGGATCGTACAGGCATGTCCGTCACGCTGGAGCAGGGCCGCATTCTTGTACAGCACCACGGTCTCCGTGAACAGAAGAAGGCTGGGATTGTGTCGGTCATGCGCTCCGAAGGTGTTCGTATTGAGAACGCGTTGAAGAACACCGGCCGGAGAGTGTTTGCGTTCAACGCGCTGCAGCGGTCGCTACTCCCCGAGGAGTACCGTTGTCCCCCGCAGACAAGTGGTCGCAACGTGTCGTAGATTTTCCTCTCTCCTCACAAGAGAGGACCAATTTTATCCAGACTGGAACTCATCATCAGCCGGCTGAGACTGGTGTAATGTTTTTGATCGGGAAGTAGCTAAAGCCCGCCGAGTTTTGAGGATTTTTTGCGTGTTTCGGCGGGGCAGCTTCCTTCCTCTGCAGTTTCGTGTGCTAAGTGCTAATTGAACATCCCAATGAGTAAATGCAAACGTACATCACAAAAGAACTCGCTTGTCATTGCAGTGTAGAGCGCTGTGCAGTACTTACTGACCGAGACTGTGCGCGAACGACGACGTCTCGAGCGCTTGCTTGATCGGTAGCAGCCACGTCCAGTCGGCGCTTGTAGTGGGCAGCAACCCCATGTTGGAGCACTTGTACACGCCCATAGCTGCACCCACCACACTTCCCGCCATGTACACGGCCTTGGGCTGCAGCAGGTCGATGACTCCGTCGTTCACGGGTGCAAATGCTGCAAAAAGCACAACAAAATCCCTCAAAAAGTCAGTTTGGAGCCTTCTACCAGTAAATAAAAACAGTGTTTCCGACCGTTGTTCATGTTGAAGAGGGACTTGGCCGTGTTCATGATGATCATGCCGGTGATCATGATGCTGAATATGTTGATGGAGTTGCCGCTCATCCACATCATGAAGCCTGTCTGCAAAAGGCTCTTGAACGGGGCCATGCCGATCTCCATGGCGCGCTAGTAGTACAGTGGACAGACAATGTACTGACATTAGCGGGGACTGTCATAGTGACCATCACTCTGCAGTGTTTTTGCACCTTCTTCTTGAGCTCCGACGTGTTGGTGGCCGTCTTGGCGACAGTTCCGTTCGAGTCCTGGGAATGGGGAGGGGTCGATCGAGTTAGAGAGGGAGGGAAGGAATGGGTGAGACGGGGTGGGTGACGGACCTTGGCGGACACGCCCTTGCAGTAGCCCACGGGCTCGCAGCGGTGCGGCAGGTCGCTCTCGCGGCCCTCGTGGAGCTGCATGTGCCACTTGCGCTGCTCCATTTTCAATAGTGGGGAGCTTTTCGGTTTTGTGGCCAGCGATTGGCTGAAATGAGTAGGCGCAATCTTTACGGTACAAATGGGTACAACATGGGATCCGATCTCGACTGTGCTGGGTTGTTAAGCACGTTTTCCAGCCAAGAACATGTAGGCGGATGTAAAGTCCTCTTACAGGAAGCCTGGATGCGAATCCGGGGTGTTTGACAGGCAAAGCTCGAGAGCTGAAGCAGATGTCGGAGATGCCTAAAAATCCATTCGCCTGGCAACGGAGACCCACATTCAACAACGGTAGACGTAGTGCTGGCAATAACCTGCAAACTCGACTGCCAGCATCGATGTTGCACCCACGATCGTACGTGACCACGCGTGGGTGAATTCCTGTGCGTCGACCGGTGGCGGAACATGAGCCAGCAAAACCGGTTGTTGGCCTGGATCTTGCGTCTGCGGACGAAAGCAGACCACCTCCCTCTGCGACGGCTGACGTGCAAACGCTGCCATTCTCACGACGGCCCATACGAACAACGCCATTGACCACGAGCGAGCGAGCGAGGCGGCTCGTCCAGCCGTCGCAGCCGCCAACCTCTGCCTTGCCGTCCCACTCAGGCTGAACCAAGTTCTCGTGGAGACTGAGACAGTGGGCACGTGCAACGACAAGCCATCCGGCCATCCGGAAAGCGCTTTCATTTCCGAATCTGCCGAGTCCCGCACAAGCGCCACGTTAAGTGCGATTCGCACAAGAATGCTCAAGTCCCTCAAGCCCTCGCCCTCCTCCTCGTCCGCCCACTCGCCCATGGCCGGCTTCGTGCGCGTGGAGGAGGACGGCGAGAAGCAGCGCAAGCGCTCGCTGTCCACGTCCTCGCCGTGCGCCGTCTCCACCGCCGAGGGCCGCGCCAGCGCCAAGACGAAGGTTTTCTCCCGCTGGCTCTACGGCGTCTTGCGCGGCGACACGTTGCTGCTGTACTGGCGCCGCACTGACTACAAGCGCAAGACGCCGCCGCTGGACCAGCTGGCGCTGCAGATGCAGCCCGCCGCCCCCAACGAGAGCGTCTTCGGCTTCGACCACGAGTGCCTCTACGTGCGCGCGAAGGCTTCGGGCCGCGTCGTGGCGCTGCGCATCCACCAGCGCAAGGAGATCGTCAAGTGGGTCACGGCGCTCTACTACCAGAGCTTGAGCAGCGCCGAAGTGAAGGACACAAACAGCCACACACGGCAGAAGAGCGTGTCGTTCCAGGACGAGCCGCAGGTGCGCGTGCTGCCCCACGAGGCGTACGACCCGGCCGACCTCTTCTACTCGGAGGACGACTACGAGCAGTTCCTGATGGAGAGGCCCTCGCACCTCTCCAGCCTCATGAGCACTATTTATGCCAAGACGGCGGCCAAGCTGCGCGTGCGGAAGCGATGAGGAAACGGAGGGAGCAGGTGAAAAGAATGTGGTAATATGTGACTATTTGAGCTTTTGTCTTGGTGGTGTTTTTCAGTGTCAAGGAGATGAGGTTGCAACGTTGCTGTGACCTAGGGACATGGGGATCTGTTCTTTGCAGAACATGGTAATGAACTTTTGGGTGCAGATCTTGGAATCGGATACGCTGGAACCCGATTGGGCCACTTTGTCAGTTCCGGGGATCTGCACACATCATCGCAGGAAAAGCGATCGTTCCAGCGTCCGACCGATTCCCACAAGCAAAGCTGCGTCCTTGTTTCGATGGGGAAGTGCACCCACGTCCACGACCATCAACTGACCAAGTGTCGTCTGCCCAGTAAAAGGGCTTGAGCGGCTGAGGTCCAAGCCGTCGTCACTGTTGTTTTGTTGTACTCGACATCGAAGCGCTCAAGTGGTGAGATGTCAATCTGCTAAGAGGGATTTTGATGTGAAGCGAAGTGTGCAGCTGTACACAACTGTCCCAGTGCATTGCTGTATCAGTGAAGAAGCTGGTGTTATTGGGAAGATGCAAGCTGGAACCGCTTCCCAGGGGTTTCACTCTTAAAATTAGCAGTTGAAAATGCTACGAGCAGGCTCAGTGCGCTCGAGACTCCTTTTGACGCGTCCCTGCGTATTCCTCCGTCTGTGAAGCCTTAGCTCCCCGTGAGCGACACTAAACTCGAAGGATGTCCAAGACACGGAACAAGATCGACCAAATGAGCACTGCTGGTACGTTCTACTCTTGAGATTGACATTATCTCTCTAACGCTCGCTGTACTAACTAACGTAATTCCTTTAGACTGGCAGCAGTACCACCAGCTCCTGTCCAACCAGCAGTTGATGAAGTATTTCACGGACGAGGTGCACCGCTTCTCGCGGTCTCCTATGAAACCCGACGATGTGCTGCGCAGATTCAGTCTCAACGGCGACGGCCACCTTGATCTTCGCGAGTTTCAGTTAGCTGTGACTCGGCTGGAAATCGTTTCTACTTCTAGTCTACAGTCTGATGGGTCCTACCAGGAATCGCAGTACGAACGAGATCTGGAGAGGGCAAAGGAACTCTATCTCGTGTTTTGTCCCTCGCAAACACGCAAACTAGGTGAGTGGTGGTGATGGAATGCCATTGCGCTGCTGTACTAATCTGTATGTGTTGTGTCTACGACTTAGATATCGATCTTTTCTGCCGCATTATGACGGAGTGGTCTTTACAGCTCATGCGAGCAAGTTACCAGCAAGGCCCGACTTCGCAAATGACGTCCTCGATGTCTTCAATATCGCTGGATACACGTGGTCAATATTCTTCTCCTCGCGCGCCGATGGCAGCGCCATACGCTACTCAAGCTACTCTCAACGCCAGGAACAATAGCGGAAATGATAGCAGAAACCAAGGAGAAAACGATTTAAACGGTCGAGAAACTCGGTTGATCGAGGGAGAAGCGCTGTGGCAGCGGCTTGCAATGTCTATTGCACAAAACAGCGAGAAGCTCCGTCAGATTTTCCTGAAAATGGACGTTATGAGCTCAGGGAAGATCAGTCCTGAAGAACTGGAGCTGGCATTGAGTCACATCGGCGTGTTTCTTACTACACGCGAGTACGAAAAGCTGTACACGACCCTGGGTGAAGGCGTGAAGGTATACACACGAGATGGTGCCAGCAACGGACGGTGGCATGGCCGCGGCGGCAGCGGAAATGCGTTCGTCATCAAGTACGCGGAATTTCTCCTATTGTTTCAGGAAAAGGATGGAGTTGATCACCGAGTCCATGCTCTGCCTTCTAACTCTCGTCAAGTTTCTCCCCGGTTGTGGGCGTCGGCAACGCTCGACAATGGGACTTGCTCGTGGCAGCATCTGACAAGTTGCAGCCTCTTTTCCTACAGTATGCACGGATCGGACAGTACAATCTACCACCGGAGACCTTCCGCGATTGCTTGCTGCGCTGTGGTATTACGCTCAGCAATGCCGACTTCGCAGCTCTACGTGTTCGTCTACTGCCATTTTCGTACGTACAGAGAGTAGATATTAGGATCATTCGTTCTTGGGAAATACTAACTGGTTTCCCACAATGTGTACAGGATTCTGCTTCTGGAACGATTGGAGTGGCTCCACTTCTTCAGGCGTTGAAGGCAGCTGATCGCACTACTATGAATTCAAAGGCATCTCCTGGCGTACCGGGTACCTCTGTTGGCTACGTTGGATCGTCACCGATTCGTCTCGGACGGAAAACAGTACAAACAACGGCTTATAGCCCCGTTACTACAGACAATTCACCATACCCAGCAGGAAAATCCACACAAGAGAGGTACGTCCTACAGATTTCTACTACCTGTGATGATATCCCAAGTAGCAAACTCAGTGTGTTTACTTACTTGCTTTAGAAATGCTGAGGCGAGTCGCACTATTGTCAAAATCTGCGATGATCGCAGAAGGGAGAGCGAACTTCACTTCCCAACAGCGACAACAAGTCCACGAGCGGTAAACAGCGGAGACAGCGACTTGTATCTCGAGCACCAACATCGTCGACAAGATCCGTTTTTCTCTACGGGTAAACCGCCTCCAGCACTGGAAGCACGGATTTTATCCAAGTTGCAGCAGCTGAAGCAGCTTGGTCAACTGTCCGCGACTTCAGCACAAAGTGTGTTTCCTGGTGACCGGTTTGGCCACATCTCGCGTGGCCAGTTTCGCCAGAGCCTTGTGCACTTGAATCTGCTGGTGCGGTACGCTGACGTCGAAGCGCTTTTCTGGACTTTAGATACTCAAGGTCGTGGCTACATCACAGCGCAAGAATTCTACGATCACCTGAACAAATTTTCCTCTCAGCACAGTGATTCTGTATCGGTGCAGCTACCAGGACTCTCTATTGATGCTTTAACGCAACGTATCCGTCTCCCACGGTCAGTTCAAAAGTACTCGAGAAAATGTTGGTGGAACTACCACGTTTGCAGGCAATTTGCGGGCGGATGGATACCAAGCAGACTGGTACGGTCTCCACGACTGAAATGCTGCAGGCCACTCAAGAGTTGGGTATCATGGCCTCTATCGCAGACAAACACGCTGCAATTGAAGCTCTCAGTCGAGATGAATTCCACGAGCAAGCTGATCAGATTCCGTACCATTCTCTCGAAGACCGTCTTGGAGCGGTCTGCAGTGACCTACTTTCGCCCAAAAAGCGCATGAAACATCTCTCCACCACCTCCGTGCTGATGGCTCCTTACGAAGAACGAGTTCAGCCTGTAAATGTTACAACTTCGTACACCCAAGACTCACGCAACAGCGATGCTCTTTGGAACTGTCCACGTCGACGCATTCTCCAAGATCATCCTGCTGCCAGATCATCTATCCGAATTGCTGACGAGGTTAATTACCCCGAGGACGAACACACACCAACCCGACCACCAAGGAGGTCGACAGGAGTTGAAGATGTCAAGTCTCGACAGGAGCAAAGACATCGCATTGCTCTCGTTGGGGTCTTACAGGATTTACTAGAGCGACGCAGCGACTTGAAGACTGCTCTTGATTTGCATCGCCGTGCAGATGCTCGTGGCCAAGTTACCAAGAAGGATCTCGTGGAGATCTTGCTCACTTCTCGCTTGAATTTGCATTTCGCGAGTGGTGCTCCAGCAGCTCAAGAGCTTGTGGACGAGCTGTACCCCTCACTCAGACCGGAGAGCGGCCTGGGGTTCTTAGATGTCTTGCGTCGCATCAGTGAACTTCTAGGCGAGGTCACGAAGGAACTGTCCTTGACGCCGCCGCCACCCGGTCACGGACCCCGTCGACTTTCTCCACCAACCCATACCAGCAGCCGCAGCGACCAAGTGGACGGAGGGTAAATGCAAGTCTCGACATCCATAGCTCGGTGTTACCTACGATGACAGGGCTATTCTCGAAATCCTCCTCATTCCCCAACCCAACCATTTTTGCTGGGAGGGCGACAACAGTTCGCCGCAAACTCCTCCAGGACAGCAGGCTGAAAAACCTTTTGAGCTCGGACTACGGTCTACAGAGTGCTGCGGTTCTGGTGAGGCACGCGTTCAAGGGATTGGCTCCACGTGAGATGGTTGTGCCCATCGACAACGGCGAGTTTGAATCGACGTGTCGTGCCAGTGACATCAAACACGTGTGCTACCGACTCGGACTTGACCTGGATTTGCACGAACAACAATTCGTGGCAAGCAATGTGGACACAGGCGGCTTCGTGTCTTCTCCGGGTCTGCTCCACTTCTTCACAAAACTCGCGCAAACAAGTGACTTATCTGCTCCAAACTCGTTCGGCAAAGAGAAAGACATGGAACTGGACAAACCTCGGTCCGTGACGTTCTGTGAAGACGGACAATACTACGAGAGCATCGGAGGGAGACAAGCAGCAAACGCTCTCACACATTGATATTGTGGTAAATCAAGATACTAATCCAGTCACAAAATAAACTTTCAAGCACATTCAACTTGTTGGTTGTCAACACGCTATAAATACTTGAATACCAATTTAGAGAGCTTCAGCACCTCGTCCTTCCTTCATTGCATCTTGTGTTTGGTTTCTATCGCAAGTACTTTGAGGTCCTTGCATTGTCCATGACTTCAGTCCCGTCGGGTCGAGGATTGCCTCGACTGAAATACGCGCCAGCAGCCTCTCAGCAGCTCACGTTGACAAAGGATGCGGCCAAGATGAATCGGGTGACCAGCGGTATCGGTGGGGCCTTAGACAGTGTACAACTGCGAATCGAAATGCTGACACGTGAGATCAAAGCTGATGAGAAGGGCAAGAAAGAGTACGACGAGCAGCTTTTCCGACTGTCCGAGCGGCGCAAAGACTTGGATTCCAAGTTGAAGGAGTGCCGCGAATGGAGCGCGCTCTTCGAAAGCAAAATCAAACCCCTTGCTGGCAAATACACGGAGACGACGGACGGGATGCAGGTGCAGTACAACGAGGCCAAGTTACGTCACGCTCAAGGTATTGTCGTGCTCATGGAGAACTTCGACTACCACCCAGAGTTCAAACGCTTCAGCGATACCTTTTCGGCCGTGCCCTTCAAACCGAAGTAGATGGAGCTTAAGCTCATGACTGCAAGTGCAGTTCGATGAAAAATATCTACTACATTTGCATTTGCTTTGATAAGCTCCTATCGAAATGTAAGCAGTCGAAAGTTCATTTAGTTTTGTAGATCTGAAGGATGAAGCCGCTTACTACGTCCTACAAATGATCGGAGCGTGCAACGATCATCTCCAGCTCGAAAGCGGCAGGCAGTCGCCGATACTTTTGTCTCGAGCCGCCCAGTCCATTTCTGAGCGAGAGAAGACAACACGCCCAGTCTCATCTATCAAGGAAAACAATGGATTAGAAACAGCTCGTCGGTCAATTAATCGAAACGAGTGCGTTTCGTACCGGGTTTGAGTAGGTAGGTGTTAAACCAGATCTTGAAATGCTTGGAACGCATGCATCCGTTGACGCGTTCACGGTAGAACTCGATCAAAATGCATCCACGGATCTCCTCGTGCAACTCGAACTCATTGCGGCCGATCTCTTGGTGGAGCAGCGTCTTGGGGGACCCGTCAGGGCTC
Source organism: Phytophthora syringae (assembly GCA_012656105.1). Taxonomy (NCBI): domain Eukaryota; phylum Oomycota; class Peronosporomycetes; order Peronosporales; family Peronosporaceae; genus Phytophthora; species Phytophthora syringae. Next base: position 177,817 of record JAAKBD010000012.1, read on the forward strand.
AGTCTGAAGACGCGCAGTCTCAGCGTGGGAAGTTTGGTTGCCGTCAGTGTGTTGCGCAACATCAACTTCTGGATAGTGAAGGCCGGCTCTACATGCAGTATAACTTGTCCTGGCACCGAAGCCTGGGCATGCAGAGCAGCGTAGTAGTTCACCCATTTCTTCTGGCTGACAACCGTAAGACCGCGTCGATCATGGACGCGTTCACGATTGTACCGATCGATTGCATCAGTGGCAGAAGACGTGAAGCCCATTCGTATGAGGAGCATGCACGCCATCATACCAGCTCGGCCCTTTCCAGCCTGATGATAATTTCTTGAGTCAAACTTCACACACCAGATCGACAAGAGTTCCAGAGTATCGTACCTTGCAGTGGAGCGCCACGACATGTTTTTCGTTGGCATCAAGCCAAGCTGCTGCTTCCTCACAGAAGGCCATCCTACAGTGAAAAAAGTAAAAATCTGAGCATTGGCGTCGAGTGTGTACGCTCTTAATTTAATACGTACATCATCTGGAACGTCGGGACATTGTGGTCTTCAATGGGGAAGCTCTTGGCACGTCCCTCAAAGATTGTTGGCGAGTAGCTGAGCAAGATATTCACCATCAGTACCCCATAAAATGATCATTGAGGTGGCCACCACTTTACCATCTACTGGCTTCGTCACAGAAGTTAAAGACAAAGTAGTCGTCTGTGTGACGCTCGTCCAGAAACTGCTGCACCTCCGACCGCGGGTTCCGGAACAGGAACTCCACACCCACAGCTGGGTAGCCTGTACCACGTCACATATTTTCTTAGTTTGGCAGGTTCTAAAAAATAGGCATGGTCTCCGTTATTTGTGTTTACGGACCCATGACGATGACCCGCGGGTGCACGTAGCCCAGGTCCAAATCATAGCCGTCCTGCTGGAAACGACGCTTGTTCTGGGACACGAGCGCCCTCGGCACCGCCAAGAGGTGGCGACAGGGCGAGCAGCGCGGCGCCATGACGGACAAGAATTTCGCTGTCTTTCTTGAGTGCAAGTCGGGGAATGAGGAAAGTAACGGCCATTGTCTTGAAGTTAAGTATGCTTTTCTCGTCCTGTCTGTGCCGAAAGGCTGCAGCTGTGGCTTCCAGCGAAAATCTACTTCTCCGGAATTCGCCGTTCAAATATAGCGTTTTGTATGCAATTCGCCGTGCAGACTGCACGCCGAATTCACAGAATGCAAAGATTTCAAGTATACAAAACCCAAGTGTAATCTCTGGAATGCAACATTTGCTGGAAAATCGTCGTGCAATTTGCTCGAAGCAATTTATCAATACAGCGCAGCATAAGCAAGTTGACGGTTCGTTACCAATTCATGTATGTCAATGTGTATTTAAGCTCTTTAGCTCTCGTGCTAACGTCCTTCACGACAACTGATCCAATCTTCGCTGCCTTCCCTTGTTCGACGAAATCGAGAAGAAAGTCGGCTATTAATCTATGCGAAGAGGAGCCCTGCCGAGTTGATTGAGCGAAGAGAAGCCCTGCCGAGTTGATTGAGCTGTATGCTCGGCACACCTCCTCATTGGACAATAGCGATTCAACATGACGAATTAGGCGCTGGAGCTCTGATAAGTGAACTTTCGCTTCTCTAGCTGACATGTCGTTTTTTAAAGCATCCGCGGTGGATGTCCTGCACACCAGTTCTTCTTCACAACGCGGAGTGTTCCTGAAGGCAGCACAAATTCCCTAGGAACTCTGTGAAAAATTCCATCCCACGTGTATAGCTCTGATTGTGGAGTCGTTGTAGCATTAGCAGTTGAGACGCTGCTCAGAGCGTCGCTAGGTCTATAGGACTCACTAATGGCGACCTTAAAGCCATACCGCAGTTGCATCTCCATTGGTCGATCTCAGCTCACGAAATAATTGTACGAAAAGCAACGGGCGACGGTCTTCATCAGCGGTATTGTGAAGCCATTCCAAGAAGTGGGCGAGAGCTCGGATGTATACGTATTTCGTTGCTTTGGCAGTCGGACTCCCCAGCACTTCCTCGACACGAGCGTCAAGCTCTTCCATCGCTTTTGCCAAGTGATCTTTCAAGTAAAACAAAACCCACACTACGAAAAAGCATAAATATTCGTCGTGCACGTTGCACGACGAATTCCATTTATATTTGTGTCCAGCGAGAACAGCGTCAAACAAGTGAGACACTTGGGGTGCGAATGAATTATTTTTTCTTGGCACGGTATCCGATAGCGACGATAGAAGACGGTGGAAGTCTTCTGATGACTACGTCCAGTAGTACGAGGTTATCAAAAGGATGACGAGGCTGTCCTTGCCGTTTTCCACAGGAAACCCTGGCACTGCTTGGTAAACGGTAGCCAGGCCTCCATAATTGAGGGAAATCGGACCTGTTTCCCTCGCTGTACCTCAATTAAGAAGCCCGGTCATACCTCAGTTAAGATAGACCAAAGACACCAGAGCATTGGCAACATCGTCAAATACTTCGCTATTGATAGCACTATCCATGTATAGTGCTGAGTAAATTCTCCCTGGAGTCTAATCGTACATGTATCTTGCCCGCTTTCACAGTACGGTCCTCCACTTTCCATACTGGAACCCTGTACCAATAGCGATGCTTGATGTTACTATAGTTAGGGCATGCCAAATCCCAATTCTGGCCAAAAGAAAGAGCTTTTGACACCCGCACTCCGCACTACCTAGTACAGTACTGCCAAATGCCAGCCCCTCCGATGCTATTCCAGCTGCCAAATTTGATATTCACTATAGCTGCCGCCAAATAGAGCTCATAGATAAGTAAGGTAAATACAAGTCGTATGCCGAGCAATTAACCCAGGCTTTATGTATTATATAGCCTGGTGGATGATAAAGTAGTTATCGTTGTCGTCGATGCTCCCGAACACTCCCCGACTTATGCCAACCGGCCCGAACAGGTATCGGTGCCGCAACGCTCGCCTGGACGGCTCACGTCACAGCGGCTAGGCGAACTCGCGAGACGCTCAAGTGGACCCAGGCGGGCGCACGAACGACGGTGGCGGACGGCCCCCGCGCGGTTACTTCCTGCCCCGTAGACTAGTCACTTCGTGCTCGTAATGAAGCTCACCTTGAGAAATTGGTCGTTAGCTCAGGTGTCACTTTATTCAGTCAGCTTTGTGTCCAAATAGCAACTGAGGGCTCACAGACGCTCGCCTAGCCACACACTGCCTATTCCCTATCTCCTGTGCCCTTTCGCATTGTCCAGCGACAACGAAGGCTCGTAGTAGTACATGGGCATCAGCGCTCTCGCTTCGTCCTTGCTCATAGTTCTCTTGCGGTTGCCTGTCTTCCATGTGCCCACTACAACAGTCACCACAATTGATCAGCCATTTCAGTATCATCAAGCACCAGCTACAACACCGGAACGCACCATCAGGGGCAGTTTGAGCGCAGCAGTTGTCGGCGCCCATGAGTTCTCTGCGTTCTTCTTGTCGGTCTTTTCCACGCCGCGTTGATTTCACCACTGAAGTCGACCAAAGTTCTAGTGTCGACCATGACAACGAGAAAGAGCAGCACCAAACCAAATCCAGCAGCTTCGAACTTGTAGCTTTCCGCTTTTTCACGAGATGATGCAGTACTGTAGCTATATGTGCTGGTTGCACGAATGTTGACCCAGGCCGACTGGGTCAACATTCACCTTTGTAGGACGCTGTATGATTCTTCATAAGTTATTTCGTCGACATGCTATGGAAACTGTAAATAATTATGTATTGAGTAATTACAAATGTATCCAATTATGCGTTTTTACAGGAAATTTGACGGTTCACGATCCGCCCTAAAACTCTGTATATAAATATCCAGAGAATTGTAAAAAAATGAGAATTAGAAGGAAAGAAACTGTGGATGTCAGAATTTAAAACAAAATGTAAAAATATGAGGGTGTCAGAATTAGAAAACAATCCGAACATAAATATCCGAACAAGTGGCCCACACCACTGTAGCCATCCCTTAGCCATCTCCAATAGTGCTGCAAGTGCATCATCACCTCCGTCCTTGCCCTCTAGCAGTCGCCTCTTCTCGCGCTTCTCGTCCCTTTCCCAGCGCATGGCTCCTCCGCCTCCAACCCCCGCGCGGCCGCCCGCCCCTTCTATTCGCGGCGGCTCCTCGTTCCGCCAACCGGCGCCCGTCCAGACGCCCGAGTGCACCACGCGTACGCTCGCGTTCGACTCGGCCTCCGTCTCCAGCGCCGCGAACGAGTTGCGCGCCAGGAAGCGCCGCCGACGAGTGGCCCAGGCCGCCCCTTTTCTCACCGCTCGCAGACCGCTGGACACGGGACAAGAAACGGGACAGGAGGACGTCATGAAGACGGCGGAGGACGCGGTGCGCCACGCGACGCTGTCAGGAGGACACTCGGATGACACCCAATCCAGTATAAAGTCCATGCCAATGCATAACAGGGACGTGAAGACGTCCACCGACGTCCTCCACCAGCAGCAGCTCGTGCAGCGCCTGCGGACGCTCGTGAACAGCTGCAGTCGCCAGCGCCACGCGACGTCCGCGCTCTTCTACGCGGACAAACTGGTGTCCATGTCCCCGAAACACGCAGACGACGTGCTGCTGTTCGCCGACGCGTGCTACGCGAGTCGGGAGTTCCACCGCGCAATTCACGCCATTAAAAGGCGAAATTGGTGGAACTGGAGGCTGAAAAGGGGGCAACTTGTACGCCGAGTCATGTGACGCTGAGAGCGGCGCTGCTGCTGGGCAAGTGCTTGGTACGAGACGAGTTTTTACGTGTTTTTAGTGGTTTTATTGCTGACTTTGTGGTTGTGAACCTTTTGTTGTTGCTGTAGCTGGCGATTAAGCAGAAGGAGGAGTGTCTGGAGCTGTTGGGGACGGTACTGCCCGAGAGAGAAAAGGAGGTGGTGGTGTTCGCGAAGAAGGTGCAGGTGGGGGCGAAGGGGAAGATGCGGAGGGGATTAATGTGGTGGCGTCGCTGGCGCTGCTGATGGGCGAGACGTTTGAAGCCATCGGCAACCGCGAGAACGCGACGGTCTACTTCCGCGTCGCGCTGCGTTGTGATGTGCACTGTGCAGAAGCGTTTTTCCACCTTTTGATAAGCAAATGCTATCGGCGCAAGAAGAAAAGGAGCTGGTGACGTCGCTGGACTTTTCAGCGGATGAAACGCAGATGCTGGCGCTGCTGTATAAGACGCACGTTGGAAAGGTACGGAATCTGTGCTTTTGTTGTCGTGGATTCACGCTGACCAACAGAGTTTGTGCCTTGATTTGTTTCATTACTTGCAGTATGACTCTACGCCGTCGGTTGAGGAGAAATTCACCGAAGTGGAGCAAGAATTCGGACTGGTGGATAACTTGGACTTGGTACGTTAAATACTTTTGTTTCTGCGATGCAGATGACTGACAGCTCTAACGTACGTGGATACAAAGAATGTTACGCGAGCCGAAACGTATTATTACCAGCACGACATCCAGCAAGCACATGAAATCTGTGAAAGGTATCAGCATACTCTTTTACTGCATCGTCCCAGTATTTTCTTCAGTACACTGTAGACTAACTGTACTTGTGTGAATGCTCCAGCATTCGCGACCGGGACCCGTTCAATTTCCGTGTGATTTCAGTATACGTCGGTACACTGGTAGAGCTGGGAAAGAAGCGAGATCTGTACCACTACGCACACCAAATGGTAAGCATCGTGGTCATAACGCCCGTTTCACGAAAAGCTCGCTTACCTGTATCTTTGTCGATAGGTCGATGTGTATCCAACTAAAGCATCAGCTTGGTACACTGTGGGCTGCTACTATCTTTTGATTCAGAAATACGAGGCTGCACAGCGATATTTCCAGTACGTTACCCGTCTTGTCACGAAATAATGGGAACTAGGACGGCCAACGAAGTTGAAAGAGCTAACACTCATCGGTGTGGTGTGTATTTTGTAGCAAAGCGACATCCCTAGAGCCGAGCTATGCGCCCGCATGGATTGGATTCGGTAATTCTTTTGCAGCGCAAGATGAAAGTGACCAGGCCATGTCATCATACCGGACGGCTTCCAGTCTGTTTCCTGGTTCCCACTTGCCACCTTTGTACATTGGTATGGAATACCTTCGTACCAACAACCTGGTCCAAGCACAGGAATTTATTCGGCAAGCTAGCGTCATCTGTCCCACCGACCCATTGGTCTACAACGAGTTGGGCAGTGTATTCTACAAGCAGAAAGACTACCCCCACGCAATCGAGATGTTCACCAAGGCGTTGCAGTTATGCAAAGGTCTTCCTGAGGTAAGAGCTTTGCCCTATGTCTTGTAAAAAGACCCGAGATCTTACTTTGTGTTTGTGTCCTGCTGGTAGCGACTCATGGAGGCGTGGGAGCCAACTCTGTTTAACCTCGGATACTCGTACCGCAAGCTACGGTACGTGTGATTTTGCAGCCTTGTAAAATAATGTGGCTAAAGGCTGAACATTTTATCACATATTGTCGTGAACAGGAAGTTTGATCAAGCTATCCACTTTTTCCAAAGTGCACTTCGGTTATCACCGCGGAATGTACGTTTGCTGAAAAAGCCAATCGCGATCTCCAACTGATCGAGGATAAAGTTGGGTGGTATGCTGACTATTTGGTTTGTTTCCCTCAGGCATCCATTCTGGCTGCCCTCGGCTTCACGTATCATATGAAGGGCAATCTCGAGCAAGCGATTGAGTCGTACCATGCGGTACGCGTTTTCGGCTCGTAATATTTTGTGTTGACTGTCGATGCTAACATGTTGCCCTCGTCCATGCTACAGGCACTTGCATATGCCCCTGAAGATACTCTCGCTGGATCCATGATTACCGTTGCGTTCGAGGAATCGTTGTCTGGCGGTCCAGGGTCATTCCCAGAGTTTGCTGATCCGCCGCCGAAAGATGCCCCCAAGACAAGCGGTCTCACTCCAATGAGTGCCGCGCTTACAGCTCGTCGCACAGCAAGTCTGGATAACAACGCACAACTATCTCGACGCCTGGACCAATCCTACAGCAGCATCGAACGCAGTCGACAGTCACTAGCGTGCTCGAGTCTGGATTTCTCGGATGACAGCTCCATGATGAACGTGGATGAAGACTGAGTGCTCCGAAACCTGGGATAGTTGGTTTACCCTGCTATGAAGTCAATTCTAACAATTGTATTCTGTTTCTTTTTCCCTACCGGTAGCTATGCCCAATATTGTTCTCCTGTGATGTTGTTGTAGTAGTAAGCTGCACCGGTGTACTGGTCGAAGAACTTTTCCCACGGATCTGGTGGGACTGCGTCTCCAGCGTTTTCGATTGTTGCTGGAGTGGATTCCGTTGCTGCTTCATCTTCAACTTGAGGATATTGCTGAACTGGTTGAGTCGTGGCAGGGTTCCCATAGCCCATTGGTGCGCCGTACATCATTGCTTGGTTGAACGCCATCGCCGCTGCTGCCTGGTACGCATAATTCGCTGCTGCCGCGGCGTAATTGGGCTGCATTCCCAACATCTGAGGGTACTGGCCGAATGCTTGTTGTCCGTAGTACGCAGCATTATTTTGCTCGTAGTAATGGTACTGACCGTACTGATCATAGTAGCCGTACTCGTCTGCGTAGCTTTCAGCAGCGGATGCCTCGACCGGATACCCATTGGCATCGACCTGTTCGGTGACAGCATAGTCGACATATCCAGCTGCTGCATCCTGCTCAACTTCACTAGTGAGTCCTGTTGCCGCCATCACAACGTCCAAAGCCTTCGCAGAGGGTGTTGATATCGGCCGAGTCCAGCTTGCTTCCTGCGTCCGAATGTTGTAGAAGTACGAAGCCTGCGCGTTCTCGTCCCAGTACTCGACCCACTCGTCCGCCTTCGACTCTGAATCTTCAGCTGTGTCCGTCTCGACTTCACCAGCTTCGATGAGAGCTTCCGCCACCTTCGCCTCAGCAGCTTCAATGGTTTCCTGCATGGCCTTCGCACGGTCTTCTCGCTCCTTGTCGATTTTGCGTTGAATGGCTTTCACGCGCTGTCGATCCAAGTACCCGCGAGCTCTGGACTGGATCTTCCTGGCCGATGAACTGCGTAGTGCGATGCGCTCCTTCTCCTTCCGAGCGCGCTCAAGCATTTCGGCTTCCAGCTCTTTGATCTCCTGCTCTCGTGCTCGAGCTTCGTCGTCCATCATGGCTTTGAGTCTTGCTAATGCTAACTCTTTCTGTTGTTCAGCCTTCAGTCGTAGACGCTGTTCCTCGTCGTGTATGTTGTCCATGGCTGCCAACTGTGTTTGTTGTAGTTTTACCAGCCGTTTGCGACCAATGTGCTTCAAACACACAGCCTGGATCTTCATTCGAGCTTGTTCCTTCTGGATGGCCAAGGCTGCTTGTTTCAAGTGCTCAGCTTGTTGTTGTAGCGTCCGGTCTTCCTTTTCCTGGTCTTCCTGCTTGCTGGTAGGTCTGCTGTGTAGCATTGCCGCCATTTTCAGCGCAACTAACTCCTCGTTTTCTTGTGTTTGCTTGGCAGCTTCCTTCTCTTGTTGAGCCTGTTTTTCCATCTCGAGTTTTTCACGCAGTCGTTGAGCTTCCACCTTCTTCTGCTGGTCTTGTTCAATTCGAGTGTCAATGTCGCGCTGCTGCATGAGTGTTTCAAGACGAAGACGAGCTAATTCTTGAGCTTCCTCTCGACGCCGCTCTTCCTCTTCTTCACGCTGTCGAACCAACTCATCGCGTAATTTCGCTGCTTCAGCATCAGCACTACTCGCCTGGAACATCAGCTGCATCTTGAGCTTGAGCAGCTCTTCCTCTTGTTCCTGACGAAGTCTCTCGATCTCATCGTGAGCTTTCTCGGACGCCATCATGGAAATACGTTTCTCAAACTCTCGTCGACGCTGAAGCAGAAGGCGTCGAGCTCCAGCCCGCCGCATGGCACATTGAATCACGACCGCGGCATGATTTTGAGTGATCCGAAGCTCTTCTCTCTTCTTTCGGAGATCAATTTCACGCATACGATGGAGATAGTGACAGCGTGCAAGGAACCGCCGACCGCAGCATTGAATTTTCGTGGCAGCACGCGTCTTCGCCTGGTGAACCAACCGTTCAAGCGCTAGACGAGCTTCTTCGCGGTGTTTTCGCTGAAGTTCGTCCACTATTTTGCGGCCTTGTTTGCCTCGAAACACCTTTTGGATCCGGAGAGCGGCTTTCACTCGAGTACGTTGTTGAGAAGCGAGTTTCGCACGCTCTTGGTCGAGTTTGCGGCGTTCTGCGCGAGCTAGTTTTCCTCTCGCGATGACCTGAATGCGCTTCGCTGCCTCGTTTTCTTGGTACTGATGAGCTTTTTGCGCTTGGAGCAGCAAATGCGAAGCTAAGCGGCCATGATAGCCACGCCAGAAGGCCTGGATCTTCAACGCGCTGCTGGTCATGAGTGTGAAGTTCATCCATTTCAACCGTTCGTAGCGAGCACGCTGCGCTTGACGACGAGCGAGATACCCGCGGAACATGGACTGGATAACCACAGCACTGGTAAGTCTTCGGAACTTTTCCAGCTTCAGGGCCTCTAAACGACGTTGTTTATCCAGCAAATAATGCTTTCGAGTGACAGTGCAACGCCATCGCGCCTGGATTCTCGTCGCTGCCTGGCGTTCAAGTGCTTGTCGCTCCTTAAACTGTTTTTCGGTTCGCAACATGTGCAGCCGACGTCGTGAGCGACAAACTCGGAAGAAACACTGGATGGCCAACGCTGCTTGGATCTGCTGTCGCAACTTGAGTACTCGACATCTCGCAAGAAAACCTCTCGTGTATCGCTGAAGAACCGCGACGCTGCGTTCTCGCAACCGGTTCAGTGCTCGACGTTTGCGTTCTCTTCGCGCGAGAAAACTACGAATGCCGCACTGAATCACGACGGCGCTATCGTTTTCGAGCTTGGTCAGCTGAATCACACGGAGAAGTTCACGTCGCTGGAAATTTCGGAACGCGCGTTGGATGCGGCAGGCTGCGAGTGTCTCCTTTGTGCCTTGAAAAGTGCCCGGGTGAGGCGTTTACCAGAGTATCCGCGGTAACATCTCTGTAGCAGACATGCCGCCTCGTACTCTAACTTTGCCTGGCGCTTTCGACTCGCGAACATTCTCGCTAACCCACCTCGAATGAGTGTCTGGATGTGGAGGACTGCAACTTCTTCTTGTAGTCGCACTCGGAGCAAGCGCGCAAGGTCTCCGCGTACAACGCGCTGGATTTCGATCGCTGCCGAGTGGAGCTCATTGCGAGCATCGAGAATGCACTCGGTCTTCCAGCGCGCAAATTTGCGTCGCGTAACCTTCCGCCTCCACTTGTTCATGATTGCAGTCATCTTTTGACTCGCTTTGCACTTGAGAAACATGTTGGCCTTGATCTTGTTGCGCTCGAACATGAAGAAGGCCGACCACTTCCGAAACGCACGTGAAATTTGCTGCGATTGAAGCCGTACGAAGAGCTGGTGCACTTTTTCCATACCCCACCGATGGCAGAAAACCTGTGCTTTGAGTGACCTCACGGGGCAGTGCTGCTGGACCCACTGCAAACCCTCCCGAACCTTCGAATTGAGCTCCTGAATTCCGTATTCGGAGAGTGCAAGTTCTCGTCGTAGATCTCCAATATCGACTTTGGAGCCTGGCCGAAGACTCGATGGAGTAGGTCGAGCAGCTAGCGAGCGACTTTGAGGCTGATGCCGCTTGGTTTGTCGTGCTGCGAGTTTTAACGGAGGCAAAACTGGACCGGGAGCTCCTACATTTCTCGCGAGGCCAGGACTAACCGTACTGCTAAGCGGTGAAGATCCGTTGCCGTTCACTCCCATCTGATTAGCGACTTGCAGCAGTCGCTTTCGAGCCCGCATCAGGGCGATGAACTCGTCAAAGTTGATTTCGCCGTCATGATCCGTATCAGCTTGTTGAATGACCGACGCTAGTTCAGCGTCATCCATTTCTTCACCAGAGGCTAGCAGAAGCTGTCGTAACTCACCGGGAGAGATGGATCCGCTATCATCGGCGTCAAACTCGTGGAATTCCTCATAGTACCTTTGCGTCATGGATCCGTCGTCCTCAGAAGCACCAGGCTTCGAGTCATTTCCAAAGGCAGCATCGAGACGCTCGTACTCTTCCAGCGTCAAGTTTAAGTGCGTAGCGATGACCATCTTTTGTCTCTGCACTTCGTCACGGTCTTCAAGTGGAGTCACCGGTCTTTCCGTTCGTTCTTGGTTGTCGGAATCGTAGTCGAACGCTGGTCGACGCTTCATTGCTGACCGGTGCTCTCCGACATGTTGCAAAGTGACTTTCTTCCTCGTTTTCCGTCGACCGTGTTTGGTAGGAGATAAATACACCGCAGCAGTACCGGCGTCAAGAAGTTCTTGTGCGGATGGTCGAACCTTGGCCGAGTCAAGACGAAGAGCTTTTCGACGAAGTTTGTGCTTCGACAAGTGACCTGCTTGTCTCCTCCGTTTCCGAAGTCGAGTTTTCATGTCCACCAATGAGTTGGTACTGGGATTTAAAGCTTCGAGTCTGGCTGGTGGGGCTGGTCGTCGAGAAGGACGGAAGCTCAGTGAACTTCCGTAGTCGTCGCTACTTCTGGGACGACGTCGAGAGTCGGACGGTGGTAACAAACTCTTTAAACTATTGAGATCCAGGTAGAACAGCGAGTTGTCGCTGGTTGAAAGCGAAAGACTCGGAGGAGGTAGAGACAGCACAGGAAGCGGGCCGACGTTCGAGCTCTGGAATAACCACGGTTCATGTTGTTGGGTGTCCCGGGAGGAACTCGGCGACGACGACGATATAAAGTTTGCGTCTTGGCATTTGCGACTGGAAGGGCCGGTGAAAGATGAGATGCTGGCGCTAACGAGCGACTGAAGTGGCGATCGTCTTCGTGATTGTTGTTGGTCATTGCAGATCGAACACTTTCTTCGGTGCCTCCCACGAGCAGAAGTCAATTCCAGATCGAAACGGACATCCCCAATTATACGTTTTACCTTACGTAAAAGTATTTTGTTTGTTTCGACGAGAAAACAATCGACGTTAAAAAAGTTTGCTCGCTGTTCTTTCCCAGTTTGTGGTTAATATCAACTCTGTCTGCTAGTTTTTGTTTTTGGCGGAAAACGTCCTTCTCTTCATCGGTTCCTTCTCCATTGCTCGACTCTTGCATCTGCCGATGAACACTGGCCGTACTCTCACGTTAATATTAACGTGAGAGTACGGACAGTACCGGTATGTTTGATTTTGCCAGGAAATCCGTCTCATTCATTCCATTCGTCACTTGAACGAAGATGCACGATACCTCCACAGAAAATCGGGATCACCAAATCCGATCGCTTGTCACTTCGACGCGGTAGGAGAACGCACCATATTCCCAATCGATATTGAAATAAACGAGTCATTGGTTTAGCTGCTAAACGCCAGAGATGTAGTAGAGGAGGTCTCAGAGTGGAACTCATAGTTTGGTATATTTACCCGTATGAATTACGCTTTCATCACCACACTTGCTCTTATCAGCCGTAGATCGAGTCCCAATAGTCTTCCCAATCATCATACCCGCCGTACATTCCGCCGTCCAACTCATCAGACTCGTATAAATATGAAGTATAACTCCGATGATACTCATAATTGTCGTACAGTTCGTCGTTGCAATGCAAACAGTCATCGCGCCGAATCGATGGAGCCAATTGCGTAGGACCGCACTGATGTTTCCAGTAGTAAGGTGAGCGCCACCCGTCTGTGCTGAGCGAGGACGCTAGCCTCCAACAGCGGTAAAACCCATCCCCTGCCTTCAACGGCGGAACTCGCTTTCGTGGTGCGTAGTCTTCACCAAGTCTTGGCAAAATTGAAAGTGAGAACTTGTCCTCTGCCTGTAGTCTCAGTACATATCTTTTCTGCTCTAGTTCGCATGAAGTTCTTCATGTCATCTTCCATCGTGGCGATATCCAACCGTCTACGTGTAGAAGCCAACATCTAAACATCTTGTTTGACCATCGAGGAATTGGCAAGTGAAAAGACAAAGTCGCGAAGAAGCTATAAAATTCGAGCAAATCAATCATCGTCCGTGACGACTTCCGACACTAGCTCGCGGAACCTTGGAGTGTCGGATCACCCGAGAAGATTATTAATGCAGCGACTACAGCAGTCGCACACCGATGATTTGGGCTGGCTCAACAATAGAGCGCTTAAGCAGTTCAGAACGAAACGAAAATCTGATAAGTTCTGATAATTTTAAGCAAAATTCGTTTCGTTGTCGTCTTTGGAGACGATAAGTTGCGTGGCTGCTTTACAGCACGAAACGGAATCAGACATTTTTTCAGTATGAATTTTGCGGCCTGCTCCCTGCCGTGGTGGACTCTGACAACGACGACGACATCCTCACATCCCGCCGCGTGGCGAGGGAGCTGCCTTCTGCATCAAGCGTGAAGCAAGTTCATGACTGGGAAGCGGCTGTACGACTACGCCGCTCTGGCTTATCAATTCTGTACTTAGTATGTGTCGTGTTCGATTTGGCATCGACAAGATCACGGATGCTATTCTACTGTTTCACGCACCGCCAACACGTCTACTAAGCCGCAATGGAGCTTCTGTCGCAGCTATTTCCTCGTAGCTGCGACAGAAGCTCGAGTCATATTCTCATCCTGCTTTACATCACATCATGGCTCTCAGCCATCAGCATGTTGCTCAACTTGGGGGCTCTTGCGGTGAAGAAGGAGGGGGCGTCCTGTAGCTCGCCAAATCGCCGAGAAGGCTGTCGCTTTCGCTGCTGTCTGTACCGGTAGCAGCAACAGCGCCATTGCAATCTTAGAGGGGAGTTAGATGTAAAAATGATTTGATGATCGATTTTCGTTTCGTTGGTGCTGCTTAGAGCATCTTCACCAGTGCGGGTATTCGGAGGCTAAACCCAAATTTAGCAGCAGAAAATAGCTTTTGAGCTTTCATCACTGCGGCTATCCAGGTGCTAAAAATAGCAGAGGACCGCTCAATGCCAAATCGAATGCCAGATTTGACATTGAAACTAGCCGCAGCCAAAGCAGCCCAAGCACAGCATGTCGAGGAGTTCAACCCCTTCGAAGCAACGCGGAGCCAACTACAAGACTGTGGAGGACAAGGTGCTTTACGAGTCATGGTTATCTGTCAGTCAAGACCCAGTATACGGCATATACCAATCGGGTGACGCCTTTTACACCAAGGTAAAGGCCTCCTTCGACGCCGAGCTCGCTCGACAAGAAGTTGTTGCTGGCGATCGGCCTGTGCAATCGTTGAGCTCTCGCTTCCAGACTATATCGCAAGCCGTTTCGAAGTTTGTGGCCTGCCACAACAAGGTGGTGAACATTTGCGCAAGTGGTCGTACCCCAGTCGACCAAGAACATGACGCGGTTGCGCTGTATGAATCCATTCCCAAGAACGGGAAGTTCAAGTTCATGCAGTGCAGGTATATATTGCGGGACTCTGACAAGTGGGGGCGTGGCGATCATCAAATGAAAAACGCTCTTCAAGTAAACGTTCCGCCAACGGACGTGTGGTACGTCAAGGGGTAGTCCTTCGTGCGACGAGCCATCCGGGCCAAACCGAGGTGAAAACGACGAAGACACACACGACATCGCTAACGATGATCAACCCAAGGGTGTTTCTCGAGCTAAACTCGATCGTGCTAACCTTGCACTCTATGCACGACAGGTTAAAGCTGCAGAGCGAGCTGCTGCAAATGCTGAAAAGCGCATCAACGTGGCGCAAGAACATCTCGAGCTGAGTCTTTTTAGTGCACAACCAAATCCAAACGACGATCTTGCCGCAGAGTATCTCAAATTGAAGAAGGAGGGCATTCTAAAGCGCCTTCGCGTGCAGAATTCGGCTAGCAGCGCCCAATCGAGAAGTTCAGCCTACACCCATGATCCTGCCGTGGTTATTGACCGAAACATCGCCCACAACGTAAACGGAACACTGGATAACTCCGTCGGCGACGACGCAGTCGACAACACCGCTGCAAATGCAAGTGCAGTAGTTTAGATAATATTCCCTTGCATTCATAACACTTCTTTTTCTTTCTCTCTACAGCGAACTCACAATAAAAAATAAATCTATTGAAATATATACGTGTGGAATTGACCTTAACTTTCTGCTCCTCAAACCAAATTACTCCTGGAGGTCACCATGCATCTTCCATAGGTGTTCAACTAAGTCTTTTTGAAGTTGTACGTGGCGCTGCGTATCACGTAGCTTCGATGTGTTTACGATCAGACTTGCCACGGCATGTAGTCGCGCTACCTGCTGAGGTCGCGATACCTTAAACGAAGGTAAACCACCAGGCTGGTTTCGCTCGTCGAGTAGATCCGTGAACTTATCTTGTTGACGTAGTTCTCTTTCGTCCTCGATGATCATGTTATGCATGATAATGCACGCTCGCATCACTTTGTCCATTTTGGTCGGACTCCAAAGACGACACGGTGTGTCAAGAATTCGCCACCGCGCTTGGAGAACGCCGAAACACCTCTCAACATCCTTTCTTAGTGCTTCTTGTTTCTTTGCGTAGTATTGCCGCTTGTTGCCTTGAGGCTTCTCGATTGTCTTGGCAAACACTGGCCACTCTGGATAAATCCCATCAGCAAGCATGTACGGCATGTCGTACGCATTTTCTGCAACATCGAGAACTCTTAGAATTGAATATAGTAAAACAAAAGTACCCACATCTTAATTTACCGTTTATGTTGTACTCGACGCGCAATGCCTCGCCACGAAGGTTTGGGTCAAACAATGGAGATTGCTCCAATATGTTTATGTCGTTCAGCGAGCCGGGGATCCAAAATTGTAGTGCCAAATTCGTAGGTCGTAGTCTGCCACAGCTTCAAGTACCTTCGTTGGTTTCTTCTCCTTGCCTTTGTGCTGCCCAGCTAATGATGATGGGCAATTCTTCCATTCCCAATGCATACAGTCGATTGAGCCCACCATACCAGGAAAACCACGCAGCGAATTCTGCTGGAGAAGACGCAACATCTCATCTTGTCTCGGCGGGCGTAAGTATTCATCACTAAAGACTGCAATGACTGCGTCACAAAAATGTTCAACACAATCACGGACGGTAGGAGCTGACATCTCGAAATTTTTGTCAATCGCATCGAAAGAAGAAGAGTAGGCTAGAACTCTCAAAGCTGCAGTAATTTTTAACAAACTTGATATCCCCACTTTGCCTGCTGCGTTCTGTTTCTGAGTGAAGAATGGATCGTGGTCCAATACCCCGATAGAAATCTTGGAAAACAAACGGCGCGACATTCGAAAACGCCTGCGAAAGTCTTTGTCGTCGAAGACTGGTTCGGGGTCAAAGTACTGCTGTAGCAGACGAACGTGGCGTCCAAGCCAGTCACGTCTCTTGTTCGGTGCTCGTCCTAGTAGTGACCCTCCTGGTCCTCGTTTCACACCAAGCACAGGTGGGCGAGCTTGGTAAAGGATATCGGCGAGAACTTCCTCTTCCTCATCTTCTTGAAGCAGCATCTCAGTCTGGTTAAAAGCTGCTGCAAGATCCATGGCGGCCTCTGACCTCCCCACTGATTGTTGAAATATAGCCGTGTTGGTGAACGCGCAGTTGTTACGCTGCTAAATAAAAATAGCTATGCCACTTTTTGTGGTTATGCTTAGGATAGAATAGCCGCACTGGTGAAGATGCTCTTACGTGCCATTTTGGGAGTTCGTTCTGAAATCGCATAACGATTTTTTTCGTTGTGAAAGTCGTTTCGTGCTGCAGCTTAAACGCTCTAATAATTCTCCCGGTGCGGCAGACACTACGGACTCATAGCGAACTCCTGCGTTAATCTGATCGAATACATTGTTGCGTATTTTGCTGAACTGTGGGTGAAACTTGGTTTCAAGCTAGACGCCTTCTCTCACATCATTAATGGTGTTGACAAACTTAACTCGTCGGTCGAGAGTGGCGGGTTTCACCTTTTCCGACTGTGAAGTGGGTATGAGAACACACCATACCGTAAATATTCCAACTGAGTTTGACTCTTCCAACCTGGTACCGGTATAAACAGTTCGAGGTTTTTTGCTTGGGTTTAACCTCGCTGTCAGTTTTCTCTCAGACCAGTAATCTAGCAGCAGCACGACCGCCCGAAGTCGTGCAGTCGCCCGGAAGTTCGTCCACGGTGAGCCTGTCCTGTATACCTCGATGCTGATAGTCGTGTACTAAGTGTTTGTGTGTGTTGCTGCGCTGTGCTTTGTTGTGTGCGTTGTCTTATGTTCTGTGTTATATGTTTAGCTCTGTAGTGTTCAAAGTTGACTGATGGTTCTGCGCTACCATTTGAGTGGGTGCGAGGGTGCGGGGCGGAGGGACTGTATATTTGGTGTCGGCACTACGTGCTGGAAGCGGCTGTCAGCTGCTCGTTCTGTTTGATGAGCTCATGCCGGCCTGCAGGGCCGTGTATGAGTAGATGACCGTGTGTCGAGCGGAGTCCCACCGTGGGCAGGACCGTGTACGCGTATCGAGCTGGCGAATATTTATGGGTTGTATACTCGCGTCTTACGCTGATGTTCCCACCCACTTGCAGCGTTGTGTATGGGTTTAATACGCTTGCATCGAGCCGATCTCCCATCAGGGTCCAATACTGTGTGTGGGTTAATTACCTGCCCGCATGCAGGGCCGAGTATTGGGTGATTGCATGCAGGGATGCGTCCAGAGATTTGACCCTCGTGCTGGACTCGCGTTGAACTGCGCGCTCCGTGTGGATGTGGGTCGAGGACAGGTATGCTGTTGTTTGACAGAGGTCGAGCATATACGTATTGTGTTGAATGGATACTGATCTGAGACGTGTATTTCGTGTGCATTAATAGGGAATGTTGATAGGAGAAGCGCACGAAAGCAGGTAGTGCGGTCTGTGACGTCGGGTCAACAAAATCACCATCAAAGAAACGTTGTCGGAACTGGGAAAGACGACTTTCGAGTTGACCTGTCTTGTGCAGAGCTCTCATGGCTTTAATGATGGAGCCGACGGCTACAGCTTGCGACCCCATTGTCTTCAAATAATCGAGTGTGTGTTTTTCAGCGTCAGCGCCAAGTGCATGAACTTCTGCTTTGAAAGCTAGTGAGGTTGCGTCCAGTTTGAACACAGACGGTAAGCAGAGCATCACGTACGCGACTGCGTGTCTTGACTCGTGGAGGGTTGCTTTACTAACTCTTGCTGATTCGTATACGCGTGGAACAGAAGTAAACCACTCGAACCAAACCGTGACAAGTGCTTTGGAGGCGCGTTTGCGCGCGCTTTGGCTGCCCTTGAGCCGATGCGTCGCGGTGCTGCTCTATAGTGTTTTGGGTTTGCTGGTCAATAGATGCTGATTTCGGTTCCAATGCGTGGGTAGTGTCGTCGGAAACCCAAATTGTGCCTGTCATTAGGTCTTTGTCCACAGCGTAACGACAGGTGTCATACTTGTCTTCGTATTTCTGAAAGAAAAGATAATTAGCATTAGCAAACGTTGTAGCGGAGAAGAAACGGGCAAAACTTACTTGTTTCAGAGTGTCAGGCGATTCTGGGGCAAAGAGATCCGTAAGGTGAACGCGGATTAAGCGGCGACCGCTGCTAACAGTGTGCACGCTGCTCCAGATGAACCTTCCGTAGATGTAAGCGCCATCTGTGGTCTGAGGGTTTTCAGATACGTATTCAAAGAATGCTGTGAAAAGCAGCTATGGTTAATATCAAATTCAGTAGATGGTGTTGTGTTTGGAGAGATGAAGTTACCTTGTTTCGTCGGAATTGGGCGTGGGGCAGCGTCGTCATTGCTCTCGGCATGCTGTTGTAGTGGAGACTTGTAGTCTTTTGGAATAGGAATGCCACCTATTTCCATGTTGTTTGTATGGAGAACGTTTGGGTTCTGCGTGGTTGGATGCCAGTTGAGTTGTGAGCAACGCAAAGTGGAGGCGGCGCGGGGCTCCAACGGGAAGGAAGGAGAGGGCGAAGAAAACCCTAAAACGTTTCTAGTTGAAAGGCGCGAAAAATGGATCAATTTGTATCAAACGTGGTATGGAATGGAGCAATAAAGAAATGAATTAGTAGTTATGGTTATCTGGACGCCAATAGCCATCACTTCCTATATCCATGCGCCATTTGGTGACGTCTGTGTGTGGCTGTAATTGTTTCAGGATGCTCTTTTTGAACGCGGGTGAGAGGGGAAGACAACGTAGAAGTCGAGCTAGTCTTACACGAGATGTACCGACGTACAAGTGGCTAAGTAGCCATTTTGGTGCACCAGGTGTTCCTTCCAGATATAGTAAAACTCGGCGAAGGGTAGCACCTTGGGCTTTCCAAACAGTCATGACAAGTGCTAGTTCAACAGCGAGTTGTGGATATTTGAGCTCAATCGGTTTGGGTAGGAGCGTACGTGCGAGCTTGACGCTGTACTTGGCTTGATTATTGACAACAAGTCCAATCGGAATGATAATGCTGCTCTTTTGTGTTTGATGTCCTGCGTGATCAGTCATCCAAGTAGTCTCCAAATTATTTTCCGGAGGCCATGTCGTAGCGGGAATGGTATCACTATTTTGAGAAATTAACTGAACGTTAATGAAGTCAGGTGCGCATGGTAGATCGATCACATCCCCAACACAGGCCGAAATGGTTTCCAAATAATTGAGCACGCGATTGGTATTCTCATTGTCTTCCCAGGCCAGTGATATAAGCTTACACATAGTTCCATTGGCCACACCCCATTCCACATTGCCGTTGCCATTGTCAAGAATTTGGGAGGGACCACCTTGAACATAGTAGCCGAACAAGTTCGGGTAATCAGCGGCATTATAAATTAGATCGTGTAGAGCAAGCGGGAGATCTGGAATATTTTTTTCCAGCGAAAAACGACCGTGTTTGTACGGCGAGCAAGCAGTTCAGAAGCACATGCAGTTAGTGCAGCTTTGTCGATATTGCTAGTCACCAGTATGGTCGATTCATCCATCCATGCCGGGTCGTTTCCAACTTCAGTCGGTGTAAGCGCTGTAGTTACAATGCTAATCACATTGTCACTTAAAAGTTGCGAATTGTGTGTGGTAGAGTTGTCCGGGTATTCAGTCGGCAGGGCTCGAAAAGCGTCCAGGAGATTTTGCTGCTGTGGACATCCATGGGCTCTCTGCTGGGATTCGAGAAAAAATACGTGAAAGCGCCTGAATAGATCCCGGGCGTGGACGAGGATTGCGTTAGCGTTCAACTTGTACAGTGCTCGACACAGAGGGGTTCCCATAAGCGCTTCCAATTGCAAAAAGTCGCCTGCCTACAACAAAAGAGAAACAAACTTGGTGTTGGTTGGTGTCAAGCTGCAGTAGTCGAAGCAAACATACCCATAGAAGCGATTTTCCACCAAATGGCAGATCCGGATTGTAGATTAAACGCAACCGCTTGTCCATTTTCACCGCGAATTCAGCTCCAAGCATCGAAACTTCGTCAGTGACAATAAGGCCAACCGAGTTATCGAAAATGAGACGTAGTTCCGCCAGTTTAGAAGGAGAGAGACGGTCGCTGTCTCGTCCAATCTTGAAAGCGGCATGACAGGTCTTGCCACCAGGAAATTGGCTGGCAGCGGCACCGGTTGGACATGTAATCACTGTTTTCAATCCTCGCTTGAGCAGTTCTTTTTGCAGTTGGTGAATAACAAAAGATTTTCCTGTTCCGGAACCACCATGCATAAGCGAAAGTGTTTGAATTGGGTGGGGCTTGTCCAGGTTCGTTAAGATGTAATCAATAATCAGTTGCTGCTCTGGTGATGCCACAAAATTGTCGGCATCAAGGCGGGCTGGCATCCCAGGGGTCAGAAATCCCACCACCTTGAGGACTCGAGGAAGATTCCAGGCTCGATGTATTTGAAGCGCGGTCTCGAGAGGGCATCTTATGAATGCGGTGTGCTATAGCTTTGAGACTTGGCTGTGGATTGAGCATGGTGTTTTCAATCCCGTCGTTATGGCGGTATACGCTAGTTTGCAGAGTTGGCGCACGCACCGAGCTATTCCCCTCCTTTGTTTGGTTTCCGTTTTCATCACCCATGACCGACCAAAATATTGATTTCATCGCGTTGATGCTGTCGCGGTGAGTAGGATTACCGAGTGCAGCAGCTCTAGTTAGCCAATACAGGTAGTCATCTCCACCAGACAGTTGACCATCAGCTTCTGGGTCACACACGTCACGATGACGTCCACTCCGATTCAGGGTATTCAGTTCAGCGGTAGGATTCTCTTTCCATCGTGTTGCATTCCGAGCTCTCCAGTCCAGACATATTTTCTCGTTGTCGTTGTCCCTAACACGCTTTTGAATAAAGTTATGTACTTGTCGATACCTTTGTCTCGATACAAAAGTAGCAGATAAAGTATCCCATGATGAGCACAATTGCGCTAAGCCAGAGGCGTTCAGTTCAAACGGAGATCTATGATCAATATTCCAGGGGACCGCAACAGCGACAATGTACTTGGCGAGATCATCCATCTTCTTGGCGTCGTTTTTTTGCGACGGCACGATGGAGGTGGTGATCCTCCAAACATTGGCGTTAACATTTTTGCGCGGATGACGGCCTCGTAGTGATCAAAAAATGGATGTTGTGGATCCAGATCAAAGCCTTTCCGACGTTTACGACCACGTGTTGATGTTTTTGGCGACGACGATTGGTGACGAACGATATCCACAATGCAAGCAAATTCAATTGGCGAATAGTTGAGAAAGTGTGACCCACGATACTTGTATGACTCAACTTGAGTGAGAAAAATCAATTTTCCATCGATTTGGTACGACCGCGCTCCTCCTTTAGTATGCCGATCGTTTAACGAAGAGCTTAGTAACGACAGGTCTTCCGAATGAGCGAAGTCTGCGAGCTCTTCGATAGCTTGATCTATCGGAATGGCGTTTGAGTTATCGTCCATGAATTCATCTCCATCAATTTCGTCAGTCATGCTGTCATGTTCACTGTCTGTAGATGACTCATCGCTTTCTGCATTTGAGTCGTCTTCAGAGCGATCGGCTTCAGATTTACGTAGCTCATCCAAAACTCCGCGTGGAAATATGTACCAAAATGCCTCGGATGATACATGTGATTTATGACCCAACAACGCGTGTACCATCAATGACAGCGGCCATTCATGTGCACCCCCAAATGCATTCACAGTTCGAGTGGCCAAGTATTGTGCTTGCCGCATGGGCGTTCCGCTGTCTGCAGCAACGCTTGGATATTTGAGTGCATCTTCTAATGCAGTCAACATTACAGCGGCAGCATTTTTCAAACCAGCACCTTCTTTCGTCATATAGTTTTGTTGGTACTCGTCGACCATATCTCCAGCATCTTCTCCGTTCATTACACTAGAGTTACAGTGTGAAGCCGTTAATCCAGAGAGAAGTGTGTTGGTTTCGATAAACATTCCATCCGCTTCTGGTCTGAACTGTTCCCAGACTATGGGGCCATCAATATGGGGACGCAGAAATTGACCTTGCTCTGCATCATAACCAGCATCCAGTATTTTCTCCAGTTCTACAGTCAATGATGTTCCTGAGCATACACCGTTCCGTTTGGTGATATGCAGTGGTTTCGTTTCCCGGTCGTGGATTCCAGCTGGGCGACAAAGGCGGCATTGGGTTTTACCGCGTTTCCTTTGATGCATGTTTTCGAATGGGAATGGGTGTTTGTTGCGACAATTGACTTCTCGATTTCTTCTTGGAAAGCGGCGATATTTTGTCGCGCCTCCGGTAATGTGACTTCACAAGCACGAGGTAATGGAGATTCACAGTCCTCATGTTCCCTATTTTCTAACCACGTTCGTGTATCAGAAGATAATCGATTCATGCACACCGCATTCATCCATTCAGCGATGTACTGCCGTAATTCATCACAAGAGGCGCCACGTGTTATAAGCTCTGGCGTAAAAGACGATCCGTAGACTGTCATGTGCAAGTGCAACCGGCCATCAATCTGGGGCTCTATAACGCCATTAAACCCTGCAACTTTTCCGTACGCACCCGCCTCTCGTTCGGCATAATTGCGACTTATTTTTGTGTCCTGTGAGCTCGAACATCGAAGAATTGCTTTCTGGATAATATCCATTTTCCTCTCGAATGCAAAAGCCGCTAATGCCGGACACGAATTCGAAATTGAAAGTCGGAGCCGCGGGCTTTGCTTGAGGTTTTCAGGAAGGTGGGACCACTGAACGTTACGTTGACCAAACTGGCAGCTCTCATTGTTCCAACCATTGAGCTTTCGAAGCAGCATAATCCGGTGCAACGTCAAATCGTCTTGCTCCGGCGGAGCGACAGTAACCCAAAATTGCGGGAGGCCAAAACGAATGCGCATTGCTGCTAGCTTTGGTCGAGTCGCTGCACGTTCAAACGGTGAAAATGGTACAGTACCCCCAACAACTGAAAGAATACGTAACAATCCAGCATTTAACCGTTTGGCTGCTGGCGACTCCGGATCATTTTGTGCTGCAACGAGTGATTGTTTAAAATCAGCCGAGTTTGCCAGTTCGCCCAATTTTTTTAATGTTTTTGCGTGGGATGTTGCCGCGCGAGCTGCCTTCCGCACCGCTGCATGACGCTGTAATTGAGTAAAAGGATTGCGATAAGTGTAACACTTCCTTCAAATCGGCCATCGTAGTAACGCATCAAATGGCGTACGAGATCACCGGAAAATGAACCAGAAGGGAGCATTTCACCACCCATCATGAATAAAGTCGGGAACGCGCCAGCAATCATAGCGCCATTTTCATCCCATTCTACAATCGGGTCGGGCCCCCTACGTACAATTGCAACATCTTCCTCGATTCCAACAACATCCAGCATTGCAGAAATTATGGTAGATCTCACTTTGTCATTTTGGCACACTGCTGGCTGTAGGACGGCAGATTGTTGAATCACCACCTCGTTTAAATCGCCAACGTCACTGCTTAAATCGTTGCCATATCGTTCGGAATTAACAGCATCATCAACAGCATGTAATGCAGCAGCATCACTTACAATTACATCGTTTTCGATTGCCTTTTCTAGCATTGCCAATTTCTCCGCCTCGTGTTGCGAAGTATTAATCTCAATTCCTTCCTTTCGGAAAAAGCTATGCGTTTCTTTCAACACCGACAGCCACAAAAAATACTTGCACTTGGAATTTCATACAACCGGCGAAATAAACGTTTTCGTTTTCTCCACTCTTCTGAGGGCCAATACACGTGACGCGAGGTTTTCGCTCAATATCTGTGACAGGAAGCGGTTTCGCGCACGCTTGAGGACCACTAGAAGGAAAACAAATTGCATGCCCAGTGCAATGTTTTCCAGAGAGAGAAAACTCCAAACCAAAGAAACGAGCTGGTGAAATGCAGTTTCTTGCAATCGCACTCAGAGGAGGAAGTGATCCATTACGTCCATATTCGTGTCCACTCGCCAGACTGAATTTGGACTTCCTCGGCTTAGATGCGCACTTGGAGCAGAGATGAATCCGATCTGTATCATTGACTAGCTCAGGGTTAAGAAAATACTTAGACCCGTCCGACTGCAGTAAAATTTGCGCGTGATTTGTAACGATATCATTTGACAAGTGGCCACATCGCGTTGTATACTCGTCTTCCGACAGCCGAAATGAGTCTGGTAGATGCGACAGCGGCAAACATACGTGACTGCAATATGGCCCTTCAAGAAACTCGCAACACGATGCGCAAGCAAATATACAGCAGCGCGATGGATCAGCTTCTGTTGCAGTAGCCTGGCAACGTGCGTATTCTGGTATACCGGGAGGTGAATCCAATGCATTCACTAATCTTTGTTTGACTGATTCATTTTCTCGCACGTGCTCGTCGTTAAACACGAACGCATCTGGATGCCCTGCACAGCAGTAATAGTAGGCCAAAGCCAAGTTTGGGTGGGTGGTGAAGTTTTGACCTTTCGCCATCAGTAAAAGCTCCTCTTCGGAGATGCCACGTTTCTCCAGTATTGTATCTGCTAAATCTTTCAGGCGATCGTCTACTGTAATTACGCCGGCTTGTGTGGAGTGAACACTCCCCACAGACTGCGTCGACTGGGGAGGCGAATCGCGAATTTTGGGTCCCTCCTCTCGTCCGTCACCGAAAACTTGTGCGCGTTGCTGTTCAAGTGTCGCTCCATCTCCCCCACCCCTCACTGCAGCAATGGTAGGAGCTTTCAGGAGGCTGCACCATCACCCGAGCGGGATTCTTCGTCGACGACCTTTTGCTTCTTTCGAGCCCGATACGCACGCATGTAATCACGCATATATTTTTTCTGGTGTTGGCGCTGCTCCTCCTGGTCTCTGTTATTCGTTGAACGAATATCATCAGACTTAAATTCTGCCGTGTCGACCTTTTTCTTGGCTCGATATTGGCGCATCCGAGCCGCGTCCCGCTTTCGCTTCTTCTGCAATGCATATGCAGCAGCACTACACTCGTCTCCTCTGTCCCGCTGTCGCTTTTTCTGCGATGCATCTGCAGCAGCACTGGTGTCGTCTCCGCTGGACATTGGCAGACTAAACAAACTGTGTGCTTCTCTTTCAAAGAACGGGGTCGTCATTTCCAATCTGCTTGCTCACTTGACAGCTATCGACCATGACATACGCTCCTCAGGAATGAAGGTCCGTGCTACATTTACACAGTACCGTCGAATTAAAGCCCTGTGGGCTGTCCATTCCTCATTCTTCGGTATTCCCAGTATAACATATTGATGTAGGCTTGAGCACCTGGGGCTGTGTTAGTGTGTCGCTGTTGCTGCACCTCGTTTACACTCGTTTCGTCGAGCTCGCGGTCTAGCAGAGCGATTAAGCCAAGCTCATCGTCCTCGTGGGGTACCTCTTGGATTGCCGACACACTTGCGGCAGACAATTGCGGGAAGATGCGAGAGCCGGGGGCAGATTACAGGACCAGTGCCACGGCTAGTACGTGTAGCGGGCACGTGAATGGATCGTTAGGGTCTTTAAAAGAGAGATGCCCTGCTGTGAGGCTGTTTCACACGCTTAAAACGTAGGAAGATCTACCACCCAGTGTACACATTAGATACAGTTAGATCAATAAAAACACGAGGCCTTGATCATAGCATGCTTACCAGGATACACACACAACTGAGCCTTTTCCAGTTGTTCAGCTTCTGAACCGCGTCCGTAGAGATACCACATCATCACTACCAGCGCCGCATCCAGGTAGTCAGAGTTTGCGGACGCGTGCGTATAGAGAGCCGAGACAATGATCTTTATGTCCTTCTTCGTGTCGTGACACTTTGTTCTGGTCTCTTCTCGCAGTATCTATCTAGTGTAGATAACATCTTTTGCAGCTTTTTGGCTACGCATTGGCTCTGTTGCGGATACAGATCCGACAACCAGTTCTTAACATTTCCAAAGTAAGAGAGAACAGTGTTTTTCGACAGCGCTACTCCTTGTCTCCCAAACTTTTTCACTAAGAACCACCCATACTTATCTAGAATGACACACAAGCTCTTACCGGTTGTATCTTTTGAGATACGGTCGCGGGCTTCTGTGAGCGTCATCTCCTTCTTTTCGAGGAAGTCCTCAAAGGAATTGATGGCTGTTGCTCTGCTCTTCTGACTGTTGGCCGGCACTAGCGAAGCCACCGACATGACTTTCAGTGCTTGGAAACTGGAGTAAGGTCAGGTTGGAAACCCACCGATATTTCTTCTATTTTTAATTCACTTAGCTTTTGTATGGCATACTCGATATTGCGTGAGCGATATATTTTGGAATGGTCAGAATAACGATAACCACTCCTTGCTTCAATCCTATTAGATAAAAACATATCTGACAATTGTGACTATTGGCCAAAATGGAAAATATTTAGAATTGCGCTCATGCTATTGGATAGATAGAGACATACAAACTTTAAGATGTCAAATTTTACGTTAGAACCGCAACGATATGCTACCATATTCCCAATCGATATTGAAATAAACGAGTCATTGGTTTAGCTGCTAAACGCCGGAGATGTAGGAGAGATCTCAGAGTGGAACTCATGGTTTGGTATATTTACCCGTATGAATTACGCTTTCATCACCACACTTGCTCTTATCAGCCGTAGATCGAGTCCTAATAGTCTTCCCAATCATCATACCCGCCGTACATTTCGCCGTCGTAAGCCGCCGTCCGAGTCATCAGATGGATATGATATGTAACTCCGATGGTACTCATAATTGTCGTACAGTTCGCCCTCCGATTCATCAGACTCGTCACTCGGCTGGTCGCATAACACGCTTTCGCATCTTGGTACGAACGCATACGTTGGGGGAGCCAAATCTCATCGTCGCTGTCAACGTCTTGAAATGGCCACACGTACTCGGCATTATCAGTCTCCATTTTCGTTGAAAATATTCAGTTGGTGTGTTGTGTCTCCGGTCTTCACCAAGTCTTGGCAAGATTGAAAGTGAGGACTTTGTAGTATCTCTCTGTACACTACCGGGTAGTTCTAGGTCTTTTCTGCCCTAGTTCGCATGAAGTTCTTCATGTCATCTTCCATCATGGCGATATCCAACCGTCCAGCAGCCAACATCTCAGTTGTCAAACTCTGAAATTCCTGATCGTTTTGTCATATTGGCAAAACGCAAGTTTAGTTATGGCACCGCGCCAAGCAATTCAAAGATACATGGAATTTGATGCAAATGACTATCTCTATCTAGATTTCTCAAACAGGAGCTTATCTACTCGGCACCAGGACGAAGCACCTTGGTAGGACGCACTGCAGCAGAGGCGGTACCCTTGAACAGGGTGTACTTGCGCTTTTCAACTGCTTCGAACGACGCTTTTGCTCGTTCTTCTGCATCCGGCGCTGAGCAGCTCGCTGTGGGTCAGCAACAGCTTCGGTGCGGCGCTGAAGCTTACGCGCGGCACGGCGGGACGCCATCTTCCTCTGCACGAACGAGTAGGCATCCAGGAAGGGCGTAGCTCCCAGCTTACGCTCCAAAATTTGCAGCACTTCCTGCGCCAGCAGTGCACTCTCAGGCGGTGCTTCAGGCTGTGGTGCAGGACCGCTCCTCCGGTTCTTGTAGCGGTTGCGCTGCTGTTGCTGCAGTCGGACCTGCTCTTGCTGAGCCTGCAGCTCTTCCAGCTTGCTCGACGCGCGATACAGCGGGTTGATGATCTGGACAACGTACTTCTCAGCGAAGGCAGCATCGTGGCTGTGCAGCAGAGCCGCGAACAGCTTGAACACCACGGCCTGCACCTCGTTGCTGCAATTCGAGCCGCGTGCAACGTACGACAGCCGCGTAAGCAGCCAGCCCATGGGTGTACGCGCCTTCGCACGCTCCTCGTCCTTCTCCTGCTCCTCACGAACCAATAGTTCTGCCTCGTCCTTCTTCTCCTCATCATCGGATGCGTCTTCCTCCACCTCATCCTTGCCCTCAGCTTCAGCATCCTTGTCATCAGCTTCGGTTTCAACGGTAATGTCTGGCTTCACCTCGTCATCCTTCACGGCATCACCAGCAGCCGCCGTCACATCCTGAGGAATATCGGTCGTCTCCAGCGCTTCGCACAGGAACGGCAGCGCCGTAAGAATCTCAGTGGTCAGCTCGTCGTTCAATGCCGGCGCTTCCAGCAGCTTACAGAAGGCACTAGCCCACGTAAAAGACGACCAGGTCGCTGCAGATACAGCGCACCGTTCTGCAAGCGCTTCAGTGCATCTCCAGACAAACGCTTTACCGGAGCTGCAAAGGCAAGGGTACTTGCCTGACGACGACGCATATACGATGTCAACAACCGAGTTGCGGCAAGACGAACCCAGGCGTGAGGGTACTGAAGCAACGGGAGCACCACAACATCCAGGAAATTCTCCGTCTCCTTCGCCTCCTCCAGCCAGACTTCGTAGGGGCCAGCGAGGTGCTCGCTAAAGGCCGTAAGCGCCACACAGACATGGTATGCTGGCTGCCATCGCACATGTTCGCTGTCCTCCACCGTCTGAAGCTCATGCAAACTACGCTCCAGAGCTGTGCGAGTCGCAAGCAACACCTGAGGCGCACTGCGCTCAAAGAATTCGGGTCGAGTCTCCATTACAAGCGTAGTCACCTGGGCCGCAGCTCCTAGCAGCTTCACCCCATCCGCAGTGTTCGAGCTTGCTGCTTGCGTCCACCACGTGCTCACCAGCAGAATGCTTTCGTTCAGCTCCTTGTTGGCAAGACGACGCACAAGAGTGCTCAACGCTGCACGAGACAGGTCACGGCACTCTGAAGCTTCATCATTAGCCAAACGCAGCACAAGCGGCAAGAAGAAGAACTGGGAGCGGGCGTTCACCATGTCCAGCGGGAGCTTCGAGAGAAGCGAACGAAGTGCCTCAAGCACGGCAGAGCGTCCCGTAGCATGTCCGTAGCTTAGGTTGTCCACCAAAAACTTGAGATGGCGAGATAGCCGCTTGTTTCCAAGCGGGTATTCCAACAGGAAAGTCTGGTAGATAGTTGCACAATTCAAACGCGCTCCGGGGGCATCGCTTTGAACAAGCAGCTCACCCACACGCAGCATGACGTCGTACACCTCGCTCACCACAAGACGAGAGTTCACAATAGCCTTGAGAAGTGCGAAAGTCGCGTTCTGGTGGTCCTGCTCGTCCAAATCAGCACGCAAGAAGCTCAGAAGAACGCGAAGTTGCGGTTCCGTCAGACGTAGCAGCTCGTTCTTGGAGTCCTTGGACGCATTGCCGTTCTCCTGTGCAAGTTCTAATCCTTGCTGTTGTCGGAGAAGTGCAGTGAGCGTACGATAGCACGTTTGCACCATCTCGTTGCGAGTAGCAGCTCCAGCCTGTTGCAAAATCTTGAATAGACGGTCAAGAAGGGGTGTGCGCGCCACTCGCAAAGCTGGAAGTTCTTCCTGTCGAGGAAGCATGGAGCCTAAGCACTTAAGTGCGTTCATAACAGCTCGATCATTCTTCGATTCGCCAGCACATCGCATGAGCAAGGGTACAAGCGGGTCGACAAGCTGAGGCGGGGCGTTTGAAATCTTCTCTCCGTCTGCATCCTTGGAGCTGCCGCTCTTGCGCAGGAAAGTGAAGACCAAGAAGACGCCAAAGTTGAGAAGCTCTCTCAAATGAGCCGTGCTCTCGGCGAGTAGAGCAGCAATCATCTCGCGCTTCTGCTTTTTGGTCTGGTTTTGCTGCTGCTGGCGCAACTTGTCAAAGCCGGTGACCTGCTTCTGCATGGCGACGCGCGCCGTATCACGAGCTTTCACACGTGTGGCAAGTAGTTTCGTGGCCGCCGCACTCTTTTCAGACACAAGCCACGAGGTCACCAGGGATGTGCTGCTACCTCCCGCTTCGTATAGCGCCTTCTCCCTTTCTGAAGTCGGGCGCAGACTCTCGAGGCTCGAGTTGAGCACGTTGTACGCGTACAGGAACATGTAGGATGACTCCACCGAAGGATTCTTCGCAAGGCCAATCGCTACACGCTTCAGTGCCTCCTGCAAAGCGGCCGTAGCTTGAGCGCCAGCGTCGGTAGCCTGATAACGCTTCACAAGAGCACTCACGACCTCGTGAATACTTGGGTTGGGCAAGAAAGGCATCGATCTTGCCAGCAACTCCAGGGAATCCAGGCTTCGTCCACCACTTGAACGAGCTTCCTTCATTTTGGACTTCTGAGCGGTTCTCCGTTCCACACCTCCAGCAGCAGCCTCCGCGGCTTCACCAATGCTAGTCATACCCTGGAACAACTCTGCCGCAAGGATTTCCATCAAACTTGGCACACAACCATCCAGTGGGGAAGCAAATTCAGCCTCGCGTTCGGCTTCTTGCTGTTTGTCTTGCGTTAGGAGCAAGGATTGGGGCTTCCGAGGCGGGCCGGCATTTCCATCAGCCTGCACGATCTCTGGTAGCTTTTCCAAAAGGGCGTGCACTGTAAACGAAAGCACATGGACCATGTATCCATCGCGCAGAGTGTGACGAAGTTCCTCCACGATCGGTCGTAAGAAACGAGCACCAAGTTCCACCGCGATTCGAACCAGCGTGGTACGAGCCGAAACGCGCACAGCCTCATCCTTATTCTTCAGCAAGTTCGCGAAACGCAGCAGCAGTTTGGGCAGCTCACGCTGGAAGGTTTCAGCACGCAATCGCCGCAGAACCTTCACGACAGCCAACGCGAGCGGCACACGGACAGAAACAGACTCTGGGGCGACCGAAAATGACTCACCATCGTCGTCCTGCTTCTTTGAGCTCTTTTTCGAGCCCGCGCTCTTAAACAGATACGAGTAGAGCATCGGAAGAACTTGTGTCTCCATGTTGTCCTGGACCTTGGATGGTTCTTCTTCGACATCGTTACCATCTTTCTGCTCCAGTTCGGACGGTTTGCTATCGGTTTTCACCTTGTTACTGGGCGTTGACCATTGAGTAGCCGCTCCTGGTGCTTCGAAGTGGAAGTGGTCGATCACTGCGCAAATGGACATAATGATAGCGCCTTCCATTTCAACATGGCCATCGATTGACTTCAAAAGTCTGCGCAGTAGTGACAGGTAGTGCGACCAGCTCAACAGGCCAGCAGCACTACCCACGCATGCTGCAGCTTCAGCGCGGATAGACTCCTGGCTTTTTGCGTGCGTCTCGTAGACAAAATGCAGCACCAGAGGCAGGATGACGCCGTTCACCGTCGAGTTCGAAAAGCACACAGGTTCCTCAGTTTCTTCAGGATCAGCTTGGTTCTGGGCCTTCTCAGCCATGGAGTCCATGAGAGCACTGAGACGCTGAAGTGCACGGCGTCGGCGATGAGCCTGAATGTGCGTGATGTTGTAGAAAAATCAGCTTCAGGATCTTCCTGGTTGCGCGCCAACACCAAATCTGCTGGAACAAAAGCAAACTGCTTAAAAGCCTTGTGTTGGTCCGCCAACGAACCCAACAGAGTCACAAAGCCCCGTCGAGCATTCTCGTCAGTCGAGCGCAGACTCGCACGCACGCAAGGCATCACCAGCGACTCCAATGCATTAAGCACAGGAGACTTGGCAGCATCAGGCTCCTTGCTCAGCTTAGCTGCAATCTCTGCCGCTAGTCCCAGGAATGTCGTCAGACTCGCAAGCGCACCACTACGCACTGAAAATTCAGCATCATGCATCGACTGCAGGCTTTGCGCCACAAGAGGGGCTAGCAAGTGAGTTTCGTGCGTAAATCCCTCAAACCGTGTGGTGTTCAGACGGTTAAGCGCAATCAGGCGACGCTCGTAGTCGGTATCCTCGATGCGCTTGGCGTCGTACGCGTTGAGCTCATCCAACAACCCAGCCACCGGAGCCAGCTCTGTAAGCGCAGGATGCGCACCCAGAGCCGTAAACACCGAAACTAGCTTCAAACGGGTATCACGATCGGCAATGCAGTTCGGACCTGGAGCCAACAGCCGTGCGAGGGCAAGCACATGCTTCTTTGGCTCCGAGAGCTTTGGCACCAAGTGCGCGAGCACCTCCAATAGGTTTTCCTTGTCCTTGGGTGACGTCTGGTGATTGCGCAGCAAGAACGGCAACAGCAGCTGGAAAAGATCGTGAGCAGCAACTGCCACGTCTCTTTCAGACACGTCCAGGTAATGCGAGAGTCTGCAGAGGAAGGTAAGTTCCTTTCGGGACGAGCCAGCGTACCGGTCCGTTGCATAGCGTGCAGCCTTGGCCTGGAACCGCAGAACGAACTGCTCCAACACGAAAGGGATGTGATTCACCAGCAGTACCTTGTCATCTTTCTTCGTAGCAGTCATAGACTCGTCTTCGTTCAGCACACGCTCGTCGCCATCCAACAACGAATCCATGAACTGCAGGATGGAGTCCAGAATTTCAGGTGAGATTCCTCGACTGGATGCGGACGACGCACTGGACGAGATTAGTCCTGCAGACAAACACGAGATAATGTTGAGCACCAGAGGCTCCGGGACCCACTGGCGTGCCCTGTCGGCGCAACCCATTGCGACGAGCATTTCCAATAGCGCAGATGCCTTGTCAGCACCGACAACTGCGTTGGGGAGGTGCGTGATCGCTTCGCGCGAATTTTCCAACACCGCTTCCACCCATGGTTGGAGGTGCACAAGGGTATCAAACTATATAAGCACAGCATATCAGTGGTTAGTATACTGGAATTGAACAATAGTTCTGTTCAAGTAAGGGTCGTACCGTGTCGATTAACTCCGCGAGACGGCGGTAGGCCAGCGTGCGGATCTGCTTCTTCATCGAAGCAGATGTCGCTAGGGTATCAGCAGTCGATGAAGTCTCACCAGCTTTTCTCTTCGAGCCCACAGTAGCCTCTGCGTCCACCTCGTCTTCATCTTCGCCAGAAGTTACGCTGATCTGAAGAATCGCCAGCAAGACGTCTGCAATGCGAGGGACGAAAGCTGCCAGCTTCACGCCTAGTTGGTTTACAAGGTCCTCGAGCAAATTCAAGAAACCAAGGATGCGCGAAGGTTGCACGGTGGAAACAGCTACCACAGGTTTCACTTCGTTGGCAATAACAGCGCCTTCGGCACTCTCGGGAACTTCAATCGATACATCGAAAGCACGGACCACGAGTTCCACGAAGCTAGCAAGTTCAGGCGCCTCCAGCGCTGCCAAATATGCCAGGATAGCGGCACGACGTGCAGCCACTGTGTCACCGTTGTTACGACCCTTCTTACTCACGCACTTGGAATACAAAACCCGCAGCAGCACAGGAAGTAACTCAGGGCGATGCTCGCGGAGCACAACCCCTTCTCCATCGCCCACCTTAAAGCTCGCTAGTTCTTCGCGGAACGTGGCCGAGTCCGTCAGTCGGTTTAATTGGGTCTTGTAAGACACGACAGCCTTGCTTCCAAAGGCGTAGAGACACTGTAAAGCCAGCTTAGAGACCACTTCGTCCGACTTCATCAGGAGATCGAAGAAAATAGCATGCAGCAACTGCTGCGCGTAGGCCCCTTTCATATTGTGGAAGGTGGCGAACAGCTTCAGTTGATCAACGAACTTGCAGCGCACTTCCTTAGTGGTCAAGCCTTGGAACTCAACCGGTTTGCGCCAGTTTACAGACACAGCGTTGTTACCACTGCCGGTTTCTTCGAGCTTGACCAGCGCTTGGTCAATTTCTTCGAGACGGTTGGCGTCCAGCTCATCCGTGTAGATGACGCTATACTGGTCGCGCATGAACGTAAGGAACAGCGGTACCATAAACTTGGTTTTAGCCTCCACTAGGTCCGCGAACTTCATAAGCCCCTTCCACAACAAGGAATGGTGAGTAGGACCGTCAGTGACACTGGATGCAAGCGCCTTGCCCTGCTCCAGCATACACACCCGCTCAAACTCTTCAACAACGCCGCTTTTGTTTTCTGGCGTGCTGTCATGTTTCTCACTCGAGTCATCGTGACGGAGTGAAGCAACAACAAGCTCTTCACTGATGGAAGGCCAAAACTCGTTAAGGTGCAGCCGCACTGCTGTGTCCACCGCATCCCTGACGTGTGGCCAAATGGTGGAGAACTTGACGTGGTACAGACCCAACAATTGGTTCAAGGCGATTTTCTTGTAAAGTTCTGGGGTCTGTTTTGAACCACAGAGGATTTTCACCCGGGTGAGCAGGCGCACCACTTCTCGTTCAGTGGCCACATCAATACTTTTGCATGCAAGCTCAAGGTTGACGCAGACATCCGGGAGATCGCATGGGCCGTTCAGTGAACCGCTTTCAGAATCAATAAAATCGGACCGTGCAAATCGAGCCAACAACTGCAGCGCCACCAAGCGCAGATCATGCACGGGCGAGCGCAGCGTCGCAAGCAGAGAATTTGCGATCTTCGGCAGTACATCGATCGTCAAGACAGCGTGCTGTTTATCCTCAGGCTCCATCTCAATAAGCATTAACAACGTCGACAGTGTCTTAAACGAAGACTCTTTACCATCAATTGCTTGCTCCACAAATGTCGTTGTCATCGCGGTACCTTCGTTTTTCGTCTGGTGCTTGGCAATCTGCTGCAGCTGCCACAACTCAGCACGCAGCGACGCAAATTTGGTAGCCGATGTGCTCGACTCAGTTTTCAGTCGCTTGTCGAGCTTTGTGATGAGAGGTGTCGTGAAGCTGATCATCTTGTCGTCATTCAACTGCAAAAGCTGCAACGCCTTGCAAAATTTCCAGCACACAGCAAGACTTGCGGTGTCGTACTCGTTTTTAAAGAGCTTCTTGCCAGCACCGAAGAGAACATTTTCAACGTCATCTTCGATTTCCTGAAACGAGAGCAGCCAGTATTGACTGATGTTCTTTGAGCGTACAATGAATGGGCTCTGGCCGTCGTTAATTTCTCCAGTATTCGCAGTCACATAGTCACCGAGCTGGTACACTAATGCGCTAAACGCACCCACATCCGCTGTCACAAGCGTTCTAAGCGCAAATTCCATGACATTGGGTAACAGAAACTCCACGACAAAGCCCACGCTCACGTGTCTGTTGTGCAGCGCCTGATCCACAAACTCCAGCAGCTTGTTACGCCAGTAAACTTGTTCATCTTTCTTCGCTGCCACGGTAAAAATCGCCTTCACCTGGGTCGAAATCGCGTCGTCTTCAGCGGGGAACAGCCGCCACACGGCCTCAAACGTCTGCATGAGTACGTCCCGCAGAGCTGTGCTGCGCGACGTCAACACCTTGTTCTCGGAAACAACTAGAGCCGCACACACCTTGTGCACGCTCGGCACGCGCACCTCGTACGCATCACTAGCTTCGGAGAGCAGTCTACCCATCCTTGAAATCAAAAAGCCGAGCAGAACGCCCAGCACGCGGCTCAAGTACAAGTCGTCCGCATCAGAAGGAACGTCCTCCTTCTCCGAACGCATTTTCACCACCTTGTTCACCACCAGCACCAGACACTCGAGCATCTCCCCGGAGTGGTCCGCATCCGTGTGCTTCATCATGAGTCCGCACGTCTGGTGCACAATCTCGAAAACCGCTTCCTGCTGCTCACGCATCTCCTGACTGTCCTCACTGTCCGCCTCCTTGGGTCTGAACGAGCCCAGCAGAAACAGCAGCACTTCGCGCATCCGCGAGTGGAAGCCGTGGTTCACGTTGCGCACCAGCTGGAAAAAGAGCTTCGCCGACCCGTCTCTCAGCACTTCACTGCTGCGTCCCGAGCCCTTCACCAACGCCGTCAAGTACGCGCGCAGGTACTTGCGCATGGCCTTGGGCGACTCCAGGCGTCTCAGCAGCACCGCCAGCGTCTGCGCCGCAAAGTCGCGCACGAACGCGCGCGGGTGGCCCAGCAACGGGAAGTAGCACTTGTGCACGGCGTCCATGTCTTGCAGCAGCTGCACGCGCAGGTAGCTAAACAGCATCGTGAGCGTTTTAAACACCTGGGTGCTGAGCTCCGGGTCTTTCGTGTCCACGACCGCCACCACGCGGGGTAAAAGCCCCGCGAAATGCGGGTAAAACTCCTTGCGGAGCTCCCGCGCCAGCGCCGCCACGAGCTTCAGCACCGGGACGAGTCGCTGGCGCTGGCCGACGGCGTCCGCGTCATCGGCTTTGGCGTCCTGGAGCTCCTTCTGCAGCCGAGTGGCGACTTTCGGCAGGTGGTGCAGCAGGTGCGGAGTGGTTGTCACCAGCGGCTGCAGGTTGCGGAAGAGGAACTGGAAGCTGTCGAGCGTCGTGAGCTCCGCCTGCAGACTCAGCTCCTCCTTGAACGAGAGCACGGACGCCTCGTCCACGGCGCCCGTGGTCTTGGCGTGCAGCGTGAGCTCCGACTGCAAGTTGCTCACGCGCTCCTCCACCCGCTGGAAGCGGTGGCGCCTCTTCTTGGCCGGCGGTGGGCCCTCCATGGCTTTATTGCGGCTTTTGAGAGTGACGTAGGTAGACCCACGGCTTCCAGTCAAAATATTGCTTGGTGGTGGAGATGAGGGGAGAGACAGGCCGATTGCGGAGTTTCGACCAATAGGAGACGGCAACAATGTAGCCATCTTAGCTACCCATTTTGTTTGTGTAGCTATTTTGTGGCAGACAAAAAGAAGCACGATAAAAAAGCAAAAACATGAAAAATGAAGCACGATAAAAGGAACACCATCCGGCCATCTTTTTGACCAATGAAAAAGGTCGCGGATCTTGTGACCCTTCGTGGTACATGGCTGCACTCTGCCATTCCGAAAGATGGACCCGATCAAGGTTGAAGTTGTTTGTTGGTGATTATTGGGGAACGAGTTCGCGGACGGCGGCCAGAGCGTCGGAAGGAGCCATTTTGTCGAGAGGAGGGCGGCGAATGCGGACAGGAAGCTCTTGCTCGCTGCGAGCTTCTTCGGGGATGAGGCTCCGTCAGCTAGCGACGCGGCCTCGGCGGAACGTTTGCTCGGCGGTTCCTGACTGCCGACGGCGCGCTCGAAGCCCTCGAGCTCACGGCTCTTCTGCTTAGCGCACTCGATCACCGACGGAGGGAAGCCTGCCATTGAAGCCACGTGGACGCCGAAACTCTCCATGCAAGGCCCGTCGCGCACCTGGTACACCATTGTGATCTCCCGGTCGCTGGCCACGGCCGTGACGTGCTTGTTCGCGAAGCCCAGTGCGTGCTCCTGCTGCAGAGCTGTCAGCTCGTGGAAGTGGGTCGCAAAGAGGCACATGGAACGCGCCTTGGTCAGCAGGTACTCCGAGATCGCCCACGCAAGCCCGAACCCATCGTACGTGGAAGTACCGCGGCCCAATTCATCAATGATCACCAATGAGCGCTCTGTAGCCTTGTGTAAAATAGCCGAAGCCTCCAACATTTCCAGCATGAACGTAGACACACCTCGTTGCTGGAGATCACCCGCGCCGACGCGCACCAACAGCTTGTCGAACACTGGCAGTCGCGCCACTTCCGCGGGCACAAAGCTACCGATTTGCGCCATCACAGCAATGGTGCCCAACTGGCGGATGTAAGTACTCTTGCCGCCCATGTTGGGCCCGGTCACGAGCTGGAAGCGCGATTTCTCGCGCTCGAAGTTGTAGTCATTCGGAATAAAGTCGACGCCGTCCTGCAATTCCACACACGGGTGGCGTGCACCGGTCAGTACGACGCAGTCTCCATCTTTTTCCATGGTGGGGCGGCAGTAGCCCGAGCCAGCGTGACACGCAGCGTGGGCGAATCCGAGCAGCACATCCAGCTCAGCCAATGTAGCAGTCGCAGCCTCGAGCACAGGCACGTAGGTGCTAGCTACATCGATGGCCGCATTAAGCAAATGGGCTTGTCGTTCTTCGTATTCGCCGCGCACACGGCGGTACTCGGACGCCAGCGCCTTCAGGTTAGTCGTAGTGAATTGCACTCCGCTCACCAGCACCTGGCAAACGTGCACGTGCGACATCTTGGACAACCGCGCCTCCTCCTTCTTATTGATCACACGGAACGCAAATCCGCGCACCTTGTCCTTCTCGCACTTGATGTCATCGCTAATCTCGTCACGTACGTTTCGGTGTTCCTCTTCAATGTCTGCAAGAATGCCGTCCCATTCTTCACGCAGCGCCTGGAGGTCCTTGTCGTGCTTCGCATTTACAATGAGGGTCGGACGGCTGTCCAAGTCGATAACCTCTTTCACAAGCTCCGTATATCCTTGCAGGTCCGCAAGCTCCTTCTCCAGCGGGGCCGCAAATTTCTCCTTCACAAGAGTAGCCAGTCTTTCATCTCCACCCGCCTCCGTGCTCTTCAGCAGTTTCATCACCCGCGGCATGGCTCCAACAGCAGCGTCGTACACACTCACAAGGTCCGCGATCTTCGCATTTTTCTTACGTTCCAGACTGATACCAAGTCGTCCCAAGTCCGGCAGCGCCTTCATACACTCGTCCAGCAGCTCCATCCTCAAGGACGAGTCGTCCACAAGAGCTGCACGAGGCTCTGCCTCGTCTCAATTTGCTCGACGTCCCGCAGCGGCTGTCGGATCCAGCGTTCCAGCAGCCGTCGGCCCATGGGCGTCTTGCCGCGGTTCAAGATGTCCAAGACGCTGCCGCCGAACCTGGCAACCCCGTCGTGATGGCGCTGGGCTCCGGCAGCAAGTTAAGTGACCAGACGGCCGCGCTGTCCAGCTGCATGGCCGACGCCAAGTTGCCATGGCTCAGCGTGTAGCAGCCGAAGGCGTCGGCGTCCGCCATGACACCCAGCGCGTCGATCAAACAGGCCAGCGAGCCCGCCGCCAGCTTGGACGAGAGCGCGTCCTGGTACTCGGCCATTGTGCTGGCTCCCAACAGTCTGGAGACGTTGGCTTCAACGCCGCCGACGTCGCTGAAGAGCTGTTTCTTCATGTAGACCACCGCCACGTCGTGTGTCTGCAGCAGCGCGTGCAGCTTCTTGCTGTCGCCCGCGGACTGCTTCTGCTCCAGCTCGGACGACACGTAGCACGTGGACGGCGCCAGCTGCACCAGCAGCGACTCGAGGTTGGCCAGCTCGCTCGAGTCGGAGAAAGAGTAGAGCGCCAGCCCCCACTGCTTGGTGTCCTCGTCCGCGCGGCCCTTGACGCACGACGCGCGCGAACGCGGCTGCCGCACCGCCACGCCCACCTGCTTCAGGTGCTTCTCATTCCGGATCTGCAGCGCCACCTCCGCCGGCGCCTCGTCCGGCAGCTCCACGGCGTCGTCTTCGTAGCGGTCCATTGCTCCTCCGATGAAAGCGCGCTAATTTGAGGCTCAGTTTTCTGCGTCCCGGATCAAGTGTCAGGAATTGGTAGTAGTGGGAATAGTAATGATATTACTGATACCAACAATTTGGGCATTAGAAATTGACGTGAATAATACTACTACACTACTAGTAGTAGGACTGGCTCAATTCGCGTCAATTTCTAGGTACCCAAATAACGAGTTTCTATTGCCCAAATAAAAATATCACTACCGGTACTATTATTGTGACACTTCATTCCGGACGCAGAAAGCGCGGGAAGCCACAATTGGCGCGCTTTGATACCGAGGACACTTTCAAATTGGACATGACGGATTGGCACGCGGAGTACGTCAAAGCGGCGGCGCTGGAGGGCGCGGAGGCTGCGCGAGACGCGGCGGTTGGGCAGCAGGCGCGCAAGACGCAGGACGGCGCGCTCGCGTTTCTGGACCTGTTGCTGACGCAGGAAGGCGGCGCGTGGTGGGCCCAGCTCCGCAGGAAGGCCCAGCGGGCGGCCACGAGTGATGGTCAAAAGGCAACTCGCTGGACGGGGAGGACATGACGCAGCTGAAGACGCTCAAGAAGCGGCTGGCGGTGGTGGGGAAGTCGCTCCTGCTGCCGCTGCCGGAGGTGAACGCGTCGGCCCCGCGCTCGGCCAAAGTGCGCGTTCTGCAGCTGCAGCTCGTGTGTCGTGTGTTGCGCTACGCTGATTTGTCTACTAAGGAAAAGCAGGAGAGGAAGCTGCTGAAGAAGGAGATCCGAGGGCTGCTGGACCGAGTGGCGCTGCTGTTGGACGCGGCCAATCCGCCGTCGCTGGCGGACGAAGACGCGGACGAGCGCTCGCCCTTCCAGGAGTTCCTGCTGCACCAGTTGGCCCCCAGACTCGAGCTGCTGTTGCCGCAGCTGATGCAATATTTGCTCAAGACGTACGAGCTGGAAGAGGACGAGGACAAGGATGAAGCAGATGCGAAGGGCGCTTTGAACCTGCTCTTGCCTGCTGTAAGTGCCAATGTTGTTGGATAGTGGGGGTGGTTTGCTGACCCGGATTGATTTTGGGGGTTGGTACAGTTGCAACCGGTAGTGAAGCCGCCTCTACCCCTGCTGAGCTACCGACTTCGGCTGCTACTGGCAAAGGGAGTATTCTGTCTGCATTGCGTCAAGAGCGGCCAGTGAAGCGCCTTCGTCCGGAGGCTAGCGAGTTGTTTAAGACAGTCACGGTCCCCCAGTCGCTGCAGCAGAAGCAGCCACGCCCTCGCAAGTCGAGGCGGGTATCCAAAAGCCACAGCAGCGGCGCAGGGAAGAGCGGCAGCGCCAAAACCAGCCAGGACTCGCTGCTGCGTGCGGCAGCCGGTGCAAAACCAGTGAGGACTTTGGATTTTGCGGGCAAGAGTGCAGGTGCAAGACAGCCTGGCGAAACGGACTTGCTGCGTCGTGCTGCCAACCCATCTGCGGCGAAGAAACCGGCAGCGCCTCTGCTACAAAGAGCTATGTCGGAGCGCTCCCACTTCTACGGCCGCCAAACACCAATGGGTTCTTCACGAAGTGCTGCCGTCCAATGTGCAGGTGCCGCTACAGCCACAGCTAGCAGAAATCAATCAACTGCAGCACCGGTGTCGGCCTTACGACGCGCAGTAACCTCTTCGTCGGTTGTCATGCGTACTCCAGACCGACCGAAAAGAATGGCAGCGCAAACTACGAGGCGAGTACTGGTGGAAGCATCTCCTCCACTGCGCAAGCCCACCGGAGCTGCTGCACCTCGTCTTCTTCAGCCCAAGTCGCGGCCAGGGTCCAACCCACCCTCTCTTTTTCGGTGACGAAGCTCGATTCAACACGGGGTAGAACAATAGACTAAGCCGCCATATAGTGCAATGTCTAATCAGTACTAGGAATCGCTGTCACTGTCACTGCCGTACCCCACCAGTCCCAGCGCCGCCGTATTCGGCTTCTCCTTCTTGGCAGCAGCTGAGTCACTGGTCTCTGTAGTCTCAATCTTTTGCTTTTTCTCTGGTTGTTCTTTGGCAGCAACAGAGGAACCTGCAACCTTCCCAGCCTTTCGCTTAGCCCGCACCACCACGACCGGCGTCTTCTTGCTTGCTGCCCTCACATCGTCTTTAGCCGGATACTTTTGCAACTGCTGCGCGGTAAGTCCCGTGCCCGCAACCTTCGGCGCTCCGCGTGCCACCACTACAGTAGATAAATAAATCCACACAACACCGTCAGCCAGTGTCCACACCGCTGTTCACCAGTTCTCCAGTCCGTACGAAACCGCGCCAGGTCCTCCTCGTGCTGCGTCTGCCGCTTCCGTTCCACGTCCTCCTTCTTGCTCTCCAAGTCCCGAATGTACTCGAACTCTTCGTCGTCCAAACCTTTCGGCGGAGCTGTTGCCGTCACTTAAACCGTCAGTAAAAGCGGTTCCCTCCCCACCCGCAGATTTCTTACCGAACGGGTTGTTCTTCTCCTTCCAGTCGCTGTCCTTCTCGTCTCTGCGCTCTTGCAGCTGCTCGTACAGCGGCTTGTAGCCTGCCGCGTCCTCTTGTGGAGCGGGCGCCTCCGTCACGCGTGTCTCCTCCACATTGTCACCAAAGAGCTACAGTAGCACTATCGCGGTTAGAGAGGGGTACTGTACACTGGAGAGCACTCGGACGTACCCCATCGGACGAAGTGAGCACGGACGTGGACACAAAACCCGCCAGAGACGCCTTCGGGACGCCAACACCTGAGCCTCGAGCCTCCATCGTGTACGTGTGTGTAATTTACGTTTTTGCGTTTTTTTTTTGCTAACCGAAATCGTTAAATTACCAACTTCAACTGAGGTGCATCATTGTGCACTCACCTAAGATGCGGACGCGATGGAGTCGAATATTGACGCCAAGCTCTTCGAGGTCGCGGTCGGTTGCTTGTAGCAGCAGTGCACCGTCAATGCCCTGAGCGCGGAAGGTGGCGCCGTAGCTGCCGTCGTCGAGTCCTAGCGAATCCAGGAAGTTCTGAACCTCGCGCACACCCCAGGCTTGAATGCGTTCACTTTGACCCTCGAGAGGCTGATTTTGCAGCTCTTCGGTTGAAACTTCGCTGTCTTTTGCAATCTTCGACCGGGAGTTGTGAGTCCAGTACTGCGCTTACTCTCTTCTGCGCGCGCTTTGGATAGGGCCGCATTCGCGCGCAGTACGACATCATTGCGAACCTGCTCGTCTGCAAGCAATGTCGTCTCGAACAGTGGTGAGTACACTTGTTCTTTGCGCTCTCGACGTATTGGGCGTGAGTGTACTGCAGCTGCTGGATGACGACGGCTGCGCTGATCTTTGCTTGAGCGGTAGATGGCCTCTTTCCGTTTGAGTTCGTTCTTGCGCTGATACTGGTCCCCGGAACGGAACTTGAGGTCATTGACGAGATTGCCAATGCGAGTTTGCAGTCGGCGTCGCTTATCAGGTAGTAGTGCGTCTTCAAGACGCTCCTGTAGTGCGGCAAGCTCGTCACGCATGGCACCCAACTCGTGCTCCGCCTGCGTGATCAACTCCCGGCTCAGGACGATATCCTCGCGCATAGCAAATTCTCGAGGATTCGTTGCTCCAAGCGGGGTATCGCTTTCCTTCTGACAAGCAAAGTGGACTTTTGCTCGCGTGGGGGCAGTTCGCGGCTGCTGGTGGGTTGCGACTTCATAAGGAGCGACAGCAGCAGCTGAATGGCTTTCGGACTCGTTAATGTGGTGAGTATCTGAAGTATCACGGGATTGATCCTGCCGAATTTGTCGGCGTCCAGCTTCAGACTCGCGTTCACGCAATAGCAATCTCGATGCAGGGAAGACGCGCCGCATGCTCAC
Organism: Phytophthora syringae; assembly: GCA_012656105.1. Taxonomy (NCBI): domain Eukaryota; phylum Oomycota; class Peronosporomycetes; order Peronosporales; family Peronosporaceae; genus Phytophthora; species Phytophthora syringae. Next base: position 221,050 of record JAAKBD010000012.1, read on the forward strand.
GTCGCCGACCCAGTTGCCAAATAAACGAAGTGCCGACTCGACGTCGGATTCACGAAGTGCTGGGTGGTCCAGGTGAAGCTGGGCGAGAAATGGGTTCTGCATCAATCGGAGCACCTGAAGCGATTCGAGGAGAGGAACACCTCTGAAAGAAGTGAGAAAGTCGAGGTCCGTCGTCATCTTGAGCAAGTAGTTGACGCCGCGCCATCGAAAACTCGCGGCCTGTGCTTTTGCCTTCTGCTGAAGCTGCCACTGCTCAATGTCCTCGACGATCTGCAGACTCACGGATCGCAACTGGTCAACCACACTCTGGAAGACAAACGGTGACTTCGAAATCCCAGAGATTCGAGCTTGCTGTGGCTTTTTCGCGGCCCCCAGCAGTTGCTGCAAGGCCTCGAGACAGCCCTCTCGCTCTACGATTTTCCGCACAATGTCCAAGTCGTAGGGCTTTTCGAACGCGGCGCACGGTGGGAAGACAAGTGCATCTGATTCATGAGGCACACGCATATTTGGGGATAGCGAAGTCATCAGATGTCACTGGTGGCGGAAGAAAAACTATTGGCGAAGCTACCTACGACAAAGACAACATCATTGAGTGTCATTGACATGCTAGACGGAAATAGAGGTGCTTGCAAAATAGAAGCCAAGGCTCTGCAAGGATTCTTATCAAGGTGGCAACCAATTCTGGGGCAGATAGAGGACTATCGCAAGTTGAGTGCTTGTCCAGACATTCATAACTTGTAAGATCGATCCACTGCTGGCTGAAGATGAATGTTTGTAGTGCAAACGTTCGTGGCAAAGCTCCATTGCATGTAGACTTGATCAATGCGTGGATCAATGCGTGCAATCAATAAATCGGTATCGGATCGTACTACATGTACTGCTGTAGTTTTGATGACATGCTTTCGCTATATTTTCCTCCTGGATAGCTGACGGGTGTCCTGTGGTAGCGTAATCTTAGCCAGCGACACAACTGCCAGCACGTCCCCTTCATATCCATCCCCGCCGTCCACAGGAAACCCGATGCCCATCTACTGTGGTACTCCAGCTTAGTTCTTGGTCGTGTTCGGGTCAAAAGTGTCCAAAGTGTACTCTCCGAGCTCGCCCTCGGTGTTCTCGTCCGCCTTGGCAGCAATACGAGCCGCGTCCTTGTTGTTCTGCTTCTGGATGTTTCCGAAAATGGAGAGTGCTGACGCCACCATGCTAGAAGGGTCGTTGGTGTTGGCTGGGAGCAGCACGGTCGTGCCCTCCTTGGCAATGTTGCCAAAGGCGTCCACGTACTTCTCGGCTACCTGCAGTGCGACGGCATCGCGACCGCCCGTCTTCTGAATCGATTGCGAAAGCCGCGTGATGGCCTCCGCCGACGCGTTCGCCTTAGCCAGAATAGCAGCAGCCGCGCCTTCTGCCTCCAGCACAGCCGCCTGCTTCTTACCCTCCGCCACATTAATGTACGCCTGGCGTTCACCCTCCGAGTCCAGAATTTCAGCGCGTTTCCTACGCTCCGCCTCGGCCTGCATGTCCATGGCCGCCTTCACACTACGGGGCGGCGCAATGTCGCGGATCTCGTACCGCAGACACTGGAGCCCCCAGGCCTCGGAGGCCTGGTTGATGGCCTCCACGATGCTCAAGTTGAGCGACTCGCGCTCCTCGAACGTCTTGTCCAGCGTGATCTTGCCCAGCTCGGAGCGCATGGTGGTCTGCGCCAGCTGCGTGACGGCGTACAGCGGGTCCTCCACGCCGTAGCTGGCGTTGTACGGGTCGATGATCTTGACATACAGTACGCCGTCGATGCTGATGGTCACGTTGTCCCGCGTGATGGCCGTCTGGCCCGGGATCTTGATGGCCTCTTCCTTGAGCGAGTGCACGTAGGCGATGCGGTCCACCAGCGGGATGAGGAAGTGCAGGCCGGGCGTCAGCACGTCGTGGAACTTGCCGAACCGCTCGACGACCCACGCGCGCTGCTGCGGCACGATGAGCACACCCTGCAAAGTACGAAATTTAAATTAGCAAAAAGTTGTACGACACTACCGGTCCGATTTAAAGCGTGCGTACAATATTGGTGGGTGTGTCCTGCAGACGCGGCATGCCGCTGTCGTCGAACGAGGCCAGCGCAGGGCGCGAGACGTGCAGCAGCCGCGCGTTCGTCTGCAAGAACGGACTGGCCGCCACCAGCGGGCGCGCTTGGCGCAGGAGCTTCACGGCGAGCATGACGTGAGATCGGGAAGTGGCAAATTGGCCCCACCACCGTACAAAAGTCGAGTGGTGTGTGCCACGCTATTCTACGTCTCACCTGTCATTGGCTGAAAATCCGTGCAAAACGTTGCTTGTGTGCGCCACCCCATTCGGATCGCCCTCGGATTGGCTGAAATCCCGCCCCAAACGCTATTGCAGCCATTTGCTGTTTTGCAGGCGAGTCTCGAGCTTCTTCCCGCCCCCATGAGTCGGCGCGCAGGCGCCTCGGACGACGCGAGCGGCGCACGCAGCCCCGCGAACGCAGCGACAGCGTCAGCAGCGGCGGCGGCTCCAGCGCGACCTCGCAGGCCCCGCAGTTCGTGCCCATCCACTCGCGCGTGGGCTGGCGCTACCAGGCGGCGATCCCGGAGCTGCTGACGTCCCCGGCCGAGCTGCTGCACAAGAAACAGGCGCTGCAGCAGCCGCGGTCTCGATTCTTTCCGGACAGAGCGCAGGGTGCGTACAGCAAGGCAAAGATTCGTGGCCATTCTTATTGTTATTTTTGGGTCGTCAATTTTGATATTTCCGTTCTTATTGTGATTTTTTCATTATGGCAGAACTAGGCATGGAGCTGGACAAGTATCTCAAGCTGGCGCGGTCGCTGCGGGACGGTGCGACCTTTGACAGCCAGGAGCAGGTGGAGACGCTGGCGCTGCAGCATCTGCACCGCTTCGACTACAACCCGACGGATGCGGCGTGCTCGCTGTATGCGAAGCACACCATTGAGCTGCCGAGATCCACGAACCCGACGACCACCAAGACCACAGCTGCTGAGGAAGTGAAGAAGTGGCTTTTGACCTTTATCGCTGTATGCGATGCTCCGCCATTGATGGGAAAGTGCTCAAGAAAATGTTGGAGCTGCACGAGAAAGCCAGAACTGGTGGGAGTGCAATGCCTGCTACGGAGACCGGAGTGCTGACGCGGCTCGTGACAAGGATATTGGCGTGGAGACAGCAGTGCCACGCGGCTAGCAGGGAGAAAGTGGATCGTGCCACGCTGCTGCAGCTGCTGCACCAAGCGGAGGATATGCAGGTTGACATTCCCGAAAAAGACGCGGTCGTGAACAGGTTGCGGGCATTTGACACCGCACTGACGCAACTGAAAGAGGCGCTGGAACGAAGTAGCAAGCGGCATCAGAGCAAAAGGTGGAGCTGACCGAGCTGTATTCGCTTTTCGAAGCGGTTATGGCGCCGCGGATCATCTTCCCGGAAGAAAGCGGTTTCCGTGAAACAGTGGACGAGGTAAAGGATCTCAAGAATACGATAGAGAAAATGCTGGCAGAGGATAAGGTTAGCTTGCCCGTTATGCGGGACGTGTTGGCGAAGATCGAGCTGGTACCAGTGAATTTTGAGCAGGAGGTGGACCAGTTTCAAAACAAGATGCTGAGCGCGCAGACGTGGTTAGCCAAGGCGCGCAAATGTATGCCAAACCGTCGAGCAACGCGTCGAGCCAGTGGAGGAGACACGAAGAAAATGGATCTGGAAGCGATTCGTGCGTTGGTAGACGATGCGCCATGTGAAAGCAGTACCGAAATGTTTGAAATGCAAGACCTCCTTGAATGTGCAGATGAATGGGCTACGAAAGTGAAGCGAGCAATAGATGGTGGTGCTGACGTGACGCTTGAGCGCTTAAAGGAGCTCTTGGATGAGGCGAAAGACATTCCCGTGGTCATGGACGAGCAAAAGTTTCTAGAGGCCGAAATTTCTGCACGTGAATGGTGCACAACCGCTGCGTCAAAGCTGGCTTCACGCAAGTCTATCGAGGAGATGGAGGATTTGATTGCACAAGCGAGGAGGATTAGGGAACGTATCCATCCCAAGAAGCAGTCGCGCTGGAAGCCCCAGATAGAGCGCGAAATTCACGCCGCGATGGATCAGGCGCGCAAGTGGATTAATGAGCTCCGAGATAATCTTGGCGTCCCGGGTTTTGACAAGCTATTTGCCTCGCTGTCGTCGTATATCCCTTCTGCACATTCATCCAGATCATCCTCGTCAACGACAAATATCGACAGATCGAAGAAGAAAACGATGGATGCCATTGGCAAGCTAATCGAGAAATCGCAGGCTCTTGCAATCGACGTATGTTCCTACACTACACCCTTGAACGACCTGCTTCTGAAGGGTGTGGAAGCGCAAGCTGAGGCGAGCGCTATATTGATGGGTATCGGTTGCTTGCCGGGAACGTTCGCCTCGGATAGTGTTGATGATGCGGTGGAAGTAAACAGTATGGAGATTGACTCCATGCCTCGGGAGCTAGGCGATCTAGCGCAGGCGTCAACTCTACTCGAGCGCATTGATGCATTCCCGTTTACGTTTGAGGAGGGGCTAACTCTTGCCAGCATCGTCGAAGGTGAAAAAGCTGGGCAGCGCGTGTTCGAGAATGCATTCCACCGCGGCAGTCACGAAAGAAGCGTCTGGCCAATAATCCTTTCACGATGGAGCAATTGCACGAATTACTGAACGAGTCGAAAAAATGCGTTTCCTGTTTCGTGACGAGCTGCGAATTCTTTCGAAAGAGCTCAGCGATCTCACTGTGTGGAGTGCGAAGGCGCATGAAATTATTGGCGGCGAAGTGAGCTCATCCATCATACATGTGGTCGAACGTCTTCAAACATTTGATCTCCTTGTGTATGAGAAGCTGCAAAAGGCTAAAAGAAGCTCCATATTGGCGACGCAGTTGTCACCAGTGCAGATAACGAAAGTAACGGCGACATGGATGTATCATCAGCACCGTCAAGCGAAGCTCCGAAAACAATTGTAAAAGTAGAGGAAGGTAATGGTTGTCCAATGGATGTGGATGCAGAGGGCCCAAACAATAGGCCGGTATTAACGGAGCAGCAGCCAACGGAGAGCAGCAAACGAGAAGACGCCAAACAAGAAGATCTGAAACCAGGGACTGCTATCCCTAATGGTGGAATCAGTACGGCGGTGGCGAAGCAGGAAGCTCAGGCGTCAGCTGAATTGGAAACGAAACCTACGGACACGAATGTGATTGCAAAACCGAGCACTGAGCTGCTTGAGATACACGCTGATTCGATCATGACGCATGTAAGAATGGAAAGTGGCTGCATGCAGAAGTCGGTTGCCAAGGAGGAGGAGGACGATTCCAATGCTGATGATGCGAAGACATCTTGGATAACAAAAAATGGGCGAGATCTCTTGGAACCCGTCCTGGCCATGGCTGAGGAAAGCTTCACCGCAGTTGATAGTCTGGAACTGAAAGAAGCTGAAGCACGCCAGACGGTCGAAGAACTCGTTCTGGCGGGAGAAGACGGTGACATCACGGAGAATATTACGGACGAATCTGTGCGTGCATTGGAGACATGGAAGCAACAACTGCTGCACGTGCAAGAGGAAGGCGATGTACTCAGTGTGTCAGCTCCAGAACAGGATGTTATTAGCCTCATCCTATCACTGCTGGAGTGGTTACAAGGCTCGAGATCGCTCTTTTACGATGAGATACTCCCTCCAAGATCTTGTTGCCAGAGGCGACAAGATTACCGAAGACCTGCAGGCCATGAAGCCTCTTGACTTTTTGAAGTCTGAAACGTTCGAGACGTTGACGCGGATGCTTTGGCCACTGCCCTACTTGAAATCCCATGAAAAGGTGGTGCTTGAGTGGACTGAACGCGTAAGCAAGTGTGTAGCCGATAAGCATGCGCCAGTGAATGAGCTCCAGGCCTTGCTTGACAGTGGTAGTGGGCTGCTGCTAGAACAAGGTACTTTCAAGATTGTGATGGACGAAGCCAAGAAGGCTAGGCTGTGGCTCTCGAAACTAAAGAAGCGTCTGAGGGCTCTGATGACAAAGGGAGTTGGCCGGATGAGTATGAGCGCAGCACGCTCACTCGTTGAAGAGGAGAAGACGTTGCCATTGATATGCCGGTGTTTGACTTCTTGAAAGAGCACCTCGAGATCGCAAGCGACTGGGAAACCCGTGTTTCGGCGTCCGGTATCGAGAACGGCCAGGCGCGGGTGGCGAACTTGCTTGCCTTGCTCAACGAATACGAGTGCGCTCGACTGGTGATTGACCTTGACATGCATCGGGATGTTTTGAAAACTGCTACAGAGCGCTACTGCATTTGTCGTCGACCTTTTGACGGGCTGATGATTGGGTGCGATCACTGTGATGACTGGTTCCACGATAGCTGCATTGGCATGTCGAAGGAAAAGGCTGAGAAGGTGGAGCACTACACCTGCCCCTCGTGTACCATTTTGCAGGAGCTTGCGGCAATGCTTCGCCATGCGAAAATGGCTGGACAACAACCCAATTTGTGGGATATGCACGAATATGCCAAGGCATTTGAAAAGCATCAGGCAAGTGCACTGCGCAAGGTTAAACGTGAGGAGAAGACAGTCGAGCGCACGGAGATGCTATTGTTTAGCTGCAACAACCAGATGACCCAGCTCCGACAGCGAGTTGATGATATTGAGCGGGCAAAAGCCTGTTTATCGATCAACCCGATTGGGCAGCAGCAAGCTTCGAAGCAAGCGGCGACACTGAAACCAACAGCTTCAGCAACGCCTTCGTCGTCAGATGCAGCTCCTGTCGCAATTGGCACGCGTACGATAACCACCACAGCAAGTGTGTCGACCCCTGTCACTCTTGGCTCAAAAGCAATTTTGCCCGCTGCCACTGCCACTTCTACCACATCTACGGCTACGACTATCAGCAAAGCTCCATTGACTGTGGGCGCGGTGGCAGCGACGCCAACGCTTGTTACAGCGTTAAGCCGTCCGCAGTATCCAAGCATCTTGATTCCACCAGCGCGTGCTGTCACTAACATTGTGAAGAGCGTACCGAAGGCAGAGCCCACGACCAAGCCCGCTCCACCGACCACCGCAATTCCTGCGGTTAGCACAAGCAGTGCGAATGGAGTGAAGAATCTGATTGAGCAGTTAAACAACTCAGCGAAGGTTCCTGGTTCGTCAACGACCGCTTCCTCGTCGGTTGTACCTGCAAGTACTTGTGTCACGTCAATTTTCTCGAAGGTAGCAGCAACTCCTACCACCACCGCCGCGCCGGCTTCAAGTGTACCGGCCAAAGCGGCCCCAGCGCCTACACTACTGAACCCGATGGCTGCCACACTGATGGATACAGAACGGTTAGCAGCACTGGTGGTTGCTGGCGGTGTGGAGCAACAGCTTGCAAAGATGAAGAGCGAGCACACAGAGGCTAGTAAGCAAGTGCTGGAGCTGCAAAGCTCTCTGCGTCTGAGTCGCGATCGGCTGGCAAGCGCCCAGCGCGCTTCGCGAGCTCTCGGATATGTTCCACGCTCGGCATCAGATGCTGCCCTATGCGAAGATCTGGGTGCAGCGAGCGGCATCATTGCTGAACACGACGGCATTGATGTCTCGTGCGAACGTTGACTTCTCACTTTTTCTACCGCAAGAGTATGCAGCAGCACTGAATGACATGGCTCGTCCTCCCCTGGCTCATCTACAAGCCTGGTACCGACAACGGAACTTACTACGAGTATCGATAAGCTGTTCCCTGCTGTGGACATGCTGGCGCGGTTGCTGCGCACTGTTTCATGGAGTCAAGTGGTGGTGTCTCTCTTGCAAGAGCGACCGTCACGCGGTGAAATCAGTAACGCCATTGCATATGCCACGGAGCATGGATTCTGGGACGACAAGAAAACACTGACGCCGTTGCGCAGCTTGATCGGTCGTGTGGATGCATGGGTGTCTCGGGCGCACAAGTGCATGGCCAAAACGGCCAGCAAGACGCAGCAAGTGTCGCGATTGAAGCTGCTTATAAACGAGTACTCGAAGCTCCCGTTGACGTTCGCGAAGACCGTCGAACCCTTGGACATGTACGTGAAGGTCTTAACTGGCGTCGACCAAGGACAAATCAAGGGAGAGAATGGAGCGCTCACTCCTGAAGCGGCTGAAGCTGCCGCTATCAAGGTTCTCGATGAAGCGATGGTGGGGATGTCGGCCTCGTCGGGTGTGTCTGGATCGATCTTTAATGGCTCTGGCATGAAGAAACAGGCTCCGCGGAAGCGTAAGCCATACACTCGTAAAGAGAAAGCTCCCGCTCGCTCGACCAAAAAGGCAAAGAAATTGCAGGACGGGGCAGGCTCGGATAAGGTTCCATCATCTACCCACTCCGTCGCCGCCAAACCTGCAAGCTTGGGACCAGAGTCCAAACCCGCTCAGACCAGTGCCGCTGCATCTCAGAACAGCTCGATATGACTGACACATTTCATCGAATGAGGTGACTTCCAGGATGGCGTATGAGGATTATCTGTAGAATGTAGAAAGTAGGCCTTCGTGTGCAGAGGGGAGCTTCGAGAACGCGAGACCAGTTGGCAAATCCAGATCAACAATGCAACCCTATTGTGAACGAGTTTTGGAGCGAGAACATGCTGTCGAGGGCTGTTGAGGGGTGAGAAGCCTGTGAGAAGTATCCATTCCGAGAGGTGACTTCCTGCACATGGGGTCGTTACTTGTATTCTAACTTCGGATCGCCTCGTAGGCGGCTGGAGATTTTGTGCCTTTTGCCATGTCTGTATTGCTAGAAGAGCCCCGTGACGAAGCAATCGACACGGAAGAACAAGTGGACGCTGGTGCCGAGTCCGATGATGCTGAGATGGAAGAGCAAGCCGTGGTGGGTGATCAAATCGACCTTGTGGCTGAGGAGAATGCATCACGTGAGGAAGATAAAGTTGCTGATACAGCATCGGGTAAGGACGAGGTGACGCTGTTGAGTGGAAATGATTCAAGCGCAGACGATGATACTGGCGATGATGATGAAGATGCTTGGGAGTGGCAGCTCCGAGTAGTCCAGCGCGTGAGCGAGGGGATGTTCGATTTCGCGTTGTTCACGTCGGGTGGGTTTGACTTTGTTGTGGTGCTGAACGTGCAGCAAAACGCGTTGAGGGATCTGGAGCCGATCGCGGGAATGGCTCGCACGCTGCGTGTGCTAAACGCTTCCCAGAATGAGATCGCTACGTTACCTGGTGCCAACTTTTGGGAGCAGTTCCGCTGTTTAAGTTTGTGCTTTCTCTCTCAGAACACGTTAAGAACGTGGTCGGACGTGGAAGGCCTTGAAGGCTGTGCAGCATCATTGATTTGGCTCTCTGTGGACCATAACCCCCTCATGACGCTGACGAATGCTCGTAGTTTCGTGGTGAACAAGCTACCATTCCTCAAGGCCCTCGACAATTTCGTGACTACCGACCAAGAAGTGATTCAGCATGCTCGCCCCAATACTCGCTTTAACGCGCTGGCCCCGCGATTAAGTATCGCTCATCTCCAAATGCCGCTCGAGTTCGAGACCGACGAAGCAGCTCTTCACTACGTGGAGAAAACGGAGGCAGCTTTAGCAAGCCTATTTGCCGACAACAGCCCCAGTGTTCGCACGCAGAAGCTTGTGCGGGGCTACCTTTCGAGGCGTGCCAACTTCCCGCGCTTCCGAAATGTGCGCGAGCTCATCATTCACGTTCAGAAGCACATTCGCGGGTTCCTGTTGCGGCAGCTCATCAAGCGCCAGATTTGTGACCTGGTAACAGCGAATGGCGAGTCAAAGCTGCTGATGGCTCCTGTCGCGGCAGGCCACGGGCATTTGTCAGCATTAGCCCGGCGAACATTTGAGAAGATGATACCGGTGATACGACGCTGGCGAGTGCAGTACCAAGCCCGGAAACGAGCCGTAGCCATCAAGAAGATCCGATTCTGGTGCCAAATGGTGTACCAGCGGCATGCGCGCCGCACGCGGCAACTGCTGAAAGACCAGCAGGAAGTTTGGATTTACTACACGCCGGAGTTCGAGCAAGAGCTCCTCACACTTGCAGCACGCTGTGCTCGCCGCGATCCGTACCTTATGACTTTATCCCGTGAAGATCGTCTTGAGCTCCTGAGTGAACGTTGTGCAAGTTCTGGTTTGAGTGTCCTGCGAGGGCCAAGGCCGAACTCGAACGTCGTGCGCCTGGTCTCAGTGGTTACAACCCCAAACGATACGCCTTCGACTCCTGTGCAGCCACGTCAAGGCGTACAGCGTGAAGAAGACGAAGGGTACAAGTTGCTGCGTATGGATCGAGATGCGCAGTCCACACTAGACGCCTCCCAGCATGGCTCGAATCTACGACGCACAGCTTCACCGGGATGGCCAGCACTGATCCGCGGTTTTCCTAGCGATACTGTCCTTGAGAATCAGCTACTTGTGTCCGAAAAGAGCTTCTTGCAGCAAGACCTGGAGCGGATTGCAACGATCCAGAGGCAGCACCGACAAGCTGTCGCCAATAGTGAACTGAATGACGACCCGACAATGTTGCAGATCAAGACGAAGCTCCAGTCGCGTGCAGTGATGCTTCATCTCACACAGGTCTCGCGGGAGATTCGACAGCGTTTGGTCAATTGCAACCGAAAAATATTGAACGCTTGTGTGAAGCAGCAGCAGCGTCGCCGTCAGCAACGCGACAATGACGTTCACTTTTCACTGACCAAGGCGAAGCTTCGAGCACGAGGACACGCACCTACCCGACGACAGAGGAAAAGAATTGCCACTTTAACAGCAGAGACCCCGCGTGACTACCGAAGGATGAAGGTGTTCATTCCGTGGACAGTTGATATGTACATCCACATCGTGGCGAGTCTTGAGCGTGCGGTCTCCATGTGTTCCGTCGGCCCAGCAAAGGCTTTTGCACTGTCATACGAGGAAGCAAGGCGCGCTAATGCAGCGCTGCTGATCCAGTCAGTATGGCGCGCATCAATCTGCCACTCCCGGCGAAACGCACTCGAGGTTACAATCGCTCGAGCTCTCGTCTGTATTCAACGGTGGTGGCGATTTCGTGTCGGACTACGACGGCGACTTGATATACTTCGCGCATGTCTCCTCGTTGGAGCCAGCATTAATTCGCGCACGCTTTTCATGGAGGCAAGTGTTTACCAAGCACTTGTAGACTCGTGGCCTGCTGTTCAGGCCGTGGTGACGCGGCATCGATGTCTCGAACACCGTCTTCACTGTCGTATCGTATCGGGAGCGCACGTGGAGCTGACCCTGACACCAGGACAAGCTCTGCTCTACAATGCAAGTCGAGAAGAGCGATCGATTTTGCTTTCTCAGCCCTCTGCTCATCTGAGTTCCTCGAAAATTGAGCTCTGGTCGAGTCAACGGTGTAGTGCTTACTTTCCTGCTTGGATGCCTGGTGTACCAACCCCGAGCAAGAAAGTATGAGCTCGCGATGCGAAGATGCTGCCGCTTTGCTGCTTGTCGACGGTGTTCAAGTCGAGCCTACGCTCGTGGAACATGAACTCATGTTGGGTGTCACACAACCACCCGTGGCGGAAATGTTCTCGCAAATGAACCCGTTTTGTGAGTTCCCCATGTGCCAGCGAGTGGTCGACTCAGCAACACGCGTGATGGATCTCGCTCGACGTTTAACAGTGCACGAGTCGACGAGAAACTGGCAATTTGAGCCTTCACAGCTAGGAATGGATGCTACGCCGTTCGTGCGTCTGACGTTTGACTCGATTGACGAGGCTCGGAAGCGAGCGCTGGTGTTGCTGTGCAAGACGTTCGACCCTGTCACCAAGACGTACGCGCGCATGTTTTCGTTAGAAGCTCTTTTCGGCGCAGCATTTCGCCATCACCAGGTGGGTTTTAATGGGGTGGATGGATGACAAAGAGGGAGAAAACTGACACTTGCGATGTTCTTGTGTTCATGTTAGTGGGCATTGAGTCAAGCTGCTACCCAAGAAGAAAGCAGCGCCATTCTCGACGAGTCTCAAGTGTGGTTACAAGACCAATACCCGTCTCGATGGTGGGTGAACATTGAACGCAAGCTCAATACACCGCGCGCTATTGAGACGCACAGTGCTCCCCAAACTGTCTTAAGGACGGCAAAGCGACCTCCAGATTTCCATGTACAACAAATGCCACCAAGAGAGCCTCAAACACTGGAACCTGCACGACCATCAGAGCTGGAGCTTCGCGGACCTCCTCGTGTCTTTCCAAGACCTCCGCCAAATGATAGCAGCCAGTCTCCTGTACCTCTCCATGTGGTCGAATCTGCTCTGTCTGCAGATGCCGAGCGACATCGCAGCGATCCAGTTAAGGTCCCAGTCCCTACCGCGCCACTTCAACCCCAGACGCCGCCACGCACTCCTTCGACACCTTCGGGAAGCAGTCGGCACCAAATGCTACTGGATCGGCTGGGCAAGCCCAGCTACGCGTATGTCGAGGACAAGCAGTACCAAGAGATGCTGGCGCGTGAACACCATGTTCGTGATCTACGCGAAGAAGGTGAACGAGCGAGCGAAGCTCTCATTGTGGACCGGCGTATGCTTCAGCGAGATAAAGCGACTGTAGTCGCCGGTATCAAGTTGGACACGGATGTCAAATTGCAGCGCATGCGCTTCGAGCAGGGACTTAACCAGATCCACGCCCGGGAACAACTCGAACAGCAGCGAAATACTTCACGCCGCCGCAAATTGACGCGGAAGTTCGAGACGAGTTTTGTTGCTCAATCCGGAGCTCTCATGCGACGTGCTGCACGAGCTTCAGTTGCACACAGCCTGAAGGCAGAAGAACAGGAGCAGCAGCGTCTTTCTGCGTCTGTGAGAATTCGCGAAGCTGAAGCGGTTGAGCGGCGTCGCGATGCTAAGAGTTTTGGTTCGTTAAAAATCGTCAGGAAAAACGGGATATGAATGCTGTACGACAACTCGCATCAGCTGAAGCTGACAAAGCACAGCAAGGCCGAGTCGCGGCTTGGCAGCAGCGGAAAAGAGAGGACAAGGAGATCAAGAAGATGCTGCGTCTGATTTGATCGCACCTTTTCACTGATATATATTCGCTCTTCGCGGATTCATATTATAAACCCGTGAACACCCTCGCATCCTGTCCTCGACTCAGAACTTGGAGTGGAAACCTCACAAGAACCGCAGCACGTATTCTGCCAAATTACTCCCTCACCGTTCTCGATTAGGTGCCGAATTCGAAATGCCCCCCTCGCGACAGCACTGAGATGTCCACGGAGCACTCCAAGAGCACCAACTCCATCAAATGCAGAAATGAAATCCACAAGTTTCTGCTTATCCTTCAAGTACAGACGCTTATAGACCTCTTGCTGCACATATTGCGATGCGAAGGCAAAGTACTCGTCGGCAAAACGTTCGCTGACGCGATAATGAAGCAATCGAAGTGCCACTTCAGCGTCCTCCGCATCAAGTTTACCACAGGCGTTCTTTAACCAGTCGAGATCAACACTGTCCAACGCTTGTTCAAGCAGCGCCTGCTGGCGATCAACTTGTGCCAATTGCAAGACATAGCGTGCGATCCCACCCCATCGACGAACACAGTCCTCCACGACATCCACTGGTGTATCCGAGTACATGAGCTCCCGACATTTTAGAATCTCGTTCCAGGACCACACTGGCATATAACAGGGTTGACAATGCGTCTTGTTGAACTCGTACCAGACGGAGCGGCGACGTCACAAGAATCGTCTTCGCTTCATAGTCCACTGGTTTGACAGCATCCACAATGTAATACGTTGTAGACTGGTCGAGAATGTCAACAAAGTCTTGCCGTGACCCTCGCACGGCAACATCTCCAGCGAACAAGACACACTTCCCAGACCTCCCACTTTCATAAACAACCGTCGCCCCAAGACGAGCAAGATGCAGCAAAATTACATAGCCGAAAAACGTTTTGCCGATTCCTGGGTTGCCGAGGATCACAAGATGCGGTGATTTCGTCACTTCATCATGGATCATCTCCCAACAAGTTTGCCACAGCTGCGGGTAACAATGGCGAATGTAGATACGAGAGCCTAGTCTTGGTTCGCCAAGAAGAAAGGTTCCTTCTGGTAATGCGACCACCGCATCAGCTTCGACCTCGGTAGGAACCGCCTGAAAGGCTTTCCAAAATGCGACCAACGCTGGTGGATTCAACTTCATGTGGCCCGTGACGAGGAGAGTTCCACCGCCCACAACAAGTTGGCTGTCTCGAGGCTCGTGTGAAAGTTCCCTCGGCGTCGGCACTTCCACGATGAGCGTCACTTGCGCGTCGGGAGGATTCAGCAATGACCGCGAAACCAAAGGCTGGGCGTTCGCGTCCTCGTATGCTGCTCTGTCGGCGTAGACTCGCAGTTGAGCTGGGATCACGTTGGAGGGTAGAATGGGCTTGACTACGTCAAAAACAGCCTTGCAGAGATGATCAATACGAGTGACACCGCCGGATGGCACGGATGATGGCTGGGTATTCGCGTACGCGGCGCGACTTGCTGCATCCACTAGCTGGAACCACAATTTTCGCTCTTTTCCGCCATCTCTTTTTCTTCAAGGGAGAGAATTTTGCAGTGAGAAACAATACTGGTCCACAGATCGAAGTTTTCCGTGTTGCAATTTTAGTACTAGTACCCGCCGCCAGCGCGTTGCCCGCCCACGAACTCGTAGTGCATCGCGCGCGGCCCTCAGAATGCGAATGGCAAAGTTCAAGCAGTCTTCTCCCTTTTATTTAGCAAGCGATCATGGTTTGGTAGTAGTGAGAATTCTGACTAGTAGTGCTAGTTACTATTACTAGTTCGTTCTGGAGAGTACTACCGTCTTACCCCGCACATAACGCATAGGCCTTATAAACGAATAAAACGCTCACCTTGACAAAGTTGTATTACTTCAGTAGTTTTTAGTCCGACCAGAACACATTCCTGTTTGTGATAAGGTTTTCCCTTTTTCAACCAATCAAATTCGCCGAAAGGTGTCTTAAATCATGTCATTTCGATCGCGTTTTGAGCGCAATATCAAACCACTTTTTCTTCACGTACTGCTATATGTTAGGTTTTAACCTAACCCACAAAAATCAAGGTATGCGTAATGTGCGGGGTAAGACGTTAGTTGGGACGAAGTCCCCTATTATGATGCGTTATAGCAGTTTTTACCATTCACATTTACTCTCTGATTTACTTTTTACTTAATGGGTTCATTAGTTTTGAGAATGGGTTAGGGTTCAATTTAACATAGTTCTATAGGGGAACAACAACGGCGAAAAAAACCTCCTGTTAAAGTGATTACACGCCTGGCGAAAGGTCGGAATCGAAGAATAGAACAGGGCGTCGGTGGAGGTCCGTAACTGTCATGTCATTGAAGCTCGCCAAGTTTCTTCATATATAGGGACTTTGCTAATCTCAATGGGGCCCCAGGAAAGGGTGGTAAAACGCTACATTTTGAGCCATTTTGGGCGGTCCTTATTAGCACTAAACATCCTTGGACAACGAATATTCTCGTAAAAAATCGTTTTCGTAAAAACTGGAGATCCGAGGCGACTCTCCACGGCACATACGAAGACGCTTGGAGCTCGGCGGCGGTGAACGGCGCGGGCGCCTGCTCGGCGGCGGTAGGCGGAAACGACGTAGGGCGAAGAGCGCGAGAGCAGCAGCGGCGCCACCACTTGCTCGGCTGCGGGCAGCAGTGGAAGAAGGGCAAGAGCAGCAGCGGCGCCACCACTTGCTCGGCTGCGGGCAGCAGTGGAAGAAGGACAAGAGCAGCTGCGGCGCCACCACTGCTGGCAGCAGTGGAAGAAGGGCGAGAGCAGCAGCGGGGGCCTCATCAGGGCGGCGTTGGCCGCCACCACTTGCTCGACTGCTGTCGACAGTCGGCGAAGGCTCGAGAGCAGTAGCGGTGCCAACACTTGGTCGGCTGCGGGCAGCAGCAGCACCCATAAGGATGACGTCGGTGGTCACCACGAGTTTATAGCTACATCGTTGTCAAGATGTGTAATAGAGTTGCATGAAATGAAGTAGCCTGTTATTGAGGTGCCCACCAAAGATGACTGCGCTGCGGTTTACGTACATATACTGAAATTTGAAGATGTGGCATACACATACTCAAGAGTTGTGGCGGTGGTGATGGTGAAACTACAGGAGTTTTGCAGCTGCCTTCGTTATTGGATGGCGCCTAGCTGACTAGGGAAAATACTGACACGGCAGGAGTCCTCCTTAGCCCAACTTTGGGGAGAGCTATTGCTAAACAGAGAAATCTACGTCTGTATGAGCAGTAGCTACTAGCATTGACGTTGTGTTGGTTCAATGAGATAGTTTTATTTGGCATGCATGAGGTCCTACGCTAAAACGAGCTTGGACGAGCTATGGACAGCATTAGTCTTCTTTATAAAGCAGAGGATGGGGATGGAAGAAGCGCCGCAATGGCGCGTTGCCGATAGACTAGACTAGATGTGGATTCGGCTAGCACGCCAGCGCGACTGTCTCGCTGACCGCTGTTGCGTGAGAGAAGCACCTTCCAATGCCACTGGAGATTGCAGCTGCCTTCCTTCGTAGGCGGCACTTCGAAGGATACTGGCAGCAAGGACTGATCGTACTACAAAGTGGAAGGATCGGCGTTGTTGTTGAACATGAAAAGACTGGTCGCTGATTTGCTTTTTATTGTAGGAAACCCCGTGGTCCGATACCAGCTTCATTTCCAAATCTGCGCTCAACTACTCAAGACTAACTACTCAAAACGGGATGGCGTTCGGAAGTACCGACTCCGAAGGCGAGGCTGCGGCGTTGCTGGCCGAGGTCGCGAAGAGATCCGCCAGCAAGAAGCGGAGGAGAAGACCAACTGCTACGTCTGCGTCAAGAAGATGCGTGGCGACGTCAAGATGGAATCACCGGCGGAGACTGTCTTCTTCTCCGCCGTAATGACAGCGCTAAAAGCGGTACGTCTGTCGAACAACCGCGGAACGCGAGTCACGTTCATTGACGGCTTCATGCAGCCTCACTTCAAAGCTTACAACCAGAAGCTGACGAAGATGGACGTCTTTCGCAAAGAAGCCCGCGTGTTAAAGGTCACCATCTGAGACCCAAAGGACCGCTCGCGCGGAAAACCACGCTTCTCCGTCGGCAGAGTGTACGACATGAAGAAGATTCATGGTGTGAAGTTCTACCACGACGTCCTTCAAAGAAACATCCAATCTGTTGGCCCAGTTAACCCGGGTATCATCGAGGAACACGGTACTTTTGAGTCTGCCAAGCGCGTGAGATTCGCTAACGACGAGGAGAACCAGGGCGTCCCAACTTCTGGGGACGAAGAAGAGAAGGAAGACGAGGGTGAGGACAAAGCCGACGAAGGGATGCTGTAGCAGAAAATGCTGTGTGTGTGCTCAGCTGGCGGTGGTAAGTCCTTGTAGCATTCGAGAGTACGCAGACGAGGGTTGTTCTGCTGGTATATATTTTTCTGATTTTCCTTTAGTAAGCTCTCATAAACACAAAGGATTTCATCAAATGTCGACCTTGTGTAAATAATAAAATTGTTGTATAAATGTAGTTGTTAGTGGTTCGATGATTGATGTTGGCACGGATTCGAAATTGTTTCGTTTCCCGTTTTGAAGCATTTGGAGAAAGTCTCGATGGCACGCAAGCGAGCGGTGCAGGTGTCGATGGACAGCTACTTGCTGCGACGTGAAGAAGACCGCTTCAAGCGCTATCGATTTTCGGATGGGCTGTATGTTCCTGCAAGAGTTTTTGTAGCAATTGTCCTTACTAATACTGTTTCAGATGTCCGACAGGAGAACAGTTGTGCAGCCTTACGCCGAGGATGAGCCTATTCTGCGCAACGAATACTTTGGTCGATCTCGGCAGGAACTGTGTGAGGTAATGCGTCGTATGGGTCTTGTGCTATGGAAGTCGTATCAGCTAATACTAACTTGCCGTCGTAAAGGATGACATTCCGCGTTGTTGCTGCAAGGTTAGTGGCGGTGGTTCCGCAATTTGCGGCGTAGGGTGTGAAAATCGCTCGGTCCGTAACTGAGTATGTCTTATGCGATTGGTTTTACTGAGAACTAAAATGTGTGCCTTGTGGTTAGATGCAAGTAGAATGCATTTTGGATAAATGCGCAACGGGTCGCCTTTGCAGCAATCAGAGATTTCAACGGCGTACGTCAGTGGAATTATCGCTAGCTGTACGAGGTACAAAGGGTGTTGCTCTTCTAGCAGAACAGTTTATCGGAGAAGGTGAGTTTGTTATCGAGTACACTGGTGAATTAATAAGCCGAACAGAGTACCAGCGTCGTCACAAGGTATGTGTAAACGGTTTGATAGTTTGTTTTCTTTATTTCGTATAAGCTTGTTTATTTGGTTGTAGGCCCTGCGAAGTACTCGACACTTTTACGGTGTACAGCTGAACGAGAAAGAGATACTCGATGCAACGAAGAAGGGATCAGTTGCCAGATTCGGCAATGATAGCTGTGAGCCGAACTGCAGGCTCGAGCGATGGGATGTCGGCGGTGAAGAATGTTGCGGGTTATTTGCTGTGGAAACGATCGCTCCCAAGGAGGAGATAACTTTCCGCTACAGCTCGCCTCGTGTAAATATAACGGTAAGGACAAGACGCGATGGACATGAAGGTACATTCTTACACAATGTTTTTGCTATGCTGCAACTTAGAAAAAAATATGCATGTGCGGCGCGACAAGTTGCGCAGGGTGTATTCCAATGTAGAGGTTTGGTTACGGCTTTAGCGCAGTGCTAACAATTGACGGTAGCTTTCCTCAATGCAGCTAGCTTGTCATGATGTGCCAGATAAACATGTAAGCACAAATACACATCAGGAGTAAGTACACATTCTCTCATTTTTCGAGACAGCACTAACCATCGATGCATTGTTGGCGGTGGGTGACAGACGCTGCGTCGAAATCGAAGAGCACGCGCCCGAGTAGCACGCATGTGAAACCACTCGTTGGAGGCACTTGCACTTCGCGACATCTCATTGGTGATGGTGGAGTTGCTGGAATGTTGCAGCTGCCTTCCTGGGGTACGCAGATACGGCTAAGTAGACTAGACGCAATGCTGGAAAAATAGGAAGTCAGCTTGGACATGCCTTGGTGCGAGTTGCTGCTGTGTACCGAATTCTGTGACGACACGAGGGGCGACTAGTGGTGCACGTCGTGCTGTAGGCGATGAATTCAATGAGGATATCGTACATTGCATCTACCGTTATAGCTACACGCTAAAGCCGGCCACAGATGGATGCGTCGGTCGTAACTGGTGGATGGGCACTACGATGGCGCCGTGAGACAACCGCTTTGCGATGCACTAGAAGTGAGTACGATGCACAGTAGCACGCATGCGTCCTGGGAAGCCGTTTGCACGTTGCAGTATCTCAACCGATGATGATGGAATATGGTGGCGTTTTGCAGCTGCCTTCCTTCTAGGATACGGCTACCAGATTTGGAAAGATACTGAAAGAATTGGAGTCCTGTTTAGACCGGCGCTGTTGTCAGCTACTGGAGTGCTTCCAGCTCTGCGGTGGCGCGAGTAGCGACTCGTAGTGCACGACTTGTGTTAGCCGTCGACGTATTGGAGTTGCCCTTCTGTGCTAATCATTGTGGCGTGGCAGAAAACGTTGACGTCCGTCGATACAGGAGGATGGACAAGGAGTGTAACAGTTAGCTTCCGATCTAAACAGCACGCACGCGTTGCCGTAGATATTGGACGTTGCGTTGCACTGCGCGAACTCATGGCGAGCGACAGCTACTTTGACGACTGCAACGGTCTTCATTCGATGGTAGCCTATGCACATTTTTGAGATGTAGAACTACTGCTAAACGCACCCGTGCTGTCTGTGTGTATATTGTCCAGGACTGCGTCTGCACTCCGACTAGCTAATGAGATAGATGCTGGGATGCACATTGATGCATTAATAAGAGCGTATTTGCGTCGCAGTTGCGGTCAGTCCAAATAATGGCTTGGAACGAGACACCAACAGAAATAGCAGTTGCTGAAGCTTCGATAATCGCGAAGTAGGTGAGAGGATGAGTGTATTTTACGCTGCGTACGTCAATACTCAGGTAAAAAGGTACTCAGCTAACCTAATTTGACTCTAACGCTTTATGCGATTTGCCTTCATTGATTTGTACAGAGGTCGCAGTTGGCAATATGCCCAGAACCAAGCAAAGACGTGCTGTAAAAGTATCCCGGAAAACACTACAAAAGCTAACAAAGAACACCTCAGTGTCTCCGGTGCAGAATACGACAAAGCGAGCCCGACATGAATTGCGGCTTGAGGAAATTGAGAACCTTGAATCAACAGCACGCAGTGATCGATACCTAGAGACACAAAAACGCAATGCAGCGGCTCAAAATTGGCCTGGACGTCGAAAGAAGGTGAAGCAAACTCAGAGTGGACCCAAGCGCGAACGGATGAAGCTGCAGACGCACAAGGTAAACGCGGACACAGAGATCGTATTTTTATCTTAATAGAGCTAACGTGTTTTCACTTTTGCTTGTATTTCTAGCGTTCTTCGATGACATCGATGACCCTCTCCTCAAAATACGTGGGAGCTGTGGCGAACTTACTAAATCAACTAGACTTGTTAAAAAGCTTTTCGATGCAGAAGGGCATTTTTAGCTCCGCTTCGAAATGCTGACAGTGTTTGCGAGATCTTCCCGGTAGCGCTTACCGACAGAGATAGCAAAGGTTGCTGCTTCATTTGGCTGTGCTGTAGATGTAATACATCACTCTTAAAAAGACAGATACCTAAGTTTAGTCGAGTGACAGATTTTCGTATAGCATCTATCCCTTCGGAGCTAGCTGTACTCAACCGCATGGAGTCTAGACTAATCGGTCTGGGGATTTCATTTACTACCTGTGTAAACCTCTACAAGGACCAGCAAGAATTTACCCGCGGTAATGCTATTAACTATTGGAATGATGTCAGTCAAGTAACACTAGCACTACCTCGCCCACTAACAAAGTCTGGTGTAGTGTTACTGCAATCCAGAAACAATCAAGGAAATGCATTCTTCCGAGTCCGACCTAGCCTGATTCGACGTGCTCTGCAATGGCTCATAATAAATAATCCACTTTACAGAGATGTTAGCATTTCTGAAGAAAACTTAGCTGCCCTTGAGAATGTCGAATCCACTACAGATCTACCACATATCCCTATAACCGACGAAGAGGCAAATGAATTAAACCCCGAAAGTGGGTCGTCACCGTCAGCCAGTACTTGTGTCAATGATCGAAAACAAAGTAATGACGAACCTGCACTGAGTAGTAGTACCTCTGGTGCAGCAGCACCAAGTCAAGATTGCGAAGATCAGCATTTCGAATCAATTATTATTGATGAATCAGTTGAGCTTGAAGCCGACTCTGCTGATGGCGAAACAGAAGCTGAAAAATACTCAACGCAGCTAAAATCGCCGCAGGAAATACATCGTATCCGATGGGGGATCTGCAAAATAAACTGAGCTGATGAATGAATACACTACATACATGCTTATGCAAACCTGCTTCCCTACTCTTTTTCCTGATGGACAAGGGGTTAAACCCACTAAAAGGCGTGGCAGACCGAATGCACACCTACCAATTAGCTGAATACTGCGCTCATCTCATAAAATTCCACGATCGTCGATTTATTATGCATGGGAACTTCAAGTTTTTCTAATTCAGAGGCGTCAGATCGATGGACTTGTTCGTCGTATCAATATACCAGCACCACCACCTGCATCCGATTAAAATTTTAGTAATGTTGGTTGTTCCCCTGATGGTGTAGAAGGTGAAATGCATGCTGCAACTAAATTACTTGACTCACTGAAGCCCTTTTTCGGGGTGTCCGAGGAAGTGGGTTGTACTGGTCAAACGTTCGAGACGACCTAATGAGCATGATTGGCAGCAGAGCTCTATTATCACGATGGCCGACGTTTTTCTTACTTTAAGCGCTGCCGACACAATCGGGCCTGATTTTTTCCGAGCATGCAATCCGTCACTGTCCTTAGACGAAGCTAGGAAATTAAGCAACGCTGAGCGTCGACGATAGCTAAGCGAGAATCCCGACATAGCTGCACGTCATTTTAGTAGACGCTTTGACGCTTTTTTCAAAGAAGTGCTTTGCGGTAAGGCAAAACCACTAGGAGAAATTGATAGCTTTGCAGCACAACAGATCTTTAGCACCTCGGTGAGGCTCTCCTTATAGTTATTCATTTGACGGCTTATCCTTCGATTTTATGCAGCTGCTGCAGGCATCGGCAGGCAACCGGTGACAGGCATATTGGGGATGCCATCTCATTGTTCAATTTGCTCTACCCAGACAATGAGCAAGCTTCCAACTACGGCGTCGCCCATCTACAGTAACGCCAACGGCCTAACATCTCCACTGCCTAGCCAACGGAGAGCTTCGAGGGGCCAACCTGCGGTGAGCCCTGCGCTCGCAAAGCCGAGGAAACCAAAGCGCCGGCTCCAATCTCTTTTCCAGTCGGCTGACTGCGACAGGCCGCAGAAGCAGCAATCGAAGCAGCACAAGGCCATCGAAGATACCGGGATCGAGAGAAATGCTGACGTCAAAGGAAAAGTTAGCGCGCAACGAAAGACAGCTATGGATGCTAAGCGAGCGGATACGCGACGGGAACGAGCCCGAAGGATGAATGCCGCTACTGGCAGAGAAAGAACGAGCGCGTAAGTTTCACGAGGTGCCTGGAAGATTCTATGTAGAGAGACTATCTCAGATTAGAAGAGATGTTAGCTTTCACATGATGTGTGAACAAATTGCCAGAACAGAAAGAGCGGCAGGTAGAAATGCTGAACACATACCTAGAGACGAGTTTGAATAATACCAACAACTGAGATTTCCATTAGTCGTAAACGTCACTTGCCCGACCGCTCTGCATTTACTGCTGCTTTTTGTTGGAGCCCTTGGCAGCGCGTGCATGCGCAGCTTGGCCCACGCGAAACTCGTATACCTCCCGGCCTGTCAGCCAACAACACATGCAAAAAATAATTCATCCTAGTATAAAGCATATAAGGTTCACATACACGTACGGCGGCGAAGCTTTTCCGCTCGAGTGGAACGCGCATGGGCAGCTCGAGCGCACATAACTTCTTTTTCGCCTGAATTTCACTGGCGCTCAGTGCTGGTGCATTGCCCGTTGCTCCATCCGTCTCTTGCGCTGCTCCAGTCGACTCATTACCGCCCGAGGCGGTGGCACTGGTGAAGTGCATGAGATTAATTGCAGCAGTCACACTTGGAAGTGCTGCTACGCTTGGAATATTGTATTGTGCTCTAGCAAACAAAACAAGTAAGTTAAATACAGCTAGCAAATTTAAACAGACTTGCGTTTGATGTACCTTCTCCAGCTGCACTAGTTCCAACTGCACTAGCTCCAACTGCACTCGATCCAACTGCACTCGATCCAACTGGGCCAGCTCTCATTGCGCCTGCAGAGCGCGTTACAGGAGAACGCGTCGTTTGCGAACGCCCTATTGATCCACAACAGACATGTATTAGATACAAAGCGCACCAGCTCTGCATAGCACCACTTACCGTCCGTATCGCTTCCTGCGCTTCCCGGTTTGGCTCCCTCCGTTCTAATCCGCGCCATGAACGCCAATACTCAGATTGGTTTGTGAAATAAGCACCAGTTGGGGACGTCGCCCCAAAATTATGTGCCCCACATAATTTTAGGCGTCGTCCCATTTAGCAACATGAAGTGATGCTCAGCTAGTTACTATTACTATAGTAGTGAAAGAATGGCACTACCGAATTTGGTGGATCTCTGTACGGTTTGGTTCAGAATATAGGTGCAGGACAACTTCAAAAAGCGCCCAGAGGAAGTACGTTTTCATTGGTCAAACCCTGGCACAAATTACATGAAGATGCTAGTCGAGACGTATGATTGGCTATAAACCTACATTTAGGTGCAGAACTCCACCGAAGGACCCGAACAGGAGGGGGCAGAATAGCGAGTTGTCATTGGCTAAGAGCGGGACACAACAAAAAACGTAGGTGCAGGGATCCACCAAATTCGGTAGTAACTTGTAGTGCTATTAGTAGTGTTACAGTATTACTATAGCACTACTAGAATTGTCGCTTAAGTACGAATTGGCCACTCCCGGCGCGTTGGAGTATAATACCTGTTGTATTAATAGTTCTCGCTTTCAGTCCTCCATTGACGCAGTATTGTGTGTTCTTCTCAAACTTTCCGACCCCGGCTGTTTGAATCTCCGGAGCGAAATCGTCGGCAAATCGCCGAAAACACTTGGTTTTACTATTGGTACACACTAGTATGACAGCACCCTGTGATGCCAGCATCTCAGTCGCTGCGCCGATTTGAGTTGCTAAAGGGACGAACGCCCTTAAGTTGTGCAATACACTCAATTTCGCCCCCCAAGGCCACAAGCTTTCACACTGTGAAACTACCAAAAGTGACGATGACCAAGATCAAAACGACCAAGGCAGCAGGTTGCAAGCAGCGGACCGCCAAAGGTGCGGAGTAGATGCGATGAAGGATATTGGGAGCCACCGTCCACTCATGCAATTGCGTGTGCTACAGCGGGGCTGCCGTAGACTGTAGCGTAGAGGAATACTTAGTCGGACTCAGTGAGTCTCTTAAGCAGGTAGTTTACCTTGACGTTCTTATACGAAGAACAGGGACGAGCGTACGACAGTAGCTTACAGGCTCAAGAAGTAACAGTCTTTACAAGACAATGAAACTCTTAAGGTTAAAGGTGAACTCAATGTATTATTGCTATCGGCGGCAGAGCCGCCCTGGTGTAAATCTATAGGTCTCACTATCTAACATAATAGAGCCTAGTCTAATGCATATCTATTGGCTGTGAAGCCACCTACTGATATCTTGTTAACTTTCACGTACTGAGTACTGCTTTAGGAAGAGTGTGGTCACACCAAATAGGGTGAACTACGTAACCGTAACTCTTTATGTAACCCCGTTACACTCTCCTCCAGACTGAGGACACCACGTGTCAACACTCGACATTTCGCCTCTTTGAGGGACGTGTGTGACGGGGCCACCTTCCATCAAGCTCCGCGCTCCAGAACTTTCCAACTCCTTCGCGAGCTGGCCGACGGCCCGTTGTATGGCTCACAACTGTTTCTGGTCATTCGACCGTCGACTGATCCCAGTCTCGCGCCCTCATCGCCCGCACCGAGTGCACTATCGGCCTGTGGCCTAGAAGACAACCTGTCTCTCGCGCTTGAAAAGCTCTCCGTACGCGAGTACTACAACGAGCACAAGCGCCGGCATCCTCCAGCGGACATGTCTAGTCCCAAGGCTCCAAAGCCGAAGCGGCCGCGTACCGCGAATGAAGCCCTCTTTGAGGAACTCACGGAGACCTCCGTGAACTACGAAGAGTCCGAGGCCGGTGAACCTGGGGAGCTCCACGAGGAAGATCCTCCTGCACCAAGTGCGTTCGCTGAGCGCCCAGCGCTTCGTACTCCCAATCCGTTCGTTGAACGAAGTGGCGTTGAAGGTCTCAACGCGCTGCGCGCCTCGCGCGGTTTGGAAGATCCTCCGATCTCTAATCCCCTCGACGAGGTTCAAGAGCTGCATCTCAATGAGCAAGAGGCTCCCGTGACCCGCCACCCTGTGGCACAGCCTCTGCTCAATCCGCATGCGGACTATCGGTTTACAACCCCGATCCCGAGAAGTATATCAAACAACTCGGGAATCGGCCGTTGACATCGCATGTCATTGGGCCTGCGGCTCGCACGGCATCGGAGTTGGCAATTCGTCAAGCGCTGCGCACTCGGTTCTTGAATCCACAGGTCTCAAACATTGGCGATTATCGTATTCGTCTTCAAGCTCAATGGAGCACCTATGGTACGTACTGTGGTGTTGGCGCTGGCGCCTGGGGAAACTGAGTCTGAGTATGATACTCTGATGACTACTTGGGCTCACCAGAGCCGGAAGTTATCGTCAATGGAGGCTCTTCGAGCCAGCTTCTCCGAAATTGACGTGCGCCTCGAGCGCAAGCTACTCTTCGAGTACGCGAAGGGTCGAGCAAAAGGTACGCTTGGAAAGCAATATC
This sequence comes from Phytophthora syringae, assembly GCA_012656105.1. NCBI lineage: Eukaryota > Oomycota > Peronosporomycetes > Peronosporales > Peronosporaceae > Phytophthora > Phytophthora syringae. The sequence goes on from JAAKBD010000012.1 coordinate 247,038, forward strand.
AAGCTCAGATATCCCATTATGCTCCCTTGAGCACTGCAGCGTTTGCTGCTGCAGCTCAGGATCAGCGCTTGGGCGCAACTGCTGATCCTTTCGCTTCCCTGCCTATTGGGGGAAGCGTGGAGCGACCGACGACGCGGTCGCTGGTGCGCGGCACGCATTAAACACTCTGATCAAAAGCGTCCACGACGTCTGGGCAATCTTGCCGGAGCGGGCCCTCGAACTCCCACGAGTTCTCGGAGTGAGGATAACCCCTCCACTTCACAAGATATTGGGTACAACCCTGGCGACTTCGTCGCTTCAAGATCTCTTCCACGTGGAAGTGGAGATCTCCCTGCTCGTCGAGCAACGCCGGCGGCGGCCGAAGCAAGTGAGAAGGCTGATGAGCCGATGGAGGAGGATCCTCCGCTGCGGCGCTCGGAGTTGCAGGCAACTCGTGAGCAGATGCTCGACGTTCAGAGCGATGTTCGCCGCTTCCGCGAGGCTCTGAACAATGCGGAGATGGCCTATGACCATTCGGTGAACCAAATCGATGATTTCTCAAATCGACTCGCTTGGGTTGAGACCCTGAGTCTGGCGTTCAACGCCTGATGGTTCTTGAGCGGGGTCATGTCGCGACCGTGGCGAGGCTTGACTTGCTCGCGGAGTCTGTAGCTCGACTGCAGGGGCAGGTTGACGCACTGTTTCGTCTTCTGCCCGCCGCTGAGGCTCCGCCACCTGCGGCGCCAGCTCCTCCGAGCTAATCTGCGACGCGTCCCGATAAGGCTTGAGCAAGCCCACGAAAACACGGGATGCGTTCGCATCCTCTTGGGGAGGTTTAGCGTGTACGCCAGGCCCTTCTTGGCCACGACCTTGAAAGGCCCCACAGCGCGGTCGCAGCTTGGTCTTGAAGACCGCGGTCACTGCATGTGTAGGTAGGTTTTTGGCATCTAATAAAACCAGGTCTCCGACCTCAAAGCTTTGCTCATTTCGTCTGCCCTTGGCATCTGCATACTCCTTCTGCTTGTCTTGGCTCTCAGCCATTGCGTCACGCACATGTCGAAGGACATTCAGACGCGTTGATATAAAATCATTAACCTGTTTCCTAACAGCATTAGAGCTGACTTCACCAAGTCGCTCATCGAGCTCTCCTCCCCCACCAAGCCCAGAACCACGGAGTGGTAGCGTCAACGAGACGCATGGGTGAGAGAGACCGTTCACATGGACCGGCGTGTAGCCTGTAGAGGCATGCACAACAGTATTCAATGCGAACTCAACGAGTGGGAGCATGGAGCTCCAAAGCTTTGGCTTTTCAGCACAAGTGTTTCGGAGGATATCCTCCACAACGCGATTCGCGCGTTCGGTTTGACCGTCGGTCTGCGGATGATCCGCCGTGGACATGTCCAACTTCGTGCCTAGCACAGTGAATACGGACGACCAGAAATGGCCCGTAAAACGGGGTCTCTGTCAGAGACAATCGATGCGGGTAAGCCATGCTGGCGAAACACCCTATCGATAAACAGCTTCGCTGTACCTTCGCCATCGATGGTGTCCGGCACTGCCGCAAGATGAACCATCTTACTCAATTGGTCTACAAAGACCACGATTCCTGTGTTCCCATCCTGGTCTTTAGGAAGACCGAACACAAAGTCCAACCTCATGGACTCCCAACACCCAGAGGGTACAGGCAAACTTGCCAGCGACGCAGCCGCATGTGGTGAAGGTTTCACCCGTTGACACGTCTCACACGTGCGCACGTAAGTGCTTGTCCACTTGTAAAGCTTGGGCCACCAGTACGTCAGGCTCACCGAGCCGTAGCTCTTCTCACGACCAAGGTGGCCACTAAGCGGCGTATCATGCGCCTCATATAGGATGCGATACTTGAGATCCCCATCATGAGGGACCACGACACGGGGCGTGTCCTCAACATCCGTGCTGTAGTACAGCAGGCCATCATCGATGGAGTAGCGATGTAGCCTCGCGCGCAGGCGCGCCGACAACTGAATGTCCGAGTTTTCAAACTCCTTGCTCCCAAGAGCACGTAGCAAAGCTACACACGTATCATCACGCGCATAAGCAGCGCGGATTAGCGTCGTCACAGACGAAGTCACCGTCGTGACATGAGCAAGCTCATACTTCTCCGGTCCGATAAAGAATTAACAGTTAGGTTTTTCTATTAAAACCTCGCATGTTGATTGGTGGAAGTGTTACAAATCCATGTGTCTGATTGGATATAAAGCGATATGTAGGGGTTTGTATCAAAATTGATTGGCTGTTTTTCAAGCGTGGAGGCGTTTTATTTGATTCAGTGTCATACTGCTGGAATGAGCCCTTTCCGGTGATTATTTTCAAGTATGCAAATGATATTTCCTGACTGCGCAGCGTAAAAACCTTATCGTCTCCGCAAAATAAGATTTTAAATGGCTAGGAACATGCATTTATGGCGCGAACACACGAGTGACAAAAATACTGTGTTAACCTCGCAACGACAAGCTTTACGACAAGGTAACGTTCGTCACCTAATAATTAGTTTTGAAGAAGATATAGTAGATTGAGAGAACTGTTAATTCTTTAACGGACCGGAGAAGTAGTCTGGGCGACGCGATAACGCGTCCGCCAGATCGTTCTGCCTGGCAGGTTTGTACTTCACCTCGAAGTTGTACTCTGCGAAGAAGGACATCCATCTGGCCATCCTTTGCGAGAGATGAGGCGATTGAATCGCAGTGCGTAGCGACGCATGGTCTGTAAAGACCACAAACGGTTTAGAACCAAGCAAGTGCACCCTGAACTTGACAAGGGCATACTTCATTGCAAGTAGCTCCTTGTCATGAACAGGGTAGTTCTTCTCTGCAGTTTAAGCTGGCGAGACTCAAACGCAATAACGCGTTCGTGCCCATCGGCATCAGCTCGTAAAGTGCACTGCCAATGGCAAAGTCAGATGCGTCACAGACGACACTGAACGGACGTTCAGGGTCTGACAACGCCAGGATCGGTGCATGAAGGAGACTCTCCTTGACCGCCTCAAAAGCATCTTGATGCTCGGTGTTCCAACACCAGTCCGCATCCTTCTTAAGAAGATTGGACAATGGCCGAGCCATCTCAGCATAGTTCTTGCTGTACTTATGCAAGTAATTGGCCAGGCCAAGCCACTTTCGCAAATCCTTTTGGTTGCGAGGAAGCGGCCAGTCCACGATGGACTTGACCTTGGCGGGATCCGCACGAAGGCCACGCTTTCCAATAAAGCATCCCAAGAAGGGAATATCTTTAGCACCGAAGATACACTTCAACGCATTAGCGTAAAGTTTGTTAGTGCGCATGCACTCGAGCACCGCTCGTAGATGGTCGATGTGGTTCTCCACGTCCGACTTCCCGTGCTCCGCACGACTATGGACAAAGATGTCATCAAAATACGTTTGTGCAAACGCTCGAAGAGGCCTGAATAGTTGCGTCACAAGACGATTGAACGTCGCAGGCGCGTTCGACAGCCCTTGGGGCATCACGAGCCACTCCCAGAGCATACCGCTCGGAGTTCTCACCGCTGTCAGCGGAATGTCGCTCGTACGCATGAGCAATTGGTAATAACCATTGACTAAGTCGAGCGCACTGTACATTGTACTGCCAACCATGCTGTTCTGCAGAACATCCTTTCTAGGAATCGGTGTCTGCGCCGGGATGGTGGCCGCGTTGAGCTTATTAAAAGCGTGAACGATACGCCACTTCCCATTTGGCTTTCTAACACAGAATGTCGGCGTGGACTGTGGAGACTTGCTCTCACGCACCATTCCTGCCACGTGCTTCCCACTGAAGAAGGCGTCAATGACGTCGCACTGCTCCCTTGTCAAGGGCCACTGTCGTGTAACGCAGTATTTGGCTCCGGGAACCAGGTCAATCTCATGACGCACGCCTCGATCGGGAGGTAGAGATGACGGAGGGTCATTAGAGACCACGTCTTGGAAGGCCTTCACCAAAGGATAGAAGGAATCCGAGGGATTCTTCAGGATCGCGGATCCACTACGATCACTTAAGATCTTCTTGGTGTCCTCAAGGACTGCTTCATCCATAAGCGACGAAGAGTTCAACTCTTCTTCTTCGGGTCGTATCATGACCACTTCGGCTAAATCGCCCGCCTTTAAGGCCTCGCCAAACTCGGCGACGGACATCTCGTCCAGCTCTAGCAGAGCATCGACTGTGGGAATACTTTCCAAGGTGATCTCACCATTGGCCTCGCCAGTCACTCCATCCATGAGTGTGTATAGCTGTTCGATATCATCCTCCACTCGGGATAACTCCTGTATCAGGACAGACGCCTTGCGTCTCGCAGTCGACATGCGGCGTCGCTGCCGTCTCCTCGCAGAGACCGAACGTCTCGGAGAGACCAGGGTTTTAAGACCAAACGCGTCTTCGGGTGCCCTCACCTCGTGTCGCTCCAAAGGAGACTCGATGTCATTACCGACATCCGGCAGCAGGCTGCATGACTCGCAGTCGCCGCCCAGTGGATTACGTGCCACTCCACGCGCATCACTAGGGCCCGGCCCAAGATGCCTCGGCGTTTCGTCGACCACGCCATCATTGGCATGCAGCGAAGGCTGCTCATCGGAGCGAGCATCGCTCGGCGAATAACGTGTCACCCCACGTGCCTCGGCACCGGGTTGGCCATGCTTTCAGAAGCAAACAGCGGCAGCTCGTTAACACAACGAGGGCCGCTCAGCGGTTTACGTGCCACTTCACGTTCAGCCCAAGAGATGTGCTCAGGGCTCGCGTCAGTGACGCCAGTGTCCATTAACGCGGACACTCCAATGTCCAGCACATTGACCGTCTCGGTCTAGTGCTCGCGCCAATAGCGCTTTTGCTTCATAGCAGAGGTGGGTTCATGACTCGCCAAAGCTCCGCTAGGAGGCAAGCGCGTAGCGCCTAAGGTCTTAGATCTCCAATCGATCCATGGCTCATGGCGTTCCAGCCAGGCCATGCCTAGGATGAGATCGTATCTCGAATCAAGGTCGAGGACCAAACAGCGTTCGACGCTATCGAAGTCCAAAACCTTCACGCCCAGGTTCACAGGAACCTTAGGCACCGTAACACGGGTCCCCGTCGCAACACGAACAGTGACCGTGTCACGCACTCGCGCCACTTGCGCCTCAGCATACTGCTGACTTCCTTCCATCGAGGCGCGTCGAGCGTAATTGCCCGACGCACCAGAATCGAAAAGGATTACCCACGGCTTATTAAAGCCTTCACGGTCGCCTCAACGACCAGCAAGCCCGGCTTGCATACACGTTCCGTGTTATAGAGCACGGAGCTCTCCGGGGGCAAGCCCTGCTGACCTCCTCTCAGAGGTTCAACAGAACAGAGTTCTTCCCCAGCAGGCCGACCCGCGCCTACTGGGACTTGGCGTTTCCTGCCAATGGACCGGCTTCCGGTCAGAGGCGCGGTCTCGGCTCGTAGCAGCCTGGCGTTACTTGCGAAGCGGACACCCCGGACGCAGGTGCTGCGTGCTCCCGCACACATAGCAGCGGCGAACGCCAATGCGCTGCTCGGCAATCTGAAGCTCAGCTTCTTCATCTTCAGCGTAGCTGAGATCCATCGGCTCGGGTCCATTGGACGAGCCAGATGCTCCAGACGAGCTGTTGTGCGAAGAACTCCAACCAAGTCGAGCGGACTTAAAGTTGAACTCGGCGTTCAACGCTACGTTCACAGCTTCTTCAAAAGAAGAAGGGTGAACACGGAAGACTTCCGTCCTGGTAATGCCAGTGCGGAGACCTTCCATGAAGATGGTCACCATGACCGCCTCGGGGAGAGGATCCGCAGCCATACTGGCAATCAGAGTTCGCAACTCTTGGACGAAGTCCACCAACTCCTTCTTACCCTGTCGGGTAGCAAGGAAGCGTGACCTCACGCGATATGCCTGGTTAGGCGGCGAGAATACTCGCGAGAGTTGCAGCTTAAGCTGATCCCATGACGGGAAGGCGGCGTCCACGGACGTACCGCAGGTCAGTGACCATTCTCGCGCTCGACCCCGAGCTTGGAGATAGCTAGCGCCACGCGCTGCTGCTCGGTCTTGAGCATGGTGGACGTCATAGCCATCTCAATTTTTCTGACCCAGAGCAGGAGATTCTCTCCTTCCTTGCCCTCGAAGGTCTTGACGCTCACCATGAGCGGTTTGGCTCTGGGTGCTCCATCCGATGAGGGCATGGGCGTCGTAGACGCGGCGGCCGCAGTCATCTTCTGCTCGATGTGCTCTACCAGAGCATTCTCATAGTTAGAGAATGCCTCCAGACGCGCGTTGACAGCGTCGGGGCCTTGCGAAGAAAGATGCGCCTCACCTTCCGGCCCGATCAAAGACATCAGCTTTTAAGCCCGTCTTGTCGACTCGCCGGTAAGTGGGCGATATACTCCATCCTCACAGAGGGACAGTCGTAACGACTCAGGTGTAGGATTGACTACGAGTGCTACCAAGTGCAGCGGGGCTGCCGTAGACTATAGCGTAGAGGAAGACTTAGTCGGACTCAGTGAGTCTCTTAAGCAGGTAGTTTACCTTGACGATCTTATACGAAGAACAGGGACGAGCGTACACCAGTAGCGTACAAGCTCCAAGTAACAGTCTTTACAAGACAATGAAACTCTTAAGGTTAAAGGTGAACTCAATGTATTATTGCTATCGGCGGCAGAGCCGCCCTGGTGTAAATCTATAGGTCTCACTATCTAACATAATAGAGCCTAGTCTAATGCATATCTATTGGCTGTGAAGCCACCTACTGATATCTTGTTAGCTTTCACGTACTGAGTACTGCTTTAGGAAGAGTGTGGTCACACCAAATAGGGTGACCTACGTAACCGTAACTCTTTATGTAACCCCGTTACATGTGCAGCTCGCGCTGGATCGAGAGACTCCAAGAATCATGAGATCAAGGCCGCGGAAGGTAAATAATGTGTTACTTCATTATATTATGAGCGTAGTAATCATTGTTTGTTCACACGTAATATTGATATGCAGTTGTAGGCACCCACAAGCGCGCGAATGGAATTTGGTGAAGTCTAACAAGGCCGCTGCCGCAAGGGCTTCTGGCAGCGCATCAGCTGACGCATCGGCTCCTTCCGTGCCCGATAACGCTGCTAAGGCACGCTCGGTCCGAGTCAAGAAACAAGCACACCATACGTTCATGACGTGTTATTAAGTTACACACCATTTGAATGCGCTAACTATGAGACCATTTATGAATAGGTAAAGAAGTCCGAGCACTGCGCGTGCAACAAGCCGCTTATGCACGCAGCTGCAAGCCTGCAAAGCGTGTTAGCACCAACAAAGCCTAGTTCGGCTTGATAAAATATAACGAATACCGAACTTGATCTGAAAAACACAGCAAACTTTGTGTGTTTCAATAAACGGGACGGAGGCGACCAAAGCTCGTCGACTTTATGCCCAACTCGTCAGAAGAGGCGCGACCAGCTGGAAGGACATCGCCGCCAGCTCACCAGCCACCGTGTTTTGGTGAGCTACCGCGACGGCTTTTGATAATTTGGTAAGTCCAAATTTGTGGTGGCTAACACAGATTGATGTGGGACACGCAATGGTATGGGTCACACACTGGTGTTTGCACACACAACATTTCATTCTGAAAGATGGCCGACGAAGTGATCGACCTCGTCAGCAGCGAGGAGGAGTCGCGACAGCCGCTGTGGCTAATGTGTACAGCTACAAGGAGCGCGAGAAACGCCACAAGAGATTAAAGTCGAGTAAAAACCCGTGGACCAAGCTGTCTCGAATACCGGCTCGCCAAGCCCGTCGAGCCGCTGTGAAGGACTCGAAGCGAGTGTATCACGCCAAGACCATGCAAACGATATTTATTAAGGACTACCTGAAGATCCCTGGCGTGCTTGAAGCCCTCCGTCGTCTGCGAACCGAAAGGGAGGACGAGAACAAGGCTACGGTCCCAGTTGCTGAAGTAGCCGACGCTGAAGTTGCCGACGCTGAAGTAGCCGACGCGGAAGTAGCAGAGCCTGAAGAAACGGATCCCGAAGTCGCCGGTCAGGAACCGGTAGAGTGGCCGTCCAACGCCAAATTTTCGCTCGGTCTGGACGTAGCGGGAGGTGTGACCATGAAGGACAGCTGGCCTGCAGATATGTGCAAATGCATCGGCGATTGCTACCCCGACACCTGTCCAAACGCTGGAAGCCAGCTATTTTGCGCCTTGGATAACTGCAAGTTAGGTGGTCAACAGCGTGTACCAGACGAACGATGTCGAGCTCTTCGCATCGGCGACAGGAGTTGGGGTTCGGGCCACGAACACTATTCGGGTGGGGACCACAATAGCACCGTATACCGGGCTGATGACAGACCACGACTACGATGCCGACCATGTGCAACATGAATACGTCGTTTCGCTTCAAGTGTGAAAAGGTGCCCCGAATATTTCCGTGCACCCATTAAACGACTGTTCTGCGCCCCTCCCAGATCCATATTCAACCCAGACTGGCTCGTCCCCGAAGTCCCGATCCATCAAGTTACGGAAAGTTGGTGTGGTCAGAGCCCGGATCCCGGACTAAAGTCCCGGATCCCAGAACGACTCGGTGCACGAGATGGAGTTGATTTGCGAAGGAGTCCGACATACCATCTCGGATCACAGAGTGTGATCCCAGATCCCAGCCTGATGAGATCTTTCCTCGGATCGGGTCCGGGAAGAGTCGCATGGAGAGATCCTGACGATGGGTGCAAATCAGGCACGACAGTCTGGCGAGATTCGAAGTTCGGCGTAATCTGACCAATCAGCGATCGACTTGGTGATGACGTGACTGACTGCGAAGTGATCCCGAAAGTGGAAAGATGCCCTTGAGGTCTTAGCCAATCGCTGTGATCGGTGATTAAAAGTGCTTGCCCCGGAAAGCGACTCCTCACGGCTCAGCCAATCAGCGACCCAGATTTTATTCGAGTGCGCGCCCGGAGTCACCCACGCCAGCAGTGTTGCAGAAGATTTTACCGAGTTCAAGATGTAGCCAAGAGTAGTGAGCACGGGCCCTTGCCAAAGAGGTCTTCGTGTTTTGCATGTGTAGTTATTCGATCAGAATTCGATTTGCCCCGTACCCCACAAGCATAAGTCAGTCATCCCTGAGCGGTGGTAGAAAGAGTATTTCGAGGACTCAATAAAATTCAACTCCCATTTACCCAAGTCTTTCGTGCTTCGGCGTGTTCGGTGCGGGTATTTCATATTCCCACCTCGAGTCTTCTGGTCTTCGCCTGCGGTTCGACGGTGCTTCATATTTCCTGGAGGGCAAGAGGTTCTTTGGTGTGGTTTTCGGCAGAACGATATCTCGAGATAGTGGTCCCCGGAGTCGTTGATTTCGTGGTACAAGTTCACCGGATAGTGGTTCCGAGACTTGCCATACTCGCCTGAAAGAAGGCGTGGTGCGCGGAAGTCCCAGTGTATCGCGAGTGCATCGGATTACGACAGGCCTATCCCAGGTCAACATCTCGCAGTTTGGACTCCCGGATCCCGGAAGTCCAAAATCGGTCCTAAGCTGGGATTCGAGGAAGAGTATGAGCCGTGATGCGGTTCTGAGCCGGAACCGTAGAAGAGAAATGAGAGGTCGTCACGCGCTCCCGAGCCGGGATCGCAGAAGAGTCGAGGTCGCTGCGCGGTTCTGAGCCGGAACCATAGAAGAGAAATGAGAGGCTGCTACACGGTTCTGAGCCGGACCCGTAGAAGAGAAGGAAGAGGCCGTTACGCGGTTCCGAGCCGTGATCGCAGAAGTGAAGAGGCTGTAATGGTATGTGACCAAGACCTGAGAAGAAGAGGACAATTTTATGTGTGGAGAGTGACGTGTATATCAAGAAAACCCCGGGGCATTTCGGGCGAAGAGAGAAGACAACACACGTGCAGAACCGAGATCTGCCAAGCAAGGGCTCGGCTCCGTTCTGGCTACATTTTGATTGGAGACTTTCTGGGATCGGAGACAGTTGCTGTGGCCGACATACGTCTGGACCCACAGCGTAGCTGTAGGAAGAACAAAGGAAAGGGATTACAAGTAGAGGTACACACACGCCCTCTTAGCCCGGATTAATATCCGAGCCGAGTGATCTGTGCCCGACTGTTCATTTCTGGAATCTACAAGGTGCCTCACCACAACTGGTGCGCGTGCTCGGATCGAGAAACGACTTTAGACGGACGTGTAGCAGTCATGTCGACTGTACCCGGTTCAAATGTCTCCAAGAAGAAAGGTGAGAAGAAGAAAGAGTCGCTTCGGCGAAGTCTGCGACAAGCTGGATTGCCGCCCGAGGATGTTGCCCCAGACGCTAGAAAGTCAGGATCGGCTTGACCGACCCCGGATGTCCCGGCTTCAGGTGGTGGTAACCCGAGCGTAGCTCGTTTGGAGGAAGAAGAAACAAGTGGTGAACCGGAGGCGCCGCCACGGTGATGCAAGAAAGTTCCCCGAGAAGAAAGCTGATCCTGAACCAAGCGGCAACCCGAGCGTGCCAGTGAATGTCGAAATGAGTATGAGTCGAGGGATGTCTCCTGGAGCTCGGATTCCGAGTCCCGGAGTCAGTTCGTCGGCGACCACTGAAGTTCCTCAAGAAGCGAGTGCTACCCCGGAGCCAACTGCTGCGGATCAACGTAGTAGCCAAGTCGAGGGTGGAGCACTTGCTTTATTGGAGAAACGAGAGTTGGAGTTGAGGATGTCTAACCAGCTGGGACTGGGACGTCTTCGACTGGTTTCGGATTTTCTCCGAGTTTGACTCCGGTCAATTTAGCTGGTGGCGCCTGGTCAAACACACTTTGGCCGGAGCAGCGTGCCATGCAGAGACTATGTGGAGTCCCGGAAAGTTCGGAATCCTAATTGACTGTGACCCAGACTCCGGAAATGTCGGAAGCTGAGATGTTTGCTATTGGAAGAGCACAGCTCGAGAAATGGATGAGTGTCCCGGTTGGAACAGTTCACCCGGTGGATGTGGCGTATGCGCCGTGTCACAATGGTTATGATCTGTGGGGATTTATCCGAGCTGTAAGTGGAACTGCTCGTCATTTGTTGTCGGTGACCCCGTCCCCGGCCGCACGATGGCTGAATGTGTTCCGAGCTGAGCGACGTCGAATTCCGGTAGTGTCGGATCTCAGAGTGGCTCGAGTGTATCTGAAGAAGATGCCCCCAATTGTCTGTGTTGCTATTCTCCAGACTGTGTTCTACGAAGCTGAATATGAGTTTATTAACCAAGTACCTGCATGGCTGTCGCTCCGGGAAGTATCTGGAGTCGCGGATGACATAGTCCGAGCTGAAATCACACTTATAGTGTGCTGCTTGACGGAAGAGCTCGCTTCCTGGAAAAATGCAGTCGGATCAACGCCGTATCATGTACAACAACCTACAGAACCACTGTTGATGCCCCCAGAACCGGGTTCTGGTACGGAAGATGTTACGATGGAGGTCATGGATGCAGATACTCAGCTTTTCCTGGGTTCTGAAGTGGTGTTGCGACTCCACAATACTGGTCTCCGGCCTAGGAGCCCAGAATCAAGTGTGGAAGGAGAACCCAGCCGAAAGAGAGCGTTCCTGGCCAAGTTTAGTGCCGGGAATTCAATCCCGTCCTATTACAGCTCAAGTGTGCCTTCTGAGGACGTGTCGATGACCGACCCTGTACCAAGTTTGGTTGGAGTAACTCTGATACATCCATGGTACTTGCTGATGATAGTGGTAATCTCTCCGGGTTTAGTTCCTCGGGTTCGTCATTGATGTCTGCAACTGATTATATGATCGGATCTGGGACGCATATGCCACAAATTCCGTTGCCAAGTACTCCCAGAGTAAGCAAGAACTCGGACAGCTCTCAACAGCCCATGACTAGTCAATCAACCAGCCAGTTTGGACTCGGGGCGGGTGGATTCAATTTTCACCCTATTAATCCTCAGAGACCAAACGTGACCAAAAGCGAATTAGCCACGGCTCAGAAGCATGACCAGGAAATTGCTCAGCTCAGAGACAATGCTTGGGCCCAAATTCAATCGGAGCGATTGCAGATTCAAGAACTGAAAGCCCAGGCGGATAAAGAGGCAAAGATGAGAAGCAGCGTCAATGTGAGGAAGCCCAAAGACTCCAGGATACGGCCTCGGAATTCCAGCGTTCCCAGCAATTAGCAAACCAATCCCGGCAACAACTGGAACTGGAAGCTTTGGAACGCATTGCGGTACAACGAGCTGCTGAAGAAGCTAAGCGACGCCGGGATGATGAGGCTAGAGCGCAATATCGGTTGTCAGTGCAAAAGGATCTCGAAGAAGCTGAAAACCGAGCTCGACAAGCTGAAACCCAGTCTAAAGATCGAGCTAAGCAAGTCACAGCTCAGTATGAAGCGGAGCTGCTACGATTAAGAGAGCAGTATACTCGAGAACAGGAGAAGTCGCAACGTGCAATCGCAGAACAAGAAGAAAAGATGCGTCGATTCAAGTCGACCCAAGACGAATTGCACCGAAAGTCAGCTCCCGGATTTTACCCAGAAGTTAGTTTTCCCCGGGTACCCCATCCAAGATTCCGGAAGCACCCCTGGCGGACTTGGCTATACCAGCCTCAGATCCGTTGGCTGCGAAAGTGGATTATTTAGCTCGCGCTGTGGAATTACTCATCCATAGTAGCCAAAGCAAGAGTGAATCAGCGGATCAACCCAGTAAGTCGGAAGCTACTGACAAGACCCGAAGCTCATCCCAGACTCAATCCAAGTCCACATCTAAGTCTGCATCGTCTACATCACGAAAGAAACACAAGGCCCGGACTCCAGTCCAGTGGCCCTGACGACGACGACCCGGAGTCGGATCACTCGAGTTCGAGTGACTCCTCGCAAGATGAACTTGAAGGGAAATTTGGTGAAGTACCTCAGGCCAAGGACTTTAATTCTGGTTCTGGGACTCGTGTCATGGTGCAAACCATGATTCCTCACGATGCCTTGGAAAAGTGTGATGAGCGCAAAAATGTAGAGGACCGAGTGGACTGGTGGGGGCGTTTTATGTATTACGCCACCATGGCACCCTGGGACGACAAAACCCGGGTCGTGCAGCTCCGAATGAGACTTTCAGGAGCTCTGAAGGATTGGTGCACTCAACTTCCAAATGGAGTTCGCACGAACTGGAAGAAACTTTCCCACGTGTTCAAGAAGGAGTGGTGCCGTTCTGTTGGGTCAAAATCGGAGAAGAATTATTCTATGAAGATGCAAGATCTGGATACTCCCAGGATGTTCTTGTACCGATTGAACCGAGCTGCAAAGAAAGCTGAGATCAAGTATGAGAGACCCCGCACAGACCGAGAAGCTCACATTCGGCGTTTCATCAAATCTTTGAGTGACTCGAAGTTGAGAACTACTCTCCAAGGACAAAACTTTGATACCATCGAGGAACTGGAAACTACCTTGAAACGCATCGAAGCGCTTAACCATGGTGAAAACCAGGAGTCCTGGGATTATCAGCAGAAGCGTCGACCGGCTCAGAATCTGCAATTTGGAAGGTACAAACCTCCGCAGCGCCGAACCGAGAGACAAGCTTACGTTGTTGAGAACGCTGAAGCAGATTCGAATTCCGGAAGACACACCCATTTGCAGGATAGTGGTGAGCAAGGTTTCGAAGCAGACACGGAGTACGATGTGACTGATTACTCGGAAGGTGCCAACGTCTCTGAAGGCACTTCCCCGGTAATGATGGCTGCTCCTCAGTCTGAGAACAGTCCTGGAAATCTTCCAACGGATGAGGACATTTTCAGAGTCGCTGAGAAGATGTCCTGGAAACCCCGATCTGGAAATCAACCTTATGGACCCGGAGATGTCCCGTTCCCCGAAAAGAAATGCGAACAATGCGGCAGTGTACGTCATACAACTGACCGGTGCTGGAGCGGGCTTGTCTGTGGGAGATGCCATGATGAAGGACATCCGACACAGTATTGCCGACGTCAACCATGTTCCAAGTGTGGTGATTATCACCACCCAAAGTTATGTGACACGTGGTCGGCTTTGAAGGCGGTACGCGAAGTGATCCGTTCCGGAGGCTCAATTGAGGGCTCTATCCCAGAGTCATTCAGCTTTTGGCTGATGGCCCGGATCCCGGAACGCCGTTAAACCATTAGGCTCGCTGGTTAGGGAACCTGTGCGTGACTAGCCCAAGTCCCATGCATTCTGTGCCTTTGCATATGTGGGTCCAGCACTTCCATGTTGGCACAGTAATAACCCCAATGTACATCATTTGATCAAGAATGCGTTTATTCCTTCAAGTCCCAGACGGAACCCGAGACCCCAGAATCCAAGTTTGAGAACCATCTTGAATTTGGTCTAGTCCCAGAGGAACGATACTGATGGTGGAGTGATCACACCTTGACCGGCAACAAACGAGCTATGGCTATGGTACATGGAGCCATTTTCATCAAACCCAGATCCTGATGGATACTGGAGCCTCGACGAGCATTTTGAGCCTTGATTTAGCACGCAAATTAAAGCTCAAGCTCAGATTAGGCTATCCACTCCGAGTGATTGGAATGGGAGACGCTCCGACGTACGTAACAGCCCAAGCTCGGATCAAGTTGACTCTGGGATTACGTGTTGTGTATGTTATGGATATCTGGGTCGGAAACATCGGCCAAGGAATCGACTGTCTACTGGGAATGGATTTCATGGTAGCAGCCGGAGTCAGAATCTGCGCACGAGAAGGAGTGGTCAGACTCCCGGATGAGGAATCACTCTTCTTGGTCGAAGGACCAGAAGTGGAGCATCTGGGAACACGAGTTGATGTCCGAGTGTCTAAAGGCATAGATTTGGAACCCGGAGAATCAACGATTCTGCCAGTCAAGAGTCGCCGATTGGACCCTGAGAATACTCACGAATGGGCTGGAAGAGGAGATCACTGGGTACCCAGTTCATGTACGGAGCAGGGCGGCAGCCGAAAGCTGTCAAGATAGTGAACATTTTGGATCGAACTGCGAAGTTGAACCCCCACTGTGGTAGTCTCTTTGGTGGAAAAAGGTTTCCTACCCAATGGAAAACGATGTGTGAGACCAAGATCACGGAAATATCAAGAATGGTCTCAACTCGTCTACGAAGCCGAACCATCCCGAGAATTCCAGGAACGCGAAGAGTTCGCAGCGCGAAAAGCCGAACGCGAAGCTCCTCCTGCAGTGTCGAAGCCGATCTACCCCTGGCCCAAGAAGTTGCTGCTGAGGAAACCCAGCCTAGCCCCGAAACTTCGGCGTCAAAAGTGGCAGAACCCAGCAACGGGAGTGCGAAGGCGTATGTAGTATGCACGCACCCGCCTCCTTTGCCTAGTAGGCCAAAGCCAGCTAGCCTCAAGCAGGTTCACTTTGTCGCTCCGATTCCACCTCCTGAAGATGATGTAGTTCGAGGAACGGTCTCTGGAATCCCGGATTTGCTCTCTGAGAGTGAAGACTCCCAGTCTGAATCAGAGATTTCGGATCAAACTCCAGTCGAAAATTTTGAACCACAAAGAGCTCCTAGTTCATTGACTGGTGGTGGTGTATCCTCATGTCAGGCGTCCCAGGAATTGGCTCACGCGTTTCCAGAAGAACCCGTGAGTTTTGTAGCTGATCCAATTTCCCGACTAGGGAAGCATTGGCTCGATGCTTACGTGTAGAAATTGATGAAGCCACCGTACATTTCCACGAAGGAAGTGAACTGTTGAGCAATTTGAGAAACCAATTGGCTGCTCTCCCGGAATTGAAGGATCTGAGCCAGAATTGTGATCTGACGAAAGCTGATGTAGGAGTTCCAGGTGACACCACTCCGGAAATGAATGCCCAAGTGCATGACATTCTGAAGGTTCATCAGTCACTTTTCCTGGGAGATGGTAATACTGTACCAACTCCAGCGAGAGGCGTAGTGTGCGATTGGACGTCGGAGATGCCAAACCGGTGGCTCAGAGATCCCGGCCTGTTCGACACCAGCACCTTCCGAAAGTATACGAATTATTGAAGAAGTTGCTGGAAACAAAGTTGATCGAGTACTCTGAATCCGACTGGGCCTCGCCAATTGTCATCGTGATGAAAAAGGATGGAGTTGACATTCGTCTCTGTATCGACTATCGTATGGTTAACCAGCTGCATTATCCTCTGCCCCTGATCGACGACTTGCTGATCGGGATTGAGAGCGTGATGTGGTTTCTCAGTCTGGATATGGCCAGCGGTTTCTGGGCTGTGCCGATGACTCTCCGAGCAAAACTCATTTCTGCCTTCATTTGTCCCCTCGGACATTTTCAGTGGACCCGGATGCCGTTCGGATTAAAGAACGCTCCGCTGATCTACCAGCAGATGCTAGACAATTGCCTCCGGGGATTTGTCAGACTCTCGTCTGAGGAAAAAGCTCTGGTCGACACAGATGTCTTGGAATTTCTGGGAATCAAAGCCGATTCTCCAGCTAAAGATGGAGAAATCCCAGTTTTGTGCGAGGAAATGACGGTGTTCCGAAGGAACATCCCGGCTCCGCCCCATTTGAATCCGGTTCTGGGACGGAGTTCCTATATGGAGCTGCTACTAGGGAACAGTTTTGCACATATCTGAATCATCTATTATACCGACTCCGGTATTGGGGTATTTCTGTGAGTTTGCCCAAGAGCGAATTTGGGAAACGAACTATTTCTTACTTATCTCACGAGATTGGAGCCGAAGAGATCCGAGCCAAACCCAAGATTGCAAAGAGCGTTTTGAGCTTGCCGTTCCGGACAACTCTGAAGGGAGTGCAGTCCTTTCTGGGAAGTCTGAATTACCACAACAAGTTTATTGAAGACCTCCAGGTTGTGGCTTCAGTACTTTATGAGTTAACAGTCGAACAGATCAGGGCTGGAAGAGATCTCACACGAGCAAAAGAAGCGTTTGAGATTCTGAAACAGAAGATCGTGTCAACTCCGCTCATTCGACACCCGGATCGAGAAAAACCATACGTGATCATCATTCATGCAAATACTTGGGCCGCGTTTGCGGTTCTCGGCCAAGAGTACGATGGAGTGATTCTCCCGGTACGTTATACTGGGCGGGTGTGACATGATCAAGAGCTCAAGTATCATCCTGCTGAGAAGGAAGTTGTGGCATTGATCCGGGTTCTGCGAGTGTTCCACTCGATGTTGGTGGGAACAAAGCTGATCAAAGTGTATACTGGGTATTCTATCCTGCGTTGGCTATTCAAATCTCAATCCTTGGAAGGACGTTGTGAACAATGGGCTACTCGCTTGTCGCCTTGGCCTTTGGAAGTCCATAAGATCATGAAAGATGAAGATGGCCTAGCTGCAATTCTGGCAGCTGGGATCACGCCCCGAGATCAGCTTGATAAGATCGCGGGAAATCTGATCCCGGACAAGGGACGCATCGTCCGTGCTCCTCCAATCAGCCTGGAAATGCTGGAAGCGGATTACGAAGTATGGCTCCTGTGATCATGTGGATTCCCAAATTACGAATTTGTGTGGGTACACTCTGGACTCTCAGAGTCTGAGAATAAGATGGCTACATCTCGGAATCTCGGTTCTGAGTTTGGTGGAGATTTGATTGACAAACTCTGGAGTATCGTTGGAACCTGTGATCCTGATGGAGAAGCTGAACCCCTGAAGATAAATTGGTGACAAGTGTATCCCGTTCTGAGGAAGAATACCTTAGGATGTGCGCGATCCTTGTATCATGTATTGGTTGACGAGTGTATCCCGTTCTGAGAAGTACCTCAGAATGTGTGCGATCCTCGTCCCATAATCGAGTAAGGTGGAGTGAAGTTGGTTATGAGAAATGGGGTACTTACCAGACCTCAGAACCACTTTCCATGTTTACACTCCTTGGAGTTCGCCTCCCTCAGAGATTCTCAGTACGCGATCTTCCATTCCAAGAATCTTTCTAGATTTCCCCGACAAAGTACTTAGATTCACTATGGGTGACTCTTCAACTGGAGTCAACCATCGAAGTCTGAGATCAACCCATCAAAGTCTGAGATGAACCCATTAAAGCGACCCTTCAACAAACATCCCCAGAATCTACGGAAACATCCTCAGAATCTATGGAAGGATCTTTGTCGAAGAGTCCATTCGCACGCAGATTTCAACCCCGGAGACCCTTCACAAGATCACACCTCGAGCTGGCCCTGGAGCGCGTTAGTTTGCATATCTATAAACCAAAAAGAGTTCGTTTTACATTCAAGTGCCTAAGTTGGACTCCACGAAAGAAATTCAAGGGCCCATATAGACTAGTGATCCAGTACCTTTGAGTCTGGAGGCGACCTAGTCTATTCCATATCTACACCTTATATACCCTGTTGATTTTTATAAGCTGCAACAGAATTCGGGGTGCTATATTTACGGGGATAAGCATACAGCGAGATCCCTAAGAGTAAGTTGTATTCTGTGTATAACTGAATAAGTTTACGGCAGAGCAAGTTGCTGTCTCTTCTTACGAAGAGTGGTGCGCGTTCCACAGAATTGATCAAGTATTCTGGTTTGGACCTAAGTTTGACTTGTATATTTGCTCTTAGTCTGGAGCAAAGAGAAGGAGAAGACTGTACAAGGCCTTAGTTCTGGGCCTTTAGGAAGAAAAGCGAACAAAGAGAAGAGTGTATATATATATTTGTATTTTTCTGGGTTTATCCTGGATTGTATTGTGTTGGTTGGTGTTTACTCCTGCAGTATTCGTGTTCGATACTAATCTCCTGATTAAAAGAACCGAGAAACAAGGGATACACATCGTGCGCCTGACCAGCGGAGTATTCTCGAGTACTTCGTGCTAGGACGATCTGAGCAAGTCTGCTGTTGCTCCTGGTTGTTCTTTACCTGAGTCGGAGGATCGGAGCATTCGTTGCGCCAGAACTGAGACTTGGAACATTCGCCTCGTCACAGGGGTCAACGAGCCAACCGCCGGCTAGTTGCCCCATGTGCTCCATTCGCGCGTAGTTTGATCACATTTGAGCAGTAACTACCAGATACTCAACCGTCCTCTTCTTAGCTGGTATGTAGAACCTCGGAGCCGCCCGCGATTGTACGCGGACACAAGCAGTGTTGGGACATCCAACAGGCGGCGAACCCAGATTCAGTAGTTTGTCATTTGCCAGCTGCTTAGCCCGACGAACCAGAGGAGCGGTCGCTTCTGCCAAATGAAAAGGTCGAATTTCCTGCGAGTCGTGCGAACAGCAATCCGATAGAACCTGGATCAGCAGACCCATTTTCAAGCGCGCTCTCAAAGTGTAGTCACGATTGATGACACGATTGAACTGTTCCACTGGATTATTCGTCGTTGCAAACCCAGTCCCCATGTAACAGCACTGCCACCTCGAATACCATGAATGCAACCATTGCGCCGAGAAATATGCAGCGAAAATTGCCAGCTCGCTATGCGATTGCCATTGCTTCAAATAAAACTCCGAAACTTGGGTAAAATCTGCCAAGCTTGTGCAAAAGTGCATATCGTAGATTTGCGCCACAATTGTGCTTGTTAAACGATCTGGAAGACCCCTTGTCTTTTCTTGTACCTTCGTCATAACCTGAAAGAAGCACATTAAGAAGACGAAGTCGCAGTCGTACCGAAATACCCGTTCTAGTGCGTTCAATTGACCGTCCTCCGCGTCTCCCATCACATACTTCAGTCGAACCTGCTTCCCCATGACCTCCAAATAAATGGAGCGGAACGCAAGAAACGCCATCGTGTATACACTTTCCAGACGCTGAGAAATAATGCAGAAAGCCACTGGATGAAATTTGCGACCGCGATCGGATATACCGATCACTAGCACTGGGTAGCTGACCTGAAAAAGTTTGAAGGTAGCATCGACATGGAAGACGAAGCTCTTCGGGTCCCGATCCAGCCGTTGCAACATTTTCTTTGTTGTGATACCAACCACAAATGGTTCCTCGTCAGAGCCGTCCCCAACGACAAGGTGTCCCTCGGAAGTTTTTCATACGTGAAAGAAATAGGAGCAGATTTGTCGTTGTTACCGTCATAGGCGATATCCCGCACAGCCTTCACAATCTCGTCGTGGTTGTCGTTTCTACCAAGTTTGGTCTTTGAATAGTAGTTGACGAAGTTCTGAACTGCGCGCAAACCCGGAAGTTTGTCCGGGTCTAGCCGAAACTTGTCCCGAAGCAGATTCCGCACACGCATCGGTTTCATACGTTGAGCTGTAAGCTCCTGGGAATATTTTTGTGCTGTCGCGAGAGTCCGGCCTTCCGTGGCGACCTCGCCTCCGAGTACTGGCTGCCAGTCTCATACAAAGTCATTTGCTGCGTCAAAGTGCAGGTAAGCACCTTTCCGCGCCAGCCACAGTCAACAGGGCAGCATGCGGTTTTGCATGTTTGGGACTTGCACTTCAGTAACCGGTACTTCATTGGGTGCTTGGTCGGATTCGCGCAGATGGTGCATACAGTCGTGTTGCTCTTTGTCACGCGCGTTGATGCTTGAGTCCAAAAGCTCGTTCCCGACCTCCTCCGATGTGGCGAACACCACCTCTCTCCAGTCGATCTTCCACGGCATCCGGTCCGTGAGGGTGGAGAGATTTCGGAAGAATAGCTGTCACTGTTGCGAATGACTGGGGTGTCTCGAGATCGGAGCGACTCCTTTATGCCGTAGATCTCACCGTTTTCTGTCTATGTGTGGCGGTACCCTACTTTTGTGTGTTTTTCAGACAACCTATGTGCAAAATTCCATTGATGTGCGTTTTCAAGCAAATCAACGTACTTATTTTTATTTACTGTGTTGTCACGTGTTTTCTGTGCCGAAACGTAGAGTTCGGTGAATGCAGGGCGTTGTCGTTCGGCTTGAGATCGGTTGCTCGAAGGAGACGGGCCAGTAGCAAAATTAACGATTTCTACATTTACTATGTAACACGCATCTTGTTGGCGAATTAGTTTATAAGCTGGTATGGAAATGAAGTGCGGGAGCTAACAGAGAACTCAACAAATCAAGTACGCAACAAAATGATGTTGCATTGAGAGTTAAAGATACACCACACGCCTTAACCTCCCTAGTTCATTCGAAGGCTGCGTCGCAGAGGATTCTCGGGTCGCAGCTTGCGTCGGCGTCCACGCGTCGACTGGTATAGCCACACGGAGTCAATTTTTCACGCTCAAATGCCGCAACAGCTTGCCATGGAATAGTAGCAACTGGCTCCCAACTAAGTTCATGGTAGCCCATAGATAGAAAGTAGCCTCATTACTCCATATCTTCGACCACAATTTCTCCAGTTCAAACTCTTCGCGCCCAGTACCACCCCTAGCAAAAAGTCCACCACCCCGCGCCTCTTGCGGGCTCCATCGTTCTCCTTATCACTGCTGCCGGGATCCACTTTCTCTCTCTGAAGCCGCTTGCGCCAAAACGACCCGTCCAGGCGTCTCATACGCGATCGGGCGTCTTTCTGACGGCGACTCAGAGGCGGCATTGCCGTTTCGGTTGCTTTTCTACAAATGAGCTTGTGATTGACCAACGCATTGACAGTAAACTAGTTGTACCTTTTAGAAATTCTCGAAACGTGATTGTGATTGACCAACGCATTAAACAACTTGTCCCATTTAGAAAAAGAAAAATTAGGAATGGCATCACTGAAAACAACTTCAAGTAACATATTAAAGTAAGGTAAGATGCGTGTGCGATCGTAGAGAATTAACCGCTTCTACTTCAGCAAAAACTACTTTGGAAGCATATTTCTGAGATACTGCTATACAAAAGTACTGGATCACTTTTTCATAAAGTGCTTCATCAGCCGGAACGTGTTGTTGTTGAAGCAGTCGAATAATTGCTGTTACAGCAGCGTCGGACCGTGATAACCCCTATTACATTACGTGATAACCCCTATTACATTACTACATCATGCTATATCGAAAATAATAGCTCGAACGGCATCGAATAAAAAAGCACGAGCATTACACACCGCCCCAACTTCGAAGTCCGTCGAATCCAAAAATATCCGAACTGCATCCATGCCGATCAGCACACACACACACGCCCAAAAATGGCCCAAAGCACTACAATATCTTGCCATACTGCTCGCCATCGTTCCAAGGAGGGCGCCACCGATTTAGCCAAACCATTAAGTCCTACTGCATCATACCGCCACAGCAAGCCCTACTCCACCGGCAATCCACAAGACCGTACAAGCGTTACGACGAAACCGAACATCGCAATTCTTCGAATCCGGAAAGTTACTACATCAATGCCGACCAGCGCACAACCACTCTCATCAATGCCTCAATGCACAAAAACACCTTGTAGCACCGCTTGTTGTCGTTCAATCACCATCAGTCGAATATACAGCCAAACAGCCAGAAATCTAACCCCAACATACCAATAATGTTAGTTCTCTGCGGAAACTACAGCAACACTCCCTGCTACAACATCGGCACCCTGCTCCAACATTGATACGAAACGTAAGAGGGTTACAACGTACTGACTATTCCCTGTACCGACTGCATCCCAGCGACATTATTGAAAAATGAATACCACTCATGTTTACTTTCATTTGCTGTGTTTCCATTAGCTACTTAACATACACGTATGCCTCTTACTTAAAGAGGTTTCTTGGCACACGCTCGTGCTTGATACCTGCAGCTTCGTCACGTTTGGCTAATACTTCACACATCATAGCAAAACTTACGTCGGCGCGAATACGCATCAGCCTGTCAGCCTCAAACCTTCCAGGCACTTCATGAAAACGACGGCGGTGGACTTTATCAGCATGAAGGGCGGCCTGCGTTCGGTGTGCCCTCTCGCGCTGAAGACGCCTGATCCGGACTAAGTATTGCTCTGGTTTGGTAGCCGTAGGCTTGGTTGCCTCAAATTAGCAGAAATTTCTGCATTTCCGTTGTCGGTGGCCGAAGCAATCTGGTCGACCGCCTCGACGTGCAGAGCCGGAGACGAGTGGATTCCCGATGAGACGCCGTCGGCTTCTTTGCCCTGAGCAAGCACTTGGTCAATGGGCTGGCGTGCGACTCGCTGTTTTTACGCGAAGGCTTGGGCGACTTCAACTCTGTCAAAACTTCCTCTAAACGCTTCCTCTTTGTTGTGTTTTCTTGAGCTGGCTCACCCAGGCACGTGAGCTGTATGTGGTAGATCGAGAAGTGACCGTTTGCTTAGCGCATGTGTGACGAAGTGGGTGAACACTTTTGCCGTCCAGTTAGTTTAGTATAGCGCGCAAGTTTGAATCAGAAATACCCTTTCAGGAATACCAATCCAAACTTATTCCTGAACGATAAAGTCCCGATCAGGAAGGCGTATGTTCCATGAGTCAACCCCTGTAGGGATCTTTTGTCTTCGAAAGCGGATCTGCACAGGGTTGGTAGCTGCCACTTAGTCTGTAGGTCTTGAAAGTGCGAGGCTGAACGTAACCTTCTTGGACGTAGCCTCCACAACTCCAGATAACCAACAAAATATAAACAAAGTTTCTAATACAAATATACAGCCGCCACTTATTCTTTGAGACCCTTAGACGGTGGGTCTATACTCCAGTCAACTTCGGACCACTTCCAAGACACTGGTCAATCCTGGATGGTCGGCTCACACGCACACCACTCTCGATCAGAGAGACAAAATAGAACTATACAGTCCTAATAAACAACAGTACTTCTTGTCAAATCTCCTGGCTGGGACTGTCTTACCAGCCGGGAGTGTAATCGGTAATATGAAATGCAACCGCCTCAACCGGTTAAGGATGTACGGAGCAACTAGGAAATGAAATAAAGCGACTCACCCCGTACGTGTTGCAATCACGCTCTAATGTAGCTTGAATTTTGTAGAGAGAGCTCCACCTCGTTCTTGAGGCGCCTTCGCCCTTAGCCGTGTAGCAGTGTCTGCCTCCGATCTTCCGCTGGCTGCTTGGCTCGACTGCTGACTTGGGGGTTTGTCGGTAAAATGAACTCTGTTGTTATGTCTTGTCTGCTTCTTTGAGCCAGCTAATACTAATTTGACTTGCTTTCACTATTGCGATCTTGTCTTTGGTCATCTTCGACGATCTTCTGAGATCTTTGGAGTGTTTCTGACACTGGTCAAACAGTGGTACTGTTAGTGGATTCTTGCTTACGCACCACCTGATTCGTATCTTGGTCCGACGGTTTGGTCGGCCGTTAATCACTTGAGGTTTGTATCTGGGTTCGTTCCACTTAGACCTGTCTGTCTCTCTAATTCAGACTGGTCCGTTCAGAATCGCGTCTTCCAGTAATACCCCCATTCAGACGCCGATCAGTAAAGTCTCGTTCAGGATGTCATCATTGGGAGATTTCTTCAGTGTACTGGGGAGCTTAGACCTTGCTGCCGTACATCTCATCAGGACAGGTGGTCTCTAAGGTATGGTTTTACCTGAGTCACTTAACGCCCTTGCGGGTTCACCTTTATCGTTCAGTCATACGTCACGTCAGGACAGGTGGTCTCTAGGCTTCGTTTTGGCCTGGGTCACTTGACGCCCTCGTCGTCCGGTCCTCAATCCCCGTTCAGACTTGCACCATCCTCGTTCAGAGTGGCAAGTATGGGATTTCCACATTCAGGGTTACTGAGCCGATCCGTGACTGGGCATATGCTGCGCCCCACTCTTGTTCCACATAAATCATTCCACAATACACCCGAGAACTGGCTTCTCCATTCAACCAAGCACTGCACTCAAAAACAGTTATTCGACAGACCCTGGAAAATCCAGAGCCGCATCGTGTCAACCGCCCTTCTGGTCTTGATCTATCACAGAGAACACTCTTCGAATTGGTTGATCATGACTAGATCCCACGATTCGAGCAAGTCTGGCTGGAAGGCCAGTCTAACTGGGGATGTCGTTGAGCATCTGCCAACGGTCGCGTCCCTACTTTGCGCCCTGTCCCAGCCAGGTCCTTTCCCTTCATTTTCGCTTTCCGATTCAACACGGAGAGCCTTCCTCACAAAGTGAAATCCTCCTTCACACACGCACCCCATGAGTTCCTCCACGGGTGATGCTGGCCTGCAGCCACCGCTTGCGCCCCCGGCGTCCGACACTCTCGGACGTGGTACCGCGGACGCCCTGCAGTCGCCTGGGAGCACGGGCAGTTTTCGTCATGATTCGGATCCGGAGCAGGGCTCTCCCAGCCAGGGATCTCAGCAAGGGGACCTGCCCCAGGTCAACAACGAGAACGCAGACGACGACGAGAACGCGGGCGAAGATTTGGTTCCCACCACCGACGCCTGGCAGACCTCCAAGCCGCAGAATTCGCGTGGATATAAGCCCAGTGTTCCCGTGGCAAGTCTGATGCGTACCGGCGAGGCTGCCGACTTCGTCCAGACTGGTGTTATCCCGTCGTTCGTCCGTGGCTCTCCACCTGGCGTTGATAATCTTCCCCGGCGCATCACGTGGCTCTGCCGAAGCAAGTGGGTGACGGAAACACCTACGTCGTAGGTGTGCCGATAAATGCCCGCGACTACCGTGAGTCGCCCTTCGTCCAGATGGCTATGGCGGCCTCGAAGCCTTGACCCTCTTCGACGGTCTATCTGTCCAGGATGTGGCGGAGTTGAGCGAACTGGTCGGCAGCTCGTCGGAGTTGCAAAACAAGCTGCTCATTCCGTATCCTGACCAGAAAACTCCGGGTGGTCTGAGTGAGAAGGAATCGGTCTTGAATTATCTGCTCATGCGACGCGAAGTGGCGTCCATCTTTTCACACTTTCCTCCGGTTCGCTTGGCTGAGCGGCTGTTCTTCACCCTCTCGTTGCTTCGTCGTTTGCTGGATCGGAATCATGCTCAAGCTGCTTCGACCAGTAATACTGCAAGTCTCGTTCAGGGTGCCCACACTACCTCCGTTCAGGATTCATTCAAGCGTCTTCAACGGGACTATATATTCTTAAACCAGTATTACCGCCAGGAATTACAGTCTCTCCACAAGGAGCACCTTGAAGCGAAGACTGCCTGGGTCCGCGAATTCGCCCGCGCTGCAGCTGAGCATCTCAACGAAGAAGAAGCATCATCTGCGCGCATTCGTGATCTGGAAAGGCAACTTCAAATCAAGTCTCCCAGCTGGAAAACCAAGTCCAAGAGAACGCATTCGACGCTGACAAGTTAATGAGTTTCCTGAATGCACACGGCACGCCGATGCGGGTGACTGGCCTCGACTTCGTCGTCTCCTGCGCTGTTTCCATAAATCCGTTGATCCTCCGGCAGCATGGACCACTTGGGTCACCGTTGAGGCGCCGGGCAAGCCCTACCAGATGGTGCCACCATATCCGAAGCAACCGCCGACCGATCCAGATGACAATGATTACCAAAGCGACATGGATCAAGAGGAGAAAACTGAAGATGATCCCCTTCGCCGAAGAAATCATTCTCATCCAAGAACACTGGATCCTCGTCGAGACCTTCGAATTACTCATCCAAGAAGACTCCATCCAAGTCGTTGGGTGACATGACCTCCAAGGATGGCACGGTAACCATCCAGTCTCGTCCTTTGAACCACAAGGAGTCTGATCTGCGCTTCCGCTTGGCGAGTGATCCTCATTCTCTCTCAGTCTCGGACGCATCAGCTCTTCTGCCAGAGTTCGTGGCATGGGAAGATCTCCGGATGGGATGTTCAAGCCACCATGCTGACTGGGATTGGCTATGACGAAGCAGTTTCTCTCATGGGGCTGGATGAACCGGCCCACCAGAATTTTCACCAGCCTTGGTTGTTGGACATGTTGGCAGCCATGATGTATCACCACAAGTTGGATATGACACCTTGGGCTAAGCACGTGCCAGAAGCCCTTTACACTATGGTCGAAATCGTGTTGAGCAGCCATCTTCAACGAGGAAATGTTCCTCTCCCGTGGCCGTCCCTCGTTAATCAGTCTGACGAGATGATGAACCAAAACGACAACGGTGACGAGGAAGATGAGGCTGACGATTCTGGAGATCCTGATTATGAAGAAGACGAGATTGAAGAACCTCCGGCGAAGAAGTCTCGTCAAACCCCTCCCCGGGTAGTGTCCACTCGTTCGTCTGGTCCAGAGAATTCATCCGCTGAGAAAGCCACTCCCCAAAACGCCGTTCTCGACCTCCGCCCATCCAGATGTCCTCGAATGACTCGACTGCCGACGAACCTCTTTCGAAGAAGACGGTGTATACTCCCTCTCCCAAGCGCCCTCGGCCTTCTCGTACGAGTAATTCTTCAGCCAAAAAGGTGACACGAAGTGCTCAGGATTTTCTGCTGACATTTGATTGTCACGATTCGCGCCTTGAAGTTTGTATCTGTGACCTGATTAGCTATAATGGAATATGTGGCCGGCTTATGCCCGTGCGACAGGATATTGTGGGAAAGGGCTGAGAATCTATGGAAGAATTCCTCACCTGAATGCAGATGTGCCCAATTTGGTCTGGAAAATGAGCATGCTGGAGTGCACATCCAGGATTGCAACTTGCATTCTGTCCAGACCCGGACTTTCCCTTACAATGAGTGCCTAAAGACTGGCGGAAAGTGCCTCCAGTGAACGTATCCTGGAGCGCACCTCATTTTGCTGTGATTCATGGTGGTTAAGGAGTTCCACTCCCAAGATCATCGCAGTATCTTACACCCACCTCAAACAATCCTGAGAACTATTCCAGGAATTACCCAAATCCAGGATTGCAGAAGATGCATCCAGGATTATATATCCTGGATTGCAGAAAACGAATCTTGAATGCGAATCTTCCGCGTAATCAGGAAGTGAGCGATTGCGCTACTGACTGATGAGTGGGTGAACTGTCGCAGAAAAGATCAAGTAGAAGTGTTGAGTCGACACTTTTCGGAAGATCGCAAAGTGTACCCAAGGTATACAACCCACAAGTGTTTTACCCCAACCATACTGAACACAAGACATTCAAGAGTGAATGTAGAAGAACGAAGAAGATAGTCAGCCTTTATAATCATCAACAGAGTTTGTTTTACCCCTAGCGCGCAAGTAACATCGGGCAAGTCTACCGAAGAAGCTACAGGAGACCCTGAAACCTCGAAGCGCCTACGGAAGGGCCTTAGCGACCGGTGAGGACAGTTGCTTCTAACAACTCCAAGTAAGTCAATCCCCATATAACCAAGGACCATAGTCTAAAAGGACACAAAATTCGTCCTTTATGGAATTCACGGTACTATCCGGGGGTGATGTGCTAGTCACTATCCTCCCGGATGCAGAATAGAGACGGGCGAACGAGCTAAAAGGATGCCTCAGGCGCCCTTTTACGAATTCACGGTAGTTTTCGTGGACGGAGCGGATTGGCTAAAAAATGTTTTCTGGTTCGACTGGACGAAATCGACGTTCATTGGTTGAATTACAACGAAATTTACTCGGTAATAAATTTATAGTCTCGTAGTTTACGACAGCGGCCACGTCTCCACACGGATGATGCGCCCGGTCGACGCTTCGTCCCCGCGCGAGTCACGAGGTCGAGCTAGCCGACGAATGCATAGCGCTAGGCTAGGGCAGCACGCTAGCCGACGTTGGGTGCGGAATATAGGCAGATTAGGACAGTCATGCTGTAGCACTAGTGCGGAAGATCGGCATTTTACTGTGTGCTGGGCTCACACTCTCTTATAATTGACCAATCGTATGCCCCTCTTCACGTATGCATTTTATTGACTAATCGTATGCCGGCCGTTTCCCGCTAGCCAGATAAGTACGGATCGGTTCACATATCTTGTTTTTACTATGCTTCATACTGGGTTGCTGATCCCGAAATTCGAGCGCGAAAATTTGGCGCGAACCTGTAATCTGATACCTCTCCAAACAGATGTGTATCTTTATTTTTATGACAAAAATTTGTATCTAAGCACACCTCTTTGAACGTATTATTATGTGACATGACACGCCACCCGCTCACACACCACACAATCGAATTTGCGCCGGCGGCCAGAATCCCGAAACGTCCGGCGGAGAATGCGACCGGCAGCGCGAGAAAGCGGCGACGGCGGCTGTCACCGCAACCTGATCCTGGAGCAAGTGACCTCGGTGGGGTGGTCGCGTTTAATGACGCGTGGATGAAAAGCGCCGGGTGGACCTCCAAGCCACCTCCCAGACAGAGCTTGGACGTTCGCTATAGGTACATTAGGCCGGGAGGCAAACCTGATGGCCAGGAAGGAGATGACTTTCTTCTAGGAGAGTCCGCTGTTCTCCGCTACGCAGCTGCAGCTACGGGTATGGTGTTTGCTGGTTTGTGTCCAGCAATGCGGTGTGTCCGCGTTTTTGGTTTGTACAGTACTGACGTATTGATTGTTTGCCAGCCGCCGCAGCCGCCGCAACACCAACAACAACCGCAGCCGACCCAGCAGCAACGCCAAGCCACGATGGAGAAGCTCGCGTACAAGACGCAGAAGGTGGTGCCGCCGGTGGACGACAAGCCGGCGGTCAGTGCGGGCGAGGACCTGGTGCGGGACGTGGGCTTGGACGCGGAGGACGTGGTGCGGCTGATGGTATGTAGTATGGTTGCTGCTTTGGTTTGTGCTATACTACCGAATTGGTTGACTGCTAGGCGCCGCCACCACCGCCGCCGCAGCAGTCGCAACAGCAGCAGCAGCAGCCGCAACGCGAAGCGGCGATGGAGAAGATCGCGGCCAAGACGCAGAAGGTGGTGCCGCCGGTGGACGACAATCCGGCGGTCAGTGCGGGCGAGGACGTGGTGCAGGTCGTGGGCGTGGACGCGGAGGACGTGGTGCGGCTGATGGTATGTAGTATGGTTGCTGCTTTGGTTTGTGCTGTACTAAATAAATCGGTTGATTGCTAGCCGCCGCTACCACCGCCGTCGCCGCAGTCGCAGCACCAACAACAGCTACAGCCAACGCAGCAGCAGCAGCCGCAACGCGAAGCGGCGATGAAGAAGATCGCGGCCAAGACGCAGAAGGTGGTGCCGCCGGTGGACGACAATCCGGCGGTCAGCGCGGGCGAGGACGTGGTGCAGGTCGTGGGCGTGGACGCGGAGGACATGGTGCGGCTGATGGTATGTAGTATGGTTGCTGCTTTGGTTTGTGCTGTACTAACGAATTGGTTGATTGCTAGCCGCCGTCACCACCGCCGCCGCCGCAGTCGCAGCACCAACAACAGATGAATGCAGCAGCAGAAGCAACGCGAAGCGGCGATAGAGAAATTCGCGACCCCGCCGGTCAAGAGGAGAAGGTGGGCGCGGGCGAGGATGAGGACGTGGTGCAGGTCGTGGGCGTGGAGGCGGACGCGGTCGTGCGGCAGCTGGTATGTTGTGTATTTGGGGCTTTGGTTTTGCGTAGAACTAACGATAACCTGTATTGATTGTTTGTCAGCTGCAGCAGTAGCAACGTCAAGCGGCGATGGAGAAGCTCGCGGCCTAGTCGCGGAAGGTGGTGCCGCTCAGGAACGTCAAGCTGGTGGTCACCGCGGACGAGGACGAGGTCGAGGACGTGGTGCAGGGCGTGGGCGTGGAGCTGGCCGCGATGATGGCAGTGGCGCTGCAGATTGTACGTCTCATGCTTTTGTTAGCCTATGATGCAATTGCTTATGGTGGTTCTGTTGACGTGAATGTGTAGTTGGACCAACACCAGACAATATCGGAACAAGTTCGCCGTCAGTCACCGGAGACCGCACTACCAGAGAAACATCTAATTCAGCAAATCGGCCTACCAGAACGCCCCGATGCTGCTGCAAGAAGTATACCTCGACAAGTTGGTGGCATTCGCCCCCGAACGAGAGCCTTGGTTGAAGTCGAAGCTGTACCGTCCAGTCGGCACAGCGTACATCGTGGGGCGTATATGCCGAAGACCAATGCGAGGCAAGTTCGCCTCTCTCTTTGAGATCCGGTGGCTTGATAGCCAGTTCCAAAACGTGGTCGAACATGTCAGTGTTGGCATGGTGCAGTGTGGCATCACCAATTACGAAGCACTTACCCGGTCAACGGACAACCCAGATTGGCAAGCACTTGTGAGGGGTGACGTGAATGATGATATTGCCGTGAATGACGATGACGATCTGGAGGTACCAGACCACTACGAAGAATACGATCCTGGGGTTTTGCTCCCAACCAGCTTAGAGGAAGTGGAAGCCATTCATAGCTTACGCTTTGAGCCTGCAGGAGATACCTACAACATCAAGATCTCAAGGACGTTCACATTCGATGAATTGATGGCTTTCTTCGGTATTATGTTCTACATGGCGTTAAACGACAAAGGCGAGTACGCAAACTATTGGGGCCAGCAACCAGAAGACTTGATTTTTGGCAGGAGCTCAATTTCGCTCGACCATGTGATGTCCTTGAACCGGTACAAACTGCTGCGGCGCTGTTTGAGTTTCAATGCTGTGCCTACCACGCTGGATATCGACGCTGCTGCTTGTACCAGACCTCTGCTGAACCTGCTAAAAGTCACCGGCGGCATCTATATCGACGTTGGGCGAAATGTGGCACTTGATGAAGCGAGTGTCGCGTGTCGGGCGCGGCAAGGCAGGCACTTGCTTGTCTTCAATCCCATGAAGCCTACCGGGAAATACCACTTTCGGCTCTACGTGGTATGCTCGTCTACGTGGATCGCAATCAATTACAAATTGCATTGTAATAAATGTGATATTGGAACTCGACTTGACGGTGTGGTAGGCCATACAGAAGCCCGATTGCTGCGGGAAGAGTTCGACCAGGTATCAAAAATTCGCCAGCACGTGCTGGAAGTGGTGCGGCCGTTCTTCGGTACGAAACGTATCTTGAACATGGACAACTATTACACGTCGATCCAACTACTGCAAGCTCTTGAGCTGAAAGGCCTGTATGCTCGGGGTACGATCAAGTCCAACAGCAAACACTTTCCTCGACATACGATCCTCGACGACAAGAAATGTACCCGCGGTGATCTCCGCCAGACGGTCTCCAGTGACTACAGCATTATTGCTGCCTCGTGGTGCGATGGAGATGTCGTTAACTTGGTGTCCAATGCTGATCCGTCTACTATTACGCCGGTATCTCGAATGGTCGGTGGTTCGGCGAGCGAATTTGCAGCTCCAACCTGCGTTGGCGAGTACAATCAAAACATGCAGGGTGTTGACAGACTAGACCAAATCCGAGGAAGATTTTCAATCGCCGATGGCCACTCATACAAAAAATGGCACAAGAAACTGGCTCTGGCCATGATTGATGTTGCACGGTCGAACGCGTACTTGACACGCCGACTGGCCAAACCCAACCCAACCGCGCGTGCCCCGCACCGGCTGTTCGTGTTGGCTAGCGAGCTCATGAACGGCAGGTGGGCCGAAGCTCCGAGCGAGGGTCGTATGATCTACGGAAGCACTACTGGTAGACGAAAGTTCGGGCGTGGGTGACGGTAGAAATTCGAGCGTTAAGCCAATTCGACGGGCGACCCCCAGCGCTGACAGTCCTTTCCTGCGGTGTACTGCCGTTGCCTCGAAGCAGATACATCACAAAAAGAGCAGGAAGCGGCGCAGGTGCATAATTTGTCGATGGGAAGATCGCTATCCTATAGGTGACAACATACTGCCTCACTCATAGTGTGTGCCTTTGTCGAGAAGTGAACGAAAGGACGCCAACGGCCTGGATGTGTCCACAGCAATCCTGGACCTGCTGGGATAAGTTTCACAAGTTTTATTTGCCCGAGAACCTATTCACGACGAAAGGGAACATCCGTCGGGGGTCATTGCTTGCTCAATTGAAAAGTGCCGCGACAGGAAGCAATCCTTCCCAGCCTGAACGTACCACAAAACCTGACGTCGTCCGCCAAATTATAATGTAGCTGTACCCGACAAAGCTGCTACGAGGCCCTAACGATCCTGTGTTTGCATATACAAATATTCAGATATATGCACTAAATGTAGTGAGCGGTACCTGGTGGTGGAGGTGGCCGAGCTGCTGTGATGCCATGGACGCGGACGTGATGGCGTTGCTGCAGGACGTGACCAGCACCAAGATGCTGTCGGTGGCGCTCCTCTCGGACACTGACGCCGACGTGATGGACGAGGTGCTGCTCGGTGCCGTCCTGCTCGTGGACATTACCGAGCTGCACGGATGCCGCTGTCGCAGACGAGAGGTACGAGGTGCTGTTGTCGCTGGTGCACGTGACCGCGGTGCGCGGTTGCGACTGACGTGTACGGGAAGGACGAAGTGCTGCTGTTGGTGCCGTCCCGCTGGTGGGTATGAATGAGCTGCACGGATGCCGCTGACACGTCCACAGACGCGGGCGCGAAGGATGAGGTGCTGCTGCACAGCACCAAGCTAACGTCCGACTTGCTGGTGGGGTGACTGCGCTGAGGGCACTGACTCGGTTACAGACGCGAACGTGAAGAACGAGGTGCTGGCCACGTCCAGCATCAAGCTGGTGGCGGTGGGACACTGACGCGGACGTGATGGACGAGGTGCTGCTCCCTGGAGGAGATGGCCGCGCTGATGTGAGGAGGCGACACAGGCAAGGCGTGGACGACTTTTTGGATAATCTTCAAGTCCTCAAATAAATGTATACAGACGTTAAAGCTGACTTCCAACTGCATTGCACCTTCAATTCTCGTGCGAGCTTCCACCGAGCACAAAATGACGCTGGACACCTCGATCGGTGTCTCGGACAAAAAGCGAAGTTGAGGCAACGACTCGTGCTTTTGGCATTGCGCTTAGCTCGCGAGCTACAACAAGTTTAGCAGCTTCTTCAAACAGAAAATAGTTCGCGTAGATAAGCGTAGCTTCAGACGTTGGAGGCTGCGTCAGCAGTACGTCCCGCACATCCGCGGCCTTCATCACCACCTTCCGAAGTTGCGTATATTTGTCGGCATGTTGCCGAATTTGCCGTGTAGCGAGCGCGCACAGCACGAACCTCGACGCCAATGCACCTCCTGACCTTTGTCGTCAGCGCAACTTGAGCCAGCACATTGCCTATTCCCGCGCCGATGTCGAGGAACACATCACACTCGTGGAGTGGCCCCATCGCTGCAAGCATGTCGGCGATACCCGCCGGAAGTAGCTCGCCCGCGTTTCCATGAGTTTGCCCAGACTTCTGGCGAATATCATTAGCGGTGACATTGAAGATGGAGGCGAGTACGTGTAAAGCGTCAGACAGTAGGAGCACTGCCGCATTCTCAGGCAGTATCACCGCTGCTGCCGCCGTCGTCGCCACCGCTGCATCCGGCGGCGGGAGAGATGTTTGCGAGCGTCTAGTCGCCGTGTGAGGTGGACGTCTCCCCGACGAAAGCAGACGCTGTCCTGGCGTAGATCCAGTAAAGAAACAGCGAGGGGAGTTCTTGATTTCCTTACCGTACGTGCGCTTGAGATTGACAAGCCGCAACCGGAGCTGACTGGCTGACCTCTTCGATCTCGCCATGCGCCGCGCCACGTACGACCATGTCACTCGTATTCCTTCGTTCTCGAACTCCAGTGCAATCTGAACTAACTGTTTGTCCTCCCAGTCCAGGAAGCTGGTGCCCATGGGGCAGGAAGAGGTGCGAACGGCTTGAAATTACTATGGCCTCGTGGCCACTGACTGGTGCAAACATGTTGCTGTTTGTATATGCAAAACGAGTGGCACTGAGTGGCTGGTAGCGAAGGACTGGTTTGGTAAGAAAAAGAAGAAGATGGGAATCCCAGTTTATGGCCGTGATTCCGGCGACGTGGCTCAATAAGTTACGACCATTTCCACGCATGCGCCTGTACCCTCTGTTATGATTGGTAGAAACAAAATGCGGTAGCGACGACAGGCAAAAAGCTTAAGATCAATGTTGCAGGCACTGACTGGTTCGTACTTAAGCGGATGTTCGGGGTACATCCGCTTAAGTACGAACCAGTCAGTGCCTGCAACATTGAGGGTGCCAAGAGGTAAGAGGTACCGAATGACACTACGTCGGTGCTACTAGGCACCGATTGCATAAAAGAGGGGTATTCTATTGAAATAAATTTCATATATTTCACTATGTTTAGAGATTTGATAAGTGGCTCTGGTGGTCCGATTCGCCTCATGTTACACGAAGGTTGTACACGATGTGACTCACATCACGTGAACTGTTGCTCGAATGTACAAAGTACTTGGCGATTTTCGTGAAAACGCCGCAGTCGAGCCTGGTGGCCTTACAGAAGCTCACATTGACCGATAATAGAGGATGGAGGATATTGAGAACCCCGCAAGGCTACAAGGAGGAGATGATGATGTTTGTAAGGACGCGATCGACAGAGGCTACCGCAGAGGCTGCCAATTTGAGGTCGTCAAACCGCCGTAGATGCTGGAGCATGCGCAAAGCGACTAATGTGCGTGAAGCAGCAGCGCGTTAACAGATTGCCTACAGTGCCAAGATAGTCATGCTTTAAGGATACACAAGTACGTAGTATAAGCTCTGTGTGTATTGATAGTGAAGTGCAAATGAAGCCAAAGGCTAGCCACTATACGATATGCTACGGAAGACACTTCAGTAGGAACCGCAGTCGGAGAAACCGCAAGAGCGCTGGACTTGGCTTAGGGGCATAGGCACATCGCGAATGTAACACTCGAAGAACGTAAGCACCATAACACCACAGCTTGTTGCATCCGGTTGTCGTGACTGTGTTGCTTTGTTGATCGTCATGCTGGCGGACATTTCCCCAAAGAGATCACCAAGCAGTTTTTCACACGTATCGTAGTACTTCGATTTTGCCCATTGTATCAGGTCAAAGATGGTGATTCCCTTGCGTTCAGTGCGGAAATCAAATACAATTCCACACCAGTGGTTGTTGTCGACGTGCAACGCCATCAATACCAATTCGTTCGCAGCGTTGAATGGGCCACCTCTTGAAATAACGCGCAACTTGTCTTCCCTCTCACTGAACCGATGAAAGATGGGGTCAATGATGCCGACCTTCTGGTTTTCTTCTTGAATAAGCACCAGCACATGACCCATGCAAGCATCGTCTAGCCATTCGTTTCCACGCAGGGAGAGCAGCGATAGGTAAGGCAAGCTCCCAAATGTAGATTGCCGTCCGCCACAAAGCAAAAGACGCTTGATTTTCTGCTCATGGTCCACAGGATCACCACATACCCCGTCTGAAATCTCAGCCGGTACTGGAATGCGCTTGCTGCTTGTGTTCATAGCCCAATTCAAAGCGTCTTCTGTATCCTCGATCTGCTTCAGCGCTCGGTGCCAGCGATCCATTGCGTTGATGTCCTCGAGCTTGTATACTCCAAAGCGAGGAACCCGTACACTCACGCTGTCGTCGGCAGTGTCAACTGGCAAAGCTTTGCGGAATTGCCGGATGGCATTTTGCTCTTTCGTTACAAACCATTGCGGGAAAATGTAGCGAATAGCGGTTTCACACTCATCAGAAGAAAATACACCAGCAATTGCTTTCTTGGACTGCGGGATCGATCGCTCCGAGAGTGTCTGCGTTTTGTTGTGGATATCATTGTAGCAGTAGTCTTCGTCGAGAATTTTCACAATATCACTCAGAGTCGGTACTGGTACCAGCGTTCCTTGAACTAACTTCGTTGCCTTCTGCTTTCCACTTGTCATGCGGCTCTTCTTTTCCGATACCTTTTGTTGCTTCCTCACTTTCGGACGTCCGCAGCTCTTTGCACTTTTGCTGATTGTAAATGAAGAAGGTTGATATTCGTCCGATGCGTCGCTCTCAGAAGCCGAGGGGTGGCGCTTAGTCAAGATACTTTGAGACTTCCCAACCGTACTTGTAGGCATCACAGTTGGTGACTGCGGGCACAGAGGAAATAACTGTAGGCACCGATTCAGAGGATGATTGCGCTTCATCCGGAGCTGCGGGTTGAGTTTGTGGTACGTCATCGGAGGAGACGAGTTCAGGAGTCGCATCAGCAGGAGCTTCGAAATCATGCGTGGCCATTGCCACTGGTACGTCTGCGGGATAGCCGACACGGATTCCATGGAAGGGAGCTCGTACGAGGATAGTGAACACTGCGAGAGCGTGCTAATCAACGGGTCTTCACGTCCCACAAACGGTGCAATCCCTTCTTTAACGATATCTTCAAACTTGTTCAAAGCCGCCAACATCTCATTGAAGACGGGTGTTCCATTCCTGCTCATGATATCGAGTGCCGCGGCGGCAAGCCGTTGTAAACTTGGTGGTACCATTGAGGGCCTGGTGTCGACTTGCTGACATCAACGACGTACGAACTTGGAATGATTTTCGCGCCACTTCATCTTCTGGAACATCTTCCTCTTCAGCAGGTTGATTCAGCTTGCACGACAATCTCCAACGTTGAGAAATCTGTCGAATAGGAATCGCACTCTTTCCTCTGACCATTCTCCAGTAAATCACGTGCCGACACGGTAGAAGCGTGGTTCGCATGAACACACAAGAGCAACGGTATTTATGTGTAGACAAATAGCAAACGACAACGCGTTAGACATTGAAAACGGTAATACAGATGCAGATATGGACAACGTACCGACGTATCCACATGGTAAGTCTTTCCGTCGCCACTCGACAGCAAGAACGTGCTTGGTGTGACCTCCTCGATCTCGTAATGTGTAGACCGTTCCTTCGCCACCAAGTACTGCTTCTCAATCTGGCGGTAAGCGTGTGTGCTCACCTCACGTGATAGTTGTTGTAGTTCCGTATCAGCACCTTGGTAACGCATATACCCGACTGCAGTCATTTTCCTGCTATACTCCAGCTCTGCCACTGCCTGCAAAAAATGAGCGTGTCGACACACTCGTCGAGAGGCATTTCGGGTTTTAGGATGTCTTTGATATGGCCCCATGACGTCTCAAGTCTATTGATAAACGTTACACATGTCAGTAAACTACGTGCCATTCAGAAAATCCTATAATATCCTCACCTGTTGTTGGTATGGTTTCCCAAATATGGGACGTCCGACCGAGCGTACAATGCCCAGCGTTCCTTCATGCTGTCCCAGTTTTTCATGAAGTCCTTCAGAAACGGGTGCTTCGGCTCAGGAATCGGGTCCGCGGAGTGTAGATGAACGTTATCCAGCAAGAAAAACAGATACTTGAGGTACTTCGTGTAATCGTCAGCAGTCTCCGCTAATCGCATCATGTTGACCGTATCTTCAACTTGATCCATGTCGAAACTACTGGGTCCCCGTACTCGCTCTTCGCCATTTCAGTCCTGATGTACTTCTTGAGGTGGAAATGACACAGGATGACCTTCGCTTGTGGGAAATGCGATTCGAGCAGGCTGAGCTCGCCAATGTCCTTGTCGATGACGATTACGCGAATTTTCTCCCACCCGGGATTCGCGAACTTGAACGCGTCAATAGAATCCGACACGCACTCAGCACTCTCGTTTTCCATAAGACTGTGCTGCACGTATTGTCCCTAGCAAAACAAACACAGTAACGTTAGCAATAAAACCAGATTAAACAAGTGCCTAGAGACACTTATCAGTACAAAATCAAGTACACCAGGTACTCAACTTACATGTCCGTGTACATCATGTACCATGAATGAGAAGAGTTTGTACCGGGAACTGTTTGTGTTGTGCGTCAACTAGTAGCACCTCCGGGAACGCCTTGAACCAACGACGCATCTGACGTGTTTGCAGCGTGATTGTTTGTGCCAGGGACTCGTCGTCCACAAACACAGAGGCACGGTTACCTCGTTGACCGCAAAACCCTTGTAGAACAGTCTCTAACCGCTTTTCGACGGCCTCACCTCCGCGGCGTTCCTCGCGCAGCCTCGCAACCATGTTGTGAACGTCGCGGAGCGTCACATTTTGTCCTATAAAGCATTTCAAAAACATGTAAATCCAGTAGTCACGAGTAACAAAAATCATAGAAGCACTTTACCTGTCTTTTGCCGCAGAAACTGCATGAATCGTTTTGGCCTTGAGCCAGATGACTGCATCACGTCCACGAAGGCCAACAGGATTGGGTCTTCAATGCGTCTCTTCGACGGATGGTTCTCCACGGTGGCGCGGTCGACGCGATGATTGTGACTGGTGCTATATCCGGTCACCCGTATCATGAACTTGTGTTGCGTGTCGTTCCACGAAACGGTCGCCTTGATATCTGCCTTGCATTCCGTAGACTTCCCGAAAAAGCTCTTGCGCTGTCCCGTGGAACGGCTCTTTCGCCGCCAGCCGTGCGTGCATATGCGCTTCGTCCAAAACGCTTTGAAGTGTTCGGGAATCAACAATGGTGGGTCGTCGGATGGGCCAGCGTCAGGATAGGTCTTCAGAATGTCCTTGTTACGTCGCGTCACAGACGTCGAGCTGCGCAGACGGAAAATTTGGTGGGTGTCGGCTTGGTATGTCTCCAAGTACTCTTCCAACGCCGTCCAGCTGTCGTGCCACTCCTGAGCGACAGGTTGCGTCTTCCAGACGCCTGGCACTTATTCTCAGGCTCAACTGCACTCATCGCACCTGTAGGCACAGAGTAGGGGAGGTCAGGAAGCTTATTGAACAATTGCAGGCAGCAGATTTCACGTACCAAGCCAATCGCTTCTTATCCGGTCCAAACGCGCGAATCTTCATATGATAGGCAGGGAGCGCATCGGGGATGGGGGAAAGGGGGGTTTCATATTTTGAAAAGCTGAAAGACCGTCGGTAAGTTATCCGCGTAATTTACCGATTGATTACAGTAAATATTCGAATAGATACGATTTTAGTCAGTGCCTCTATTCACTCTCAAAGCTTTTAAGCAAAGGACACAAAATTCGCCCTTTGATAGCCTACTTTCTCACCGTGTTTTGCAAACATCCTCAAAGGGCGATTTTTGTGCCCTTGTACCGCGAAAGGGTTAAAAAGAAACCACTCTGGCGGAAGAAGTGTGGTTCCAGCTAGTGGATGCAGCAACTCGCGCCGCGTACGCGAATACCCAGTCAACATCCGTGCCATCCGGCGGTGTCACTCGTATTGATCATCTCTGCAAGGCTGTTTTTGACGTAGTCAAGCCCATTCTACCCTCCAACGTGATCCCAGCTCAACTGCGAGTCTACGCCGACGGAGCAGCATACGAGGACGCGAACGCCCAGCCTTTGGATCCGCGGTCATTGCTGAATCCTCCCGACGCGCAAGTGACGCTCATCGTGGAAGTGCCGACGCCGAGGGAACTTTCACACGAGCCTCGAGACAGCCAACTTGTTGTGGGCGGTGGAACTCTCCTCGTCACGGGCCACATGAAGTTGAATCCACCAGCGTTGGTCGCATTTTGGAAAGCCTTTCAGGCGGTTCCTACCGAGGTCGAAGCTGATGCGGTGGTCGCATTACCAGAAGGAACCTTTCTTCTTGGCGAACCAAGACTAGGCTCTCGTATCTACATTCGCCATTGTTACCCGCAGCTGTGGCAAACTTGTTGGGAGATGATCCATGATGAAGTGACGAAATCACCGCATCTTGTGATCCTCGGCAACCCAGGAATCGGCAAAACGTTTTTCGGCTATGTAATTTTGCTGCATCTTGCTCGTCTTGGGGCGACGGTTGTTTATGAAAGTGGGAGGTCTGGGAAGTGTGTCTTGTTCGCTGGAGATGTTGCCGTGCGAGGGTCACGGCAAGACTTTGTTGACATTCTCGACCAGTCTACAACGTATTACATTGTGGATGCTGTCAAACCAGTGGACTATGAAGCGAAGACGATTCTTGTGACGTCGCCGCTCCGTCTGGTACGAGTTCAACAAGACGCATTGTCAACCCTGTTATATGCCAGTGTGGTCCTGGAACGAGATTCTAAAATGTCGGGAGCTCGTGTACTCGGATACACCAGTGGATGTCGTGGAGGACTGTGTTCGTCGATGGGGTGGGATCGCACGCTATGTCTTGCAATTGGCACAAGCTGATCGCCAGCAGGCGCAGCTTGAACAAGCGTTGGACAGTGTTGATATCGACTGGTTACGGAACGCCTGTGGTAAACTTGATGCGGAAGACGCTCAAGTGTCACATCGATTGCTTCATTATCGTGTCAGCGAACGTTTTGACAACGAGTACTTGGTCTATATGTGCAGCAAGAGGTCTATAAGCGTCTGTACTTGAAGGATAAGCAGAAACTTGTGGATTTCATTTCTGCATCTGATGGAATTGGTGCTCTTGCAGTGCTCCGTGGACATTTGTTTGAAGGCTATGCGCATTCAGTGCTGCCGCGAGGGGAACATTTCGAATTCGGCGCCTAATCGACAACGGTGAGGCGCCACCCGACGGCGAGGGTGGTGTGGATGTAGATGGTGATGTTGCGATGGAAGACAGTGCCGCTGCGACGAGTGATCTCGGTGATGGTGTTATATCAATCCAGTTGCCTAAACGACCATGAAGTCAGCGCTGCTGATACAACAAGTTACCTGCGGCCAGCGGGTAACTTGTTGTATCAGCAGAGCGGGTTACAAGTCGGTGGATGCGATAATCAAGCCGGGTGAACTGTTTCAGATAACTGGTGCACACAAGCACCCCTGCAAGCAGGCAGGCCTCCACAGCGTGTTAGATCTTCTTGGAAGTCCTGCAGCACCGCGACTATACTTCGTGGTTCCACCAGACAGATTCGCTGGTTTCCGATACAAAGGTATCATAACTCGAAACGCAAGAGGATGCCGATGGCAAGTTACCTGAACGTGCGCGACATACAGCAATTTGCCATGGAAGTCAAACTTGTGTTGGAGTAACTTGGCAGAATACGTGCTGAGGTTGTTGTGAGGTTTCCACCAAGTTCTGAATCGCGGTGTTCACGGATGCGTTCCCATTCTTCTTAGGCAATGGTAATTCAAAGCGCTTTTGACTTGATTTTATAAGTTCTGCTCCCTGCCATGCCAGCCTCAATGATGCCAAGAACTACACGCAAGAGTCTTAACCACGATGAGTTAACGGCAATTTTACTGTTCTTGCACTCACAAGGATACAGAAGAGTACGCGAAAGCTTCAGCGGTGGTGGCGACGAGCAAGCAGAGAACGATCAGCTTTTAGAGGTTCTTGAGGCTGCGCTCTGTATTTAGTCGGCTTGGAAGCGAAGAAGTGCGAGGAAGTGGTTTGACCGTGAATGGCAAAGACTTTTCTTTCGGAGCTGGAGGCGACGATACAGATCGTCGCCAGGCAGCATGGCGTGGACGCAATCATCGTCGACTGAGTCAATCACAAGAATTAACTCCAGACGACAGTGTGGTCGAAGCTTTGCTCTACAGTATCGTAGCTACAATTGAAGCTGGTTTTGTGGATTTGATGATCGACGAGGGCAGTAGAGTCCCAAATGAACTTGCTGGGTGACTTAAAAGGCTGGATTCGTAAGGAATATCCCATTGAGTTTGCACTTATCCGCATGGATACACGCATACATGTAGCTATCGAGTGAAAGTCATAACCTATTTCTCAAATTCAAAACCAATTCTACCAAAAACTACAAACTACACTACGAAGACCACCTGTGGTCTCTAGCAAACAGCCTACAGACCGCTGAGCCGAGATGAAGTCGACAGCGGTCCAGAGCTGAAGCCGAACTGGGGAGGATACTGGTGGGCGAGAGGTTCCTGTGCCGCCGCGTAATACTCGGCGAAACAGTTATCGCACACGCGCACAGGCTCGTCGTCGAAGCCGATCCCGAAGACAGACACGCGCCGACTCGAGTGCTCGTGGCAGAACGAGTTCCCGCACATGCGGCAGTGATGACGTCGCACGAACAGGTTGAACGATTCCTCGCACTCGTAGCAGTTGGTGGAGCGCGCCCACTTGACGATTCGAGGCATTCCCCGTCCACCGAAATGTGCAGGTGCAGAACGCGGTGGTCCCTGGTAGAACGAGGACGCGACGGAAGATGTCGGTGTAGGAGGAAGTCCAAGTGAGCTGCCACCACTGCGCGGAGCATTACCGTGCGATGACCCACCGGCGGACAATTGCGACTCGGACAACGGCAGCGACGGTATACTCGGTGGCACCTCACCGTACACAAACGACGCCGACGACGCGACCGACGAAGACCTCGTCGGCCGCGTACTGGACGAGTACGACGCGTGCGACTTGCGAGACGTCTGCAAAACCTGCTCCTTCACGGCGATCGACTGGCGCAGCATGTTCATCTGGCTTTGAATGTTGAAGATGATCGAGTCGACTTCCGAGCCCGCTTCGCTCGGAGGCGGTTCGCCGTACAACGATCCATCGGCTGAGGAAAACGCTCCCTACCGCCCAGCGACCCTCGGCCGTACGTGAAGGACTCTCTCGCAGCGTCCTCGTAGTTCTTGCGAGCCACGAGCTGTTCCAAAACTTGCACTTCTCGTCCAGCTCCTCGATCTTTTGTGATAGCGCAGACACGTGATCCACCTGTTGCCCGGGCATGACACTGCGTGCGCGGCGCGGCGGAAGCAGCGACACCTCGTCGTTCATCTCGTCGTCTTCATCATCGGACAAAGCCCCACCCAACGAGAACCGACGACGACCCGAGCGCGAA
Source organism: Phytophthora syringae (assembly GCA_012656105.1). Lineage (NCBI taxonomy): Eukaryota > Oomycota > Peronosporomycetes > Peronosporales > Peronosporaceae > Phytophthora > Phytophthora syringae. The sequence continues at coordinate 290,189 of JAAKBD010000012.1, forward strand.
CGCGGTGCGCGAGCTGCTTGGCCGTGGCTTAAGTCGAGTGGAGCGCTCCGCGGCGGACGCGCAATTGACGCCGACCGGCGTCGAAGATCGCGCGCAGGAGCTTCATTCTGTTGCTCTACGAGCATCTTCTGTAAGCGCAAGATTTCGTTCTCGAGCAGAGAATTGCGGTCGTTCACGTGGCTGCTTCCCGCGCGGCTACGCTGTCTGCTGTTCGCGCGAGTCCGCTGTCTGCTGTTGGTCCGGCGGTGCGAAAGAGCGGAAATGCGAATTGGAGGCTCCATTCTGCTATCACTGGCGGAGCTGTCGTCCTGCTCCGAACTCGACTGGGTCGGCGGAAGACCAATCGATTTAGCTGTACGTCGTTTTACCCGACTTGCGGTGGAATCATCACTGGGAGATGGCTCGGCCTCCATTTCAGCAGCAGCGTGGGACGCCAGACACGCTCGCCGGAGCTTCCCAAACGCCAATTTCAAATGGAAACGCTGAAGCTTCCCTGTCATCTGACTGTTCTGCTCGATCCACTGTCTACACAACTTTTGGATGGTGGTAGCAGCTACAACCTCAGCCTTCTCCCTCACCAACGCCTCACGCCTGCGTTGGGCGAGAAGTCTTCGGACCTGCGCTTGAATGCGGACGGCGACGGAAGTCTGAAGCTTGGACCTTATTACCGCTTCACGCTGCCGCTTAGCTAAGAAGCGTCTGCAATACGCTTGAATTCGAACAGCACTTGCGATCTTGAGTTTTTGCATACGAAGTTTTGCAAGCTGCCGCTGTGCAAGCCAACGCCGGCCGTTCGCTTGGATGCGAAGAGCGGCAGCTAGCTGTCGTTTGTCCATCAGCAATTTTGCAAGCTTCCTCTGCGCTACGAAACGTCTGAAGTACGTCTGGATAACGATGGCCGAGGCGATTTTGCGCTTGTGCTTCAGCATTTCTGCAAACTTCCGCTGGGCTACGAACCGCTTCCAGCACGCTTGGATTCGAGTCGCAGCATCTTCACGACGCAGTTGACGCAATCGATCGACACGTCTCCGGCCAAGGAAGCCGCGGACCATCGCTTGCACGTGTACCACGAAGCTGCGAAGTTGTTGGAACAATTCACGACGACGATACCCGCGGAAATGCTTCTGCAGCACTATCGCGCAGTGGCTCCGCAACTCGAGGCGGTAGCGAGAGAATCGATTGTAGATGCTCGACTTGCAGAACACTAGCGTCCTGCCCACTTGCACGTCCTTGCGTCGAATATCCGTCTCAAATGCAGTTCCCGTGCCATCATCCGTGACTGCTGATATGACACCTGCGTTCCTCTCTTCACGTTCCGCACCGTCTTCAATCAGCACCTTGTCCATCAACACAGTTACCAGCGCATGTGCCAGCTCGTGGTTGTTCATCTTGGTAGCTCTTTCGCGTGCGCTCAGAAAGCACTTAAAGCCCAAAAACAACTCGATAAAGCTCGAGTGCGCGAGACGCACGGAGTACCCATGCCGCGCAATGCGAACGGCCTCCAGCAGACCGACGGAGCGCATTTGTTCCACCATCCTCTCGCGGTTTAAAATACCAGACTTCTTGACCTCGTTCGGCTTGAGACAGCGGACATAATGAGCTTCGGTACGCCCGATCTGGACAATAAGACGGTCTAGCTGGCTCTTGAACTGCGCTGAGACGCTAGGTGCGCGCAGCATGGAATAGCGTCGTCGCCCAGCAGCTCCGTTTTCCGTACCCGAATCCACGTTTTCATCGGCTCCGATCGCCACCACCACCTCATTATCGGAAGACGACAAAATAGTACTCGCGTCAGCAGGAAGCGCGTCCGTGTTCTTCTCGATGAACTGCTCGACGTTGTAGCACACGCGCCCAGCGAAGTGGTGCACTACGAACTGGTGCTTCACGCGCTCCATCTTGGACGCTGAGAACGGGTGTTTCTTGGTGTCTTGTTCGACTGGCTCCTCCTGAGACTCGGCTCGGTGCAGATACCGGCTAAACGACGACATGAGGCTCAGTGCAGGCTGCGGCTGTTGAAGACGCCCCACAGAGTCCGCAGAGCCGTCGCCGCCGTGGTAGCGATAGAACTTTGTGCTCAACGCCTGGTTCGACCCCTTCGGCATCAGACACTCCTGATCCAGCAACGAGAAAAGCCCATTGCTCTTGTCGTCAAAAAGTGCGAGACACGCGTCGTTGCTCGGAAACGAGATGTTCCTCCAGTCAATCCCTCCGCAATGTAAACCTGCTGTTCGCGAACGAAGACGAACTCGTTAAACTGCGCCTGCAGTCGCTCGTTGGCGTAGTTGATGCAAAGCTGCTCGAACCCGTTGCGGTTCAAGCTCTCAAACCCGAAAATGTCCAGAATGCCGATCGTGGCCAGGTCCTCGTCCTCTTCCGAGATGGAAACATCGGAATCATAGTAGTTGATCTCGTCGCTGAGTCTTCGCACCAGCCACGTGAACAGACGACCATAGATGCACTTGGCCAGTGAGCCGCAAATTTCTTTCGCCTGTTCCGGATTTAACCTGAGCACCATCACCTCCACGCCCGCCTTAATCTCCCTGCTAGTCAACAAAGTCTCCAGTTTGTCCGCGTCCACGCCCATCAGTTCCGCACACTTTTGCAAGTGAAAATTGCATTCCACCGCAACAGCAGCCTCCTCCTGGCCGTGAAAATTGACGTTCCCCAGGTGCAAAAGCGCCGCTAAAATCTTGAAAATCTGTCTTCGTTCCTGTTCGTCCACTCCGGTATCTTCAAAGGCCCTGACTGTCTCCACGTAAAGTTGCGCATATTTGTCCGCAACTGCTCTTTTGCGCGCAAAACTCGGCCCGTACGAGTTTAGCAGCTCGTATTTTGCCCCTTTTTGCAGTCCCAGCGAGCGCAACAGCTCCGCGTCCGCTCCTTCGAGCAGCTCATAGAAAATGTGGAAGCTGCGCTCCTCCGGGTTCTGGTGCAAAAGCCGCACCTTCTCGAGCAAATAGCTTACGATTTGCGCGCCGACGATCTCGTTCTTGGCGCCGAACTGGATTTTGATGAACTTGCCGAAGCGACTCGAGTTGTCGTTGCGGATCGTTTGCGCGTTGCCGAAGCTCTCGAGGATGGGGTTGGTCTGCAGAATGCGGCGGCCGATTTCCACGGCGTCGCTCGACTTTTGCGCAAATTGCGACCCCACGCTCGTTAGAAATTGCATTAGAAACTTGGTGCTCTCGGTCTTGCCGCTGCCGCTCTCGCCGCTCACGAGGATGCTCTGATTGCGCCTTTTGCGCAAAAGGCCCCGAAAGCTTTCCCGCCAATCGCGAAAATGTGCGGGGCCAGCTTTTCGCGCAAAGTGGCGTCTGTCATGACCTGCTTGTAGGCGTCCAGCTGCGCCTGCGCGTAGAGTTGCGGCAGCGGCTTGAGCGGGTTGAGCGCGACGAGAATGTCGCCGATGGACGTGTAGATCTGGTCGTGGTCGAACCGCTCGCTCAGCGCCTGCAGGAGCGCGGCCTCGTGCAAATGCTCGAGGCTCGTGAGACTGCGCAAATTCGCGAAATCGGCCGACATGTTGCGCAGACGCAAGTCCGAAAAGCGACCTGCGGGTTTTGCGCAAACCGGTGGAATGGAGATTTAGCGAAAAAGATGCGCAAAAGCGACAGGGGAGTTGCAGCCACTTACGCAGAACGAGTTCTTCTGTGTCGAGCCGTCGCACCTGCACGAAGCCGCCGGATTGGGACGCGACCACTTGGGCGGGCGCCCAGACGGACGCGTCCTGGGTCTTGACCCACACGTGCGTGCCCACGTCCATGGCGGCCACCGAGACGTCGGCTACTGCAAAAGAGGAAGGGCTTTTGCGCAGAGACTTTGCGAATGAGGTCGAACTTCCCTCTTCTTGTTTTGGCCGTTCCACGTCGTGATGGACGGAAGAATTTGTATGGGCGCACAGCCGGGTCGCAAATTTTACTTTTTGCGACGCTGTGCAAGGCGAAAACTTGACGCAAACTGCAGCGAACTGCCCTCGGTCGGAGCCACTGGCTCTGCAAACTATTAATATTGCGAGTGCTTTGGGCACTGGTTCGGCCAGACGGACAGCTGCGAACTGACACGCCCACGCTGGCCTTGGCCTTGGAAACTTGCTGCGGTACGAGATGCACCACCTGCGTGGTGGCGATCTTCGTGCAGATAATATCGATGTTGTATGCTGCAGTTTGAAGAGACTGTGCGACAAACGGAAATGGGTAACTGAAGATACGTTGCTCAATTAGCAAAAACGATCGAGCGTCGAAGCCGAGTTACGAGTTAGCTAATGCGTATCGGCAACGATAACTTTTGGGACGCTGGCAATATCACGGTTTGCAAGCTTTCAATCCACTGGATTATCCAGCACTCGACGGCAAAGCTCGGGAGCGCCGCAGCCTGAACTGGCCGGAGCCGCACTGTCCCGAGTTTTCTCAGGCAGTCAAAACGCACACCTCCTTACATGGGTACGCGACCGTTTTCTACTACGATCTGAATCAAACCTAAATTTGTGCAAATTTAAAATTTACAATGAAAGTTAGGTTATGGTTCATATTTAGAGCGGCCACCGCTTCCCGCTCTCAATCTGCAACACTGGCACACTGTACCACACGCTACCAAGTGTTATTTCACTGGTCCAGTATGCTGCTTTTTATCGTATTGCTTTTAATCGTGTCGCTTTTTATCGTGAAACACAGTACAGTGATTAACGCACTCTGTGCCTTTTCCAGCTTGAAACACACTCCAGTCAGCACCACCAAACTCCTCGTCGTCATGGTCAAGAAGCGCACGCTGTCCCCTCTGCCGGCCTTCGACCAGAAGGCGCTACCCGAGTTCCTGCAGCTCCACGGCTTCAAGGAGCTGCACGCGCTGTCCATCTGGCGCTTCCTGGCGCAGCACCCCGAGGCCTCGTTCGACGACGTCCCCGACATCCCCAAGACGCTGCGCGCGCTGCTGAACGAGCACTTTGCGCACTTCACGACGTCCGTCACCACCGAGCAGCGGTCCACCGACGGCACCGTGAAGCTGCTGCTCAAGCTGCAGGACGGACACGAGATCGAGGCCGTCATCATGCGCCACAAGGGCCGCAACACGCTCTGCGTGAGCTCCCAGGTGGGCTGTCAGATGGGCTGCACGTTCTGCGCCACGGGCACGCTCGGCATCATCGCCGACCTGTGCAGCGGGAGATCCTGGAGCAGCTGGCGCTCGCCAACCGCGTGGCGCCCATCCGCAACGTCGTGTTCATGGGCATGGGCGAGCCGCTCAACAACTACGACGCCGTCTTGGCGGCCATCCGCGCCATGACCAAGGTCTTCGGGCTCGCGCCCAAGTACATCACGCTCTCCACGGTGGGCGTGATCCACCGCATCCGCCAGCTGTCGAGGACGCGCCGCTCGTGCGGCTGGCGCTGTCGCTGCACGCGCCGACGCAGGAGATGCGCAGTGAGATCGTGCCCACGTCCACGGCGTATCCGCTGGATAAGCTCATGGCGGCGATTGACGACCACCTGGCGATGAAGTACGTGAGGAATTTTGTCGGTTGGTGCTTTATGGGGGATCTCTGATGGGGTTTTGTTGCTGTAGGGAGGGACGACTGGTTATGGTGGAGTACTGCATGCTGGCGGGCGTTAACGACTCGATTGAGACTGCGCACACGCTCGGCAAGTTGTTGCAGAACCGATCGGTGCACGTGAACCTCATCCCGTACAACACGACGGACGTTGGCGCGCAGTTCCAGTCGCCGTCGCCCGAGGACATCCGTGCTTTCCACGCGGTGCTGCGCGAGCCGTACAACCTCAAGGCGACGATTCGCGAGAACCACGGCACGGATATCGACGGTGCATGTGGGCAGTTGGCGCTCAAGAACAAGCCGGATGGCAACGCGGCGCAGCGCGACATTGAAGACTTTGGTCCGCGACGCACCAAGAGTCCACGGAAGAACAAGAAGTCTTCGACCTCCTCGGACAGCGAAGACGTTTCTCCTGTTTCTGTGTCCACTGCGGCTTCCTGGCTTGCCCGTGCCAACGACTTCATTGATGAGCACCAGCAGGCGATTGGGCTGGCGTTACTTGGAGCTTCGGCCATTGTGCTCGCGATCGGAATCGCTCGTCGCGGACGGGCTCACGTAAATTAATCCAGCAGAGTCGAGAACGCCTTCCACACGCATAGAATCTGAGCTACGAAGCATCAGTGCTGCCAGATATTTCATAAGAAATCGATTTCTCTTGGTGTTCAAAAGGACAAGAACCGCTTAATCATTTTGCTAACGCACTAACGTCCTCATTGTATTTGCTTTTTGTTTCCCTGCTTGCTAGACTACAACTTACTAACTACTACTTGCTTTTTCAACGTGGCTCACAAATCCTGTACAACATGGATGCGCTTTAATTTGCTGGACTGGAACCCCGACACTGCTATGACCGAACAGCCAGCACTTTGTGGTTCGTATGGCTCGTGTGGCCCGAGGTACTAAGCAGACAGCTCAGCGCCGACGGCGTAAATTTGGATGCGCGGAAGTACTTGAGGGCATAGTACGAGTCCTCGAACAGAGCCACAACCTTCGAAAAGGCAAAGCTGCTGGCGCTGACGTTGCGGTCCGGGTGGATTGGGTCCTCGATCACCAGCGCTGGCTTGCCGATTTGCGCTCGATGGTGCTCCGCGAGTCGGTAAATGTATCCTCCGTCCCGCACCGACAGCCCGTTCTTGCGGTAGTCGAAAATGATGCCGAAGAACTCGAGGATCATCAGCGTGTGTTCGCCTAGAGAAACAGGCTGCTGAGGCTGCGCTTTGGCTGATTCTTCGTCACTATCCGTCGAGGAGGAATGACTGCACGACGAGCTCGAGTCTTCTGTGTCAGCGCTGCTACTTGATACACTGACCGCGTCGAGATGATGAGAGTTCTGTCCCTGCTTCTTTGTCGTTGTAACGCTTTTGCGTTTGGCTGCTGAGGACGCCGAGGGTCCTGCTGGTGCAGACACCGCCGCAGCATAGCTAGATGGGGGTCCGACTGGCTTCTTCTTCTCGGACACTTTGGCGATACCCGCGGCCACCGCCGCGTAGCTGAATCGCGGCTCCGTCGTCGTTTCTCGGGAAGAATCGTCCTGCTGTTTCGCGCGCGCCACGATAGCTGCGTAAGATGAGGTTGGAGCTGACGACGGCAACGACGCAGACTTCTGCAGAGCGCCATTAGCCCCTCGTTGTGACTCGCAGCTGCCTTTACTACCATCGATCACTGTTGAATCCTGTATCCGGCCTGTCTTCTGCGTTTGGTTCTTCGCTGCAAGTACTGCCGGTGGCGGAGGTAGCGAGCCCGACGCATAGATCGAAGCTGCTTCAAAACACGCGTCTCCGTTCCTCCAAAGCTGGGAAAAGTGGATGATCATCAGCACCACGGAATACGAGCTGAGTCCGCCCGTGTAGGCGTCGTTCAAGTCGCGTTCTCTCAGAAGCTGCTTGAACACAACCGCCAATGGATACAGCTCCGGCATGCTGTCCGCATAACGCTTAATAAGGTCGCGCGCGAGCAGTCCGCTGTGCGTGGCAGCCGACTCGAACGTGATGTCAATGGGCACCGACGTCTCGGCGCTCACCAGCTTCAGAACCGGCACTTTGGCCGTGTCCAGCACCAGCAGCGACTCGACCCACTTCTTCTTCTCGAGCACTTTCGCCAGTTGTCGGAGGTGTCTGGCCGTCAAGTCGGCGTCATTCACCTCCACCACGTCCAAAATCACGAGGTCCACGTCACTACTCGGGAGCCAAATGCCCGTCGAGTACGAGCCGAACGTCTCGACTTTGGACTGCGGCCAGAGCGACAGCACGCTCTTGCGCACGTTGGCGATCATCTCCTCGATGTGGACCGCCATCTTGTCCACCGTCGCCTTGGTGTACGTCGCGTACTCTAGAATCTCCTCGTGCAGCGCGTCCGTGACGACGCGTTTGGCCTGCGACGCGGCGAGCAGCTGCTTCATCTGCTGCTTCTTGAGCTTGTCGCCCCAGCTGGGGAAGTTGTTGGAGACGGTGAAGGCGTCGGAGGCCGCGAGCACGAGCTTGTGGTTGCGGCTCTTGACGCTGTCCTGGCGCAGCAGGTCGGCGGCGTCCTGCGGCGCTTTGCCGGCCTGGTTATCCTTCTTCTTGGCCTGTTTCTTGCCGCTTCTAGCGGGCAATTGGGCGGCGGGGACGCCTTGGGAGGCTGCGGAGGTGGCGGCTGCTGGAAGGACGCGGCCTTGTCCTTGTGCGGCCGCTTCTTCTTGTGCTTCTCGTCGTCTCTGCGCGGCGCTGGGGCCGCTCCGCCGCTGAGCTGGCGCCGATGGTCCACCACGAAGGCGGCGTCGCGGAGCTTCATAGCAGGGGGTGGAAGGAGAGCGAGGGGGCAGGGGCTGTAGGGCTGTAATGACAGTCAGCGAGTGCGAAGCACTGGCGGCGGCGCTCGGAACTAAGCGGGGAGAGTAGTGGTGTGGAGGTGGTGTGGTGGATAGCATGAGGTAAGTACGAATCGCCTCCTCTGCCGCTTTTTTTTCCCGTGACTGGAGCTGAAACCTGTCGCCGCGTCGTCGAGATCTTTATGCACTGCAAGTGCTTCAACATGGGATATCGCACCACTACCAGCATTGATATGCGAGTGACAGCTTCATCATGACCAGCGCAACAGCACTACGAGTATTGCATATTCCGCCCCCAGTCTGACGTCTGAGTCGGCGCATCCCACGCCTTGACGGGCTCAAAATCAGTTGCGAAACCTAATTTTTGGGTCGCAATCTTGGCTGTTACAGTATGAAGCCGACCCCGTCCCGTAGTCGCTCACACTCGGAAAAGCCCAGCCGGGTTAACCTTACCGCGAAAGAAGAACTCGGCGGACGTATGGCGGACGAAGCGGACTGGCTGCCGGACCTGGCGGCGCTCGCGTCGCTCAGCGTGGCGGTGCACTACGTGCTGGGCCTCTACGGGCTGCTCGCGGCGCTGCTGCTCTTCGTGCTGCTGGAACACGGCGCCGCGCTCCGCCCTGGCAAGACAGTGGACGCCGAGCGGACGCCGTCCCCTCCACTAGCGGACGACGCGTCCACCGAAGGGGACGACGACGCGGACGCCTCCCAAGGCACCCAGGACGAGCAGCAGGATGAGGAGGACGAGGCGCTGCAGCGCCGCCAGCGCGCGGCCACACAGCGCGTGGCCAACCTCGTGGTCAGTGACGCGGCCAGCGTCACGCCGCGCCACGAGCTGCAGATGAACGCGCGCGCCCCGTGCCCTTCGAGACGCCGCTCTTTGCGGGCCGCGCGCTCTTCTTGGTGCGCACGCAGCCCGAGGACCCGCGCTACGCCGCGCTCTTCGAGGGCAAGCGCCGCATGTTCTGGATCCAGGTCCAAGGCCACTTCAAAAAGGCGCCGCAAGGCTCTGTGTACTTGGGCGGAGAGCTGCCGGCGCGAATCGCGCCCGGCGTGTTCACGCGCAGCGTGGCGCTCGTCATCATGGGGCTCATCCGTCGCCTGGTGGGCCGCGTGAGCTTCAGCTTCGGCGCTGAGAGCTCGGACGAGCTGCCGGCGGTGGCGTTCCCGCTCTATCAGTCGGTGGACCAGTTCGTAGAGACGCCCGAGGGAGAAACGCCGCCGGAGTTGGGGACTGGAGACTTTGGAGAGAGTGAGCAACAGCGAGACGAGAGGCGCCACACGCCGCTTGGAGAGGAAGCGTTCGCGGTGGGACCCACGTACACGTTCGACTTCCACACGATGTACGTGGACTTGACGCGGTGGGAGACGGCCAATTTGCCTGGGGGACTCAATGCCATGGACCTCGCGGGGTTTTTCGACTCGCTGCCGCTACGTCTCGTGGCGTATGACGTTCAGGCGGAGGCTTCGTCGGATAGTCATCGGCAGCGGGATAAGGACTATTTGTTCTCGTTCGAGGTCAAGTACGACAAGCACCGACGCCATTTGCACAACGACTATGAGATGATGACGACCGAGGAGGCTGTTCGAGAAGGACAAGCGAGTGGCAGAACGTCGAGCGTGTCAGGCGCGGGATTGAGTCTATTGGGCTCGGAGATGAGCACGATGAGCACTACGCTGAGTGACGCTAGCTCGCTGACGGAAGAGGACCCCGTGCTGGCGCAGGAGCACGCAGATTTCTTGCGCCTGGAGCACGCGCGACGACTCGGACAGCTCTCGTTTTCTTATCTGTGCTGGATGGAAGAAGTGGATGTGGCGTCGGATGTGCGTCGGGTGCACTACGTGTTTGCTGTGAAGGACAAGGTGGGCGAGTATGACGAAGTGCTGGATGGAGACGACGAATTGGCAAAGCCACACGAAGACTATCGTCTTGCTATCGTGAGCAGCTATGATTTGCGGAACTTGCTCCAAGGTCGTCACGCGCAAAAAGGCGGCAAGGCAGCAGAAGAACTGGGCAAAATGCGCCTTCACAGTCGCTCCCGCATCGGCAGCTACAGTACAATTTCAACTGAAGCAGAGCAGATCGTAGTGCACCTCCAACAACTGGCCGGAGAACCGCTTCCGGAAGCAGCGTTGCCATTATACTCTAGTGATTGCCCGAGCGACACCGATACGCTGGACGGAGTAGGAAGTGGGGATGACACAACGACTCTCGATGATAGTAGCCTCGTCGCAGCCCAGGCAGCACTTTACAAGTGCCTAACAAAGCGTCAGAGACTGCAGGAGTCATGTACACCCAGGACCAAGCTGTCGCCATCTCGAATCGGTGTAAACTTGAGCCGCCGCGACCGTGAAGATATGGGTGTGGTCTTCGAAGGAGTAGTGTATCGCTACTACGCCGCTGAACTACTTCGACAGGAGGTGCTACTGCTCACAAAGGATACGCTGCTATTTTACCGCTCGTATTCCTCCAGCGCTGAGAAACAAGTACCGTGCTCACACATTATCGGCGCACGGGTTGTTGCGGTGCCTTCAGGTGCTTCATTTCACAATGGCACCAACAACACGGATGGAGCTTTTGCGCTCCAGATCAGCACATTTGCTGAGGAAATTATACTGTGTGTGGGTACGGCTTCCACTCGGGACGCTTGGGTGCGTGGCCTACTGCAGTATTGCAGCCCCAAGGCCAATTTCGATCGTGCGCTCCAAGGCGAAATGTACATCGGGTTTGCCGCGAGCACTGCACTCAGACCTGCGAATCGCGTCAATCTGAACTCGCGGCTTCTTTTTCCGCAGCTGAAACGTCAGGCGCTTACGAGCGGTGTTGACAGCGACCGAGAAGATGTCGAAGCCATTTCAACTGGTTCCGTACCTGGTTCACTGCAGCTAATGAAGCGCACGCTGACGCGTGCGATGCACATTCTCAACAACGCCCAGGAGCTTTCAGTGACTGACGTGCTGGCGTTCTTAGACGACGCCAGCGCGCTGCGAACTGTGGACTTGCAGCTGCTTCAGGATACGGCTTCGCATGAAGAGCAAGTGGCTTTCTATCTCAATCTGTATCACACGGTGCTCGCGCATGCTATGATCGCTCAGGGCTTCCCGCGTGGCAAAGGTCAGTGGAGTCACTTCCTTACGCGCACATGTTACGCGCTGAGTCGGGGTCCAGAGGGCAAGCAAGTGAGTTTGTCCCTGGCGGAGATCGAGCATGTGATTCTGCGAGCTCGTCTGCCTCCACCCGAGCTACCACACTTGAGCGTCAACAGCGTTGTGACAGCCGCGAGTCCATTACGCGATCTCGGGATCGCACATCCCGATTTCCGCCTCAGTTTGGCACTAGTGCTGAATCACTCGGGCAGCGAGGAGATCGTAATCTACGAGCCTGAGAGCGTTCACGACCAGCTGAATGCGGTTGTTCGCTCCTTGCTGAGACGCAGTTCTGCTCAGGGGCATCTGGAAATGAAGGAGGACTCCAACACAATAGTTCTTCCGCGCGTGTTCGAGTGGTATCGCCACGATTTCAGCGGATCTGCAAGGGCAAAAGCTGGTGCTGCTGATGCTGATGCTTCCGCCACAAACTGCGTACGCAAGCTGCTGGGGTTCATGGATGAAAAGCTCCAGCTGCAAGTGATCAACGCTTTGGGGCTTGACGAAAGTCCTTTACGCACCAAGTTCCGCTCGTTCAAGTACACGTTCAAAACCACCCTTGTTGAAGACACGAGCTGTCGACCAGCAGCACACGAAGACGACACTGAAAGTGCTAGGCTGGAGGAAGCTGAAGGCGTCAGGGTGACTCATCTCTAGCGCAGTGCGCTGTCTTCTATCGTCATCATCGACCACCCTGACGAATGTATATTTATGATTCTAGAGTTCGTTGGTCCGTCGGACGCATCACTGCATCCGATGTAAGTGTTTGAATCAAGCATTCACTTCAAATTGTCAACCTTTTAGTCCCGATATCAGTGTGCGACATTAAACGTGTAAAAAAGTTTTTCGCCCGCCAAAGCCGAATAAAAGGCAGGAGTGATGTCCGAGTCTTCGTCTGTGCCTCCGTCTGAGACTCAGTGGGAGGAAGCTTTGCGTGCGGTGTCGGATGGAATGAATATGCGAGAAGCTGCGAAGAGGTTCCGGGTGGGTAGGGAAGCGCTGCGACGTCGCGTTCACGGTGCCACCGCAGTGAACGCCAAGAGGGTGCGACAACCGCACTATTTGTCTCTAGAGCACGAGTCTGCGGCGCTGGAGGTGATCGCATCGCGTTCTCAAATGGTTTTTCGTGGAGCAAGCTGACTTCCGGTACATTATCCGCCAATGTGCTCTTGCACACAAGCCGGGGGTCCCCGCCGAGTTCCCAAACAAACGGTGGGTCAACCGCTTCAACCGGAAGCACAGGTTGGCGTTTTCGTTACGCAAGGTGGACGCAAAGACATCTGAGCCCTCAACGGAAGAAGTTATCCGACGTTATGCATCTCGGCTGCAAACTGTTGTATCCGGTGTACCACCCGAGTGCTTGTGGAACGCTGACGAGACCGGGGTGACTTCTCAGGCGACAATCAAAGTCCGGATCATGAACTCTCGTGGCCTCGCCGATACCTCTCGACGCTCACGCGAGGATGTGTCAATGGTGACCTGTGTTAACGCTGCAGGTGGAGGGATCCCGCCAATGTACATTTTTACGGGTGAAAATGAGGAGAAAGAATGGCTGGACGGTGCTGTGGATGGTTCAGTGTGTGCTTTGACCGAGAGCAGCAATGCGAACAGCAATGTGTTCTTCTACTGGCTTCAGTTTTTCGTTGGGAAAATAGGACCCGCCCGCCCCCAGGTGTTGATTCTGGATGCTCACTTCTCGAATCTTACTCAGTGGAGTTCGCAGTCGCTAACGAGATCCGACTTTTCTTGCTACCTTCGAACACTTCACATTTCCTGCAGCCGCTTGATGTCGGAATCTTTGGAAACTTCAAGAAGAATTACGCCACGGCTGAGTCCGCACTGACAGGCATTGGTGGTGCATCCGTACCCATTCGGGATGACATTCTAGCGCTCACGCGAATTCCGTTCATTGATGCCTTTGCGAAGACAAAAGTTCGCAGTGCTTTCTTCTAGACAGGCGTCTACCCTTTTGATGTTGACATAATGCTCGAGGAAATGGAGCAGCTTCGGCAGCAAGGCGGCAGCAGCATCTCGAGAGTTTAAATACCAGTGAAGGAACGATGCGAACCCAGACATCGCAGCCTTTCCAAGCGATATACTACAGTAAAGCAATTCTCTGGATATTTATATCCAGAGTCTAGTCCAGAGTCCAGAGTCTAGTCCAGAGTCCAGAGTCTAGTCCAGAGTCTAGGGTGGGTTCGTGAACCGTGTATAAACGCATACTTGGACATATATGTAATTTAACAAACTATATTTCTTACAATTTGGAAGCTAAAACATCCGAATACTTTATAATTTCTAATATTGTATGCCAAAGTGGGTGAATGTTGACCCAACCGGTAACAAACGACATTCGCGCCACATTTAGTTCTAGCAACATTCACGCCACCCTTCTGGTGTGGCGCCCATCAGTGCTAAATGTATAACCAAACACTTTACTTTAATCAAACTATTTACTTTGTTAGTGTCGTGAGCTCAGAAACTCAAACTAATGAAGCCCGTTCAGATGTGGGGCTGGATACAATCAATTCCCGACGTTCTTCGCCAAGCAGGACGCGATTGTTGTTGAACGATCACCACTAGGAGGCAGACTTCGATACGTGGGATGGAAGGAAAACTGTGGGCAGTTAGCATAAACCACAAAGTACTTTGGCAGATCTGGAGCAGATACTATTGCTCTGTTATATCCTCAACTGGGTTATTAAGGGGGATACGATGCTGTATTATAATTATAATAAGCGTAGCAATCGATTGCCGAGTCCGAAAGCTAATCCCTAAGCGTCACCCGCTCACCGCGACTCATTCCGCTCTTGGCTTCTTTGACGCTCCGGTTTTCTTCGGACGAAGTCGATCCTCGCCCTGATCCGGGACACCAGACGGTTTCGGCGACGATTCGTGTTTCGTCGTCAAAAGCTGCCCCTCGGCGTCGCCGGACTTTCCACGACAAGTCTTGTTTCTTTTGCTTCGTGTCGTTGCAAGTGGGTGCTCATGGTCGGTTTGGTTGCCTTCAGTGCTTTGGCTTCCGCTTGCAGGTGCTCTACTCTCGACTTCGGAGTCGGGCTCGTCAACTTTGATCACCAGCTCTACGCGAGTCGCGTTTCCTTGGGCCAGTTTGTCCTCGAACAAACTCAAACCCGTTACACGGTCAATGAACACCTCGGCGCCGTCCGGAATGTCGGTGATGGCTTGCGCGTTGGGGTCCGGTGTCTTTTTCGACCAAACCGATAAACGGAAAAACATCGACGCCTTCTCATCGAAGGTCATGAGTGACAGCTCTTCTTTTGCTCCGTGGTCAAGGCTGGTACGTCGTTGTCTCCCGACCAGACATTCCAACCACCGGCGAACTCCTCGCGAAATGCTATGAACATATCGAGGCTGATGCACAGCGGGATCTTGACGGATGTTGCGTCAGCGTTGGCGGTATTCTCCTTTGCAGCTTCGCGTATGGCAGCAGCAACATCGGACGCCTTCTCGAAAGTGCGTTTTTCCTGCTTGCGGGTAATTCTGCGTTGAAGAAAATCAGCGAGCGCCATGTTTCCTTTTGTAGGGCAAACAAAAAGTGATCAATCTTACGTCGTCCGTGCTTCAAGGCAGCACATTATTCATAGCTGTTGTTGTCGATTGATAATAGTGTGGTGAGACACCTTGTAGATTCCAGAAATAAACTGTCGGACACAGATCACTCGGCTCGGATATTAATCCGGGCTAAGAGGGCGTGTGTGTACCACTCCTTGTAATCTCTTTCCTTGGTTCTTCCTACAGATACGCTGTGGGCCCAGATGTATGTCGGTCACAGTAACTATCTCCGATCCCAGAAAAGTCTCCAATCAAAATGTAGCCAGAACGGAGCCGAGCCCTTGCTTGGCAGATCTCGGTTCTGCACGTGTGTTGTCTTCTCTCTTCGCCCGAAATGCCCCGGGTTTTTCTTCTTATACCCGTCACTCTCCACACACAAACTTGTCCCCTTCTTCTCAGGTCCGGGACAGGACCTTGACGGCCTCTTCTTCCTCTTCTACGGTTCCGGCTCAGAATCGTGTAACAGCCTCTTCTCTTCTGCGATCCCGGCTCGGAACCGCTTGACGGCCTCTTCTTTCTCTTCTACGGTTCCGGCTCAGAACCGTGTAGCGGCCTCTTCTCTTCTACGATCCCGGCTCGGAACCATCTGCGTAGCTTATACGCTTCCTCGATATCCCAGCTTAGGACCGATTCTGAACTTCCGGGATCCGGGAGTCCAAACTGCGAGCTGTTGACCTGGGATAGGTCTGCCGTAATCCGATGCACTCGCGATACACCGGGACTTCCGCGCACCACGTCCTCTTCTGGGACGAGAGAAGCAAGCCCTGGAACCACTATCCGGGATTCTTGCACAACGAAACCAACGACTCCGGGAACCACTATTCCGGGATATCGTTCTGCCGAAAGCACTCACAGGAGAGATCACCTTCTTCCTGGAAATATGAAGCACCGACGAGCCAAGGGCGAAAACCGAAGGACTCAGCAGTGGGAATATGAAATAACCGCACTGGATATGCCGAAACACGAAAAGCTTGGTTAACTGGGGTTGAATTTTGTTGGTCCTTCGAAGTACTCTTTCTACCACCCGCCTATGTGAGTAGACGGTAGCGGCTCAGGGATGACTGACTTATGCTTGTGGGGTACGGGGCAATCGAATTCTGATTGAATAACTACACATGCAAAACACAAAGACCTCTTTGGCAAGGGCCCGTGCTCACTACTCTGGGCTACATCTTGAACCTCGGTAAAATCTTCTGCAACACAACTGACGTGGGTGACGCCGAGCGCGCACTTGAATAAAATCTGGGACGCTGATTGGCTGATCCGTGAAGGGTCGCTAACCTGGTCGAGCACTTTTAATCACCGATCCCGGTGATTGGCCAGCAGTCCAAAAGGTATCTTTCCACTTTCGGAATCACTTCGGCAGTCAGCCACGTCATCATCAAGTCGGTCACTGATTGGTCGGATTACGCTGGACTTCGAGTCTGGACGGATCGTCGTGCCTGATTTGTACCCACCATCAGGATCTTTCCATGCGACTCTTCCCGGACTCGATCTGAGGAAAGATCTCGCACACTCTGGGATCCGGGATCAGACTCTGGGATCTGGGACCGTAACTCAAAAATCTTCACAGGTCAACTCCTTCTCGTACACCACGCTGTTCCGGGATCTGGACAACCATCATCCGGGGTAAACCAACTTCTGGGATCCGGGACTTTGCGTCCGGGGTCTGGGCTCCGACCACACCAGTCGTTTAGTGGGTGCGCGGAAATCTTCGGGGCACCTTTTCATAATAGTTGCAAAGGGTTTATCAAACTAGATCTGGGAAAATGAATTCCGTGCTTGCACGGAACGATGAAACAATGGCTAGATCTTGTATGATGCTTTATTTGAACCACCGTTCGAAATTGGCATGGATGGCGCTTGTTGATGAGTTGTGTGCAGCTACAACGATAACCAAGCAGTAGCCGGAATCGGGGACAAAATCGATCGTTACTGATATGCGAAAAATATAGACTCTCGACGACGACGCGTACACTTCGTTCGAAGCATGGTTCGAAATATGCTTGGTTGCTAACGTTGAAAGAATGCTTTCAATTCGATGCCAATACGTTTGGGTTGTAATGATCGTACTACTGTTCGCAACATGGTTCGAAAAACGGCGTGACTAGCGCTTGCAGAAAGCTCATCCACGGCCCGGCCACGACAAAAACATCGGGACATCTCCAACTCCCTACCACTCTTCTTAAAATGGTTCGGATTTGACATGAATGATGCCTGGTTACTGATGCGTGGTCAGCCATACAAAGTCCTGCCCGACATCTTCTATATCCGAGGAATTACCTTGAATGTCCACTTGGATTTCTCCCATGAATAGTCGCGATGCATAAGCAAGTAGAATCCCGAATATTTGTGAGAATATTACTGTGGTTTTCTAACGTGAAAGTGTGGGTTCAAATCTGGACGAACTTCTTCAACGGAAAACCTCCTGGTCCCCGATTCCCTGAACTGGACGATTTCTCGTGTTCGTGCCGCCGCCACATGTGTTGTAATGGCAATGTTTCGTCGTGTGGCAACTTCCACTCCAAAATCCTCTGCAACGATCAAAACTGCAAAATTGGACTTGGTTGTGGCAATCGATTTATCCATCCCCACCAACTCCAGATTATCCCGACAACCACTGCTTTCGTCACCTGCTGTGCTGAGTAAAGGTGCATTTGTGGCCGAATATGTCGGTGAGGGCATATATCAAGAAACGAAATGTAAACGGAGTCGTGACTACATAATGGAGCTGAAAACGTCAACACTTACTAACGAGATTGTGTACATCGACGCTGGGAAATGTGGAAATGAATCCAGGTTTATCAATCACTCATGTGAGCCAAATTGCGAGTGGGTCGAGCTCCAGTCAATCGATGGACCTCGTGTGGGCATCTTCACTCTTCCTGAAATTACAGCGGGTGAAGAGATAACAGTTACCTATACCCAACATGATATTTGGTTTCGATGCTTGTGCGGGAAGCCAAAGTGCCGCAGCAAGGTTGCTTAATCCCCGTAATGAATAAATTAGTGCTGTTCTTTCATCACTCGCGCTACAACTTATTGGATTTGGATATCAGTTGAAATGGTTATCTTGTGCTCAGATTTTAACGCAACATTCACAGTTTAAGGCCTGAGTTTAGCGAAGGTTACCCAAGAGTACGTCCTCCTACAATATGACGTTTACATTTTGCGGAAGCAGATATCAACCCTGATAATTCATTCGTCGTCCAAGAGAATTGCGCGCGCCACCCACTTCAAATGGTAAGGTCTCGATAACGTTCCATGACTCTACGTTTTGTCGCCGTAGAGGTGACGACCATCGCCTACAGTTGTTGGTGTTGCATTTCTGAACTCGCTTTGCTAAGGCACAGTGCGCCACAACAAACGAATTCATAATTGTTGACTACAACCCGTTCATCTGCTAGTAGTGCTTCACAATGAGCGCGGGTAGCGCTTTGGGCGCCTGTACATGCCTTCTCAGTAGGGCCAAACAGACACGATTTACTCACAAGTCCCCACTCTGCGCAAAATGCACTGTGGACAACGCCAATATTACCCGAGAACGTACTCGGACATCCAAGAGGGCGCACGGGCATCTATGACCGACCCGGAGCGTATTAAAGAGCTTCAACGGTCGAAGCATCGACGCGCTGCTCATACTGGACCTGAAGCCAACACTGTGACTGCCATTAATGATTTTTTGAAAACATTTCAAAGTGTGGAGCAGAGCGTGTATGATCGTGGAGGTGGCTGCTTGGCGAGGGATGCTATGAAGGAGCTTGTATGCTGCGTCTGCGACTGTTTTCATCCTGCAACGCGTGTTAAAAAGGCTATAATCGACGTTCACGTAGCGCTTCTCAGCGCTATGAAATTGCGGCTTAAACCCCCACCTAATCTACCTGTTGATCTTCGAGGGTATTACGATGTGTCTGATGTGGATATTGCTCTCGAAGGAATCATGCTAGCGAGGTCTGGAGTTGTTACACGTGATCAGCAACTGTTCGTTCAGCTGCGCACCTCTTGCAGAACATCTTTGCTGGATAAAAAGCAAGCTCACCCGCCCAAATCTGCAATTGCTAATGGTCTTTATATGGGAAATCTACCTGACGAACTCCGGGACAGCACATTTACGGAAAATGCAATGTTGAATCTCGCACAACCGATGCATTTTATATATGTTGTCCGTGGTGGGAGGCATTCGTCGCTTCGATCACATGCATATTTTTTCCGAGCTGATCCTTCTCCTCCAGCTCAAATGCTTCCGCGTGAGGTGGTTTCGGAAGGTGTAATTGGCGTCACGATGGTAGGAGCAATGACTTCTGCGCAGAAAGCAGCGACTCTAAGGAAATTTGATGTTCGTCTCTTGCGACTTCGCAAACAGCTAGATTGGTACAAACAAAATAACCGTTTGTATGTGTTTGTGGAAGAACAGCCAGGCTGGGAAGCTACGCTTTCGACTATTTGTACCCGCGTGGTGCTGGATCAGATGTGAAAAGGAGCCCCGAAGATTTCCGTGCACCCACTAAACGACTGTCAGCGCCCACTCCCAGATCCAGATTCACCCAGCCTGACTCGTCCCCGAAGTCCCGATCCATCAAGTTACGGAAATTTGGTGTGGTCGGAGCCCAGACCCCGGACGCAAAGTCCCGGATCCCAGAAGTTGGTTTACCCCGGATGATGGTTGTCCAGACCCCGGAACAGCGTGGTGTACGAGAAGGAGTTGACCTGTGAAGATTTTTGAGTTACGGTCCCAGATCCCAGAGTCTGATCCCGGATCCCAGAGTGTGCGAGATCTTTCCTCAGATCGAGTCCGGGAAGAGTCGCATGGAAAGATCCTGATGGTGGGTTACCAGCACCATCATTGGTTTCACTCGAAGTCTTGCTTTAAGATCACAAAGCGAACCCCGAACGGAGATGTGTGTCGAATGTTTATGCCAAAAGAGACTTGCAAAGAAACAACTTGGACATCAGATAATCGAATTGAGCTGAAACGAGAACCCGGAAATGAGTATTTAAACACGTACGTACCGACCATCCATGCATTGTTCAAATGCAACCACGACATAAAGTTTTTGGGAGCTGGAGAAGGTACGCAAAATATTTGTTTTGTTCGTACTGGGATCGGCTTTTGTGTTTGCCGCTGACCAGTTTTTTTATCTTTGTAGGGCCTGAGAAGGCATATTATACCATCAAGTACTCAACCAAGTACCAGCAGGATCTTGAAAACCCTTGGGCACTTCATCTTCACGCATTTGACAAGGCTAATCGATCCTTAACTGGTTCAACTGATGACCCGGCTGCTGCAGGCCGTCGGCGTTACAGTCCATGTGCTGCACACTTTCTAACCCTCACGAAGTCTCTGCTCCGATGGCTAGTTTGTACATTATCAAAGGTTCGGTTATGTATTCTTCTCACCAGTTCGTGAAACTACCGCTGTCATTAGTACTTCGACAACTGTTCCAGCAAGAACAAGAACGACAAATTGAAATTGTCCTCGAGGGCGACGTCAGCCAGCGCAGCTTCAAGCCTTCCAGTATTTGGTTAGACTACGTACTTAGACCCGTGACTCTCGAATCGGTGGACTTAATGAGCTATACCGAGAAATGGATCCGCAAAAGAGCAAAACTGGATTGCGGTTTTTGAAAGAGCACCCGCTGTACGAAACCCATAGTTTGTCTAGTTTCAGGGGAAAACGCGTTGTCACGATCATTCACAAACGTCTTCCAGATATTCGCCGACCCGATCTGCCAGATGATGAATTGCTCTGATATCATCAATCGGTGATAGCCCTATTTTTCCCTTTTCGCAGTGGGGCTGATTTTGATTCAAATGGATCTTCATTTCGTGAGGTTTTTGAGCGGTGGTGGACAACGGAAGCATCCCCGTCAGCTCGGACGCTCGTGAAAAACAACACAGACTATTACATCTCTCGGGACTTGCTAAAAACTCAGGAGGATCTGGAGGTAGCGCGGTATTTTCGTTACGAGTCAAGCTGTGACGAACCTGACGAGCTCGGTGTTTGTGATGATATAAGTGACAGCGAAGAAGAAATTGATGATCCAGATGAAGACGAAACGGGATACCTAAACGAGGGTATGGGCGCCAACTCAATCAACCCAATATACCAACGAAATGTCAAAATCGACAGAGTGTGTTGACCTAGCAGCCGCGTCTACCGTTGGCGATGTGGGTCCGCCCACTGAGATATCGATGAGCCTATCCGACGTAGAACAAGGTCTACGTTCTTTGGTTACGACTACATCTAATTCGCCAGCATTTTTTTCTGTCTCAGACGAAGGTCCGGGAGCTACGACATTAGTGAGTGAGTATCCAGACTTACCGACGCGGGTGCGACTCCTACAATCGTCGATAGGAGCTGATGAATTGACGCAACCGGTTGGTCAGTTAGACGAGCACGTGGCGAGTAGCGTGCCACCAGAAAATATTTCAGCGATGCCGCCGCTTGATCAGGTATCGTCGTCACTGCTCTTGAACGAGAAGCAGCGGAAAATGTTTACCCATGTTGGAAAGAAATTGCTGACCTCCCTTCTGCTTGGTCATGACTCACAAGATCAAATAGTAGCTTTTCTTGGAGGAAAGCCTGGTGCAGGAAAAAGCAGAGTTATCGCTGCGCTACAAACTTTAGCACGAAAATGGAAATCAGCAGAATCGGTTGCAACAGCGGCGTTCCAAGGTGTCGCTGCTCAAGCTGCAAATGGACAAACAATCCATAAACTATTTGGATGGTACGTAAATGCTAAGAAGCAAAGGACGCCGACCCAAGAGCAGAAGGAACGGTTTGCAAAGCTGAAGCTGCTAATTGTCATCTACTTGCGATGTGAGCATACTTGGGAAAATTGATTTATCTCTCCGAAAACTACTGAATAAGCCAGCCGAAGTATTCGGTGGGATTCACGTGCTTCTCGTGGGTGACTGGCTTCAGCAATTACCCGTCGCCGGCCAGCCTGCATTCTTCCTGTTGACGAAGTGATTCAAATGCGACGAAAAGATGCGACAGACTACTTAGATCGAGTACGGGGGTCAATGCGTACCGATCTATTAATTTTGTCGTCGTCCTCAATGAAAATATGCGTCATCGGCAGGATCCAGTTTGGAGAGATATTCTAGACAAGTGGAGACTAGGAAACTACGAACAGGCCGACATTGATCTTGTGAACAAGGTTGCCCATGATCAAAACTGGATATCGCGTAGTATTGATACCAAAACATACTGCCCAATCATTGTGACGTCCAACGCACTTCGGGCAGAATTCAATCGATTGGCCTTACGGGCATTTTGCAAACAATCACGGGTGGTACTGCACCGGTTTCCAGCAATGGTGGAGAGACCTCGGCATAAATGGACTAATGTCCAGCGAAAGTCGCTTGTTTCCATCCGGGATGATAAAACAGGAGGCATGCCAATGGCCTTGGAGATTGCAATTGGATCAACTGTCCAGTGTACCAAGAATATTTCCTCGCATTTCAAACTGGCAAACGGATCCATTGGAACGGTTGCAGCGTTTACTCCATGTGAGAACGATGAAATTCAAATTCACGTCATTGATGGAATTGAAGAACACCACCATTCACAACCTCCCGATATTGTCATTGTAAAGCTCAAGGATCATCCTACGTGTGCTTTTCTTCCTGAACTTCCCTTGGCATTGTCCCTGTTTGCAAAAGAAACCAAAGAGGGGTTAAGATTAGGATGCCCGATCGAGAATTTTCCGTCTCTGTTGTTCAAGTCCCTCTCGTTCTTGGATATTCACTGACAACCGAGGAATGCCAAGGTCTTACTGTTGACAAGATGATACTTGCCCCTCTGAAACATCCATCACGACGCTCGCCCCAGCGGTCCTCGTTTTACGTGGCAGTCACCCGTGTAAAATCATTGAGCCAACTCTACTTAATGTCTCCGCTTACAACACAATTTCTCGAGTATTTTAAACCTTCTACAGCTGCGTTACGAGAGAGCGCTCGGTTAGATGCAATGGAGATTTTCTGTGACTGCTTCATAACATAATTAGACAGCGCACTATCGAAACACCAGGATACATGTAGCTTATTTTGAAGTTGTGCCCAACACGAGACCCAGAACGAAATGTATTAGAAGTAAACAAGGCGCAGTGATAGTTTATAGTTTCTAGAGGATGATAGCGCAGTTGGTGTCTTGCCCTCGACGGACATGAACCCATCGCATCAACAATATGACCCTGAATCGATCCAAAAACTTCCTAACATTCTGTGTACTGTGAGCTTTGCTGTTTTTCCCACAAGGAAGTCACGCGCCGCGACTTTAATGCCCCGTGTGCACCCCCATCTTCTCTGATCCGACGCCGCTTGGTATCCTGAGCAAGCCGGTAGTGCCTGCTGCCGTGCCAGAATTTGGATTAGTACCCAGGCTCAAAATTTTGCTGCTTGTTCGATACTTCGAAGTAGCTATGCACATTGGCACAGCAACAGCACAAAACAAGGTCAGACTCATAGAGGCAGAAATTATTCTTATATTCATCCACAAACATGTTTCATCTGTCTGCGTTGAGACGATCAGGTTGCCGCCATCGACGTGTTTGATTCTGTCGTACTACGTAGTATTAATAAGCAGTACTGTAGCGGTTCGACCACTATCAGCTCGGCCATATTCGTACCGAGGCCCCCAACTACAATAGTTGGCACTGCCAACACTGCCAACTTGGCAGCGTCTTCATATCCAGAGCTTTCCGGGCAACGCACGGCATTAGTGCAGCTCGGGTGACACGCTTTCCGGCTGGAGCTCCATGAAGAATAACGCAGGAATCGGTGGTAATTCGAAGTTTGTAACGAAGTGAAAACTTTGGATGTGCGACCCTATGGAGGTAGTACCGTAGTATGGTGTGGTGGAAGAATCAAATCATTGTCATTGTGAGTTGTGAGTCTTTGTGAGATGAGATGAGACCCATCTCGTGTAAACCACTTCACATTAAACCACTTCACATTAAAAAAATCACAAATCACATCACGAACGGCCCGTTCAGATCCACATGCGCGGCAAGGTCGTAACTGCGCTGCATCACCTGCCTCGGCGGCGCGCAGCTCCACGACGCGTCTACGGGACGGAGGAGCATACACGTTCCGTCCCGTCCCCAAGACCGACACTTTCGCGATGTCCGAATGCTCCACCAGCGCCGGTCCGGTCTCTCTAGCCCCCAACACCACATTGAAAAACCCCTCCGGTACACCAGCCTCAAGATAAGCTTCCGCGAGCTTCAACGCCGACAAGGGCGTCTCTTCCGACGGTTTGAAGACTATCGAGTTCCCGAACGCCAAAGCGGATGCATATTTCCACGCGGCGCTTTGCAGTGGGTAGTACCACGCTCCGATGCCAGCCGTCACTCCGAGCGGTTCACGCTTGGCGTAAGCCCAGCTGGCCCCAGGCATTTGCAAGTGCTGGCCGCCCACCGAGGGGCGACTCCTCCGTAGTAGTTGAGGCAGTCGGTGGCACTCCAAACGTCCGTCACGGTCGTCTCGGCAATGGGGCGACCCGTGTCCAGCGTCTCCAACGTGGCGATCTCGTCCGTCTTTTGCGTCAGCAGGTCGGCGGCTTTGCGCAGAATTGCGCCGCGCTCGGCGGGGCTCAGCCGCTCCCAGTGGCTCTGAGCGCTTTGGCGGCGCCGACCGCGTCGTTCACCTGGGATTTGTCTGCGCACTGGAAGGAGGTCTGGGGCTGACGACTCGTGGCGTTTAGCAGCGTGAAGCTCTGCGACGAGGCGGAGGGCGACGCGTAGATGCCGTTGATGAAGCAGGAAGATGACAGACCACGAGTCACCAGCTAGTTTGTATTCTTCAACTTCAACGTCAAGGGGGTCCACGGGCTCACTGCTAATTGGATCGCGTGGCTGGGACGGAAGCCGTGAAGTCAGCCAAAACAACGCACTCAGCCAAAGCAGCTCATTTCTCATTTTGCAAGGAGCAGCGGCTGCAAAGAAGAAGGCGGGGTGAAACTGAAGCTGCTACCAACGTCAAAGCGTCCACTGACCCCTGACTCCGAGTCCGATTAAATATAAAAATGTACTGCCCTGGACATTTCTATCTCAAATGTGCAAGACAGGATTTTCCTATAATATATGTACCACCCAGATCATTTCTATCGTGAAAGAATGTGGTCTCCGTGAGAGCAATGTTCCTGGCTGGGAATGAGCCGATGAAAAAGCGCACAAGAAGACGGATCACGGACTCATGTAGCCGACGACTGAGTATATAAGCGGTTTCAACTTGCATTTTTATTTTTGCTAAATGGAAGTTTTTGTGCGCCACTCCACTCTCGTGCTGGTTTAAAGTAGGTATCGACCGAGCCGCTCGCGGAAGAATCTTTCCGCTCTCACATCCCATTTCGCGCTTGACCAGACACC
Organism: Phytophthora syringae; assembly: GCA_012656105.1. Lineage (NCBI taxonomy): Eukaryota > Oomycota > Peronosporomycetes > Peronosporales > Peronosporaceae > Phytophthora > Phytophthora syringae. The sequence continues at coordinate 315,635 of JAAKBD010000012.1, forward strand.
TCAACTTAAGGTACTTCTCTACTATGTGATATTGGTTGCCTCTAAACTGACGTAGCATTCTTGGTGACAGATGGGTCGATCTCCGGGCAACAAAAACTACAGCAAGCAAGAACTAGCATTGCTGCTGGCAGTTTTAGAAGAGGTTCTGCCCATTTGCTCGCTGGAATGGGCACAAGATACGGGACTGCAATGAAAGAGTGTTCTTGGGGGCCGGACGACACTGAACTTGCGCTAAAAGTTTGCCCAATTGTGGTCGACGCTGCAACCCGACAACTATACAACGCTACGAGCGCTTGCTAGAAGCATCAAGGCACGGATCAATATGCGTTATGCCTCGGTGGTGGGGCAACGACGGGCGGGGTTTGATGGATACCAGCAGAGCGGCCACGCCGGAGTCCAGCGAGGCTGCGAGGGATGGCAGTCGCATATGAGTCAGCGGGTCAATTCAGCCGACAACCGCATACCTACAATCCAGCAACGATATATTTCTGAAGACACCACGAACCAGTTACCTTCTCAAATCGCTGACACGCAGTAGTGTGTCGCAATGGCTGTTGACACCTCCATCACTACTGAAGCTGTCAATGAGCCCACCGAAGCTCGACAATTATCAAATTCGGAGACGTCGTAGCACGAAGACGAGGTAGTTTTCGTGCCTCAGGACCACAGTTGTGCTGATAGTGCCTTACGACCTTCACTGATGGAGCTGTACCACGAAATTATTCAGCTTGCGGTAAAAGCGCAGCTAGATACTGACCGCAAAGAGGTGGAGAGAGAAACGCGAAAGAGAAGAGCGTCATGGCCGTCTTGAACGTCAGCAGAAGATGATGTCTTTGATCGCTGCATTGGTCAAGTCGAAGCCGTCTTAACCCTGATAATAACAGATTGCATATTACTGAAACTGCGCGACTTAGGGATACTACCATGTATATCTACTGCACAGCTACTACTAATATTGAAATTTGATTTGAAAATTTTAAGATTTTCAAATCAAATTTCAATTTTCAATTTTCAAACTCAAACTTCGAGCTCCCCTCGGCCCCCAGCCGGTACGCAATTACTTCAACCGAAGAGAGGTGTCGAATAAACATCACAGATTTTGTCTCAGACATGACTACCGGTACACGCTCACCGGACGGGACGATCCGGAGTTCGCAGTTCGGCGTTGATGCAAGGGAAATCGGGAGAAGGCGACTGCGACAGCGGTCGGAGATTGCTGGAACGTCTCCCAAGTGATGTCGCTCGGGTGGTACGGTCGTTCTTCTGCTGTATTGAATGCACTTACAGGTAGGTTTGACAACTAAACTTTTGTTAGAGCGGTTAAAAGTGAATGCAGTGAATGTGATGCTACGCGTGGCGGGCATTTGTGTGTGTGAACGAGTGTAGCAGATTCCGTGAGTATGTCCGCCTTGGAGATGTGTGTGTTCATGGTGTGTCGACCGTCGTGATGGCCGATAGCTTGGCGTTGGCCTGGCAGCAGTTCCGGTAAATGCGCAGCTTGGTGGGCGTGAACGCGATTACAGCGCCTAGCGTCGGGAGGTTGGGGTCATCTGGCGCCACCTCGTAGAGGAGGCTGTGATGAGGTACTGGTTCGCCTCAAAGGCGTCCTCGCGCTGTGCCGCTTGGAATTCCTGCGCAACAATGAACACATGATGAGTCCCAATCAATGTGATGGGTAGCGCGCGTTCATACCCGTTGCTGCTGCGGCAGCGACTCGGGAGCTTGTTGTTCTCCAAGATACAGACGTAGAAAGTGGTAGTCGCCAACGGTGTCGGGGGCGAACCATAGCAGGCGCGCTTGGATACGGATGGATTCGCGAACTTCGTTGCGACTGGTGTCGTTGTTCTTGATAAAGTCGCGGAGAACTACGTTGCATTCGGAAAGATTAGCTCGATCACAATGTGCATCCACGTAGACGGAAGCCAACGTACCGTCGATCGTGTCGATCACTTTACGGGGCGGGTGCTGGCTCATCGTCTTCTTCAGCTTTTTGAGCGGCGACTCGTAGTTCATGGGTGGTGGCGCGTTGGCAGAGCGACCGGAGCGCATATGCTTTGGCTGGTCGGACACGACGGAGACCGCTGTCGGCGTCGAGGTAGTCTCGGCAGCGGCAGTGGCGGTGGGCTCGTCGACGACCGATTTGGTGTGCTTCTTGGGCGGCATCGAGCAAGCAAAATGGAGACTGAGCCTCACATCAGTGCTATCGCCGCGCTTGTTGTCGGAGCGAGGGGCATCCACACACATGCAGAAAGAGAAGGTGGTCCGCCGTGGGAGGAGGCGGAGGGTTGGCCGCATTGAGAGCGGAATTGTAGCAGGCTGCGATAGGATCGAAGGGACGTGGTCATCGTTCTTCAACGGCCGCGACAGTGATAGTTCACCTGGAAAGGAGAAAGAGAAGGTGGTTCGCCGTGGGAGGAGACGGAGGGTTGGCGAAAGAGAAGGTGGTCGGCCGGGCCGCATTGAGAGCAGAATTGTAGCAGCCAGCGACAGGGTCCACGGGACGTGGCCATCGTTCTTTAACGGCCGCGACAGTGATAGTTCAGCGGGAAAGGAGAAAGAGAAGGTGGTCCGCCGTGGGAGGAGACGGAGGGTTGGCTGCATTGAGAGCGGAATTGTAGCAGGCAGCGACAGGATCCACGGGACGTGGCTACCGTTCTTCAATGGCCGCGACAGTGATAATTCAGCGGGAAAGGAGGTGGAAACTTACGCAAGCCGTGGGCGCCAGTTGCTTTAAAGCAAGTTGAAGTGCTCTCGTCGTGTTGTTTTGGCGGTGTGCTCCAAGTATCCGAAATGCACGACAGCGAGACGAGTGCTGCTGCAAGTGCCGCCGCGGCCGTTGCGATAGGCGCCGTAGAGCGCGCGTTTGCGGCGGTCCGTCTGGTGGAAGGCAATGTTTCTGCTGGTGGCGCGTGGCTAGCGCAGTTGACGGTGAGTGAGCTGATAGTTGTCGAACTAGTCGCAGTGGCGACTCGTGTTTGATGTGGGTTTATCGTGGATCGATTGATGTCGATTGCGTTGCAGAGTCGCATTCAAGTGTGCGACAGCGACGGCGCGGTCGGTGCCGACGCCGTATTTGTGATGCCTGAAGACGCGATGCGCCTTGCCGTCAATAACGCGTTCGTGGCGGAGACAGCAACCATGCTGCCGAGCGACGTGTTTCCCGTGCGCGTCCTGGCGAACTTCAAAGGGGCGCTGAGCGGCCTCAGCCGCAGTGACGTGCGGTACATTCTCAGCCTTCCAGATAACCGCTTCGGCCGTATGGCCCCGTACCTGGACCTCATCCATGGTACGCCCGTTCAGATCACCCAAAATGTTGCCACAGCGAATGGTGCCGCGAACGGCACGCTCGGCAGCCTCGAGACGATGCACGTTCCCCCGACACGCACTTCCACCTTGTGCGCGACGGCGCAACGAACACAGTCGTGCAGCTACCGAGCCGGCCGCCGGACGACGCCATGCTTCGCGTACCACAACGACCGCACGCGGTGGCGATCCGCCCGGGGCTCGACCCCGATCTGTTCCCCGTGTTCTACGCTACTGAGGCATATCAGGAGGTGACCATCACGCTCCCGAAGTCGCTCGACGGCCGCGCTCGCGCGATCACGGTCAAGCTGCAGCAGCTACCTTTCGTCTATGCCATCGGCTCCACCTTGTACAAGGTGCAGGGCAAAACTCTCCAATCGATGGTCGTCATGGACTGGAAGTCGAAGCAGCGTGTCGTCAACAAATCACAGCAAACCTATCTGCTTGTGTCACGCGTGACCTCGCGATATGCACTTGTTGCATTAACGCCGTTTACCGAAGAGCTCGCAGCGTGGTCCAAGCCACCTGCAAATGCACTACATGAAGAAGAACGACTGTGCCGCCTTAGCGACGTCACCTTGGAAAGGTTCCAGCAAACTCGGACCGCCGACGCGGCCACCACCTCCATGGCAGCGACCCTTCCCGGTCGCACCAGCCTCGCTCCGCCTGAACACTGAGTCGTGAAGCGTTAGTAGCCAGCAGTGAATCTATCTACAACTAACGTCGTCACCGACCTTGCTGTTGTACGTATTTTTCTGCGGCCGTGGGCAGCGAATTTCCCAGCTCTCGTCATACGGCGGTGCTGGTTTGACCGAGAGTGGGGATCAGCAGCAGCAGCGGTGGTGAGTGATTGTTGTGCCTCCACGGATACTAAGAAAGCGCGCCTTCCCCACCCCGCCCGCCCATATATGTCCGCGCTCCTTGCCTCTCGCGCGTTGCTGCCTCTCACTTTGCGTCTGGCGCTGGCGGCACGCCACGAAACCGTGTACGATTTGTGTGGCGATACCGGTAAGTATACCGGTATCGTCGGTATGTCACAGAATTCGTTATGTTGCCTGTTTCTGTATGCTGTTGCTTGGAAGTTGCTCTTTGTTGCTGTTTGTTGCGCATTGTCGCAGCAGCGTTGCGGCAGCGGCGTCGCGCGAAGGTCGCCCGATCACAGAGGCACCCCTGGGGTAAGCCACTTAACACAGTTCTCACTATCGTTTGAACTGCGAATATTCAAGATTGGGACCGAAAAGGAAAACAACAACGAGGATCGCCAAATCAAAAGCCAATAATAATAATACCAACACGCCTTGGACGTTCGTTCGACTGACTTGCGCCACTTCGCTTTGACCTGTTTTGCTGTTCTCCAACAACCGCTATCACGCCACGCCATTACTTGATTCTTCATCTCCATAGTGCTTCTTGTCACGTATGCACGATACAGTTTAGTCGGATAGGAACGTACCCATCCAGCCAACTTCTCTGCACGAAGCTGACATCGAAGACAGATGTGGGTGGGTGGGTGACCTCTTCGCGGAGCATGCCGGAAGTTTTACTGCGCTAATTTCCAGCTCACGAGGACGCTGGGGACGAGTTCGCCGTGCCGTTCGAGGTAGGGGGATCCATGTGGTTGTCAGGCTTGATAGACTCCAGCATTTTGAATATACGCTGGTCCTGCACCATCATTTCCTCCATTATCTGGAAGTGGTGGCAATCACGGTTGGCACTGCAGCAGATCAGAAATCAAACAAGTCAGCACGCATTCTTACAGCAGATGCCGCACCCAAAATTCACAACGTACTTGTCATAAGGAGGCACCATAATATCCAGCATCGCGCAGCCGATGTCTGAACTAGCTGTAATGTTGTGCAGGTTGAACCGACGAGGATCCAGCCACGTGGTTGTGTCCTGTCCGTACTGACCCTGGCGACTAACACGAGCCCACGAAACCGAGCCCTTCTCAGGATTGACGGCACTGAAGAGCACAACACAAATTAGCATGTGTAAATGCTGTCTCAACCATAACAGCATTTCCGGGAGACGTACTCGGAGCTGAACGTGGCATCTTCAAAGGTGATCTCGCTTCCTGCTTCCATTGTCTGTACCTCTGTGTCCGACATGATATCATACGACGTCACGGTCGCAGACCCATACAATCTGTGTCCACCAAACACCAGCATATTAGAACCCGTTTCCCACTACAACCATCACAGCCACTTTTTGTCTTACACTCTCGTGACGACACTCATGCCCGGGTGGTTGTGCAGCGGGATGGCGCTATTGGGCGGCATGAAAAGATGCCGATATCAATCGTGTCCGACTCCCAGAGCTTCCAGTAGTGCACGTCGTTCATCGTGGCGGCGATCTGCGGGGTCGGCACGTGGATCCCGAAATGGTCCGCTCGCAGCGCCCCGCAGAGCGCCACCACGGGACTCAGCATCTTCTCCACCTGCTTGAGCGACAGCCTGGTGTTCGGGAACGCGTCCCTCTCCACTCCGAGCAGCGCCAGCGTGTGCGTGTGCGTGGCCAGCATCTGGTGCACCACGAGCTGCACGCCAGAGAGTCCTTGCAAGCTGGCGTTGGCCGCCTGTTCAGCTTCGAGCGCCTTCTGCGCCTCTTTGGCCTGGACGGCCGCGGCCGCCGCGGCCACGATCGCGTCCTCCTCGGAGATGGGCGGGTGCGGCAGCATCACGCCGCCGTTCGAGGCCTTGCGCGGTTTGCCGTCCAGTCCGTACTGGGGCTCCTCCAGGCAGTGGCGGATGGACCGCGGGCTGATGATGGGGCTGCCGCTCGACTTGAACACGTTGTGCGGCTCGGCGTCCGCCGCGGCGTCGCCGGGCGCGCGCGCGCGTGGGGTCGATGCGCTTCGTGTCTTTCTGGCGCGGCATGGCGTGGCGGTCTCGTGGGCGGTGGCGGAGCCGGACGCGGCCGCTGTAGCGCACGCGCGGGTCGTACGCGGGTGGTTCCGGCTGCGGCTCCGGCACGAGCGGGGAGCCTCCGGGGCCGACTTGTGCGCGGGGTACTCGCGCAGGAAGCAGTAGACGAGCTGGCCGACGTCGCGCGGGGGCTGCGGCGCTTGGACGAGAGGGCGCGGGTGGCGCTGCTGCTAGGGCTGGGAGACGGGGCAGAGAGCGTGTGAGACTTGGCCATGGCGGTGAGTTAGTCGCCTCCCCTCCACCTTCGCGTTGCACGCGTTGCGGCCGGCAGTGTCGAGCGGGCGAGCAGTTTGAGAGTGCAGGCATGCGAGCGCGGGGAAAGGAAAGGGGGGAAGCGAGGCGAAAAAGTTACTTACCCGGGAAGCGAGACTGCGCCTCAGTATGGGAAGATTGGCGGATGGCTCGAGCGCGTGTCCATTGCATATGAAACTTGTGCGTGTCCATGGCGCCTTGCCAGCTGGCTTCAGCTCTCAAAACAAGGTGGAACACAGGGTCAAAAGAGGGTGGGAAAAGCACCTGAAAGTGGCATACGGTCAGATAAGTTGCTGTTTGAGAAGGGGTGACACTGCGGGTTTAATTGGTGATTCGCAGGCTGCTCCTATTGCGGCATTGTGTGTAGAAAAGGTACAAAATGCCACATCCGGACTTCTCAGGGGGTGCCGCAAAATTCGACATGGATACACGATCTTGAAAAGATTTTGCAGTCGCTTCTCATAGTTAAGAAACGACCAACAACCCCCACGGGAAAGCGCGTGTACTTATCGATTGCAAGAGAGGCAACCAGGCCTATATCGACTGTTCGGAGGTGTAATTTGTAGATGGAGAGCTCCAGTGAGCTGAGCGTCGAAGCCTCGACCACGAGCCTTCTGTAAACAGCACCCTGAGCTACCCCAAGCTTTGTTTGTTTCTAGCTACCGGCAATACTGTTACTTTCAAACGTTCCATTGCTGCGCATCAAGGCAAAATGATCTCAATAGCAGAACAAAGGCGTGCTTTGACCGATTTAATAGTCTCCCTGTGCAAATAATTCGAAGACGGCAGCAACGGAAGCAGCCCCACATGAGTGAACTGAAAACAGAAGTGGTCGTATGTGCTGCGTAGCCGTTCGTAGTGAGTATGTACGTGGACCCCTCTTTCAGATTGACAGCAGCTTGTGTTGACTGTAATGTATGCAGCTACGGTGCTGATAAAAGAATTGATGCTTTTCAAAGTGACGTTCTCAAGCAAAGTACTTTTGAGCGAGTTCGTGGCCAGCAGAAATTATCAATTGCGCTGATTTAGCCCTTTTACTTGAAGCTCACAGTGAGAGACTCCGTGAACAGTTTGGAGCAACTTTCGTCACTGGTATTTGGGGTCACTGCGGGACGAGTGCGAATCGAGCAGCAAACTGAACAAAATAGTGGAGAATGCCAATCTGAAACCGTTAGGCGAAGCGTTGTGTTGACGGAGGAAGTCGCTACACCGAGTTGGCGCCTTTGACGTCGGACCTACCCGGGACTCACACGGCCTAAGACAATTTCAGCGACTTAGTTAAAGCGGATCAAAAACGACTACCGCGGAAATCTGGGCAACCACGCACTTGAAGGTCAGCTCCAAGCTTCTCAGTATTTCTACCTGCTTGACTTAGCTCATAGATCGGACGTAGCCTTGTCAAGCAGAGTCATTGAGCATTGATGCATGTATTTTCATCTTAAAGACTGGATAACACCAGTAGTGCCACCTCTGATTACCAGGCACTCCTTTCTGCCATTTATCAAGAAAATTGTATTGAAACCCTAGCAATGCCACACTTTGACTCTAAGTAATTAATGTGCCAAATCGGCTTATTGCGGCATGTGGCAAAAGTGCCGCAGTAGGAGAATCACTGATTCGAAGTGTCGGAGCGGGTAATTTCAGCATGCGATGTGGCAGGTGGATGCAGTGCTAGAGGCCTGCGCCTTTCAATAACTAGTATAATGGGCCAAAACAAGATACATGCATGCGTTCTTGCAGTGTGGTGGGACGGGCAGATTAAGCGCTTCGTCTGATTGCTAGACGGCGGTTTTTGTTAAATGCGACCGCTACACGGTGCTGTCTGGCGATGCATTCTCCGCACGCCGCCCCGGCCGTCAGTACCGGTAGCTGTAACGAGCTGTCGAACGCTTTGCTTCACGACGGTGACACTATCACCGCCACTGACTCACCGTTGGCCTCATGTCGACAACTTGCCAGCAAGGATTTGCTTTGGCTGCGGGCGTGGTCCACACACCGGTAAAGCCGCGCGTCGGCAGCGGCATCATGTCTCTGACAGTCCTAAAAACATAGACTCCACGAACAATTTATCTCTGCAGTGTACGCAATGCTGCTCGACCTATAGCTGTTCCTCAGCAGCAGTCCGGTGTGTGGGGGCTGTTTCGGACGCCGCTTTCAAAATCGCTGCTCAATTTCAACCGGTTAAATACGAGGTAATACTTTTGCCCACGCATAGTCTATGGCCAGCGAAGGTTGAAGTCTTGGACGATCTACCGTAACCGCATGCATTGTGAAAACTTATACTCAAGGACTTACAATATCTATTGGGTTTTCGGCAAGAATATCCTCCTTATAATTTTGTGGCGGAATGCCTGAGCTGTGGGAGGAATGCACTATTTCTTGAAAATGTATCAATCACACTGCAGCACCATACCTGGTCGTCCGCTGTCAGGCTTCACAAAGGCAAAATACACTGCAGTTATTCTGCCAGTACAGTACTCGAAGTACGGTACGTCTGCTGCTATTGCTGCCGCAGCGGCAGCTCGGCCACCATTTCCCACATTTCCACAGGGCCAACCGTGCGCCACAGCTGCAGTGCTTCCATCTGCAGCATCAGGTCGTGTCAAAGATGTCAGACACAGTGTCAAGAACGCCAAGCAGCCAGCAGGAACCCTCACCTTCAACTTCTTCCCTTCCAGCCGCGGCTGTAATTCTTTCGCCAACGCAGCACGCGCCTCGCTCGCCAGATCTCCGTAAACGAAACTGCGCACGTAAGACGCCCGTCAGTGACACTCTGCTGCTAACGCTGATTCTCTTCAGTGATGTGTGGCTCGAGCCAATCTCACCTCACGTGCGCCATGAAATCCTCATTCCTCTCGATCGCGTAGATCTACATCCAACCCAAAAAGTCAGCGACTGCCTTCACCTCCTTCAAAAGCATCGTCTTCTTTCCTCCTTCGCGCGTTCGTGAGCGTGACGGAGCTCGTCCGTGAGCTTCAACAAACCGAAGACGCATTGGAAGTACAGCTCGTCCTGCACGCAAATGCAGTTAGCTCAGTACCCCCAATGGGGGTTCCCCATCCACTGCCAACCTTAAACGTCACAGTCTGGATCTCCGCGCTCAGCGTGTGTATCGAGTCCACAAGCACCGAGAACTTGGCTGCCACCTCCGCCACCGACAGCCCCTTCAACAGTGCAGTAGGTGAGCAGTGTACCGAGAGAGCTTCACGTCCATTCAAATGCCCACCTTCACCCCAGAGAGGACCGTCATATGCGGCAGGAAGGGCGGCGTACCCAGGCGGTCCGCATACGTCTGAATGACATCCCCCAGCTCTTGCGCTGCTAGCTGCCCCGGCACAGCCCAGATAGAGAAGCCCGTCACGAGGTCGGTCGGGTCCATAATCGAACTGTATCGACACTTAAGAAATTGATGGCTACATTTTAACGACCAGCAAAGTGATGGATTCTAATTGTACCGGTTGCCAAAGATGCTGCTGCCAAAGGATATCTATCTCTACACAACGTTGCCAGCCACAATGGAGGCGAACATGAGCGCGCCGAACCACTTGTTGGACGCGAATCTCGTCTGCAGGTTGATCGGGTCGTCGAGCTTGGCGGTGTTCACCTGCCAGGCCAGCTGAGCTGCTCCGCCCGTGAGGCCGAGGAAAAACGGCCAGTCCAGGCCAGCCATGTACCCTGCAGTACCGAAGCCAGCGATTGCAGCAGCCGAAAACACGTTTAAAATCGGCTTCGTGTTGTCACCGAACAGCAGCGCCGTGGACCGCACGCCAATCTTGACGTCGTCTTTCTTGTCCTGGTGAGCGTACAGCGTGTCGTACACCAGCGTCCAGGCCACACCGCCCGCGTAAAGCGGCAGCACAACGGGCCACTCACACGATCCATGCACCGCGGCCCAGCCCAGCAACGCGCCGTAGTTGAAAGTAAGGCCCAAAACCGCCTGCGGCCAGTACGTAAACCGCTTCATTGTCGGGTACGCGGCGACAAGTGCGAGCGAGGACGCACCCATCGCAACACTGTACCAGTTGAGTTGCAGCAGCACTGCCAAGCCCGCCGACAGCTGACCCGCAAGGAACCCCACGCTTGCGGGTACGTGATCTTGCCAGCAGCCAGCGGCCGCTTGTTAGTGCGCTCAACCTGCTTGTCAAAGTCCTTGTCCCACATATCGTTGATGGTGCATCCAGCACTGCGCATAATGAAGGCCCCAGTACCGAAGAGAGCGAGCAGCGACAAATCCGGTAATTGACCGGCAGGAGCGGCCATGGAGATGCTCCAGAAGCACGGCCACAGTAGCATGAACGTTCCTGCGGGGCGGTTGATGCGGGAGATCTGGATGTACGGCACCATCCACTCGGGGCAGTGGCGTTCGGCCCACGTGTCCTTCTCAATGCTGAAATGGTCCTCCTTGGGTTGAAAAACTTCTGTAATTTTTTTGCATTGTCCTCCGTGTTGTCGGTCGAGCGTGGGGGCGTGGACGTGCTGAACCATGAGGTCTGGATTCCAGCGAACTGGGTGGACGTGAAGTGGACGCGACGAGCGGACGGTTGGACGACAGCAGACGCTGCGCCGGCTAAGCGAGGGAATCCTCTAGCTGATGCGGAGGAGGAGGACACTTGGAGGACAGAAGAGGCCGCGCGGAGACGTCCTGCAGCACGCGAGAGCAGCAGTCGAGCGGCCATGCTGGTCCGCACAATAAGTAACTTTGACGTTAGAACTGAGTTTTGATTGGCTGTAAGAAGAGGTAAAACTTGATATTGTGCCATGTTGAAGTGGTTTTGGGCGGTTGGTCGGGGGCTGTCGTCCTTGCTGGGACGGGAGCCGGAGGGTCTTGAATTGAGAGCAATTTCACGCGAGTTTTCTCCCAGAGCGATGGTCGGAATTCTCCGCCCCCCTCCCGTGTTCATATCGTGTCATTCACCCGTGCTCGCCAGGTCTCGTAGGTCACAACCGACAGATCAAACGGTCTGGGAAGTGCGAAGTCTTGCGTTACGCCTTCGTCCCCGTTTCCAGTGATGGAGTGGCCCAACCCGCGCCCATATCAACATTTAAACTACCAGCAAACGCGTGGGCCAACACAACCTTGGTACTATGACGACGAAGACGACGAAGATGCCTCTGAGCTCGAGCGAACCAATACCTCGCAGCAGCTTGATCGGTTTATTGGGCGTGAAGCTCCTCCAGCAATCCCACCACTAAAGGTGGAGCCATCGCGTAGCAGTAGCAACGTCGTGCTCCAGTCACTGAGCTCGCTCAGCATGCCGCAGCTCGAGGAGTCGACCGAATTCCAGACATTCTTCTCGTTGTCGAGCGCAAGGTTCTCGAACTCGGCTTATCTGTCGGAGCACCAACCACTGCAGCAACAGCAACAGCAGCAGAGTGAGCAGCTACCGCCGCACTACTCGCAGCAATTCACTCCGTTTCCGTCGGCGATGACGGCGTACTACTCGCCCTTGGCTACCAATCTGGCACCGCCGGCCCAGACGTCACTGCTGACACCTACTCGGCCATCCATGGACTACAATTCTGAAGGTTGGCAATATGATGTTGTTGAACTGTTTTGTACATGAGTCTCACTTGTTCGTGCTTCTCTTGGCTTAGGTGCTGGCATTCCAACCTTTCACAACACTCACTATCCTGTGCCGACGCTGCCGTCAAGCTTTGGCTCACTGCAGCCGCTACCGCAGACCATTTTGGAAGACCGAGGCGAGGATTTCAATGATGGCATTGCGCGTGAGACCCCGCTGTCCGTGGCAACCACCGATACCACACTTTCGCTGCAAGCGTCTGCGCTTTCGATGACCAACTACGCGGATCACCAGTCTCCAATCTTCAACACGCCTCCGGAATATCAAACTCGTGCTCTACCTGGTCGCGATAAACTCACACTCGGTGCACCTTTCACGGAGATGGCAACTTCACTCGAACCCAAGTTCTCGCCGGACAAGCGCAAGTTGTGTTGCGTAGAAGGCTGCACAAGTCAAGCCCGAGCTTTCAACCGCTGTAAGCGTCATGGCGGGTCGAAGCGCTGTTCAAGTCCAGGCTGCACCAAGAGCGTCCAGAGTCGTGGACTGTGTATTCGCCATGGCGGTGGCTCGCGATGCCAGGAGGCTGGTTGTGGTCGAGCGTCCCAGAGCCACGGCAAGTGCAAGATGCACGGTGGTGGACGACCATGTATTGTGGCGGGGTGCGAGAAGAAGGCCCATTTGAAGCGGTTGTGCCGCAAACACGGCGGCGGTGCCAAGTGCGCCATCAATGGCTGCGATAAGTGGGCTCAGCGTCAGGAATGTGCATGACGCACGCGAAGATGGTCACCATACAGGCGAGTGGCGATTCGTTGTTGTATGAGCAGAAGTCGTCGTCTCCGCCATCGGCTGCAGGGTCATCCCCACCACATTCGCTGCAGTTTTTCAACGAAAACGTGCCAGTGTAGGCGAAATCATACGAGAGTTTGTAGGTGGACTGCTGTTTAATTCGATCGATGCACCGGAACCCCCACAACGATGTAAGTAAAGCTAGCAAAAATCGAAGAGCAACAATGAAATGACCAAAAAGTAATTTACTCGGAAGCCTCGATTTGGATCTTGACGGTCGAAAGCTGCTTGGTGAAGGCGACTTCGCCCAAGTGCAAGGCGTTGCCTTCTGTCTCTTCAAGCTCGGGCTGCTCCTTCAGACAGGCTAAAATGGCTGTCGCTGAAGATTCCAACTCGCTCACAGCCTCACCCAACTCGTCGGTGCCGATGGGCGGGTACAGCGCCGCGCCAAAGTCCACGATCGCGTCCTGCACCGCGGAGTAGCTCACGTCCAACTTGGCCGTCCACTTGAGCAGTGCGTCCTGGTCGTTCGTGATCGTCAGCTTCTTGATGGTCAGCACGCCGCGCTTCATGATGGCGGCGCACATGGACAGCAGCTTGAGGCCGCTCTGGAACAGCTCGCGCTCGTCTTCCGTCAAGCTCGAGTCGAACCCAAAGTCGTCGTCCTGCTCCACTTCATCCAGCGCAGCCCCCTTGTCGTCTCCTTCCTGCTCCGCCAGGAACTCCTTCAACTCGTCAACAGTCGAGTTCAACATGGTAATGCTCTGTCATTGCGGCATGGGCGACAATAGGATCGAAAGTCAGCACAAAAAGGCCCTCAAAACAGAAAAGAGTAGACTGCGACCGCACCTGCAGCATGCTGCGCTTCGAGGCAACACAGTTGGACTTGGACACCCGAGCGGTCGAGTACTCCCACACGTCCCGTAAGCTGCGGCACCTTGGCCAACTCTCCCTTCTCAATGGCTTGCACCAGGTTGTGGACGCTCTTAATCAACCGGCTGCACCAGCAAATAACACACCACCGTGAGCTTCCACCAACTGCTACTACCGCAGCCCACGTACACTGCATCATTGAGGATTTCCGTCGAGAGCGACGGCCCGGCACCGCAGAATAGCGCAACGTTGGCGGCGGCCAGCAGCTGCTCGCACGGCTTGTCCAGCGCCTGGCAGATGCTGGCGGCCTCTTCCTTGCCCGGCGTCTTCCCGCTGCTGTACACGAGTGAGAACTTGGTCACTGTATGGCCCACCGCACCTGCAGCCTGACAGAAGGCAAGAAAAACACGAGTCAGCACTTCGAAATGCCCTAAACGAGTGCAAAAAGGTTCCTAACCGCGACGAAAACCTCGCGCGCGACGTCGAAGTCGGCCTGCTGCAGCCAGAAAGAGGGCTGGAAGGCGCGCTGCGTCTGGTTGCGCTTCTGCAGCGTCTCCAGCTGCTCCAGGTACTTGCTCAGTTGCGCGTCGAACGCCGCCAAGAAGGTGGCCATGGCTGCTGTGAAATGCTCGCCAAAGAGACCTGTCGCCTAATATAAGCCTTTTCCACCTACCCAATATAAATTAAGGATGCAATCGTTCCGATATAGTTGAGGTCGGTCCACCTTATTTTGGGTCGCGTGTCATGACGTGGAAAGCATACAGTAGTATCAGCAAATTGAAACACCCGTATAATCTTATACCATCTCAAACCCTCTTTTCCGCAGTACAGGTGTCAATATCACTTCTGAAAACCTATTTGCCTCCCCAATTTAATTTGTTGCACCTTATCCGTAATCAAAACCCATCCAGCGCGGGAAGTGCTTGCATCTCCCCTTACTCTCCAAGCTGCCATGCAAATGATGGGCGACCTGTTGGACGAGTGGCAGTGGCCGGCGGACTGCAAGGCGCAGCACGAGATGGAGCACCACCTGCGCTGCCAGATCTGCGGCGACTTCTTCCACGGGCCCGTGCTGCTGCCCTGCTCGCATACTTTCTGCTCCACGTGTGTGCGCAGGTTCCTGCAGTCCAAGGGCGCGCACGGCTGCTGCCCGAGCTGCAAAGCGCCCTGCTCGGCCCAGAACCTCGTGCCGAACCGGGCGCTGGAGCAGGTGGCGCTGCTGTTCGAGAGCTCCAAGCCGGAGCTGCTCAAGCGGCTGCAGGGGACGAAGGCGCCCACTTCGGCCACGTCCACGCCCAACACGGTGGAAGGCGGCAAGAGCAGGAGCAAGGAAAGGCCGGACCGGCTGCCGCTCATGTCCTACAGCGTCATGCGCGACAAAGAAGTGCGGAAACTGCTCGACTCGATCAACGTCAGAGTGCCCACCAAGAACCGAGACGAGATCGTTCAGATTCACAAAGAGGTGGGAAACTGTTGTCTTTTTTGTTTTTGTTTTCCCGTGAATTTTGGCCCTTGGTGTTTTTATCCGGATTTTTAGGATGTTTGTTTTTGCTCATACTCTTCTTTTTCGTACTTTTCCTGTTTTTTTATTTTGTGTGTTTTTTCTGTGCTTTTAGTATGTTTTGCTGTCGAATGCTCAAGCGGATTCGGTGAACCCCAAGAGTGTTTCGCAGCTGAGAGAGGAGGTTGTACGGAATCACTACGCGAGAGTGCAGCTGAAGGCCAAGACAGACGCGTTGAAGCGCAACAGCGGCACGGAGAATGCAAGTGGGAATTCGGCGTCGCCTGCGTCGGGGGTGTCGGTGCAGATGCGCGCCAACTTCGACAAACTTCGGCAGGATATCGCCGATCGGAAAGCAGGCAAGCGGCCACCGACGCCAGCGACGGATAAATCGGCTGCTACAACGCCATCCAAGTCGCCCAAGAAGTCGGAGCAGGGAGATGCAGCGTCTGTCGGTGTGTGGCGGCACTTTTGTGCACTGGATACGAGCATCAAGCAGGAATTTTACGTCAACTCATTGACCCACGAAATTCGCGTGGAGTTGCCGTCGCCTCTCGTCCAGGAACAGTCACCAGCAAACCGCTATGACGACTTGGGCGGCGTCGCGCGTGCTGTGGCTGAAAGAGAATCGGCAACGGTGACTCCCTCCAAAGCGAAGGCAAAGGCTAAGCGAGCCATCGCGCCAGCATTTGCCTCACCGGATGCAACTTCCGAGTTCCAGAATGCCACTGAGGAGATCGTTGCCGGTATCTCTGAAAATGAGGGTGAGGACGAGCAGGAGGAGGAAGAACAAGCGAGAGGCAGCAGAAAACGCGAAAGCTTGGGGAAGCATGCTCGAAGTACCGACGATATCGACTCAACAGCAGCAGATTCCATTGACACGAGTGCTGAAGATGCGGGAGACGAGACGGCAGCCACTGAATGGCAATGCTCAAGGTGTACATTAATCAACGAGGCGGCATGTCAGCAGTGTGAAGCTTGCGGCTACGAGGCGACTCCGGCCAAGAAGCGTCTGCGCAAGAAGATGCATTTCCAAAGCAAAATATCTTTGTCATAGACTTTCAGTTTGATTTTATCCTGATACTCGTGTTTTCGTGCTTTCGTATTGAACTAGATCGTCTGCGACTTACACTGGGAATACGAAAAACGTTCGTTTGCTGTTAGTAGGCTGCGTGATTCGGGGGCACATACCCATGAATATCACGCGTGCTGCCGCTTTCATGCATAGTTGTAAGGCACCGCACCTCGCCTGCTATTATTCGCTGCAATGAATTCGCTTGTTCTCATTTTAAGGATTTAAAAATGCAGCAGAATCTGTACTGCGTTTTGCTAAGAACGCGATCAATTTCCATCTATTTGACGCAATTTTCACAAAGAAAAAGTTTTCTCCGCTCTTGCTTTAAAAATGATGATCGTGCTACATTTACACAGTACCGTGGAATTAAAGTCTTGTGGGGTCCTCTGTAAAACACCGCTGTAATGCACCGTTTCAACCGTGATAGCAAGGCCTTGAACTTATTGTGCCTTTCAGCAAGAATGGCCAATCGGACTCCAAAAAGGTGGTCCTAAGAAAGAGCGGTTAGGGCTCAAGGTAGGATTTGCAGACGCAAGGCTCTGATGCAGTAGGGTTAGGGTGAATTTTAATGGCAGCCACCTGGTTAGATAGGAGGTCCTACGAAAGACCTCTCCTCCTACGTAGGACCTTAAAACGGAGGGCGTTTTGGCTTGTCCCAAGCTGATCAATAACCCCAAGCGCGAATGCATCGAATCGATTAAACAGCATCACAAAACTTGTTTGTTTCGCCTACACTAGCACGTTGTCCTTGGAAAACTGCAGCGATTGTGGTGGGGATGACCCTGCAGCCGATGACAGAAATGACGACTTCTGCTCATACAACAAAGAATCGCCACTCGCCTGTATGGTGACCATCTTCGCGTGCGTCATGCACATTCCTGACGCTGAGCCCACTTATCGCAGCCATTGATGGCGCACTTGGCACCGCCGCCGTGTTTGCGGCACAACCGATTCATATGAGCCTTCTTCTCGCACCCCACCACAATACATGGTCGTCCACCACCGTGCATCTTGCACTTGCCGTGGCTCTGGGACGCTCGACCACAACCAGCCTCCTGGCATCGCGAGCCACCGCCATGGCGAATACACAGTCCACGACTCTGGACGCTCTTGGTGCAGCCTGGACTTGAACAGCGCTTCGACCCGCCATGACGCTTACAGCGGTTGAAAGCTCGGGCTTGACTTGTGCAGCCTTCTACGCAACACAACTTGCGCTTGTCCGCCGAGAACTTGGGTTCGAGTGAAGTTGTCATCTCCGTGAAAGGTGCACCGAGTGTGAGTTTATCGCGACCAGGTAGAGCACGAGTTTGATATTCCGGAGACGTGTTGAAGATTGGAGACTGGTGATCCGCGTAGTTGGTCATCGAAAGCGCAGACGCTTGCAGCGAAAGTGTGGTATCGGTGGTTGCCACGGACAACGGGGTCTCACGCGCAATCCCATCATTGAAATCCTCGCCTCGGTCTTCCAAAATGGTCTGCGGTAGCTGCTGCAGTGAGCCAAAGCTTGACGGCAGCGTCGGCAGAGGATAGTGAGTGTTGTGAAAGGTTGGAATCCCAGCACCTAAGCCAAGAGAAGCATGAACACGTGAGCCTCATGTACAGAACAGTTCAACAACATCATAGAGCCAACCTTCAGAATTGTAAGTCATGGATGGCCGAGTAGGTGTCAGCAGTGACGTCTGGGCCGGCGGTGCCAAATTGGCAGCCAATGGCGGGTAGTACGCCGTCATCGCCGACGGAAACTGAGAGAATTGCTGCGAGTAGTGCGACGGTAGCTGCTCACTCGGCTGCTGTGGCTGTAGCTGCAGTGGTTGGTGCTCCGACAGATAAGCCGAGTTTGAGAACCTTGCGCTCGACGACGAGAAGAATGTCTGGAATTCGGTCGACTCCTCGAGCTGAGGCATGCAGAGCGAGCTCAGTGACTGGAGCACGATGCTGTTATCCCCACTGCTACTCGACGTCTCCATCTTCAGTGACGGGATTGTTGGAGGGGTACCAAAGCTCGCGGATTGTACTGCTGGGTTCTCTGGAGCTCTTCATCTTCGTCCTCGCAGCGGTTTGGATGTAGACATTGATATGGATGCCACTCCATAACGCAAGACTGCACGCACTCTTCCCAGATTCGACCCGGAATGACACGATGGACACGGGAAGGAGGCGGAGAATTCTTGAAAGAAAGCTCGCGTGAAATCGCTCTCAATTCAAGACTCTCGTCCCAGCTCAAGGACCGACCGACCACTTCAACATGGTACAATATCAAGTTTCACGTCTTCTCAAATCGGTATCGTCATATTTAGTGGGTCTTGCTTTTGTTGTCATATTGCAATAGTTCCACTCATGACAGCAAGGCCTTGAACTCCTCGTACTCAATCTCTCCGCTGCCGTCCGTGTCCAGCTCATCCAGCATGCGGTCAATGTCGATAGGCAAGCCAAAGTCCTTCTTGATTAGCTGCACCAACATTTTGCGTTCCACATGTCCAGTTTTGTCAGCGTTGCCTCCGCAGGCCACGAAGGCATCAATGAAGTCGGACTCGTCATCGAACTGCGCAGCTCGGAGTTTCTGCGCTTCGATCACCTGCAGGAACTCGGCAAACTCGATCTCTCCGCTATGGTCGTTATCCACCTCCGCGATCATTTGGAACAGTTCCTCGTCCGTAGGCTTCTGACCCATCGCCTCCAGCACCTTGGACAACTCGTACTTGTCAATTGTTCCGCTGCCATCTTTGTCGAAGTGCACAAACGACTCGCGGCACGCATCAATTTCTTCCTGCGTAAGAATCATAACGATATATAGCTGGTATAAACCAAAACGTGCGACTCTTCAAATAGCAGTCTACAAAAAATAAATGCAAAAGGTAACAAAAGCTCGTAAGTGTGAAGTTGGCAATAGTCACTTGTAAAGGTAAGCTGAGCGAGTAGTGCGCCATATCCTTCGTGGTGCAGTACCGCTTGCTTCAGTGGACGATGCAAAATCACTGCTGTCTTGCCAATTCGTTGCGCTTCGTGTGTTGAAAATAATCCTCGTGTCGTTCCTCAGATTTTGATCAAAAGCACCTCACGCACATACAATATCTGTCAAAAGCACATGGTAGTCATAGCGTGAGTCAGCATAAATACAAACAACTTCAAGAACATCAAACGATGACGTTAGCCAACGTACCCAAAGGCGCTCACGCTTCTCCTGCGTGGGCAGCAGACGCACAAGCTGTGGCACAAGCTCCTTCATCTGTGGGTGGGAGCAAATTGACAGCAGGTAGCTGAAGAACGCGTCCAGCGACATGGAGTCCTGACCGAAGAGACGGCAGTTGTCCTTGAACACCTGCAGATTAGCGTACGGGCACTTGGTTTGCACCAAATTCATCACTTCCGCGTACACCTGCTTCATCTCCGCTCCCTTGACAGCAGACGGAAGAGGAGGCACGGACTGCTGCGGAGTCTTTGGTGCTGAAGGCTTGACGAACGAGTTATACATGGCTTCGGCCTGCGGCTTTGCAGTGTACGCCGTGTTAGGTGCCGGTGCCGGGTACGACTTGTACTTCAACGACGGGTTGGTCGGGTGGGAGTGCGTCGACTCTGCTGGTACGGGAGGTGCCACTCCGCTCTTCCGCTGTTCAAACTGCGCGTACAGCTCGCGCTCCGACTTGTACGATCCGTATCGTCGTAGTCTCGGGTCGTTCGGATCTGCCTGCGCCGTCGTCGGCGGGGAAGAGACGAACCCGTCGACGACGATGTCCGCTGAGAACGGTCCGAGTTGTTGAACGACGACGATGACGTTCCCGCGAACGAGGCACGAGCAGCAGCCGCGTGGTCCGCTGCATCGGGCGTTCCGTTGCTATTGCGGTAGCTGTTGCTACTGCTGGCACGCCCCGATCCGAACGAGTTCGCGTTGGGTTCCACCCCGAGTCCTTGCTGGCCGCACGCCCGACGAATAGACTCGAACAGCACGTCGCACATTCCTTGGGGAGGAGCCACTTGGCCGCTCAGAATCTCGTTGGGACTGACTTTGCGGCCGTAGAATTGCGAGTTCATCTCTCCTCGCACCATGAAGGTGGATCCGTGGAGTCCCACGCCAGCGAACGCTCCTTTGGCGTGGCTGTACGTGTAGTTGCCGCTGACGCCGCCTCCGCCGGCGTTGACGCTGGCACCCGCTGCACGACCCACGGGCCCCACTGCCAGGTCCAAACCCGCCCCCACAGAGACCTGTGTACCTTTCTTGAACGTCTTGACGGCGCTGGGGAGCCCAAGACAATGAGGAAGTCGATGATCTCGCCGCCGATTTCGGCGCCAAAGCCCACACCGGCCGTGCCGATGCCCGAGGAGGCGACCAGGAGCCGTCCTCGAGACGGGCGACCACGACGCCTGTACCCATTTTGCCCGTCCAGATCATGCCGGCCTTGATGACCGTGAGGAAGGCGAGCCCCGAGGCTTTCTGGATCATCTCGGCGGGGATGGCCGAGTCGGCGTCCACGGTGGACTGGAAGCACGAGTCCAGGATGGCGGCGGCCTTGACGATCTCCTTGTCCATCGTGGAGTGGTACGGCATGTGGAGCGGCATGGCGGACGGGAGTTGCGGACGCAGGAAGGGGACAAACTTAACGGAGCTCCTCGCTCTCTTCTTCGGTTCTCAGGAAAAACTGGTTTGGTTAGCTAGTCGGACGCTGCTGGTCGGGTCCACTTGGTGTTTGTATGTGGTATGAGACATACCGATAGAGGTCTTAGCGGGAATTTATGCACCCATCACTGATACGGAAGCCTCGAATGAGTGACTCGTCGGAGTGACGTTTTTGCTGCAGTCTTTTCGAGACGGACGGACACGTCTACGTTCGGAGGACAAAGTGAGCATGCCAAAGATCGCCATTGTCACACCACCATCATGGCGAAGCTTTGGTGCTGGTAAAATTCCACGATGGGAAGCAATTGCATCCGCGCAGACATGTTCAACGATCACTTGCACTCAGTATGGCTCGCTTACTCTGGCGATGACGCGGACGCCTCGCTCTCCACTCGATCAAAAGACGTTGGATCTCAGTGGGAAAAGCCTCAACCTTCTCAATGAAAGACACGTACGTTGTTTGGGGGTTCCTCCCTTGCGGAGAGGAGATTTATTGCTATTACATGGGAAAGAATGCTGCTGGCCGAAGCCGCAGCGGATACTACCGCCGGAAAACGACCTACTCCGTCGACGCTGCTGACGTGGTGACTGCTTACAGCACGTTGACGCAGTTCAGGTTCTGGAACGCCTGGTGCAGACGAGCGATCATCGACTCCTCCGACTTGCGCACCCACACGCGCGGGTCGTAGTACTTCTTGTTGGGCGAGTCCTCGCCCTCGGGGTTGCCGATCTGGCCCTGGAGGTAGCCCTTCTTGTCCTCGTAGAACTTGCGCAGGCCGTCCCAGTACGCCCACTGCGTGTCCGTGTCGATGTTCATCTTGACCACACCGTTGCCCACGGCCGTCTGGATCTCCTCGGCCGACGAGCCGGAGCCGCCGTGGAACACGAAGAACACGGGCTTGTCCGACGCCAGCGACTTCTCCTTGGCCACGAACTTCTGGAAGTCGCCCAGGATCTCCGGGTGGAGCTTCACGTTGCCCGGCTTGTACACGCCGTGCACGTTGCCGAACGCCGCGGCGATCGTGTAGTTGGGCGACACGGCGCCCAGCTCGTTGACGGCCAGCAGGATGTCCTCGGGCTGCGAGTACAGCGACGCGTTGTCCACCTCGCTGTTGTCGACGCCGTCCTCCTCTCCGCCCGTCAGGCCCAGCTCCACCTCGAGGATCAGGCCCATCTTGTTCATGCGTTCAAAGTACTTCTTGCTCAGGGACACGTTTTCCTCCATGGGCTCCTCCGACAGGTCGAGCATGTGCGAGCTCCACAGAGGGATGCCGTGCTCCGCGAAGTACTTCTCGTCGGCCTCCAGCATGCCGTCGAACCACGGCAGCAGCTTCTTGGCGCAGTGGTCCGAGTGGAGGATCACGGGCACGCCGTAGTGCTTGGCCATGGCGCGCACGTGGTACGCGGCGGCGATGGCGCCCAGCACGGAGGCGTTCTGGTTCTTGTTGTCGATGCCCTTGCCGGCGTAGAAGGCGGCGCCGCCGTTCGACGTCTGGATGATGATGGGCGACTTGATGTCGCGCGCGGCCTGCAGCGCCGCGTTGGCCGTCGACGACGACGTCACGTTCACGGCCGGGATGGCGAACTTGTGCTCCTGCGCGTACTTGTACACCTTCATCACGTCCTCGCCGTTGAGGACGCCGGGCTGCACGATGTCGAGAAGACCCATCTTGAGTTCTTGTGGTAGTAGGGGCTTGGGGGTTCGAAGCTAGATTCGAAATGAGCTCCGAAAATGGGCAAGGAGAACTTTGGCTGCTTGGTGTGCAGCCAAAGTGGCATAGATAGGGATCCAGGTTTTGCTTTGAAACCCGTTTTGCTAAGGACAGACCCACCCGTTAACGAGTTTTGTGTGCAATCAAAATAGCGGAGCAAACAAATTGGTGTGTGCGAAAAGGACGATTTACCTCCAGAGGAGGATTTTGAGGGTGACAACCACTTACACGGACGCCGGTATGCGCAACTTTTGTTTGCTCTGCGTCGTCGACAGCTGAAGAAGCAGCAGCGCCAATATCGTCATTCGTACTAAGCTGACTTCTGCATCCCCAGTAAATCTATGGCAGTATGTGGAAATGCCTTGCACGACGCACCGCGGCCGGCACCCAGCAGTTGCGGTCGCTATAGTTCTGGAGTGACGACACAGATGTTTGTTGGCGACGGGTAGATACGTAGTGAGCACAGGCATTGTCAAAGCTTACCTGTGGGCTAGACTGGAAATCACCTAATCAGGAGAACCAACTAAGATTCTGCTTGCAAGTGAAGCAAATGCACCACCGGATTTTAGTATTTTGAAACTTCATCGAAACTCGTACTGTAGCCACAACTTGTGGCCCACAATGCAAGTCAGTCCAATTTGAAACCCCTTAAACCGAAAGATCTACCCGATAAGGCGGAGCCCAGCGACAACCTTACCTCGGTCATGGTTCATTTGTTGGACCTGTGGAGAGCAAGTCACAGTGCGCCTCATTGGTGTGGTTTTCACTCGAGCTGCGTCAATGTGGGGCTATTTGAGGCAAACCTGTTGCAAACCCGTTCGGGGAGCTGACAAGGCTTTGTCACACAAAGCCATTCGGGTTGAAGAAAAGTGCGGACCATAGTGAAGCCAAGTTTAAACCGAGTGACGCACAGCAGGCGCATTTTTCTGTAAAACGATCTGGCTGGGGCCTTGGTCGCCGTGAAAGCGCAGGTAAGGCGGGGCGGCGCTCGCAGCATGTGCATGCAAGCAAGTGTGGTGAGGCAAGCGACAGTAAAATGGGCGTGCTTCTTTTCCCCGGAGCACCCTCGCCTCGGCTGTGTTTAACAGGCAAATTGAGGGCCTTGGTCCCTCGCAAAGATCGCATTAAGTCGCCACAGGTCGATTCAAAATAAGAGGGTCAACATCGGGCGGCCAGACCCTATTCTCGATGCTCACGCAGCGCTGCAGCCTCCATGCTGGTCCAAAGTACACACCACGACCAGGAAATCTACCGCCGCGTCGATTCCGACGACAACGCTGTCTCTGGGCTCGCCTGCAGGTTGATTGCTGGTGGCTCGTCGCGCGTAACCTGTATGGACGAATTATGAAATGTCACAGGTTATGTGAAATCAGGTCAACCCAAGTGACGTACGCGGCCCAGAGCTCTCATTTCGAATCTGGCTTCGAACCCCCAAGTCCCCCAACCACCCCAAGAACTCAAGATGGGTCTTCTCGACATCGTGCAGCCCGGCGTCCTCAACGGCGAGGACGTGATGAAGGTGTACAAGTACGCGCAGGAGCACAAGTTCGCCATCCCGGCCGTGAACGTGACGTCGTCGTCGACGGCCAACGCGGCGCTGCAGGCCGCGCGCGACATCAAGTCGCCCATCATCATCCAGACGTCGAACGGCGGCGCCGCCTTCTACGCCGGCAAGGGCATCGACAACAAGAACCAGAACGCCTCCGTGCTGGGCGCCATCGCCGCCGCGTACCACGTGCGCGCCATGGCCAAGCACTACGGCGTGCCCGTGATCCTCCACTCGGACCACTGCGCCAAGAAGCTGCTGCCGTGGTTCGACGGCATGCTGGAGGCCGACGAGAAGTACTTCGCGGAGCACGGCATCCCTCTGTGGAGCTCGCACATGCTCGACCTGTCGGAGGAGCCCATGGAGGAAAACGTGTCCCTGAGCAAGAAGTACTTTGAACGCATGAACAAGATGGGCCTGATCCTCGAGGTGGAGCTGGGCCTGACGGGCGGAGAGGAGGACGGCGTCGACAACAGCGAGGTGGACAACGCGTCGCTGTACTCGCAGCCCGAGGACATCCTGCTGGCCGTCAACGAGCTGGGCGCCGTGTCGCCCAACTACACGATCGCCGCGGCGTTCGGCAACGTGCACGGCGTGTACAAGCCGGGCAACGTGAAGCTCCACCCGGAGATCCTGGGCGACTTCCAGAAGTTCGTGGCCAAGGAGAAGTCGCTGGCGTCGGACAAGCCCGTGTTCTTCGTGTTCCACGGCGGCTCCGGCTCGTCGGCCGAGGAGATCCAGACGGCCGTGGGCAACGGTGTGGTCAAGATGAACATCGACACGGACACGCAGTGGGCGTACTGGGACGGCCTGCGCAAGTTCTACGAGGACAAGAAGGGCTACCTCCAGGGCCAGATCGGCAACCCCGAGGGCGAGGACTCGCCCAACAAGAAGTACTACGACCCGCGCGTGTGGGTGCGCAAGTCGGAGGAGTCGATGATCGCTCGTCTGCACCAGGCGTTCCAGAACCTGAACTGCGTCAACGTGCTGTAAGCAGTCACCACGTCAGCAGCGTCGACGGAGTAGGTCGTTTTCCGGCGGTAGTATCCGCTGCGGCTTCGGCCAGCAGCATTCTTTCCCATGTAATAGCAATAAATCTCCTCTCCGCAAGGGAGGAACCCCCAAACAACGTACGTGTCTTTCATTGAGAAGGTTGAGGCTTTTCCCACTGAGATCCAACGTCTTTTGATCGAGTGGAGAGCGAGGCGTCCGCGTCATCGCCAGAGTAAGCGAGCCATACTGAGTGCAAGTGATCGTTGAACATGTCTGTGTGGACGGCGATTGCTTCCCATCGTGGAATTAAACGATCCAAAATGCCTTTGCTAGCGAAGCGAGGGCATCTTTTGAAGTTGGTGTTCCAAACACAAAATGTATCTTGAAGCGACGCGACGTCCCTTCATGCGCATATCCTGTCTGACATCACTACCGAAGCTCCTCCTGCCAAGATGGAGATGGAAAAGAAGCTGTTGAAGAAACTGTGTCGGGATAACGATCTATACGTGACGCCGTCCATCAACGACAAGCTCTATCTGCACTACAAGGGCTTTCGCAGTATCAAGAACCTGGAGGAGTACACGGGACTGAAGGTTTTGTGGCTCGAGGGCAACGGTCTGCCGTGCATCGAAGGGTTAGAGAACCAGAAGGAGCTTCGTACACTCTACCTCCATGAAAATCTCATCCACAAGATCGAAGGACTGGAGTCTCAGCTATTGCTAGACACGCTCAATCTCTCTCAGAACCAAATCTACTGCATTGAGAACCTCGGACACCTCAAACAGTTGACGGTGCGTGTATATCATCGCTTTGCCTGTCGAGTTACTTATCTGATTTTGCTTTGCTTGTGGTTGCTTTAGAGCCTCGCGCTCAAGTCGAACTATCTGACCAGTGCGAAGGATATTGCGCACGTTTTGGAGCTGCCAAATCTGTCCGTGCTGGATATCCAGAGCAACCGCATCAACGACGTTGAGATCGTGGATATTCTCGCTCAGTTACCCAATCTCAAAGTACTGTATTTGCAAGGCAATGAGGTGGTGAAGCACATCAAACAGTATCGCAAGACGATGGTGTACCGCTGTCGCAAACTGAAGTACCTGGACGACCGACCAGTTTTTGACGACGAGCGCCGTCGCGTTGAAGCCTGGGGGAAAGCTCTGGTGGCTTCTAATGGGGATATGAAAGCGGCGCTAGAAGCGGAACGCGAGGAAATGGACGCCATTCGTCGCGAAAAGAAGGAGCGCGACGAGCAAAACTTCCTGTATTTCGAGCAGATGATGGTCGAAGGTAGACGCAAAAGACGCGAGGAGGAGGAACGGAAGCACAAGGCAGAGACCCCAGAAGGTGATCCAGAGGACGAGATCAACCCGTTCTCTGGCGAGAAAATCATTCCTGTACAGGACTGTGCCTTCCTACAGCAAGAACGGCAAAAACGCTGGGAAGAAGTGGTCAATTCTCCCGATGAACACGATTTTGGCGGCAACAATGTCTCGAACGAAGACAATCAGGACGCAGGTGGAGCAATCCCAGTCGACGAGCGACGCATGGAAGTCTTACAACAATGTGCGACTGTGGGAGCAGCCAGTGCCTCCAGTAAAGATGCCTTCGTCAATGCATCCTTTCAAGTATCCCAAGCAGGCATCGGCGACATCGGAGAAGTTATTGCTGCACCCAGCGACGCAGAGAGTAGTCAAAAGGATTCTAGCGTGCAAGACGATTTCATGCCGAAGAATGCCGATATCTCTACGCCGATCAATGGTCTTCCGGCCCCTGCAATGCTGATGCCTCCTCCAGCCCCAGTTGTAGCCACGCCACACCTTCTAAGCAACGATGCGGCACAGCTGAGTGGAGGAAGTGACGTCCAAGCACCAAAAACCGCACTGCAAGAGGAAGTGCTGCGTGATCCTGAAGTAGCAGCGATTGAGGACTCTACCAGTTTCATCCTTCCTCCGCCTGCGACGACAACTCTGCCCGAACAAGCTGAAGAAGCGGCTCAAATCCTTCCTCCGCCGCCCCCACCTACCCATACAGACGTCAATGAACTGGACTGAGCTCTGATCTGTTACGCGCATGCATTGGATTGCAAGTCGAGGATAAAAAACACGTAATTCAGAAAATGATTGTATGTTTGCTGCCCTCCAGTACAAATTCATGGATGCGATGCTTATCATCCTAGTGTGCACTGCTCTTGGAAGTCAAACTCGTAAATCCACCTTCGAAAAATATCCTCAAGCACGTCAAATGCACAGAGAGCTTGCCCATTGCACTCATTGAACACTATTTCGCGCTCGTTGAGCAGTGTCTTGGCTTTGAATGTTGTCCCTGCTCCCGTTTCATTCTTGCACTCGTAAAGAACAAAGCCAATGTTGGCGGCAAATGGTGCCAGCTCGGAGCTTTTGAACTTGCGTTGTAACGCTAAATCCAGTGGTGTGTCTGCGCGGAAGTGGCCCTCACGATCGCTAGCGTGTCGGTCAAAGTAGCTAATGTTCATCAGCGAAGCCAATGGGATGATGGTTTCCGCGTGTGCGAACCGGAAGTACCCTTCGATGTCTGTCTTTCCATCCACCCGTTGCTTCATTGTACGAAAAATATCCTGTAGCAGTGGTGCTGCGATCTCAGTGGACAGCGCGTTGCCGTGACTCTTCCTGTAAAAGTGCTTGAGATCTTGAAAATAATCCATGGCAAGCAGCATTTCGTCATCAAAGAATGAACACCACTGGTCAAACTCATCAAGAACCGCCACGTCAAACGCGCAACCGGCATACGCCGCCTCCATTTCCTTTTGGGTGGCATCTCCAACTCCCGATAACTTCCGGAACTTGGCGAGATTCTTGTGCATCTGCTCGCTGTCACGATACTTGCTGTGCTCAGCCGTAGCGCTTTTATTCCGGTCAATTTGCGCTTCGAATGCAGGGCAATTGTCATAGAATCGAAGCACTTGGTCGCTCCCGATCGGGTGACCATGGTAGAACACCGGCTGCAATCCGTTAAAGAACCCGAAAGCAAAGGCTTCTGCACTCTGCAGCGTTCGGATTTTCCACGTGTGTTCAAACACAAATTTGTTCGCGTCATAATTTACTGGTAACACCGAGAGTCGAGCTCGTAGACGATGTCCAATGTCCATAAGTTCTTGGGCTCCTGGACCCGCGAGCCACGCCGCCGTCTCCTCTGCGTACGGGTTCTCCCAGCTCTTCAGCCACGAGGGACTGGTCTCAGACTGAGCTGCCACTAGTCTCGAATGGGTGTTAATTATCTGGGTGATGTGCTTCATTGTGGGGTTCCTGGTACCGTGGCGAATGGCAAAATTGAGCTGCAAGGGGGTACAAATATCTTCCGGGATATCTGATTTTGACGGCGATGGAGGCGCGTACAACGTCTTGGTCGACATGTGCGTACGTAGAACTTCACGGTCTCCCCAGTAGCATCCACAAACACACAAATCGCGGCCATTACCAGCGTAAATCTCATTAAACTCGAGCATCGGGACATCTTCTTCTTCTCCAGCGTTTTCGAAATGGCAAAAATGATTTCCCCGAAACTATTGCTGCTATCTTTCCGTCACGATTGTCTTGAAGAATGTAAGGTGCTTGCATAGCCCCACGTTTTTAGTTGAAATGAGACCGTTCAACACGGTCACAAAGCTCCAGGAAGGGGTGTATCGCTTCTCTCGAGCTGGTAAAGCGGGATCCAGTACTGGACCCAATGTGACATTAGTGGGTGGAGTGCATGGCAACGAGTGCATTGGCGTGGAGGTGCTGGACGCATTGCGTCTTGCTCTACTGCGTGCTGCTCCACTGTCCAGTGTCAAGAACCTCTTCCCACTCGTCTCGAAAGGCTCGTTGACGCTGGTGTATGGCAACCCAAGAGCGCAACGTATCGGCAAGAGAGGCAGTGAACCTCATTCGGATCTGAATCGCTGCTTCCCACGGGACCTACTGGAGTCGCAACGCGGGTTGGGGTACGAGCACCAACGGGCCAAGGAGTTGGCGCCGCTGTTTGCAACGAGTGACTTGCTGGTGGATTTGCACTCGACGAACAAACCGTCACCGCCTTTCGTGAGACTGTCGGGGTTCACAAGGTGCCACCGCAGCTTTTGCAGATTTCGGGCCGACTGCCGACGAACATTTTGCTGCTGGACCCGAAACACCTCATTGGCGATGGAAATGTGGCGTTGACGGACGAATTCGTTGGCGTACATGGAGGAATGGGCGTCTGCTATGAGCTGATTTGTCGCAAGCGAAGATTGACAGCATCACGCGAGGAGTGTTGCAGATTTTGCAGCACGATATGAAGTCCATCGAGCTTGCGAATGCCGAGGGACCGATATGCAGCGAAAGTGCTGGTTTTAAGGAAGAAGACGGTGCTGCATCTCCGCGTAAAGTGTACGAGATCACACAGGTGTTCAAACTGACTGCAGAAGGCTTTCGCTGGGCGGATGGGGTCGGCGACGAGAACTTCCAGTATATCCCCGCTGGCCAGCCCATTGGCTTCGTCGGAAGTGAGCCCTTCACTGCGAACTACGACTCACACATTGTGTTCCCAAAGATCCCAGCGCTGTGGAAAGTTGACGCGTAAGTATTGGTACAATCACGAAGGAGTTGAGGTTGCGATCTAAGATTCTTGTTGTTGTTCGTGCTTTTGTAGACCGCTGGGCTGGCTGACGCGGGCCTAACTAAACGAGATATTCAAGAATCTCTGGAGCTGCTCAAGGCTGCTTTATCGGCGCTCCAACTGGCCAATCATCCAAAGTCTCTTCAATCACGAAATGTAGCCACTTGCTCAAAACTTGCATTTCTGCTTACATTTTCCCAGTCACTCTCGAATCCGCGACCACCATGGTCATGTACCGCGTGGACGAGGGCGCGTGCCGCGTGCTGGCGCTCCAGGACCCGGACGCCGATCCATCTGCCACCCCAGAACCCACTCCCAGCTTCCGTACACAACCCGTCGACCCGCCAGCCACTCGTCCGGAGCCCCGAAGCCCCACAAGCCGCCCCCAAGGGCTCGTCCACCGCACCCGCCGCCGAGAGCGACGCGCCGGACGTTCTGCTGCACGCGGGCGGCTGCGCGCTGGCGCTGCATCTCTCAGTGCTGCAGCTGCGCTGTTCGTGGCTGTACAAGCAGCTGCGTCTGCTGCGTCACGCGCGCGTGGCCAAGGACGGCGCCGTGACGCTCAAGTTGCTGCAAGGACAGCAGCTGCAGCAGCTGAGACAAGAGGAGGACACGTGCAAGTGTCCACTGGAGGACGTCGAGACGCTGCGACTGGATTACGTGCGTTGTGCTGTCCACCGACGCGGTGCGGGGGACGTTCTTGCTCGCAGGAGGACAGTCCGGTGGTTAGTCAGCGGAGGAAGAGGCTGCGACGGGACCCACACGCAGCTGCAGTCGTTATTGCAGGTGGACACAAGTCCCGCCGTGTGCGCAGATTGTTCAGTGAGGAGGACCTTCTGGCTCTTAACGAGGAGGACGTTATGCACGTGCAGGTCGAAGGGGCGAGTCTGGGGCGCTCGTCACCGCCGTCGAGTACATTTACAGGTGCAAGGTGCGTGTGATGGACTGGAGAGATGCTATGGAGGCGGTGAAGCTGGCCGAGTGGCTGGGGATGAGAAGTACCTTGCGGTATTACTGTCTCGTACTAGCTGTCCGACATGTTGAGACCACCACGTGGATGCAGATGCTCCTGGCTGTGTCCAGGCTGGACGATAATGTGATGCGGCAGGTGCTGGGAAAGGAACTGGTGAAGTTTGCTAAATCTCTCAAGCCGGAGCAGTACTGCCAGGTGCTGGCGGACATGTCAACGGTGTATATTAGTCGGCTCTTGCATCGTGATACCCTCATTCAAGCGGTGGTAGGTCTTACCAACAGCGTCCGACTTGTCGAGTTCTGGCGAAATCTACTGGACGCGGTGAGCTCTTGGCTGTGCTACAGCTTCCAAACACCACAGGTACCATCACTTCGCGCTGTCCACAACCACTTTGCTCCGGAGTGGAGACCGTACATGGAGAGAGAGCCTGTGGAGCTTGATGTAATTCCTGGGGAGGGAAACCTGTTCACGCTGCTTCAGTTTGGGAAATTCCAGCTTCAAGTGCGGATCGACATCACCGACGAAATGCCCATGTTGTGGCGAATTATCAGATCTTCTTCACCTCAACTCTTGACGCACGATCCTGACAAGCTGGCGTCGGATACATTTAAGACAGACCCTGAATTTCGGATACGCGGGCAGATGAAGGTCAAGTACCGAAGAGCTCAGCCGGATCGGGCGGAGGTCACACAAGAAGTGTTCCTGGAGTATCAGCATTGCGTGACGCAGTACAGCAAGTGGTGTGATCTTGTGCCTCCGTCTCCGTCGACCTTGGCACCCGCCGTTACGAAGTTCTTCGCTATTCAGCCTGATAGCGTTGGAAAAGCACAATTTCGTGGCAAGTTCTTCATCTGGGGAAATCCCGTGTGCAGCATCTACCACTTTCTTCTCCAAACAACACTGTTTTACTCGGCCCCGCACGGTGCATCGACCGAGCTCTCTGATCTGATGGTTGTTTC
The DNA here is from genome assembly GCA_012656105.1 of Phytophthora syringae. Taxonomy (NCBI): domain Eukaryota; phylum Oomycota; class Peronosporomycetes; order Peronosporales; family Peronosporaceae; genus Phytophthora; species Phytophthora syringae. The sequence continues at coordinate 347,277 of JAAKBD010000012.1, forward strand.
CGAGATGCAGCGTTTGCCATTAGAAACGCTTTTGCTAGTGCTACGTAGCGACCGCTTACGCATTCCTCATGGAGAGCGGACGCTCTTACGATGCGTTAATAAGCTGGTGTTTGGCAACAATTTCAGCTATCTCGGAAGCTCAACACAAGCAACTCACGGCTACAATGGACGTGCCAAGGACGTGATTCGGTTGTACAAGTGCGTTCGGTGGTGCTTCGTGCCGATGGATGACATCCTCTGCACGCTACGTCGCTCGCCCCGGGAGCTCAAGCTGTACGAGCTGATTGAAAAGGGTCTTCAAGATACGTTCCGCCGCTTTCTTCGAAAACGGCCGTGGGGTGGCGCAAGTACCGACACGCGTACAGGAAGAACGAGTCGAATGTGGCCGAGTTTAGGATCGAGGCTGGAGACAGTCACTTGTCGCCGGAATATTTGCCAAAGGTTCCCGCCAAGACCGAACCAAGTTCACAGGATTCGATGCTGTTGACCCCCAGTGACTGAACACAGTGCGCAGTGGTGCAGTGATGGTATAGAATGGGTGTAGTTCGGAAACTCAGCTACCGTTAGATAAGTTTGCGTCGTAACTTACTTTTCATTAGCTAACAACTTCAACTTGTCCCATACATTTCCAAAGACACTTGAGCTTGTCACGTTTGCGATCTTCCTCATGACGCACAAGAACGGCGCTCTGTCGCACCGTTCCCGTGGCTCAAAGTGCTCAAGGGAAATTTTTTCAAAGAGCTGCAGGAGGAACTGTAGAAACCAGAACGAGCCAACAAGTGGCTGGAAGCTGGTCACGACGTGGACTCGTACCTCAACTATAGCTGCAGTTGACAGCGCCGCACTGATTCAGACGGAGGAGTGGAAGGATGCACCAATGCAAACTGAATTGAGCATGTCTGGCTGATAAGTAGAGCCCAAATGCACGCACTACTCCGACTTCTCGCCCTTCGCTACTGGAGAACGCACCTGATTCGCGCGAACAAGCGCCAGCGAGTTCCACAACAACCCGCCAGTGATCAGATAGGTCGCCACACACACCAAACAAAAGTCCCGCAGCACAAACGCCAAAATGTACGCCAAGTACAGCATCACTCCCTGCAGCAACAAAACGTGAGCTCTTCCCAATCCACTTCAACATCTAAACACCCACCGTAGCGCAGCACGACACGGCGAAGTAAACCTCTGCGTGAAAGGGCACCTTCCGTGCCAGCGGGTACAGCATGAACAGCGAATACGCCAAGACGCCTGCCCAATCACCACCTCAGCCTCTACAAATCACCTTTTCACCACAACCACCGACTCTGACGCACCCAAGTGAGCATTCGACACGTCCAGCATCGAGTGTTTCTCCACGAGTCCCCAATACGCCAGCAAACTGCTGTACTCACTCGTCAGCACCTTCACAAACACAAATGTCAGAACGTTGCAGCTCTCAACTCGACCTAGAAACAAAACGGCACCTGCGAGCACGAAAACGCTTCCGAGTCGCAAAGCGCCGAGTACTCGTCCTGCAGTGCCAGCTTCTGCCTCTTCACATGCACCCCATAGCACGACACCGCCACCCCAGCGCCCCCAACACCACCATCCGGGATCCGGACCAAATCCCTTGTTTTGAACCCATGTTACAAAAAGCAAACTATTTTAATAGTTTAGACATTTTTGGTGACGGACTATTAAAAAGTCCGTCACAAAAATGTCTAAATATCAAGTTGCTGGCAGTTGTGAACCTCATGTGCCCCACACCAACTAACACTCCCGTCCAGCCAATGCAACGTCTCATTATCCGATTTGCAATGGCGAGTGCATTGCGCGAGCTGCTGCTGGCGGCGGAGCGCGACCGTCACCCCTGGACGCCGCCTTCCTTGCGTTCTCCAAGTCGCTGCTGCTGTCGCCTACCGATGGCCAAGCAGCCGCGTCCGAAGACGACGCCGCGGCTCTGCGCCACAAGTTCCTTGCCGTGAACCCGCAAGGCGAACTGCTGCTGCAGCTGTGGCCCGAGACCGTCAGCGCCGGCGGTCGCTGGGAGCGGCGCGAGAGCTGCGCAACCTTTTTGCACGTGGTGACGCACCTGTTGCAGCACCAGCAGCAGCAAAACGCCGCTCAAGCCGAAGCGTTTGCGCTGCGCATTGCGCGCGAGAAGAGTTCGCAGCTCGAGAAGCTGCTGAGCTGGAGCGACAAGCCGCAGATCGAGTTTCGCGCGCTGCAACTGCTGGGCGCAGTGGCGGCAGTCAGCGGTGCAACAGCCCGCGAACTTGTTCGGCTGTTTAATTTCCAGTGTGCGGCCTTCGTGAAGCTCGCGACGAGGCGCTGGAAGAAGCAGGAGGAGGTGGACGGAGCTGTTAAGCGCGCGCCGTTCCAGCTGAGAGCCGCGTACGTGCAGCTGGTGCTGACGCTCACGGCGTGTCCGGACAAGAGCGTGCACCGCTTCGCCGTGAAGGAGGGAGGGGTGACCGCCGCTCTGTTTAAGAGCATGGACGGAGACTCAGCCGAGATGCTGGACGAGATCTTTGATAAATTGGGGAAGATCGTGCTGTACAATAAGGACGTGGAGCACAAGACGAAGCTCGTGGTGTATAACGGCACCTGTGTTCACCAACTGCTGGCGCTTCTGCAAGTGGAGGACGAGGAGGAAGTGCGAGACACGGCGCTGAAGGTGCTCAACGCGCTCTTCTTTGAGGACAGTGCACTGTATGTGGTGCCCCATAAGCAAGCGCTGCGCCTCTTCTTGTCAAAATCGACGGCGGCCAACGCCGAGGAAGAAGCGATTTCTTCGGACCAGGCGTACGCACTCAAGGTGATTCGCAATGCCGTGGTGACGATTGGCGTGAACGAGCTGCTGCATAGTGCTCAGGCGCAAACGTTGGTGATGAAGTTCCTGGCCAAGTATCCCGGTTTTCTGTCGGAGTATCTCGCTGCACTGGCTGTACAGCTCGAGCCCAAGCCAGTGTACCGCTGGTTCTGTGTTGCATCACTTGTGCAAAAGTTGCTGTCCTGCTCGCTGGATGCTGTTGCCACTGGAATTCCCTCGAGTAGCAACGGAGAAGCGCTCTCGTCATGGTGTTCTGCGCAGTCCCTTGCGTCTCGACTCGTCGCGCCAGGCAACTACCGCAAGGAGCTTTCCCGCTGTATCCAGCACAGTAACAAGTTGGTCATCTACTCGTCGTTAGGGGTGATTGAGGCCACGTTGAAGCGTTTCGTTCGGCTAACATCGTCGCTGGAATCGTTGGCACTTGCTTCGGAAGTGCAATCCGAGCTTCGTTTTCTGCTTCCCAGCCCAGAGGCGCTCGTCTCGTTGCTCCTCAAGTTATGTGCTTCGCAGGAGCGGAGTATCGCGCTCATCTACGTGCGTGCACTCACGGTGTTTCGCCTGTATTTGGAATGCCTCCCGCAGACCATGCGAGAGGTGAAGGTTGATTTTACCAAGACGCTGGCGTGGCGCTACTTGGATGCTGGCAATGCTGAAGATTCCGTACCGGCGCCTATGCAGAGTTTGATCGTAGGTGAGATGCTGCGCTTCTTGCTGGCTGTGGACACTCATCGCCTGCGGTTCCTGTTTACAAGCGGAAGCTCCGGTGACAGTTCGAAGCTACAGCAGATGCTGCTATTGTTTGTGTCTACGCCTAGTCAGGCAGTGCAGAAGCTCGCTGGACAGGTGCTTCAGCGAACTTTGCTCGCTTCTGACATTTTTGGACAAGAAACACTTGGCGGGCGTGCCGATGAAGAAGTCACATTCTGGCTGGAAAGTTTGCGTCAAAGTGGAGGCAAAGTTTGCGCTGAGTTCACTGAACAAATCACGCGTGCTGTGATGGCCGACCCCCTCCTGTACGTCGCAATTGGCAGACGCGTAGTAACTGATGCTTCGTCGTCGCTCAGCCCGATCACTGTGGCTCTCGTGGGATTTCTAAGTTCATCCACTGCAGGAGGAAGTGCTTCGACTGGAAAACCTGATTTTTCGGCTTACCGTGCCGACCCGAGTGTCGTAGCATTCACCGTGCGCATTCTGCAAGGATTACTGCAAACAAGCAAATATCCTCGGCAGTTAGTTGCTCTGATTGCAAACAGCGATGCCTACTCGGAAATGGATGCCATTGCGTCAAAACAGGAAGCAAACAGTGGAGATTCCAGTGACGATTCGAACGGCAAGAAGCGGAAGCGATCGGTTGGTTCTGATGATATTGTGCGCGAATGGGATGCTTTCGTGTGTCTTAAGTCTCAGTGTGAAGCGCTAATGTCCAGCAAGCATGACTCAGGCAAAACTGTTACCCCGAAGAAGAAAGCGCGAGCGACGGCCACCAAGTGGTACCGCTATAGTGACCCTAATGCATTAACTGCTGCACTGGTGAAAATGACACCCGTGGACTTCGCTGCAAGCTGGGAACAGATTGTCAGCAACTGCGCAGATGTAGTGGAGACTTTTGATCCGGTTCTCCACTATCTGTCAGGTCGGGGGATGTGGATATTTTGTCGCTGCTAAGCTCTGCGTCTTCACCCGCGATGATGAAGAAGAAGACACCCACATCCCCCGCAACTGAAGCGTTTCGGAAAGTAGTTCCTGCGCACATTATTCTCCAGCACGTTCTTTTCAGCATCGCAATCAAAGACCCCAAGGAGCAAAACTCAGCGGTCGCAGCGGTGAGCAACTTGATAAAGCGAAGAGTTGACGAGTATCAGCTGGCAGTGCCGGATGCAACTCGCATGTGTGAGCAGCTACTGTTCTTCTTTTCTTCAAGTCACCCTAGTTTCTCGGACAATGGACTGGTGCAGCTCTGCGAACTGCTGCTGATTTTACTGACGACTGTTATCGTTTCGGGCGAAGGTGCTCCAGCGTCCGGCGTGCTGGCGCGAATTTTCTTCAAATTGCATGCAGGGATTTCCAACACTGCGAATGAATCCTTGTGGCGACTCCTTTCTGCAGTTGAAATTGCTGCACTTCGAGTTTACGCCAGCAACAGTTCTGAGGCGGATCTAACACCACTATGTGAGTTTGGTGGTATATTTCAGCGTGCTGGTGTGCCGCTCGTGGCTGTACTAGCTTCACGCCTTCCCCTAAGACGCGTGTTTCAGTACTGGACAGTTTGCTGCAAGAATCCAGCACTGCAACTATCCATTCTCCGCATGCAGTTCTTGTTGAACGGGTGCTCGAGTCCCTAGGCGCTCGACCTCAGTACGATTCCTTCTCAGAATACAAGCGCGCCAAGTTGCTCACGCGGAAACTCTGGCAGCTTCTGAACAGCCAAAGTAGCCAAAACAACGAACGGCCATTGTCGTTCTTCACGACTGGATTTACGGTACTTGGCCACCTGGGCGGCGTCGATGCCTCCACTGCTGCGGCGTCTATCGAGAGCGCGCTGGCTCCTCTTGTGATGCGAAGTGCGCGTGAATTGCCGAGTGTTAACGGAGACTGCTGCTCTGAGCTGCTTCGAGCCATTGTCACCTCAATTCGGACCGGCAATGATGCTGCTGCGTTCCCTATGGATTTCCAGGATCGTCTGATGAAACACCTTCGACGCGAGAAGTCTAACCAAGTGCAGTGTAAGCTGGTGGGGGCAGTCTACAATGTGTTCGCGCTCATTGCAAACCCTGAGCTTCGTAAGTTTACGAGCAAGTTGGCGCTGGACTGCTATGAACGTGTGCTGTTGGAATCGCAGAAAAGCTTCACACCCGAGCTTGGACTTCTGCGCGTATCTGCCGATGAGTCTGCGCATGTCGACATCGACGCTTTGAGAGCTTCTGCTAGTGTCATTGTGAAGAAACTAGCAGCCTCGGAGACTGTCGAGACTTTGACGACTGCACAACTACTGGGACTACTCCTTCTTTTGCGAACCAGTGGCTGCAACGAAGACACGGACTCAAGCTTGCTGCTTGTTCTGGTTCGAAGCGTTCTGTTTGCTCTTAAGACAGAGCAAAGCGACCAGGGTACGTATGATGCGATTGCGCTTATGATGGAAAGTGCTGTCGGATCCCTGAAGCGCCAAAGTAACGAAAAGCAGGTGTCTGCATTGAAAGCTGTACTCCCGCTATTCGCCGAAGCGCGTGAAGTCATCCGAAATGGTTCAAAACCTGCGTTTGAGGCATTTGTGAGCTTGACAGCGGCGCTTATGCGTCTTGCAGGGAACGACACAAGCGCACTAGACTGCGACTTTGTTGACCACTTTGATGTGATCGTGGAGCACCCGTGTTTTGTCCAGATCTTGCAGAGCAACGACAATTCGGTTCGGCTTTTGATTGCTCGGGTGGTTGGGCGTCTCGCTCGTATTACGGGGAAGTATAGACGATCGCTGTTGCAGACATTACTGAGCGCATATTCAATGTCGCTATCTCCTTTCGATCGCTGTCTGCGCTTGCTCTTTGAAGAGTTCGAGGCCAAGGGATCGAAGGACGAGAAACTGACGCTTGTGAGCATGGGCTTTCGTTTTGGCGCATCGTCAACGCTTTCTCCTTCGGCGTCAGCAAACCGCTCTCATAACGACCTGGTTGACGACTCAGCTTGGGTACTCGGTGGTGGGCTGGAGCAAAACCGTGTCCGCGCCACCATCGAACGCTTCCCCTTGGAACGTGAGCTATCGACAACCTGTGACGCGTCTCTCTTGGATCTTGATGAAGAACTTCCTGGCAACGAATCTAGCGATGAAGTGGAGCACGGCGATGATGAGAAGAAAGCGGAAGCTTATGACCCAGCTTTCCTCCTGCCGATGTTGTCGCACTTTATCTCCTCATCCGATTTACCCGACGGTGGCGTTGTGCAGCAAGGTTTGCTGGGTATTGCAGTTCGTGCCACGTCGTCAGATGATCAGAGGATCCGTGAGTACTCGTTTGGCATTCTCGCGCACCTGCACGAGTCTTTGCAGGCAACAAACGAGACTACTAGCGATTTTAAGGCGGGCCGTCAGGTGCATCTACTGCTTGACATTTTCCGTCGTGGTGTGGAAGAGCCTCTCGAGCAGGTGCCATCAGTGGTGACCGTGTTTCTCAACGATGCTCTCGCAGTACTAACTCGGCCGATGCACGTGCTGTACCCGCAAGTGAACCACTTCCTGTTGGCTCGTCCCGCGATGGATTTGTCGGATGTCCCGATGTTCTACTCACTGTTTAACAGTCGAGCTCCGTTGACCTACCGCCAAGAACGCTCGTGGCTGCTGCACACGCTTCGCCGTGGCGTCCGTAGTGATGATGACATGGCGCTGCTAGTTCGTCGCCACGTACTTCCGATGCTGCTGAGCTTCTTCACCTCGGAGTTGGCGGATACGCACACACAGCCATTGATCACGAGCATTTTGCTGGCAGCACTTCGTACGCCGTCGGGGGTGTCTATTTGGTGACTAAGGGAGCATTACTGGAATGGTTGGCGGCTGAATTCTTAAGACATGGAGCTGTGTCTGCGTCCTCGAAATCGCGCAATGAAAAAGCATCGGGGGCGATGCGAGCATCGTCGTCGACGTTGCTGCTTCCACTCACGGAGCTTTTGGAGCAAACCATGAGCAATAGCGTCTGGAATGAACTTGATGCTACCCAGCAGCACGCGACAGCTCTGCAGGCAGTAAACGCGTTCGCTGCACTGCAGACTGCAATTGCAACTCGTCGTTCAAGCTCGAGAAGTGATCAAGCGGTGCTAGCAAAGATTGCTGTTGTAGCTGAGTTGGTTGTTCGCCGTGCTGGCTCCGTGTGTTCGCTCCAGCTACTTCAGAAGGCCCTTGAATTGGTTCAATCGGCTGAGATCGGTGCAAACAACGCGAACACTCAAGCTCTTGCTTGTGCCGAGATGGTGGCGAACAACCTCTCTCGATGGTTGCTGCAGCAACGTCATCACGAGGCGCAGAAGCTTTGTTTCCCTGACTGGGCGATTTTGCTGCAACAGGTAGCCTCCATCCTCGTGTCGAGGAAGCCCGCAGCTTTGTCCCAGCAGCGACGCGCCAAACTTGCGCTTGAGCAACTCAAGACCGTTCTGGACCAACTTCCGACTTTGAAGCAGCTTGTGGTAACTTCCTCTTCTGCTTACGCTTCGGTGCTGCTCTAGATGACATGTCGTCGAAGAACGTGAAGGTGGATCAAGTGGCTGGTTATCTCAATAGACAACTGTTTTCATGTACTTCCTGGTGTTTTAGGGGCTGCAGTTTGCGAGCGAATCCATCGGTAAGTACCCATTCTTTCAATCACTAACGCTTGTTTGTCTTTCCTAACAGCAGCCAGCAGCTTCGAGATACAGACAAGTCGAATCAGTCGACATCGTGATACTCGCGAGCATGGGCCTGTGCGAAGCTTGGGAACGTGCGGCGGCGCATTTTGTCCAGTTCGAGACGTAGGTACTCAATCTCGTCGGTTTGAGCCTTGGCCAGGTCTACCAGCTTGCGTCTCACGGCGATGGCTTTCAGTCTGGCTTCGTCACCCCGGACACCAACACCTGCTGCTTGTTGGCGCATGGCTGCACTTGTACGACTGGCCAAGATATCCTCGCGGATCTGTACTTGAGTCCCAAGTTGCGTCACTTGTTGCTGGAAGTTCCGGTTCTCACGTTCCCGTTCATGAAGCTGGCGCTCCAGGTGTGATCCAGTACGTTCGAGTTTGAGTAAAGTGGTCTGGTGATGACGACCCAAGTGAGCCAACTTGGCCTCCAGCATGGCTGCCTCACGTTTCTGCTTGTGGGACGTGTCTCCCGTGTGGAAAAGCTCTTGAAGGTCTTTGGTCACGCGCAGCAACTGGATGTCCGTGTATCGTTCGTCCATATCGCGAGCCTGCAGCTCTAGCAAAGCGTGCTCCCATTCCATGACGTTGATGCTCTTGCGGAAGTCTTTGATGCGTCCCAGTATTCCGACCTGGTCTTTGCCGTGCAATTGGATCACGTCGTTCAAGGCTTCGACACTAGTTCGTGCAACAAGAAGAGCGTCTTCTCCACTACCGCCAATGGGAGTCTCGTCTTGGCCCTGTTTGATGCGTACGAGCAGAGGTGCGCTCTCCGTTAACCCCAGTCTGCGCTGTCCCAAGGAACTCTGTTGTCGTTGCAGCTTTCGACGCTGATAATGCAAGTCGGACAATTTGTTGTGGAGCTCATCGCTTATAGACTTGCCAAGCGCTAACAGCTCGGTTTTCTCTCGTACGGCAAGCTCAGCGAGGATTTTCTTGCTGCGAAGAGCGTTCAGAGCTCGCCAGATACGGTCGTCGACCATTACTCCTTCCGGACGATCAGCGACGTAGTCCAGCGGCACCACCACGAACTTCTGGCTGCCAGACCCGACCGCGGTGATATTTCCATGTCTGGAATGGTCCTTGTGCAGGCTATCAAGGTGCTGGAATGGATCCAAGTTGGCTTCATACTCGACTTTACCGGATGGCTGCTTGGTTAACAAGGATCGCTTGGACCCCTCGCCTTGGCTCTCAGCTAGCAGACGTTGCTTGGCAGTTCCCTTGGTAAGACCGCCAGGAAGCGCAGCAGAACTGGTGCGCTTATCATTGAGCCCCTCACGCACGAGGTCGTCGGGTTTACGCTTGCGGTACAATTCGACAAGCTGTTTGATGAACTCTGGAGACTCAAGTTGACTCGTGCTCGCAGTCGTACCCCCGGTCCTCCAACCATTTCCTCCAGTTCACGGACGAAGCTTTTCTCAAGCAGTTTGTCGTCTTCAGTGGTTCGGTGCAAGTCTTCGCGACAGGCTTCCAGTTGGGCTGCAAACCGGTCGCTCTCACTTTGGGCTTGAGCTTCAGCTTCTTGCATGGTTCGTGCTTCATCTTCAAGCCGTTCCGTTTCAAGCTCCAGTTGCTCTCGTGCCATTAATTCCTCAGCTAGGCGAAGTTCGTAAAGCTCTTGAGCTAGAACAGCTCGGCGGGTGGCCATGTATCGGTCACGCAAAGCGCGAAGCTTTTCATCAAACGCTCGACAGAGGTCGATGACCTCGCTTCGAGTCTTCCGCAGCTCCAAGTCCAGACTCTTCCGGTATTTCTCGCGTTCCTCTTCAAACTTGGCTTGAGCAGCTTCAAACTGTGCCACAAGCTTCTTCTGCTCGGCTGTCATCTCGTCCGGTGGAATGGTCAACATCCAAGCTTCCTTGACCAGTTCTTGAGCTGCCAGGGGTCCTTCTTGACTTCCAGAGTCCCGTCCATCATGTCGACCAGTGCTCGACCGCCCACATCGTCTTTTTTGAGCTTTCTCTCGTTCTGCGGCTTCGAGAGCCTCCCGTTCCCGTTGTTTACGTCGCTCTGTGGTCTCGTACGGCTTCTGGGTCATTTCTTCGGGAGAAACCATGAGAATGGACTCGGCTTTCTCTTCGGGGGCCCATTGAGGGCGAAACAAGTCGCAGACACTGCCACCAGCACTGAGCTCAGTTGTGATCTCCACGATACGAGCGTTCTTGGCCTCGATTTGCTCCATGGTGTTCTCTTTGTGCCGCACAAGCTCCTGGAACTCGTCATTAAAAACTCTCTGCAGCGATCGAGCGTAGGAATCAAGCAGGTGCATTTGCACACGTGTCTGCTTGCGAGTACGCACCGAGGCAGGATGGTACACGAGGTGATAGCTCGGCATTTTGGCGTAGTCGGCAATCTCAGGCGAAGCTGGAGCTTCGTTTCCTTGCTGAGCCTTCGGATGCAGCGCTCCAGCACTCAAGACCCACTGCAGATCACTGGGAACTGCTTCCTGAAAGCGTGCGCGGGTATCCGACGCCTGATTATCATGGTCTTCTTGCTGCTGGTGTGCAAACTCGACCAGTCGAAGCGTAGCCACTTGTTTGGCGAGCATTTGTTCACGTGGAGTCTGTCGTCGCATGGGCAAGTTGTACACGAAAAGAGGTGCCGGTTGCCCTGTTGAAGCTGCTGGACCTTGCGGGGCTTGTCCACCAGGAACTCCTGGAGAATTAGCAGTAGAAACCGGTGGTGAGAGAGCTGTAAGACGAACTCCAGGGACTTCTGCTACGTCCCAGAATTCACGCTTCATCCGTTCTCGGACGATAGCCATTCGTGCCAGATCGCGTGCGATTCCTTCACGAACACGTTGGGCCCGAGCTGCATGTTGGCTCAAGAGGTTGTCGCGCCAAGCCACGTTGAGCACAAATTCTTCACGTTCGAGTTGCTCAGTCTCGGGCAGTTGTTCATTATCGGCTAGCATGTCTTTCAGCCGTCCTTCGATCTCCCGGAGCTTCAGACGCGTGCCGTCCTTGCCACGATCGAATCGATCCCGTGCTGCCGTGGCCTCAGCACGTGTTCTTGACTCAAGAAATGGGGTGCGTTCCTGCTCCCGCTCAGGTTGGAAGACATCGTCGTATTTGGCGGTGGATACGACGCTCATGTAGAGCGGATTCATGGTCAGATCGGAGCTCTGCACTCCATTTGATTCCCCGTACAGCTCAAGTGACAGACGTACGTCCATCAAGAAGACACAGCCGTCCACACCTGTCGAGATGAGCTGAACACCAGAAGTTCCGAGTACAAAGCGCAAGGTTGTCACCGGCCCAGCGTGCGTCACCAACGTCCGCTTCTTGGTTGCTTGCATCTCGTCAAGTTCGCTATCATTACCAGATGAAGCTTTGGACGCGTCACCCTCCGACATCTTCGGACGTCGGGAGTTCACTGCGGCAAGCGTCCAAAGAGTGACTGTGCCGTCCATTCCACCTGTAACAAGAAGTTCAACGCCTCCATCCAGCATCCGTGGGAAGAGGGCGACTGCAGAAACACCTCGAGCATGAGCTCGCTTTGTCAGCATTTTCGACAGAATACTGATCTCCTCTGTCGATTCGCGATGAATATCTCGATGCTTCAGCAGCGTGAGCTCTGGACGGCTTGGCGACGTAGCGATCATCATGCTACTCGACGGACCAGACAGGAAGCGCAACCGCGCGCAAACGGGTAGCACCGCTTCGCCAAAGGCGACCACCTTGGGGAAAATTTCAAAGGCGCCTCGAGGAGAGATTTCTCGACGGCCTGAGGCTCCACTGCCAACCGAAACATCTTCCGGCGGCGGAGCTTGGAATCTCGCGCTGTAAAACAGTCCACGCGAAGAGAAACACGTCAGTGTGAGCGAGCTGTTGGCGCTGCTTCCGGTTGCGTTCCATTGGATGTCCACGACGCGCTCGGTGGGCTCTTGTAGCGTGAAAAACGCTTGTACAGGGAATCGTCTTTCATGGTCCATCGACAGCAGAAACACCGCTCCACTATGAGTTGACGACACCATCAGCACTGCCTGGGTCGGGTGGATAGATAGCAGATCAACTGGAGCATCAACTGGCAACAATTGAACCGAATGCTGCGGTAGAACCTCTACTTTGCCGCCTCCACCAACAAGCTTCGCTACACAAAGTGAGCGAAGTCTTCCCTGGTGATCACCGATCATAACAACGGGATCTCCAGGTCGAGATGCCAACGTGGCAATCACTATTGGTGGCGGAGGATTAACCGTTCCAGAATTGAGATCGCCCGAGACACTCGCTGTTCCTGGTCGAGAGCTGGAAGCTGCTGAAGCCCCGATTGTAGCCGGATCCTGCGTGAAGAGTGCAGCGATATCGACTTCAGCAACAGAGCGGCATTCACGAAGACTCCACAGTGCAAGAACCCCATTCAAACCTCCTGTTGCGAGCAAAGCGTCAGCCGCGAATACACCGCCAAACGGAGTGAACACGGTGCTATCACAGGTCGGACCGGTCTGGAAACTCGCACACGCAGACACCAACGACGATTCCTCACTGCCTCCACGAGTCGACTGACTACTTTGTGGGCGTCGGGTGCCATCGTCGTCTTCATTTTCAGCATCTTCGTCGTCATCTTGCAGGACAATCGTACGGACCTCGAAGATTTTACCATTGCGAGTACCCACGAAAGCTTTCTCGTAGCTTGGAGTCGGTGCCATGACCGTCACAATGGGGTTTGTAAGCTCACCAGGCAGATTTCCAGCGTTTATCAGCTCCCAAGTGTCGAGCTGAAGCCACGCGAGGGCTGCATCCGAATAGACCAGCACGACGGTCTCGGAAGTTGCAACGATTCCCGCAATGGGGCAGCGATCCGGTCGAGCTGCCGTCTTAATATGCTGCGAGATTTTAGCTTCCTCCACGAGTATCAGATCTCCCGCTTGGTTTGCCACAAGAAGACGACTGCGAGGAAGCCACGCGTGGCAGCAAAACTGCTTGCGCTTCTCTTCCCACTCTCCAATGTCCGATGGATCAGTAGATTGACTACCATTGTCCTCTTTCAAAGGAGAGGGCATCGCCACTGTCTCCGCTCGCATCAAAGTGGACGCCGCGGTTTTCCCGCTGTACACTTTCCAGACTTGCAGGTCGTTGTCTCCACCGATAACGAATTGGTCGACGTTGGCCGGATCGAAGGACGCGAACCGCACAGACCCTCGGACACTGGAGTTTTCACACCCTGGGACTGGTGACCGAGTCTCGATATCCCATACACAGAGTACTGGTTCTCGTGGTTGAGGCTGGTTAGTGTCTTCATCCACACTGGGTGGAGGTGGACGAATACTCAGCAGTCGTCGACCACAACGAGAAAACTTGAGCAACGAGTACTCGAAGATTTCGTCGGTGGCGTTCTGAAGTTCTAGCTGGGCCTTTAGCTTCTTGTCTGGGTACGAGTACAACGCGATAGTCGCGTTGGGTTCTCGACTGGTGAGGGCGAACGTCGACGTTTTCCAATTGAAGTCGAACGCCACGATCGTCCGAGGGTGCGGACGCAGCAAGAAATGCTGACTACGAGTGGTCGTGGACGTGAAGTGCAGTGTTTGGCCACTGACGTACACTAAAGTATTGTCGTCTGCGAGTTGCAGAGGGGTGAGTCACCGGCACCTCCGTCGTATCCGAAGACATGGCGGACAGTAGCGTCCACGGACATTTTGCACTGGCGAACGAACTTTTGAGAGTGAAGAAGCCGAATCTTGGTGAAGATGAACGGTCACCGTCTTTTCAGGGCCAACGTGAGCATAACGCAAAGCGTTTTTGTATTTTGATTAGGAAGGACTTTGACCTACTTCATTGACACGTTTCTCGGGATTTGAGTGCTGCTGCTGTGCGTCAAGCTGGTCGAGATCGGTTAGAAGCGTCATGCTGTCCAACCGTTTTGTTTTGCGATGGCGGGGTGCATTGACATTGTTTCCTGCACATGTGGTGTCGTGCAAAGTTGCCATCTCGTCGGCTTCCATCATCAGGTCGGCAGAATCGATACTGCTGCCACCGTCATCGTCGTCGTTTTGATTTCTTGGGCCTTCCGAATCACTGTCGTCCGGTATGGCGAAATCACCTGTAGCTGTGTCTGCGTCAAAAGCGTCAGTGCGGTGAACATCGAAGTGGTTGTCTTGTGAATGTTCATCAGCTGCACTGTGCTGGTCTTCGTCAACACCTTGCTGAACATCAGGGATCTTTTCTGGGTTATCCGCACTTTGCATCGTAGAATGAACTTCAGCATGTGCTTCATCATCGATCGGCAGCACGCTTTCTTCGTCGCTAGTACGGGCAAGCTCGACTGCAATATTTGTACTAGGAATATCGGCGGTGCAGTCGTTTCTTGCGTCCGTGAGCTCGTTTTCCAGAGTATGAACGGCAACTTCAGCATTCTTGGCAACCAACTCGGACATTTCCTCAGATTCCCGTGCGTCAAAAGCTTGAACGGGTAGTTCATCAGCCGCCGAGTGCACTTGTCCTTCCTCGTCCAACTCGGGTGGAACGGATTGGTCACCGGAAAGAATTCCTTCTTGTAGATCGTCTGAAAGCAAGGACTCCTTTTCCACGACGGGAACTTGGTTATCGATCGGGGCCTCTGTGTGAACCTCTGGTAAAACTTCTTCGTCGCATGAACGTGATACAACTTGATCTTGAATGCTTCCTAAAACAGCTCGGATGACATCAAACTCTGAATCCTCCGATCTTCCGTGCGCTTCTGCAGGAGAACAAACTGTATTGTCTGCTGCGACGTCAGCTGAAGCTGGTAGTTTGGGCTCATCGGATCCAGCTGCATTCAATTCATCCGACACAATGTTTTCCGTGACATGGCTAATACCCGTAGAAGCACCAATTGAATCCGCACTATTACCAATAACATTCGGCTGTGCATGAGCGACGTTCGAGTTTGATCCATCTAAGCCCGCAATTCTTCCCACTGCGTCAGATTGGTCCACGGTTTCAACTAGGAAATTCAAAACGTGACGAACGTCGGCTTCTTCGTTGATGTTGCCATCGATTGGCGTGACAAAGAGCTCCTCTGTAGCGTTGCTCGTTTTATCGAGTGGTTTATCAATTGACGAATACCCAACAAGTTCATTTGGGACTCTACTGCGCTCGTCGATCATCGAATCCACAACACCAGCTTCAATTGTAGCTACGATACTGTAGAGCAAAGCTTCGACCACACTGTCGTCTGGAGTTAATTCTTGTGATTGACTCAGTCGACGATGATTGCGTCCACGCCATGCTGCCTGAATACAAATCGTCGCCTCCAGCTCCGAAAGAAAAGTCTCTTGTCGTTGCCATTCACGGTCAAACCACTTCCTCGCACTTCTTCGCTTCCAAGCCGACTGAATACAGAACGCAGCCTCAAGAACCTCTAAAAAAGCTGATCGTTCTCTGCTTGCTCGTCGCCACCACCGCTGAAGCTTTCGCGTACTCTTCTGTATCCTCTCAAACTTCCACCGCTTAAACCACCCTAATACAATAGTTTTCACAACCAGTGTAGCAGTCCGAACTTGAGTCACATGACGAATTGCAAGACGCTTGCGAACCCAGCACTGAACCTTTAGCACAGCTACCTTTTGGCATGTCCAAGTACTGGAACTTATCATCCTCCGAGCGTTCTTTTGCAAAATAACTGCTGATAAATTCCTTGCTTCCACCAGTAAAGCTCGCTCCTGGCGATACAAGTGAAACTTATAAAATCTCTGCAGACGCGACGCAGCCCGTGTACGTTGTTTCGCAATTCGATCTGCTGTCTGAAGTACTCGCAGCTTTTTCTTGGCTTTTACACGTCTTGTCATGCATTGAATTGCGATTGCAGCATTAGACCGCTGGAGTTTGTACCCTTGATACCGCTTCTGCTCCAGTCGCGACCGAACTGTTGACTGTAGCACAATGGAAGCTTCGTTTCGATTATTTCGGAGAGTTTCTCGCTCCTCAAGCTGCCGTTGTTGGCGCTCAATCGTCTGCTTCATCCACTTGGCCTTCGTTTGCTCCTGAATCATTTCATTCTGGTGTTTCAGGTGGAGCTGCTGGTACGATCGCATCAAAGTTTGACGGTCCGCTGCGAGATCTGCATATCGTTTTCGCTCTAAAGTGAGGATGGATTCCAATGACGAGATCTGTTGCTGTAAGCGACGCTGCTCTTGGTTTGAATACTGCAACTTTAGTAGTTTTTCTTCTGATGGAGATGACTTGCCGGAACGCTTCGGCTCTGACGGGACTTGCTGTTTTTGAGACTTGGGTGAGAGCTCATTCTGATTAGATTTTCCAGAGTTTTGTACTGCCCATTCCAGTGGAAGTAGACGGCGATCCTCGCGGTGTTTCTTTCTGAGCTCTCTCTTCTGCTCAAGTTGGGGAACGTCAGGGAGGATTGGACTGGGATATCCTCGTCTTCTTCTGTTGTGGCGAAGTGTTGGTCTTTTGCTGGAGAAATCGAAGATACTCTGCCCACTCGATTTCCTGAGGATCACAACGATGAAATAGCTGTGAGAACGAAGGAGGCAGATAAACTGCACGCACTAGGACTTACATTGTCGCGGTTGGTGTCCATTACTGAAAACACTGCCAGTATTTGCTGCTCTGTTGGGGAATTCTTACATTGCTGGCTGCTGTTTTGGTTGTTGTTATCACTAAACAGTAACTGCAACAGCTTTTGACCATCGGATGTTTCTACCATGTCTGTGAACAACGAGTTAGAAGATACTTCGAAGTAGCAAAGAACCAGAAAATAAATTGTAGATACAACTTACCGTCAAGGTGATTCATGAAAATATTGGTGAACTCTTTGCGGTCGATGAACCCGTTCCCGTTTTGATCCAGTAAATAAAAGAATTTCTTCCAAATGGAAAACACTTCTGCCGCTGCTACTCGTTTCCGAAGCGTGCTCGGTGTTGCAGTGGATTGTTGCTGGCCAATATTTCCTACCGATTCAAAACCTATTCGGAGTTTCGCGATCCCCGTTGTCTTCGTTCCATCACGTCTGTCTTTAAATTCACACCAAGAGAATCGTCCCGAGCTACCTGCCGATGTAGCCGATGTCAGGCAACAAAGGTCCGATATCGACAAGTAATCCATGGAGAGCACCCCAAGCAAATTTCCCTAGCGTTTTGGTCACACCCATCCACAGAATGGAAATCTCTGGTACTGCAGAAGATTTCTCACGTGTAGAGTCAATGGATAATCGTAGTCGCTTGTAGCCAGCGTCAGTTTCGGGGTCTTCTTGTATCTCAATTGTACTTCTGTAGGTTGTTTCATGCGTCACACATTTGTAAAAAGTATATTCAACCTGAAGCAGGTGCTCAGTCTCCGAAAGAGTGTAACTCTCTTGAAAATCCATACAAAATTCCCCAGCAATTGTAGGAATATAAACTACCAAGAGATGCAGATGCGCAGTCGCAGCAGATTCGTCACTGTTGAGCTGGTCGGTCAAAGTAATCCATAGATTAAGACGCTTCAGGTTAGCATCTGCAACAGCTGAAGAGAGATTCAACGAGCCGTTAAGTTGCGGTTGATTGGATTGTGCTCCTATTCGTAAGCTCACTCGTAGCTCTTGTGAGGCATTCGACTCGTCCGTTCGAGCAAAACTAAACCACTCATCCTTCCAACTCCAATGGAGACTATGATTTTGATCGGTAGATTGCTTGGTACGGCAGCGAATTTCGTTGGAGCCATTTGAGGATTCGCACATTAATTCCACATTGGCCCCACCATATTTCCCCAGTTTTAGCCAATTTGAATCCTCAAATCCTCGTCTGTAGTCGAGGATGACTTCAGAAACGCTGACGTAAAACGTACCAGGTGCATTCCGTTGGGGGATGGACTGGTGGTTTGAGCAGCTTGCAAGGTCATTAGAACGGCATCCTTTGTGGCCGTGACATCAGCTTTGTTTGTATCAACACAAACAGGATACCACACTTGCTTCTTTCGGCTTACCAGTCTTCCTCGCCAATCTCGACGCAATGGAACGTGAACTCGGCCGTAGTAGTTTCCATTCAGATCACGAATTCTTCCGACAAAAACACAACCTGGGTCATATGCGAGAGTTGTTGCAACTGTAGGGTTACTGAGATCGATAGTATCACCAACTTCTGTCATTCCGGATGCTGAGAGTGATATCACGCCAGTGGTACCTACCGCAAGTTCCTCCGATTTGCCACCTCGCTCTACCATGAGGCTAATATCCATGAAAATATGTCGAGATATTGAGCTGGGGCTATTCGGATCCTCCCACCTCACTTTATGAATCACCAATTCAAAGACCTCAGTTGATACAGAAGAAGTCGTTTTGGGTTGTTGAATGGGAAGAAATTGCACTTCGAATGTGAACATTCCTCGTTTGTGATAGCACGAGTCGTCATTTTGCTTCACTGAACCCGTAGTTACGGGCTTGAAAGGCATTCCAAACGGGAGCTCGAGTTGTAGGAGATGGTCTTCCTCGATAATTGCAGGGAATATTGGGAGAGTTAGATACCCAACAACGTGATCACTACTGACGTTTTGAGTCGAAGTCGGGTTTTCCTGCTGGTTGTAGGCAATTGTGCGATGATAGAGGGTGAGATAAATAACAGGAGGTGCCGATGACACAATCGCGAGTGTTACTTGCTGATTCCAAGTAAGTGTGGACTCGTCATCGACTGAAGAGCAGCTACAATATACAAAACAATAGTTTTAGTCATTTTTTCCTACATTCAAACAAAAGAAGACACAATACCGCACCTGCTGGTTACGTGCTGGTTACTTGAAGAAATTGACACAAAGTACACCGAATCCGAGCTAGTTTTTCTCAAAATGCTGCCAGTAGCTTGCAGTAGATGAATGCAAATGTCCCCCTTAACAAGTTTTGGATTAGTAGCCAAGATATCCAAGGAAATAGGAGAGTTCATTCCATCTTCGTGGGACGATGAAGCCCGCAGTGTAGTTAGTAATGACAAATTTTCAGGTAGACTTTCAGATTTTGTAAACGCTTCCTCCAGTATCAGCAGCAAGTCTGTGTAAACTGAAACGTTCATCTGTGAGAAGAATGAACAAAGGTTCAAGCTGCCAGTCGCCATTAAAACACGTTTGGACTCTTCATTGGTTTGAGAACTCGCTTGACGATTACGAAGACGTTTAACACGTGCACTCGACGCGAGAGAGACAGTAGATTTAACTCCTGCCCGGTTCTTTGCTAGCTGATGCTGCACATACAAATTAACCTCGAGTACAGGGAATGTTCGGTCCTTCGGTGACCAGCAAATAACTCGACGCAGCTTTTCTCCTACCGAAGCCGTTTTAGTTCCACCAGTACCAAGCACAACCTTAGCAGGAGCAAGCTCTACTTTCCAGTTGCTCTGTGAAACTCGAAGTTGGACCACGATGCTATCACCTTCTGACACTTGTGCTGGTAAGCGCAACACTTCGAGAATATTAACATCGAATCGGCACTTCATCTCTCCGCTCCGAACGGGGTAAGCTACTGCACCGAGACTTGTAGCAGCAAGTGACCCCCTGCTTTCCACTTCTTGTTTGTTTGTGGGAAGTGCTTGGAGTGTAAATACCGCTGACCCGCACTCCTTCTTTTGACTCTGAGATAATGAGTACAGAATCACTTTTGCTGAATTTCCAGGCTTTCAGTACTTCTATCTCCTTTCAAAGCGTGTGGAATGCAAAAGCTACCAAGTCCGATCAACTCATTCCTCTCGGAAGAACTAAACCGATAGATACCCACGGACAATATATCACTTGCGGCATCATCAATTTGTACTGATACAGCTTTGATTTCACCTTGATCCGAAGCAAATCCACCAGTTTTCCAGACCAGGAAGACACCACTTGAGCACGAGACTTTCCGGTTGCGCTCGACCAAATCTTCGCTACGCAACTAATGCCATTATTGCTGTCTAAAACTTGGAGGTCTATCAATTTCAAACTGAGAAGACACAAGTCAGGCCTGTGTACCACTGGGATCCACGATAAATCACTATTCTGGAAGTCGGTGTGTAAACCTCCTCGAAAATTGGCACACAGATAACCACAAGTGCGTTCTTCTCGGTCCAGAAATGGGAGATTACACTGGTACTCTACCCTGCTGAAAGTCCCTTCAATATAAATGGTAATGCTATCCAAAGTGACATCTTCCACTTCTGCGACTTTCGTGATCGTATCTCGAGAGAAAGTTGGGGCTGTTCGTCTGCCACCACGTCAGGACTTAGTTCAAACCGAAGGGTAGGAAAATCATCTCCGTCAGTAAATAAACGACCGCAAACTTGATTTTCACAGTGCGTTTCGTCGGGTCTAACTAAAGCGGTTGTAGCATAGCGTTGTGTGTTTCCTCCAGCTAATTGAAGACGGCCACGTATGGCAAGCTGTTCTCCGCCTTCATTGCAGGATGCCAGTAATTCGCGTAGAAAATCGACCTCGGAGGGTGTAGTCGCACATATCGACACGAGTTTAAGCTCAAGCAGGCTTCCAAGGCGAAGAACAAGTGGGGTTTCCGCAACAGGATCACAAGAATACGAGCTAGGTACTTCAGTGGTAGACAAAGAACGTGGAGTGATGATGTTGCTTGCTTTATCAATCAGCAGGCAGCATGCAACACGAATACGAGCATCTAATTGCGCCTCTGTTGTAGCAGGTAATTTTACTGGAACCCACGCACTAAATGTCGATCCATCAGTTTTCAGCGTCTCAAACGGAATGGTAATAGTTCCAATCGGTGTCTGCAGAGACGTGTTCTCGGTGCCCATTTCATAAATAAGAGCTAGTGATATGCTTCTGTCTTTCATGTTTTCTTGTGTCGCTTCGAAGCAGAAACGATGATTCCACACAAACGAGCCACGCTTATCAACGAAATCTGCGCAATCTGTTTGGAGAAGTGTGCTACTTTGAGTGCTTTGGTTTGCGACAACAACGGGGTTACAGTCTCGTGGTAGCCCTTGGCACTCCAAAATCACCACTACAACCAAATCACCATTTCCATTCAAAGGAGAGCTGGATCCTCGGAGAAGCGTACTCGACAGCACTCCAGAATTTAGGTTTAGCACTGAGGATATAACAATCTTGCCACGAGGAGCTTTGCCTCTTCTTGTTGTCAAAGAAACCTCCACTGACTTTTCCTGGACCAGTTTGTGAATATATTCACGACCTTGACCGATAAACTCATTCTGAAAGCCATCCTGAGCTCCCCAAATCTCTATTACCATTTCTGTGTCGCAATCCGCCGTTAGCGATACAGGTATCATCATCTCCACAGGTTTTGGCGATCGCTCTGTATAATTAAAAGTATCCGTGGATACGTGCATATTGCCAGGATCAATCGACAACCGAACGTAGATTCGTCGTTGACAATTGTCAATCAAAACTTGATCATTGTACCATGCGAGTCCAGTAACACGCTCAACATTAAAACGGAGAACTGCAAAAGCGTCCTCGGACGTTTCACTGCCGTCTTGAATAGTCTTGGCATTGCTGCTTTCATCCTGGAGGTTATCGTGTAAAGTATCGTCACCTTCTCCAGCTGAAATATCACGTACAGCTTCTGGTACAGAGTTAGAAGCGCTTTCGGGTGCCATCACAGAAACCATTCGTGTGTTTGTTTTCCTCTCCGACGGTGAAGGGGCGATGATGGATCCGGGTGTGGATAGTCACATCTAAATGCAGGAAGCCGCTATATTATCATACACTTCGTTTCAACTACCGGTAGGTGGTTTTACATGCAGCCTTTGTGAAAATTATATTTTTCAAGTAGTGGTTCCACTGCTTCTCCATCTCCGATAACTTGCAAAACACACGGCCACACCCCGGAACTTCAGCTTCCTTCTCATTTACGAGGATTTGCACATAATAGTCTCCACCGTTCGACTTTCGTTTGAATAACCGAAACTCGACGTTTGCTGCAAATGGGGCCAGGATTGATGACCGAAAGCCCCGAGATGCGATATCGGATAGTGAAGCGTTTGCCAACAGAAGAGAGCGATCGCCATACCCCATCAGTGTCATCAACGGGAGAGTCGTCTCGGCATGAGCGAAAAGAAGTTTCCAGTGAGCAACTTATCGCCTTGGACCTTTGCTCGCATCGTGTTGAAGATCGTGCGCAATAGTACGGCCGCCATTTCGTAGTTAATGTTGTATCCACCTCCAATCCAGTAGAACTGTTTTAAGTCGTCCATATACTCAGTGATTGCAGAAATGGTGTTGATAATAACGAACACCAGTGGTGCTTGTCATGGTACAGCGCAATATCAAACCTGCATTGACGCATTAGTCCAGAAACGAACGGAAATAAAGTGAGAGTTTCCTTACGCGCAAGCGGCTTGTGCAGCTCCCAGATCTTTGGGTGAGAAATTGATGTTCTCGCCCTCCAGTCCAAGTGCTCGTTTCAGCTCTTTCGCATAATCGGCCATTATACTTGACTTTCGAAAGTCGTTCCACTGTTGTTGCGCTGTTAAGTTCTGTTTCACCTCTCGCTGGTAACGTGCGCATTGGTCAAAGAACCGCAGGAGGATATCCTGCATAAACACAAATGAATTGGCATGGAAGCGCCGTAATATAGGCATTAAAACAGCAGACCAAAACGTACCTTATTTTTCGGAATCTCAATGTATTCCACCTCTTCCACGTTCGCAAAGAACTCATCAGCGAACCTGACACAACAACAATGTATCAGTCAGTAAAACTCTGCTGCGAACTCATATTTCGAAACATAAAACCCGTACGCAATAGCAGAGTCTCGAGCCCTCGGCACTTGCGTGTGCGTGACACGATACCTCTCCTTCTCATACATCACCGGACTCTCATGTCCACTTCTAGCGAGGCTTCGAGCACCCAATTTCCGCAATTCCTTCGCTCCAGCCTCCGCAAGTTCTCCCCCAACACTCAAATTGTACGGCAGCGTGTAGTTCCTCATCCACTCCGGTAACAGCCTTTCGAAGGGCTGCAAGTTCTCCAGTAGAGCGTTGATATCTCGAATATTCCCTCCGGTCGGGTACCTAATAATATTATATTTACAGCAAAACAATTACGTTAAATGTCCGATCACTTTTGTTTGTGTGTTCTTACCGAGTTCCGTGGCGTGCCACCATTTGGGTCTGAATCAGCTCCAATTCCTCTTTAAATGGCGTCCTGCCGGCAGAATTTGCTCTTATGATTGGAGCATCTATGGCGTATTTCTCTGCGTTGCGTTGGTCCCAGTACTTGGTTTTGTAGCGAACATTCGCTCGAACCGTTCGGTTTGAGGCGTCTCCGGAGATTGCCAAATACTCGACGCCCGGAACGAGAACGAAGCTGAAAAATGGGCAGCCAATGCAAAGAAGAAAAGAGAAGCGATTACGAGTGCTTGGAGCAGCTGGTGCGCCCTGTGTGAAGAGAGCGAAGGTCGTGACCGCGAGGCATCGACGGAGCTCCTCATGGTACACTGGTTAGCTGAAGATTTTTAGTTAGCGATTATCCAATCGGAGTTCATAGAACGCCTTGGATTGGATGAAATCGAAGTGGGTACATTTGAAATACCAGGTTTTGAGGTGGACACATGACGACTTCAATGTAAAACGTGGTGTGTGTATATTGAAATCGTGTTAGCTTTCACTCCAAAGTACATCACTCGACCTGGTTCTTGGCTGTCTTTCTTGCCTTGTCCTTGGATACCTCACGGGAACCTCTTCGCAGTCGGTGGTAACATGTACAAGTGCATGATGGACCACAATGTGTTTGAAAACGCCGCTGGTGGTCAATTATCTCCATTTAGTCTTCGTCGTCGTACTCCAGAGTAAACTCGGGTTCAACTGTGTCGCCATCATCATCGTCTGCGAGAACCTTGGTGCTTGGGGTCGGAACAGCAGCAGCGCGTTCTCCGTACGACTGCGAGCCAGGAGATGGCAACACGGGAGCAGCGCCTGGGACACGGGGGCGACCTTGCTCACCTCCTTGGTTCGTATACGTTGATCCAGCAGTGGCGCCGTACGGAGACGAAGCTGTCGGGAACGACCCTGGGAAGCCTTGTGGGGGCGCCGATGGCAGTCGCACAGCGGCGTTAGCATAAGATACAGAAGAATCCCCTCCTCTAGTGCCCCGATCACCGTGTGGTTCATTATATACAGCTTGCGGGGCTGCGTAAGATCTAGCCTGGGGAGGTGGAGCAGACGCATTGGCTGAAGGCGAAATGCGGGACTGCTCCATACTTGGTTGTCCGCTCGGTGACTGTTGCCAGCGACTTCCAGGTGAATCACCATGCATGGGTGGCCGTCTCGCAGACTTGTTGAGTTCATCTTCTCCGTGAGCATAACTGGAAGAAAGAGACGGCAACAAATACAGGGCCCACATAGGGAGTCCATCATCAGAGAACGGTCCATTAAAGAAAAGAGGCGAGACACCCTAAGAATGCCAATCCTACTGATCGAGTAGTACCTGCAGTTATCTCCAAACCGACACTTCCCGAGCGGGAAATTATTGCACAGCACAGTTTTACGCCGAGCTTCAGACATTTCTGAACGGCCTCCTGATTGAGGGCCTGCTGATCGTGAATGTGCCTATTGAAAGTCAAACGAAGCATGTTAGAAAACTCACTCGCGCCATGACACAGCCGCAAAAAGACAGCTTAAACCATCACCGTACCAGCAATGATCCCCGAACGTGCACCTGCCAGCCAAATAGTTGCGGCAAACTTCTCCTGAGGTCCCTGGAATGCGGTTGCCAGGACTTCGTCGCTCCCCTGATCCTGAAAACGGAGATCGTTGCATGCCGGCCTGCTCGTACGGGCTCGTGTTGTTTCTACCTAGACTTCCAGACTGCGGTGTTTGCAAGCCGTCACTACGTGGCCATCCAGCGCCAGAACCACGAGACGGGGTGCATTTCTGTTCCACTCTTCGTGTCTTGGCGGGACCTGACGAGACGAGCCCGGAGGCGAACTGTAACCAGGTCTGGCAGTATCAGTTCGGTAATCTCCATCTCTGTCTAGAGACGTAATAATTGGAGCAGGCCTATCGTTTGAAGGGTTGTTGTCCGATCTAGATGGCCCCCACCGGGACCCACGAGCTTTCTTCGGATCGCGGTCATCCATGTCGCTTGGGTGGTCGTCAGGGGCTCTCCGAACTCGACCCCCGACAGGCACACCAGGCGCATCGCCCATAATACCGCCAGCGCCTCTGCTGTCGTATTGCTGCTCGGTTGATCGTCGCTCATCGTAACTTTGACGGTTATAGGCCGCAGCATCGTCTCCCTGGCGTCCGTCTCTGGTGTACGTGTCTCCAAAGGGGGCTGGGACTGCTGGTCGCTAGGATGCTCCTGCTCTCCTTCTTCTGTTTGATAATGGACAACAGCGACGCCAGCTTTCCTGGAGACGTACGAGGCGTAACATTTCCCGACTGCTCGTCCTAAAAAAATCAACAAGGTCAGAACCATAAAAATACTTCAGTGTCAGCAGTGCAGCAACGCAGCAAACTTACTTGTCCCTTCAGCAGATAGTCACGTCCACCAGCGTCCTCAATTTGCTTCGTCGAGTAAATCCCCGCTTCTGCCACTCTTCAACCACGTGCTTAACCTTCGACTGCACCAAAAATAAAAATTTGTCAGAAATCTCTTCCGTTTTCACACCACCAGCTAATTGCCTTCTCACCTGAGACTCTTCCGGAACCTTCTTCACCGCTACAATGGTATCTGCCAGTCGAATGAGGAACCGCTTCACGTACGCGTCCTTCGCGCCGTTCTTAGTATGAGCCTGCAACATTAAAAATTCAATTAACATAAGTAAATAATAACATAAAAGAATAGAAAAACAACAAACCTGTCGAATAATGGCATCAATAGCGTAAAGTCCTGAAAATCACAAAAAAACACAGGAATAAATAAGAATTCTTGCCTCGCTCCCCTTAAGAAAATCTAAACCCGTACCAGCCAATCGGTGCTCGACCTCGGCTTTCCATAGAAACACTTCAATGTCGTGCACCACGTGTTTGTAAAACTGTCGCATACAAAGTCCAAGTCAGCGGTCGCCCCTCCACAGACTAAAACACGGCGTCACCTTGGCGTAGTGCGCCGCCAGCTTGGCCACCGCGCCGATGCGACTCTGCGACACGCCCTTGGCCGTGGCCAGGCCCTCCAGCGCCTTCTTCAGCTTCTCGAAGCCCTCCCACGCGCCCGAGCGCGAGCGGCCGTGGCCTTCGCGGTGCTCGTGGCCCCCATACAGTTGACTTTCGTGAATGGCCAGCCGGATCTCGGAAAATACATTTGTTGGTGTGTGTGTACACCACATTGAATAAAAACTCTATTTTGCATACTGGAATGGACAACACATCCTTCTATTGACAACACTTCAACTTGCTATTGTTACTTAAGTAAAGGAGGTGTCAGCGTAAGGAAAAGTGTTTGAATCTAACGGAGATTCGCCGCCTTTACTTGAGATACTATGATTTTCAATAGACAGCTGATGAGTCATCACTGATGGCAGTGCACGAAAAGCTCACGAGCCTCTCATGGCACGCCTGTTTGCAGTTTTGACGACCTGAGATGGGGTGGCCTGCTGGACAGAACTGCCGATCGAGGCCACGATAGCTGAGGCTCACTTCGAGATTTGCTCCGCCGACCACACGCTCCTTCTGACGCAATGCTCGACAAGTTGGTCGTCGCTTTCGCCCTCCTCGCTGTGGCAGACGCCGGCAACAGCTTCAGCTTGCAGTCGTTCGCCACCAAGACCAAGTATTGGGACCAGCGCAACTCCACCCTCGTCTCTGCACTGCAAGCAGACGCCAGTGAATTGGCTGTCCAGGCGACAGATCTGGAGCTGGTGCAGCTGCAGCAAGTGAGCCGCCACGGGAGTCGGTACCCCACCAAAGGAAACACGGGCGAGATCACCGACCTGCTCGACAAGTTGCAGACAAACTACTCGAGTTTCATCCCGGACTGGCTGAGAAACTACTCGCTGCCGTACAACTTGACCGTCGCTGGGGAACTTGCCCCCGCGGGCTTTACGCAGCTCGTGGAGTACGGTTCGCGCTCTCGGAACTCCGTTGGAGCGTCCATCCCAACCGCCTACAATTCCAGCTTGTTCAAACTAGCGCACACCAGCGTGACGCGCACCGGCGAGTGCCCAATCGTACGTGAACTTGGTTTTGAGGACTGCTCGTTGGCCTGCAACTAACTTTCACCTTTTGTAAAAGGTTTGCGAGCTCTTTCTTCAACAATCCGGAGGATGTGGAATATGTTGAGTACCCGGACGGCAGCGTAAGGCGCACATTACTTCCTGCAGTTTGCAGACTTCTTTTATTAACCAACTTTTGGTGCGCTTTCAGGACGCCTTGCTTCGTTTCTTTGATGAGTGCGATCGGTACAACGCAGAAGTCACAGACAACTCCAGCGCTTTTCCAGAGTATGATGCTTTTCAGGTATCAGCGAAGATGAACGAAAGCATCGCATTTCTCAAGTCTCAGCTGAACCTGCCCGGCGACGCTGAACTAAGCGCCACAGATGCTGCGTCTGCGTTCTCCGCCTGCGCGTACGTTACAGAATGCTATGAAAGATTTGGTCTGGGGGTTCCTAACGTTGCTGTGAGTTGGGGTACAGATTCGATGTCATGCTCTACAACATCACTGATCAGTGGTGCTCCCTTCTCAACCAAACATTCCTAAACCACTTAGAGTACTCGGACGAGTTGGAAACCTTTTACGAGCAGGGTGCTGGGTACCAGATCAATTACGAAATGTCGGCTGTGCTGCTCCAGGACATCTACGCCTACATGAAGAACTTCACCACAGGCGACACAACAATCATTGGCAATCTTCGATTCGCCCACGCCGAAACAACTCTTCCGCTCATGACGTTGCTGGGCTATGGAGACCGCACCGAGTTGTTGGCATCGTGGACGGATGAACAAATCGATTCGCGTGGATTCCGCTCGTCGGCCTTAGCTCCTACAGCTTCGAACATCGATTTCCGACTGTATCGTAGCAAGACCGACGAGAAGTACTACGTGTCAGTGTGGATTCAGGAGGTGGAGGCTCCTTTGCCTGGATGCGATGGCGCAATGTACTGCGAACTTTCCAAGGTTGAGGAGATTTGGAGCTACTACATTGACGACTACAACTTCGAGGCTGACTGTGCCGTTTAGATGATCAGAATCGAGGTCGAGTGCCTACACCAAATACAGGACATGGAGATAGCGTAACGACCGATAAGAACGCGAGGTGGCCATCGCCCAAAAGAGATCATTCCTCAGTCTGTATTTGTCCTGGAAGAGAACATCAGACCAATGGCAAGGGGTTCGAGTCGCTCGAAGTGGAAACCCCAGCAGGTCCATCGCCTGTCTTGCCGCTTGCACCGATCGGCAGATTCTTGGCCGTCACATGCGTCCTTGCCACAATCCTGCTGGCAGTCACTGGTGACTACCACAACAAGGATGTTGACGTCCTCGACGTTGATGGGCTGAGTGCTGATTTCAGCCCCCTTTCGTTTGTTTCGTTTGGGACAATGACTGTGTACTGGGATCAACGCAGTGCTCCTTCAAACCTTGTACAGTCAAATGCAAAGTCGACGGGAATCCAAGCATCAGATGTCGAGCTGCTACAGATTCAGCAAGTGATTCGGCATGGAAGCAGGTAAGTTCCAAGTATGTCTAACCCGTCTACTCGATAGTAGCAGTTTGCTAAGCGCACTATGTTGTTTCAGGTTTCCTACCGACAATACCATGGCAGAAATCGCCGCTCTGCTGGAAAGGCTTCAGGAAAATTATTCAAGTACCATCCCGCAGTGGCTAAAGGACTATTCACTTCCATACAACCTTACAGTTGCAGGGGATCTTTCATCGACTGGTTTTGATGAGCTTGCAGCATATGGAAAGCGCACCCGAAAATCGGTGGGCTCGAATTTCTCGGCGGTGTATAACTCTAGCCAGTTCTTGGTTGCACACACTTTCAAGACGCGTACGGGTGACAGTGCGAAAGCGTAGGTTTAAATTCTTGCACCTGTTGTTGTTTTACCTTCACCGATGATGACGAACTTCTGCTTGCGTTGCTGTCCATTCTTACAGGTTCGCCAGCACATTTTTCGCCAACCCAGACGATGTTCAGTACGTTGAGTATGCCCAGGGAAAAGTACGTTTAGAATCCTGTTGCAGGAAACTCATCGTTATTATGACTTATCAATCTGCTGCTGCTCTAGGACCCGCTCATTCGCTTCTACGACATTTGTGATCGCTACCTGTCCGAAGTCAAACGCAACCCGAACGCTTCTGCAGAGTTGAAGGCTTATGGAAGCTCCAGTCAAATGAATGCAAGCAAAGAGCATCTCAAGGCACAACTGAATCTACCGGAGAGTGCGGTACTAAGCGTCACGGATGTTCGTGCAGCATTCGCAGCTTGCGCGTACGTTATCACTGGCACGCGAATGTATCTGGCCCCAACACTTAATGTTTGTCTTATTGCAGGTTTGACGTCATGGTGTTCGGAATCACGAACCAGTGGTGCTCTCTCATGGACCAAACGTTTTTGAACCGACTGGACTACGCCGAGGACCTCGAAGCATTCTACGAACAAGGTGCCGGGCACAAGATCAACTACGAAATGGCCGCTGTCCTGCTGCAAGATATCTTCACCTACCTGAAAAAAGCGACCACAAACGAGACGACAATCCTTGGCAACTTGCGCTTCGGCCACGCCGAAACCACTCTACCGCTCATGACACTTCTCGGTTTCGGTGATCGCACCAAGCTTCTGGCGTCGTGGAACGATGAACAAATCGACTCGCGCAGCTTTCGCACGTCGATCCTCTCTCCGACCGCCTCCAACATCGACTTTCGACTGTACCGCGGCAAAACGGACCACAAGTTCTACGTGTCCGTGTGGATCCAAGAACTTCAATCCCCGTTACCCGGTTGCGATGGAGAAATCTACTGCGAGCTCTCCAAGGTGGAGAAACTATGGAGCCACTACCTCCACGACTACAACTTCAACACCGAGTGCGCCGTCCCCAAAAAGCGCAAAAAGACCCACAATAGCACAAACCCATCATAAATCATACACGACATGGTAATCAATCAAATATAATACCTAATCACACGCCTTTTGTCAAAAAACGGCATTGGCCGATGGCTCCTCGCCACTCCTCGCTCCCGTTCGAGCTCGAGTCGACGCACGCGTCCGTGGACGAGGCGACGCTCGCGCTGCACGCGCAGGACTCGTTTCTGTACAAGGTGGCCTACAACTACGGGTCCTTTGGCAACGGGAAGGTGTACCGCTGCCTCTCGCACGAGGCCTGTCCGCGGCGGCTGCGGATCCGCCAGGGAGAATCAGATTCGGAGAAGACCTTCATCCTCGAGAGCGCCGGCGGCCACGGCACTGAGAGCACAAACAAGAAGCGGAAAGGGATCGACCTGTCCATCAAGACCGAGGTGGACGCTCTGCTTTTGGCGGAAGGGTCCTCCATCAAGAAATGCCGCTTGTCGCTGGAAGAGAAGTACGCCCGGCAGCCCACGATGCTGGCCAAAATTCCACAGGAGGGACAGCTGAAGAACCGCCGCCTGACGCTGAGGAAGAAAAATGTGCTACAGGTTTCGTCAGAGGGGCCGCGCAGAAAGCAAAAGGTGCTACGGGTTTCGTCAGAGGGGCCTTGGGGGCTACTCGGAATCAGACGGTCAAGTCGGACAGTGAGACGTCGGAGGACACGCAGAACGATGGCAAGAGCTTGTTGGGGGACGACGAGACGAGCACCAATCGACAAGAGGACGTCCAGTCGGACGGACGCAGAGTGGAGAACGAACACAGAGACGTGGTGGATGTTGCGTCGGATGAGGACGAAGTGGAGGAGGACCGGTTTGATAAGATGAAGCTGATGGAGGAGTTTGCAGAGCTGCCCGGGCGTCCGGTCTTTTGGAGTATACTGAAGAAGACCATGTTCGTCGACGAGGAGACCCAGACCATCGCGACGCAGTGGGTCACTGGACAAGTGATCGGATGGACGACGAGCGACCAGTCGACGACCAAGTGGACCGTGCAGTTTTCAGATGGCGACAAGCACCCGTTTGAGCTGGAAGAGCTCGTGGATGAGATCAGAGCAGCGGCGGAACTGGGGCTGAATGTTACTGGCAAGCCTGTCAGCTTCTAGCCCCCGCAAAGGTGTCTGTGTCTGGAGGCGACTTGGATCTGTGTTGCGTATGGGTTTTGAGAGTTCAAGTTTCAAGCTGCGACCAAGGAGACCACTGGATACCTTATTGAATCACAACACCACATGTGGTGTACTAAAGGATCGCAAGGCGGAAGACAAGGAGAATTGTGGATGGACGCATTCCCGTGGGTTTTGGTGATAAACCAAGATGCTCAGCACACGCAGCTCACAATTTTGAGCTTGAGTTTCGGGGCTCTACTGTAGTCGGTTGTCTTTGCAGCAAAATGTGTCTGAGCGCGTGTGTGGGACCAATAAATGTTGATTATGATTGATTACGAGGGCTCATGTAAGAAGCATTCATGTGCGCTCCTCACATCTAAACTTTGTTCTCACCGCCCACGATGAAGATGAAGCTGACGAAGATCCACCCCAGCGGACATCCAAGCAATGCCAAACTTAAATATCAACTCTCGGTGACCAGCACACCTCAACTTGACCGACGCTGCTGCAAACCCAAGGCCAAATACCTGCAAACGCTATCGAAATTATGGTGCGCTGCATTAAGCGAGTTGTCTCCCTGCCGGCGCCAGCGCACAGTGCCAACGAAGTGTGAGTATCCGAGTAAAGATCGATACATGTAGTGGACACGTAGCTGTAAGTAGGACATCAAAAACGCTTTCATCTTGCTCGAAGTTGTACTGCAGCGGCGATGGAAACCCGTAGAAAAAGTACCCGAAGATGCTCTCGTCTTGATCGGAGCCCGACCATTCCTGATTTCGCCGTGTCCCGATCAAGAAGAGTTGCAAGCGTCACAACGGACAAGATGGAAGGCCTCAAGTGTTTGTGTGGCGAAGCGTTCCCCACCCAAACCCAGTTGATCGACCACGAAAGCAGTTGCGACCACGTGCAAGTGTCCAAGTGGGAAAGCACGTTGAAAGCCATGACGTCGTCCGGGTCCGAGTGCTTCCCGTGCTGCCGCCTGCTGTCGCTGGACGACGTGCTTTTCAACGGTCAAATGCTAATCTACCGCACGTACGAGGAGAGCGTGTGCTGCTCCACCTGCCGAGACACCTGGTTCCCATACGAAGGGAAGGCCATGATGAAGCAGCAAGACGTGGAGAGATATCTCCTTCTGAAACGCACTACCGTCCCGTTCCCGTGGCTGCAAGAGTACCGACTCCAGCTCTTCAGGGAACTTCAAGAGTTTCTCCATCACCCGATTCGGGTGAACAAGTGGCTCGACAGCGGACGAGAACTCGAGCTGTACCTGGAATAAAAGTCCACTGTTGTTGATGGTTTTCCATATTGAACTGGTTCTACATCGTACGTGTTGATTGGCTTGAGGCATGCTGCTGGCTCGTCCTCTGCACCTCGTAGTCAATGACTTCCAGAGGCTCGTGCCTTGGACGCTTCCTGGACGACTTTGGCAGTGTTCGGTATATCATGTCATCCCCTCGCTCGACCTTTGACGAAGTGACTAAGGGGATGCACCACCAAATCGGTGGCGGGGACGGATCACTTCCAGATTTCTCCTGGTTCGGCCATGTCGCCGACGGAACAGAGCTCACCACCTTTGAGCCAACGAGATGAAAAAGCGGAAGGGATTCCGCTATTGAACGTCAATAATGACGACACCAGTAGCTCTCTTCAGCCTGTCGACACCAAACCAAGACATTCACCTACTCGAATCCCGTTTCTCAACACTTTGGCTCACGTTCTGCTTGTGGTTTCTGTCGTCATTTACGTTTGGGGCCAAGTCATGTACCTGTCACCGTCGATCCAGTTGAGCTTCAACACCGCCATCAGTCCGTTTTGGGGGTGCCGTTGACTCCACCTCCTGCTGGGTCTTCGCTCAAGGCTTACGGTCACTATGAAATGCTGGCTCCGACCTTCTTCGTGGTGTTCACTTTACTGCCACTGCTCAGCAGTTTGATCTTCTTCGAGTTTGTTCGAGACTACAACGTACATCGTCACACGGCTCGTCAAGTGCTGGCAGTGTCGGCTTTGCTGCGTCGCAAACCTACACGGTTCAACTGGATCCCTGGTGCTCACTACGTGACGGATTTTTGCTACGGTGAACTGCTCTTCATCGCGTTCCTGGTCATTGGAAATACCGTTTTGTTCGTCTACGGATGGATCAACCAACGTCGAGTTCTACCTCAAGCTGGGGATCCGTACGACTTCAATACGGTGCTCGAACTCAGCGGAGTTGTGTTTGGCTACAGCTCCGTTTTCAACATGGCGTTCCTCTTCCTCCCGTGTACGCGTCACTGCGCTTGGATGGAGTTTTTCAACATTTCATACGCGAACGGTGTCAGGTATCATCGCTGGCTCGGGTTGTTTGCGATTTACGGTGCAATTCTGCATGCAATCCCGTTCTATTGGCTGTGGTATCGACAGGGGTGCTAGCTGCACAAGCTTTACCGTGTTTCGATTGTCAACTTGACTACTGGCACATTGGTTATCCAAAGTGGTTCAACGTGTTCGGAGAGATCTCGTTGTTCTTCCTGGTTGCCATTCTGTTTACGTCTCACCCGTGGATTCGTCGCCACCTTTTCGAGACTTTCTACTACGTGCATCACCTGTACATTCCTGCACTCATCTTCGCTGTTCTCCATTTCAACGTCATTGTTTGGTGGCTACTTCCGACACTGGTGCTTTACATGTCGAGCCGAGCCATTTCGCGCTGGAACGCGCTCTTCCCGGTACAAGTACTCGAGTTTACTCGACTGCCTGAAGGTTTAGTCAAAATTGTACTTGCGCGATCGGCAAACCACCTCGAGGGCGGCTTTGACATCGGCCAATTTGTGTACCTGAACGTTCCAGTCATCTCCAAGCTGCAGTGGCATGCGTTTACGATCAGCTCTTCACCACGAACAAGTCCAACATCATTGACCGTCCTTGCGAAATCACTTGGAGATTGGACTGAGGATCTTGTCGAGCACGCACAAGAGTGTCGAGACAAAGGCAAACTGCCAGTTGTGTACATGGATGGCTTCTATGGCGCTTCACTCGCGGGATACGATGAATACTCGACGGTTTGTATGGTCGGAGGTGGTATCGGGTCCACCCCGCTGTTTGCCATTCTGGAAGACATGGTGGCTCGACTCGAGACGCTTGATCCATCACTCCCAATGCAGCGCGTCTTCCTCGTCTTGGCCATTCGCGAGCTTGCACTACTCGAAGAGGTTTCCCGATGCTATCAAAGCTCAAACGTCTCGACCCTCGTGGTGAGCGATTTACGCTTCGATTCAACTTGACGCGTACGCCCAGCAAACTCATGCTGGACACGTTAATTGACTACGAAAGGTTACGAGGCAAGACGAGCATCATTCACACTGCCGCCTCAGAAAATTTTGCCACTACTTCTCCATCGCCATTTATCGAGCCATTGCGTTCCAGAGGCAGCAAGATCATTTTGTACACGGCCATGCTCGTACCAGTCACTCTGTTGGTGATGTGGCTGGAATTTGACAATGGTGTGCTGATGGACCACGGGAAGAAGACGCAGTTCTGGCCATTGCAGAACTTTGTGGAGATCGGAGTCGTCTTGTTAGTCCCGATCGTCGCCTACGCGTTGCTGATGATGAATCGATGGCGACGATCTCCACAGAACAGCAACGTCAATGTAGGCGATGAAAACGCACATTGCAACTACTCGAGCATTCGACCGACATCTCCGGCCGAAGTTAACCAAGATTTTGACGAAGGCGATGTGAGACTGAGGACGCTTCGTGATTTAGTGGAGGAATATGATGTTTCGTGCGGGTGTCGTCCGAATATGACGGAGATCATGCGAGAAGTGCACGATAAGCACCACAGTATCATGACAGAAACTGCAATCGGGGTGTTTATCTCGGGTCCTGAGGCACTAAAGGCAGCTACGGGTAACGCAATTGCGGATCTTGGTGCTCACAACTTCGACGTCCATGAGGAAGAGTTTGAGCTGTAGAGAATAACGCACTAAAAGGAAGCACCTTCATCCAGTTCATCGCTCTATTAAGTGAACTGTATCGGCGGCACAGGCATGCAGTGTTTGTTTCGCGCGCGCCGTATTGCAGGTCCAAGTACAGCGTAGAACGCTAGCAACGCTAACATCGTAGCCGCAGCATACCCTGCAATGTCTTGGGGTGGAAAGTATCCCGGAGGGTACCGTTCGCGATTGCTAGGCCAGTCATGTGTCGACACAATCCACGTTTCGTCCTTCACTCTGCGCTCCACATCCGACACGAACTCGAAGTGCAGATGCGTCGAGTTGTAAATGTGCACTCGCCCGTAGCCGTGCTCCAAGAAGCCTTGTTCACGCCAGCGAGAGCGATAGAAACCGGCATCGTCTACTTTGTAGCCACCCGAGCCAACCATGAGATGAACTGGTGCCATTGCCTTGCCACTGGGAGACTCGATACAACGGTCCCCAAACACAGCGCACGTGCGTTCGTACGAGTGGTAATGACCCGAAAACACGATATCCACGTGATAGTCGGCTAGCTCCTGCTCAAGCTGATCCCGGAACATCAACGACCGATAGTAATCTCCAGAGTAGGCGACGGAGCAGTATAGCGGTCGGTGGATGTACACGAACAACCAAGGCGTTTTTGAGCGATCGACAGACTTGAGATCGTTCACCAGCCACTTGTGCAGTGGCGAGCCCCGCGCAAACTCGTGCTCGCTGCTCACCACCGTGTGGTGAGCAAGACCTGTGTCGAAACTGTACCAGTAGACGCCATTACCGTTCTCCGGCATGTGAAAACGCTTCTCTGAGGGTACACCACATTCACCATACGAGTCGTGGCCATGCGTACCCTCCTCTTCGAACGTCCGATGGGCTGGCCACTTAATATGATCCTTGTTCGCCCCTTCCAAGTATCCATAGTCTAGTTGCACATAGAACTCCAGTTAGCTCAACCAAATTACAAGTAACATACAAAAAGCTGTTGATAACCTACCGTGGTTGCCTATGCTAATCATATAGGGCAGGCGTGCAGCAGCGTACTCAATGAGATGACCAAACTGGTCCCAGATGTACGTGGAGCCCATTGCATAAGCCAGATCTCCAACATGCATGAGCGCGACGTATCTGTGCTTGCTCGAGTCTACAGCTCGCTCCATATCCTCTCGAATAAGCTGCATCGTCGTTCCACAATTACCGTTGTCCTCTGCGAAGTTCTCCGTCGCTCTTACAGGTGCATTCAAGTCACCATAGACGAAAAACTCATGCTCGATCCCTCCTCACCCCCGTTACTTCCCACCGCAGGAGGCATCCTGAACTCCAGTACATCACTCATCTCCCCATTCCGGTTTCCCACTTTGTAAAAGAACTTTTCCCTGCTTCCAGCTTGGTCATAACAGCATCAAAGATCTGACCGGGGTCTCGATAGTTCCTAGGGAAAACAGTCGTCGCCGGTCCATTGCACATGTCCTCCGGTTTATAACTGCTCCGTGTCGCGTTCTCCACCTTCTGCACTGCATGTTTCTCCCCAAACATCACCACGGGGTCCGTCACATTGTCACTCACCCACTTGACTCTCATCTCGTCCGATTTCTCCGTGAATGCCAAGTGAATCTGCAACGGCTGCGTCGGTCCGTGTTTAAACCTCAGTAGCTCACTCTCTCCAAGTACCTGGTCGTCCCCGTGATGAACCGCAGCAGCCACGAGCATCTCATGTTAATTAACGGCCCAATTTCCACCACCCCAGAGCTCTTGGCGTTTGTGGCCACTGTGTCCATAAACTCGTGTACACTGGGCGTGCGATTGACCAGTTCGTCAGCGGAGCTCACACAGTAAGCGGCCACCCTGTCCCGGCCGAAATAGTTGGGCTGGGGGCTCTTGTAGGCGAACGTGACGTTCACCATTTCTAAATTGTCCAGAAGCTGCGTGTTCACCGAGAATTTCGCCAGTCGACGCGGGATGTTGAACGCGTCTTGGATCTCCAGCTTCTTCTCGTCGCTGTGGGTGTTGGTGGACGCGTTCTCCGTGGCGTAAAGCAGCGAACCGACGAGAATCAGCCCCACAAGCGCCACAAGAGCTGCGAGGACGTGCAAAGACCGGTTTCTCGGCGAGTTGGAGGCTTTACGAGGCCGCGTTTGCACGTCAGGGGAGGTGGGTGCGTCTTGGGAGTGTGGGGATGCAGGAGGGAGGAAGGCGCGGCGCTCCAGGGACGCGTCCGAGCCGCGCGACGGCATGATCTCCTCGAGCCGATGCTGGAAGTGAGTTAGAAATGGAATATAAAGGTGGATAGAAATGATAGTTGGCGAGGTTAGAAAAAGGGTTGAAATGATGAAATGGTTCAAGTGTGTTATTACTACAGTAATATTGAGGGAGGACGCTTTGGAGGACGCACATGGACAGAAATTTCGTATTGCAGCAAAATCTATTCAGACTAAGCGATTATATATACGGGTTCGCTCGATCAACCTAGCGTCCACGCCGTCAGTTCCTGCTTAGACGAGTCCAAGGTAGCTGAACAGCATGAGTGCTATCCAGAGATAACTGAAGGGCACGCCCATGATCCACAGCAAGAAGAAGATGAGCAGCAAGTTCCCGCCGCCAATCCGGTACTGCGACAGTCGTCCATTCCGCTGAGGTTGGTTGTCTCCAACCACATTCTGTCCAGGTGGTCCACTAAATCACACACAACACAATTCATCAGCACCAATTGCCCACCCCACTCGCTACCTGTAATTACCCGCCAAACGCACCGTTGTCTCTGGTTCACACGGTGCATCCGCATTCCCGGCATGCCCATCCCCATCCCAGGTGCACCCCCAAAAGACGTGAACGAAAAGCCCGGTCCAAATTGCGAGACGTGCACGCGAGAGCCTCCAAAGTTGTGCATGCCGCCTCCACCGCGCATTCCTTCCTGGAAGAACATGGAGAACGGGTCTTGGCCCCCAAAGAACGTGCGGAAAATCTCCTCTGCGTCCTGTCCCTGGAACGGGTGCATATTGGGGCCCGCGCCGCCTCCCGCTGCGCCTCCTACTCCGGCTTTCCCGAATCGGTCGTACTGACGCCTCTTGTCCACATCTGACAGCACCGAGTACGCCTACAAGAGCAATTTAGAGACTGTGTAGTGGCTCCAGCATGTGCCAAAGGTATGGTACCTCTCCGATCTCCTTGAACTTGACTTCGGCTTCTTCCTTGCTGTCCAAATTCTTGTCTAGAGAATAAAAAAGATGGCGTCAGTCAGTTGAGGAGGGAGAGGGGGTATGTAAACAGGGATAAAAGTGACCTGGGTGGTAGCGGATGGCTAGCTTGCGGTAGGCCTTCTTGATCTCGTCCTCCGTCGCCGTCTTCTCGATGCCCAGCGTCGCGTAGTAGTCCGCCTCGGCCATGGTCTCCTCTCAATTTCTAACGGCCGACTACTCCACGTCAGCTAAACGAGTATGGTGTGGAAAACACCAGTTGACATAGACGGGTCATGCGGTCTTCTATTGAAAGCATGTAGCCATTTACAGACGTTGAAGTGCTAGTTGTCACGCAGGGACACGAGGAGTTTCTCTTGTTCTGTATTATTAGCGGTGACAACTCCGGACAACTGTTGCGTTCCTGGCAGTTGCTTGCATTGGGACCGGTGGCGAACCAGCCAAGTATTAACGCTGTCTCGCCGAGCCAACATGACCGCCGTAATGCCGCTGATTCCGGTGCAGCCGGTGATGCCTCCGCTGCATCCGAACGCTTCCAAGCGCGGCATCAATACAGCACCGCGACGATCCGTGCCGCGAGCGGTCGTGTTGGTGCAGCAGCCCACGCACCCGATTCTGTGCTACTTCGAAGACCGAGACGTGGAGCAGAAGTTCCAGACGTACTTCCGCCGTGAATGGCAGAGTTGGATCGTCGGGTACATGACACTCGCCCTAGTGCTGTTCGCAGTGTGGGGCTTCCTGTCTTCAAACGCGGTGACGCCCGTGGTTACGGAAGCGTACGTCAAGACCATTTTTGCAGTGCTCGCTCCGGAAAACCACGACCATTTGCTCTCAAACAAGAACTTTTCTCATGCGCTTTGGCTGGACAACGGGGCTTTCGTGGCTGTTGCAGTAGTGCTGTATTCACTAGCAACGACCTGTGTGGTTCACATTTGGCGACGACGTGGAGAGTATCGCTTTTCAAGCGTGAGATTGGACCCGGTACAGCTCGTGCTAGTATTCTACTATCACTGCATCATTATCCCATTGTTTCTGACCGTGTTCGCGGGCATTGAGAAGCAGACTCGCTTGGCGAAGCAGGTGGATGTGGTCAATATCGAAAACGTGAGGCTGACGTCGGTGCTTCTTGGCGAGGGCATTGTGGACAGCTTACTCTTCGTCGAATTAATTGGTGCGTGCGTGTGCACGTGGGTACTACGTCTGCAGTTCACGTATTGCATCGTGATGGCTGTTGAACTAGCGCTGATTGCCGTCGTGGCGACTGGGGTACACCCTACCACGCAAGTTGTGCCTAGCAGACGCTTGTCACTTCTGGCAGCGTTTGTACTGCTGTTGCTGTTCTTGGTCCGGATCGCTCAAGAGCAGGAACGGAGTACACGACGTGAATTCCTCACTTCCTTCCACCTGGTCACGGAGACTCGTCGACTTAGCAGTGCGAATCTCGAAATTAAGGAGGAATTGTCTGGAAAACTAAACTACCAGTTGCACTACGAAATGGGCGACATCTTACGGATTCTGTGCCAGATCAAGGTCAAGATGAGTTCCAGTGAAAAGCAAGATATCGACAAGATTATCAAGGCACTGGTCTGCAATAATGATCTGTTCGAAGTCACTGTAAGCTCAACAATGCCTGAATATGAGGAGGAGGTGCAAGGTTGGCTGCACATGATGGACTTCAGAGACCACCCGTCGGATGAATCGGGGTCTGCAAATAAGCCCGGCAGCGACGGTCGACACTCTCGCCATTATTCCCTGTCCAACGATATCCTTCGTGTAGCAACATCACGGCGCCTGAGCACCAAGCATTCTCATTTTGAGAGGCAATATTCTAGTGGTGGTATATCTAGCAGCAGCAACAATCTGGGAGTTCCTATGGACTCCGGGGTGAGACCAGCCTCGGATGAGCTCTCAATCTGGCTCATGGATCGTCTTCAAAATCATTTTTCGTCGACATGCTGTACCTGAAGCAGCGCTGTCCTGCCCCATTGCAGGCAGTGTTTCTAGCTTGTATACGGATGAATGGATTCGTCGAACGCCTTGAACTGGACGAGAACAAGCTCATCAGTTTTGCAGCTGCAGTGGAACAATGCTATTCCAACCGAAACCCATACCACAATCACTTGTAAGTTTGAGCACTGCCAACTACAAATGTTTTGGCCTAACTGGTTTCATTTGTCTACAGACATGCTGCAGCAGTAGTCGCTGACATTAACTGGTACTTACGTCGGGTCCATTTGAACGTGGACGACGGTACATTGCTCGTTGGGCTCGTGGCTGCGGCAGCGCACGATATCTCTCACCCGGGCGTTTCCAATGGATTCTTGATCGCCACCAAGTCCAATCTTGCCATTACCTACAGCGATGATTCGGTGCTGGAGCGCATGCATATTGCCGAGTTGTATCGTATCCTTTCTCACGATGAATTCGACGTATTCAGTCACATGGCTGCTCCTGAACGTGCCGAGTCTCGCAAAATTATCATTGGAATGATCCTTGCTACGGACTTGGCCCGACACTTTCAGCGCATTTCAGTACTCAAGACCAAGAAGTTCGCAATGAGGTCGGAAGAGGCGGGTCTCGAGCTGTGTCTGCTTATGGAGACGATGCTCATGCTTTCAGATCTTGGGCACACTGCAAAACCATTTGAGTACCACGAAAGCTGGGCCGAACGCATCTCGGAGGAGTTTTTCAGACAGGGAGAAACGGAGGAGCACAACAACATGCCGATTTCTCCACTGTGTGATCGGACGCAGGCCAATCTGCCCCGCAGTCAAGTTACTTTTCTCACATTGGTCGCTACACCACTGTTTGACACGGCCGGCCAGGTCTTCGCCATCGACGAGTATGACTCCGTCATGTCGGAGCTGCGCAACAACATTTCCACGTGGAAAGGCCAAATCGAACACGCCGATGGAGCAACCCTGGAGACAATTTCTTCAGATTCTCACAAGACCAAGAAGGAGAGTGCAAACTAGAGGTTATTGTTGTATATATGTCTCATTACCAGTCATGATTCCTTTGGTCCAGCTGATAAATAGTGCTGTCCTCGTCTTGAAAATAGTTCTCGCGCTCTGAGAAAGTTACGAGTACTCCACCTTGTCGCCATATTCGGTGTAGTAGTTCGCCACCGACACGGACGATTTGGCTGCGTTCTCCGTGTCGAACCACACACAACACTTTTCGTACGGAGGAGAGTAGAGGTGCATGGAGATGGCGTTCTCCGCTTGTGGATTACCGACTTTGTGGAGCCCAAACGAGTCGTCCATGTACGTGACGCCCGACGTGAGCACCACATTGGACGTCTCTGCGAGTTTGCCCTTCTGCTTCTCGTAGCGCACTTCGTTCACGTGGCCCTGAATGACTTTGACCCAGCAGCCGTCCGTCGGGTGGTCGTGTACTGGGCTATACTTGCCAGGGTTCCAGCAGAGCAACATGAGAGCGTACGTCTCATTGTCCGTCGAAATGAGGTTGCGCGTGTAGTTTCGCGATGGATCGAAGTGTGCGAAGCGCTGCAGCTCCTCCATGTTCACAGGGAAGTCCCTGCACATTCACATATCAATATTTGAAGGCAGTAAACTGTAGTACGAACTTCCTACTCGAGTAGCTGCTGCACTTTGGGCTTATTTTTGATTGCCAGCTCCGGGTCACGTCCAAGCTCGCGTTCCAGAGTCTCCACCAACTGCGCCAGGTCCATCGGAGCGGTACTCGAAGTGTTTGGGGTCTCCATTTGCGACTGTTCGTCGTGTTCTTCGTATCCATTTTGGATCATTCCGGTGTTGCAGATTTCGAGGTAAGTACGAAGTAGCCATTATAAGAGACAACTTCAACATGAGTGCAAAGGTAACTTCAACATGAGCAAACTAAAAATTGTACTGTTCTAAACCCTAGCTATACTGTGGGGGTACTCTGGCTCGGAGCCAGCTCTTTGGAGTCCGGGTGCAGCCAGTTGCTGTAAGGAACAACGGACGGCCCGAGTAAGCGCTCGAGCTGGCGATCCAGACTCTTCTCGATGCTGCACAGGTGGCGGATGTACGCCAGCTTGGGCCACGCAGTGCGTTGTCCGCCTTCAATGTAGTTGTGCATGTCTTGCTTGGTCGGGTTCTGAATCGCCTTGACCCCAATCGCTTCTTGAAAAGAGAATTCCGGGACAAGCGTCACGTTGCCGGAAAAGTTTTGCCGGAAGTACGCGCTGAACTGGTGACCGTAAATCTTGGGAAATAGCCCCAAGAAGGCCAGCATTTTGAGGCGGTGGCGTACATCAGCTGCAATGACGCTTTCCAGAGTGTGGAAGATGCTCTTGCGGAAGCCAGGCTGGTTGATCTCGTCCCCAACGAACGGTACAACGTGCGGGTTCACTTGGGAGACGATGAAGTTCGTCACGTTGAAGCAGCTCGCCATCGTCTCCATGGGCAAGTCGTGCTGGATACTGCCGTCGCACCACTCTTTGCCGAGCGAGTTGTATGGCACCACATTGCCATTAAAGTCACGCGCCATGAGCTGTTTGCTCTTCATAATCCCAGGCAGTGAACAAGAGCAAGCCACGGCACTCCAAAGCAGCACATGGGGGAGTTCACGTGGTCCAGCAGCAGCTTCTTGGGGCCTTTGTGTGCACTGTTGACATCCGAAGCCGATACAGTGATACACACGTGACGTCCAGTCTTGAGGTAAGCGTCTTGGAACGTGTAATACATGGCCTTGTGCACGTCGTTCAGCGGCTCACCATAGTAATGTTGCGTCGTACGCTCAAAC
Source organism: Phytophthora syringae (assembly GCA_012656105.1). Classification (NCBI taxonomy): domain Eukaryota; phylum Oomycota; class Peronosporomycetes; order Peronosporales; family Peronosporaceae; genus Phytophthora; species Phytophthora syringae. The sequence continues at coordinate 390,380 of JAAKBD010000012.1, forward strand.
ATCGAGCACTCGATGAGAAAGCCCGTCTTGATGCAATGTGTGATCTGTGCGAGCAGTGGTGGGAACCAACGGATGCCCAGTGGGATGAATCGAACGGAGACATCGTCTTGGATGATGTCGTCAAGCAGCTCCTTGTTCGTTTTGCAGGCTATCATGGCTGCTGTGATGGCTCCGCCAGAAGACCCAGACACGATGTTTGGCATCACGTCAGCCTCGAGAAGCGCCTTGATGATTCCCTTGTGATACATAGCGATAGAGCCACCGCCACTCAGACACAGCGCAGTCGAGCCAAAAGACTGCTTGACGTGCCTAAAGAAGTCGATCTTTTCCGCCCGTGGGAACTCTTTCTCGTCTGCACTGCCCAGCATCTCCAACGCACACACAATAGCGTCGTTATACTCGTTGATAACAGTCTTGGTGCCGGATTTGCACTCAAGGTGCAACGTCGGCGAGTCGACACCAAGTTCATTCCTCATCACACGAGCCATCATGTACCGGAGCTCTCTGAAGTTCGGCTTCTTTGCATCCATGGCACGTTTCAAGGACGTGAGGTTCTTCCGCAGCTGAACGAAGTCGCAGTACTCCAGATCATCGTCCGAGATGGTTGTTTTCCAGTGGTCTTTTCCCTCAAGTCTGTCCAAATACTCAGCCATCTCCGTCCAAACCGCGTGACTCGGTGCAGTTTTCATGAGTTGTCGAAGTGCCAGAGCCTGTTTGTTGCGGACGCCAAAGATACTTGCATATCCGCGTCGAAGCACCACCAGCGCGAGTTTGATGAACTTGACCGTGAAATAGCACGCCATGGAGAAGATGATGCGCGCCAGCTGGTACAGTGCGATCCCCCATTGCAGCGTCACGGCCGCCTGTAGATACAGGAACCACCCGATGACTTTGTACTTGCGGATTAACACCAGACACGCAATGGTCAGTGTAAGAGCCGCCGTGACCTGTGCACTGTCGAAAACGAGCTGCACAATGGAGACAAGAGAACTGGACGGCTTGACGTCGAGGGTTTGTAGTGCTTGCCACCCGTCCGTGAGCACAGCGGACGCGTTTCCAGCTGTCCACGCTGCGCGAGCGTGCACTTGTGCTGCAAGCCGCGGGGTTTCGACCATTGCGAGAGCGGCCATGGGCGCCAGGTAGTAGCTGGCCAGGACTGCCACGAGAACTGCACTGGTCACGTTCGCCACGAACTGGGCGATGCGCTCCGAGTCCTTCCACGCGGCCTTGGGCTGCAGCACCAGCGGGATGACGAGTTCGCTGGCATGCGGCACCTCCAACTTCAGTACTGCGGGCACCGACGGCGCGGGGGTCGGGGGCGGCACAGTCGCCTGCATTTCTTGACCGACTTGAACCGACGTGGACGCTCTACCTTGGAGTCTCTACCGGTATATTTGGTAATGGACGTGGATGAAGACCAGGTGGGTTGTGGTCGAGCAAATGGCAAGCGGCCAGCAGATGAGAAAGTGAATGTACTATAGCGGTGTTACCTCCTGGCACACTTGGCTCTCATTTTGGCCAGTCTAGAGGGCTGGATTGAAATGCCGCCTCGCGAGTGGAGGAAAAGCGAGCTGGGAAAATGATGCCACGCCGTCACGCGGATTGCACCCCTCCACACCTGCCCCATGTTGCCTTTGCTTCCGGTGAGGGTTCATGCAGCATGTTGCTTGCTTTAGTCGTGTTTGAAGAGACATTCGCCAATTTCTGAAGTTAAGGCGGATTTCTGAAGTTAAGACGTTTCGTCTTGACGCGAGGATGAGCAGCAGGTTGAAGTGCATCAGATATGCCACGGAGTGCATCGTCGCATACTTCCGCGAGCTCGCAGTTCGTTGCCTTCTTTCATGGTGTTGTTACGATTTGAAAGGTGGAGTGGAATGGGTGGGGTACCGTACCTGTCTGCAGCTCGAGGCTATCACTAAGCTACAACCAGAAACAAGAACGAGCACAACCGTCTAAGCTTTGCATAATCGCCATCACCACGATACATGTCGATACGGACTGCACCCTTGCAGCAGAAAGCGACGGCAATGAACTTCGTTCTCAGATCTGAGGACGCCAATCCGCACAGATTAGGGTCTCGGAACGTGACAAGTCCGATTGGGTGGCAGAGGCACTTCTCTAGCCTCTTATCATACCAAGGGTGGAATGAGCCATCATCACACTTGATCTCCACCAGTGTAGCTGCTTCTGAGTGAGCATAGCGATCTCCATGCCAGTACCAGTGATAGAGTCGCCCATGACCATCCAAGTGAAGAAGCTCAGGACCAAGAAGCCCAAGGAGGTGATGCTGGGTATCTGCGGCGGTGTGGGGCCCGCCGCTGGGCTGCTGCTGCACCAGCTCATACTGCAAAACACCGACAGCTCCGGAGCAGATCAAGGCCACTTGAACGTCTGCCACTTCTCGCGCTCCGAGGACATGACGGACCGCACCGAGTATCTGGTCTACGCTGCAAGTTCCAGCGCCGATGTGACCGATTCCGACTCGGACTGCGGCTCATGCACTGGAGGAGAACCTGATGACAGCAGTGAAGCAGTCGATGAGGTGGAAAACCCAGCGTGTGGCATGGCCCGAACGTTCACCATGATGCACGCTGCAGCTTCAGCAGGACGTGCTCGACTTGTGGTGGGCGTCCCGTGTAACACCTTCCACGCTCAACCGATATGGGACGAGTTTATTCGACGTACGGGTCACGCCAGCAATGTACATCACGTGCATATGCTAGAGGAGATGGTGGCGTTCATTGCAAGGCAGTTACCGTCGTGTAAACGAGTTGGTCTCATGTCGACGACGGGAACTCGCAACTCGCGAGTATACCACGATCTGCTCGAGCCAAGGGGTTATTCGGTGGTGGAGGTGAGTACAGGTATGCAGAATGAGCTGCACGAATCGATATACAACCGCGAATGGGGCGTGAAGAGCACCGCGCCAGCCGTGTCGCCTCGTTCCGAGACCAATTTCCAGCGGTACGCTCTGCATCTGCGCGAACTGGGAGCGGAGGTTATGATCCTGGGCTGCACCGAGATCCCGTTTGCATTCGGTGGCAAGACACACGTCGCGGGCGTTCTCCTCATAGACCCGATGGTAGCGTTAGCACGCGCCATGATTCGCGAGGCTGACCCATCGCGTTTAAAACCTACGGACAGCAGCACAACAGCAGTGAAGGTATCGAGTGTGCTTCCTGTTGTACCTTTGAGTGTTTTACCCGTGGCTTGTCCCGTTGCATTGGCACCTCTCAAGTATGTTGGCGATACAAGTTTCTCTACGATAGCGACATCATCCGATTCACCTCGTGCCAACTCTTCGTGAATGCTGTACATGTAGACTTTTAGAACCACACTTTTGTAGCAACCAGCCACCATGCACTTGCAGCTAAACTACATTAATGATGAAAGCTGGTTCAGGAAATCCGTCGCATGTTCGGACGCAGCAGCGTTCACTGCTGCATTCTGAACACCGTCGCTTTCTGCTGCATCCGCTGCATTCTCCCGTTGCTTGCGAAGTCGTTCCAATCGCTGTTTCTTCTTCGTGTTCCGGTCCACCCCAGAAGACAAAGAGCGCGCCACCGACTGAGCAAGCTCTGCTCGCTCATGCACCTCCTTTAGATGGTCTTTCTCATTGGTCTTGAGACGCTTTTCCCACTGCGAGACGACAAAGCTGCCACCTTCCTCCGCTCTCTCGTCCACCTCCCGACCTTTCTCCACCACATCACTCCCTTGCTGAGTCTGCAGATACTCAGCGTACTCGTCGCTGTCCGGTGCAACGTTCCTCGAGCGTCCAAACTCGTCCGTGATGTCCACCATCGTCCTCTCACTGCTCCTCTCCATGTTCTTCTTGGCTTCAAAGTTCACTAGAAACTCTCCTTTAAGATGATGGTCTTTGCCCCTCCATTAGCCATCTCGTCGTACAGTTTCGCCTTCTTTCTTAGCATCTCGGCCGACTTTCGGCTCCAGGCTTCGTCGTCGTCTTCGCCCGGTGCTTCTCGCTGCGCTTCCTCCTCATCACGACGACTGCGGGCCTCCACTCCACGGTTGCGGTGCTTTTGCCCACTCGGTCCTCGTCCGAGCGCTTACGGCGCTTGCTGCCGCCTCGTAGATGCGCGTATTTGCCCAATCGCAGGCGACCTTCGTCGTCGTTCTCGGCCGTCAGCGCCTCTTGCAGCCGCCGCTTTCGCTCCTGGCCTTTCTGGAACACGACGGCCTTGAGGTCTACGAAGCTCTTGGCGTCCACATTGATGGGCTTCGCCTTGGACGGCACGAGCGCCGACTCGGTCAAGAACCCCAGCGACATCTCAAATGAACCATTTCCGATTTATATGTATTAACCCCGTTCTTGTTTTTACGAAGTGTAGCCACTCTAAATGTGTTTTTACAAAATGTAGTCATTACAGAACTGGCTACACTTCCCAGTTGATGTGGAGCACATATAGGTATTTGACCACTTCAACTTGACCGGTTACCTTTTGATGTATTTCTGTTTGCTGTCTGGACGAGGGCTCATTGCATCGATTAGCAACTAGCATCTACCGAGGCAGGACCTCGTTCTGCTTTGCGGCTGGAAATTGCAGTCGCCATGTTCGGTGCAAAGCGTAACCAGATCAACTCACACAGTGTAGCTGCGTCCACGGACACCGACGCTGCTACGAGCTTAGAGGCAGGACCTGCGGAAGAACCGAAATCGATTTCGCCTGAGCGGCCGAGCCCGAAATTTCTGGGCAAAATGAGCAGATACGGGAACAAGACAGCGGCGTCGCCTGTACCGGACACCCCAGGACGAAGCAATGGCTGGTCGTCCGAGAGCGTGAGGAAGCTGGCTGCACAGCACTCTAGCATTAATGTACTTCGGATGTCGCTGCTGGAGCTCCATGAGCGGATGCGTTACCGTTGGGTGCTACACCCCAGTCTCCAGTTAAGACGGTCTGGGACCTCGTGAGCGCGTTAGTCGTCGTTTACTACTCGTGGATCATCCCGTTCATGCTCTGTTTTGACTGGTACGAGCCATCACAAGCTACCACAATTTTCATGAAAGTGCTGGACGTGTGGGGTTTCTGGACATCGCGTTGCGATTTCGGACGGGGATCGTCGAGTACGGAGCGGTCGTGATGAGTCCGCGCTCCATTCGACGAGCTTACATGCGCTCTGTATGGTTTCCGATCGATATTGCCTCCTCGGTGCCATTTGAATACTTGATCAAAGGAGACTCCAGCATGTCGACGAGAAAATCGTTCAAGATGATTAAGTATATCAAGCTGCCGCGCTTACTGCGACTTGGACGTTTGGTCAAGTATTTGCGGCGATACAAACGCTACTCGAGCGTCATCATCATCCTCAATGCAGTCATATTCTCTGCACATGTGGCAGGTTGTTTGTGGGTCGCCATTCTCAAGCCGTGCGCTGACGCAGTCGAAGCCACTCGACCGCATTGCAACGATGGAGGAGAAATGCATGTATACTGGGTTGCTTTCCACCACGGAATTGTGTCTCTGTTGGGCGTATCTGCTGCACATGTCGAAGGCAGCGACCGATTTCTTAGCGGTGGATACATCCACCAGCCTAGCGACGACTTGAGCAGCTCAATCTATCTGTGGTCTAGTACGGTATCGGTTTACGGGGCCATTTTGACAGCCATTGTGTTCGGCACCATTATCAACCTCGTTCAAAGGTAGGATATTATCTTGAAGCTGATCGTATTGTACAAGTAGATGCAGCTAACTCCTTGTCTGGATTGTGGAATTATAGCTGGAACAGGGCTGAGAACACGTTCCGGAAGAAAATGGACCATGTGACGCACGAGATGGATGCGTTGAGCTTACCCAAGCCATTACGGGTCCATAGCAGCACCATTGTTGTACGTCAGACCCACCCCTAACGAACAATTGTTTTGTGGTTTCCTAGGCAAGAGTGACAGCGTACTACGACTACCTCTGGATGAACGTACGTTCATAATGCCCCCATTGACCATTCACTAACTTTTTCTGCTGCAATTGCTCTTTATCCGCAGAATCGCGCTTTGTCGGAGGAGTTGAATTTGCTCCACGACCCGGGCATGTCGTTGACGCTCCGACGACAAATCGCCATCTACCTTTTCAAAGACAACTTACAGAAGATCCCGTTTTTCCAGCTAGCCACGGACGCAATCTTGGGCATGATCTGCATGCAGCTCCACCAGGTCATCTACATGCCGGACGACTACATCATCACCGAAGGAGAAATCGGCAAGGAGCTGTTCATGATTGTGAAAGGTATTGTGCGTGTGCTGCCACCAAACGCTTGCAAGAAACCCGAGTTGGAATCGATCATTCTACTCAGCGAGGGCGATTTCTTTGGTGAGATCGGAGTCGTCATGGAAGTCGAACGTACACGCAGTGTGAAGGCAGAGTGTATGGCCGAACTCTGCGTTCTCGCTCGAGACGGCTTTGATAAAATCCTGGTCGAGTTTCCCGAGTTTGCGACGGCTATGAAGAAGCTCATCGTGAAGCGCGTGGGTGAGATGTGGAAGGACGACGGACCTGAGCGTATGGAGAAAATGACTGCGCTGGCTGACGCCAAGATGAAGAAAACTATCCAAACCTACAAGAACATGGACAAGTTGCGGAACAAGACACGAGTCCTGGCAACTTTCCGTCCGCGGTTGTCGAATATCCTCAGTCCACCGAATTTGCTCAGTCCACCGGTAGTTCGAGATGAAATCGTGGCTGCTGCTGCCGCTGCTGCTGCCTCTGTCACTGCCGAGGAGAATTCGTCGTCACTGAACCCCATTACGGAAGACTCAGCTGACGAGAGTAAAATATCTTCGAGCGATCGATTCGATTCAAGTTCGGTTAGAACTGCCGGTGGCAGCAACTTCGTTGGACGACCAACCTCCTCTTCTAACGGGGCTGCTAGGGGTCTGCTGGGGTTAACCGATCGAAGATCGCAACGCAACTTGATTCCTACGGCGCCATCGATCGAGACTTCGCTGCAATTGAAGCAGCTTGAGAGTCAAATGCTCTTGGTCGAGAAGAAGATGGAGGTCAGGATGAACGATCTCGACCAGAAGCTGGAGCAGATCCTGCATCACTTGGTACCGGCCAAGGCTCCTGCGCTGCCTCCCATTGTCTCGCCACCCGTCACCTTGAGGCGAGACACTCCGTTCCAATAATCCTCACCGCAAATACACAACAAATGCCTAACAGAGAAGCGATAGTTGAAGTTGCCTGCACGCGAGTCATGAGCAGCGGAGACTCATTTGGCAGTGTGAAGATGACTGGGGGTGCATAAGGACGGCGTTTGCCTCCGTCTCAAATCCCAAGCTCGCAGCGTACCGCCGATCTTGGGACAGTCGCAAACACCAGCACCCCGCGTTGTGGACAGCGGTGGTCAATTTTTCGCCGGTTATCGAACGCGAGGATGACAAATGCAGACCAAATTCAGGGAGATCACGTAATGGAGATCACTATTATACTGCCAGAGTCAATCGTATACCACGCAGTGACAACGGTGACGCAATCTGCTGCGCCACAAACAGCATTGTGGTCAGCGGCGGCGAGCCACAAGACCACAAGACACTCGGCTTTCTGACGAGTAGAAATGCGCAGTATACCTCCAAACGGACGTTGTCCGTTGGTCTCAGCTCGAGACTCTCAAGCCAAGAGTCTCAACAGGATGCAGCTTTTTCGGCCTGATACGGAGCCCAGATTGTCTCCGCCTGCAACTGAACGTCCGTAAGCTTAGGCTGCCTCCACTGCAAAGTGGCGTTGCACTTGGTGATGACGACTGGTACATCTGGCAACAAGTCAAACATTGTTGACTTCCGCTCGCTCGCTCGTGGTGGTTGCTCGCTCGATTGTGCTGTCTCTTCCTTTTGGTGTCGCAGTCAGTGCATAGTCCGATCGGGTTCTCGGATTTTCAAACGCATACGTCAGCCGCTGGCTATCTGCGATAAACTGACCCGGAGCGGCCACGCGGGGCTGTTGCAGGGCGTTTTTGCCGAAGGTTTCGTCCAGCAGCAACGACTACCAGTAGCGTAGCGCAATTGCAGCCAAATATCAAGCACAGTTTCGTGTCAATTTTGTGCCAGCATCTATTTCTGTAATTTCCCGAACAGACGAGCCGGTAGGGCTGCGTTTCGAGCGGTTTTATTTTGGTGTACAAGTTGTGTCCATACAACTGCCAAGTCTTTTAGCCGTCTTGAAATGATCGCGGCCCCCGCGACAAGCAGTTCGGCCCCGGCTTTAGCGCTAGCGTTTCTCCTGCCTCTGCCGAATTTTCGCCCACTGGGGCGAGCTCATTCTGCTATCCGCGACTGCAGGAGAGAGACAAACACTCCTGGCCTCCCCAGATGCACCGCCAGCGGATCACTCTCTTCTCAGCCGAGGAAGCGGACGCCATGGCCCTCCGCGAACGCTCCAGCCTTATGATGAGCTCCGGCCGCAGCGGCCGCTTCGACAAGCGCGCGCAGTCGTACAGCATGCGCCCCAGTATGACGGTCTACGGCCAAGAGAACGAGGACTACTTCGACGGCTCGGCCAGCTACTCGTCCGTGAGCGGCACCGGGAGCGCCGCCCCCAACCGCACGCGCCTCAGCGTGTCTCCAGACCTCAGCTGCGCCTTCGAAGACATCTTCGAGACGGACTGGGAAGGCTACATCTGGAAACAGGGACACGTCGTGCGCTCGTGGCGGTACCGCTACGCTGTTCTCTCCGGCACCACCTTCTCCTACTATGTGAGCAAAGACGTGGCCAAGACGGACACGGAGAAGTTCCGCGGCCGCGTGACTGTAACGGGCGCGTCGAGAGACCCCAACCGCAACAACGGAGTACTCATCACCACGACCATCAACAAGGTCTTCGCCATGTACACGCGCTCGAGCATCGAGTGTGAGATCTGGATCAAGATGCTGCAGCAAGCTGTGCAGAACGGTAACAACCAGAAACCCGGACAGAGCTTCAGTGGAACTTCGAACGGACGCGACTCGGACCTGCAGAGCGCGCGTACGAGTCAGTGGAACCCCGCAGCCAGCGGTAATATGCCCTTCTCCACGGGAAATATGATGTCACAGACGGTGCGGTCGTCGGGTGACTGGAAGGCGCGCAATTTGGCCACAATCAAGCAGTTCTACTCCATGTGGACGACGCAGTTCCTGGAACAGACGGGCGTGGACGACTCGGCGGCCAACCTCATCTCTCTCTTCCCCATCTGTTCACCGGAGATGATCGTGTCGGTGAGCTACCCGTGCGAGTTCTTGCCCTCTACCAAGTTTTATGGTCGAGAGGGACTGGTGGACGTCGTGCTGGGCTTCTCAAGGTTTGTGCTCTTCAAACGCTTCGCCGTGTCGCGCTATATGACGACGAAGCAGCCTAATGTGCTGCAGGTGCTAGCTGCCGGTACCATCTGGAACAAGTCGCTCAAGCGCGAGTTTACTTTCACTACACGGGACGAGATCCAGCTGAGCCCTGGCGGCCGCGTGCTGAACCTCCAGATGCAGATTGAAGTGGACATTGCTGCGTTCCAGATGTCCGACGCTGAAAGGAAGGCGGCCAAGGCGGAGCGCGCGTTCCAGGCTTCCACTTCGAAACGTGTGCTGTCTCTCTCGATCCAGCATTTCCACGTGAACCGTGTTCTGGGCAAGGGTACTTTCGGAACTGTTGTGCTCGCAGAGCGCAAGAACACGGGCGAGATCTTCGCTGTCAAGATTTTGGAGAAGAGCTCCATGTCGAACTACGACAAGCTGCGCACGAAGACGGAGATGAGAATCCTGCGCGACGTGCACCACCCTTTCATTGCGCCGCTGCGGTTTTCGTTCCAGAGCCAGTCTCGTGTCTTCCTGGGTATGGAATACTACCCGGGTGGCAGTTTGTACACACATATGAACCGCTTCTCCAACAACAAGGAGCACCGTGTGAAGATCCCTCTGGACATGGACCGCGTGAAGTTCTACGCGGCTCAGATTGTGCTGGCCCTGTCGCATCTGCACGCCTGCGATATCGTGTACCGCGACTTGAAGCCTGACAACATCATGATCGACGTGGAAGGCAACGTGGCGCTGGTGGACTTTGGTCTCTCCAAAACGAACGTGAACCAGATGTCGGGTGCGCGCACCATGGCAGGATCTCCCGCGTACACTGCCCCTGAGCTGCTGAAGCCGAAGCGCTCGCGTGACTACGGCAAGGCAGTGGACTGGTGGTGTCTGGGTATCTTGCTGTACGAGATGTTGCTTGCCAAGCGTCCGTTCCATCATCTGAACGTGTCCGTGCTGTACAAGCTCATCGAGAAGGAGCCGGTGAAGTTCCCGTCCAAGTGTGGCATCCACCCGGACGCTCGCAGTCTTATCCTGGGACTACTCGAGAAGGATCCAAACAAACGTCTTGGTGCCCACCAGACTAGTGACATCCTCACGCACCCATTCTTCAAGGACATTCGGTGGAACATGGTCTTGCGCAAGAGGATCACTCCGCCGTGGGTGCCTGCGCCCATGTCCATGGAGGAGGAGCGCATGAAGAGCCCAGACATAAACTTCGACAAGTACCTGGCTTCGAAGACGGCGTCCACGGGCAATATCTTCAGCATCATCTTCCCATGGAAGACCCCCGCTCGCGTCACCGTCGAGCACGATCCGAAATGGACTACGACTCCTTTGGCAAGTTCAGCTATGTGAGCGACACGACCAACTCGTTCCTTGTGGACGAAGACGAGATGCTGGACGCTGCCTTCACGGGCCGTCGCAGCATCCAACTGCATACCTTGGCAGGCGAAGCCTGAAACCAACCACTGAACAAAAAGACTGCGCCGTAGTTAGCAGATCCAAGTAGAACACTACTAAAGGTAAATTATTTTGTGACTCCGTATTTCATCTCCGTCTTCTCCGTTTGCGCTCTTGCGCCTTCGTGCTCGAGCTCCATAAGCGAAGGTGCAGACTACAAAGCGCTGGATGGAACGCGCGTTCAAATTCATGGTCCAGCAACTCTCACTTGCCATCCTTCAGACACATCACTGCCGCGTTGCGTCCGCAGGCCCCCATGACGCCGCCGCCAGGATGCGTGCCAGCTGAACAAAAATAAAGTCCATCAATTGGCGACCTGTAGCTCGAATAACCGGCCATCGGTCTCATCCAGAAGAGCTGACCAAAACAGTGATTCACGTGTTAGAGTTGGCTGATGATTCCATTGAGGCTAAGGGTATGAAAGCACCTGGTCTAAGCCCATGGCTCCGTGAAAGATATTTCCTTTTGGAAGCGAGAATATTTGCTCAAGGTCAGGAGGCTGCACGCATTACAGACAAATGAGCATAAACCAATTACGAGATGAAGGGCACGACGCACCGTGAGAATCTCATAGTCGAGAATCGATTTCGTGAAGCCAGGGGCATATTCCTCAATCACGGAGAAAACTTGGTTCGCAAAACGTTCCTTCTTCCCTGGTTCACTCCATTTTCCATCCTAACAACAATTTTACGTTAGTCTTCGCCGCCAGGGCCACCACGACAGATAGTTATCATGTTTACCTTTGGCTCGTATGGGGTGTACTGCACAAAAAGAAGAGCGATGTGTTTTCCTGTTTGGCATTGGCAGAACTATAGGTAAGCTTCAACGACCTAGAAAATCGCATCGCTGTTACTTTTTACCTGGTGGGGCAATGGTCGGGTCTAACGACGTCGGGATGTTCATCTCGATTATCGGCCTTTAGAGGAGATTCCATGTTGAACGTCCAAGAAGGCATCTTCGATCTGCTCAAAAAGGATTCGTAGTTTAGGTGGATACACGGATAAGTGTGATTCGCCACACAGAAGTGCAATACCTGTTGCACTGCGTCCTCGAAATGAATCGTGCCGTAATGGTTGGGCATTGGTGTGTTTCCATCTCCCGTATTGGGGAAGCAGGAAAACTCGGCAACTGATCAAGAGCCACATTGATCTGGCAAACAAAAAGTTTAGCTGAAGTATTTAGCCCACAGCAGCTGAGAAATGATGAGTGGTTACCTTGGTTGACGCAGATTCACTGTTCCAGTTTCGCTTGAAATGTGTGATCACCTCTTCTGGGAGTTCTTTTATCAAGCAGGTCCAACATCGTTGTGACTGGGCTTGCATTCGACAAGATGCAGTCGGATTCGATAAAAGTTCCATTCTCAAGAGAAACCCCTCGAGCTTTGCCATCCTGCACACTGATCGACCTCACGGGAGTACTAACATGGATCTCAGCACCCGCTTCAGTGGCCGCCTTCTGAATGGCCTGCGAAACCACGCCCATTCCGCCTTTTACATGGCCCCAAGCGCCCTTGATGCCGTTCACTTCTCCCATAACATGATGGAAAAGAATGTATGCTGATCCGGGAGTTGATGGGGAAACCTTTGTAGCTCAAATAAAAATATCAACATCAGAGAATGACAGCTTGCCATTCCAAGCCACATCATAGTTCACCTTTGCGCCGATAATGGCATCCGTAGCGAGTGTGGCCTTAAGCACGTCCGACTCGAACCACTTGTCAAGGATTTTGGTCGCAGGTGCTGCCATGAATTCTGCAAAAGTTGTCAAATCGGATCCGAGTTTACCGAAGCGGTAACCCAAGCGGGTCATAGCTTTCACCGCATCCACACGCCGACTACAGTATTGTGAGCAATCAAATGACGTTATACACGCTTGCACCTTTCACCTTACAGGCAAAATATCTCACCTAAGAGGAATATTGGAGTCGAATGCTGCGTGCAGGTCAGGTGGGGGCTAATACCACGCGGGCGGCGAGATCAACAATATGAGAATGCAAGACTGACCAAAAGATGCAACTGATAAGTTACCAACCTCGTCGAGCATAGGTACGAAGAAGTCCACCATTTCCTGCAGCACGAAAGTGTGTTCAGAGTTTGAGCCACCGAGCAGTACTTGCAAAAGCACGAAAAACAGCACCTCTAGCATCTTGTTGTACGCAGGATAGGCTCGTGCGTCTGCTGTCGAAAACTGAGCTGCTCAGATCAAAGTCCACACAACCGTCTTCTACATCAGCTTAACCATTCACGATGACACTGAATATCACTCCTTACCGATGCTAGCTTGCGTTTGCTGCATGTCACTCCCGAGAATGAGACTCCGCCCGTCACGCGTCGGCGTGAACGACGCCGGGTCCCGAACGAAAACTACAGCACGGTGTAAAGTGAGACTCGTTTCATGACAGCAACAACAGCGCTTACCTTCCAGCCCGTGTCTGTGCAAATCCAAGTCCTTGATAATCTGTGGTCGGAAGAGCGAGAACACGTACGAAGCTCGCGAGAACTTGAACCCGGGGAAAACCTCCTCCGTCACCGCTGCTCCGCCGACCAGATGCCTCTTTTCCAGCACGCACACACTCTTCCCTGCCTGAGCCACCAGCGTCACTTCCCCACCTAACTACAAACTTCGTTCCGCACAGAAAGCGCGTCACTGACCTTCGCCAGGTACGCGGCAGCTACGAGTCCATTGTGGCCCCTCCGACGACGATGGCGTCCCTGGATACAGTGATACACTTTATGAGCCCCCGACAAGCATAACACAGCGTCGATCCCTCCCTAGACCCCACCACTTCTTCCGCAAGAGCGACACGGCCTTCATCAGAAGCCTTCTGCGTCCTACGTGGCAGAATGCGGAATGGCGATGTGCAATCAACTTCAACATGAGAGTGATGGTCGCGGGTTTGACCCGCCAGCACGTTGAAGCTACCGCATTATCGTTTTGGCATGTTCGAGGTGCAGGTCGTGCGCCAACGAAGGACAAGCGGGGCCCAGGGCGGGCTGCAAGCACTGCGAAGGCGCTTCAGTATGGATGTGGGCGTGCGGAGCTTGAAGGTCTTCGTAGGACCGCCGACAGTTTCGATTGAGCGACGTCAAAGCGTGGTCAGCATCGCCCAGAATCGCATCAAGAGCGTGCGGGTTCGAGGAAGACTACTCCGTGTTGTTGTAGACAACGGGGACAACTTGACGTAATGAAACTACTTAGTATGGTGGCAAGAAGTGTTGTGCTAACCTGCTGCAATCCATGCAGCGTTCGTCTGACGGATCAGGAGGAGGCTCTACGAGCTGCTGAAGTCATGATGGAGATCTGGGGTACGCTTAATGCTGATTCTACATGGTTACTAGATTATATTGACGAGGTTCATGGTCAGATATTGACCCTCTCGTGGAAGATGCAGAGGCACTTGCTGCTGAGACGACAGACTGCGGCGTGGAAGAGCATGTGAACCACTACACGGACAACCCGGTTTTCAGGCAATTGGTGCACGATATGCATGACCAGATCGACGCAGTTCTGGGCGATGATGGCGTGATTTACGCCGCTCGCGTCTGATGACAAGTCAAGGCAAAGAGGTGCTGGGGTTGAATTTCATTCTTACATTTTTGTGCCGGAAGTCTGAATATGCACATGGTACACTCGGGTTTGACGCACTCTCTGGTACTAGGAGTCGTTCTCCTGGGTGCTATGCTCCATTAAGCGAGCCTTTACAGCGTTCAGGATGGAGAGCATCGCACTAGATTCCTCGAGGTCTTGTCGAACAACCGCAACTTGCAGCATTACGGGGAGATGCATGATGGCGTCTTCTTCTTCTGCTGCTGCCGTGTCTCCATAGTTCATTTTGTGATAATTGAGCGCGGCATCGCGGTATTTTTCGTAGAGCTCGAGGCTCTCGGGGTCTTCGAAGCCGTACGAAGCAACCGAGCGTGTCTGTTCTCCGCTGCCACCACCAACGCCTGCATTCGTAGCCGCGTTCTCTTGACACATCCGTTCATGCGCCTCTCGGATCTCCTCCTCTTCCACCCCATACGCCAACGCAAGGATCAAGAAGACCGAATACTTCCGTTTGAGATGGTCAGCGAAGAAGTTAAGCACCTCGGATGCCATGGGGCTCTTCCTTCCGTCAAGTTTCTCGATTTCTCGCCTACAGTTGGACGAGAATAATTCGTGTACGCGACTTACCTTCTCGTACACCAACAGAGCCATTGCTGGGTGGGTGACTTGAGCGACCAATTTCTCCATCGCCAGTATCCGCCGGATCTCAGACTCGGCCTTTTCCTTCTCACCAGAGAGAACTCGGTGGCACCAGATTTCACTTTGAAGAAGAGTCACCTTCGAGTCCTGTCCTGGAGACACCCAGCTCCTTTTCATTGCTCGTGGCGACGTAGAATCCGTGTCGTCTTTGCTTTGGTTGCTGCGTGATTTGATTGTGTGCGTTTCTCGTTTGAGTGTCAGGATGTGACGAATTGCCTTTGTCCACAACTCGAACGTATTCTGGTTGTAGGAGCCGAACTCCAAAATGCTGTGAGTGCTCGTGTTCGGATTGTTCACAGCAAGCTTGTCCGCTTTACTGGCCGAGGACACAACCAAGCTTTGTCGGAGTTCTTCATTTAACCACTTCGCACCACGATAATGTTAGTGAATGCATATCAGCGACAAGGTTCGTAAAGCAAATATTACCTCGTCGAGCTTGTCGGTTTCTAAAAGTTTACGACGGAAAAGTCGCAAGCTACCGTCGGTGTCGTGCAGCGACGTGTACCCGTCGACCACGTCGACCTTCATGTCCCCAAGCAGCATCATGTGGTGCAGCTCAAGCACCTAAAACAGAACGAGAGTGCAAAAGGAGAATAAGCCGCCTAGTAGTAATGCACGTAACCTTGAACCAAAAAGCCCACCTTATCCGGTTTGAGTCCTTGCTCCCACCGTTCGCGACTGGTGAACATCAGAATGCTGTCTTCCTGCAGCGACACGAAGTAGGGCACCCATCCACTGATGAAGAACATATTGCGTTCCAGCACCAGCAACGTGTCGTTCAGCGTTTGCTACTCAATTGTCCCAACGAGCGAGAACAATGACAACACGTTAGTCTCTTCAGAAGCGCACCAGCAGCAACACAGAAGACCCACTTTGTAGATGATAGCGGTTTTGGCCCGCCCCAAGCTTTTAGGCGTCCACGGCGTCTCTCGCGACGTCTTGTCGTCCAGGATAATGGACGCGTTGTTCCCGTCGTGGGTCAGCGCGTCCCTGGTACTCCGCCCCTTGCCAAACAGCGTCTTCAGCAGCGTCGGTGGAGTTTTGCGGTACAGGTTCTCCTCTCCAGCATCAGCAGGCTCGTTCATAGTGTATCACCAAATTCAGCAGCGACGGGCAGCTCAATTGTGACCTCTCCGCCGCCTCTTCCACGGAAATGACCAAAGCCGTAAACAAAAAACGTATTTAGTATTTACGTAGTACAAACGTTTTTACCACCACAGTTAGGGTTGAAGAAACGCATTCCGTAATGCAACATTCACACACAATCGAATCATTAGGCGCATCTGCGAACGTTTAGGCTGGCTGCAACCTGGTCGGTGTCCAGGGCCAATAAATGCGACGCACCATGAGCGAACGTCACGGCGGCGCCAGAAACCCTCGAACGGGTGCGTTGACGCGTCCAGGGATGCCGCGACGCCGGTCCAAAGACGACCTCCTCATGCACATGCCGTCGTCCGCTTACGACCAGCTGCGCGTGAGCGGCTTCCAGCCCGTGCGACTCGGCAGTTGGCACCGCTATCGCTCACCGTCCCAGGAGTTCGACGACGTGTTCAGAGCGGACGCGTCGTCCATTGCGCGAGAGCCTGCGGTACGTTCGTCCACGGTCTCCGTAAACGGAGCTGCTCGTGAATTGGGTGCAAAACTGACGGTGGTTGGTGGTTCCTGCAGCATTTTGACGTGGGTATCAAGACCAAGCAGATATTGACACCTACAGTCTGTCGTGCACGGAAGACCAAGATCATTTGTGCCATTGGCCCCTCGTCGTGGTCCGTTGACATGTTGGGTGAGCGAGTGGTGGACAGTTGCAATTTGCTGCGACTTGAGCTGAACGGTGATTTTTGTCATTTGTTGTTGTTGATTTTGTAGGCCAACTTTTGGACGCTGGGATGAATGTTGCGAGACTGAACTTCTCCCACGGCGATCACGCACTGCACAAACGGAGTTTGTCGAATTTGAGAGAGGCGATGGCTGCACGACCCGGCTGTCATTGTGCAGTGCTGTTGGACACCAAAGGACCGGAAATCCGGAGCGGGTTCCTGAAGGGGCATGATCCTGTCCAGCTGAAGGTTGATTTACAAGGTTGGCGTGTTTTTTTGGATTGGTAGCTAAGTTGTTTGGATTGGAAAACAGGCTGGGCAAACGCTGGAGATCACGACGGATTATGGCGTTAAAGGTGACGCTTCTCGCATTGCATGTACGTACGAGCAGCTACCAACATCGGTTTCAGTGGGCTCCAAGATCTTGTGCGACGATGGAAGCCTCGTGATGACGGTGCTGGAATGCCTATCGGAAAGCATCATTGTGCAAGTACATAACGACCATCTTCTTGAGGAGAAGAAGAACATTAACTTGCCAGGTTGGTTGCTGCTACATGCTCTGTTTTTGGAGACCTTGAACTCATTTTACCGTGTGTATGTGCAGGAGCGGCTATTCAGATACCGGGTATTACGGAGAAGGACGAGGACGATCTGCTAAATTTCGCTATCCCTAATGGAGTGGACATCGTCTCGGGGTCCTTCGTGCGATCGGCAGACAATGTGCGCGCAATCCGAGATTGTCTAGGCGAAGCTGGTCGACACATCCGCGTACACGCGAAGATCGAGAGTCAGGAAGCGTTAATGAACATCGATGAGATCATCGCCGAGGCTGATGGTATCCACGTGAGTCGTGGCGACCTTGGCATGGAGTTATCACCCGAAAGGGTGTTTTTGGCGCAAAAGATGATTATCGGCAAGGCCAACCGTGCTGGCAAACCCGTAGTCACCTCGACACAAATGCTGCAGTCTATGACAAAGAAGCGAATTCCGTCCAACGCTGAATGTACAGATGTGGCAAACGCAGTGCTGGACGGAACCGATGCAATGATGTTGTCCGCAGAAACCGCTAAAGGTTTGTACCCGAAGGAGGCTGTGGAATTCATGTCGAAAATCTGCGTCGAGGCGGAAGGAGCACTTGATTATGCGGAGGTTTATCGTTTGCATCGGGCAGCGAACAGTAAAAACGTCAGCATGTGCGAATCGGTCGCTAGTTCCGCCGTCGAGATTTCACTCGACATGAACGTGAAGCTCATCATTTCAATCACCGATACCGGTGCCAGCACGATGTTACTGGCAAAGTATCGCTCCAAAGCCAATATATTGGCTGTCACTTCCTCCACACTTACGGCGCGCCAGCTCTCGGGCGTTTCCAGGTAAATAAATTCAGTGTGCGGTCTAGCTGTAATTGCGTGCTAACTTGCTCGTGTTTCTGTAGGGGGTATCAGCGCTGCTAGTGGAGACGATGGAAGGAGTAGATGACCTTACGCTGAAAGCCATCGCGCATGCGAAGGATCGGGGTTTAATTACGAGCGGCGACATTGTCATTTTGGTTCACGGGCTGGATGATTCTGTGTCCAAGACTACAAACGTGGTGAAGGTGATCGAGGTAGGCAAGCAGGGCTATTCGAGCCCCAAGCACAGCTTCTTCGCGGGAATTCACATACCTTGTACTTAATTGAACGCCAGCTCTGGAAGTTTTTGCTCTTCCATCCAATTTGCATGAAAACGGATCAAGTCGAAGTCTGTGGTGACAAAATCAAATCTGGCTTGGTCCTCGAGGTGAACCAAACCGGTCTATGGGATCTAATATTCTATTCGTGCGGTGTACGCGGGATTGGAATACGTAAGAAGTCGGATGCAGGTACAACTGCTCGTCGTCCGAACGATTCCTGGGCCTCCAGTGCGAGGTGAAGAGTTGTGCGAGTGTTGAAGTCGACGGACCAGTGCCGGAAGCGATGGCTGAAGTGCGTCAATGCGAGCAATGACGCGTTCATCTTCTTGGCTGCGAATCCTGCCATACGAGCAGTTGAGTGGCCTCGTTGTACCGCCTGAAAAAGAAAACGAGATCATAAGCCAAAAGTTGATAATTTTGTACGCACGTCGTAGGATTCTTACTTGCTTCACCATTACATGGCTAAGTGTCGCTTCATGAACCAAAACCTGTCAAAATAATGATAGAATCACCAGTAAATCAGATAGTGGCTTGCCAATACACAATTCATCCATAGACTTACGTCGCAGTTCTGAGCGATGTCAAACATTCGAGAGGAATCAGCGGAATCACCGAGAATGGCCACCTTACGTCCACGAGCTGTTGGCCCAGTCACCTGCAAACATTATACATGAGTCCAATTAGGAAGGCGTTCATGTAGTATAACAATGTGATCGTTCACGAACCTCGGATGCGTGAAGCATTTCACCGTTGGGTAGCTCTACACTTCCACCAAGCTTGAGAATACCATATTTCGGTCCAGGCGGTAGTCCACGCGCTTTTAGTGCATCCATATTGAGTTTACCAGGAACCTGATACTCCTCAACGACATACCTGAGATTTTTAAACAATTTCCAGTAAGATATTACTCCTCATAAACAGCTTAAAAAGTAATTCGTACCCAAAACTCGTAACCGTGTGCTTCAACGTCGCCGCTTTCACAACCAGCTTGCCATCATCCAGCACGTTCCAGACGTCGCCATTTCCGTCCGACTCTGCATGAATCCATTTCCGTGTAATACTCGGATGACTGGGAGCATCGCGCATGAATTTCTCATGTTTCGATGTCTTGTCCAGCATTTCAGGACTCACGAGCTCGTGCACCGTAACTTTCAAGTTCGTGAGCCTCGTGCTGCTCGTGGATATGGCCGTGTTCAAGTAGGCGAAGAGCCCCAATGGTCCGTACACGTCAATAGGCCTCGGTGCCTTCTCCTTCGTGTGCGGGTCCTTGTACTCTGCGTTGTGGTTGTCCAGCGTGCACAAAATCCCTGGCAGTCCGTACAGATGATCTCCGTGCAAGTGCGTCACGAAAAACTTGGTGGTGAGCGGTACACGCACGACGCTCTTGATGAGTTGTCTCAGACTCCCTTCTGCACAGTCGAACATCCAATTGCTGCGAGCCAAGCGCAGACAGACGCCCGTGGGGTTGCGTCGCACCGACGGAGAGCCGGCGCCGGTGCCTAAGAACAGCAACTCGAAGCCCGTGAACGGCATCTGCGGCGGCGGTACGAACAGCGTGTTGCAGCTGCGCATGAGCACGCTCTTGAGCAGCGCCTGGCGCTCGCTGATACGCGCCAATGGGGCCGTGCGCCACGCCGCGCGAGCCACCAGCTTGGCCGCCATCACTAATCGAATTGACGCGCAAATGGACAATAATTGAGTTGGTGTGGTGTACGTAAGTGACGTTTTGTACGTAATATATGTGATGCACGTAGTTAATTTATTTTTTCGCGGGAAAAGGTCAAAATTGCAATTTTCCAGTTGGAAGGCGATGGGCGATGTCGATGCGGACCCGCACGGCTCGGACGAGTTCGTGGACGGCTCCATCTTCCGCGTCAAGCTGCACAACTTCCTCACGTACTCCGACGCCGAGTTCTTCCCTGGCCCGCGCCTGAATCTGATTCTCGGACCCAACGGGACGGGCAAGAGCTCCATCGTCTGCGCACTTTGCGTCGGCTTGGCGGGCAGCACGCGCGTACGTAATTTATTTTTAGTGTTTTAGTCGGACTATAAATTTCTTATTTGAGTACTGATCCATTCCTTATTTGTGATTGTGATGTTGTGTAGCTGCTGGGCCGAGCGGACAAGGTGGGCCAGTTTGTGCGCCACGAGAAAGAGAGCGGCTACACGGAGATCGAGCTGTTCTTCGAGGGAGGCAACAAGGTCATTCGACGCAACATCTTCCGGGACAACAAGAGCACGTGGCAGGTGAACGGCCGGGACTCGACGCTCAAGAACGTGGGCGGCATCATGGAGGCGGCCAAGATCCAGATCGACAACCTGTGCCAGTTCCTGCCGCAGGATAAAGTGGGCGAGTTCTCGCGCATGAACCCCGTGCAGCTGCTCAAGGCCACCGAGAACGCCATCACGGACAGCGACCTGGCCGACAAACACGACGAGATCATTGAGCTGCAGAACAGCATGTCGGACAAAGGACGGGTAGGCTGTTCGGCACTGGGTGTGGTACAATGTTCCACTGCTGACAGATGATTGGGATGTAGGAACTGGAACATGCGCGTGCAGCGCTTGAGCTGAAGATGAGTGAGAACGCGCAACGGCAGAAGGATGTGGAGCGAATTGAAGACTACGAAGCGCGCAAGGAAGAGGTACGTGCTAGAGTTGTTTGTATTGGTGGTTGGGCGATTATGACTTTTGTTGTTTGCTGCGACGGATTTTTGTAGACTGAAGTGATGGAGAAAAAGTGTCTGTGGCTCACATTTGAGGAAGTGAAGAACGAGGTCGAGGAATTGAAGCTCGAAAAGCGACGCTGTAAAGATGCAGTCATGGTGAGCGAGCGTTTCATGATAGTGTGTTGTGCTTTTGCAGCGGAAACTGATTGCTTCGCCTACGTGGAAATCGTGATAGAACGAACGCCAGGAGAAAATCGCGCCTCTCGTAGAATTGCTTCAGAAAGAGAAGATTCAGCTGGCGGATGTGAAAAAGAGTATGCATCCACTTGTAGTAAGAATGTGTCCCCGGTAGCGTGCTAACTATTGTTCGTCCACGTAGAAAAGCGGAGGTCGACAACGACAAGCGTCAACTCCTTGAAAAGATCAGACAGGAGAAGAAACACGTACGGCGATCGAGCTCTGTTGTTTATTTGACGGTTGCAAATAGCCATTTAACGCTTGATCATTGTAGATCGATACCATGGAGAGTGCTCAAAGCCAAACCCAGTCCGACGTGAAGGAGCTTCGCAACCAACACAACTCCACTCGCCGAAAACTTGAGCGTCTGGAGCGCGATGTAAATGAGGTTGGTATTATTTGCTCGTACAAAGGAGCTTTTTATATGGTTTCTGCTGCAATTGCTAATATCGTCGTTTTTGCGTTGGCTTGTCATTTTCTAGTTGCGGGAGGAGCGCCAGGGAATGGCTGACGGTAACGATATGAAAGCAGAAAAGGAACGATTGGAGAAACAACAACGCCCGAAGGACATGGAGGTGCAACAATGGCCTAAGCTTATCTGAAAATGAGAAGGTTTATAACCGCTGATGTTGTTGCTGTTACGTCCCCAGGAAATGGAAATCCGCAGTAAAAGAGAAGCACTTGCGCGAGAACTAACCTTCATCGACACTGAGCAGAGGAAGGTGGCTGGTAAGCTGAAATACCTCGACAACGAGAATGAACAGCGAAGATTGGCGCTTCAGAGGGCGGACCCGGATTGCATTCGAGCTGCGGAGTGGGTTAAGAACAACAAACACAAACTTAAAAAAGGGTGTGGGGGCCCATTGCACTCGAGGTAAGCAATTGCCAAATGTCAAGCACGAGTCTTTAAAGTTTACTGACTCATAGTGATTTTGCTATGGTGTGAAACAGATGAAGCTGAACGAACCGATCCACGCGAAATACGTCGAGGACACTCTTCCAAAGTGGCTTCTGGCAGCCCTGGTCACAGAATGCTATGATGATTACAACACTATTCTCCATGAGCTGAACAATGGTTCCGACCGCCGTATCAAGGCTTCGATTTTAAACGTGGAAGATGGCAAGTGCCACGGTATTCACCGACCATACTCAGCTGATCAGATACACGACTACCGTGACAGATATGGCATGATGGGTTTCCTGGATGAGGTACGTGGATTCGTTCTAAATAAATTGTTGGCTGGTAAAAACTGACTGGACATGTATTTGTGCGTCAGTTGGTGACCGCACCTGATATTGTGCATGAAGCTCTCCGTGCCCATGGAGGTCTCCATACCGTGATGGTTGGATCCCAAAAGACAGAAGACATTATTAATCGTGGTGGCCAAATTTTCTCTGAGATTGCGTCTCAAGACAGGAAGGCGGCCTTCGTCACCCCATACAAGAAATATGTGACCTCAGGTTCGTGATCACTCATAATTGCCCTCAAATCTCTTCGATCACATTAACAATTATTGTGCAGTGTCAAAGTATGGCAATCGTAACGTGACTACGCGTACGAACGATTTGCTAAATCCCCGATTGTTGGCGGCTTCTTCTTCCAACGAGGACGAAAAGACCGAACTGAAGAATATGCTGGATGAACTGCAAACCAGAGAGCTCGGTATCCAGCAAGAGGTGACATTGAGTTGCATGTTCATGAAGTGGTTCGATTCTCTTGCTAATGCAAAATGTGCATCGTTCTAGATTACTGATCTCAAAGAGGAAGAAAAGAAGTATGTCGAGGAGAAGAGAAAAGTTCAACAGCGTATCACCGAGATTCGCACTCAGCTGAAGACAATCATTCGTTTGGACGATAAAATCGCAGAAGGAGAAAACAAGATGTACTCTCTCAAGAGTGAGCTGGCGCAGGTAGGTGCTATTTGCAGTTGGCATTTTGATTTATGCCAAGAGATCCATGAGATGCTAACGTTTTCCTCCTTTCTTCTACAGGATGTGTCGAGTAAAGAAGAAGCTTTGACACGAAAGCTTAAAAACCAAGCGTCCAAGTAAGCCCTAGTACTTCGAAGTATTTTGGAAAGGGTTATGATAGCAGCCCTGTGCTGACCCATTTTGTGTGTATCATTACAGACAAGCACAGCAGATCAAACACTGCCTTGAGCTTACAAAAGATTTGTTCAAGG
This sequence comes from Phytophthora syringae, assembly GCA_012656105.1. Classification (NCBI taxonomy): domain Eukaryota; phylum Oomycota; class Peronosporomycetes; order Peronosporales; family Peronosporaceae; genus Phytophthora; species Phytophthora syringae. The sequence goes on from JAAKBD010000012.1 coordinate 413,941, forward strand.
CTTGTGCACGTGAGATGTGCCTATCCTTGCAGCTCGGCACACAACAAGTCCGCGTTGATTTCACGGAAAAATTCCTGAAGCAGACTGAATCCACACTCCGGTAAGTGTTTTTAGGCTTGTGGATATTTGAACATTGTACGATACGTACTGATGTTACATTTCTCAACAGTGAACTCAAGGAGGTTTACAAGCTTGCAAAAGAAAACCTCATGAATACTGCCAGGAAGGCAATGGAGTTGAAGCGCGAAGCAGAAGAAGAAGCTCCATGGGACACGTACGAAGATCGATTCAACCAACTTCCTGATGACTTGGACGAGCTACATGGAAGGATTGCAAACAACAAAGCAGCTCTAGATTGTTTCCAAGGTGATCGGAGTATTCGTGAACTTTACGAACGCGTCTGCGATGAAATCCGGGACGACGAGGCCCACCTGGCGGACCTTGATAGTTTTGTTACTCACGGAGAAGACAAAATCAACGGGATCAAGGTATGTTGTCTCAAATGTGTGGCGCTCGAAGCAAAACTCAACTCATGTAAATCTTCTGATGTGACAATAGGGAGAGTGGCATACGAAACTCAAGGAAGTGGTGGATCACATCGATGCCTCGTTCAAAGAGTTTTTCGAGGACATCGGTTGTGTCGGTGAAATCGTACTGGACGACGAGGACCAGGTAAGCAAATATTTCCGTTCCGACGCATACGAGTTGCTGCTGATCACACATTTTTATTTGTTTTTGTTTTTAATGTCTAGGATGTTGCAAAATGGGGCATTCAACGCCGAGCGCAGTTCCGCAAGAACACAAAATTGACGACTATGACCGCTGAGGAGCAGTCTGGAGGAGTACGTTGACGCTGATGCTAATGTTTTGCTCGATCTTACTAACAACACCGTTGTTTAGGAAAAATCCGTCGGTACTATTATGTACTTGATGGCTCTTCAAAGTCTGACCAAGTGCCCATTTCGGGTGGTTGACGAGATTAATCAGGGTATGGACGTGTACAACGAGCGGAAAGTATTCCAGCGTATCACCAAGTCGTCTTGCGGAAGCAAGCTGCCGCAATACTTCCTCATTACACCGAAGCTCATCACGGGGCTTTCGTACCATCGTGACACAAAGGTTATGGTGATTCTGAACGGGCCGTACAACATGATTCGGCAAGAGCTGTGGGACCCGGATCGCTTTATTGCTTGCGGCAGGCAGTCAAAGCGCAAAACGGGTGCAGTCGATGGTTCCTCGAAAAAGCGACTTCGAGCGTAAGATGGTATGTTGGATGACTACCGACAGCAGACGTCCGCATCAAGACGACAACGTTACATCTCGCAATGGCCCCAAGAAAGTAGTGCATGCTACTTCATGTACCGGTATGAAGAGCATTATAATAGTCAAGTGTTTTTTTCTTTTCACGCCCTTTGTTTCATTCCATCGTGCGAGTATGAACACTCCCTGCTTGACGCACCACGACCACTACGGAAGATAAAACCTTATCCGATACTCTACATGAAGTTGAATGCTGACTGTCCACCACTTAGGCGTGCGCCATCAGCACCAGGACCTGCTGCCATCCCTCCACTTCGAGGCGAGTTAGCGATGGCGAAGAGGTCTTTTCCAATGTGGCTCAGAGCCTTCGCGCGCTCATCTTGCTCCGGCTGCTGGTAATATTGTGGTTGCTGCTGAGCATAGGCTGGGTTGGATGATGAAGAGCTTCCCAATGTGTCAAAGCCATCCAGCAACTATCGGGCATTGACAGCAAAGCACATTGTTAATACTGAATAGAACACTCAAGCAAACGAGGATTGCAGACGTACCGAGATTTCTTGAGGGGGTGCAGGAGCTGGTGGCGGCTGAGAACGGATAGGAGATCCAAGAAGGTCGGCAGTACCCGGCACACTTTGCTCAACTGGGCCACCAGACGACGCAAGACTAAGCGAACCAAACCCAAGAAGATCCACTTCTTGCTGCGATTGCTGCACGCGGTTCTTCGTGGGGCTGCCACGCTGGGAGCGAGTGCTGCCCGAGCGCTTGCTGTTTGACTGGGAAGGGATCTGGTCTGCTTCATCTGCATAACCAAGAGCACGTAAAACCTGCAGCGTCTTCGATACTACGCTTGGTTTACCGTCCTTCCGCAACTGCAGCAAAAGTGCAGGCAATAGTTTTAGCAGAGCGGTCACAAATTAAGACAAACAATGCAGTACGAACCTCCTCAACCACTTCCACGTTTTCCTCGAAAAACTCCTGGTACGGCGCAGCACCAGGGAAGCCAGTAGCGCCAGCACTACGTGCAGACCTTTTAAGCGCACTTGCCAGGTATCATCTTCCAGCTTGTCGAGCAAAATGTCCCCAATAGTTTGCGCATCCAGCGTCTGCGCAAGGTCAACAAAGCGCTTCAGCCCGTCTGCAGGCGGTGCGCGCGAAAGTCCCGCGGGTGCACACAAGTTGTCAATCATTGTGCGCTCATAGTCCCTGCTGGTGTCACCTCCACCGGCCCCAGCATTTGGTTGGTAGTGGCCATGATCAATTACTTGTGGGCCAGCGCGCAGCTCGTCGTGGTCAGCCAGCGACGAAGCCATCGACTTGTCCATATTGCGGCGGTCCCATTTCTCAAGCGCAGCTGAGCCCATCTTTTCAGCACTTCCGCCTTCTTGCCGAGAGCCGTTGTCGGTGCATCACTGAGCGGCTGTCCGTTTACAGGGAGACCCATGCTACTAATGCGGTGGGTGTTACCGCTGAGCATGCGGTTCGAGTTATCACCGAAGGACGGAGGACCCCCAGATTGGTGACCCGAGAAGCCGCCACGCGCACTACCCCCATAGCGTTCGGGTTATACGAGTTCCCACCAGAAGGCCCAGCGCTGGCACCGCGGACTGCATTCGGGTTGTACGTGCCGCTGTTAAATCCTCCAAGCCCTGATGTCGCTCCCGTATTGCTAGTTCCAAAACCACCTGCCGGCTTGGGGAAATTAAGGGAGTGGCCCACCAGAACAGTGGGGCGGTTGTCTCGCCTTGTAGCGGGGTTGTAGCGCGGCTCATTGTCCGCGGCAGGGTCCTTCTTTTGATAGCCTGAGTTACTCCAGACACCGGCCCCGGAGGTCTTCGGAGCTGGCCCAGATCCACCGGAAGCCGACCACGAGGCAAAACCGCTAGCTTGCTGCTGCGGTGCGTTCTGTCCGTACCCACCAGCCTGTTGGCCGTAGCCGCTCGAGTTCCCGCCATTTTGGCCATATCTGTTGCTACCACCACCATAGCTGCCGTTGCTTCCACCAGACGAAGCGTTGTAGCCACCGGATGGAGCATTGTATCCTCCACCGGCAGGAGCATTATACCCACCACCACCAGAAGGAGCATTATACCCACCCCCAGAGGCGCCACTGTAGCCTCCAGACGGGGTATCCTGATACGGTGGCGGCCTAACGGACGATCCTGAAGCTTGCGGCTGTCCCCACGACCCACCAACGTTGGATTGCTGTCGTTCAGGCTGGCTATACGCTCCGTTGTCATTGCCATACGACGGCGCGTTCTCTCCTTGCTGCGGAGCCTGCCAGCTACTCGCGCCCTGAGGGGCATGTTGCTGCTGCTGTTGTTGCTGTTGAGGAGGCTCTTCGTTCCTTCGCGACAGGAATCCGTCGTTCAGACACACCAGCGCTTCCTACGGTGCCAAAACGACATGACGAGTGAGCATCTCGCCCCATCACAGGATAAAATTGCCAGTCAAATTGACCTGTGACGCCACGCGGATCCGGCGGTACTTCTCGTCTCCGTACACGGGGTCCGGAGGGCCCGAAAACTCTGCAGTCAAGAGAAGCAGCAGCGCACCAGTCTGTCAGCAGTCACTCTCCACGTCCCGTAAACAGCTCAGCACGTACGTAAATAAGCCGACAGCTCCTGCTCCTCCTCCCGAACCGCCTCCGTGAAGGCGGGGCCTCCTCTCGGATGCAAAACTACAGCAAGAACGCCGTCAATAACCCTCCGCCTGGCACGTGGAAGAGTTGACCCCCACCGAAATGATCTGCAGCGCCTTAAGCTTCACGTTTAAGTTGCTCTTGTTGAGACGCCCCAGCATAAAGTCGGCGATCTTCTCGGCGTCGCGCGCGCTGGCCTTGCTCGCGTCTGCAACGTAAGGAAAACACGTTAGCAAGTACACGAGGCGTTAAGTTGCAGCAAGAGCTTTACGCACTGGCGATCTCCTCCATGAGGTACACGGCCACGGGCCCGTCGTGCAGGCTCGTGGCCTCGGCCAACGTCTGCCGGTTCATCGTCTAAAGTCCCTCCTAGGTAGCGAGCGTTTTACGAAATGAACCGCCCCCGAAACGGCGGTACCTGTTTGATGGTACAAAGTCTTCGGAGATTCCGACCGTACATAAAAACCGTAAGTACGTATTCTATCCCTCTGTCCCGAATTTAACGATTCAAACCCGTAATTATCAAATCCAACATGACATTCACACATCCAACATGGAAGTCGACGACGGAGACCTGCGCGTAGAGGCCGTGGTGGTGGACTACTACATGAGCGCGCCGCTTCCAGCTAATGCCGTCGCGAAGCTCCCCGTCTCTCCTTGTTATGTACGTGCTCGAGAGGTCCCCGTCGTCCATATCTTCGGCGCTACACCCGCCGGACAAAAGGCTCTTGTTCACGTCCACGGCGTACGTTTTCCTGTGTTTACTGCGCTACTAGCGCGATTCATGCGTTAATTTCTTGTGTTTACGGGCAGATCTTCCCGTATTTCTACTTCCGAGCTGAAGGCGACGCCGATTTCGACGACCCGGAGCGTCTACGGACGCTTCTGCCTCGATTAGCGAAGGATCTGGAGGCTGCCAACGCCTCAAAGCAGCAGCAAAGACGCCAGACCAATGGAAACGCCAATACAGGATACAGTCCCAATAAAGTTGTAGCTAAGGTGAGTTGGTGCTGTGAAAAGGGGTGGCAATGAGCCTCTGACGCACTCGTTTTACTGCTAATTAGATGCTGGTCGTACAAGGCACGCCGTTCTACGGATACCACCCCAAGCCGAAGCTGTTTGTGCAGATTTTCCTGTACAATCCACGAGTTATTTCGTCGGTGGTGCAATTACTGGAGAGCGGCTGTGTTGGGGAGAGGAGATTTCAGCCTTATGAAGCCCACGTGCCGTTCCTGCTTCAGGTGTTTGCAGACTACAACATTGAAGGGATGAACAGCGTGGCGTTCAGCAGTGTGAAGGTAAGCGAGACGCTCGTTTGCAACTTGTGGATAATTCTTTGGTGGCGAGGTTGACCACGTATCTTAGTTCCGGTTTCCTCTTCCAGTGACACAGGAACATCTACAAGAGTCAGACGGGTACCGAGTTGTTGTACTTCCAGTCGTCCCAAAAGAGAAGATCAACGGTTTGGGTGAAAGTGGATCGCCATTGACAGGGAGGTGTGCGCCAGTCCCGAAAGATGCCAAACGGTGGTTTGATCGGCAGTCCAGCTGTGCGCTAGAGGCTGACGCTGCTGCTGCGTGCATTCTGAACCCCAAGCGATTTGAATCCCAGCAAAAGGCAGCGGGGGAACCGGAGAGCTACGCAATGTGCCGTCGCTAGCTGCTATTTGGGAGGTTTGTACAGCATTCTGTTAGTTACTGCAGCGGCTATGACATGCGCTAAATTATTTCTTGCAAATGGTAGGAAGAAAGGATACGACGCATTCAAAACGGAGATAGAGGGACACCAACAATGTCTTTGAGTCTTCAACGCAACGAAGATGCATCGAAAAGCTTATCGATGAGTGCTACTCCCGCGCAATCAGCATCGTCGCTGCTCTCACAGTCTTTTTCAAAAACAAGATGAAGGATTCTGTTGATGCTGTGATGGAGGAGTTAGCGAAGCAGTTGGAAGGAGAACCGACGGAAACTGGAGCTCTTCATCCGCTATCTGCAAGTGATGTAATGTCGTGTGGCAATTCAATTGCCGCTGAAAGTGAGTTTTCTTACAGCCAAGCCGGTTTGAATATTGACGAGAAACATGGCTCGGATCAGGTAAACCGCCTCCTATTCCATTTTTGTTAACAAGAACTTATCAACCAATTTTGTGTAGGAATCTGCTGAAGAAGATGAAGCGATTGTGAACATCCTACTTGCGATGCAAGATAAGGTTGGACCCGAGCATGAAGACACTGAATGGCATGGAAAAGAAGGACATGGTGGGTCCGACGAGAATCATGACGAAGAAATGATCATCAAGGGTGCCGATCACTTTGACGAAATCGATGATATCCTAGCATCGCAGCGTCTTATCGAAGAGCATATCGCGAGCCAAGACGCTGACTCACCAAAAGGAAACGGGTGGTGGAATGTTGCTGAACGTGAAACTCGACCAATGGCGAGTCCCCTTAGCAAGCTTGGAAGTCCTCGTCTGGTTATTCGTACTCCGCAGAGACGAGTTCATAAGGTTCGTATCTCATACAATTGCAGTGGTGCAGTACGTCCTGTATGCTAACAAAAAGTTATTACCTGAAGCCGTCTCCAAACGCTGCAAGAGGTATCCGCTTTGGTGTCAGTCCAGAGGATTTGCCCTTGGTTGGCGACATTGAGGATCTGTTGCCACCTCGGCCGCAAGAACCAATTCCCCTTACTCCTCACGAAGAATCGGACCCAGTGGATCATCTCCAACTATCACTAACGCCGCACCCTCGGCCACTCCAGAAAAGTCCTCGGATTCGGACACCAGCAGCTGGAAATGACCGTTTGTGGCTATTTAACCCCGAGCCTCCTTCATATTCCCAGATCATGTCATCGTCACAAAACCTCGGTGTTGGTCCGATCCAGGTTCGTGTCATCTGTAAGCAATGCTTCTTCATGCTTATACGCATTAATTAAATGTGTCGTAGTACCAACCTGCCTACTACAGCAAACCTGCCGATATCCCCGCGAAAGCCATGGTATTCGGCGGTAGAAAATTCGATTTTGCTCCACAGACTACGAGCAATCTACCAGAGTTCAATACGTCAGCAGCACGACAACTTCTAAATCCACTCGACAGCAGTGGAAACAGTGATCCACCTTGGTGTAAACTTTCCCAGCTGAAAACGCCCACTATCCCTCGAAACAGGGGTGACAAGGTACCAAGAGATGTTAGCTGTTTGTCCATGGATGTACTTCGTGGCTAACACTGCAATCTGATAGGTTCGTCGTCTACGAATGCCGGCACGGCTGCCGCCTGACGCTTCTGTTGTCCAAGATTGGGTGGCAACTGATGCTGTAAAGAGCAGTGCTCCTAGCAAGGTACGAGATTGAGCATGGCACTCGAATGTATGTGATGAGGTACTAAGATGTCATTTATCGATGTGGGTCAGGTACGACGCAAGCGTTCCCGGCCATCATTTACATCAACAGCGTCACCGTCGAGTAAACTGAGCGCTTCTACGGTTCAGTCGAACATCACGATTCTGTCTATCGAGATATTTGCAGCATCACGTGGTAGTATGTTGCCGAATCCTCTCCATGACCCAGTGAGTTTGATCTGCTACGCAGTGGAAGCGCAGGAGGGGCCGACAGATTCCAAGACAAAAGAACGAGGGTTTCTCTTGTTGAAGCTGGACGATATGGAGCAGGAAACAATCGGTAGCGTTGGTTTATGCGTGGACAGCAGTGACATATCAGTGACAATCTCTTCAAATGAACGCGAACTATTCCGCTCCCTGGAGTCGGTAGTAAAACGGTGGGATCCAGACTTCTTGGCAGGTTTTGAAGTGCAAAGGCATCGATCGGATACCTTGTCGATCGAGCATCGCAGATGGATGTGAGTATCTGTTTGCGTATGCTTATTCATTTGCAAATTATTGACTTAGTTTTACTGCACTTACAGATTAATCTCATCCAGTCGCTCTCTCGGCTTCCATCGACGCGGATTGATCCTCGAAATGCAACAACAGTTCAAGAACAGACAGGAGAGAGTGAAAACGGGCCTTCCATTGGTACAACTTGGGGAGTGAACAAGGCTGCCGGCATATGGATTCACGGACGATATATTTTGAATTTGTGGCGAATGACGCGCTCAGAGGTGTGTACAGATGATCAACTTGCATGAAATTTGTGTGAATTAGTGTTCGCTAACGCACTGACTTGAATTACAGCTCAAATTGTCCCGCTACGCCCTGGAAGATGTAGTGTGGGCTGTTTTAAAACGGACATACCCCGTGTACTCGGCTGAGAGATTGACGACGTGGTTTCGTGAGGGTGGTCAAATGCGCTGGAAGGTGATTCGTTACTGTCTGGATCAAGCAACACTCAATCTTGAAATCATATCCAAGATGCAACTGATTACAAGAACGAGGTATGTCCTCGTATTACTTTACAGCTTCTGTTGCTCACTCTGTTGTTTGTGAACATTGACTGTGCTGTAGCGAGATGGCTAGACTATTTGGGATCGACTTCTACTCCGTTCTGTCCCGAGGATCACAGTACCGGGTCGAAGCCGTCATGTTGCGCGTCACAAAGCGAAAGAATTTTCTCTTAGTGTCACCGAGCAGAAACCAAGTGGCTGGCCAGGCTCCGATGGAGTGTATTCCGCTGGTGATGGAACCTCACTCAAGCTTTTATCCCGACCCTGTGGTGGTCCTTGATTTTCAGGTGCGCTCGTGGTTATGACTGGCTTTACCCTGACCGTAGCTAACATGTTTGATTCTGCAGTCTCTTTACCCGTCACTTGTTATCGGGTATAATTTGTGCTATTCAACTTTACTGGGTCGTTTGAAAGACGGTTTGAATCCCGACCTAGAGACATCGCTTGGGGTGATGGACTTCGTCCCAAACGCTTCAGGGATGTTGAAGTGCAAAGACGATATTATCATTGCACCGAATGGCACGCTCTTCTGCCCTAAGAGCCATCGTCACGGTGTGCTGCCGCTCATACTCAACGAGATTTTGTCGACTCGAATCATGGTGAAAAAGTCAATGAAAACGGCCAAGGAGTCCAACCAGGACCGACTTGAAAAGGTGCTCAACGCTCGACAACTTGCTCTGAAAATGATTTCAAACGTGACGTACGGATACACGGCAGCTGGGTTCTCAGGGCGGATGCCGTGCGCTCAATTGGCCGACGCTATTGTCCAGGTACTGTGTACTTTTAGTGCCATATTCCATGTTGCTGACACACTTTCTTACTTGGTTTGCACCGTTGTTGGATTTCAACGTTGTCATTAGACTGGACGATGTACGCTAGAGGCTGCTGTTCGACTAATTGAAGGGCGAGAAGACTGGAATGCAAGAGTTGTGTACGGAGACACTGACAGTGTTTTCGTGCTTCTGAAAGGGAGGTCTAAAGCCGATGCCTTTCGAATTGGACAGGAAATCGCTGACGCTGTCACCGCATCGAATCCGAGGTAAACACTACACTTGCCATATTTTTTGACTTCTAAGCATCTCACAAGTGAATTCGTATTTGTGGTTTACAGACCCGTGACGCTTAAACTGGAGAAGGTGTACATGGGTTGTGTTCTTGTTTCCAAGAAACGATACGTCGGCAACAAGTTTGAGTCTCCGAAGCAGGAAGTTGGCGTGATAGAACCAAAAGGAATCGAGACGGTTCGACGCGATTCCTGTGGAGTGGTTCAGCATTCAATGCAGGCGTCTCTGGAGACACTCTTTGCGTCTTGTGACTTATCTAAGGTGAAGGAGGTTATGGAGAAGTACTGGCTTCAAATTCTGGAGAATCGAGTGCCGCTCAAAGACTTCATTTTCGCGAAAGAAGTTCGCTTGGGGACGTACAGCAATGGAAGGTACGAAACGGAATGAAGTTTGATTCTTGCTTATCTCTAACAGTTAACCGTAGTGCCCCTCCTGCAGCACTCGTCAGTACAAAAGCCATGACCAAAGACCCACGAGCCGAACCACGGTATGCTGAACGGGTTCCTTACGTTGTGGTAAACGGACCTCCTGGTGCACGTTTGATGGACTTGGTAGTATCACCCGATGAGTATTTCGACAAGAGGAAGCGCTACAGTGTCAACTACCACTACTACATCAACAAACAAGTACGACAAATGCTACTTCACCAACTCGAAAGGCTTCCAACTAACATTTCTTGGTACATGTACAGATAATACCAAGTCTCGAACGGCTTTTCCTGCTGACAGGAGCCAACATTCGATCGTGGTATGCGACTTTGCCTCGGTCATCCGTGAAAGCTCGACAACATGTGCTTGAAAACGCCACACCGACCCGCTTTGGTCGTGGGTTTCGGTCAATTGATTCGTTCTACTTGAGCAAACACTGTCGACTGTGTGGATCAATTGGAAACGATACACTGTGTCAACAGTGCACTGCCAACCCACAGCGAAGTCTCCTAGCGATCCACACTGCATCTTCACGCCATGAGAAAGCGATGATATCTCTTCAACTTGCTTGTACTGCATGTGCAGACCGAGACGCGTTCACAAACTGCAAGAATGTTTCCTGTCGAGTCTGGAATCACATCAAACTCTTCGAAGTAGACAAAGCCACACTGCTGTACCAAGAACAGCAATCGAATGCTCAATGAAACAAAAAACAAAAGTTATCTATTACCCTTAGAAGGACATTTGGACACGAGCCCCAAGTGCTGCCTTCCTAGTGTCTAATTCTTGCGAGGTCGGCCAGGATTCTTGCCTTTGCCACCCTTCTTGCCCTTCTGGAACTTGGGCTCTTGTTTCTGCTTCTTCGCCGGTCGCTTGACCTCCTTCTCTTCCTCCTCGGCATCGCTCTGATCCTCCAGCGTCACTTCAGCCTGCACGTCCGCAGCCGCCTGCTTCCGGTCCTTTTGGCCTTCACACGCTGCTTCTTGGTCATGCTGGCCTCCTCCGCCTCCTCCTCAAGCTCCTCGGTAGACTTCTTGGCGTCCTTCTCGTCCGAGGGCATTGTGTTGGCGTACTTCTTGAACTTGGCCACGTAGAATCCATCCATGTTGTGCACGTGCGGGTAAAAGCGACGCGTGTGCTGCACCGACGGGTGGAAACGCTGCTGCTGGTAGCGAGTGAAGCCCGGCTTGCCGTGGTCCAGACCAGTGTCCACGAGCTTCACGCAGCGCTTGCGCAGCGCGTAGTCCACGACGGACTCGTTCTCGTCCACCATGACGGAACACGTCGAGTAAAGAATGTATCCACCCGTCTTCGACTTGGCGTCCACGGCATCAATAGCAGCGAGCAGCAGCTCCTTCTGCAAGTGAGCAAGACGCTGCACGTCCTTCTCGGTCTTCTGCGTCTTGATGGACGGGTCACGGGCAATAACGCCCATACCAGTGCACGGAGCATCCAGAAGCACACGGTCGAAGCCCTTGAAAAGCGACGGCACCTTACGTCCATCGTAGCACGACACGGACGTGTTCTTCACGCCCAGACGGTGCAGGTTGGCCACCGTAGCCTTCAGACGCTGCTTCTTCAGGTCGTTGGCGATGATCGAGCCCGTGTTCTTCATCAGCTGCGCAATGTACGTGGTCTTGCCACCAGGAGCGCACGCCATGTCCAACACACGCTCGTTCATCTGCGGGGCGAGCGCCATCACAGCACAAATCGACGACGCCGACTGCAGCATGTAGTGGCCTGCCAGGTACTCGGGCGTGGCACCAATGGGCACAGGCGAGTCATAAATCTTGAGACCCACCTTGGACCATTTGGCCAGCGGGTCCAGGTTCACACCACGCTGAATCAAAGCCTGTGCCAGATCACGACGACGCGCCTTGAGCGTGTTAGTGCGGATCACCAGCGGACGCGGCTGCTCGTTGGCCTCCACGAACTCGACGCACTCGGCGGGCGAGAACATCTTCATGAACATGTCAATGAGCTCGCGGTTGTAGCCGAAGTATCCAGCCAGGTCCTTGGCCAGCGACTCCATGTAGTCCACACGAGAGCGTCCGGGCTCGCGACGCGCTAAAGTGCGAAAGCACCTCCACCACGTCCTTGATACGCTGGTAGATCTCCGCAGGGTCCGTCATCTCGTCGTCCTCTGCTTCCTCAGCCAGCTCCTCCTCGGTCTGCAGATGGTACGGCTCGTTGTTGGCGATGTTGAGCCGCATCTCCTCCTCAGCTTCCTCGGCTTGGAGAAGCTCCTCCTCGTCAAGGAGACGAGCTTTGCGCTCAATGTCCAGCTCTTCTTCCTCTTCCTCCTCTTCGTCTTCATCGTCGCTGCCGTTGCTGTTCTTCAGCTTCAGCCAGTTCTTGTTGGCATCCGAGAAGCCGTCGTCAGCCTCGGGTCCTTCTTCATCGTCGCTCTCCTCCTCCCCTCTTCTTCTTCCGAGTCGAAAAGCTGCGCCTTGTCGCTGCTCTTGGCGCTGCTGCGCTCCTGCTTGGCCGCCTCCTTCGCGTACTTGGACGCCTTCGGCTTGGCCGCTGCTGGCTTGGGCGCCGCTGGCGAAGAGCTGAGTTTGCGCTTGTTGGGTCTCGCCATGGCTCTGGACGTGCGTGCTGCGGAGATGCCTGCTTTGTGTCGCTTGAGCTCGTTGACCACCACTATTGACTGGTGCTGAAAGAGTTACGTCAAAGTTGAGGTGCGCCACATAATACAGTAAAGTGCCGGTTAAGTAACCGTTAAGTACAACACCCGAAACGGCGTCGGAAGTTGAAGTGATCGTCACTCTTCAAAAGACGCGATGGAGGCAGCTCCTGCTCCGCTAGAGACGCCAGCGTCCGCTGCCAGCGCCAGGTACGACGCGCTGCTGCGACAGATCGTGCAGTTGAATACGGACCTTCAGAAGACGGCGGCGCTTAGTCAGACGCTGCAGCGCGAGCGCGATGACGCTCAGAGCGTCGGCGCTAAGGTTAAAAGAGGGTTATTTGAGGTCGTTTTAAGGGTAACATGAGGTTCTAACTCGCTATACGTAGCTAAAAGGCGAGGCGAAGCGTCTGAAAGAGCGATGTGACAAGATGCAGCTCGTGCTGATGCAGGAGACGGAGCAAAAGGTACAGGAAGAGGGAAGGAGTTGTTTTTTTCTAGGGTTAGCTTATCGCGTCTTTGTTGGATAGATCGACTCGGACAGGAAGCACGAGGAGCTCATTGCCAAGTGGAAGAAACAATTGGAGGTGAAGGCGCGCGCGTTCGAGTCGTTGCAGAAGAAGTTTGCGCCTCCGAGAGACTTGGAGCAGCTTCGGATCAAGATCCAGGAGGAGCTGGAAGGGCCGTACCACCAACGCATCGATACGTTACAAGACGAGGTGGAACGACACCGCCAAATGAGCTTCGAGATGCGCCGCGAGTTTGAAGCGCTCAAAACGGAGTACGAACAGTTCTCGATCGACCAGGTGAGTCCGTAACGATCACTTCGAAGGGTGTGGTTTGAGCTCAATCTGACTGTTCTGTATTAGGGCAACGAGATGGAGTGTATTCATGAAACATACGAAGTCACTCTGAACGACTTGAGGCGGAAATTGCAGCTTGCTGAACAAACAGCTGCCAACTCTCAACATGCGGAAGAAATGCGACGCCTTGAGCAGCAGCGTGAAGCCGCACAAAACGAGATCAAGTCTTTGCGAGAAGAAGTTCGGGTGAGATACGGGGAAAAGCGGGGATTCATAGGTTGACACGTATGTTGTTATTTAACACAGGATGTACGGGACGAACTGCAACGTGTATCTGAGCAGAGTGAAAATGACAAAAGTGCTCATGAACTCCGCTTGGCTGACGAGGCTACACGAAATGTGACTCTAGAGCTCGACTTGAAGGCATCTGGGCGCCAACTTACAAGGGCAAGAGACGAGTGTGAAAGCATCCGGTCCAAGTGGGACAACGCGCAAAACAAGCTAGTCGAACTAGCCTCGGAGAGCGAAGGTCTACGAGAACAACTGAAGCAAAAAGAAGCCCTCGTTTTCAGCAGCCACAACACGCTTACAATGAAGTGCGTGGGAGTAACAAAGTTTGCTATTTACAACGCACAACTCACTTGTGGTGTTTTGTACAGACTTCGAGACGAACGAGCCGTGTGGGAACAAGACCAAGCCAGCCTAAAGGTTTGTATTGAGTGAAATGTTACCGGCCGGAGCCATAAGTTTTCCTTGCATTGTAATGCGAGCACACACGTTGCTGAAAACTAGGGTCGGATTAACGAGCTGATGCTCAAGCTTCAAGCAGCTGAGGCTGCAGCTCAAAAGAATTCCACGGCGGCCGCTCAGCTGAAAGATAATGATGATTCAAGTTCTGAGCACTCATTACGTCTGAAGGCACGAGAAGAGGAGCTTGACAAGTATCGAGGCCTCCTTGCAAAAGCAGAGAAAACGGTATCGTTTCTACGATGATTGCAATGCACTGTTGTGACGACAGCAATGAATGAAGTCAAGACTAATATTTTCTTCGTTCATTTTCGCTAGGTTGCTGCGAATGAGGAAGCACTTCATAAATGTCGACATGAAGCAGAAGAGGCCACGCACAAGCTTGAAATGGAGAAAGAATCTCTTCAGAAAAAGTTACAGGTCCTCGAAGCTGAGAAGGAAGTTATGGTGGCTAAGCAGACATCATCACAGGAACTTGTACGTGAATGCATCGCACTTTCGTGGTATTGCGAGCCTTCTTGTTACACTTCATGCTGTGTGTGACAGATTTCTCGGATGAAGTCGGAATGCGTGGCACTGCGCACCAAGCTGAAAGAAATCGAGAACGACTATCGCACTCTCCAAGCGAAGCACAGGTATAAACGCGTAGGCCTTACACTACTGACGTACAGTAGATCGATTAACAATGATTTTGGCGCATTTTGCAGGGAAGTTATCCAATATCAAGAAGACGTGCAGCTCGAGAGAGAAGAGGCTCAAGGAAAGGTACTCCAGTTTTTAGTTTCTCAATTTGAATGGATGGGCATTTTAACTTTCGTTCACGCATCGCCATACCAGCTAAAATACATGGAGCAGGATTATGCTGCACTGATGGAAAAGCTTGATAAGGAGAAAGAATGTCACGCTGTAACAGCACGAGATTTACAAGTAGGCTGCATCTGTATGGAGTTGTATCTTGTTCTGTCACTCACGCTGCGTCATGTTTTCGATATGATCAGAGGAAATGCTCAAAGTTGGAGATCGATTTTCAGACGCAACATGCAGCGCTGCAACGAGAAACCCGCGCCGCGTTGTCGAAGGCGCTAAGAGAGCTCAGCAAGTCCCAAAAGGTAAACATCGCTTTTGTTTTTTTTTCATCTCGAGACTACTATCCGTGAACTTGCAATCAACCCACTATTGTTTTTTCCTTCGCCTGCAGAAATGCGAAGCGTACAAACGCAAGTGTTTGGAGATTCACAAAACTACAAACACTTCGTGAACGAGACAAACCGCCGAGAAGCCAAGTTCCTTCAGAGCAGAGAAGAGCATACAGTCGAGTTACAGCAGCTGCTTGCTCAGCTTTCGGAGGCGGAGAGCGACAAGACGGCGTTAATGCAGAGGCAAATAGAGCTTGGATTCCCGCCGTCAGGTGCTTTCACGAAGAAGGTACGGCAACATGCCAACAAGTACCAGTAGTAGTGATCATCTGCGTCATCGCGACTACCAAAGTGGCTGACTTGAATTGTTACAAATGAATTTCTAATACAGTCGTGCACCTCGTTTTCGACACCGCTGAAAACTAATAATTGAAGATAATGCATTGGGATTGAGCTGTTTCTTAGTCAAACACACTTTTAACAAATGATCGTTTGGTAATAGAGATATGGTCCACCCTGTCGAATACGAGGTGCAGAACTGTAGTCGACAGCCCGGCCAGCACATGACATGAAGCAAGCGTAGACGACGCAGTAGTACTTCAAAGTAAGTATAAATATTTTATCACAGGTGTGTGTCTAATGCAGAAAAATAAAGCACGTGCAAGGTCGGCGGCGCAAAGCACAATAGGGCAGCACCGCGGAGCAGGAGTGCTACGACACCAGTCTCATTGTCGGTCACGGAAACAAGCACGGTGAAACTGGCCTAAATCTTGCTGGAAGGAGCCTGCCACGGCTTCTGGGCGCGGCGCTGGTTCCAGTTCAGGTTGGTGATCATGGATTCGAACCAGTCCTGGTTCTCGTTCACCCGACAGATCGAGGGCAGCGGGTAGGACGACACACGCACGACGATGGAATCACCACGATCCATACGCACGCGGTTCTTGCCATCGAAGGAGACATAGCATGCCGACGCGCGGCTAGTGCTGGGGAACTCAATCTTGAGGGTGGCGCTATCATGGAAGATCAGTGGCCGGAAGCTTAGCGTATGCGGGCAGATCGGCGTGAGCAGCATCGATGGCACTGACGGGTGCGCCATCGAGCCACCAGCTGACAGTGAGTACGCGGTGGAGCCCGTGGGTGTGGCGATGATGACGCCGTCAGCTGCGATCTTGGTGACCTCGAGGCCGTCGCAGTAGCAGTTGAGCTCTACAAGCGCGCCCGATGGGCCGCGGTCGATCACGACTTCATTCAGTGCATGCAGGTTACCGGAGATCTCGCGTTCCTTGCCGTTCCGGAAGATGGAGCACACAAGTCGCGAGCGCAGCGACATATAAAATCCGCCGTTGATGACACTCGTGAGGTGCTCCACCGCGTTCTCAGCATCAAACGGCGTTAGGAAGCCCAGCGATCCCATAGCAAGCGAGAAGACCGGCGGCACACTCTTCTTAAACAGCGACGACACCCATAGCACAGTCCCATCCCCTCCCAGCGATACCACAAAGTCAATCAGCGATTGGCACTCTTGCCAGTCCTCCGGTTTGCCACCCCACGTCTTGGCACACGGCAGCGCCAGCTCGTTCTGCACGGCCGGCTCGAGGTAAATGTCCATCTTCTTCTCTTTGTGCAGCCACGCAGCCAGTCTCACCAGCATCTCAGTCGTCTCCGGTTCGCTAGGTTTCTTGACAATCAGCACCGTCTTGGGCGGCTCGTCCCACATGAGCTGCACATTGTTGCGCGAGCGGTGCTGCGTGCGGATGCTGCGGTTCATGGGCGTGAAGACCTCGCACTGCTCGTCCGAGCACTGCAGCAGTCGGAAGCACGAGCGCGGCACGGGTTCCCCTCCACAAGCTCCGCCTCACTGTAACTCGACGACGCGTCGCTCTCTACCACACTCGCCGTGTCCTCGCTGTAGATGCCGTCGCGTCCGGGCTGCGCCCACGTGTCGGCGATCAGAATGAGCTCCGAGTTGGTGCGTTTGCGCGGACGGCTCTTGACGCACTGGAGATCCACCTTGGCCACCTCCGTTGCAGGCGGCTGGTGGCCGGTCAAGTCCTTGCAGCGCTTCATCCAGTAGTTCTTCTCGGCGATGGCCTGGCGCAGCTGCTCCTGCAGGTCGGAGATCTTGGCCTGCAAGCGCAGCGGGTTCTCGCGCTGCGTCTCGCAGAAGGCCAACACGCGCTTCATCTGGTCGTTCATGGCGCGCAGATCGTCCTCCAGCGCGTAGCCGTCGCCGGAAGAGGACGCGTAGGACGGGAGACGCGCGCGTCTTCTGCTGCGAATCGTCGGCGTCCAAGAGCGCGACGGAGCCCGAGGCGATGGCGGCGTCGTAGCGGCTGCTGCTGTCGGTGAAGCCCATCCTGGCCAGCTGCGCGTGACTCGTGTCGCGGAGGTCCACGATCTGCTTGATCTTGGGCGGCGTGAGCTCCTCGGCGGCTTCCGGGACGGACGGCAAGTTGGATAATGGCCGCAGCGCGGCGTCTGCGTCAGCCGGCTTTCGCGGAGACTCGCTCATGTTGTGATGATGGGGGCGACGTGGAACGACAGAGAAAGGGGGAACGAGCTGGCTCCGGTTTGAAGAAGCGAGCGCGGCGTTCGGGTGGACGGCAACTGGCGATTGCTTGACCGATGTGGAGGGTATGTTCGCGCTTGACTTGGGCTCAGTATGGGACAGCCCAAGGGGGATTACCAGTTCGGCTGTGTTTACGCAGGCCGATTGCCAGAAGATGACGCGGAGGACTGCCAAAAGCGGGGGCCTCACATACGTTGATGCAGTCAAACGTTTTGGCCTCAAAACTGAGGTTTGTCTCTTCGAAGATCGCTGACTGCAACGAACTTCATCAACGAAAGTAATCGGGGCTCGTGCTGCCGATAGAGATTCATCTTTGTGGTGCTCATATTTACTGCCTTCCGGCCAGGGCGATGGAGATTCATGCAGGTGGCGCTCGCCACAACGGCCGATGAAGTAGCGCGGCTCGATTTAAAGCCTGGTGAAGACGAGAGCTGCGACGTGGCACGCGTCTGTCTCGCTGGTTCAAGTCTTGCAGCAATGCGGCACGAGGCCGCTGCACTTCAAGCTCCTTGTCGATCGACGATCGGCAATACCGGCGAAATTCCGAGCAGTAGAGGCGAGTGTTGCTGAAGGTAACAGCAACGATCGAGGAACGGGCGAAGCGACGACGGCCACCCGTGACCAACGTATCCATATCGGATAGCGGTCTCAGTAAAACTCTCACCTCAGTTGCAGTCGTCTACCTCTGCCGTGATCGATTGCGACTTACTCGTCTCCGCCTCAGCACACGCGACCTAAGGAGTCCGATGGCAATGGCATTGGTCTCCTTCCAGTATCGCATTTAACATCTGCATATTTTTGCTGCATTTTTTATGGTCGCCTTCCAGCACCCCAACTCATGTACAGCCCAAGAACAGACCACCGCTGGTGGCACCAGCCTTTGCTGACCCCTCTCTAGAGCATACCGGTACTGCTCTGCTGACGTGTGCTCTGGGCAATCACATTGCGCTCTGCCAACAGATTCAAAGTCAGTTGCCTTTTCTGTCATTGGCTGATATTGCTGCTCCTTTTCGACAAATCACGTACATGTATCTGATAATTCTGATCCTTTTGACACGCACGAGACCGCACGTGGGGCGCAGAGCGAGTCGAGACCATGGGCGGGGCCACCGACACAGCCAGCGAGAGCCAAGTCACTGGCAAGCTCAAATACGAGGTCGTCGAGGGACGCACCACCGCCACGCACGTGTACGCGACGTACCCGCTCAAGTTCCTGCACCCGCGACGGACGATCCACCAGAGCTTCGACACGTACATCACGGTACTTACTTCCATCCGCCTCTGACTCTCGTGCTTGTTCGTATTAGTGCACCCATGGACTAAATTGGTTTCGAATGGGTTCAAACTGTGTGTGTAGTACATTTTGGGCTACGGTGGGGGTCTAGTCGGAGGCGACTCCGTTGTCGTGGAATGCGAACTGGCATCGGATACTTCAGGTAGGAATGTCGAGAAGGATACAATAAGAGACTAATTCGATGGTGGAAGTGCAGTTGTGTTGGGGACGCAGGCCACCACGAAGGTGTTCAAGGCGGAGGACGAGGGGCAGTTTGTGTCCCAGACCTTCTCGCTCAAGGTGGCGAGCAACGCCACGCTGGCATTTCTACCGGACCCCGTGACTTGCTTCGAGCGTGCCAAGTACCGACAGACGCAAGAGTTTCATCTGGAGGGAATTCCAATCTTATGTTCGTGGACTGGCTGACAAGTGGCCGGAAACGGAACTACTTGGCTACAGGCTCTATCCGCGACAACCGAACGGAGACTCTCGAACACTGGGACTTCAGTGAGTACGATACGACGTCCGAGGTTTTTGTCGGTGGTGAACGTCTCGTGACGGACCGCGTTCGTCTTGCAGGTGCGGAGAGACTGTTGCTTCGTGGTTTATGTATTAGCTGACTTATTGCTATGCAGATGAAGAAGATGTGAGTCTTCGTCAGCGCATGCATGGGATGCACGTGCTGGGTTTGATGGTGGTCATCGGACCCAAGCTACAGGTAATCATGGACCAATTGCTAGAGCTGAGTACGCGCAAGAAATTGCACAACGCACGGGACATCACGCCTCAAGGGCGGCTTGCCGCGGCCAATACGTACCCGGGGGTAATTGCATCGGCGAGCTCCCTGGGGTCGAACGCAGTCATGGTTCGATTTTGTGGGCAAGATGCTGAGTCAGCGATGACGTACGTTAAAGCTATGTTGGCACCGCTCCGCGAGATCATCGGGTTCTCGCCGTACCAGGAGAACCGATGAGCTTCAGATATTTTTTGTTGTTGCTGTACTTCTGTTTAGCTGAAAGAGGTGCAGCAGTGTTGAACATGCCTCATGTTCATCTCCCAAGAGCAAATTTTGACGTTGTCCTTTCGTTTTGCTGCTCAAGAATGGAGTACCGCTTACCTAGTCTGTTACACCCCTGTCATGGGCGTATTTTCTGGACTGGATTTTATCCAGCGTGGTACTAATAACTATAGAAACGAATATATTGCATAAAATTGTGTCTTCGATTTTGCAGTTTAGTCATTTCTGAACCGTATATTTTAATATACCTGTGGATTGCATACCACGCATGTTGCTTACGATCAACCAGCAGGTAAATCAGACGAAAGTGGTGAAGTTTATTTGATGGCTACATGGTGTAGCCATCAAATTCATTGATACGGGAAGAAAATTCGACGATCATTTTGACATTTGCACGGCATCAAATTTATTAACTATGGGGAAACTGTCCAAGGCTCTGGGGTGGGATCGAAAGGCAGCCTGCGGATCGAGCTCGACCGTGGGGGCTACCAACCGGGAGACGTTGTGAATGGAACCGTGTACTTGTCCGTCTCGGACGAGATCAAGAGCAAAGAAGGTATCATACTACGTAGTAGAAGATATCGTTCGTTCATCCAATTTCGTGAACTCTACTCACTGTGCTGCTTTTCCACCAGCTCTCGTGCTCGAAATCAATGGCGAAGAATACGTCAAGTACAACGAAATGTACGGCGAAACCGTGGTTCCGTTCAAGCAAGTCAACAAGTTCGTGGCCGACCAAGTGATGCTGTGCCAAAATCGCGAGTCATTCGTACCGGGGGAATATGTTTTCCCATTCAACTACCAGCTGCACACCACATTGCCTGGGAGTTTCCACCTTGACCGTCGCCATGCCGGAGAAGTTTGCGACATCAATGTGGCTGTCAAGTACGAGCTGAAGCTTCGTTTGCCTGTGAAAGGAGCCTTCACTGCTGACCTCAAGACAGAGCGGCCACTTATCGTGAAGACGGCACAGACCGTAGCGCACCCCGTGCAGCCTCGAGAGGACGCCACGGCCCAAAACGTGAAGCTGCTGGGCATGATTCGCCAGGGCAATTGCGAGATCTCCGCGTCACTCGAACGCGACGTCTTCATTGCTGGAGACACGTTGCAGATCCGCGCCTCCATTGCTAATGGGTCGAGTATGGATGTGAAGGAGGTGTCGGTGCAACTGATGGAAGACCTCGTGATCCATGCAACCAAAGACCACAAAGAGATCAAAGCCCAGACGTGCATCGCAAAGAGAGAGTTCCCGGGGGTAAAGGCTGGATGCAGCACCATCGACCAAGCATATTCGCTGGAACTGGTGGGACGATCCGCTCGGTTTGCAGTGCTCCCGTCCGCGGCCTCAAGTTTGGTTGCCACAAGCCACCACGTGCGAGTGCGGTGCAAGTTTTTCATGAGTCCTAACGCGCACATGGAGATCCCTGTCAAGATTTTGGCTCCAATGGTGACCGAAGCAGCAGCAATGCCAGCGGAGCCCCCTTTGAACTCAAGACGAAGCAGGTTGAGTAGATTTCTAGGACCGTCGAGCACGCACTTCTTCGCCATTAATATGCATGGATACATGTGCATGCACTTTTAAGTTTAACAAACATAATATCCCTACCCACCAAGATAATGTGTCAAGTGATGCTCGAAGGCTTCGATCCATTTTGCGTTCAGCACAAATTTTAAGCTTAAAAAACTATTGTAACGGAAAGATCGCACCAGCCAACCAAATGAAAGTTGTTTAAAGATTTCAGTCATTTGCATACAACATTTTAACCGCGCTATCTTTTTCCGATCGCTTTGGAGAGGAGCCCCCGCCGGCCAAAAAAGCGAGAGAAGCACCTCGGTGGACGGGAAGAGTTAGCGGAAGAGCATGTCGGACTACGAGGAGGAGGACGAGAAGTGGGTGCAGTGGTACTGCAGCCTCTCGGGCAACGAGTCCTTCTGCGAGGTGGCGCAGAGCTACATCGAGGACTCGTTTAACCTCTACGGCCTTCGCGCCATGGTGCCCAACTACCAGGACGCGCTCAACATCATCTTGGACATGACCGGTGGGTGGATTACTCTGCCTTTTTGAGGGGTAGAATTCTACCCTTTTCTCTGACTGGTGATGGATGGCTACAGACATCCCGTACGACGACGACGTGCCGGCGTACGCGGCCGAGCTCTACGGCCTCATCCACGCCAGATATATCATCACGGCCCACGGTCTGGATGCCATGGTAGGGCGCAGAGTAGAACGGGGTAGAGTAATGAAGTACGAAGTACTGAACTTTTGTGTCATTGACAGATGAAGAAGTACCGGGAAGGGGACTTTGGGGTGTGTCCCAGGGCGCTGTGTGACGGCCAACAAGTTGTGCCGGTAGGTTGCAACGGCTCTTTGTGGGGAGTTGGGACGAGGGGATTGATGGGTTTAATTGGGTTTTGAGTGCAGGCCGGACTCCATGACGAGTGGAAAAGTCGGAGATGAAGGTGTACTGCCCCAAGTGCAGGGACCTTTACACACCTGCGAACGAGTATCAGACCCCAGCAAGTGCGTGGTGGTTATTTATGCACAAACCTTGAGGTTTCTGGACCGCAATACTGACTTTTGCTGTGTTGTGGTTGTGTTAGTTGATGGAGCGTACTTCGGTACGACGTTCCCGCACTTGTTTTTCCTGACGTACAAAGAGCTGGAGCCGGCTCCGTCCACACTGCTGTACGTGCCGCGCGTGTTCGGCTACAAGATCCACAACAAATCTGAGAACCGCCGACGCCTAGCAATCCTCGCAAAAGAGGACGAGGATGAAGAGAAGACCCAACAGCAGGTGAGCAAGCACTCGAAATGAAACTGCGGTTTATTCGCCCTTGTATGTTTTGAATGAGGGTTCGTCTCTATAAACCACCATGTTCAGTGGTTTGGTGGTGATGACGACGGGTTACCGCGCCCTCTCCGCTGTAGCTGTGCAGTGCGTTTGGCGAGTCTGGAGCGCGGTAGTCCCGGCCTCAAACATCTATGTATTCTGTGTTCGTTTCGTGTGTTTTCCTTAGGGCGTGCCGTTTGAGGTGGTCGACTTATGTGTCTATCTTCTGTTTTTTAACAGAAGCTGTAATTATGTGTGTTGCCTTCGGTAGCGACGGACTCTAACAGGAGCCAGACGGAAGGGCGAAGCCGAGTCGACTGCGGACGCGTCGTCATCGCGAGTGAAAAAGCGGACGAGGCAAGAGGTCTGAACCCCGTCACACTTCACACGGATTGGCGATTGGTGTGTCCAGCGGCGTCGTAGTCAACACTGCTGCGACGAGGAGAGTGGACGAGTGGAAGGTCGAGTTGTGTGTGGGGAGGAAGCTGAGAACCGAAGGGAGCAAGCGAGAGGTGGTGAGAGGAGGAGGCGAGAAAAGAGAGGGACGCACCCTAGAAAGACAAGAGAGTACATGCTAGCCAGCCAGGCGGACGAGGCGGTTCAAGAGGGAGCAGGAGTCGGGTACAAGTCGAGACGAGATCGTGGAGACTTGCATGCACCGACCCGACTTCTTGTTGCGAGCGTCTGTCGGTCTGACTGGTGAAGCTTTCGTCGCTGTGCTTTCGGGTAGCTCGAGGGCACTTATTAGCGTATAGTATAGTAATAAAGTGAGCATTCTCTTTCACGGTGTCCACAAGGACAGCAGCTGTCCTCTAGTGTCCTCGTCGTTAATTCCCACACAAGATGTACGTTAAAGTAGGACCCCGATGGGTTTCACCTAAAGTAGGGTTCTTCGGCCTCCTACTTTAACGTAAATTGTGTAACTACGTGCGTCACAATTCCCACACCTCACAAACCAAACAGCTCTGTGGGGGATCGACTGGCGAAGGCGCTCCTTTCATCCGCCTGGACGGTCACACGCAGCTACAATGAGGTACGTTAGCAATGACCATAGCAACCGACGCATCTTGTTCTATTCCCTGTCCCATTCTGCTCCCAATCCGACGTGAAACTAAGGAGATCTGACCAGTTGGCTGTTGTCTTCCTTTGGATGCTGCTATAACGGCTCCAGTGACGCGGGAGAGATCGATACTCAACTAGAGACGAAGCTCAAGTTGCAGCGCTCGCCATTTGACGCGGAATGGCGCGATGTGACGCAGGTGCGTGTCCTATTCGAGTCTGGAGGAGTTTCTAAGCAAGAATTTCTAACTGAACTCTCCATGACAGTTGATGAGTGCGGCAGCGAAGGAGCTCAAGGTGGGTCAGCTGCTGCACGAAGAAGATTTCAAGCTGTTCGACTCCATGTCGGCATTGGAGCTGATGGACCCCAAGATGGACTCGGGGATGCTGGTCAATGGTGCTCCCCACGGTCCATTTCAGCTCGGCTGGAAGACGACTCGGTGCCTTTGGAATTTTCGTCAGCTCGAGATGTCTTGGCTACACTTGACGAGCTCTTTTGCTGCGAAGCGGGATGGTTGAATGGACTTCCGTTAGCACAATCGCTACTTACGAGCGTGTACATGCACCGAGACCCACTGAATGCCCTTTTCTCGCAGCTCGTGTCGCCGTTAGAAGGTTTGGTAGCGGATGAAGCTGACGTGCGAGCAGTCCTGGCGGAAAACGTTGGTAATTCGGCGAAAGATTCGTTGCTGCTGGTTATGTGTGCTGTGGTTTTGGCGACGTTGAAGACTTCCGACCTTGTTCGCGATGCTGCTTTGCGAGCTGATATTTACGAGGAGGAGGACTTTTCACCCGGTAGCGGATTTGATGTTGGTGTTCTGGCACCGATCTCTGTTGAAGCACTGGACACGCTGCTGCAGCTGACCCAGGAGCGGTTGGAGACGCTACTTGCACAACACAAGGCTGCGTCATCGAAGAAAGCGTCAAAGAAGAAGCACGTGAAGAAGGCAGGAGCTGCGGTTGCGAGCAATAGCGAGTCCTCCGGTGGATCCAACTACGAGCTGCTGTACCCGAACGTTCGAGTCGGTGCCTCATTGTGCGAAGCATTTATCCGGCGAGTCCAGTTGCGACGAGAGCTTCTTGCCACGTATGCGGATTTGGGTGTGGCGGAAGGGGCATTAAATTTGCAGCTGGCAAGAGAAGGTTTCCATCGTGCGTATGAGCTTGTTCAAGGTTTATCTACGGAGCGACTGGAACTGGACCCGGAATGTTTTACTGGCAAGTCGTTCGGTTTCGATCCAAGCATCAGCCGCCTCCTTCTCTCTGGTTCACCGCCGCGTGATGTCAAGGTGCCATCGATTGACGAGGCTCTGGAGCAGATGAAGAAGGTGATATCTGAAATGGTGATTGGGTGCTCTCCACCGGAGTGGACGTGCATGGAAGACCTGCGCATCTTCTTGATCGAGTTTTCCAGGCAACAACCGGCGATTGTTGCGCGCTCCTACGTATTGGTAAGTGACTGCTGTGAGCATTCCCGTTATCAAATGCTTACCACCGTCGTGTTTGATGCAGCTCTTCCTGTATGCTGACAACAAAATTTACGCAAAGTACAACTTCATGGAGTGGCTGTCATCGTCAATGGTGATGAACGGCGTGCCGTCTGTGCTACTATCTACGCAAGAGGGTGTGCTTTACTCGTCTCGGTGCATTGAGACCGTGTACGAGTCGCTTAAGGTATTTTTGCACAGCCGATCAAGGCAGCGAGCGCGGATCGAATACTTATTGGACGAGTGGAGCGTGCTCCAGGCGGAAGCTACTGCAGTCGACGAGAGATTTACCACTGAGATGAAAATTCCGGTACGTCCCTATTGCCTTATTTACGCGTTGTACCTGTGTCGTGCTCACTTCTACTGTGGTGGTACAGAAAGCGGCATATCCACGATACTTTACAGCTTGGTCTCTGGAGGAATCGGTGCAGCTGATGATTCACTATGTGGTTTTGGGGCTGGAGCTCGAGCTTTATTCATCATCCGAGTTCGGAACGATCTACTGGTGCGTGCAAATTTTGTCCTTTGTGTACAACAATTTCATTATGACGGGTTGACTGGCTCCATTGCAATAGGTATCTGGATTACTTGGAAGGCTCGCGTCTCCAGAACTTAACCGTCACGTGGACTTTTGTTGAGAAAATGAAAGAAATTATGCCGCCAGCTCACCGTCACGGACCGACCACAGAGCAACCGAAGGATGAGTCTTCTCAGGCCCAGGCCTCGTCAGTTAAACCCCCAAAGAAATCCAAGGCAAAGCACAAGAAGCACAACAATGGCGCTGTGACGGTCATCGAAGTGCCAGAACCAGTTCGCGAGCGTGTCGACCCCACGAAGGCGCGATTTCTGCGGGAAATCAAGTACACGGAGATGCTCCGCAGCTTGGTGCGCGCGTACTTCCAGCTTTTCAATGCGCTGGAGCGCGAGGGTCTCGTGCAGCTGAAGCCGCCAATGTACAGCACATGCACGATCCGTTTCCAACGACGCTTTGCGCCGTTCCAGAAGCTCCACTTCCCAGCCGCGCTCACGTACGAAGACTTCAGCCAGAACAGCGACTTCTCTCCGTACGAGCTCGAGCTCATCTACACGTCAGCGGAAGAGTGTTTCAAGGCAGCACGCGTGCATGCTGAGACGTTGCTGGGCGACGAAGAAGGGGTCAACACCATCGTTACTACTGACGGCGAGGGACTTGTCCGTGGCTCGGAGCTCCAGGCGTTACTCAAAGTGTCCATCTCGAATTGCGTCCGTCTTGCACAGCGCAGCCAGAACGCAGCCAAGGCAAGTGAGATTTCCACCAAGAAGCACATGGAGTTTGACTTCTCCATCCACCCTCACTTCCCAGTGGTTGTGTTTCCTCAGTGAAAAGAGACCATAGAACCAAGACGCAGGAACGGAGATAAAGTCTCAGCTACCGGTACACATTTTGTGTGCATATAGAGTTTTGATTAAAGGTTTTTAGGAATAGTTGGAAAACTCATATGTTACTGCTCCTTCTTGGTCTGTTTCCTCCGTTGTCGCTCCTTGAGTTTCTCCTCCATTGCGATCTGGTTCAGCAGCTTCTTGGTGGCCCAGAGCGCGATGACAGCCAGCACCAGGAAGAAACTGAGCCCCAAGACTCCGTAGAAAATCGGGTCCTTGATCACCGCCACCACCACCACGTCCACCCAGTCCTTGGGCGGCTGCGCCATGCGCGCACGAAGCTTCGCCAGACCGTCTTCCTCCGCCATGTTTGACAAGCGTCACAATGAATTGCATTATGTCAAACCTGTTCAAATTAGTAAAAACCGTAGGATGCGGTTTTATAAATTGTTACAGCACAACAATGATTACAAACACAACAATCCTTCGTAGTACTACAGTAGTACTACTACAGTTGTATGTATTAAATACTTCATTACTACTACTACTAGTATCTACTGTAGTATTATACTAGCCTGCTAAATATTATCACGCATAAGTATTTATTATGACAGGGCTGAGCGTTATCTGAGACCCGCACAATTCCCTCTCGCAGCAATAATGTTCGCCCGCCATCTATTGTCCGTCGCTCGCGCTTCTCGCTTCGCCCCTGCGAGCACCCGCGCGCTCCACGTGGAGGCGTCCAAGGCGTCCATCACTGTGCGTAACCCCTTGTAGCCATGCACCTCTGCCCTCTTCTAGCTCGTTGCTAAGCTGTAATTTTCAATAATTTTCAACTGTACCAGGACGCCATTGCCCAGGAGAAAGTGGTCATTTTCTCCAAGACCCACTGCCCGTTCTGCGCGCGTCAAGGGGACGCTGGACGTGCTGGACGCCAAGTACGAAGCTGTGGAGCTCGACACCCGCGACGACGGCGCGGACATTCAGTCGCTGCTGCTGGAACTGACGGGCCAGCGTACAGTGCCCAACGTCTTCATCAACGGCAAACACATTGGAGGCTGCGACGCCGTCATGGATCTGCACGCCAACAGCGAACTCGTGCCCATGCTGGAGAACTGAGCAGTGAAGTTTTGTACCGGTAAATTCCAGGAGTGGTGAGAGAAGAAAGCACTATGATGAACTCTTTTTCTTACCCCCAAATTGAGGTTACAGTACTTGCTCTGACTGCTTCGACTTAGACGGAGGTGGTGCCCGCGCAGTCGTCGAAGTCGCCGATAATCATTTCGTCGAGAGAGCGACCTGCGCCGACCATGGGGTAGCAGTGCTCGTTCTTCTCGACCATAAACTCACCTAAGATGGGGCCCTCGGCTGCGAGGAACCGGGCCATGTCCTCCTCCAGCGTGTCCTCCTTATCGCAGCGGAAGCCCTCGCAGTTCATGGCCTCGGCGAACTTGACAAAGTCGGGGTTGTTCATCTTGGTGCCAGAGTACCTCTCCTCGTAGAACAGGTCCTGCCACTGCTTGACCATGCCCTGGAAGTTGTTGTTGAGAAGCAGCACCTTGACGCCGATGTTGAACTCGGCGGCAGTTGCCATTTCGCACAGCGTCATGGAGAAACTGGCGTCGCCGTCGATGTCGACGACGATGCTGTCGGGCTTTGCCTTCTTGGCGCCAATGGCAGACGGGAGACCGAAACCCATCGTACCCAGACCACCGGACGTGATCATCGTGTTCGGGTGAGACCACCGGTAGAACTGGGCGGCCCACATCTGATGCTGGCCCACACCCGTTGTGATCAGCACGTCGTCACGGCCCTTGGTCTGCTTGTACAGCTCCTCAATAACACGCTGGGCCTTCATCGGCGCACCGGGGGCGGCGGGGCGGTAACGGAACGGGTACTTGGCCTTCCATTCCTGAATCTTCTTGTGCCACTCGGTGCGCGGCTTGGTCTCCACCTTGGGCAGGATCTGCTGCAGGTTGTACTTGGTGTCTCCAAGGACAGCAATGTCGGCAGGAATGATCTTGCCCACCTGCTTGCCCGTGATCTCAAAATGAATGATGCCACCACGCCCTTCAGTCGCAGCACGACGTGCTTCCCGAGCGAAGTCGGGCACACGGCCGGTCACACGGTCATCGAACCGTGCACCAAGCGTGATGATGCAGTCAGCTTCCTGCATGGCCTTGTTGGCGTACACGGAGCCGTGCATGCCCAGCATGTGCAGACTGAGCGAGTCACGCTCATCAAAAGAGCCCATACCCTGCAGCGACGTGGTCACAGGGATGTTCGCTTGACGCGCGAGCGCGCGGAGCTCCTCGCTAGCATGAAGAGCACCAGCACCGGCGAAAATGAGCGGCTTTTTGGCCTGGTTGATCATCTTGACGGCCGCCGCCAGGTTCACGTCCTGGTTCACGCGGTTGCCCTCGATTTTCTTCTCTCCGTAGTATCCGAGCAGCTGCGGCTCCGTCACCACAGGACTCCTGCAAAGCCCGGCCGTGATGTCCTTGGGGAGATCCACCAGCACAGGACCCGGACGCCCGGTCGTGGCGATGTGGAAAGCTTCGCGGATGTTGCGCGCCAGGTCGCGTACGTCACGCACCTGTACGTTCCACTTGGTGCACGGCCGGGTGATGCCTAGGATATCGGCTTCTTGGAAGGCGTCCGTTCCCAGCACCTGCGTCGCCACTTGGCCACTGAAGACGACGATGGGGGTGCCGTCCATGAGCGCGTCTTGCAATGGCGTGACGGTGTTGGTAGCTCCAGGTCCAGAAGTCACCAGCACCACCCCGGCTTGCCCGTAGCGCGCGCATAGCCCTGCGCCATGTGGCCGGCGCCTTGTTCGTGACGTGTGAGCACAAAGTCGAACTTGTCGCTCTCGTGGATGGCGTCGAACACGGGCAGGATGGCGCCGCCAGGGTAGCCGAAGACGCAGTCCACGTCCATCTCGGCCAGCGTCTCGTGGAAGATCTCGGCGCCGGTCTTACCGATGAACTTGTCCGTCGTCTTGGGCGGCGAGCGCTTGTGCTCGTCTTGCGCCTTGGCGGTCGACAGCTCGCGCGTCTGCTCCAGCGCGGCGGCCACGGGCGTCTGCAACCCACGGGCGGCGGAGGAGAAGCGGCGCGTCTTCTGGGCGGCGCGCAGCGCGCGGGTAAGCTGGCGAGCTCTCAACATGGTCTTGCTGCCGGATATGCTAATCTGGATCTGAGCTTTTCGGGGACTGGCCACCAGAACGGTCGTCGTTGACGTACCAGTTCACGTGACTGCGCAAACGTTTCAGCTTGTTTTATGGATGGATGGAAAGTTGTGTACGGGAACACTATTTTCGGGCAGTGTTGCAGGGCCACAAGAAAAGATTAGCGACTCTGCAAGATTTGACAAGCATCACATGAACGTTTTACGTTTTAGCAGGAGTTCGGGCGTCGAAGGCGGTGAGTTGGAGGTGCAGACTATTGGGCTCGGACGAGCACGTGAAGGATCGGCTGTTGAGCACTGCGTTGCTGCTGCTGTGCGAGTGCGCGACGGGAAGCGCAACGGCGGACGCGTCAGTTGGGAAACGCTGCACGCGCCAGATCATGCGGCCCACGTCCAGTTTGAACAGTGCAGTGGACGCGTCTTCGCACGCAGCGAACGACTCAGTCTCGCCATTGGACGCGTACGTGTGGCCGCCGAAGATCAGCAGCGTCTGGTCCACGTAGAAGCACTCGAACAGCAGACGCTCGGTCGGAATGCACGGCTGCGCGCACACCAGCGTCGACAGCTTGGGCGTCGACCACACGAGAGTCGTCAGGTCAAGGATGTGCACGTCGAGTGGGCGACTCTTGTTGCGCTTGGTCTTGGAGATGCGCCACCCTCCGAGCACTGCGAGCTGCTCGTTCTCCAGCGCAACCACTTGCATCCCAAAGCGAGCGGACGGAGGCTTCCCCACAGTGGCCGGTACAAACCAGGATGGAAGTCGCTCGTGCTCCCTCATTTGCAGTCGAGCTGCGTACCTCACTTTGCTCTCAGACTCTACGGCCTTGTCTCGAGCGTGCTCTTCCTCGTCAGCCAGAACACGCTTCACGCGAGCTGTCTGCAACTGATGCAAATCGCTGTAGACAAGTGTATCTGACTTGCCACCAAACAAGAAGACACTTGGCTCCTGCTGCCACGGCTGCTCGGTGTCGAACGCGATGCACCATCCGTGCCAGTAGCGCTCGTACGGTGTTGCGGACGTGTCGAGCTGCGTCCAGTGCCACGACTCAAGAGACAGCGCGAAGAAGTCTCGAAACACTTGGCCGTTGCGTCCACGGCCGCCGAAAATCAGTACATGGTGCGGGGCCATGAACAGCGCCGTGTGATCGCTGCGCTCACGAGGTTCTCGTCCAGAGCACTCCCGACGAGTCCACGTATTCGTGGCGATGTCGAAGCTGTAAACGCTGTTGGAGTACGTGTACCGAGCTCGCTCCAGCTGCATCGGATCCACTCGAACAGCGCGAGGAAGCAGGATCGACGTGTCACGAAGCACGCGACCACCAAACACAACGAGCTGCTCACGTATCCCAGGCGAAACGCACAGCGTGAGGGAATTTCCTTCGCGAATACAAGGAATCGAGATGGCTTCCAGCGGATCCGACCCATGTGCGGGAAGAGCTCCACGGCAGGTTACAGACATGTTATGAAGGACATTGCCCACCAGAAGGTCAAACGGATCGTCACTTGATTTGGCGGGGCTGTCGAGTGAGTCATCCGTTAACGTTAGTAGTTCATTGCCAGTCGCATGTGCTACGACAGAACTTGACTCGGTAGCTTCAAGCGGGCCATCGCGTTCATGATGGCTGCGAGGTTCCTCTTGGTGCTGAATAGCTTCAATACGCCGACGCTGCTTGTCGTGAGCCCACTTAATCTTGCGGTAGGAGTCGCACACGAATTTTGGGTCCTGGTTGCGATGAAAGTCGAGCTTCTCCACGTACATGCACAGATCCACACGCCCACGCAGCCAGTCTGAAACAGCACCTTGAGCACGGCTTTTCTCGCCTACAGCCGGAATCGACATGAATTCACCAAAAGCTTTCGAAGCCCTCGTCCCAGATCACGGGGCGGAAATTCAACGATATGCGCGACGACAATGTGCGCGTCGGTTCACGGTTCACTGGGTTTCAGTGCTCGTAAACAAGTATTGATACAGCGGATGCCACCGTTAGGTTGCTCGCTAGACGTACCCTTTCTTGTTTCTTCTCGCCGTCTCGCACATGTGCGAAAGGCAGCAAATGGTTGGAACGAGATTCGCTTTCTGCTTCTCACTCTTGAATTCGCTCCATAGCACAACGAGATGGCGGACCCCGCAGCCGGCACAACATCACCAGAAAGTGGCGCGGCCACTGTGTCCAAGCAGCTCAGCGCGCTGGTTCTGCAAGACGAGGAAGACAAGATCGTCGCCACCCGCGCAGTTCAAGCCTCGGCCTCCAGCCTCACCAAACCATGTCCACCAACCGCCAATGGAGAAAAGCCGGCATCTCGTCCGCTGTTCAGCTCCATGCGCGCAGCCCTCGAAAGCTCCGGCCAAGTGAAGGAAGAGCCCGGCGGCTACGTGATCAAGCGTTGCAGCAGCAACAGCAACAACCGTCAGCAGCCAATCCGCTCTGGAGAAAGTGTGGGCCGCTCCAAGAACCGACACGCCAAGCCGCGCGCCACCAAAGGCGGAGACGTCCACGCCACTGCAAACGTCGAGGACGAAGCGGACGCTGCTGGCTACACCGTCATCCGACGCCGCTCTTCATGCGACGAGAGCTCAAGCTCGAGTGCTTCGGCTTCTTCGTCTTCGACCTCGACGCGTCGCAACCCGCGGGTGTCAACTTCAAGCAACAACAAGAAGCAGCGGCCGCGTCGTGGCAGCATGTCGGCTCTGCAGCAGAGCAGCAGCTTGGCGGTGGCCGTAGCGCCATCCTCGAGCGTGCCGCCTGGTTTCCAACCGCGTGCGACGTCGCGCGTGCTGCGTCCGCCGCCTGGCTTGACGCCCGCAGCTTCTGGGTGGGTCGTCAAGGCTGCTGCATCGGCGGAAAACGCCAATAAGATTGCAGAGCCGCCGGTGGAAGCGCTGTGGCCTAAGGCGGCAGTCAAGACGGACAACGGCTGGGCGACGACTGCGACGACCGAGAGCTTGCAGGCGTGGCCACCAGCGGCGGAGACGGAGGCATCGGCGGGGAGCTCCTTTGACGACCAGAAAGATGAGGATGATGACCTGCTCGCCCGACTTGGAGTCACGCTCTGATTTAGCACCCATATTTGGAAGTCGCGTTTAGTGACGCGACACTTGACGTTTGCAAGGCGCTGGCAATGGAAGTCGGATTTAGCAGTGCGTTTAACGTCGTGACGACAACCAGAGACGGGCGCCGGCATGTCCCATCCCTCTCGTTTACATTTGGAGGGCGAATTCAGAGCCACTCTGTAACTTTCCACCTGTGGCACCACATATCCGGTATGAGTTAGTACTAGCTATTCTCAGTTGATCTGTACTGTATATTAGTGGGTCCTGTATATCTAATATTCCCTGGATATCCTATAAATCTAAGAAATGGGAAAGTATCTGAGTGTGAGCGTAATACTGGGGACAAGTGTGTCCAGCGAAGCGACACACGGGCTGCAACCGTGGCAGGTGGATTCTGACGCGGCTTGGCATCATCCGGTCGCGCTTCCATCTTCCCTTCTGCCTCGAACTCGACACTTGCCAGCAACTCAGCAGCAGCTGGCACCGCTTGACACGCATCGAGGACGACATGGGATGGTACGACGGCGGCGACGAGCTGCTGGAGGAGGAGCGCAGCGTGCGTCTCGGCGAGAATGCACTGGTGGCGGGCATCGCGTTCGTGTTGTTCTGGGCCAACTTTGGGCTCTCGTGGTATCTCTCTAGTCGCCGCATCCCCGAGTTCGCTACCTTCACGTCCGGGCAGAAGGCCGACTGGTGTTCACGGTGCGTGTTACTTTCCTGGTAGAGGACAGCGTTGTCCTTAGCCTCACTGTTGTGTGTGTGTTTGGCAGAGTGAACTCTACGATCCACGCCGTCCTGGTTGTCGTCGGCGTAGCTTACGCGCTTGCGGATATTAATTGGGCCAGCGGGTTCATGCCCATGTCGTCGCTTCGTGCAGCAAGCTTCATCTTCTCCATTGGTACGGTTACTTCGTGGCCAATGGGGTATGTGGAGTAGTGCACTAACCCTCCGGTGCTTGTGATGCAGCAATCGGCTACTTCCTCTGCGACTTGATCATCATTATCGTCTGGCCAGTGCCAATGCAATGGGTCTTCGTCATCCACCACATCGTCGCAGTGTACGTACTCTACCAACCAATCTCCACAACCCACCCCATTCAAACTGACCGTGTAATCTGCTGTAGCGTCCCGTACTTCATCAACAACTTCATCTCGTGCTGTGCCGCCTGCCAATTCGGTCTGCTGCTGTTCTTGCTGGTGGAGCTGGCCACGCTGCCGCTCAACGCGCGAGGGTTCATGGACGCCCGAGACCGCCAGAACACCAAGAACTACATGCGCTCCATCTACGGGACGTATCTGGTGTGGGGTATCAGCAGGACAGCGCTGCCCATTTTCGTCATGTACGACTTCTGGGCCTACGCGTACCCGTCGGAACGGAACCACGACACGTGCTTCTTCCCCAACCTCGTGAGCGCGCACCTCATCGCGCTCTTCTGCGTCGGCGTCTTCTTCTGCGTGCACACCCCAGAGTTGATCCGGATCAGGCGCGAGCATCGACGCGCCAACGGTGGAGCAGACCCAACGGCAGAGGTGGCGGTCAGCACAGACGACGGAGATCTGGTGGACGGAGACGTGGAAGAGGACGAAATCCCTAGCGCCAAGGCCAAGCCCAGTAGCATCCGCAGCCTCACGCTGTCGCTCTCTAGACAGAAGGAGCCCGTCACGGACGACTCGTACGACGACATTGAACTGGGCGTCATGCCGCGAAGTGCCCGAGGCCGAGCGGCATCTTGAAGCTCCTGACGATTTAGCGGCGCCAGCTACGTTTTAGAGTGTATAACCTTGAATAAAGTGTAACCTACAATCAGTAACCTCCGAATTAGTGGCCGTACACAACCAAAGGCGGCAGAGCGACGAGATCAAATGCGGCTGACGGCGGACGTGATTCTGCGCGCGTGGGTGTCCATCAACCCGCTGCGTGAGCGCGAGCTGAGCCTCCGAGGTAACTCCCTACGCGTCTATGGCTTTACGTCCACCGGTTACTGACGAGGTTGCAGGTTTCAAGGCCCCCGCCATCGAGAACTTGGGCGTCACGAAGGTAGCAGCTCTGATCTCTCTCTAACGTAAAGAAGACTGGGACGCGCACTCTGACACTTGCTACTGCTGTATGACAGGATGGCTTCGACTGCATCGACCTGTCGGACAACGAGATTAAGAAGCTGGAGAACTTCCCGCGGCTGCGTCGCCTGCGCATGCTGCTGCTGCACAACAACCACGTGGCCAAGATCCAGGAGAACCTGTCGGAGGCCATCGCCAACCTGGAGTTCCTGATGCTCACGGGCAACCGCATCGCGCAGCTGTCGGAGATCGATCACCTCGTCTGCTTCGCCAAGCTCGACACGCTCTCGCTCAGCGGGAACCCCGTGACCAAGCGCAAGTACTACCGAGAGTACGTCATCTACAAGCTGCCGCAGCTGCGCGTGCTCGACTTCCAGCGCATCCGTCCTCGCGTACGTACTAGTGGTGATTTTCTGACTGGAAGGAGGGCTTTCTAACCGTAACTTCTGGGCTGGTTTTGCTGGGAAATAGGACCGCGAGGCTGCTGTCGCGTTTTTCCAGTCTGTTTTCGGACAGAGGGTCGAGAAAGAGGCTCACGGCGAAAGCGTGGACGGCTCAACACAGGCGATGGAACACGTTTCCATCACACAGCATCGTGTCCCCGCTGCGAGTGCAGTGCCCCTCCTCCTCCTCCACGTGCTCCTGTTTCGCCTAAGAAGGCTGTTGTCAAGGCTGAGTCGCTCAAGAAGGTTGTGGTCAAGGCCGAGTCTCCGAAGAAGACTGTAGCCAAGCCTGAGCTACCGAAGAAAACTGTAGTCAAGGCCGAGTCGCCAAAGAAGACTGCTGAAGCGGAGCCGATGGAGGAAACACCAGCACCAAAACAAGAAGCTACTGAGGCAGATGTGGAAATGGAGGTTGCAAGTGAGGAGGAAGAGGAGCCGACCGTATCATATACGCCGCCGAAGCCGATCTCGCAGATGACTGTGAGTATTCTGCGCGAGGAGCTGAAGAAGCTCGGCCTGTCCATCAAGGGCCTAAAAGCGGAGTTGGTGCAGCGTTTGAAAGAAGCTGCTGGAGAAGCTTGATCTCGTTCATTCCCCACATGCAGTTAAAACCCCACCATTCGCCAGCAGATAGGGATAGAAAAATCGATGCTGAAGCACGAACATGCTCGCACCGATGCAAATAATCAACCCGACCTTGATCCTTCATTGTTCCGCAAAAAGTAAACTGCAGCCAACGTGCTGTCCCTCGTGCTCAAATAAACCACTGTGTTCCTCCTTCCAGACAACACCAAACGTACACGTTGCAAGCCTCTAGTACGGCGCTATACTGCGGCTTAGACTCTCGGCGCGGTCGCGGCGTGTCTGCGCGATCTTTGAAAACTTTCCTTTGTCGTATTTGTACATGAGTGGAACGCCTGAACAACAAGACCAGTGTTAGCCATCCCAGGACAAGCACAATATTGCAAACAGGGACACAGCTACTGTACCTGTCGGGGCGAGTAGCAGGCATTTATCGGGCGCTGACTTCTCCAACTTCATCTGCTCGCTGAATTCGTTCGCATCCATGCCATCCAGGTACTTAATGAGCGTCCGGATGACAAATCCGTGCGAGGACACCAACACATTGCGCCCCGCCGCAAGATGCGGTAAAATAAACGAGTTGAAGAAGGGGATGGTTCGGTTGTGGATATCTTCACAGCTTTCGCCATTCTCTCCTGGAAATCGCGTGTGGTAGTCGTTCCGGATCTTCTTCACGTGTTCCCTATTGAACATTACCGTGTGCTTCGTGCTCGGGACGCCCTACATCACCACCACCAACAGTTTAGTACCTGAATTTCGTCGAAGGAACAAATTCCAATCCATTTAACCACACAACAAACCTGCAGATCACCAAAGTTTCGCTCGTTCAATGTCGGCGAGACGTACACCGGGATGATCTGCAACACCTCAACCGGTTACAGTAGTCACTTCAACATCCAATCACCAGATGAGTGTGTCACGTACAAAGTCATAGGGATATTTATCGTTCACCCCGTCAAAACCCGGTTTCTCCAGCGGTGATCGATGTTGCACCACCGGCGTCTTCTTGCTGGAGTGCACGCTCAATGCCAACGACATGGTCGTCCGCGCTCGGTCCATTTGTGAGCAGAAGACCACGTCGATGGGCGTGTACTCCAGTCTCTTGCCCGCCTCGAAAGCTTCCTGCATGCCCACCTCACTGTCCACCAACCCAAAAACTTCAGTAAATGCACCCAAACCCTCTTCCAGTTCTTCATCATCTCTCCACCTTAAGGGGATGTCGATGGATCCCGCATAGCGCCAGAGGTCCGTGGGGCGGTCGGGCTTGCGGTTCCACACGCTCTGCCCATGACGCAGCAAGATGAGCGTGCCAAAGCTGCTGCGTGGCTTGTCCCCCGCCATATCTGCAGTCCCTCCCGGCGCCAGCTTGGACCAGCTCGGGTCGCACTCGCCGTTGCGCGTGTCCCAGTGCTCCACGTGCGCGTGCGGCAGCTGATAACGCCGCTCCGAGGCGCGCACCGAGTTGCAGCACTCGCCGTCCCCGCAGCCGCAGGCCTTGAGCTGTTGCTGCCGACGCCTCTCCATGATAACCCCACTGCGGTGGCCGTGGCGGCCAGCACGAGAGCAGCGAAGCCTACGACCACCTTCATCGCTCTTCAAAAACCTGGAATCAGATAACGTTTTCTCGACGTTTTGGGTTTTGAAATTTCGGAAAAAGAGGAAGCTTCACTTGGCAATTGAACGCCTTTTGGTGCGCGTTACACACGACAAAATGAAAGTAGCTATCTCGACAGGCCTGCAGCCGTACGTACGTGCAGCCGTACGTACGGAACAAAAAGCGAGGAGATGCTGAAGAGACGATAGGTCTAGAGCTCTCCAAGCAGCGCGGTCACGTCCTCCACCGTGAGATCGCGGTCGTCCTTCTTCAAAATAGCGCGGACCGAGTCGGAAGCTCCGGGGTTGCTACGGACAGCGTGTTGTCCACGTAGTTGGGCAGTCGGTCCTGGTTGGCGTCCACCCACCGCAGATACTTGAGCGACTGCTCCGGCGTCAGAATCGAGTGCAGCATCTCCGTTTGTCGCTGAACAGCCTCCGAGCGTTGCTCGAGGCTCTTCTTTAGTTTGCTTAAATATGTCTGTCAAAGAGAAAGCACGATTTGGTCAACAGTGTGACCCAAACGACACAATTTTGTTCAGGTACCTACCACAGCCATTGCTACCCGTCGGCGCTCCAACTTGCCGCTCTTGGTCTCGCCATTTCTGTCGGGAGAGCACAGTATTGCTGTTTCAGTACATACACAACTGCAAGCAATAGCTCATGTCCACTTACTTGTACAACGATTTGAGCTTTTCATCCTGCTCGTAGGTGAGCGCGAGGTCGTTAGTCAGGGTCGACCACAACGTGTCCTTCTTGACCATAGTGGGAGCTCTCTTCTTCTCGGGTACTTCTCCGGCGTTTTTGGCGACGCCGTTGGCTTCTTCAAAGAACGTCTCCTCCTGAATACTAAGCCACAGTAGAAATCGGCAGTACGGAGGCAGCAGCAGGTTGTCAAGCTGACGGAAGTTATAGTCCTTCACAGCAAGTCGTTCCTACAGATTGCAAGACAACACACAATAAGTTTTTAATTGTCCCAATAACTATATCTCATCTCCATCAACTTACAACACTGTTCGGTCCGAAGCGCTCCTGAATCAGCATGATACCCTGTCGAATCTTCTCCTGCATCGTCTTCACAATCACAACACCTCATCAGTCAAAACCTTAATCCAACAAAGCACTAACACCAGTCGTACCTCCTCCGGACCGCCATTCTTCAAGTCTTCCGTCAGACTTTTCAGGATGTCCGAGCGCACTTGGTTTAGCGCCTCGTCCGCACGCTCCAAGTGGCCCGCGCGCGTCGTGTCGATGCTCTCCGTCAGTTGAGAGACCTTTTCCTCCAGCAGCTCCAGGTACTGCTTCTTGCGGCGGCGACTCTGACGCGCCGACTCGCGATTCCTGGCCAGCCGCCGCTGCCGCTTCTCGTCCGTGTCCAGACCCCCGGGTTGGACGACGTCTCGTCGTCGTTGGCAGCTGGCCGCATCATGGAGCTCTCGAAGCTGCCCGGCGACTGCTGGAACGAGGGGTGGCTGGCGAGCTGCTGGAGGGCGTCGTGGCCGGCGCCAGATCACCGCCGAACGCGCGCTCCGAGGCCAGCGGAGCCGACTGCCCCAGCGTGAACTGCTCGGAGGTGGCGGCCGCCACGGGGCGCGTCTGCGGCATCTGCTCGGCCGCTACATCCGCCGACAGGAAGTAGCTCAGCAGGTCGTCGTCTTCCGCCGAGAGGTCCATGGCCAAGGAGTTCGTGCTTCGAATCGCCCAATGGCAAGAGGTGACTACGTTGACGTGCGCCCCAAGTCGCAAATCCAGCTTGATCTCAGTAAGAGCATAGAGAAACCCCGTCAGAATTGGTCATTCACAAAAATAGGCTGTGTTTCGAAGCGTCAATATGCCTGAACACAGGTATAGTCTCCTTCATAGGATTGTGTTTCATAAGCTTTCCAACTTGTAATTCATTCATTTACACGGTTCCATTCCATGTCGAAGGTTTTCGCGAGTGATGGTCCTTGCTTCTTCTGAAAAAGCGACGCCCAGGAGCTGTTCACTCGGAAGGAATCAGAGAACCACAAGAATGGCGCAGGTGATTAAACTAGCGACGGAGGCGCCAGACGCGAGTGACTCGGACGTGAGTTCGCTATGCGGCAGCGAGCTGGAGCTGGAGATGGCGTGGGGCGAGGGACCCATCGCCCCTTTGCGCACAGAGGACGACGTCGCCGCCAACAAGGCGCTGGTGGCGGGCGTGGAGCGCTCCGGCAGCAACGGCAACGGCTCCAGCCGCGCGCGGACGCCGCAGAAACGGGGCAGCGAGTCGCCACTCGCGCGCAGCAAGCGACTCATCAACATCCACCCGATCCGCTCGGCCGGGTACCTGTCCAAGCCCAACGAACTGCCCGTGGGCGTGCGCAAGCAGCAGCGATGGTTTAACGGTGAGCAAGTGGCTGGTAAGAGAGTGATGGTCTTGGGTGTAGCAGCTGATGGATACTTCAATGAACAGACCACCACTTTGGCAACCGAGCGGCGTCCACGCGCCTGGAAGACTTGATGGAGCACATGGAGATTAATGTGGAGTGGAGGTGCGTGCAGATATGATTGATTGTGGGGTTGTGGACTGACGAAGGCTTTGGTGGTGGTGCAGATCAAACTTCAAGAAGCTGGCAGAACCCCAGAATGAAGGGCTGCAGACGGAGTTCCGCCAAGGAGGAGGCGCACGGGAGAACCGAGCAAATCCTTCGCGTAGTCGACGCAAAGATGAATGGAATGGTACGGGGTGGTGCTTGTTGATTGTTTCTGCTGGTGTCTGATACTTGGGGGTGTTGTTGAATATGAAATGTGGCAGATGCTGAGCAAATGTTCACTCGTGTTGACCGCCGTGCACGAACTTTGATGCTGCGCTCGTTCAACTCTTTTGCTCCGTTTATTGAAGCGGTGGAATACGTGGTCTTGCACTTCATCCAGGTGCGTGGAGAATGCCGTGGCAGTAGGGATGTCAGCTGATTGTTGACTCATCGAACATTGCTGCAGTGGCGAGTGGTACCATCAGAACTGGAAGTCGCAGCCCCACTGTTCCGCATGCTGAAACACCCCATCGAGTTGAAGCGCCCAAGCGAGAAGGACGTGCGGTTGATCTTGCCTCTGCTGGACTCGGCCTTCCACCGACTGATCATTCACAGCGTGTGTCAGTTCTACGGAGTGCGATCACGAAGTGCGTTGTCGTGCATATCTCTTTTGTGTGCCAGTGTTGATACTTACAATCTAATGTCCTGTGACTTGCTCAGCCGAAGCCAACCGCCGCCTCAACACGAAGATCATGGTGCTCAAGTGCCCAAAGAAGAAACTCTCGCCGGACGACGTGGCGCAGACTTCGCTGTGCGAGTTCATTCGTGAGACGCGCATTGCCAAGCGCCATGTCGTCGCGGCGTCACCCGAGAAAGTCGTCGACAACAGTCGCGTTCTGGAGCTGCAGTCCAAGAGCAGCGAGTGCAGCGACGGCTTCTGCTTGGTGGAGGCCCCGCAGGTCTGACTAACTCCACCTACGAGAGTGACGGCTGCACAGTAGCGTCCGAGTTGAACTCGCCGCCCCAACACGTAATCAGGATTCCATCTGGCTTCAACCAACCACTTGTTCTCTGTTCGAGCAGCATCTGGATTTTTAGAGCGACATAATCGTACTTAGCCCAATCGGGGGAAGCGCTCGTTGTTGAGCTCATCAGGCAGCGGAGCCCGCGCACACAGCAAGTCGCGGTGGGGGATTTAGACACGCGAGAGATGGAGCAGAACGCGCCGCCAGAGACGCAAGTGCAGGCCACACCGCCACCCGAGATCGCGGCGCCAATAGAAGCCGCGCAAGACGTTACAGCAGCGGCAGCAGCTGCGGATGAGGAGAAAGTGGAAGATATTGCGCCTCAAGAGGACACGGGGACGGGGAGGCGCCGCCAAGTGGAGAAGCCAGTGAAGCTGAGGCGAATGTGGACGTTCCGGTTGAAAAAGACGCAGTAGAAGAGCAGGAAGCTGCGGCTGAAGAGCGTGCAGAGCAGCCAGTGGCTGCAAGTACCGAGGACAGGGAGGAAACTGCCGTGGGGGAAGTGGAGGAGGCTGAGGAGAAGCAGGAAGAGCCTTCGATTCCTGTTGTTGCTGAAGTTAGTGAGGAACTTACAACAATGGAAGCAGAAGAAACTGCTACGGGTGAGGAAACAGCAGGAGAAGACGAAGTCGTGCAAGAGCAGGCGGCAGATGGTCAGGAGCTGGAGGATCCGCTGACGATTGTTCTTCCTGAAGTTGCTGTGTCTGTGGACGTTGACGAGTCGACAGATAAGCCGGAGGTGCCTGCACTATCAATTGATGCGGACGCTCTCGCGGAACCGGAGCAGGTACCAGTTGTGGTGAACGGTTTCGTGGCTGATGAAGCGGTAGCGACACCGGAAGTGGGGCTGCAGCTTCCTCGGGAGTTGGAAATGCCGGTAGCGTCGCCAGCAGCGGCCCCTGATCTGCTTGGCGTTGCAGCAGATGAAATGGCTTCAGAAAGCGATAGTGAACCGGTGGGTCCAGAAGCGGAATCGAAAGAATCTGAGCAAAACGAGACAGAGAACGGAGAGAGAAGTGCAGAAGATGGTTCTGCGGAAGGTGGACACGCAACTATCACTGCAGTGACCGAAGCTCCTGAGAAAACTCCTCTTGATGCCAATTTGGAAGCGGTCCTAGAACGGATCCGAAAGAAGCTGACTTGTGAACTTGTCGACGTGTTGGAGTCTGGTGAAATCATTGCTTTGCCTAAAGGCTGGTCCACCCGCCAGAGTAAAACCAACGACGGCAAGACATATTACGTATCACCGTACGGACATACGCAGTGGCTGCGTCCTCCCATGAAGACCGGTGTCATCTACAATTGGGTCCACGAGATTGAGGTAACGTTTGGTCCAGGCCGACTGGGACTGAACCTCAAACAAATTGCTGGAATTCCTGGTACGGAATTCACTGACCTCCAGGTCCATATTGCCGAGATTTACAAGTTGCCAAATGGAATGGCGAGCCCAGCAGAAATTTATAACTGGAGCGTCAAACCTGAAAAGCGCCTTGCACTTAATATGCGAGTTACAATGATGAACGGCGTCTCGTTGACTGGGTACACATACTCAGAGGTTCTGGAACTGCTCGCGCGAATGATACGTCCAGTCCGCATCAAGTTTGCTGACACCTCGAA
The DNA here is from genome assembly GCA_012656105.1 of Phytophthora syringae. Classification (NCBI taxonomy): domain Eukaryota; phylum Oomycota; class Peronosporomycetes; order Peronosporales; family Peronosporaceae; genus Phytophthora; species Phytophthora syringae. The sequence continues at coordinate 456,696 of JAAKBD010000012.1, forward strand.
AGGTATCGTGGGACGAGTTGAGGAAGAACTCCCGCATGAAGAGACGGAAGAAGTGAAAGAGGCTCGCGCAGCACGAGTAATGCAGAACTCGCTGCGTACGGAGTATTTCCAAGTGATGGTTTCGTACGAACTTCACAGGCAAGTGTGGTCTTTGACAAAGCGTCATATGCATCTACAGATGCTCGAAATGGAAAAGAAGTGTGAGGTTATGGAAGCGCAAGTTGAAGGGGAGCACCAGCACCAAGAATCCTTGGAGAAGGAGGGCGAGAATTTGATTCAAGAGGCAGAATCACTCAAGGAGATGATCAAGCAGCTCGACCAGCAAGCAGCCGGCGAAATCGAATCGCCAGAGGTGTTAAGGACAGCAGAGTTGGTCGAACGAACCGGAGAGTTGGAGAAGGAGGTCACCGACATTATTGCTGAAAACGATGAACTGCAAGCAGCTCGAGTCAAAATCGAAGAGACGCTTGATAGCCTTCAAAAGGAATTGGATGTGTACGGAGATCTCGACGTGGATCCGAATGGCCAGTACGATGTCAAGTTTTTCTCACCGGCATTTTTGGGCTCCATGGTGCATAGAGGCTCGATTGATACGCGTGCCGAGGATGCGCGCGAGCGTCTTCTCGAGAAGATTAAATCGCAGTACGATCATCTGGAAGAAGAGATCAAAATGGAGGAGGAGCGCTCTGAGTTCATGGAATTAGAGATTTACCAATTTCAGAAGCAGATGGACGTCGCAACAGAAGCGGTCAAGCGTGAGGATGAATTCATTAGCGGCGAGCGTCCGCCTCAAATGATTTTCTTGGAGAACAAGATCGCGTTGCTGCGGAAGAATCTGCACGAGACGGTGGTCGGAATTGCGAAGGCTTCAAACAGCGGAGATCAGCAACAAGCCGATAACCTGTCGATCCGACGAGCAGACTTGAAGGATGACCTGAAGACAGCACTGGACGAGATGCGGCGGATGGAGAACGAGCTAAACGTTTTCTTCGATGTTGATCAGGGCAAACCGATTACCTTGCAGCACGCCGACTCCTCTATTGACTCGGTTGATATTGATGAGGCCCCGCATGAGCGCTTGTCGGAGAATTCGCGGCTGCAGACTAAGCTGACTAAGCTCCAAACCCAGCTGCACGATACCGTGGTCCAGCTTGCCAAGGCGGCAGGTGAAAAGGACGAGGTACGGAAGAGTGAGCTCAGTAAGCGGCGATTGCAGCTGAAGGACGAAATGAAGGTGGTGCAGGATCAGTTCCAAGTGTTGACGAATGGAACACTTAACGTCGCGACCAAGGGGAGGGATTCGTATGTGAGGCCTTCTATTGCCGGCCCACCGACGATGCAGGACGTTCCTAGGAGATCTACCGGTGGCTCTCGTGCGTCACTTGGCGGTATGCGGGGCTCAATTAGTGCTAAAAGGGCTTCCATACCTTCAGCTATCGACGCGCAAAGAGTGTCGGAACGTTTCGATCCGAGCCCCAGCCACCGAAGCAGCAGCAGTGCATCCATGGCCTCACTGACCCAGTCTCACGAATCGATCCAGATCCCACGAGATGGCTCAATGCCAAAGATGAGTGGCATCCTCCGGAAACACCCCACTCACTCCAACGAGAAGAGCACGTTCGGAAACATGTCGCTGCGCGGAGTTCGCGAACGGTGGTGCAACATTGAGCCGGACGGATATCTCCGATACTACAAGCGAGAAGGCGATCGGGAACCGCGTGGATCCATCCCACTCAAGCACAAGTCTCTCGAGATTTTGCACGGCAAGGAGGTGGGGAAGCCGAACGAGTTCATGGTCTGCTCGCCCACGCACCAGACGCGGTTGGTCGCCAAGACCCCCGACGAGATGCTGAGGTGGGTGAAGGTGCTCGAGCTCGCGCACACGTACTTCATGCAGAGCGCTGGATCTACAGAAGGTGGGAACGCGCAGAACAGTGTCTCCTCTTCAGTTGGCAGCACCGCAGACCCACCCGAGTCAGGAGATGCCGAGCTTGCGTACCGAAACCAGCGTGCGACGCTCGGCTTCTGATCGTCACTGGCATGTTCCACCAGTCCGAGTTTATTAATTTGCTACTCAAACAGGGTTTTGCTACTGTAGTTCTCCCTTCGTGGCGCTGTAGAGACTATTTATCGACTATGATGATGTTGCACTTTACAACTGACACCTTATAACTCACCTTCTCCGTACCCAATCACACTCCTTTATTTCCCCGTACTCATCTCCCATTCGTCCACGTCCTTATAAGCACCATCCATCCCCAGTCAAAACTCCAGTGGCCAGGCACAAACAGAAGATGTTTCGCGCCCGCAAGTTCGCCGACGCTCCGGCCAAGCGCGGGGGCTCCGGGCTGCTGACCGCCGACGCCAGCAAGCGCCAACGCCTGGAGCACTGGGACGCGCTGTATGCGCCGCGGTCCGGCGAGCCCGAGGAGAGCTCGGCGCTGCTGGTGGACTCGCGCTCCTGCACCATCGTCGAGGGCTCGTCACTGCCCCCCAGTGCTGGAAGAAGTGCGCAAAGAATGGCCGCAACTGCCGCAACACCAGCGCCACCAAGTCACTTGCTGTCGAGCGTCGGTACCTTCTGCGCGCCACCGCAGCGGCCGCCAATGGGTCCCGTACTTGGTCTTCCCGTTACGCACCAAAGTGCTGCTCTGGCAACAAGACCGCGGCAAAGTCATCGCCCTCCAACTACCAGACGAACTGGAGCCGGATGAGGTTTTGCACCCATTTCTCTTCGCCCTTTACAGCCAGAGCCTGAGCCTCATGGTCGTGGGGAAGAGCGGCATCGTCTTGTTCTGGGAGGACATTGAGCTGCCGTACGAGAGCGTCCCGCTCAGTGTGCAGATTCCTCTTGGACTGGGGGAAGAAGTGGTGACGCACGCTAATGCAGCTATTGGACACGTGGAGGAAGACGGTCAGGATGACGTGACGGGTCTCGTGTGCTGGAGCAACCAGGGAAATGTGTGGGAAGTGGCACTGGAAGATCGACGCATCCGCGTCCGAGCTTTTGAGAAGCAAAGCGCGGGCTTCTTGTCGGGGATCACCAAGTCGGTATCGCAGTTTTTCTTTTCTTCCACAGCGACGAGATCGGGAGCTGATGGAGCGGAACTGGACGTGAACCAGCCCATCAAGTACTTACGTGTACTACCGTCGTTATTGGGGGATGGAGCTGTGAGCAGTAGTGGGGAAGTGGACGAGACGTCGGATATGCTCGTACTGTTCCAGGATGGGACGCTGGAGCGACGAACCTTCAGCACAGGAGATGTGATGGACTGCTCGACAGTTTCCCAGTGGCACTTTGATGCGAGTCGCGTGGCGATCAGCTACTTTAGCGACAACTTTCCGGACGCGCATCTAGCCAAGGTGTATGTTGTATCGATGCCGTACGTACAGGAGACGTGCTTTGCACTGCTCGTTGCGTTCGTGTGTTCATCTTCGCGTGCTGGGACGAATGCAAAGGTGAAGTACGCGCTGTTCCAGTTTTCGTTCGGATCGGTGGACGAGGATGCACCACCCGAGCTGGAGTGGGCGTGTACGTTGGACTTTGAGCCAGCGTTCGATGAGCAAGGAGGTGATCGTTTCTTCCAGGTGGAAAGCTTCTCCATTACGCGCGGTGCGTTGTACCTAGTGTGGACGCAGATGCAACCGATTCAGTTTTGTACCATCTTGTTGCCGCAAGCTGGACATACCAGTGTGCGTTCGGCAGCATTTCCGCTTCAAGGAGCCCACGGGCGATTGGCTCTGGCGTTTGGGGCGCGTATCGACCAGAGTTCTTTCGACAACAACGCCATTAAGGGGTCTGTGTCGTTTTTGCTGATGGAGGAAGATCTGAAGTCGCTGAGCGGATCGGTTTGTATGGCTACTGCGTCCGACATGCAGAAACTGGAACACTTGGCGGCCCCGGTTCTGTCTGGGGCATCTGGTGAGAGGACTCGGCGGCGACGTGAAGAAGCGACATACTTTACAAGCGAATCCTCTCACTTTCTGGGCGAGAATCTTGATGCGGAGGACTACGTCCGTCTGGTCTTGACGCACTTTCATGATGATCCGGACTCCGCTTCCGCGCTTCGTGTGAGTGCCAAAGACATCGGAGCTGTCGCTCAGGCTGCTGTTATGGTGGATTTCCAGATCTTGGATGCTAAGTCGTCGTCTGGTTTGCGTTGGGAGAAGGAAGCAACTGATGATACCCCAGTCCATTCCGACGGCCAAAAGAGTGAAGCTGATCTTTCTTCGGTCACTCCCAAGCTGGTGCGCTACCAGCTAGAAGAAAAAGAAATCGCCACGCGGCATTTATGGAGTTCTTACAGCGCCGGTGTGCGTCAGTTTGGGAATTTATTGAAGAGTCTGAGGAGCTACAACGCCACCTGACAGAGAATGAAGAGAAGCTGCAAGCTGGAATTGCACTCAGCAAGTTCCAGTCTTCAATTCTGTCATCGAACTCTACCCAGGATGAGACTTCATCGGAGGTTCAAAAGATTCAACGGCGACTGACAGGAAAGTTCCTCCTCCACGCGATTGAGAAAACCGTCGAAAAGCGCGGCTACCAGAAGGAGCAGCTCCGCCTCGCGGGCTACAACTCGTTTGATGTATTTTATTGCGAGGTGAGCAAGATTACTGAGCTTTTCCAGCTTATGGGGAACGAAGTGGAGCTCCTTGCTACATCCATTGGCGAAAGTGACTCCACATACCTTTATGCGCTGCTGGAAAGTGGGTGTGCGATGTTGAGCATGCTCTGTACTCCTGTGCAGAGTTCTCCTGCTAGTTTTGCACCAACTGGAAGTTGGGCGTTCACGCAGGAAGTCCGAGAAGTTCTGGCGAATCAAATTTCGCGTATGTCAGTGCTTGCTGGTTACTCGCAGTCGGGATCGTCCGGCAAGCAGATTCGCTGGCAGTACGACGAGATTTTTGAGCTCACTGATCAGATTCAGAGACTAGGAACTGTCTTACTGGATGATTACGCTCGATTTATCCCCCTTGCTTCCAGCGATGAAGCAGATGAGCTGCAAAAGGAAGAAACATTTACCAAGCGAGTGACCCTGAATCCCTTGATACACATCGCGACACAAACGCCGTCCCAGGAGAGTGACAGCGCAGTTGACTTTGACCAAGATGGAATGGTTACTCGGAAGCGAGCGGACCTGTTCAGTCACTGCGTGGAGCTCTGCGAAAAATACGCGTACTTTGAAGGCATGGTCTACTTGGTATACGTAGAAGACTCGGAGAACCTGTCCAAGCTGGATTGCGTCCTTGGCAAACTCCCCAAGAGCCCTGCATCGAAAAGGCTGGAGTCGTATTGCAAAACCTTCGAGGGATTTGACGAATTCGTGTTCCGCTGGTACAATGGCGAGGTTCAGAATCCGTGGGCACAGCCAGCATCCAACGCGCCTTCCCCACCGATGATGGCGTATCTGCTGGCTCACTCGCAGATTTTCGCGCCAGCACTGCACAAGTTCATGAAAACCCGTGAACATTTGAGGAAGCACCGCTGGCTGACAGCAGTCTCTATCGAGCGATATGACCAAGTGGCAACTCTTGCACTGCGTGAAGCCAAGGGCGAGCAGCGGTCTTTGCCGAAGCGCAAGACTCTGGCCAGCATTGCCAAGATCGCTGCGTTTGCTTCTCCAAGTTTATCTCGTCCGGAGAGGGTCCAGGAGATTAACCACGAGGTTCGTATCGTTGTTTCTGGGTTCTCCTTGACATACTAAAGGACTCACGCAATTGTTTTTATGATTGCAGCTTGTCCGCGGAAAGCTTCAGGAACTGCTTTTGCAACTGCCGTTGAAGCAGCCTATTAAACCTCAGCCGCTCTCGCCTGAAGAACTGGTTCACGCGTGCTTGTCTTCAGGGCTGTCTCTCGAGAAAGACGACCCTATGAGGTAAGGTGTCAGCTTTCGAACCGGTTATCTACATACATGCCTAACTGATCACCCATGCTTCGAACAGAACCAACCTTTTCTTGATGGCGGTGGAGGCGTTAGAGACGTTGGCGACTGACCCACTGACTGAGGAGTTTGTGGAGATGCGTACTGGTGTGTGGCAAGCCTGCATTGTTGATGACGGTGAGCTGTGGGACACCCTGTCGGCCGAGTCGGCTGCGGGCGTAAACGAGGAGAAGCTGGAGTCTCTCATGCGTCGAACACTTCTTTACAAGGCCATGAACGACTACGTATCGCGTCCAGAGCATCACAAGCGCGGGGCAGCCGCATTGACGATCGAGGTTATCCGTGAGCTGGTAAACCGCGAGGGTGATGTTGACTCGGTCGTGAGCGTCCGTAGCCAACAGCTACTGATCAAGACACTGCACTTGGCGCTTCAGTAACCCACCGTGCTGTCATATCTGGAGATCGGTTGAAAAATACAAACAAGTTTTACGGCACACCTCTCTTATCTCAAGCTTGAACAATAGAGCCAACAACAACAGACATCATGAAGTTCATAAAGCAGCGATAGCGCTATCTCCGAATGAAGTCGGTGTAAAAACAAGAATCTCCTAATTACAGCGTCCAGCAGTTGGGCTCGAGTCGCCCTATCCTAGTCATCGTCCTCCGAAGATACCGTCGGCAATGGTGACAGTGCGATCGTCAGCTACGCAGCCAATAGACAATTAACATTAGCGACTCCTTCGTCACATCACAAAAACAAGAACATATTGTACTCACCACAGCCATCGACATGATGATCACACGAGACTCCAACTCCGAGTTCTCCGTTGAGATCACCCAACTGATCAACAAAAACAATCGAACCGGTCAGAATCAATGGTCGATAACACCCAAGCCTCAAAGCGGCGCTTACCTGTCCGAAAGAAAGAGTCCCAACACGCCCGCAGTCAGCAGACCGAGGGTGGCCTTGGACTGCGCGTGCTCGCCGTTAAGAATAATGACCACGAGAGCAATCAGGAGCGAAACGTTGGCCAGAATCGCCGAGCCAGCAATCAGCATCTCAAACTCCCGCGGGGTAGCACCGATCAATAGCAGGAGCTCCGCAGCAGCACGCCAGGCTAGGCCAGTTGCCACCCACTTTGCCGAAGCACGCGCGTCCTTCTGATGGAAAAACAGCAGCAACGCCACAACGGGCGTAAGGAACGCCAGCCACCTTCGCCACAGATCCGCATCCTCCTCGCTGTCACGAGGCAGCATCTGACTAGCCACGAGAGAGCCTACAACCGCCACGACACTCAGGAAAGACGCAAGGTAGCCACTCTCGACCGCCTTCGCAATGAAACCTTCTTGGAAAGAGCTAGTGCGCTCATGAACGGGATTACCCGTTGCAACGAACTCAGAGATAGTGGTCTCCTTAGTGATCGTCGTCTCCTTCAGCATCAATTCTGCGTCTTCCTCCTCGTACGACAGCGTGACAGTTTTCTTCAGCACGTCGGTCTCGGCTTCCAACGGAGCAGGAGGTGCCATCTCACGCACTTGCGGGGTCAATGCCGCCATGGTTGATCGCAGCAGAGCCGAGTCGTCCTCCTCATCCAGACGTGACACGAACTGGGTCGATGTCGTCTCCGTCACGTGTTTGCGGCTCGACCGACGCTTCGGCGTCTCCTTCACGACCTCGTCCTTGTCGTCACTGTTGTTGCTCACACTCTTGCGTCTCCGCGGGGTCGTAGCTTCTTTCTCCTTGATGTTGTCCTCATCATTATTGTCCAGCAACTTCCTGCTCACTGAGGCGCTGCGAGAGCGACTGCGACTTCCACGAGGACGACCACGTCCACGTCCCGGACTTTGCTCTTCCGAGGGCTCTTGGACGTTGAGCGCGCGGGGCTGCGACCGCGAGGTGTTGAACGTCCCGACTCCTTCTTCCGTTCTGCAATAAACACAATATAAACCATAATATAATAGTTAACAGAGCTGCTCATATTTGTATCATAAAGAGAGAGACGTACGCTCTTCGAATTTCTTGATGACGTGCGAATAGCCATCGGCCATGAGGTCAATACGACTCTCCCTGTACAACATAATAAATATAAATAAATGTTAGTGGCTATTAAGTTTTAGAATTAAATAAAAGCGTCATGAAAGACTTGTTCTGTTACCAGGTGTTGTTGTCCTCGCCAAAGCCCTTCCAGACCACATAGTAATGCACGCGCTGCTTGATGAGCTTGCGGTCCACGATACGCTCAATGTCGGTGGGGGTATCGGCGGGCATCTTCGCTCTCTCTCCTGGGTCCTTCTCTTGGCTGCGTCTCTCGACCGGTTGCTTACGCGCTCTCTCGGTAATGAAGACCAAGTTGTTGGCGCCCACGAACATTTCGCAGTACAAAAACCTCGAGGTTTTATTCAATCCAAATTTGAAAAATTGCGAGACAACTGAGGCTCAGCCGCCATTTTCATGTTGGATTCGTTGTTCGTCCAACATCAATAGAACGGCGTCGTCATGTTGAGTATCCAACTCATTTAATATGAAGTCCACTAAAGAGCGGACGCAGTGCGACTATATAGTAAAGTCACACTGTGTAGTGGACTTCGAACTACTAATTTTATGATGGGTTTGATATGGCATTGAGCACCCTCACTCCCGGCACGCATGGCAGACTTCCGCGCGTGGCTACATGCGCCGATGCCAGAGACCACCCTTGCGCCTTCACCTCGACCTCGACGCCCGAGTCATGGATGACGTTCGATACGATAAGGTTATCACTGGTTTGGCACGGATCCTGGATACTCATCAGATATCGTTCACAAACCTGCACAAACAAACCTGCTGTGCTGTTTACATGTCCCGAACTGGATGCAAAGGACAGCACGTGAACCAGACCACCGGACTGGTATGAGTGGGCAACCCAACGTAACTCGAATAATGCTGACCACCTCTTGTTCCGAAACACCAGCACTTCGCAGTTTGTGTCAGGCTCTCGACGAATTTCGTAGGGGCAGTGAGCACCGCCGGAATCTGTATCGTGGTGTCAAGTACACGCCCTACTTGGGGACAAATTGATGATAAGATGGGTCGACGATTGTTTCATCGGAAGGTGAACACGCGTTGGCCAAGTTGCGGTTTTTAAACCTTACGTAGAAGCGACAGGAAGTGCGTAAAATTATTGTGAGAATACTTTCACCGTTTCCATCAGTTATTGGGCAGGATGTAATACGACCTTCTTCTCAATCATTTGGTTATCTTCCGGTATCAGAGCTCCTTGTTTTCCACGGTTGGCCACACTCGAGTTCACCCCAGCAATTTCTGCAAACTTGGCAGTGTCAATTTCAGGGAGTTAGCTCCCGATACAGTGGACATTGGTGCAGCCCTGCTCGCTCCACAATCTCGTCGACTTGATCACCACGAAGAAATACGTCAAGCATCCCTTGCGTATTCAGCCAATTGCTATCAGCTTCGTACTGTTGCTCCAACTTGAGTATTTTTGTCGGATAACAGCGCTTCAAAGTCCCCTGCACCTTAAGACTCCCTGCAAAAGCCCGCTTTTTGTTTCCAGATCGCCAGCTTTGTGTGGGTATCAGCAGCAGCTGATAAGCATGTCCATACAAGTCGGTGCTCCACTTGAGTACTGTGAAATTTACGTTTGAAGCTGCCGTTGCTCTGAGACCCGGCGCTGAGAGAAAAAGCGACGAGGTAGAGCGAACCACCCCGTTTCCCGTAGGTTAGTTAGTATGGATCCACTCGCACTTGCAAAACGCTGGTATCTCCAAGTGCGGAATAGTATGAAGATCAAGAACACTAACCCCCATGAAAATGAGGCTACGGCATCCAGACGTCTACCATGGGATGCAGATAACACGACACCTGGTGGTCCTACGTCGCTCGATATCCTGCTGACGTGGCTCACGACACCTGGAAAATACAAACGTCTTCACTCAGAACAACGTAGCCAAGCAGTGCAGAATATTCTCGGGTCGCTCATGAAGAACGGGATCAAGCATCGCAGCGATTCGAGCGTCCGTAGTAAAGTCCGCTCCATTGAAGACCAATATGTGACTGCTAAATCTTGGCTGGAAGAGAGGAACATCGACGGCGACGATGTGGTGAAGGGCAAGGTTGACAGAGACACTGAAGCTCAAGTGCTTGCCATTTGCCCTTTTTACTGCGATCTCATGCCAGTGTTTCGTCACTCCAGCTATCTAAACGACATGGTGCCAATTCACGAGAAGGCTGATACCGATTTCTACCCGGAAGATGGCACGGATTTCAAGTCAGCGAAGCAGAAGCGCAAGAGAGAGAAACAGGACCAGCGTCCGAATAAAAACGGCAGAAAACGGAGTCGACAGTCCAAGTTGTCAATGAAAAAGCGAACTCGGGAGTGCCAAGTGGTTTGAATTGGACCACGACCCACGGTGCTAAGCATCACGATGTACTCGATTTGAATGGTGATCACGACTGGTTTCAACGCACTGACAAGTGTGAGATCGTCGTTCGCGAGTCGGGGTCCGCTTTTCGCCTGGCATCCAGCGCGACGTGGACGAAGTGAAGCTGAACCACCTGAAAAAGCACAGTGAAGCGGTTCTCAAGAGCGAAGACACGATGCGTGAGGCAGTGATGAAATCGGACCTTGAAGCCAAACGAGGTCGAGACCAAGTCCAGTTGCAGCTGGATATGGTGATGGCAAGGCAGACGATGAAGAAAGAAGGCATCCCTAAGGATGAAATTGAGCGCGCCATGCCGTTGCAACAACTCAGAAAGGACTGAAGGTGTTGAAGCCCAAGTAGTGTCCCTGATTGCCGGTGGTCCTGCGGTTCTGCATGGCAAATGTTTTTTTGCTGGTCTCTTTTTAGTTTTTGATTGTTGAAATTAAGGAACGGAATGACATTCGAGTTTTTAGCTTCTTTGATATCGATTGTTGAGTAGATCTGGTTGGAGTCGACGACTCTGGGAATCAAGTGCTGCGGCGAAAAGCCGAGAACACTCTTGCGCACCAACACGAAGACTGTCAGTTTTACACCAAGGATTGATCACTGTCGACCTCAAAATCTCGATTTGCTTCACGAATCCAGTTTCGACAGCAGGCCACTTCATTCACCTTGAGTTTACTATACTCTTGCTAGCCGATCTAGCAACGGAGGTTGGCGACATCGGCCCCGCAGGACGCAAACAAAATTCAAGCACCAGGGCCACACTCAAGGAACACCAACCTCGCAGAGTTCACTGACAGCACCATCGTCGGATTCGTAGATGCCAGGGCAAAATGATTTTTCATACGCGCTTACAAGGCCCTGAAGACATTCGACTATTGAAAAATATAGTTGCCAATAGCCCCATATTGGCCGGAATTCACAATAACACCTTCACCAGCTTCCCGCCAACTACATCACTCACTGTCTGAGCAACACGAGCTTACTTAGCTCACGTTGCCGCGGCCGTAGGTACCCTCGGGGCACTTGTACTCGTCCGGAAGCAGCGAGCGCTGCAACGCGTTGAAAGCGTATTGACGCTTGCCGGTGTTCTTGAGTGCGTTCTCCAGGCGAACGCCGTTGCTGCGCATGGTCGACACCGTGCGCACCGCGAACTCCTCGGGTAGTCCATGGTTCTCGCTTAGAAGTCGCACCTGCTCGAGCGTCAGGGACATTCCCGTGCGGTCCTTGGCACTCTTGCACGACGTCACACGACCAGCACCCAGCAACCGACACAGGTGTGAACCTTCCTGGATAATTTTCGGGTGTTTTGACTTCACCACTTGCCTTTTGCTAGCAGTTGCAATACGCTCCTCCAGCGATTCCAGGAGTGGTGCGATCGTACTCATCGGCGTCGGTACATCGTCCGGCTGCAGCAAATGATGTCAGTAAATCTACAGCAATAACAAAAACTCGAAGCGGAACGTACCCTTTGAGCCGCAAGCTGCTTGTACTTTTCAACGTAGCGCGTCAGCACAAAGAAGCTCTTGCGGTTGATGATGTCCTGCAGAGTCGTCTTCCTGCTGCTGGCGTTGTTGGCCAACGTCTGCATCTCGTTGATTCCTGTGTAAACATTACGGGCGTGACGGAAATTGCAGCTCCCGACCGGATACCGGACGGAATTGACGCCCGCAGGTCGTCAGAGCAGCGCACACCGATCGCTACAGTGTAGGTGCCCTTGGCAGCTCCCTTGCTCAAGCGTACAGACACAACACCAGGCAGCGTCGTGTTTTTCATGTGAAGGTTCAGTAGAGTCGAAGGAAGGTGGGCTGGAGGTGACGTATCAAGCACGAACGTGACGTGCTTCAGAGCGTCAACTGCTGCCGAAAAATCTTCCAACATTCCGATTTCCTTGCCCTGTGTCGACAGCAATGACTCGACCTGGAACAAGAAGCCAATGGATTCAATCGTGTGCAAGAGACTGCGGTCCGTCGGGTGCTGCAATGACAACTCCAGCTGGCGACAGAAAGAAGCGACCAAAGCTGTCAGCGCCTGGGACAGGCACATATCGAAGCGCGTCGTGAGATGCCAACGCGTTTCGTCGGTAGATCGCGCACTCGGATTGCTCCAGTCAACCGTATCGCTCGCGCTTTTGTCGGACACGTCGCTCTCCACGCGCGACAACGACCGCTTTTGAAGCGCAGAACGCAAACTCAAAATGCTTCCATTGTGACGGAACTTGAAGCAGTGAGCAGAGAATGCACCCACCGTCACGGTCGGATACGTCTTCACGTTGGGTGACGTCCGCCTTGAACGCTGCGAGCGCAGATCGGCCGTCGGTCCCACCCACATGTCTTGCACGTGCAGATTGATAGGAAGGAAACGCAGCACAAGGCTTTTCTTCTCGGTACTTGCCTTGAAGTTGAGTCCCTCCTCTGCGCGGTCGATACACAACTGGTGACACTCTTGCAGCGCCTCAACGTACATTTTGCGTTGTTGGACACGTTCGTTCAGCCATGTTTGAACCACGTTCTGATCGTTCTCGCCTTGGATCTGCTCGATCAGATTGTCGTACAAATTACCAACAAGTCCACTCTTCACTTTAGCCTCAAAGCCCGCGGCTTCGCCCTGCGCACGCGCAAGATCATCTGCGCGCTCAGTAGCGAGTAATTCCAAATACTGGCGAGGCAGTTCGTTCGTAAGCGGACTCTCGACCATGTCTTCAATCACCATTTCGTCTCCTTCTGCAAACTGGAAACTCTTCGAGATGTAAAAGCCCGAGTTCTCCTTCAGCTGCCGCGGTGATACAGTCATAGACTTCACTCGCAAGCGCGGGACTGAAGGGTCCACCACTTCAAGAGTATTCGACCCAAGGGCGGCAGCTACACTTGGAGACTGGGTGCCACTTCCGTCGCTAAGAACTGTTGGGATAGGTGATCGATTGCGGTGTGAAACCTGGCGAGCCACCAAGTTGACTTCGTTTGCCTCCAGCATGTCATCGCACGTACATGAGAATTCGCAGAATACTTTTGGTCGCGAAGGAGGCGCCATACCCATACCAGAAACACTGGCTTTTCTAGCACGTTCATCAAGCTGTCGGGAACTTGCACGCATCAATTGACGAGAGGAGTCTCGTGAATCAGAGTCAGATGACGGTGACGACGCCTTCTCCGGGATTTCGTACACGACGAAACGGAGAAGTGGGTTGGCAGGCATCACCGGGATCTGCAGCACCGACAAGAACGTGGCGGTTTGCGTGACAGAGTTGCCACCCCTTTCAGCGCTGCCAGTCACTAGCGTGGGCAAAACTGTCTCTGTGAAGCCCACACGCGACCATTTCGCCGTCGGGTTGGAAACAGGCAGAGGTGTTGGTACAGCCCCCGCGCCAAGCAAACTGCGACGGCTAAGAAGTCCTTCTTGATGCAGCCCGCTCTCGATGAACGTACTGATGGAAGAACGCCGGTAGCTTAGCACAGGAAGGTCCTCATAATGATCTTCACCCGAAACATCGTTTTCACCTTCCGGACAAGTGTTCTCCGCGACGTAGAGCTCAACGAAGCACGCATGGGTAAGAGGGATGGGGGACACAAGCTGAACAGATAGCGCAAGCACGTTGTGAGTACCATCCACACTCTCCTGACCAATGGGGTTGTATTCCGTGTCAGGAAAACGAAGAATACCTGCCCAGCCGTCACTCAGCCCGGTGCCGTTGAGCGAGGCGGCAAACTTCCCGCTTTCAAATTTCTCAGAGATGCTTGACATGGTGCGGTGAAGCAATTGTGGGTCCTTCACGTGCAACGACGGGTTCCAGTTCATACCATGCAGCCGCGGGTTCCACTGCAAAAGCAGAAAACCAATGGGGGTACCAATGTTGGAAGCCAGACGGAGAAAACATACCACACTACGGAGTCAATACTCCAGTTCTTCCAGTGTAGAATGGAGTTCATGATGCAGGATGTCCCAAGCACTAGTGCAATCGCCAAGATCACCACCAGATACGTGATTAGTGACTTCTTCATCACCTTTACCACGTGGTCATCGAAAATGTCACCAGACTGATCGATAAGGCGCACACCACGTTGAATCACGAACGTGCCCAGTACAAGCAATGCCACAGAGGTAAGGAAAATGAGCAACTCAGCCGTTTGCTGAAGCGGGAAGAACCAGTTCGAGTAGCCAACGTCCTTGCACACGTTGTTCACAGCATACTTCCACTGAGTGGGCTGCAAATCGGGGCAGTAGTCGTTCGAGCAGAGCCGCATGGTGTAAAAGGGGTTCTTCAGGTAGTCGTCATAGGTGCACTTGTAAAGGTCAGTAAGGCTCACCACTCCGAAAAGCTGAATACCGTAGAACGCCACGTTGGCGATGACATATATGGTGAACACGATCAAACGCCCTGATGGTCCCACGTCATGGAACAGCACGGTCCCCCAGTGAAAGCACACCGATGTCATCATCGTCCACGTGAAACAGACGGATATCGCGTACAACAGGTAGTAGATGTCGGTGCCGCCTGCCGACGACGCCTTCGTCGACACGCTGATCCAAATTGCGTTGCCAACAATGCACAATACGAAAATCATCATCACCGAAAGCGACGTCATATCATTGTAAAACGTCTGCCTCGAAAATGAAATACCATTCTGTCAACAACGTAACGAGTCAAGCAAGTCATTAGTCACTGATATCACGCTCCAACTGGCAATAAAGGATGTTACCATTCGGGTAACGAGAACAGCGCCAGCCAATGCAACTGCGTAAAATGTGATCGACATAACACTGTACACACTCAGAGTATACTTCGAGTCTGTATCAGGACACGGCATTATAATCGTCAGTGTATAGCCAAATTCAACGATAGCCACTGTAGTACGTACATGTCTTCGCGTGCACCAACGTTTGCGCGCAATCGCTTCCCACCACGTTGTTATCATCCATCAGAGCGACCTCGCTCAGCGGTGGCAGACGGAAACCGCTGGTGTAGTCATCTTGCTGGACTCCGTCTCGATTCCAGCCGACATCAGTCATCTGAATCTGGAAGGTGAAAGTCGTCCTGATCTCCCACGAGTCATTTGTCTTGACCCCGAGGGAAGAAGGTCTGTCACACAGAAGTAGGTATTGTTGTCGCTCTCGATATTCAGATTGGTTTCACCTGGGTCAGCGTAGAGGTTGAGGAATGGATTTCCGCCTTGAACATACGAGGCCTCCGCGGAGGATCCGAAGCTCACAGTGGAAGTTGGTTCGCGTCCTTTGGCTGCACAATACGAGGAGCGCAAGTCAACGCACACTTTGGGGTTGTCTGAGTTGGGGCCGACGATGGAGGACGTCGAAAAGGAGAGCATCATAAGTTTGGTGTCTTCTTCCATCCACACCAGTGACGAATCCAAGCGGCCTTTTCGGAGAGGAGACAGCGCCATCGTGGCGAGAGTTAAGGCGCTCAAATCATCGTCCGTGGTGGTTGATCCAGAAGTAGTCACCGTTAGTTCCCGTGTGCGTCTGGAAGTAGCAGCAGACTTGAGCGTTCCAGCTGACGTCTCATAAGACAGTGACACACTAACGCCCACAGAGCTGCTCGACGCTCTGGTGCCTGTGACGATACTCTTAGATAATACAAATGATATCGGCCCTCCAGAGCTTGACGTCATTAAATCCTCTCGGCCTTCAAGGAGATCCATGATGTTGACGAAGCCGTAGCGGTGAACGTTCTCTGTATCACAGTTACTGCTGCTAGTCACGTCTGCACAGCTGTGCACACGCTCGGCAGAAGCACGCTCGTCGCTATCATCGCGGAGCGCCACGTCGACTGCCGTATTCTCCCACGCAACGAATCTCCATCCACTTGGAAGCGAAATCGTAATCCACCATTTGCTGTTACGTTTCAGAGGGTTTTCATTTTTCAGGTTGTAGAATGCCCCAAAGATGTCTGCGGCCAACAGTGTGAATGTTGCTTCGGCAACACTGTTAGGGGTGACGGTTGATGTCGAGATTTTGTATGAATCAGTGGACACACACGTCTTGTATCCCGATGGGCATGATCCATCGGAAAGCTTGCTTTCGCACGTAGATCCGCTGGAACCAGGGTACTCATTCTGGCACTCCGTTGCTGTACACCGGCAATAGGTAGACGTGTATCGCACGTAATCCCCACTTCCACTCGACTACAAACAAACACCAAAAGCCACAGTTAGCACCATTATACATATTATCCACATAACACGGTAAGCAACGAACCGATTCGGACTCGCTCGAAGAACTGTTGCTTGCTGTAAGCGAGAAAACCTTGACGACCTCACTCGATCCGCTTTGAGAACCTGCCACTGTGGAATTTGCAGATGCTACCGTTGGCACCGCTGTTTCTGTTTCCTCGGCGTCGGTCGTCAAGTTCATTGGTACCGCAGGCGAAGTAGTTTCTTCGGTCGTAGCAACTGAAGTGTTGGTACTTGTTCGTTCGAAATTGATGGAGCGTTCCTCCGAGTATCCGGAAGATGCAGCTGATTTGCTTTCATCGGTAGAGCTAACAGTCACCTGCATAACACCAGAACCTCTTGATATGTCCGCATGTGATGAACTGGTGGTGGTATGGGCAACGTGTGAGCCCACGGAGGTGTCGATACCTGAAGAATTCGTGGAAACGGGAATGCCAGGGGCGCTTTGTGATGAGCTGCCTTCAAGACGAACACCCTGAGAGCCGACTGCAGAATCAACATCTGAGGAGCTGGCAGCAATGTGAATGCCACGAGAGCTGACAGAGGTGTCAATACCTGATGAAGCATCAGCAATGTGAACCCCGCGAGATCCAACAGAAGCCTCAATATCTGACGAGCCATCAGCGAGGTAAATTCCACGAGATCCAACAGAAACGTCAATATCCGACGAACCGTCAGCGAGGTGAACTCCACTGGATCCAACAGAGGCATCGATATCCCCGGATCTGGCGTCAACGTGAATGCCACGACGGTCAACTTCAAAGTCATTCGAGCCGACGTTGGCATCGATACCTCCAGAGCCTACGGTAGCATCCAAGTCATGGGACCCAACCGAGACATCCACGTCGTGAGATCCCACCGTGGCATCAAGACCCCCTGATCCTACGGTCACCTCAAACCCTCCAGATCCTACAGAAAATCCCAATCCATCCGATCCTGAGCCTACAGTGGCCTCAACGCCACGAGATGAAGCCGACACTCCATCTGATCCTGCCGAGACGCCAATGCCTCTTGAGCCCATTGAAACGTCAGCAGATCCCGCCGACACATCAATTCCTACCGACCCCACTGCGATACCTGCGCTGGGGATGGAAATCTCCAGTCCATTGGATCCCACCGTGATTCCAACCACCGCGTCCTCGTTCTCTGCCGAGCCAGAGCTGGACGACGCGCTGACAGTCCCAGTCTGACTGCAGTCGTCCGACTGTGGGAACTCGATCGTCTGTGCGTCTTCAGCACTCCCAGAGCACTCAGAACTGGAGCTCCCTGTCCGTCGAATGAATGCAGCAATAACTCCGTCCCCGATGGGCTCTGGACGCTGGGACTTCGGCCGTCGCCCCCACGTCTCCTCTGGCAGTCTGCGTCATCTGCTCGAACTCCAACTCGATGGCATAGCGCTGTAAGGCCGCGATAACCGGTACAGGGTCCAGTGTCTCTGCCTCTGCTCGTAACGCGGCCAAAACGCATCGTTAGCGACTGCAAATGACTGCTTCAGCTCCGCCGCATTCCGTGTGACGTACCTTCACTCGCTGCTGGCGCTGGCAGAGCCGACGCGGAGGCCAGCAACAGCAGCAATGCCGCCGCGTACAGATGGCCCCTGCCGCCTCGCAAAAGTCGACGCTGAGACGAGAAAAAGACACACATGAGAACAAGACGCAGAGCTAGCGATAGAGGCCGGAGGGGCTGGTGGAGGCGCCTGTGGACGCCCCTAGGGAGCCAGGAACGCACCCGCATAGTGAGACGCCGACGAGTAAAGTGCGCAATGTCTGGCACGGTCAATTGTGGGGTTGTCAAGGCAGATGTTTTGTGTGTGAACACTTCAGTATCTGTCTCGCGAGGTAAATTGGGTAGCCTTTATCGGCGAAATGCGCTCGCTGGATCCGAACGTTCTGGCAGGAGAGGCAGCAAAGATATCATGGAGGCTGCGTCGGCGGGTGGCTCTGGATCGGGCGGACGGAGTCAAAGCTATCACCACTTGCACCACCGACACCCGCGCGGTGTCGAGCTGTACGTTCACTACCCGCTTATTTTGTGGAAGTTAATGCTGATGGGGTTTGCTACCCTGGAACTTGATGTTTGTGGAACTGGTGAAGGAGCGCAAGGGAGTGTTGCAAGACAGAGCAAGAGGCGCAGGTGGCGAGTGAATCTGCCAAGGAGGTCCCGGAAGAGAAGTACAGTGCTTCTGTTGCAGCGCACGTTAAAATGGAGAAAGCATTGGCGGCCGCAAGTGCCACGGCGGTGGCGTTGGAGAACAAGTCGCTGCTGAGACTCGTGATCAGCGCCTCGCTGGGCGTGTGTCACGGCATCTAAGTGCTGATCATGAGTCTGCCAGGCGTGTCCACGGCCTGCTCGCTATTTTATGGACTGCTTCAAGCAGTGGAAGATACACGCGGCGACCGTGCTAATGGACCGACTGCACAAGGAGGAGATGCTCTTTCACAGGAACGGAGGTCGGCCGGAGACGCTGCGTGACAACTTCTATCGACAGAGGATCGTCCGCATGACCAAGCGAGAAGATCTACTATCGTCTCAGCGCTGAACGACTTATTTTGCTGCGGTGATGATCTCTACTGTAGCTACATTGAAGGCTCTTTATTAAAACTTAAATACAGGCACAGGTGGCCCGAGAGCACAAATTGCACGAGCTTCGCCGGTTTTTATCGTGGCGTTTGCAGAATGAGCAAATTTTGATGTAGCTGATCAACTTCAGCACAGAAATCTCTTCGGTGCTGATCACAGTACTCATGGTGAGGTGCCCTGTTTTCCGTGCACGACGGTGACCATTTACACCTTTTCCTCCTCTGCTTCTGCTCGAAATCAGCGTCACGGTGTGCCTGGCAGAAAATTCTGTCTCCGGGTGCCCGTTGATCGGGACATGAAGGAGTCTTACACGGTCTGCACTTGTTCTTTGTTCTCAGTGCCCTGTGTCGAGCACAGAAACCGTCGTTCATTGCGTGTGGGGTCGTGCACGAGCCCCAGACGCAATGCTCCCGGGCTCTGGCGCTCGCGCTGCAACGGTGTACTTCTCTGTCCGGCGAATTTATGCGAATATCGCCTTCAGCTCGACTATTTTGTCATATTTTGTAGTTGTCGGTCACAGAGCAGCTTAAATAAAAGAGCAGATCAGGTCGAATTTCCATGTATTTTTGGCTGCCCGTTAACCCACTCAGTGCGTAAATAACTGCGCAAGAATCTTCTGAACTTTAGTGCGTCAAAGCCTTTTTTCGTAATTCTGCTTAGAGGAAGCGATATTATATCAAAAATTACCTGGGCATCGTCAGCGATTTGTGCACCTAGCACTTGCTGTGTCTATACAACGCACCTACATGCTGTCGAATTGCCGTTTAAAAACGAGGTTTTACTCGATGTTACGCTGGCTGATATGAGTTTCAACCTACCCCTTCCTTTTATCCAATCACGAGATGGTAAAAATAAAGGCTACATTTTAGGCTGCGTTTTACTTCTGATCTAAAATTTGCTGTGTTAAAGCGCTTACTCCTGCACGATACGTCTGCTCAGGGAGACTGAGGGCTGTCACTGTGGCTCCCTGGCGAGGTACAGGCCAATGGCAACGCGCTTCGGCGGAGTAATATCACGCTTGCCTGGCGTTCGAGGCATCTTGTTGGTGGACTGCACAAAACTGAACGCAGTGCCGTTAGCCCGAGCGCCACGAATTGCTGCCTCCTGCCAGCCATTTAGAGCAGAATATTTTCAGCCAATAAAAAGCATGTAACATTTTGAGTGGACTACAAAAAAACCAAATTCGTATAAATTCGCCGGACAGAGGAAGTATTCAGCTGACCTTGGCCTCACCAGGAAGGTGTTTCTTTCTGAGTTGTCCGGGTCCGATGGCAGCGCCAAGCGAGCCATTTCCCAGTGTCGCTCAAAATTTTCGGCCTGTTGCCACCATCTTTCAAATTTGGTTTTGTACCTTTGAACTAACAGCAACAGAAAAAAGTTAGAGAAGAACTAAAAAAAGGTACAAGAACACAAATAACCCACCTATTTTGCCGCGCACAACCCATATGTCCTCTACGTTGGTTCCGTCCAATCCAGGTTTGGACGGGTTGGCGGAACCAAACTGGAGTAGGTTGCCTAAAATAGCCCACTTACAGTGCAGCAAACCGCCGTCAAGCGGCCAGATTTTGTAGTCTATGCCCGCCGCGTCTAGAAACCTGATGGCGGACGTTGACGCGAAAAGCATTCTCGGGTCACAGCTAATTAGAATTCTCACGTCTGCCGCGCGAGCTTCTGCCGCGTGGAGCTGGTCCAGGATGTCCTTGCTCGTGAGGTTGAAACACACCCAGCCACAGCGGTTCATTTTTCCGTACGTTTGTGTAATTTTCGGAAAGTACCTCATGGGGAGCAGAATCAGATTCTGAGTCGATTACAGTCACCAACTCAACCAGCTGGCTCGAGTTGGTCCTTCGCACAAGCTCGGTAGCTTCTGTGACCACTGCGCGCATAAGTGCCACATCTTGGCTGCTGGACGCGGGGCCAAAGGACCTCGCATGATCGGAGATGGTTGACTGCCATCTCCGGCAGTCCCACCACGGGCGAGTCTGCCACCGCCTCGGGATTCTGCACGGTGTCGGAGTCCTGGCTCCACTCCAGAGCTCCGTCCTGGCTCGACGCACTGTCCCAGCCGTCACCCGGCTCTATTGATGACAAGCTGTCTGCTGGTCACGTCTCTGAAAGCCTCGTCTCTGGAAGCCTTGTCTCTGGAAGCCTCGTCTCTGATAGAAGCGTCTCTGATGGAAGCCCCTCTGCTGGACGCGCCTCTGCTGTCAGGGAGGCGAGCGCTGCACACTTTCTTGACGGTTCTAGGGTCTAGGCCCGGGAACTCTCGAGCAACCCGGGCCAAGTTGACTTCGCCTTGCCGTTCGCGCGAAGCTCGGTTGTACAGCACGAAGTGGAGAACTTCAGCGCGCTTCTCGGAATCCAGGCGGCGGTCCATTGTTTTGCGAAAATGGTAAATTAATTTGTTTTGCTAAAATAAATTTAGTTAAAATTATTTTTGCCTGAGATCTGCTTTTTATCGTGCTGTTTTTTTCGTGTTTTGCTTTTTATCGTGTAGTTTTTTTTTCTTTTATCGTGTCGCTTTTTATCGTGTTGTTTTTTATTGTGTTGCATTTTTACGAAAGAGGGTGCGAAGGCGGCCATTTCGCCACTATAAGGTAGACGACAGCGTCTGGCTTTCACGCTGACCTCATTATACTTAGCCTGAGTATGGCCGTATGTTGCGGGCATTCCGGCCTAGACTAGGCCGCCAACCGCCAACCGATACAGTTCACGAAGGGATCGAGAGCTTTGCATTTCGCTCATCTGACGTCCTATACTCAGACTTTGCTGGTGCCTTCGGTGTGCCAAACCGCCATGGCCACGAACGCGGATAAGGAGAGCAGGGCGGGCTTGGCTCTAGACAGCCTCAAATTCGCTGAGCTGGGCGAACTCTATACATGTACCGGTATGTAAGCACTACATGCATCAGAAACGCATTGAGTTTAAGAGGCTACTGGAAGTCCGTGTGGCCCTGCAGAAACTCTTGGACGAAGTAGCCGCGGCATCCATTCCGCAGTACATTGTCGCTGCATTCTGGTTCGTGACCAGTAGCTGAATAAAACGGAAGCGCTCGCTCACCTCGACAGTGCTCGCTACCTGCTCCTTAAACTCTTTGATAGCCACCTCAGAGCGCGACAGCATGCACATCCGATCACCGGCTTCGCGAGCTGCACTGGTGACTGCGAGCGTCTTGTGTGCATCTGCAAGCACCAAAATGGCTTCAATCATTTTCTCTTCCGTGCTCTTGTACCGCTTCGCAGAGCCGTCATTGGCGTTTGCTCCTTGCGTCGAAGTAAGCGACGGTCGTGGTCCGCGACGTCGGCGACGAGAAGTCCTCGGGGGGTTCTCCATTGGTGCATTCGTCCTCGTCGCTGTCGACACAGTCGACTTCGTCTTGGTTGCCTATGTTCAGGGTGTGGTGCAAACACTCTTGGCTTGGGAGTCACTGTCGGATTCAGGGAGCGTAAGAGTGCGTGATCGCGAGGCTTGCGATACCATGTACGATGCTCGTCGGTCCAAGTGAACGCCATGTCTGGTAGAAATGAACAACTTCTCTTGCTTCGTGAAATATGCTGTATCGCAGTTCCACATTAAATCCTAAATCTAGAACATGTACAGAATTCCCCCTGAATACAGCACTGTCCTTCCAAACCACCGGTCAGTCTGGCCAGCCATTTTCCTCTTCTTGTTGCAGACCATGACGCTGCACCACGACAGCGGCTCGGAGCACGAGGCCGTGGAGAAGATCGTGCGCGAGGCGCCCAAGCGTCTGAGCGAAGCCTCCACCAAGCAGGCCAAGCAGCCCAAGGAGAAGGTCAAACCCGTCAAGCACGTGGGCAAGTACACGCGCAGCGGTGGCGTCTCGCAGCATCGCATCCGCCACATCCGCGACAAGAAGCTCAAGGGCTCGCTGCAACGCGCCAATGAGAAGCACAAGCTGGCGGCCGAGTCCGCCGCCAAGTCGGAGATTTTGCTGCCCGACCAAGTCGGTTTCTTGGAGCCGGAAGGCCTCGAGAAGACGTACAAGTTCTCGCAGAATCAGCTGGCGGCCAACGTGGACCTCAACACGG
Organism: Phytophthora syringae; assembly: GCA_012656105.1. Lineage (NCBI taxonomy): Eukaryota > Oomycota > Peronosporomycetes > Peronosporales > Peronosporaceae > Phytophthora > Phytophthora syringae. Next base: position 479,817 of record JAAKBD010000012.1, read on the forward strand.
CGCGCAAAATCTTCAGCTTGGACCTGCCGGACTACGGCTCGTACCGCCTCAAGTACACGCGCAACGGACGCAGCCTGCTGCTGGGCAGCCAGAAGGGCCACTTGGCCATGATGGACTCGCTGCGCATGAAGCTCACGTGCGAGTTCCAGGCCAACGACCTCGTGCGCGACGTGAGCTTCCTGCACAACGACTCGTTGTTTGCAGTGGCGCAGAAGAAGCACGTGTACATTTACGACAGCAGCGGCGCGGAAGCGCATTGCATCCGCACCATCCCGGAGCCGCGGAGGATGGAGTTCCTGCCCTACCACTTTCTGCTCTCGACGGTGAGCGGCAACGGACTGCTGAGCTACCACGACGTGACGGAAGGAAAGCTCGTGTCGACGCACCGCACCAAGCAGGGACTTTGCGATACCATGGCGCTCAACCCTTGGAACGCCGTGGTGAACCTCGGACACGCCAGCGGAATCGTGACGCTGTGGACGCCCAACATGTCGGACGCGGTGGTCAAGATGCAGTGCCACCAGGGACCGAGTACGTTATTTGATGCGTGTTCGCTTGCTGCTGTGCGTGGTATTGACTGTTGCGTGTTATTTGTTGTTCGTGCTATCAGTTCGCTCCATGGGAATCGACAACGGCGGAAAGTACCTAGTCACCGCTGGTGCAGACAGGAAGGTGAAGGTTTTCGACCTGCGCATGTACAAGGAATTGAACAGCTACTACCTGACGGCTGCGGCCAACACTATGAGCGTGAGTCAGCGCGGCCTTGTGGCGGTGGGCTTCGGGCCCAACGTGCATGTGCTGAAGGGCGCTTTCAACTCGAGCGCGCCAATCCGGCCATACATGACGTACCAGATTCCAGGATCGCTGGTGAGTAGCGTGGCCTTCCGTCCATTCGAGGATGTGCTGGGCATTGGCCATGCGAAAGGCTTCAACTCGGTGGTCATTCCTGGCGCCGGTGAGCCGAACTTCGACACGTACGAGGCCAACCCGTACGAGAACCGCAAGCAGCGTGACGAGTCCGAGGTGCGTTCGCTGCTGGAGAAGATCCGTCCGGAGATGATCACGCTCGACCCGAGTGCTATCGGTCGTGTGGACATGGATCCGGCCGAGGAGCAGCAGCAGAAGGTCTTCCAGATGGAGCGTGCCAACGGAGACGGCACTGCCAAGAAGCCCAAGAAGAAAATGCGTGGCAAGAACCGTCCGTCGCGACGACTACGCAAGAAGCAGCAGAACGTTGTCGACGCACAGAAGCAGCAGTTCCGCGAGCAGTTGGCCAACAAGGGGAAACAACAAGAGCGAAAGGAGCAGCAGCGCGAGTGGAACGAGAAGACGGAGAGCGCACCCACGGCGCTCAACCGGTTCTTCAAGAAGTAGATGCATTTCCTCGCTGTAATACAAGCAGTCGGTCACTTTCATTAGACAGTTCACTGGGCAATTACCTCCGTCTTCTCAAACCTGCAAGACAATACCACTGTGGCATGACCAACGACAGCTTTATTGCGCCATTTATTGCGCCATAAATTGAACCTGATCCTGTTCTTCGTTACGCCGAGCCGGGAAAACCGCGAGTAGCTTATGCGAGGTAGCGGTACGTGTTGGCTTGGTCAGGGTCGCGCTCAAGGTATTCTCGGTCAATTAGGGCCTCGATACGGCGCTTAATGACCTTCAGATTCGGCTTGAAGAACGCCAGCTGACTCAGCACCTCCGAAATAAGCTGCTGGTGCTGCAGCGTTTTGCGAGCCTTCATGATCCGCACAATCGCGGCTTCAATGGCTATGCTGCGGTCCTCCTCCACGTTCTTCTGGCTGTGGCTTTCCTCCAGAGAAGCCATCGGGATACGCAGCTTGCGCATCGGCGACGCGAACGTGCGATTAACAGCGAACTGATCGCTGGTCGAGATCGTCTTACCAGCCGGGGTCTTCGTCAGCAACTTGTACTTACCACAAGACAGCGAATGCATAATACGCTTCACCACATCCACTGAAAGGTTCAGCGACTCGCGCACACCCTCGAACGACAACACACCGTCGCCCTCGTTGAACAGCAACAGAGCCACAGCCTGCAGCGTCGTCACCTGGAGATCGTACCATTTCTTCTTAGGGAAGTTAGCACGAATCGTGGCGTTACCAAGCGAGTGAACCCATTGCAACCGACGGTGGCTTGTCTTCGAGTCGTAGTACACCTTGAAGAGGTTCATGCACCGGACCAAAAGGGGCGGCATCGTGACTTCAAGAATACGGTACGACGGCCAGTAACCCGTCGTCAGCACTTGCACGCTGAACTCCATGTTCAAGGCGGCATCAGTCGAATCCTCCTCGCGATGCTTCTTCAAGAAGCCCTCAAACTCTTGGTGGTGGTCGCTACCGATGGCCAGATCGTTCATCATACCTTCCATCTTACCCGTGAATTGCGCACCGCACCGCAACTTAAGTTTGCCAATCATAAGCACCTCGGCATCGGCAGAAGCAGATCGTTGGTTCAGCAGACGCTTAGCGAGCTGGTTACGGTAGATCTCGGCGAAGAGATCCTTGTCCGTAAGATAGGAGAACACGAACACCACCTTTTCCAGGTAGTCTTCCACCTGCTCGTCGCTGAGCTTCTCGCCACCCGTTTTGAGGATACGGTCACAGAACGTACTCATGAGCTTCGCCGAGCTATCCGGCCCGACATCCTTGTTAACAAACTCCACAAACGCCTCCTTCAGCGCCTTCTGGAACAGCGAGTTCCCCGCAAATTGTTCGTTCACAATGCTGCGGAACTTGTCGTGGATGGCCAAAATATCCTTGATAAACGTCGGATCCGAGCTCGGATCACGAACATTGCCCGAAGCGACGGCATTGGCACGCTTGGCCACAATATCATTCCCCACAGCCGTGATGTGCTGCTGCACCAGATCAGCGATCGGCTCAAGTCCGTTCTTAATGCGAGCAAACAGGCGGTACATCCGCGCCAAGTCCTCCAGCTTGTCGTTCTTCAACAGAGCAATCACCCCCGAGTTCTCCCTCTCAATGAGCTCCTTCTGCGCAGCCTCCAGCAGCACACTCTCCAGCTTCTTCACCAGCTTTGGCTCTGTGGTCTTGTGCAGATACGTGTTGACGCGGTTGCGTTCGCTCTGGAGCGCTTCCTCCACCTTCTGGAGGTACACGGGCGTGGAATCTTCACTGAGCCAGCCCTTCGACTTGCGTTCGTAATACGTGGCACTGGTCGCCACGAGGTCGCTCTCCAGACAGCTCTGGTAGACGTCGAGGCTCTTCATGCCCATGACCTCGAAGATCTCGACGCAGTTGCGCATGAGCGTCGTGTCGATGATCTCTCCGTTGCGCTCCTTCTCGATGAGCTCGATCATGGCGTCTTTCACGCGCGCCTTGACCATCTGGAAGACCATGCGGTCGAAGCTCTGCAGCCCGGCGTCGTCCAGCGTCGGGAGCGAGTGGTGCTTGACGTAGTAGCGGTCCAAGTACATGAAGAAGCGGGTCATCCACTTCATCATGAGCTTGTGGTTGGTCCAGCGCTTCACGAGCTCCTGCAGGAAGAACTCGTCGTGCGCCTGCTCCAGACTCGGCAGCACCTTCTGCTCCAGGTACGTGTCGAACGTCTGGCCGTGGCGCTCGTAGAGCTGCTCCGAGAAGTTGTAGGGTGAGCGCTGCGTGCACATGTTGTAGCACGTCGTGTAGATGGGCATGAAGGCATTGGGCGGGAACGGAGACACCTTCACTTGGTCGAAGCCCTTGTCCAGGATGTCCAGCAGCACGTCGATGGCCTTGGGTTTGATCTCCTGGTCCCACCCTTCCTCGAGCGTGATCATGTTCTTCGCGCTCATGGTGGTCGGTGGTTTGCAAAGACGGCCACTACGAGCGAGTGAGGGCCACGAGGTTCAAGCGGAGCTGACGGCCCGTGACTCGACGAGGAGGAAGAAGCTTTCGGAGCGTTCTTCGCTCAACTTCCGGCGCTGGCTGCAGATTATCTTTTGAAATGGTGGATTTGGGCTGGTCTCTTTCCCTCCCTTCGTGTCTCGTTTCCCATTGGCTGATAAGATTGCAGGAAGCGGTATTGAGAGCGAAGCCAAGCAACGAACTTCGGCAGTCCCGAATGTCGGCATTTTAGCCGGCTGTGTGACTTTACAGCTTCCCTTGTATACATACGAGAGTGCCGTCTATAGTCGACGAAGCATGACGCTAACAGTCATTCGTCAACTGCAATGCTCATAAAATGCCATATTATGGGCATCGCAGTTCACGAACGACTCGGAGCACAGGGTGCAAATACAAGCACTACGCGTCATGCGACAAGAGCGAGCGAAGTCTTCTTGTTTAGCCAACCTAGCTCTATGGGAAATTCCTAAATAGAGCAACCGGTACGCTAGGAATCGTCGGTAATTTATCATTTACAAATTATTCTACATTGGAATACACCAACATTTCACCAGTTTTGACGAATCAAATCCGTCCAGCTCCCCATTGGTCAAAATAATCACAAGAAAAGACGACGACTCAGTCACAGCCCCAAGCGACGGCGCGCACAGCTTTGCCGTACCTTCCTCCAGCCCCGCGCCTCCACGCCGACCACGCGTGCATCGCTCGCCTCCACCCCCGATCAACGCTCTCCTTTCCATCTTTACACGCAGCCCCTGCGCTCCCGACCCAACAACGAAGACCGAGTGAGCGCATCAACCGCCACCGCTGAGAGACCCTCTCAAATCTGATTAAAACACATAAACAGGCTCCGTCTCCAGTTCAACACACTATGCTGCGCGACCTCATGATGGGCTCGTGGGAGTTCTCCAGCGCCTTCTGCGTGGGTCGCAGTCGCGGCTGCGAGGTCAGCATCGCCACGTCCGAGGAGACGCGCACAGTCAGCAAGCGCCACGTGGGCATCGTCCCGCTCACCGAGACGCTGCCCAGTGCGGGGCGGAGCAAGCGCCGTTGGCTCATCTACGACCTGGAGACGATGAACGGCACCGCAGTCAATGGCGAGGAGATTCCGTCCGGAGGCAACAAGGAGCTGCAGAATGGAGACGAGGTGGTGCTGGCCTCGACCATGCGGCAGTCTGTGCGTCTCCTGGTTCAATTCCCAGACGAAGCGCACTTTTGCATTGTGGTGAAGGCCTTGGCGCGGTCCACGACGCCGTCACCTGTTCCACTGCATCGGCGAACGCCAACTCCTGTGCGGCCACCGCACCGCTCACCACGACGAGTTGTGATGGCAAGTGCACCTGTCACTGCAACAGGTTTTGGGAGGTCTGCAGTGACGATTGCGGGAAGCCCAGCGTTCACGAGAACAGGGCGTCGACCGATGCCAGACACTCCTAGTACGGATGTCAATATGATGACGCCGCCGCCACAAAATCTCTCGCAGAAACGGAATCGCACCAGTCCAAAAAGACCGGCAGCTGAGAATGAAAATGTGGTGAAAAATAAGCAGGATACGCCGAACAGCCAGCAGAGGAAACGATCGCGACGAGGTGGGGCTATCGAGGAAGAAGCAGCCGCGATGGATGGAGGGTCCAGTACAGCCGTCGCTGAAAGAGCCCGGGAAAATGAAAACGAGGAACGCGAGCGGCTGATGATGTGCCCCGTGTGCTTGGAGTATTTCCATGGCAGTGCGACGCTGCCATGCTCGCACACGTTCTGCGGATTCTGCATCAGCAACTGGTTTCGTAATTCGCTGACGTGTCCAGAGTGCCGCGACGTCGTCAAGACGGTGCCAGTTCGCAACCGCGCACTCGACGAACTAGTAGAGCGATTGGTAGGCCACACAGATGCGTTCAAGTCTCACGTGCGTCGTCGCGCGCGGCAGCAGCGGCTTTCCATAGGATCGCGTCGCTACGATCGCGATGAAGACGGATCTGATGGAGCTGACCGTGGCGTGAACGGTCTACAGCTTGGCAACCACATTATGATCCCCGAGCCCACCATGCGTGCCAGTGTTTTTACTCGCTGGTCGGTCGAGGAGAAGCTTGCCTTTTCGGCCTACATTAACACCCAGTTCGGAGAGACCCGCGTGTCAACGTGCAGAAAGATTGGACTTACAGAGTCAGCGGTGGATAGATCCAGTATGACCGAGCTGCTAGTCGCTGCTCAAAATCTGCTGCTGGACTGCGGTGGGCTTCGAATGGCAGGCGACGAGTGCTGCCAACGCCTTAAGATTTTCCTGTTTTTGGCTAATGAAGTGCCAACGAACGCATCCCAAACAGCAAATGTTCAACTTACTGGCAGTGCATGCAACAGATCACGACAGAAGAGCATGACTGGCATTTTCAAGACTTCGGTCACAGCTTATTAGAACTGTTGCAGTCACCCTTAACAACAATTTGGACACGGGCACAGCTCAGTGCCAGTAGATTTTCCATTTCTTTCATCTTCACGAACCTACAGTTACTGTACTTCTGGTGAATTGTGTCCTGTACACAATAGAAACTCAAAAAGGCAACTTTTATTAGATCCAACACAACAGTGAAAACATGGCGAGTGACGGCCAGCGCCGCGCATTCAAGCACGAGGGTGTGTACTTACCATTCTAGCACGCATGGAACCCTTGCTAACCCCACTCCAAACACACCGTTCTGTAGGCCGCGTCGTGTACGAGTGGGAGCAGTCGATGGAGGAGGTGAACGTCTTCATTCAGCCTCCTCCAGGCGTCACAGCCCAACAAATCGAGTGCAATATCACCACCAACCACGTGGCGCTTGGGCTACGTGGAGTCGCCGACAAATTCCTCAATGTAGGTGCATTTTCCACTGCGATATTGAAGGTTTCTATCGAGACCTGTGGCGTTAATGGGGTTTCTATTGGCAGCACGACCTCCCCAGTTCTGTGGTCGTTGCGGAGAGCTACTGGATGCTTGGTGAGTTATTGGTGGAGTACTCGCTGTAGGGTACGTATCTTACGTGATATGTGGTGTGTCTGCAGATTCTGGAGAGCTGAACATCAACCTGCAAAAGATGAAGAAAGGATTCATCTGGCCAAGTGTCTTCGTTGGCCACGGAGAGGTTCGTGGTTGTAGCTGATAACTATGAAGCACTAGGGTGTTGCTGACTGTTTGTATCATTGCAGTTGGATCCAGTGCAGCAGGAGGCTACCAAGCAGCAGATGATGCTGGAACGGTTCCAGGAGGAGAATCCGGGCTTTGACTTCTCGAATGCCGAGTTCAATGGTGCTGCCCCCGATCCGCGCACTTTCATGGGTGGTGTCAAGTACACATGAGATATGGGGGTAATCGTGCGCATGGCTACGGTAGTATCGGGTAAGCAAGCGGTGCGCGTTCAAAATATATTAGCTCTTGTCAACAGTCGAATCGAAAACCGCCTCCGCGTGGCGCTTCAATATCTCTGGCGCCAGCTTGCGCGCTAACAGCAATAATCGGACACAAGCCATGCCGGTTGCAGACAAGAAAGCTGATGGGAACCCGTCCAGCGCTGGTGGGAATGGGGTTGGTGCGTCAAGAGCGACACGACAAGTTCGCACCAGCAGCGAATGTACCAGCTCGAGTCAATCTCGTCAGAGCTCCGGCTTAGCGCCCGGATCTGGTGCTGGTGCATCAACTTCTGGTGGTGGAGCAGGCGGTTTAAAAGGAAGAGGTGTCTCTAATAGCTGTGGTGCAGCGAATGGGGGCACCAGCGTGATGCGATTCAAGACCAACTTTCGTAATACCATCTACGACACACTTCTGCGTCGAGGCTGGAAAGAAACGTCGGAGAATGACTGGGGCTTTTACTGGGCTGACCGCGAGTACATTTATGAGTTGCTTGACACTGTGCACCTCGAGACTGGACAGCGAGTGAATCATTATCGAAACGGGCGGGAGGTAGCACCATGTTCCCATATTTTCCATGATGGATCAATCAAACTGATCATATGCATGTGTTGGTTGTAGCTATGCCGAAAAGATTTACTCATCAAGAACCTCAAGCGTTCGAAGCGACAAATGGACAAGAAGGCGAGGTAAATAGTTTTGCTACATTGAAATACTATCATCGATGACTTACATGAGTGGTTGTGCCGTAGATCGGAAGATGCAGTGGCGAGTGAGCTAGAAACCACCCTCGGCTCGTATGATTTTTATCCCGCCACGTACATTCTTCCAGGCGAATACGCCATCTTCGTAGAGGAGTTCAAACGCAACCAGGGCGTCTGGATCATGAAGCCCATTGGCAAGTACGTACATTGCAGTCGTTGTACTTTGTTTGCCTTCACGCTGGCTGATAAAATTCAATCTCGTGTTATATTTTCCTAGAGCTCAGGGTAAAGGTATTTTCCTCTTCACGAAGCTGAGTCAGATCAGCGATTGGCGAACAGATTTCCGCTGGAGGCCCGAGAACCAGCAAGTTGAGACGTACGTCGTGCAGCGCTACATCTCCAACCCGTACCTCGTCGGCGGCAAGAAGTTCGACCTCCGTCTGTACGCACTCGTGCCATCTTTCCTCCCTCTTGAGATCTACCTATTTCGTGGTGGCTTCGCACGCTTCACCAATTCCCGCTACTCGAACGACCACAGTGATATCGCCAACTCCTTTATCCACCTTACAAACGTTGCCGTGCAGAAGACTTCCGAGAACTACAACAAACAGGTTTGTAACAGTCAAGCTATCTCCACCAAAAGTGTTTTGCTCATTTTACCTTCAATATTTTGTGTGTAGCATGGCGGAAAATGGGACCTACGCAACCTGAAGCTGTACATGATGTCGAAACACGACCCGGAGCGGATTAACAAGTTGTTCTACGATATTCAGCTTGTGATCATCAAGTCTTTACTGAGGTAGGGATTGCACGAATTCCTTAGCCTTGGTGCTGAAGTGCGTATTATACAATTCCAACCCAGTGTCGAGAAGATCATCATGAACGACAAGCACTGCTTTGAACTTTACGGATACGATGTCATGATTGACGAGAACCTCAAGCCGTGGCTTCTGGAGGTTAACGCTTCGCCATCCGTACGTTTCGAAGTGCTTAATTGTCTCCTCGGGACTCTAACCATGAACTTGCGCGAGCAGCTTTCAGCCAACACGTCATCCGATTATCAACTTAAGTGCGGCATGCTGAACGACATGCTGGACATCATCGACCTTGAGAACAAGTTCGTGGTCATGTTTTTAGTTTGAAAACTACCTAGTCGTTGGGTTGACCTCACGATTCATTTGCCTGTGCAGAAAGCCAGAAGGGGCTGTCCGTGAGCATGTGGGCGGCTTTGATCTCGTGTATCGGGACGGGAATGTCCTCAAAAAGAGTGAAAACTGCATGTACACGACTTTCCTCGGGGCGGATTGGCAGCGGACGCCTGCAACGAGATCGGGTAGTACAGCGTCTTGAGATTCCTATCTCGAATTCAGGCAGCACTACACAAACATGACCAACAAATAATGTTGAAGATACTACTAAACATCAACGTAGCAAAACGCAAGAATACGCCGCGGTTGTCTTTTGCTTCCTCCTCTCCCATGGGAACAAAGCGGCATGTATTGGCACCACCATTTGTCTGTACCTCGATCGCTGATTCAGTTAGGGGTTGTGTCGAATTTGTTTGGTCTGTTTGGCGCTGCGCTCAATTCAGTGCAGCCTGCTGCTATCAGAGCAGCGGCTGCGTATTTGTGTTGGTGTCTGCGGGGACTTATTCGTCGGATATACTCACAATAACAAACTAGGGGGAGCGCTCGCCGTCAAAAATGAACTCCACGGCCGTCAGTGACGCTTAGATACCAGCCGAGTTGGGTTCCTCTTCGTGGTTCTGGGTCGCCACCACAATGCGTTCCCCGAATCGTTTCTGGGCCATGGCTTTCAGTTTGTCTCGGACATTTGCAGCAGTGACTGCGATCCTCCGGCTGCGGTGCAAATCGGATTCGTGCACAAAGACGACATCGGATTTTCCATCCACCTGCAGTTCATGCAGACGCACCGTGTAGATGGCATCCGCTGGTCGCAGTCCGATAACGATCCCCGACCCGAACTTGGTCTGCACGTCGGTGCCGTCCAGCGCCTTGGGGTAGAAGTCAATCATGTCGGCGTTTAGGTAGGCCACCGCCCCCACACGAGCTGAATCTGCGCGACGCCGCGCTGCGGGTCCACCGACAGGATGTGTCCGGCGCCGAATTTCGTGATCACTGGCTGCCCCTGATGGTATTTGCTGGCCACGAAAGTGTATGAGGTCGCTGCAAAGTTCTTCAGCAGCGTCACAGCCGCGGGGGCCGCCGTGCCCGCGCTGGAACGTCTGCGTCGCGGGTCCCAGTCGCCCACGCTGCCCTCCGACAAGCCGCGCGGACGCCGCTGCGGCTCGGAATTGCGCTCCTTCTGGTTGTCCACCACGCGGACATCCGACGGTCTCAGCTGGAGTTCGTACTCCCAAGACCGCCACCTGCTGCCAGGCGAAGCGTGTACAGCTGTGCACGGGTATCATACCTCAACACGCGTCCCGATCCGGACGGGGTGCGTACGCGCTCGCCAATCAGCGCCGGGACGACCTGCACTTGCTCCACCTCTTTTGCATTGAGAAACAGCAGCCCGGACGCCTGCAACTCAATAGCCGCAACGCCGTCTTCGTCCCGAATGGCGATGATTTTGCCCAGGCCGAAGGCCGTGGCCACGCGCTTCCCCGCCGTTTTTGCGCTAAAGTCGGCGACAAAATCGACGCTGCGGGAGTGCGATTTGCGCAAAGGCGTCTTGGGCTTCACGAGGAAGAGCTTGGACGACGTGTGGCGCGCAAAAGAGTAGACGGCCTTGAGCGCGGGGCTGCCCGTCTCGGCGTCGCTCTCGCGCTCGGGCTGCGTGTCCAGACGCGCTTTGCGCGGCGCCGAGGGGCACGACTGCTCTCGGCGCAAATAGGGCGCGAAAGACTGACTGGACTCGGCGCTCTCGGTCTCGGACACGTCGTCGCTGAAGACGTCGAGCTCAGACGTGGCTGTGGGCGCGCGACGGGCTTTGGCTTTGCGGGGCTTCCACGCCAACATGTCGGACAGAGACGCCAGCATTTGCTACAATAGTTTGGCACTCTGAGGGGGTTCCTGCTTCCTGGCGCAATGACGAAGTGAAGTGATGCGAGAAGAAGATGGAGAGAGAGAGAGTGGCTGGTCTGCAGGTGGGAACAAGGAGTGCGAGAAAGGGCCGAAAACCGCGAAACTGCGTGCAAATGGCTTACGAGAGCGCTGGGGCGATGGGGAGATCAACTCGCCCACCATTACTGCGTGCATTGGAGGGTCACTTTGGCTTGGCATGGGAGCCCGAGCTCAGCAATTTTTTCACCGCCGTTGCGATTCGCGCCAGCGCAGGCTGCAACACTGGACGCGAGCCATTTTTTCAAGAGAAAACCGTTACGCCGAGAAACGCTACGTTGGCCACATACAAACACGGATCTAGGGGATCTTCAATTGTTCGAGCCGAATGCGGGCAAAACTGCAGGCAATGGAGAGCCGCACTCCTCACCTGCTTCTGGGTCTGGCCCGCCTGGCCGACGCCGGCCTGCGTTATGCACATCGGATGCACGTGCGCCAGCGGCAAAGAACGCTGCGTCGCTCTGAAGTCGACAGGGGACCGGCCACTGGCGCCACCGACTCATAGTGGCGTGGCAACGCTTCAACGCTCGACAACAGCATTAGAGAAGCACGCCACAACATGCACTGTGTGACAACTATCCAGCCGGACGAGCCTTGTTCAGATCGTACTTTGACGGAAACACCAGGTATATTTCATTCCGAGTCTGGATTGGCTGCATTTATAGCCAATCCTGAGGCCCGCGTATCTGAACCGACCAGCACTCACCACCCTCTCTACAAGACGGTTCCTTACAGCGAGGGTGCATGCCTGCAACAAGCCCACACATCAAAGCGGCTTCATTCTCACCCACGTCTCCACTACGTCCTCGTGCGTCCACAGTCCGATCCTTTTTGCTTCAATCCCATCCCGATCATTGTCGACGATGAGCGACAGTCGTCCTTGGGGGCTCCCGGCCCAAACGCCGGCGCCGCCGTGGCGTCTTCACCGTCCGTGAAGCTGCACGACGTGATGGACGAGGAGCTGGCGGTCAAGCTACAGCGCGAGGAGCAGGAGCAGTGGGAGCGCGAGATGGAAGGTCGTTTCGGTGGAGAGGACAAGCAGGTCGGCTGGTGCTTCGTGGAGGTACCGAGCTCCAGTTCAGGCCACGGCGTCATGAGCGTCATCCAGCAGGAGGTGACGGTGGAGGACGCGCAGGAGGACGACCCGGACTACACCTTTGCACTGGAGTTGCAAGCCCAGGAGGCGGAGGAGTACGACCGCATGCGTCGACAGGAAGCCTCGTCCATGGAGCGCATCCGTGTGGTCCAACAGGAACATCCCAAGCGGGAGGAGGTGCGTCACACTCTGCAGCACTACTACGACCGAGAAGCCCATCGGGAGTTCGACCGGAACGAACCGGTGGAGGAGCGTGCAGTGCACCGCAGCGTCGAGGCGGCGACATCTGCTGCCAGACCCACGTTGTCGGTGGAGCGGCCACGTCTTCACGATCCAGGCCACGACGTGTACCTGGACAGCGCCGGCTGGCGCGTGCCCAAGAAGCAGCTACACGCTGCTTTGAAGCAGGCGGATAGGAAACCCCGTCACCGGTCCAAGAACGCGTCGAGTGGGAGCGCGTCACCCTCGCAGCGGATCTGAACGCTCGCAAGGACGACAACTTGTTGTCCAGTAACCACCCCACGCTTCGTACGAAGAAGCATTCGACCAGGTCGTCCACCCACTGATAATATTTGTCTATTAAGTAGCAGTACCAAGCCACGCCCACGAAGCCCCAACTCGCGACAGGGTAAACACGTCCAGGTTGAACCTCTTCCTATTTGGTGACCCTGTCCAATGGCATACAGCATGCCGATGGACAGGGTTTCGAGTCCCACCAATGAGCTCAGGAGCTCATTTCCCCTTGGGACCCGACCGTGACGGCGCCGCTCTCTCTCTCGCTTCATTGACGACCTCCACGGCTTTGGTCCCTCCGTTACCGTGTGGAGACACTCGAGCTGCCGATGATCCGCACGTCCGCGTCAACGCCAGCGCCTGGAAGAGACGGATGGGATGGCGCCGACTCGACTACTGCCACCATCTCCATCGCTACGAGGCCACCGACCGTCGGTGACATGAACAGTACCATGCAGGGACTCCGCATCCTGCAGCCGCCTGCACCAGACGACGGAGGGAACTACCCGCAGCAATTTAACAGCAGCGTCCCCGTGGGCACCGCCACTGCCAGTGCCCATGGACCCCTGGACCCCGTGCTGGTTGCTGGACTGGAGAACGCTCGGGAACGCATGACGCTGCTGAAGTTCGAGGACCAGATCGTGCGTTTCCTCAGGAACCCGAGGGAGCCGCACCTCAACTTCCCTCCTCTGTCGTCGTACCATCGCCTCATTGTCCACCGACTGGCGCAGCGGTGCGGACTGGAGCACCAAACGGCAGAATACAATCCGTACGAGAACAGCTCGGCGCGGGTGGTGACGCTGTTTAAAACGGCGCAGTCGGCGGTGCCGCGTGTGCTGCTTATTGACTTGTCGACGGATCGGCAAGCGCCAGCTGTCACGCCGAAGTCTGCACCCAGGATTATGATGCGGAAACGCAGTGCTCCCCGACCTGGAGCGAATGGAGGTCGCGGTAATGGAGCGGATAAGGCCCAGCCGACGTTACAGGACCGTGAACGGGCGTACGCAGAAGCTCGAGCGAGAATTTTTGGAGATAAGGGAACGGCGGTAGAATCTGTGTCGCCGTCGACGGAGTCGAAGACCTCGGCGGCACATGAAAACGATGAAGGAGCTGGCAATGTCAATAAGAGCGCGAGACATGGCAGCCGACAAGCTTCTGGGCCAGATGGAAGCAGAGGCTTTGGACGAGGTCGAGGAGCTGTTTTGACAGCTAGTCATGCGAGTGGCCCCCAATCGCGAGATTCCCGCTCGCCAAAGGAACAGTCGAGTACTGATGCTGCTAGCAACGAGTATTCACGGTCGCAGCCAAGTGCGCCGAACGCAGCCAACTGGAAAGAGAGCAAGGTGTTGTGGCGCAACCGAGAGCAAGAGATGAATGACCCGGACTTCACGCGCAACCACGATGCATTCCGTCCACGATCAAGTGGCGGTGCGTCTAGTGGAAGCGGCAGTGGTGGCGAGTCACCGTATCATGGCAATCGGTTTAGCGGCGGCGCACGCTTTGGACAAGAGTTCCAATCTCACCAGTACGATCGCTCGTTCGATAGGTCTTATGACCGCTCTTATGGAGGCTTCCAGCATCAACAGACCCCTCCTCCGCCTCCTCCGCCTATGCCTATGGGCCGCGGACGCTATCAGGTGGGTGGACCAGACTTCAACAATAGAGTAGACACCAACCAGTACCAGAGGTCCCCGCACCAGCAGTACCACCAGCCACAACAATTCCAGCAACACCAGCTGAACCCGCCGCCGTCCATGGTAATGGGACGTGGTGGGTACGGGTACCAGTCGCCCCAAGGCCGTCCTTCGGCGCGGCAGGGAAATTGGGTGCCGTCGCATGCAAACTCTCGAGCAGGGGGCAACAGCAGTGGGTTCATCGAAGACGACTTTCCGCCGCTCGGCAAGTAGCACTCATAAACACAATCAATCTCAACACAAATACATCGATCACACTACTTTGAGATGCCAAACCCACAACGGCAGTAGTATACTCGCGTTAACATCGTGAGCTGCATGTCAATAAATAACGGGTACGAGCTCCACTGCCAGTCTAGTCAAAGCGAGCCGGGCATGGGGGCCTCGACGCTTGTGGTCTATCTATCGTTGATTGAAATCCATGTCGTCGGCAAGAGGTTTGCCGCTGCCGCCACCACCACCCAAACGCAAGGCTGCATTATACATTTGACATAAGGTTATCATGACAACTTCCTTTTACTCATCAAAACATTCACCGTACCTTGCCGTCGCTGACGTTTCTTTTCACGAAGCTTCTTTTTCCGCGCCAGCTCCTACAATACACCACGGAAACTTAATGTCGACTCCTATAGCTACGCAAATGAAAGCCCTACACATAGCAACCTTACCTTCTTGGTTTGCCACATGGTGAAAAATTGCTTTATAGTAGCGTCGTCCTCCTCTTTCTTCTGAGAAAGCCATGGTTTCGTCCTGCATTAGCCACAGTGAAACATCGCATAACATTGGGTCAGTTCACCCCCGACATCATCTTGCGGCACTGTAACATTCGTACTCATCCATGATCTTGCGTAACTTGCGCTTTGATTCGTTGGTCTGTCCGATGCAGGTGCGAAGTTCATGGTGTAGCGTACGGATCTCTTGCAATACTTCGTCATCTCTCGGACTGAATAAGCTGCGCTTGGCAACCTCCTTATCGTTCTCTTCAGCCAGCCCGATATCACGGAGGGTGCGAGTGAGGCCTTTCGGGTTCCAAGACCCCAGATCGACTGAGTGCATTGAAGAGCTCGTCTGAGTGGCCTCATCGTGACTCTCAGCGAAATTAGTTGTGTGCTTATCTTCATCGTCGGGTTGTGACGCATGTGAAGGGTGAGAAGGCGGAATTGTTTTCTCTTTTTCAGTGACATAGGAGTCTCCACTGGGTACAGCGCCGCCACGAGTCTCTAAATTATTGAGCACACCATTAATCACCGAAAGCCCCCAAATAATATGTGATTGCTAGCGCACCTCCTTGAAAAAATCGTCTAGATCCTGCGGGGCTGACTTGCTCAAGCTGAAATCATCCTGCATCCGCTCAAAGTCAAGGCCTAAAACCGTGTTTGTTCTTTCTTCACTTGATACCAAGTCTTCAGAAAAAGCATTTGGATCTACAAAACGAAAACACATCGTCAACAAACATCTTTCGACACCAAATCAAGCGCAGTTCTTAGCACCTTCAAACAGCAAGGCCTCTTCCATGTCTTCCGGTGTGATCGTCTTGAAAAACGAGTACGCATACAAATATTTCCACAGCCCCGTAGTCGTGCACGGAGTCTCTACATCTCACACCAGCGTCAGTACCTTCTCACTCCCCCACCTCTTCCAACACAAAACCCACCCGAGTTTAGATCCTCCTCCACCATCGCTGGCGTCGGCGGTTCCGATTCACCCTTGACAACTCCGTTGAATTTCCCCGCCACTGCAGCAGCTCCACAATGTCTCCGTCCATCGGGCGCAGTGGTCGTTGGCAGCGCAACATCCGGACTTTCCTCCACGTGCATGACCAAGTGAGGCGGGAACATGTTGGAGCTCTTGCCGTCCAAGAAGTCCGTGATGGCCAACAACTGCGTGTCCAGCTGTGCCAACTGCTTGTCCACATTCGCCCGTCCGCGCTGCAACAGACAGAAAGTCACACATATTCATTGAGAAACAGCCCCACAACTAAATGCTGCAGTGCAACAACTCACTTTCAGCTCCTGGACGACCTTGGCGAGCGAGTGTTTGCCAGTCGACACGAGTCCGTCATCCGCACTACAGGCCTGCTTAGTGACCGAGAACTGCTCGTGCTGCAGCCACGGAACGTGCAGCGGCTCGATCTCCCGTCGCGTGGACTTCATCCCCGACTACGGCAAGTGTATCGCCTCCTAAAAGGCCTGTCGATAAGTACGATTGATGTGGGCCACGCAGCCGCAATCCCATTGGCTGAAACTGGATTTTCGGTTTGAACGGTGGGCAGAGAGTACCGTGAAAAGTACCGTCTTGCAAAAACTAATCAGCAGCTCAGCTCAACTTCGACGAGACATGGCGCGCGGCAAGGCGGACCGGGCGCTCACGGTGGGCAAGAAGCTCGAGATCATCGAGGAGGCGGACCGCACGGGGATGATCGCGGTCACGGCGCAGAAATACGGCGTCAAGGCGGGCCAGATCCGCGACTGGAAGAAGAACATCGACCGCCTGCGCGCCACCGACCCGTCCCGCCTCGTGTGCGCCTCGACGATCCAGCGCGGCCACTTGGTGTTCAACGAGACGTACGCGCAGTACTGGGTGGGCTACAACAAGTTCTGCAGCAACAACACCAACTTCGACGCGCTCAAGGACGCGCTGCGGGTCACGCACAAGGACGTGTTGCGCGAAGGCGTCAGTACGTGTAGCCATGTCTCATTGTGGCTTTTGTTCGTGAGGTTGACATGTCGGTATACGTTGTTTGGTGTTGTAGGTGGGTTTAACTACCCGGCGGCGGTGGATCCGACGGCGACGCATGCGTTGGAGTGTCCAGATAACAGTATGTGGTGGAGGTGGCGGGTTTTGCGGTAGATATACTGATGACTTTTGGGTGCTAGATGGACTGTATCACACGGAAGAGTCGAAGAACCTGTTCGTGAAGGACATGGCCATGCTGCGCGAACAGCTGCGCGAGTTCTTCGGCCAGAAGCCGTTCCCCACCAAGTTCTTGTACTTTGTCACGAGAATCGACTTCATCAAGCCCGAGCTTTCAGAGGCAGAGGAGGAGCAGGAGGCGGGCAAGGAGAACGACCCGGAAAAGGCGGTCGGCATGGAGGACATCATTTCGTTCTACGTTGCTATCTGTGGCAACGGGTCGGTGATGGTGCCCATGTCAATCTTCCCTCCGGTTGAGGAGTGGCACTGGGAACGCAAGAAGAGCGTTAAACTCCGCCACGCGCACAGTATGCACCGGACCAAGATGGACGACCCGAGCGAAGCGCTGCAGTTTTTCTCAGTGGTACGTGGGATGCACGTGTGCCTGGCTTGCTTTTCAGGAGCTCATCCCAGCGGTTGTTGTGTTTAAATGTGTAGACGTGGAAGAAATTTTACGAGGAGGAGGCCAAGTACAGCGACAAATTCGCGTTTATGCTGGACTACAACATCAACGAGTTTAAGGCACCCGAGTTCCTGGACGGTATGAAGCAGTTGGAGGGATACAACAAGTACTGGACGACGTTTTACTCCATGCGCAACCCGCTGCATCTCTCCCGGTTTGACGTCACGCTCTCGACCTTTGTGATCGAGGAATGGCGTGCTATCCTGCGAATGAAGAAGTCGAGCCAGCCCAACGACTACCGCAAGTGTGTCGCCTTTTGGTTCTACTCCGCGTGGGAGTTCTTCGCGGGCGACCACGCTCGTGCTGCGTTCCGAAGTGGCAACATGTACCTCGAGGACAAGAGTGCGTGGGGGTAGAGGTCGATACCAATGTGGTCTAGAGGGGACCCTAAGCCGTTCTCCTGTTGTATTCCTTTGCTCCACCTCTGCATTTTGAAACGGCATTTTGATGCACCAGCGTTTGTCAGAGACAATGTGTAGTTGGATATTTCTATTAAGGAGTTGTTCGGTCTTCCTGGTAATGTTATGCCTCACTTTGCAGTTATTCCTCCTCTTCGGCATCTTTTTCCTCATTAACCTCGTCACCGTCCTCAGCATTTGAATCCATGGCTTCGTCAGAGTCTACTTCCTCTTCTTCATCAATGATCTGACCTTCCTTCATTTTGACGTCAGTATTGTCTTCATCGCCCAACGCAGGAAATACTCCTTCGCGAGCATCGCGATACGCTGTGCAGCCCATTGTGATTCGACATCTCTGCTCTTTGTCTTGAATGTTGTAACAAAATCCAGGTTTTCGTATGATAACTTGCCAAATTGCACCGAGCTAGCGAGATCAAGCGTCTTGAGTTCATCAGAAGCACTGGCGTTGGCATCAATTTCGACTACCAGTTTTTGACCGAGATATGTCTTCGTCGAATCAGGAATTGAATTCCACTGAAGAAGCTTCTGAATACTAGCGCGGTACATGAGGGACAGCGAGCGTAGAGTCTCACCTGCTCCGAGGATGTGATACTTTTTTCGATCGGCTCCGATACCATCTCGTGTTTTCCAGAACCACAAATGCACTTTGCCATCAGCTGACATGCTTATTAACCGTGTGCGGTCAAACTGGAGGTCTAACACGCTGTCCTGATGGCCAAGTAAAGTCTGGATTAGGTTTCCTGTTGCAAAATCGATCACACAAATTTGACCACTGCTCGCCCCGCTGACAATACGTGTAGCATCAAACTGAAGGCATGCTACTGCTACATCTCGATGTACATCGCAGATCCGAAGCAGCTTGCTGTCGGCATCCAGATTCCAAATTATAATTCGCCCAGCGCTGTCTCCACTAACAATTTCATTTGCTACACGCCTCACGCAAGTGATGGGTACTAGATGTCCATTGAAGTATTCGTCGCCACGGCGTTCCGCTTCGAGGCACCACACAAGCTTTACTTTGCGTCGTGTGGTGAACGGCGAGACCTCACCAAGTTCCCAAACTTTGATTTTGTTATCAGCAGCCCCTGTTGTGAGCATAGAATTCGAGCTTTGCACGACCAACGCTGTCACGGTACGAGTGTGGGCTGAGATGATGTGAGCGATCGTCGCCATTGTCTCGGCGTCAAATACAAAAACATCACAATCAGAGCAACTGCAGGCAATCCATCGCGTATCAGCTACCACGCTAACGACGGCGGCATCAAAGTCTGTTAGCATTCGCGTCAGCGAGGATGAAAATCCACCGATCGTCTCATTCTTCACGTCCCAAACGCCTAACGAAGCGTCCACAGATCCTGTGTAAATTCTATGATCGATGTAATAAACGCAGAGTATTTGGGCTTGATGCCCTGTAGGTTCTCCAAGATGGTTCTTGTTTGGGTCACCTAAAGCCTGTGCCAAACAAGCTCCAGACAGAACGTCGAACAAGTAACCATTCATCCCTGCAGACCCGAAACACGTGGTAATTCCATGACTCGCAGTTCCCACCACGTTCTTCAGTGCTTCGTTTGTTGCATTGAAGTGAAAACATCGCATTCTCTCCTTTGATAGAACTTTGCGCATTAGTGCACCCGTTTCCACAGCTAACTCTTGTTCGAGTTCTTTGATTTCATCCTCGGCATTGCTGATGCGAATTTTGGCATTGCTGATTTCTCTGCCCACCTGCTCTTCGCCAACCTTCACGCTACCCATGAGTTTAGCAAGCTTCTTCTTGAAATCCTCAAGATCGTAGCGCGCGTCTGAACCACTAATGATAGTTGAATCAACTTGAGACGAATCACTGGCCAGTGCTCGCTTCAGATCATCTTCACCTTGTGTCAGCAGAGATTTTTTTCTTCAAGTAGTTTCTCCAAACTTGCCGCAAGTTTGATCTCTTCACGAATGTTCAGCTTTCGTTGAATGCGTTCTCTTCTTAGTCGGGGAACAATAGGGCCGACTCGCTCCAGGGTAATTTGGCAAGAGGATTCAGCACCAGCCCCTACTAATCGTTCCTGAAGCTTGTTGATCTTCTGCCCGGCCGATGATAGCTTCTTTGTCAATACAAACTCGATCTCATCCGCATGATGTTTATTGAACTCGAACATCTCTCTGTCTTCGAGCCTTTCGTACACGTGCTGTAAGCCACGATAGCATTTTAACTCGCCTTGCACACCCCTGGCAGATTCAAACAGCAGTAGCGCACGCTCATAGCTGTCAATACTCATTCGAAGGGATCGTAGCACATGCTGTGTATCTGCAACGCGAAGAACGGCGGACGCTTCTTCATAGCGCAAGTCTGCTCGGCTTGCTAAAATGGAAGCACGATTAAATATCGTAAGAGCCTGCTCATAGTTTTCCAGACAAAACGTTGCTTCGCCGAGTTTTAACTGCAACATCACTCGCTCCTGGTCGTTCATTTGCTGGACCCATTGCTCGTTGCAAAGCACAAAGTTGTAGAGGCGAAGTGCTCCGTCATAATCTTGCAAATTCATCTTGGTGTCGGCTTCCACGATAAACGGAAAGCACTTCAGGTCTCGTTGTCGAGACTTTACTCGATCCAGCTTACTCTCAGAGGCTGGATTTCCAGATTTCACTGCTTGCTGCTGTTTCGATGTCCAACGGATATCTTGTAGTGAGGTTTCTGTTGATTGAAGTTCATAGAGTAATTGTTGAGCCTCGATCATTAAATCATCGCGACCCAATGCCGCATTCAATAAACCAATACTTCCAATTCCATAAACCTCGTCAATCCCAGCATTTGCGCGTGTCATGAATCTAGCAACCTCTCTCCATCGTTGAATAGCGCATTTAAGTCGATGGTTCACAAGGCGGTCGATTGCGGTCCGCATCTTTCTTCGCATTTCATTCACCACCTCTCGATTGGCAACAAAAGCTGCAAATGCACGATACAATAATCCATCGCGTAGTTTCGCTAGCGTAGCCGCAGTACCAGTGGCCTCGACTGATTTTTTCGGGTTGCTTTCGAAAACTTCCAATGCTTTTTGCCTGTCCTCCAATCTAGTTGATAGTGTGGCACGCCGTTTGTTGTCAGCGCGTAAATAGTTCTCCACTTTCACGATCTCAGTCTTTGTGTCCACGATGTAGAGCTGATCGATCTCGATCTCATCTTCTAGTGCTACCACAAGCTCTTTTGTGTAAAACCGCTGAAGGCCATTTTCGAAAACATCCGAGTCCATCTGAGGACCATTAAACATCTTTGCACGCTCCAGCTCAACTTGCTTTTCTAAGATGCGAGTTTCTGCCGCT
Source organism: Phytophthora syringae (assembly GCA_012656105.1). Lineage (NCBI taxonomy): Eukaryota > Oomycota > Peronosporomycetes > Peronosporales > Peronosporaceae > Phytophthora > Phytophthora syringae. Next base: position 501,259 of record JAAKBD010000012.1, read on the forward strand.
CGAATGAACGCCACTAAATCAATTTGACGGCCCTTGCACCACTGCACATTGTATTCAGCTTTCTTCAGATCGTTCCGAATATCTGCAATGCGGAAGTGAAATTGTCGTCGTCTCTCTACCACTTTTTCTTCATCTGAAAGTTCATCAAATTGTATTCGGTCAGCAGCTTGCTGGATGGGTTGTGGTTCTTGGTCGTCAGTATTCTCGTCGCTAACCCCCGAACTGGGGCCTGCTCGGCTAACTATATCATTTACCTTGGCTTCAAACTCGGGATGCATAATGAGGATAAATGTTGATACTTGGTCAATGTAGTGATTTCTGTCATAGCGCTGCATGAAACCACTCAAAAACTGCGAATCCACTGTGCGCGAGCGTGAGTTTACTGCAGCTTGCAATTCATCGAGGAGCTTAAACTCGTTTCCTGGCGCTGTTTCAACATCGAATTAAACAAAAAACAATCAAACCCGTAAGCACATTGAGGATAAAAAACGGGTTGCACAACAGCCTACCTATAGTGAAAATTGTCTTGATAGCTTGGCAGTAGTCACCGGGAATGCCCTCTGCGTTTACAGCGCGAACTTGAAATTCGTGATGCTCCACCCCACTCAACAGGTTTGTAATTGTCAGCGTAGTCCCCGTTGAATTTGTTCTAATCCGACGAGACTTGTACTCAATTTCTGATACGTCAAGCGAGGCTTTCCTCTTGTCGTCTATGCTATTCAGCTTAATGACGGCCTCAGAAAAAACAATTTCGTAGTCTTGAATTGGCTTGCCACCGTCGTCGAAAGGTTCCACCCACGTTAGAGTAATACTTGTGGCCGTGACAACCCCAACACAAAAGAACAAAGGTATTGTCGGAGATACCGCATGCTCTGTTCGAACGATACTCACTGTATTGCTGGGCTCGCTCTTCCCAGCGATAGTTATTGCGCAGATGACAATCTCCCCATACTCTTGATCTGCAATTAGGTTAGTCAATCGAAATTGATTTCCCGGGACAGGTATCTGTAGACACCATCGCGATAAGCGCACAGGCGTTTGAGGTTTATACTCCCGTAACACTTCACCGTGCTTCAACTTCGATTGACAAGTAGAATACGTTAATTCATAGTCACAAATGGCATTCGAGCCCATGAAAATCGGCGGATCCCACGAAATTGTCAAGAAATTATGTGCAATGCCCTTTGCCTCCACTCGGAGGTTGCGAGGTGGCTGCGACACAAACCGAGTTACCAATACTGGGGACCCACCGTCGGCTGCTGCAGACATTCGCTTAATTACTGGGAGTGACAAATTCCTGTTTTCAAGCTCCAAACCGTCTGCAACTTGATTCGCCCCCACCATTGGTGGCAACTTCGAAACTAACTTCCCGTTGCAATTCTCTTCGTGAGCGACCACCATCCCAGGCAGATACTGCCGTCCACAATGACGACAGGACTTTGCGTGCAAGAGCTCTTTCCTGGTCTCTTCCTGGTTCAGCAGTTTGGTTTTTGCGAATATTTTCTCTTCGGACGAGTCGTGCAGCGTCTTCGACATCCGCAGCACTCGACGTTCAAGTCCGTCCAGCTCCTCCGCCTTCTGGCGGATCTGCAATTGCGTTGCGCCGATCCCTTTGCGCAATTGCCTGGCACCAAATAAGAAACATCAACATCGACCAATAATTACTATAAAAACAAGGTAAATATTGTTTCGAACCTAACGTTGCGCTCCACGACGAACTGTTGGTCGCAGTACGTCAGCGCCATGTTGTGTTGCGACTGCGCGTCGATGAGCCGCATGCGGATCTCGTGCGACTCGTGCTTAGCGTTGAACAGCTGCGGTAGACTCAGCATCGGCGCCGCCGCCGTGGGGCTCAGGGCGCCGGCGCCAGGGAGTCGGCGGTTGGCCACTCGGCGCCGCAGCTCCTGCACGCGGCTCTCCCCATCGCGTAGAATGCGCAATTTTCGTGTACCAAACTTCAACTTCCGTGACCATCACTCTCGATGCAAGTTGAAGTTGGAGGCAATGCATATCTCTGTTGCAGTCGCTCTAGTGAGGATTGTATTATATCACACTTCTACTAACTACATGCAGTGCTTGGTGTTGGTGCTAGGGGCGGGCTGTATAGGTTGCTTAGAATGAAAACGTTTATGCTGCATTTGAAGGATGTTTTTAACGAGATTGTTGTCGCCAAATACGAGGCTGCTCTGCGACATGGCAGTGCTGCCTTTGGGCTGGGTTGGAGGCACGCTTGCTTGTCCAGTTTGAACTTGTCTGTCCTGAACCGTGAAACGGAACGCGATGGCGCCGACTGGTAAATATAGCGGGTGGAGTGCGGGGTTTTGAACGAGCTTTGTGTGATCTGGCAGGAACTAGAGACGGCAGGCAAACCGATGAGCATGGCGGAGGTGCTGAGTGGCGGTCAACCGTGCGCATTAGACTTAGAGATGGAGATGTCCTCAGCCACCGATGATGAGTGCGGTAGCGACGTGGATCCTGACGCCCCCAAACGATTGAAGCGGAACTTGTGACACCTCCAATCGAGATGCTCCACGAGGCAGCACTTCGAGGAGGAATACACACCATTTTGGACAAGACGGCGGGGGAGGGAGGTGAGCTGGCGTGCATCCGGGAGATCTGCGTTGAAACTTTAGCTCGAATGGACCGAGTGATGGCAGCCAGGTCCGCGGCCCGACATTCCAGCCACGAAAGTGCTGCGGCTGATGACCTCGCAGCTACTAGCAAAACGAAAGCGACGTTTACGGCTCCAAAAAGTCCGACGACACTGGGAAAAACAAAATTTACTCGCCAACCGAGTTTTGACAGGTACGAGCGAGTGATATTATGGCGGGCGTGTGGCTCAATGCTCACTAACATGAATACTGCAGCTCTACGATTGGAGAGATGCCTCGGTGGAAAATAATAGATGGGAATGAAGAACCTATCATGGATCTTACGGTGATGTTCAGAGGAGACTCTGTTCCTGCGGGGTTTACAAAGGTTTGTCGAAAATTTAGATCATGGGTTGGAAGATAGTTCAAACTAACATTGCGATGGCATCTTTTGAAGTTGGAACGATCTCCGAGTGGACAGCGCGCGGATCTGAACAAGGGTGGAAGAGGAACATTTGTGTATCTTTGCCAAAGCAAAGATCACTCGTCTGGAAAAGCCCCTATCAGTGAAATTATTGCTATTTTTCCTGAAAGAGGAGAGTTCGTTCCTAGTGACTATGAAGTGATGCGAAGACGCGGCGTCCCGGCCAATATCAACACGGTAAGTCTAAATAATCAAGTGTTCCCTGTCTTTTCATCCACTTACCTCATTTTTCTTTCGGACAGGGTACACAAGGTGAGAAAATTTACTTATGCTTCAAACGGTCTACCACCTCGGCGATCGTCGATCTGGTGGTCCTTTTCCCTAAAAAGAATGAAACGCTGCCGTATGGGTAAGATGTTATGTGCTGTAAAGCTATCTACTGTAGATGGATCTGAGGTCTAACATCGCTGCTTGGCTTAGTTACATAAAGGTAGACAAGTCTCCACTTGGTCATGCTGCAGACCTGAACTCAACTTCAGGCGGAACAGAAGTATTCATCGGCTATAAGAAAAAGGTAAGATACTTGTTTACCCTCCCTACATCGGCAAAAAATATCAGATCTGAACTGGTTTGGTGATCAGGTGTCATGCATCAGCGACTTGCACAAATTGTGGCTTTATGCGTCTGTTACGCCGCCACAAGTCTTCGAGGGTGATTCACCACGAAATACCCGTTCCCCGACGTCACCGTCGACGGGTAAATTGCGACAGCTACGATCCGCCTTTACTCTGAAAGCAACAGAGGTTCGAGAACAAGAACTACTTACTACGTCAAGCTCACTTTCACCGGAAGTGTCAACATCCCCGAAAGGTAAACTTGAGATATTTTGCGCTAGCAAATCTTATTGTGTCTCATTCTACCGTTTATTGTGTACATTTCGTCCAGCAAAACATGTAGGCTGGAAAGAGACAATCGAGTACTACATGTACCCGCTATTGCTAGCATGCTCCACGCGCCACGGAAGTGCGGCGGAAGCGGCTGTAACGGGGCTTATTCATTGTCTCGATGAAGGCGTATTTGACGTTCCTGGATCTGAACTTTGTTGCCTTGAAGTGGTGCTCAATGCTGTCACGTCCATGTGTCAACAGGGAGTGAAATCTCGCTTTGCCCTCGCGCTTCAATTCTTTCAGAAGGTAACTTCATTTGAACTCGCCTTCACAACTGAAGTATTTCTAACCGCAAACTGTAATTTATGTATGCATTTGACATAGGCCATTCGGAAATTCTCCGAGGGGTTTGATCCCTCTTTCCTTCACGTGATTCTGAAAGCCTTAACATTTATTGGAGATTTTGACGACATGGCTAAACCACTTGAAGATGAACTTACCTCGAAGATCATGAGCGCCTATGAAGCATCTTTGAATCGCGCAACATCCATAACTGTCGCGAATAATGGCCCCAATACCGAGAAATCATCGGATAAACTCGCTCGTGAGCTTGTCGTGGATCTAATTGACGATATTAGTACAGGCGCTGAAATCGCAACCATCACCGACAACATGTTGGGCGTCTTCAAGGTACGGAAGAGAAAGGTGTGGGCGTATATGCCGATAATTGATGATTGTGCTGATTGGTAACGCAGAGTCATTTGTCCATCCAATCGCTTACCTTTTGCGACGACATCACTGCAGCAATGGCGAATTACACAAATTCGAAGGTGCATTTTCTTTTAGCGATCATGTTGTTGACCGCACAAGCTAACAATTTTGTGAGTGTTAGGCGGAACAAAATGCTCTTCAGCTCGTGGTGACTTTCAGCAGAGCTGTCAATCGGAAGTTTGTAAGTCTTGGGGAAAATGCTACAGAGAGTGACCAGTGTTCGAGTGTGAGTTCTCTTCGCGCTCTCAACCAAACACTTCTAGTGGCAGGAACCCAAACTCGTGATCAGCGAGTATTTGGTCATGTGGTTCGGAGGTTTGTGCTGTCGACGCTCAATTCAACAGTACTTACTTGGCAGCCAGACGTTTTCCGAGCGAATTTGACTTTGGTTTCGACTCTGTGGAATCACTACCGTCGGTATCTCAAGGTAGAACTGGCGCTGATGTTTGAGCATGTACTTCTTCGCATCTTACGAGCAACTTCTCCATGTGCGAAAGACCACCAACTGGAGATAATGCACGAGATGACAATGTGGTTGCAGCTCCCCACAACGTTGTGGAGATCTTCCTCAATTTTGATTTGGATCGAATTCAACAGTGGAAAATATTTGAGCATTTGTGCTCGACTCTGGGGTCAATCGGTGAAGGCAATATTGGTCACATTGCTACTACCGAGGAAGGGGATGATTCACTACAGAACCAGGCAATCAGCACGATTTTAGCTATGGCTCGAAGTGTCATGGACGCTAGTGGGCATGCCCATCTCATCAGCCGAGACCAGCGTACTCGTAAGCTGTCGATGGACAATGGAGGCTGGGAACAAGATGAATTGGGTGAAGAGCAATCACCGACGAAGATGGCGCTAGCATCGACCTTCAACGAGGAATCAAATAACACTGGATCCGAACAAGGCAGTCAGCCTGGCTCCCCGACAGGAATTAAAAGGCACACTGATCTAAGGCGCCAATCGACCCGCAAGTACGGTGGTAATATCTCGGTTCGAATGCGAAATGAGCTTCAGAAACATAACCAACAGCTATTGAAGCGTGCGATGGAGATATCATCGTCCAAAAGTTTGAAGAAAGCCGTTGAATACTTGATAGCGATGAACTTCATAAAGGACACACCGCGAAGTATTACCTCCTTTTGCGGATATACCACGATTTCTTCGATGAGACCGAAATTGGCGACTATCTTGGTGAAGGCGACGAACACTTTAAAGTTCAGATTCGACTGACATACGTCCGGGCTATTTCATTCAAGGGCATGACACTTGTTGAGTCCTTGCGGCATTTTCTGACCAATGGAGGCTTCCGTTTGCCAGGAGAAGCTCAAAAGATTGAGCGCATGGTCGAGGCATTTGCACAATGCTACTGGGATGACTCTCGGACTGCTTTCTCATCCGCGGACACTGCAATGATTATTGCGTATTCTATCATCATGCTGAACACGGATTTGCACAACCCTCAAGTGAAAAAGAACAAAATGTCCAAGGAGCAGTTTGTGAAAAATAACCGTGGCATTGACAACGGAAAAGATTTATCAAAGAGGTTTCTTGAAGAAATTTATGATGACATCGCACACAATCCAATGCATATCAAGGGTAGTCGCGTCATACCGAAAGCTACTCGCGAAGCCAGTGTCACTGCCTCCGATTTGGAAAATGAAAAATTCCGTGGTGGAATTGCGAAGGCTGTTGCACAGTCCGAGGAACTCATGAAGGATCTATCGCATGCGTATAACACCTTCCAGTTTGTCGGCGTTGATACCCCAATCAGTCCGGATTTGATCAAAATTCTATTCGAGCGCGTGTGGTTTTCTTTGCTGACACTGTCGACAACCATCCTGTGCGACCACCAGTCGGATCTGTCAACCAGAATGCAATGTCTCGATCTGTTGCGGTTCTGCATCTCGACGTGTTTGTTTTTGAACATGCCAGTCGAGCGACAGGCATTTTGCGGATTGCTGCGAAAGGTGCAAGATTCGTTAGATGGAATACACGAAGAGGACGCAGAAGAGGACTCTGTCGACAATGCAAGGACACGTATCCCGGAAGACAAGAAGTATGACTGGGCCCGAACCATCGAAGAAGCTGTCGCCAGCGATGATCCGTGGAAGGCCATGGGCGATGTTCACTTGCTGGTAAACGACATGAAGGAAACCATTCAGGTACGCCAGAAGTCGGAGAAGCTAGACTCCGTTATCCAGCGTATTCACCGAGGACACTACTACCTCAAGAACTCGACGACGTTTATCCACGAAGGTGACCTCACGAAGAAGTGTCGGTCACGTAACCAGCTCTATCGCTTCTTCCTCTTCAACGACCAACTGCTGTACGCTGACAAGGGCATGAGTGGCAGATGGAGTCCACACAATTCACTGCGTCTGAAGCTCACCCGCATTTCAAACATCGCCGATGGGGTCATGTCAAAGAATGCTTTCCAAATTCAAAACCCGACCAAGTCCTTTGTCGTGTTTGCTGACAGTGCAAGCTCCAAGGCCGAGTGGATGCGGCTCATTGACGACGCCATTGCAGACGCATCCAAGAAAATCAATCGCACTGCACGACGTATCTCGATCCATGCGGCCCCATCAACCCCGTCATCAGCTCGGAAAGTGTTCATGCGCTTCAGCTCACCTTTGACCTCGCCGTCAGCTGATCGAGACAGCACCAACACCAGTTCCGCCAGCGAAAGTGAATCTCCGGTGAAACCAGTATGTGCAGGAAGTTCGAGTACTGACGAACCTCAGGTAGAAGTGAATTCAAATGAGCTGCCTGAGCTGAAAGCAGTCGTCGACTCGAAAGAAGAGAAACAGAATGCTGAAGGCGAAACGATCAACTTGTCAGACACCGCGCCCTTGCCAAGCAGCGAAGGAACTTTGCATTAACCATACATGATGAACAGGAAGAAGTAGGCAAGCGAACATGAATCACGAGATAGTTGAAATTAAGGTCTCGGGTCAGTTTCGAGTGTACAGCGGATCGCACTCATAGCGTAGTTGTACTGCATAAATGGACGACAGGCAGGGATTAAATGACGAAAGCGGCCGACCGACGGCAGCATGGGGATCGACGGGGGTGTTTGAACTCCTCTGTGCAAGCCCTTAACTCGATCTAGAGGGATCAAGTTAAGGACTTGCACAGAAACCCTCGATATCAAAGAGGAACGGGGCCACGCCAGCATTCACCACAGCTGTATCTCCAAAAGCATGGAGCGAGACGGCAGCAGCATAGTCCCCTGGTAGCACCGTAGCTGGAGCCGCACCAACCAGCCCCCGTTCAACGTGAAGAAGACCTGGTGCTTGTCAGCATCCAGACCACAGCCAACCGTGAAAGTTGGGGCATCCTCCTCCTGGTTTTCGGGTTGAGCCGCAGCTCGACCCCACGACGGACCAAAAGCTCCCCACTCGCCACCATAAGGCTTGGCACCATCATTGAACACGAAGTCGCCGTCATTGCCGTGGTAGCCGTAGGACACGCCCTTCCAGCCCACGTGCTCTCCGGAGCCGAAGCCATAAGCGTTTCGGGTCGCCACGTCGGAGAGCGACGCGAGACCCACGCTTCCGCAGCCTTTGAGGCTCACCTCGTAGTATGAGATGCTCTTGTGGAGGGCGCGAGCACACGACAGCGTCGGAAGTGGCTTGGCACCACGGATCGAGTCCACTGACCCCTTCTCGAAGTTGCGCAGCATGGAGTTGTTCACCACTTCGTACTTGCCATCGGGCAAGTGGGTCACTACACTACGTGTCGACAGTTCATACTTGGCTTCTGGTTGACGCCCAGCGCAGAGCGCGAGCTGGTCGTTGTAACACAGCGAGAGGTACTTCTCCGGCAGCATTTTACCCAGCCATTGGCGGCTGTACAGACCCGTGAGCAGCAGCTCGGAGGACGACACCACGTCGTGGAAAGCTGCGCAGACATGTGCAGCTCCTTGCAACTCCTCGAGCGTAAGGAACTCGAAGCACAACTCCAATGCTGCAAGCTCCAGTGCCTCGCCGTCGCGTGTGTGGCGACGCTTGAGACGCAGCGCGGCCAGCAGCTCCGCGATCTCGGGAGAGTTCTGCGAGCGCTGCAAGTCGCTCCAGCGCAGGCTTTGGTGCCCTTGGGGCTGGTTGCTGCGCTTGGTGACGGCGGCGTACGACTCGTAGGCCATGCAGCAGTCGTCGAGCTCGAGGTCGGACACGTCCGACTCGTCGTCGCTGCTATTGCTGTCGGTGGAGCACGTGGAGCTGGCAATGCTGCGGCGGCGCGCGAGGCGGCGGCTGCTGCTGCTGCAGGGCGACTTCTTGGTGAGCACCACGAACGAGCTGAGGTGCGGCAGGCGCGAGGATGTGCAGGTGCCCACCGTGGGCGACGGGAGCGAGGACAACAGCGTGGACAGCATGTGGGGCTTGTTGAAGTTGTGCGTGGGTTGACTTGATTGGTTGTGGAGCTCTTCCGGTGCTTTTCTTGTTTGGAGATATAGATCTCTCTCCACTTCACGGACGTTTGGATAATGAGGGATACGGGCGATTGGCTAGAGGCGAGTCAGTACCTACGTTGAAGAGACCAAATATAACATTTCACAGGAAGCGCATTTCTGAATGATCACTGTCGTCGTCTTTTTCTGCGGCGTGGACCCATTTTTTCAAAGTGTCGCTGAGTTAAAATTTGGGACTCTGTCTCATGATACCCAATTTGCAATGATTTCGACCCATTTTACCTGCGTGTTCTTTGTAGAACAACCTCCGAAACCTAATGGCGTGCAGCGTTGAAGTTGCAATCGGTTCTTTTCGCGCAAACCGGTGATTGACAAACGGTAATTTACTCTCTTTGCAGGTGTCTGCAATCACAAAGGCAAGTGGTGGTGGCACTGTGTTTAACACGGGATCACCGGCTCGCAGCCGGCAATTGGACTCAGACTGCGGTGCAATCACCGCTTCACGAAGCAGCAGCGTTTCTTTTCCTTAGCTCAGTTTATGTCGGTGACGGAACCGTCGTTGCATGTTGAACTTGTCTGCAAGTATCGCTACTTGTCCGCGAGTCCGTACTGCGTGAGCAGCGGCACCATGGACGGCTTGCGGCCGCGGAAGGCCTCGAACACCTGCTCCGGGTGCTGTCCACCGCCGCGCGCCAAGATCGTGTCTCGGAACCTGCGGCCCACATGCGCCGCAGCCTCCGGACTCTCCTTGGCCGCCTCCTCGAACGCTCCGTAAGCATCACAGGACAAGATCTCGGCCCACTTGTAGCTGCTCGCACAAATGCAAACACATCGTCAAAATCAGTCCGGTTTCCTCCGGTTAAGCCAATTTTGTTAACACGTTGCACTTTTCGCTGGACGTACCTGTAATAGCCTGCGGCGTAGCCACCCGCGAAAATATGCGCGAACGAGCACAGGAACCGGTCCTCCTCCAGTGGACTCAGCACGGCGTACTCGCTCAGCAGACGCTGCTGTTCCGCGAACAGCGAGTCCTCCGACGGGGAGAAGTGTGAGTGCAGGTGCATGTCCAGCGCGCCGAAGCCCAGCTGGCGCAGCATGACGGTGGCCACCATGTAGTTGCGCGCCGACTTGAGCTTCTCGAACAGCTCATCGGGCAGGGACTCGCCTGTCTTGTAGTGGCCGCTGATGGCCGCGATTGTGTCTGTATCAAAAGAGCCCAACATGGTCAGATAACCTGCCACTAGATAGGCAAACTGCGGACGAACCTTTGTCGTAGCAGAAATTCTCCATCATCTGTGACGGAATCTCGACGGCGTCCCATTCGATGCCGTTGATGCCCGCCACGTCACCATACTCCATCTGCGTAAGCATGTGCTGCAGGCCGTGACCGAACTCGTGGAAGATTGTCTCCACCTCGCGGAACGTCATGAGACTCGGCGTGTCGCCAACAGGTGCCGACTGGTTGCAAATGATGTAGGCCACTGGAACGCGCTTGCCGCCCTGCTCCTCTGGTCCAAGCAGACGACTGCGGTCCACGCACGTGTTCATCCAGGCACCCCCGTTTTTCTCCTTCGGGCGCGAGTACGGGTCGAGGAAGAATCGTGCAATTACCTCCTTGTCGCCTTCAGTGCTGCGCACATTGAAGAACCGCACATCCGAGTTCCAAACCTCGGTCTGGCCGTCCGCCGCCTCGATAGTCACGCCAAACAACCGCGAAGTCAGGTCGAACAGACCGTCAAGCACCTAAAACAACCACAAAGACGAAATATGAAAGATGAGCTCCTTCCTATCAGTAAAATAGATGGCAACAATCTATGACATACACGCTCGAGCGGGAAGTAGGGCTTGATCTCTTCGTCAGTGAACAGATACTTCTCTGCCTTCAGCTTTTCCGACCTACGAACCAATTAGGATCCCAAAACCAGCGCACATATTCGTAGCAAACTCACGTACCAGTAGCCAAGATCCCAGGGCGCCAGAGGCTCCGATTGTCCATCCTGCTTCGCGTACTCAGCCACAGTCTTCACTTCCTCATGGGCGATAGCCACACACTTTTCGCGCAAATCGGTGTGCATCTTCTCTACTTCCTCCACACTCGGGGCCATTTTCTTCGAGATACTCACTTCAGCGAACGAATTGAATCCGAGCATCTTGGCAATCTGCTGGCGGATCTCAAGCAGCTCCACGATGATTCCCTCATTGTCAAACGACTCTCCGCTGGCACGGGTAGCGTACGCGCGGTACAGCGTTTCACGCATGGATCGGTTTGCCGAATATTTCATGAACTGCACATACGACGGCGGATCCAGCGTCACACGCCACGGTCCGTTCTCCGGCGTAGCATCCGAGTGGCCCTCATCCTTTGCACTCTGTGCAAACATTTGCAACAGCGAAGGTGGGAGCCCTTCTAGCTCCTTCTCATCGGTCACCGTGATAGAATACGCCTTGGTCGCGTCCAGCAAATTCGACGAAAACTTGGTGCTCTGTCATCACAAACACACCAAAATCAATTCTTCCACTCGGAAATCAATACCCACTCACCCTACTTACCAGTTCAGCTGCACGCAGCTTGAGCTTGTTGAATTTTGCCTTCTCTTCACCTTCGAGTCCGACTCCGCTGAGCGTTGCGCTGCGAAGACTGAGCTCGATGATGCGCTGTTGCGCCAATTCAAGGTTACTCCACTCGTCGCTTTCGCGCACAGCGAGATACGCGTCGTAGAGCGTCTTGCTCTGCGAGGCTTCAGTGACCGTCTGGATCACCAGCTGCTGCAGCTTGTCGTGCACTGCGCGCAATTCCTCTGAGTTTTGCACACTCATGAGGTGGCCCACCATTCCCCACATGCGACCCAGCGCATCACCCTGCACCTCCAGAGGATCCACGACGTCTCCGAATTGCACGTTCGCTCCAGCGTTTTGCAGCTTTCGCTCGAGTTCGCGCAAATCGCGCGTGTAGTTTGCGGCGGCGTTATTGACCGCCGGCTCGATCTCCGCCAGCTGTAGACGCTCGAACGGCGGCAGCTGGCGCTCGCGCACGCAAATTTCGAGCGAATTGGCAGACGCCGACGTGAAGCGGCGCCAGAAGAGCGAGGAGCGGCGGGGGCGCCCGAGGCAGCGCGTAGAGGACGCACACAGCGGAGCAGCATGAGGAAGGCTTGGTGATTGACAGCCTCTGGTGCAGGTATGCTATGACCCCTACACGCAATAGAGGTGTACCAAAAAGTGTACCATGCTGATGTCGGTAGAACGCCATGTCGGACTTGCAAGTTGATTTTGTTAGGGGAACCGCCTGTTACTACGGAAGCCTCCAGCGGGGCAGCACCACGGCATGCCTTTCCGTGGCAGGTGGTTGCTGCATTCTGTCGACTGGCGAGTGTCCAGACACAAAACAATGTTCAGGCGTTCAACGAAGGCAGAGGCGGTGCTGGGTAACCGTTCTGGTCGGAGTCCACAAGTTGCATGTTAATGGTATGCCAGCTGTGCCGCGACCTTCCTCAGACGCCGCCTTGTCGGAGACTCGGACTTGGCTGAAAAAGGCTGTTGAAAAGGCGTGTGGTGGCAATCACCTGGCACTGTACCCTTCTCTCCCTCTCAGTAGCCGCGACTCGCTTTCACTCTTCGCTACTTCACTTCCCGTTTTACTGAGGAGAGCAGATTTCGCTAGTAGAGACATACGAACACTGCAACATGAATTTCGCAACGATTGTTCGTGCAGGTGTCATCGGCTCCGCGCTAGCGACCACCCTTACGCAGGGGTACACGTTTGCTGAGACCAGCGACGTCTCGACTGACTCGGCAGCAGAGGAAAACACGGGATTGACAACCAACGAGGAGAACCGCATTTTGGAGGGTCTGAGGCCGATGCAGCGCAATTCCCGTACATTGTGAGTCTACGCGAGGACGGTGCGGGTGAAAGCACGTACTGTGGTGGCACGCTTATTGCCTCGCAGTACGTCGTGACGGCTGCTCATTGCGTCAAGACGGACGAGTCGACTATCTACGCCTCAATCGGGTCGGCGTACAGCTCTGGATCGGGAAATGGCGAGCAGCTCAAGGTGATCGAGGGCTTCAAGCACCCTTTGTACAACAAGGGGATCACCTGTACGACGTTGGAGTGCTCAAGCTTGAAAAGGAGGTTTCCACCAGCACTATTGATTTGTGCGGTGCCGACGGATCCGACAACGAAGTGGGCACTGTGGCAACCGTCCGAGGATGGGGGCTCACCGAGAACGGCTCGCAGAGCTTGGTGCTGGAGGAAGTGAACGTGAAAGTCATCACCAATGCTGAGTGCAACAAGCAGTACAGCGACCGAATCACTGACGGGATGCTTTGTGCCGGCGAAGGCAATGGCAAAGACTCGTGCAACGGAGACTCGGGAGGTCCGCTCATCGCAAACGACGTATTGGTTGGAATTGTAAGCTGGGGAGGCAAGTGCGGAGTGGATGCAGGTGTGTACACCCGCGTGTCATTCGTGCTTGGCTACATCAACGACATCATCGGCGGCGGAACGGGTAGCAATTTCACAGAAAGCAGTGCAGGATCGGAAGACCAAGGCGAAGGGAAGTCTTCTGCCTCTTCTTCGATCGAAGTTACGGATGCTGCTGCCACTGAGGCCCCCGCTACGGAAGCTCCTAACGTTATTACCGATTCAACGACCATGGCTCCAACAACGGAATCACCTGCCACGGACATTCCTGCTACGGATGCACCGGAGGCCGAGTACAGGCACACACCAAAGTGAAGTAGATGAACCTGCCAGCAGCTCGTCTTATCAAGGCGAGTCATCTACCGACACGGCAGAGCAAAGCTATCCAGCTGACACTGAAACTCCAACGTCAAGCCCGCCCGCCTCTGGCAAGAAGGGCCAGAGTGGCAAGGAGTGCGCGACGCAGTTTTGATCGGCCGTCCAATTCATTAGATGAGTACATGTATGTGTGAATCAAATAGATTTCTCGTGCAGATATTTCTTGTCGTTAAGGCTGGCGATCGCGTCCAAGTATTTAAAAACCTGGGAGAAACCTGGAAATGCCCGGGTATTTGCCAGGTTTTATTGCATTATCGATCTTTCTATGCACCATATTTTTCTAAATTTAGATCACTTCGTCTATAAACCTAGCCCATTTCGAGGCAAGCTCAAAAGTGTGCTCGCTTCGGATGAGGAAATAGAGAAATATGGTTCGTACCCCTCAAACAGTCAAACAAGCTGCTTTCGTTGCGTAAAAATAGAGCTATCGGACATGTTACGGCGACCCTAGCTCTGAAGAGAGGGTGAAATAGCCTAATCCGCAAAATTCAAAATCAATGCTCGAGCTGTCTAATCCCAGCTTTGACTACGACTTTTTGAGGGAGTAGCAACTATTATTGCATCTCACTCTACTGGGGACGGTGACGGCTTTGTCAGTTTTTAATGGTGATCCTGGGCGACACTTTTGGTGTGGACATTTTAAACTTTAGGGATTTGAAGGCCATGGCACCCGTCGTAAACCCTAGTGTGGGCACTTTAAACTTTAGGGACTTGAAGGCCATGACACGTCGTTGCCCTCCGGGTTAGGGTTATGACCCTTTCTGGTTTATCAGAAATTATCAGAATATAAGGTCGCTTTAGGCTTAGAGCCCTCTAAGGTCGCCGTATTTGTTGTCGTACGTTCGTAAATGTCGGTTTTAGGGTCGCCGTAACGCCATTCGAGAGCTATACCCGGACGCGAACACCGGTCATACATATCGCCCAGACCGGGTCCTAACCGTGCGCCATCCGCGCGATACCATGCCACGTCGACGGCTATTGACTGATCGCTTTCAGGGAATAGGTGTCGCACCTATATGCCCCCTTGTTGTACAAACGGTGTACGTACCCGAGTACTGTGAACAATGATGCCACTGATGACACGATGCTGAAGAACGGACACATTCTTCGCCAAGTTGTATTGGAGTATATCCAAGACCACAACATGGCTCGACCTAGATAATCTAGCCTCTCATGCTAACACCGAACAATGTCATCGGTAAAATATTATTTCTTTGCAAAGTGAATTAAAAAAATGTAGTTGGTTCTTCGCTGAACTAGTTGCTTACAAAAGCTGCATCCAGTGTATCTGCTTTCTCTTGGAGAAGGGCAATTCGGCTTCGTAAACGTTCTTCTTCTTCTAGAAGAGATACTGTCGGTATACCTTGACCGTTCCGATTGTGAATCTGTTCCTCAACAGCCCCTAAAGCTCGATGATGACGTTCTAGTATGGCGTCAATTGCAGCCATTTTGTCGACCATCCCACCTCGCTAGATATGTTCACGCTGTACACGAGCCAATGCGGTCTGCTCAGCTATCAGCACACTTTTATTGCTTGTTTCAGCCTCAACCAATGTTTTTAGTGTGTCTCTGCCAGAGAGGCAATTGGATCCACGTTCTTCTGACGTTTACGGTTTTTGGGGGCGTTTGTAATGGGCCCTCCATTTACATAAGTAGGTAGGTTACTTTTCAGTTATTACATACGTAGACAGAAGAGCACACGAGTAGCGTGTGCCACATGTGTCACTATCTGATTGGTTGAAAGTGGGGAGCCAGAACCATTTCAGCCAATAAGGAGTCGACCTGTATTTGAGTGGCTGACATTAGACCACGGGTTACCGCCCTGGTCCTAATAGTAAATCAGAGTTAAATTTTCCCCAGACTTATTTCTTAGGCTCAGTTTCCTGAGACTTGTGCGAGCTTCCTCATCGCTACGTGTAAGCTAGTGACGGTAATCACTTAGCCCGTTACACCTGGTAGCACTTCGTAGTCCTTCCAACGACCAAGTCCAAGATGAACCAAGAAATGTCGTCTGATACCACGGTTGAGACCCGTGGTCATGAAGCCTTTCCCCATCTCACACGTGTTGAGTGGGAAGCTCTCCACCGCCTCGCGGCGGTGTCCGGAGAGGCTGTTGTCACGTCGCTGCTGAGCTCAGCAACGCCGGATCAACAACGCCAAGCTTCTCAAGAGTTCATGGAACGCGAGCTCGCCGACGCGAAAAACGGCGAGCACTGACTCCCTCGCGTACGTCCAAGAACGATGCAGTGAAGATGGAGACGTCGACCTACTCTGGCGTCGGACAAGACCGACTACCGCTGAATCGCTGGTTTCGAGAGATCGACATCGCCATCGCCTCGAGATTAATCGAGGCGCCGTCAGCAAAGGTAAACTTTCTCCTATCCCGGTTGTCCGGGAAAGCCAAGGAATGGGTCCTCGGGAAGCTGGTTGTTGACCAGCTGGCATTTCCGAAATTGGAGGCCATTCAGAAAGACCCCCGCCTCGCATTTGAGCCACCTCAAGATGAATCGCGCGTGCGCGCAGAGTTCTTCGCGCTCAAACAAGGCTGGTCCTCGATGCGCGACTATGTGTAGAAAACGCGTCACCTCGCTTCGTGCATCATCACCAAGCCGATCGACATGGCTTCCCAAGTCCACGTCTTCGTGTTTGGAATGCGCGAAGGAATGACTCGGTACTGTCTCACGAGAGCCGAGCCATCCTCGCTGGAAGCGGCCTTCGCCCTCGCGCTCCGCAAGGACTTCGTCGTCGCGTCGTCTTACCTCAAGCCGATGACGACTGACGTTCGGTCTCGGCTCCCAAACCTATGGAGATCGACGCCATCGAGATGTCGAGTGATCGACGTCGATCGACTTTCGACAGTAGCGGCAGCCGGAGCGGGCGTCCGATGCTTTGCTTCCGTTGCCGGAAGCCAGGTCACCGCGCTGCGGTGTGCCACGCGCCGGCTCCTGTCCTCGCGAACGTCGTGGTGTCCGACCACGTCGACAACATCCTGGCCGTCCAGTAAAAACACGGCCGGGGCCAGTAGGTGCGGGGCGCCCTACTGGCTGGAATGGAGGTCCGGGTCCCCTGGTGGCAACTCGGCCTTCTAGTCCTCCTGTGCTGCACGCACACTTCAATGCCACCACTGCGAGCGGCGACACTAGACTGATTATCCTCAGCCTCTATGTCGGCGGCTCGCGCCGACCACTACGCGCACTCCTGGACTCAGGAGCGTCGAACAACTTCTTCCGCGCGTCGTGTCTGTCGATACTACCTCCGGATATCCCGGTTCGAGAGGAGCCGGGCGACGTCATCGTCAAACTTGCTGATGGCAAGACACATCAGCTCGCTCGGCGCGAGCTGTCGTTGCCGTACACGGTTGATGGCTTCCGCAGCAACGATGACTTTCTGGTGATCGAGATGAACTACGCGTTCGACTGCATCTTGGGCATGCCATGGCTGGCGCGGTACCAACCGCAGATAGACTGGCTTGCCCGATCAGTCAAACGTCGAAGAGACTTCGATGTGAGCGAGGTGTTCACACACCTGCAGGTTGCGCCAAGAGATTGGCCGCACGTCACCGTCGTGGACCAGAAATCCACGACTCAAGTCGTACACAGAGCGAGCGATGGCCCTCTCTGTACTTCTTGTTCGGTGTTGATCGATGATGCGAGTGAACGAGACTCCTCGCGTCGTCGCGAGGAGAACGGCCACGCGGTCGAGCATGTGACGTTCCCGCGCGGTGACATGGTGGTCGAGCACGCGTCGCTCCCACCTTCGAGAGAAGCGGGCGAGCATGGGTTCCCGCACGAGAATTACGCGGTCGAGCATGGGTTCCCGCATGACGTGACGACGCCGGAGCCCGTAAGCGGCGCAGTCGAGACGGGTCTCGCGCTCCTAGAGGAGGATGACTCGTCAAGTGACAGCGGGTCATCAGCTTCGAGTAGCGACTCGAAGCGAAAGAAGAAGTCGAAGCGTCGGCGACGACGTCTGCAATGCCGAACTCCCACGACAAGCCCTACCCCGGCGACAGAGACGATCTGCGCAGCCAAGTACGTGGAAGGCGGTGGTCCTGCCAGACCCCGACTTGTCGAGATCGCGAGTCCTCCTCGCGACGCTGGTGCGATCACGCGTCTTCCAGGTCTTTCCTGGAAGCACTTCCTGCGCGACCTCAAGGCAGGTGACATCGAACAAGTGTGTCTGATCACCGACTCTAAGTCGGTTCATGATGTGGTCAACGCAGTCAGTACGGAAGATCCAGCGTCGCGTCCCAAGAGCGCCGAGCCCACGTCGGCTCGCGAAGAACGCTTCGCGACACAGTCGTGGGAAGCCCTGCGCAAATCGGACAACCCTGTGTACGACACCGCCCTCGAGTTCGCGGACGTCTTCCCAGACAAGATCCCCGCCGAGCTCCAAGCCGACCGCGGCGTCCGCCACGAGATTGATCTCGCGCCTGGTTCGAAGTACTGTATGACACAGCAGTGTCCACTGCAGCGAGACCAAGTCAAGGCGATTGACGAGTTCTTTGAGGGCCGCCGCAAAGCAGGTCATGTGCGCGAGAGCATCTCGCCGCACTCGAGTCCAACCTTCTGCGTTAAGAAGGCTACCGGCGGATGGCGCATCGTCCACGCTTTCAACAAGCTGAATGACGCGACCATCCCCGCGCAGACTCCGATCCCTCGGAAAGACATGGTGCTGAACTCCATGACGGGCAGCGTCATCTACAGCGCCATCGATCTGACCGATGGCTTCTATCAGATCCTCATGCGGGCGAGTGACATACCTCTCACAGCTGTGAGCACTCCAAGCGGCATGCTCTGGGAGTGGCTGGTAATGCCACAGGATCTGAAGAACGCCCCAGCGACGTTCAATCGCATGGTCTCCTATGTGCTGCGTCCCCTTCGAGACTTCGCGCCGAGTTACTTCGACGATATTTTCATCCACAGCCGCGCTGCGGGTGACCTCAGTGCTGTAGACGTACATCTACGGCACTTGAGACAAGTCTTTCAAGTGATGCGCGAGAACAAGTTGTACGCGAACCTGAAGAAGTGCGTCTTCTGCGCGCCGGAGATACCGGTGCTGGGTTGCTACGTCAGCAAGGATGGAGTCCGAGCGGACCCAGAGAAGGTGTCATCAATCAGCTCTTGGCCTACTCCCAAGAACCCGACTGAGTTGCGTCAGTGGCTGGGCTTGGCAAATTACTTGCACAAGTACACGAAGGATTATGCTGGATCGATCCAGCCACTGTCGTCCCTGTTGAAGAAAGACGCCACGTGGTCGTGGCGTCCCGAGCACCAAACGGCCTTCGACTCGGTAAAGAGAGCCTTGCCTCGGCGCCTATCCTCGTCCTTCCAGACGACTCGAAGCCTTTCCACATCGTCTGCGACGCCAGCGATTTTGCAATCGGCTGTGCACTCATGCAATTTGACGATGAAGGTCGCGAACGAGTCGTGAGCTACCAGTCACGACAGCTGAAGCCCGCAGAACGGAACTATCCTGTACACGACAAGGAACTCCTTGCGATGCGCTACGCTCCGATTAAGTTCAGAGTGCATCTCCTCAGCGAGCAGACCTTCGCCGTGTACACGGATCACGCATCGCTGCAGACAGCGATCAAGAGCCCCGACTTGTCACAGCGTATGGCACGGTGGTTGTCGTTTTTCTCCGAGTACAACTTCATCGTCCACTACAAGCCGGGCAAGAACAACATCCTCGCGGATGCTCTCTCTCGGCGCCCGGATTATGATCCCCGGGCGACTCTGGGCCGTCGGTCGGCTGGCGACGACGATGAGGAAGACGACTGCGCGATGTGCATCGCATCAGGGTTGAACCTGATGTCCGTCTCCCCAGTGATGCCATGCATGACGAGATTGCCGCAGCATACCAGGAAGACTCCGAGCTCGCTGGTATCATGGCTCACTTGCGCGCGCCCAGCGAGTCCACACTGGGTGCTCTGTCGCGTACCAAGCGTCACCAGATCGGTCGATATTCTCTCGATGACGGCCTTCTGACGTACAGCATCGATCGTTTCGATGCTCCTCGGGTGGTGATCCCGAATAATCCTGACTTGCGCGCTCGTGTCATTCACGAGTACCACGACGCCCCCGTTGGCGGCCACTTGGGCCGCGAGAAGACTTTCGCGGCGGTTTCCCGCGACATATACTGGCCGCACATGTACAAATGGGTGCGCAAGTGGGTCAGGATCTGCGAGACGTGCCAGCGCGTGAAGCCATCTCCGTCGTCGCAAACTCCCTTGCGACCTCTTCATGTTGCAACCGAGGCCTGGCGCTCGGTTTCCATGGACTTCGTCTTCGGACTCCCGCCCGACGCACAAGGCCGAACAGGCGTTCTGGTCTTCGTCGACAGGTTCACCAAGATAGTGCATCTCATCCCAGTGCCGGATACGATCACCGCGGAGGATTCCGCGGTGACGTCGTGTATCGTCACCACGGTCTGCCCGAGTCCATCGTCTCGGACCGTGATCCGCGCTTCACGTCCGCCTTTTGGTCGAAGCTTTTCGAGCTCCTCGGCACGAAGCTTTACATGTCAACAGCAGCACATCCGGAGACGGATGGCCAGACGGAATGCGTCAACCGGATCCTCGAAGATGTTCTTTGAAGTTACGCGACGTCCTTCACGAGCTGGAGCTCGTTCCTGCCTCTAGCCGAGTTTGCACTTAACAACGCCGAGCACGCATCAACCGGACTGACTCCGTTCTTCGTCAACAACGCGCGTCATCCGCGTGTGCCCGCGATGCTAGCCGTGGGCCACCCCACAGCGCCTCGTGGCTCCACTCTGGGTGGGGAAGGAAGTGTGAACGTATCAAAGACGAGTGCAGCTCACGATCCCGTGAGTGCCAATGCAGTCACCCGTGGTCAGTCGAAGAAGATCCTCGTGACGCCACGCAGTGTGGCGTCCCCGCTCGCCAAATGGACAGCGCAGACACTGATCAACCCATCCGCCCCAGCTGCTGTGTCCGACGCGCGCAATGATTTTGCTGCTAACTACGCGCCGAAGGTATCGGCGCGCCCGATCGATAGTGCAGCTGTCAACGAGTTCGTGCTTCATCGTCAGTCGGTTGCCCAATTCGTCCGTGACGCGCTGCAGTTGGCAGTGGACAAGCAAAAGGAGAACGCAGACAAGCGTGGCCGCAAGAACGTGTGTATCTACAAGACAGGAGAGCGAGTACTCCTGTCGACGGACGGCATACGCAACTCTGCTGTTACCAACCTTGGCGCGAATAAACTCGCGCCGCGCTTTATTGGGCCGTTTAAAGTGATCAAGGTCCTAGGCGATGCCTACACGCTAGACATACCTACGTCCCTACGACTTCACCCGACGTTCTACGTCGGGCGGCTCAAGCGCTATCATCCGGCGACGATTCCCGATACTACCGTGGCGCACGAGTCGTCCGATCCTCGTGGCAAGCCTGCTGAGCCATCGAACCTTCGGCACCCGGCGCCCGCTCGCGCGGCTGCGTTCCAGTCTGCTCCGGAACGAAGAGATCCTGATTCGACGCAGGCGCCGTCTACCCTGATGCCACCGTGCGCTTCAGGGCTCTCTCAGCTGCAGCATGAGCGTCCTGTACATGCTTCGCCACTTGTCCCACTGAGTTCACGCCGTGAGCAGTACCGGCGCGCTGGCCCGCCGCCACTGGTTGACTCGGCTGGCGATACGCGATGGATTGTGGACCGCATCGTCGATCACGAGAATCCACCTCGCGCTTTCAGTACACAGCCCCGATCCAACCACGCGATCCAAACAGCACGACGCTACAGGATCCGATGGCTTGGTTTACCTCCGGGCGACGATACGTGGGAGCCCCGCGTCAACCTCCTTCGAGATGTCCCAGATGTTGTGCGGGACTACGAGACCGCACTCGGAGATGCGACTGCAGCTGCGGGCCGCCCTGCAGCGACTGAGAACGATGACCTTGACGACTGGTCCCGCCACGTGTCAAGATCTGCGGAGACAGACTCCGCTGAAGGTGTTGCCGGCGTGAGCCGTCGCAACTAGAAGACGAAGAACAAGAACTGCTGACAACGGCCGGGCTTGAACCGGCGACCTCTTGCATGGCAAGTCGGAGCTATCCGACTGGATTAGTGGTGTTAAGAACTCGGGTGACCGACGAGCATTCACACCTACTCCTTTGGACCGGCGCTCGATCAAGACGACCGCAGACTTCCGACAGCACGAGTGGAGCGTTACTGGATGCTTGCATCGCCCTCGCAAAACTTCAGTGTCGCTCACAGCATTGTGAGTGCCGAGACTTATCCACGACTCGCGCGAGGATTGAACTCGCGCGTACTTCGCAGAAGCGGCGTTGCTAGACCGCCTCACGACGGTGCGGCTATTGTTATGCTTCATCGGGTGTTCGTGTTGTGGTTGCTGCATCAGCGACTACTGCGGTGTTCGCCGACGCCATGGTGTCCGTGCTGCTACATCTTCTCGTCTGTTGCGCGCGTTCAAGATTAGCGCTCCTGTGGTGCGCAGGAGCTCGTGTTGTTTGGTGTTACGCTCTCGCCGTTGGCCGCGTCTGAGATTCTTCGATTGTTTTGAGAGGAGGGTGATGTAATGGGCCCTTCATTTACATAAGTAGGTAGTTTACTTTTCAGTTATTACATACGTAGACAGAAGAGCACACGAGTAGCGTGTGCCACATGTGTCACTATCTGATTGGTTGAAAGTGGGGCCAGAACCATTTCAGCCAATAAGGAGTCGACCTGTATTTGAGTGGCTGACATTAGACCACGGGTTACCGCCCTGGTCCTAATAGTAAATCAGAGTTAAATTTTCCCCAGACTTATTTCTTAGGCTCAGTTTCCTGAGACTTGTGCGAGCTTCCTCATCGCTACGTGTAAGCTAGTGACGGTAATCACTTAGTCCGTTACAGCGTTGAAGTCGTAGATCCACCTTCCTTGCTTGAATCGTCTTCGTTATCTTCGTACACACAGCTCGAGCAAAATTCGCGCCCTTCTCCTCGCTCGTCACACCACAGACTCAAGTATAGTACAGCTTTGTCACCTTGGCAGAAGTTCCAGAACTCAGAATGCGCCCCTGATAGCTTGTTTCGCGCTTCAGCTTTGGCAAAGTTTGAGTGCACTTCCTTCCACATAGCTCTTAGTTTAGCTGCTGAATGCACTGTGATCTGGTCGGGGCATATACCATCAAACAAGGAGTCGTTGTTTACAAGCCGGTCGTATGTGTCGTTCGGTATGTTGAACGATGCCGCCACATCATCCCAAAATGGAGAGCCTCCTTCGTCCAATTGCTTGCGAGTTAACTGGTCTCCCGATGTAATAAAGCGGTGGAAGAAGTCGGCTGAAAAAGCACGTTTATAAGCCGAAACATGCAATGGCGGCTACGTCGCGCTTCATCTGTGTCGCTTGAGGTCTTTGATCGCTTTCCCAGGCGCTGGTTGTCTAACAGCAACGCCACGCCACCCTTGGAGTTGTCGTACATCTCCAGAATAGCAACACGCTCTTCTTTTTTCCTATTTTTAGCAACTGAGAGTTTCCTGGCCGTGCACTCGAGCTTCAGCTGGTCCATGTTCCAGTCCCTGTAATTATCCGACGTCGGGGAGCACAGCACGCTTACTGCGTGGCTTTTGGCGCGCAGTCCACTTGCTACTTGTCGGTGGGGTTGTTGACGGCGTTTGCTTCATCTTGTCAATGTGAAAATGAAGACAAACGCGATCCCAGCAAAACCCCTGCTCCAGCAACAATAGACGAGGGTCAAGTTTTAAATAGAACAGATCATGATCTCGTCAAGAACAGCGATCGGGGCATGCCCCGAGAAACCCAAACCCACATGGGATCATGCCTCGGTGATCTTGTTAAGAACGACCCTCAGCCTCCAATGACACATAGTAAGTAACGCTGTGGACAACAGCACAGCAGTGACTAGAGTGTCGGTGGTCATCTGAAGTGGACGGACTGGTGAGACTTGGACCAGCCAATCGGCAAAATGGGAGATTGGCAAAAGAACGTACAGTACCATCGAAAGCACTGGTCAGTACCAACTTGGCACATGACGCTAATATCTGCCATGGCACCATGCGTGGCACTTTCATGGTGCGACACACCTATTCCCTGAAAGCGATCAGCCAATAGCCGTCGACGTGGCATGGCATCGCGCGGATGGCGCACGGTTAGGACCCGGCCTGGGCGATATGTATGACCGGTGTTCGCGTCCGGGTATAGCTCTCGAATGGCGTTACGGCGACCCTAAAACCGACATTTACGAACGTACGACAACAAATACGGCGACCTTAGAGGGCTCTAAGCCTAAAGCGACCTTATATTCTGATAATTTCTGATAAACCAGAAAGGGTCATAACCCTAACCCGGAGGGCAACGACGTGTCATGGCCTTCAAGTCCCTAAAGTTTAAAGTGCCCACACTAGGGTTTACGACGGGTGCCATGGCCTTCAAATCCCTAAAGTTTAAAATGTCCACACCAAAAGTGTCGCCCAGGATCACCATTAAAAACTGACAAAGCCGTCACCGTCCCCAGTAGAGTGAGATGCAATAATAGTTGCTACTCCCCTCAAGAAGTCGTAGTCAAAGCTGGGATTAGACAGCTCGAGCATTGATTTTGAATTTTGCGGATAAGGCTATTTCACCCTCTCTTCAGAGCTAGGGTCGCCGTAACATGTCCGATAGCTCTATTTTTACGCAACGAAAGCAGCTTGTTTGACTTTTTGAGGGTACGAACCATATTTCTCTATTTCCTCATCCGAAGCGAGCACACTTTTGAGCTTGCCTCGAAATGGGCTAGGTTTATAGACGAAGTGATCTAAATTTAGAAAAATATGGTGCATAGAAAGATCGATAATGCAATAAAACCTGGCAAATACCCGGGCATTTCCAGGTTTCTCCCAGGTTTTTAAATACTTGGACGCGATCGCCAGCCTTAACGACAAGAAATATCTGCACGAGAAATCTATTTGATTCACACATACATGTACTCATCTAATGAATTGGACGGCCGATCAAAACTGCGTCGCGCACTCCTTGCCACTCTGGCCCTTCTTGCCAGAGGCGGGCGGGCTTGACGTTGGAGTTTCAGTGTCAGCTGGATAGCTTTGCTCTGCCGTGTCGGTAGATGACTCGCCTTGATAAGACGAGCTGCTGGCAGGTTCATCTACTTCACTTTGGTGTGTGCCTGTACTCTCGGCCTCCGGTGCATCCGTAGCAGGAATGTCCGTGGCAGGTGATTCCGTTGTTGGAGCCATGGTCGTTGAATCGGTAATAACGTTAGGAGCTTCCGTAGCGGGGGCCTCAGTGGCAGCAGCATCCGTAACTTCGATCGAAGAAGAGGCAGAAGACTTCCCTTCGCCTTGGTCTTCCGATCCTGCACTGCTTTCTGTGAAATTGCTACCCGTTCCGCCGCCGATGATGTCGTTGATGTAGCCAAGCACGAATGACACGCGGGTGTACACACCTGCATCCACTCCGCACTTGCCTCCCCAGCTTACAATTCTCCAATACAACTTGGCGAAGAATGTGTCCGTTCTTCAGCATCGTGTCATCAGTGGCATCATTGTTCACAGTACTCTGGCACGTACATCTCGAGAGCGTTATATTCCCGTAAAGCTGCAGCACTGCCCTTCAATCCTGGAGATGACTGGATGCGATCGTCAATGCAGAAGTTGTGCAGCTTCATAGTGGTTTAATAACGAGACCAACGTGGTTGAAGTCAACTGTGAGAGGCCGCTAAAATATCTGCCATTTATTGACTAATAAGCCAAAGGACATTTCAATCCGAATGCGTAGCTGGGAGACGTAGAAGTTGTAGTCGCTGTAAGCAGATCCTTTAATTTCAGGCTTTGTGAAAGGAACTAGCATGGAAGGCGCAAGCCCGTAGGCATTATCGCCAATAATGTAGTATCCGAATGGAAGTTCTGCAATTTCCGCACTCAGTGGCCACTTCGAAAACGCGACACTGTCAGAAACCTTGCCAGGTGAATTGAAACAACAGCCGATAAATTTACACGATGCGTCGCACAGTGCCTGCACGTTTAAACCGTACGTAAGATAGTGCCCTGAAAAAATGACGAAACATCAGGGACCTCTGTTGTACTTGGAGCCCTGATCTGACATAACCAGCCATCCACGCATCCCACGCAACCGGTTAAAACATGGTTAGAGCTCAGCATCGAAAATTCATCAGCAGCAGCCTGAATTGCGCGAAAATTATTAACCGGGGCTGCTTTCAGAAACCGCGTGTGATCACAAATTGCGTGCATGACTTCCACAATAATATTGTAAAATGCAGATACACTGACTCCCGCAAGAACACGAATTGTATGGTACGATCCACCCGCCAACCACGAAATCGTCATTTGGACCATGTTCACAACCTCTATTGGCTTGATGCCTGTTCTATTCTCCGACTGGAACTCGACACGTTGTAGAGCAGGGGTCAGCAACTGCACCAGAACTTCGAACGCAACTTCGAACGCATTTGCACTCATTCGATAGTACCGCTTAAACTGACCTTCCAGTATAAGGCAATCGCGATGGGAGACCCACTCTAAGCGCTTGCGGGGGACAACCGCCGACCGGCAGCCCTTGGTCCGATGTACAACAGTCAGCACAGAGATAACCAAGGCTAGTGTGGTAATCTTCATCCTCTGGATTGTAGTTGTGATCCGTGAGCCGAGATTGGATTATGAGCCATGGCTCGGATCACAGATCAGGAAACCACACACCATATGTATTCTTATCTGCCAATCAGAATAGAGATTGCCGGATCATGCTCTTCAGATGATCCCGTTAAGAACGGCCCTGAGAGGAAGAAGTATTTAGAGCACGTCTGTCTCAACTGGAAGCACCACGCACAAGTACTTCTTAATGAAGGATAAGTCTATTTTGGACGGAGACCACAGCCCTATTGTAATATTTATCCCAATAGCAACCAATGGAAATGCTTCATAGCAGGTTACGAGCTATAATTGACCAATCACCTTTTAGGTAGGTTTAGTCCATTCCAACTTATTTCCGCACTTGTCCGGTATTTTTAAATACATTAAAAAGTAACGGGTTACATGGAGTGTAACGAGGTTACACTCAAGAGTGACAAGTCACACCCAAGGGGTAAGGTGGTGTGTCACCCTCCACCTAATCCTCGCTACGAGGTGGCTACAGTCCCTCAGAGCCAAACAATAGATCGATATGTAGAACAAACTATAGAGTACTCATAGTTTGTATTAGATCTCATTTAGCACCAACCAGAATATAACTCAGTCTTAATTCTACCTTAATTTGGCCAACGTTCCTTTAGACCGGAACTAAAGTGAACCGCCGTTCACTTAGAGTTTGTATACACAAACTTATCGCTTCCTCTAAGCAAGCTGCTGTGTGCCCCGTCACACGTGGTAGCACTTGTAGTCAATCCACGCCTACGCAGGTAGCGATTGTACTACCCGAATCCTCTTGGGACTCTAGTCACGAGTCAAGATGGACGACAGAAATGAGTTTCCTCATTTGAACGACTCACAGTTTGAGTCTGTTCGTAAGATGGCAGGCATCTTTGGAGTAGAAGCACTCCGTAGTTTGGCGGCGTCAACGCCTAACGAACAGGTCGAACGCGTCGCGGCGTTCGACGAGTACGAGCGAGGGTTAATCGCCCATGTGCGAGGCACCATCCAGCCTCCGGTCACGGAGCGCCCCATTCATGCTCACTTTACTTCGAAATATCGCCCATAATTTAGGAGGGTCAACAAAAAGAAACCAGAATGTTTGCTCGGTCACTGGTCCATCCTCTGCAAGCAACCGGCTCCCAAGCCTTTGCGGCTGAAAGGGACCCCTTATGAAGGAGAAACTTCAAGTTCTGGGTCAGAGAGGTTGAGCTTGCCATGGATGCAGCTCTCATCTCGAGCGAACGACTTCGTGTCGCTTTTGCTCTTTCACACCTTAGTGGCAGACCTAAGAGCGGGGCGTATACGCGTGAGGCGACAACGCCAGGATGCTTTGCATCATGGGTTCAGCTGTGTGAACAGCTGAGAGCCGCTTTCCTTCCGGCGAACTATGAGTATCGCCAGCGCTCGCGCTTCCTGTCGTGCAGACAGGGAAGGCACGAGCTGCACGAGTACATACAAGAGATGCGAGAGCTTACTGCATCTCTTGAGGGGAACCCACTCCCGGAACACATCAAGGTGACTGTGTTCATGGACGGCCTACGGGCCGGTCCAGCGCGGACCCAATTGTTCCGGGTACAAGCTAGTACCCTTGAAGCAGCGGTTCAAATCGCTCTTCAGGAGGAGTACAGCCACAAGCAGGCTCGTACTCCTACGAGTACCTGGCCAGGAGCTCCGCACCACCTTCAGGTGCTGCGAGAGGCGCTTCTAGCGGGCCAGTCCCCATGGACCTTGGCCTGTCCGAGCAGCAAGACATTCCCTGCTTCGGCTGCGGTAAACTTGGGCACATGAAACGTGCCTGTCCTGCAGGAGGACAACGAAGACGATTTCCTCCTAGGCCCGTTGGTCTCAAGGGCCGCTGGCAGATGCCGCGACCCCGTACCCAGGGGAACTCGGGAAACCAGTAGGGGCGGGGCGCCCTACTGGGGAAGACCTAAGTCTTCATGAGCGGTGTGCGGGTGGCGCGCACCATGGAGACTTAGCCCCTGAGAATCTTTGTACTCTCGAATCGGGAGAAGAGCAGCGATGGGCTGCTCGTAGTACATGCAAATGTACGAGGATATGATCACCCCTTTCGGGTTTTGATCGACTCTGGAGCGTCGAAGAACTTCGCACGCCGCCAGACAGTCGCCAAGAATGGCGACAAGTTAGCGGATGCTTTGCGAGAGAGCAAATGCTACGGGCAAGTCAAAGTAAGGCTTGCCGACGGTACGTTCGTAAGGTCCAATGGGACTGGCTATCAAGTTCGAAGACT
Organism: Phytophthora syringae; assembly: GCA_012656105.1. NCBI lineage: Eukaryota > Oomycota > Peronosporomycetes > Peronosporales > Peronosporaceae > Phytophthora > Phytophthora syringae. The sequence continues at coordinate 530,029 of JAAKBD010000012.1, forward strand.
TCGATAGCCGTGAACAGTTTACCGTTCTAACGATGGACACGTATGACTTGATCCTAGGGATGTCATGGCTCGAGAAACATGAGCCATGGATTGATTGGCGCGGCAAGGCCATTCGTGCCAGCCGCCCCGCGGTATCAGACAGAGCATTGGTAAGTCATGTTCCCACCTCTGACATATACCGGGAGTCCGCAAGGATCGCCAGGGCGTTGCAGCGTCCGAAGAGCTTTAGGTCCCCACCGCCGTGGTGAGCGCGCCCTCAGTGACTGCAAACGAGGTTGCAGTAGGTCGGGAGACCGAATCCAAGACGGACGACCTTAGGGGTCCATCAAAAGCTAGCTTGGTGGCGGAAACCCGAGCGTGGCGGCATCAGGAGATGCCCGCCAGGTGGGTAACCTAAGTCGACACCCGGTCGCCCAGACCTTAACTGAAGAGGAAGACGCGGGGAGCGCTTTCTGTGTGGGTATCGAAGTGCCACACGAAACCTTAGCGGTTTGTGATGTCCTACAACGGACATCACCCGACGTGAGAAACGTAATCTCGCGTTGAGGCCGTCGTCGACGAGACCATCGCCGCCGCCGTAAGTCGAGTTTGACTTCAGGTCAGACTGTAGTCACGTCAAGTGACTCGGAGCCCAGGGCCCAGGCTCCTTCGACAAGGTCGGTGGAAGAGTGTTATCACGTCTTCGATGACGAAACAAGCCGTCGCGTGAAGGCAGACGCGCTAACGTTAGAGCCGCTGCCCGAGGTATCAAAGCTTCTGAACCTCGACGAATGTCAATGAATGACTTTCTGACCGACCTCAAGGTCGGTGATATTGCGGAGGTGGTCCTTTTAAAACAAGAGACCCCCACTGAGGAGCTAAACTCTTCCTCTGTGATGGACGAGGATGTCCCGGAGGAGTTCACTCGCCAGCGCGCAAAGCGCTTGGGTTCTGAGATACTCAAGAACCCGAAGGATCCACTGTATCCCCTGGTGAAGAAGTTCTCGAACGTGATGTCAAGGAATCCACCGTCCCAGCTCCCGCCTGATCGCGGAGTGAGGCACGAGATTGATCTCGTGCCGGGCACAAAGTACTGTGTCACCAGACAAAAATGGCCACTGCCTCGCGAGCAGTGTGAAGTCATTGACGACTTCTTCGCCGCTAAGGCGAAGGCAGGCAGGGTGCAGTAGCCGAAATCCCCGCACTCGACGCCCACCTTCTGTGTTCGGAAGCCGAACAGGAAGTGGCGTCTGGTTCACGCTCTCAACAAGCTGAACAGCGCGACGGTGCCAGCACAGACACCCATCCCACGCGATGATGTGTTGTTAAACAACATGGCAGGCTGTGAACTCTACAGTGCCTTGGATATGGTGGATGGATATTGCCAGATCCTGATGCGTCAAAGTTTCATCCCTTTGACGGCGGTAAGCACGCCACGCGGGATGCTTTGGGAATGGCTAGTAATGCCACAAGGGTTGTCAAATGCCCCGAGACTTTTAATCTCTTGGTCACGCAGCTATTCAGACCGCTCGGTACGTTCACACAGACGTACTTGGACGATATCTTCGTCCATAGCCGAGCCGAGCAAGGCCAGACGGCTATGGAGGTGCATTTGAAGTCCCTCCGTCGAGTGTTCGAGGTCATGAGAGCTAACAAGCTCTATGCCAACATCGACAAGTGCGTCTTTGCGGCTCCCGAGATCAAGGTTCTCGGTTACTTTATCAGCAACGTAGGTGTCCGTGCGGATCCCGAAAAGGTGACGGCCATCTCTGCTTCGCCAACACCTCGGTCTCAGAAAGACCTTCGAAAGTGGTTGGGTCTAGCCAACTACCTGCACAAGTATAGCGCAGGCTATGCGGGTTTGGCTAAACCCCTGTCAGACCTCCTTAAAAGAATGTGACTGGTGCTGGGAGCACCGTCACCAAGACGCTTTCGACAAAGTGAAAGCAAGTCTGCAGCAAGCACCGGTCTTGGCACTGCCAGACGAGACGAAGCCGTTCAGCATCGTCTGTGACGCTTCCGACTATGCAATCGGTTGCGCACTACTGCAGAACGACGCGGACGGACACGAGCGAGTTATCTCGTTCCAGTCCAGGCAGCTCAAAGCGGCCGAACGAAATTACCCAGTTCATGACAAGGAACTCCTTGCCATGAAGTATGCGCTCGTGAAGCTCCGAGTACATCTTCTGGGCTCCGATCCCTTTGTGATCTATACGGATCACGCGTCCTTGCGGACGGCGACTAACTCGCCACATCTCTCACAGAGAATGGCGCATTCTTCGCGGAATACAACTTCCGCGTTGAATACAAGCCCAGCAAGCTTAACCAAAAACACGTGCTTGCCGACGCGCTCTCGCGTCGTCCATACTATGAGTTAGCTCATATTAGTCGAGTGACGACAGATCTGTACGATCGGATACGCATGGCGTATCGAGAGGACGAATCTCTCGCTCCTCTAGTACGGTTCCTGTCCGCTGGGAAGGACGCCAAGTCGGAGTGGCTTAGGCCACGACAGAGATCTCGCCTCCATCGGTATGAATGGACTGATGGTCTTCTTCATTACCGAGTGGATCCCACTGACCCTCCTCGGGTTGTGGTCCCTCATGATGAAGACCTGAAGTTTGACATACTTCAGGAGGCACACGACGCGCCACCCAGCGGCCATCTTGGTCGCGAGAAGACCTTCCAGTCGGTCTCACAGTCGCTCTGGTGGACCCACATGTACAAGTGGGTCGCCAACTCCGTGAAGACATGCGAAACATGTCAGCGAGTGAAACTCGCAGGCCATGCCTCGGCTCCTTTACAGAGCCTGCCGGTCCCTGTGGATTGCTGGAAGTCGATGAGTCTCGACTTCATCTTTGGACTTCCAGCTGACGGGCACGGCAACCCTGGAATTTGGTGTTCGTGTGCCGTCTGAGCAAAATGGTGCATTTAGCACCTGTGCCTGATACGGTCACGGGCGAACACGCCGCTCGTCTGTTTATTGACGTCGTGTTCGGCTATCATGGCCTCCCGGAGACCATTGTCTCTGATAGAGACCCGCGGTTTACCGCTGCGTTTTAGAAGACGCTGTTCCAACTCATTGGAACCCGTCTACACATGTCGACCGCTGACCACCCTCAAACGGACGGCCAGACGGAGCGGGTCAACCGCGTGCTTGAGGCCACACTGCGCAGCATTTGCGCAGGGGCGCCTCGCACATGGTCCGACCGTCTACCGGTCGTTGAGTTTGCACTCAACAATGCGGTGCACGCATCAACGGGGTTTACCTCGTTCTATTTGAATCGGCTTCGTAACCCTCGGGTGCCGGTCACAGTTCGTGGCGACACCGATGCTTCGATCCTAAGTGGGGAGCGGCTTGGAAAGAAGTTTCCTCCCAGGTCTCTGACATAGACCCAGCTTCTTTAAGAAAGAAAGTGCAAGAGTTTATTGGCACTAGGTTGAATGTAATCAACCGCGTGCGCGATGCAATGGCGTCCGCACAAGATAGACAAACGGAGTACCCAGACAAACATGGAAGAGGAAACGTATGCGTGTTTAAAGAGGATGATTTAGTCCTACTTGACACTAGAAACCTACCGCTAAATCGGGTTAGCTCTGTTGAGAGCAAGAAGTTGAAGCATCGCTTCATCGGACCCTTCACGGTCCTCAGCCGACATGGTGCAGCTTACACCATTGACCTTCCAAAGTCAATGGCGACGCACCCAACGTTTTACGGGGGTCGCCTTAAGCGCTACCACGATCCGCAGGATCTAGCTTCCTCATGGAGCGGGCCAAGGCCTTGAGCAGGTGAGTCCACTTCCTCGAAGCGACCGCCAGGAGGAGCAGACTCCGCTAGCTCCTGCGAAGCCTGTGGCTGAGCCACTGGGAACTGTGGGCGACCCGCTTGCGCAGATCCCCATAAGGCGGCGCCTGGAAAGCCGGCCCCGGGTACCGAATAACCACCATACCCGTACGGCGCAGGATAGCTGTAAGGCTGGGCCGCGCCCTGAGGCGCTCCACGACAAGTGGCAGGGTAGCCAAAAGACTGGCTCCCGCCTGGAGCCTGCCCACGAGGTGCGGCAGGGTAGCCGTAAGACGTTGTCCCATGTTGAGGCCGAATACGAGGAGTACTCTCGGCCAACAGATAGTGATCGGATTGCAGCTGGTCGATCTCCTCGACACGGCGCTAAATCCGATCGTGGACGCTCTGGAACTCCGACTTCGCGTCAGAGCGAAGTTGCTCAAGGGATCCCACAATCCCAGCCATCCTGGCAGCCTTCCCACCTTGGCCGATGTTCGCCATTTCGAGCGCAGAGTACATTTATGCGTACCTCAAAGCGTCATATTCCTAACTATTTGTCCTAATCCAGGAATCCTAATATCTGTCCTAAAAACCAGACAGGTACTGTCCTAATGTCCTAAACATGTGATGTTACTGTAAATCAATTTTAGCCAATACGACTTCACTAAAGTCTATCTAATTACCAGCCGCGCTACGCTTGGCTGGGCGCCCCTCCGGCGCCCCCGCGCCTCGCTTCGCTCGGGATAGATAGATAGTAACTCCTGGCGAGTGCAATGCGCGGCTCGCTGGTGAGCTCGGCGCTGGGCCCGCCTCCGCAAATAATGCGCGACCCTGCTTCGCGAACACCCCGCACAGGTTTGCTTTGGCTACGCGCGCTCGCACCCGCCCGCCTTAGTTGGTCTCCCACATTTTAGCCAATCACGCAATTATTGCCTTAGTTTATGTGTTGCGTCTTGATCAATATATCAGGATTTGCATCAAGTGAACCAGAGCAGATTTGTCCTAATCCTAAAAAGTGGTCAAGTTGTCCTAACACAGTCCTAAAAGCAGTGTGGTTCACATCAATTATGCCGACATTTTTAGGACAAACTGTTAGGAATAGGACGCTTTTAGGTACGCATTAACTTCTCCCCGAGCGCACACACACTTGGAGAAGGCGATTCTCCTTCTCGTAAAACGAAAGGGAATGATTCTCCGCGGACGACGTCGAGCGCGACGTCGACTGTGGCGCTGAGGGCTCGAACTCAAACGCGTTCTCGTCCTCCGCCGGCGCTGCTTGACTGCCACGGAGAGATCCACTATCATGTGGAACGGGTTCTCCACGAGCGGCGCCAGCTCTTAGTGAAATGGAGGGGTTACCCCGATTCACAGATCTCGTGGGAGCGGCTTGACCGGCTCCGGCTTGACTGCCCGAAGGCTGTCGCGATCTGGGAACAGAAGTGGCAGCTTCGTAAGTTGTTCGCGGCTTCTTTGCCGACGAACTTAGCATGGTACTCGCAGCTTTACCATGCTGGCGCGCGGAACGCGCGCAAATGGGCCCCGCACGCCAGAACTCCGACATAACAGGCGTTAACTGTCGTTTGCCCACGAGGTGAGCAAACTCAATGCGCAAGTCGCACTGGTCCAACATACAGAACAGCTGAAGTTCAGCTTTGAGATCTTGGATCTCTTGGGCGTCAAACCCACGCAGGGCTAACCATTCCCAGAACACTGTCTCCGCCGAAATGTCGGACGAGCAATGCTCGGGCATAACCCAAGCGTACCCCAAACGGGATGAAGCTCTAACTTATTCTTGGACTTCTTGCGTCGAGTGGTGAACTCTTTTAGAGGGATCCGGTGCGGTGCCAAGAGTACGCACCGAGCCGCCTCGACGCACTGGAACAATGGATTGTTCACAACAAGAACTCTCTCGTAGACATCTCAAGAAGTGTGTCCCTCAACGAGCTTCCGAGGAGGAGAAAGCTCCTCCAGATACACGGGAGAACCAGTGTTCTCGTCGGGGGATAATACCCATTACCCGCCTGCAAAAGCGCACGAGCAATGGGATCCACCCTGCTCGGAGTAGGGAGATCACTGTGAGAGTGACCTGCTCCAGAGCGTTCAGCTAGGAACCGCTCTTGCTGAGAGTCCAGCTCATTGCTGATCGGCTTCTCTTCGAAGACAGTACCCTCTTCTTCTTCCTTCCCACTCTCGGGAGACGAGAAGAGGTACTTCATGGGATTACTCTTCCCAATGGCCTCCAGCATTTCGCAACGCGGAGACCTCGAAGCCATGTGCTTCTTGGCCGTAGCGGCCTCCTCTTCCTCCTCGCGGACCTTAGCCGTTTGAGCTTTGTCCTTTCGCAGGCCCTCCGCGAAGGTGAGGTTCTTGGCGGGAGAAACAGAACGCCCGGCGACCCCTTCGGTGAATTGGGAGGACTCTCAGAGCCCATGAGCTCGTCCCCATCGAGCTTTCCCTCTTTCAAGTGGGCCGAATACCCCCGAGGTCCAGACACTCCGCGTTCATAACGCTCAGCGGAGGCAAGTCGGTATTGCCGGAGTTCTTTCGACACTCGGCATCCTTGGCAAGGGCCGCCCGGACTTTCCTAGCGCCCATCTCGCGCGCTTCGTCGCTGTTGTAGGCGCGTTCGGGACTTTCGTCCTTCTGGAGTGGTGTCAAACCACTCCTGTCAGATCCCGAGCCACTCGGCGATCGACAATGACGACCACTTATGTAGGTCGTCTTTGCGCGGCCACGAGGCGACTCGTGCGTCACCGCAGATGCAGCAACATCCGGATTGCGTGAAGAGGCTTTGTCGCGAGACTCCGCTCTCTTAGGCTTCGGCTTCGCAGCCTTAGTCTGAGGTGCTTTCGCACCACGAGTGTTGCTCTTGGGAGGCGTGCACTTGAGGTCGACGTGTAGACCGTAGGTGCTGCAGGCTCTTGCTCCAAACTGTAAATGAGCCGCGCACCAAGACAACGTTGTCGGTCAACTGAAATGTACAATGAGTGAAAGGTGTTGACCACTATTCCCTCCACTCTGATTGGTGGTAAACTCGCACCTAGGTGGGGGAGGATGTAACGGGGTTACATGGTGTGTAACGAGGTTACACTCAAGAGTGACAAGTCACACCCAAGGGGTAAGGTGGTGTGTCACCCACCACCTAATCGTCACTACAAAGTGGCTACAGTCCCTCAGAGCCAACCAATAGATAGACAAACTATAGAGTACTTATAGTTTGTATTAGATCTCATTTAGCACCGACCAGAATATAACTCAGTCTTAGTTCTACCTTAATTTGGTCAACGTTCCTTCGACCGGAACTAAAGTGAACCGCCGTTCACTTAGAGTTTGTATACACAAACTCATCGCTTCCTCTAAACAAGCTGCTGTGTGCCCCGTCACATTTAATGAAATGTGAGAATAAGTTACAATACTGAAACCAAGATAAACCTTTCTTATCAGATACCTGCGTTAGAAGGTGGTGCATTTGCCAAAGATAGATCCTGAAGTGTCGTCGTATGTGGCATTGGGCGTTAGACTACGAGCAGGGAAGCAGAATGCGGAGAGGACCACGGGGCTTGACACGCCGGCTGGCACAGTTGGACAGGAACTTGCCGCAGTGAAAGTCTTCAATGTATTTCTTGTATCTACAGAACTAAGCAGCGATGCCCTGGACAAGATGCATTCCTCTCTCAGTCAAGCGTCTAATGTTCTCATGCAGAATTTCTACTCCTTGATAACAGCGTTCTCAATATTTCTCCAGACAAAGAAAAGTGGTAAAGCTCGCGCCACTGCTCGGTTTTTGGCGAAGTCAACAGCCCTGGGCTATTTTTCGCAAGTGGTGAACCTGTTTAGAGAGCGCTACAGCGATTTGCTTCAGGACTCTAAGGGTGTCGCCAAGATTCGTGATAAGATGACTAGTGCGATTGACGAGCGCAATCTACAAGCAAATGTGCAGATTAACGACGCTCCAGGCTGCACTTTGAATGACATTTGTGTCTTGGTGACGAACCTTATCGTGCACGCAGATGTGGCGACAGGACTCAAGCCCGTTCACGATGCAGCTTTATTGACAACGATGTGGCACACTATTGGTAAAACTATCGATACATGCTTTGCTAGGAAGCGACAGCTCTCGATTTCGGCCTCTGGGGAGATGTTCCTGCATATAGCCCGGTTAAGGCATCAGTTGTACAAGGTGTATCCATTTACAAGTCCGCCCAACACTGGCAACAGTGTATGCTGCATGTGTTCGGCATGCTCTTCATTGCTATGATGAGCCTTCAGAGTACCTCTTCCCTCTTGTAACTCGGCTCACAGTTTCGGATCTACCTGGCGGCCAGACTTACACACAAGAAGAGGCCGTGATCTATTGGGAGAGCCTGCAAAATGAAGTCGACAATGTGAGTAACCCACCAACAAAACGAGAGCGCAAGCGGCCGAACATTGCCAGCTACGTTACCCGTTATACTCGATTGCGTGAAGGAGATGCCAGTTTCGACACGGCAGACCCTGACTCCTAATATGTCCAGCCATTCCTTGCGCCGTGGTGCAGCTGCATATGCTAAGCATCGCCTAAGTTAGCAATTCAGTGGATCTCCACAAGAGGCGCGTGGTTGCTCGAGTCTCTGACAAAATCTTTTCCGTACATAAAAACAACAACACGTGCGGATCAAAGCGTTGCAAACGTTTTGGCAGGGTACGAGGCTCCGGACTTACTGGTTGCAACCCCGACTATTGACGACTTGCAGCAGCGGCTCACGGTCGCCGAGTTTGGTCAGCTTGTGACGCTGCGCAACGAGTTGTACCAGCACGTTTGTGGGATCCCCAGATCCGCGCCTGAACGTGGATGTCTCTGTGGTAAATGCTACATTTGCTTCTCTGCTCATACACATGGAAACCGTGTTAGATACTACAACGAATAGTGCTGCCAGCACACCCCACGTTTCACGTTACCTGTACGAGCTGGAGCGTGGAGTATTCGCCACCAATGCGATACTGGGATGTCACATCACGATATCCACTTGCTGTGAGTGGGGGTCACATCTGTCGTCTCGTTGGCGTACTTTGAACCTCGCGCAGCTCAGCAATGCTGTCGCGGGAAGGGATCTGCTGCTTGCAACAACCTTGGATAACATGCTGGCCCAATTGACTGTGATCAGCGACCGCATTGCGCGAGTAGAAGAGCCGTCCGGACTGCTGCTGGTGCGGGACCGCCACTTGATGTAGAGTCTCCTGCATCTTTGCTTCTGTTCCTGCACCAGCAACAGCGTCAACACTTGCTGGCTGCTTTCTGAACTGGTACGCAAACTCAATCTGGCAGACAGTTAAATGTAAAAAGGAGGAATACACGAGAGCGGATGCGAAAGCGGCAGTAAATATTATGAAGGTCGCGCCTTGGACGGAAAGAAGGCAACTTCCAAAGCCTCATCGCTCCGGAAGCGCTGGCGTACACTCCGCTCGTCGCACTCATTGGCATACCAAGCATTTGGGGCGCAGTACCTTGCGCTGAGGTCCAGCGGCACCAATCAGACGCGTGTACGCCTCCTTGGCATCAGTGGACCAGTATCGACCTAGCGTAGCATCACACATTCACAGCAATAGATAATACAGCATATACAGATCCATACAGAAGCCCAAATAGTCAGTAGCACCGACACCAACACACACACAGTCAGAAGCACAGTCACCAACACAAAATGTTAGCTGCGTAGTCAGCAACACACCATAGTAAGAAGCGCAACAAAAATAAGCAGAGCAGGCACAACGCGCACTTAATATCACACATCACAACATACAGAGACACAAGCACAAAAATAATCCCATCAGGATGCCGGTGACCGGGTTCGAACCGGCGACCTGGAAGCTGAACTTCCCGCTCTACCGCTGAGCTACACCAGCATATGTACTAAATAATAGCAGGTCTTACCTTGAGTGCACCTTCCCTCCATCCTCTTGATCATCCAACGTCGATCGCATGGCTGCTGGGCACCAGTCTCACCAACCCCTTCAGCGCTGCTGCCCGCGCGCCGTCACTGACCACCCCCAGCCACTCGTCTTGGCGCCGTCAACGGCCTTGCTGTCTGCGTCGACTCACTCGTCCGCCCGTAGCCGCTGTCCTTCCCGCTGTCTGTTAGTCCAGGAGATTCGAATGAGGACGACTGGTGGGTGGATTTTCACGTTCGGTAAAATACAAATTTTACCCTTTACCCCCATTCGGAATAAATAAGTTGGCACTGATTGAACGAAAAAATTCTGGAATGGTTCAGTCACTCAGTATGGCAGGTTTCCGGACTGCTGTCCGGAATCTGCCAATTACTGAAGGCCAGTTTCAACAATATTACCGCATGTCATTTTGCGCTTTCGAGCGGCTTGTGCGCTTGCTGGCACCAAGTCTCCGTGTAGATGAAGCCCAATCGCGTCGGCGTACCGGAATCGCGCCTCTGACGCAAATAAACAAAGTGCAAATGTGCCTTTCGTGGTTTGATGAGTATTCTTTTCATCCAGTGCGGGCACTAGCTGGTACGAGCAATTGCTTTAGCAGTATTTACGAACTTATGGACGCGATACAGGCGCACGACGAGCTGCACTTACACTTTCCTGTCACCCCACACCAGCAGCAGCAATCTGCGGACATATTTTCTCGACTAAGTTCCGGTGGTATACGTCGGAGCAGTAGACGGATTGCTATGTCGCGTTTACGTTCCTGGTCAGAAAGAAGTTAAACGAGTGACGTCGTATTTCTCAGGTCACTACCAGTGTTATTGTGTGAATGTGCAGGTCTGTGTCGACCACCACTGCCGATTCACGACCCTATCCAGTAAGTGTCCGGACGATATGGGCGACGCATTTGCCTGCGAGAGGTGGCATCTATCTACAGTCGCTGATGATTTTCCAAGGAGGCTGTATCTGATAGGTGACAACGCGAATAGCAACAGCAACAAGTTGTTGGCATTGTTCACCAAGCCCAAAACCAAAACACCGAGTCATGACGGCTTCAATTTCAACAGCGCTATGGAAACACACAAGTTAGGGCAAATGCAGTCGTTGTCGATTATAGAAGGCAGCCCTTAAAGGGAGTAGTGATGTGGGTCTTAAAATTGACTAGCGTCGGCGTGAGCGCCTGGACACTCGGGTCTTGTCCTGGGGAAGCTGAGTGTGTCCGGCGAGGGAGGTTGCCGACTGCGGAGCCAATTCCCCGAACGATTGTCGTGCTAAGACTCCTAGGACCTGAACGCAGAGCCCTAGCTAATCTTGTCCACGAAGCAGTTGTTGGTGCGGCGACGCTGGAGATCCGCAACTGGGATCGTGCGTGACATGGTGTGGTTCGTCCTCTTGTTCCAAAACTTATGTTTCGCTTTCGCGAAACTCCAATTTCAACAGCGCTCTGCAAGTTGTGGCAAAGGCAGTCGTAGTCGATTATAGAAGGCACACCTCGCCGAATCTCACAAGGTGAGGCAGCCCCCAAATAAATGCCAAGATGATCGGGGACGACTGGCACTCGTGGCCCTGTAAACACAAGCGGAGAGCATACAGCGAGTGGAGTGGGGATTAGACTAGCCCATCATTACTAGTGACGACTGGAGGCACGTCGACTACGGCTGGCCCGCTCGCTGGTTGTCTCCTGCTCGTTGGTTTGCGCTACTCCGCAGGAATGAGATGATCGTTGCTGAAGCCGAAGATGTAGATCCAGGCTAGCGTGGTCGGTGCGGTGCATCTGCTGAAGAGCAGGAAAGTCTCACCGCCTTCTGCTGGAGAAGGCGGGATGTCCACAGCGTGCAGGCAGTCACCATTCGGAACCAAGATACGCGACTATGGCCGCATCGGAATTGCTGAAGATCGCCGAGTTGCAGCAGTCAATTTCGCAAGAAGTCACGCGCTTATCCTTCTATACACTCCATGGCAAAGCTCTTCCGCTATAGACGCGTGCATGATCCCGAAATACAAACGCATGTCCAACTTGGTGCTTATACGCACGTGGGTCTTTTCGCTTTCGGGTGTAGTGTAGTGTCAGTCTCGTATTGATTTGGCTGGGGCGATCTTTATTATTCAAAACCCCTCAGTTGTTCGACAATGGCGAGATTGGGGCCGCGCGTATTGTAGCTCTGCACGCACAGGTGTCGGTGATTAGTTTACGTTAGATCACACATGACGAAGAAGACTTAAGCGCGTTCCTAACCGGGATTTTCCGGGTCGCGATCCCAAAACTAGGCCTCTGATTGGCCCGTCTAAACTCCGCTTATTTCCGATTGTAAGCCAGCGTAACCCCGTTGCGATCATAAAGACCCGCGTTCCGGGTCGCGCGCTGGACTGGATCGCCGGATCGCAGAGAGTTGCGCTCTAACCCTTCCGATCGCGATCCGGTTAAGAACGGCACTTATCCCTCCTCCAGCAGGCGTTTCATTACCGCACTTTTTCTGTAAGCTCGCGGCGGCATTCTCGCAAGGTGGGACGCGGGGCAGCGACTATTGTCGTCGATGGTTTCCTGAGATAAATTGAACGGAAAGACCGCGAGTTGTCGCTTCAACAAGCTTGTGACGTCCCATCGCGAGCATGCGGCTGGAGCTGCAACGCTGTCTGGTGTGTCGAAAGAGGAGAGCGAGAAAACGGCCCTTTTAGACGAGATAATTGCTTTGCCCGATGATCACGCTTTCACGGATGATCATTCTGCTCGCGTAGCGGTTGCAAAGGAGTTAATTCCACGGTAATGCATGCACGTAAATATCCACGACCATCATTCTTGAAGCAAGAGGGTTTGTCATAGTCGGCAGACGTCAAAAAGATGGGAATTGGTCGCGTTCTTAGCCAAATGCAGTATATATTCTGTTATATGAAAGGAGAAGAAGCGAGTTTATTTAATAGGAGGCAAGTGCAGTCGTCTACTGGATTACAGTAATGCATGAAAGCGGCAGCGCGCGTAATAATATGTGCCGGTAATCTCGCGGGCTGTTAATAGCAAACATAACTTGTTTTCGTATTCCCAGTGTAAGTCGACGACCTAGTCTGACCACCTATTTCGTATCGTTTTTGTTCTCTTTCACCTGCTTTGAGGAAAATGTGAAGGTGACGGTATTTGCGAAAGATATCTATAGTACTTGCAATGGATCTCAATAACTCCAGTGGGCCATTCCGAAACAAAGGAGCAATTGTAAATGCTACATCTTGACAAGAGTTTTACAAAGCAATGAATTTTGGGACCATGAATACAAAGACCCATCATAGATAGTTATGTGGTAGTATTATCTCAGTGTCCTTCATCGTCCACCACGCCAAAATTGCAGTTTCAAAATGGAACAGATATTGTGTTTTCCACCTAAATCTGCCTAATCGGGGCGGTCCCCGAAATAGCCCCAATACAAACTCAAGGCATTTAGCGAATCGACCCGAGCTAAAACGAGTCACCTTACATATCACATTAAGTACGAATATGACATGTCTATGCGTGCCAATACAAAACTCAAGTGCTATCAAGTGATTCGGGGGATTGGTGGGGCGATTCCCTCGGGGCGATGCAACCAATCGCCTTTTTCTTAGGAAAACAATCACTGGGGTTAATAACAGCAGTAAATATTTGTACTCGCTAATAATCTTTTGAAAGTGGATCAAGTCACAACATAATTGCACGTAAGTAAAACGTAATTTAAAAATAGGTGACAAAAATAAATCTTTACAAATCAACTAATCCGCCAGAGTCAAAGTGGAGCCCCCTCCCGACTCTCGTTTTGATTCATTTCGGAATCGGCGGGGAAACGATAAAACAGTAATGACGAGCATCTTGACGGCTTCCGGCTCAGAGCACGAGAATGCGGAAGCGAAATCCCTGGAGGAGCACGCACAGTTAACCACACCCCAGTCGATCAAAGGGCAAGAGACACAATTAGTTCATAAAATCGACGGAAGGCAAGGTGCGGATGACGGCAACAGTATCTTTGGACGCTACGATGGGCTTTCACATCAACGTTACGCAGCAGCACACCGAGCACACAATCACTAGCTGAATACGGTTTTGTATGGGAACCACCCGTCCACCCGCCGTATATATGATGAAGACGTGTTAGAGTTTGCGGACAAGCCGCAACCTGCAGGAGCTAAAATGAAGCTCATACTGCAGGTCATAAGAAAAAAGACAGGTGCGCTTCTTGTCTTATTGTTTTTTACATTTCTAATACTGGTACTCTAGGCAAACATGTAACTCTTCGCGACGTCAACAACCTAGTTGCACAAGTCAAAACGGGTCGTCGTGGATTTACAACTGTCGAGTCGAGGCTGGAATCGGGTCTCCGCTCTCATAAGGACAACACTGCGTAGACGAGGACAACTTACCGCATACAAATACGTACTAGGCGTGCCAGATCCGCCGCTTCTTTATTGCGTTCCCGCAGGTGCTTATGGTGGACGCTACCCACAACACGAAACGACGCTCGGAACAAGCTGTTTAGCTTCGTGATACACGACGTCTCCGGACACGTACGTATTAGCAGTGTGCCTTGTGTGTCAGTTTGTGACTCATCTGCCAATGGTGTGTCTATATGTGTCTCGTTGTGTCTGTGTGACTATGTGGAAATCGATGACTATTTGTGCACTTTCAGGGTCAATATGTTCAGCACACACTAATGGAGAACGAGAGCGCCGGATCCTTGACCGACGAATTGTTCAATCCGACTTGGGATGAAGCTCGAGTTACTATCGTGGACAAGGATTTTGGCGAGATATTGCTACTGCAGGCCGCTTTCCCAGCCGCATTTTATAATGCGTATTTCACGTGGTCAAGTATCTTCGCACGGAAATGTCGAAGCAGGATTACAACATACAAGATCGCGACAAAGTGGAATATGATGTCCACATGATGCTACATGCCACGACTGAGGTTGAGTACGATATCGCTCTCAGATTTGTGTACTATGTGGTTGACGGAACTCGAATTACGTTTGAATAAGAGATCCCAGAGCCGACCCACCCGTTCCTGAAGTACTTCAACGGTCATTGACACAGTTCCAGACATATGTGGAGTGGATTTGGCCGCCTAGGTGTGCCCCACCTTGGAAACACTACGAAAAAATGGTAGGAGTTCAGTATAAGGTTGTTGTGTCTGTTGAAGCAATGACCCAAATATTGTTTTGTTACAGACCCGAGGCATCATGGGGCCATTTGAAAACGTTTTGAAACCTGGATTAGTGTGCTGACACACTCCAATTTCTACATATCTATTACTGAGCTGGAGTACGTTAAGTAAATGACTGACGTTGGGTGCATGCATTATTCCGTGCCGACGCAGAGTTGCGCAAGCTGGCAAAGGAGGTAAGTCCACACGCCTACGAATCAGTGCGAAGCAGTATCGCGTTACCCATGATCGCAAGACGCATTATACAATTGCCGCACTGCATCCGCACGTGGTCGAGCCGGTTTTGACATACACAAGCCGGATGTCCCACCTTGATACTGGGGTATGTACGCTGACCTGCTAGAAACACGTAAATCACGTTTGATCAATACCGATTAAGAATATTATTGATCTGCGTAGACGTATCATCGTTCGTGTATATTCATGAGGACGGAACGTTTACCCTGCATACATGCTATTTATTAGGGACTGATGGCATGAAAAAGTCCAATCGCGATCTCACATATACATCCTCGCACGAGCGTCTCTTACGAACTCATTTATATATATATATATATATTGTGCGATTAAAGCCAGCGGCACTCAGGATGAGCTCAGCATCAACCCCGCTAACCAGGTTCCTCTACGTCCATACCTGGCGGCTCCGGCTGTCCAAGCTCCTCGCGTCAACTATAGATGATAGATATGCAGGACGCGCGCAGTCTGGACTATCTGATTGTAATCCATATATGCACGGATGCAACCTCGGCGTTGAATAGGCCGGTTTTCTGCTTCCGCTGACCCGGTCAGCTTTCTGTTGTTGTGCATTGTCAACTCGTGTTGTTTACTGCTTAATCGCGCAGCAGCTGCAATTGTCTTTCTCTGTCATCATGACACCCTTCTACACGGAGCTGAGGCGTTCGCTATGATCCCTGAGTACCGTGTCCAGACGTAGTAGTGCCCAAGCGTGGCCCCGGCGCCCGCCTTGTATTGCAATTCATCTCGGTCAGCAGGTCCATGTCCCGGATTCTCAGATCGCCTCGGCGTTCTGCATACACGAAGTGTTCCAGTGGGCTCTCGTTGCCACCCAGATAACGCGCATGACGGCTTTATGGAATCGTTTGGCCCCAAACCCGGTACACATCAGCGCCTCGGCCCACTTCATCGTGGACGCCGTAGCTGATGGCCATATACGCCACATTGCTGGAGCTGAATACACCTCTGGAAACTGATGTGTAAGCCACCGTCGCGCCGTAACCAGGGTCTCGTCCGCCCCAGTTGTCGCCGTCGCTCCGATACAGAAAATGACCGATTGACGGGGCCCAAACCACCGGGGCACTCTGCACGGTAGGTTCACAGTCATCCATGAGTCTCTGAAGCCGTGTTGACGTTCGTTGGACCAGTCATATACGAATCGGTAATAGGCATCCTGCGAGAGCTTGTGTGATGCGACTCCGATCCATATCCGCCGCGGGGTTTTGGCTGTAATTACCTTGCGGCGGAGTTGTTAGATCTGTCGGACAGCGCGTTCGGTACGCATTTACAGCGCTTTTTCGGGGACACATACGAACCAAGTTGTTCCCGTTGAAGTAGCGGCGGAAAATCCAGCTGATCCTTCATAGCACGCGATCCGTAGTGTTGTTCCCCTGTACTGATTCGGTTGAAAATTACCCGTCAGCATTGCCCACCAGTCTGCAGACTCGGTCACAAATGGATCGTCAATCCACCAAACTGACTGCCCCACCTCCAGTTGATTGCAGGTCAGTCGCCCCGCGTCACTTGGGTAGTCGATATACCGCTTGTCCCCAGGGCAGAGATCTGGCTCCGGTGAGATTGGTAGTAAGCTGAGTCCGACGTGCACGCATTCACTATCCTCTAAAGCGCAACGGTAGCAGACGGCCGATACGCCGTTGGAAGCACCGAGGTGCCTCTAGGTGGAATAAATGACAAGCGTACTGTGCGCATTGCCACCCCTCACCAGCCAGATGGCATTGACGGCATGCACCCATAAGTTCCCGGCTAACAGAACCATCGATTTCCGCGGACACCGCACTTGGGTGCCAGTGTCCCATCAGACTCGCGTAGCCCTGCCACTTGCGTGAGCAGCTTCGTGACCCCGGACAGGGATGTAGTTTTCTTGGTCTGGAATCCATAGCCGCTTGCAGATGGCTTCTAGTGCCACAGCATACTCTTGGTATAATGACACCACGTTGAAACCAGTCCGAAGCGGTGGCCTAGTGTGTCTCTTGTTTGGTCAAAATCGGCAGTACGGTGCCCATGCACGTAATAGTGTGTGTTTTCGGGCGTTGGTATGCACGACATAACCAATAGCCCTCCAGTAGAACCTTCGTTGCTGGTCATCACACTGAAGTGTGTCTGATCTGGATATCTCCGTCACACATGCTGTCCGTCGAAGTGGGTATTTGGTACTTTATTTGGCTATACATGCCTTCTTTCTCCGAACCGCCGCTGCTGATGTAAGAAAAACTTGGACACTGCCAACAACTAGCATGTTGCTGTCATCTATCAGCTGAATCATGTCCCATTTAAGGAGCTACACCAATCTCTCCTTCCGATAGAAAACCGAAAAGGATGTTGTAAAGGACAGTTGGCACTCCAATTCGTCGATAGATGTACGCCATAACCTATCGTGGAATCCGGTCGTAACACGTCTCGCCGTCTTTGCTTAGCAGACACAACTCTTCTCGTCGTGTCTTGGCCCTATCTAATAGTTAAGTCGATGTGAGGGCAGCATCTTGCACAATCCTGTCTCGCTGGAAGCCATGTTGCATGGGATGGTTCGTTACGGTTCGCTCCAAGTATTCACTAACTGCAGTGAAGAGCCTAGTCGTCAGCGAGCTTTGAACTGTGATCGGTCTCCACGGCGATAAGCCTGGTCTCTCCCATACCCCTGAGGCTTGTTGCGATTTTGGCTGGAATATCATTTTTCTGTGGTTGAGTGTGTCTGGGACTATACCTGTCTTCAGAATGGTGTTTAAAATCAACCGTTCTCGAACGGCAGGTGTGCCGCAAGCCATAGCTCTTGCGGGATTCCACCGAACCGCGCCAATACTCCAGTAATGACCTGTTTGTCCACCCACTTCTGCATTTCGTCGTCGTAGCAGACATTATTCCAGCACTGCTGGCCTTCGGTAAATGAGCTGCTCATCATTTCATCGCTGCTGTCGCCATCGCCGTCGAACGCAGTGTCTTTTCCACAGTCTCCAACCAGTGTCAAGTCGCCCTATCAGCTCCTGCACTCAAGGGGTTGCCCTGACATACGCAAGTCTCTGAGATGTTTGGCTCCTTCCGCATGTTGACTGGTCGCTGGTTCACGATCTGGGAATACTATCCATTTAGGCCAGTGGGTCCTACGATACTCACGAAGGAGTTGCTGGTCGCCCACATCCGACTGCTTTTGGAGTCTGGGAAAACTTGGAATTGACCATGACATCGCGTTGTCCGCTTAATACTGACCGCTCTATCGATGCTCGGCGGCTTTGACTGGGTTCGCCAAGTATAAATTTGCCTGCTTGGTACATGCACTGATATTAGTTGCGGATCGCTTTGTCTAGTCAGCAGTCAATGTCATTGGTGCGGTTATCGCCTGAAAGCGTAGTTACATGAGCGTTGTAGCGGGGGACTTCAACACGTATCCAGAAGAACATATAGATCGCCAAAATGCCGGACATCGCGACACATCGGCTCGGTTAGTAAGTGACAAATTCCGAGAATGGACGAGTGATCAAGCTTTGGTATCGACGGTCAGACACAAAACCACACTGACCTCCCTCGGTTCACGTACCAGAACGGGACTACACGGCCTGCGCTAGATGCTATCTACCTGGCAGCTCCACACAGTCATTAAATTCGGCAAAACGGTATCTAGTTATACTCTCTCAATCGAAGCGATCACGTCGGCACACCATTCGTGACAAATGCTTTAGACAGAGGTCAACGTACACGAACCAGACTCCAAAAGTTCGAACAATCAAGGTTCTATATATCGAAGGTGCATCAGCTGAACAATTGCAGCAATTTTCGCCGCTCCTGGACGAGCAGTTATCAGCCAGAGTGTTGGGGCTAATCGACGTCCTCGAGTTGGCTCTTAATCCAAAACCGTTCCGGCGTTGTCGCTTCTCTGTTTCGATGAGGCGTGTCTGGGCAATACGTCGCGATAATGTTCAGCAGGGATCGAGTCCCAGGATAATACTGAGCGACCTCCCTGACGGCGAGTAACACGTAGCACTTTTTTCCATCGTGATTACCACCGTTCGATATCAATCACAATACCAACTCGTTGATGCCTCACAACCAACAGCGCCAGAGCTGTCCCACCGCCGTGTGCTCTGCTCCGGACCTTTCGTTCCTCCTGAATACCGAGAGCAGCATCGTATACTACTAGGAATTCGAGTTGATTGGTAATGAACCAGGATCAGGTCTCCGTCTGCATCTTTCCCAGAAACCTTTGTTAATTTTTGCCGTAGCTATTCGAAGTCCGTGTCACTTCGATTTTCATGCACATCACCACGGTCTCCCAGCAATTGTTCGGCAGAGTATTCTCTCGTCAAAGCTTCGTCTCGGGCAATATGCTCTCCGTCGTTGTCCCCGCACGGAGCCCGGTTCAGATGAGGGCACCACCGGCGACGACGAGTACCCCTCCTGTGGCGTAATGTATGTGCTGCGTGAGTTTCTAACAGGAGGCGGTTATCTTAGTTCTCGGAGTTACTTGAATCGTCCGACGAAAACCCGTCGGACCCGTCTCCCCATGTCCTTCCCGCGTGATTGATCCAGCGACCTCCCTCTCCAACTCCACAGTCTACGGTGCAGCCGCCAATTCCACTCCCTGCACCGACCCACAGCATAGTGTGATGATATACATCAGGATTATACACGTAAGTGCCCATGTCCACTTTTTCTTTAGGGGCATATTATTGGGAGCCCGCTCCGCCCGCGAGGCTCCCGTCGCCAAAATCCGGCACCTTCAAGTGTCTGACCATCTTTACAGTAACGACGCTATCCCTTTTGCTTTGGACGTCGTTTTTTCTGGGCTTCCTGCATAGTTTTGATGGACGCATCGTGAGCGTCAATACGTGTATCTACCTGTTGCACAGGGAGCTGTATTTGTGCCTGGACACTTTGGACGAGCTCTTGTGACTGCGCACGGACTTGGTTAGCAACGATTGCGCGCATCATCGGTTTGAACTGTTTCATAATAACGGCTTGACGGTCGTAGTGGCCCACGAGCGGTGATGCTCGACACCTGCAGCCTCCCTTGGAACTAGTTCTGCGGTGGCTTCGGCGTTCGGTGTGATTGTCTGCCATCGGCTGTTCACACAACCTCGAAACTTACGGTTGTCTCCGCCGTAGCTGCGGTCGGGTCCCCGATGTGCTTGCTCTATGTCACTCGCGACTGAAATGCCCCGACACCCCACAGTTGAAGCATCGAAGACCTCCATCCTCGCCTGGCCTTATGACGAACAGCTTTATATTCCCGATGTAAATTCAGTTGAACTGTTGGACCCCGTATGCCTCATAGAGACGAGATGCACTCTGCTCGTCGCGCAACACCAGAGTACCCCACCACCTTCCCGCCTGAATGGCGATGCTTGCTCTGTCATATCCAAGGGAGACCAGTTTTGTTCTCGATGTAGTTGATCGTAAGCTCTGTTCTCACTCCGAAGATGTGAAGTCTGCGACTGAGATTCTCCAGCTCCGCCGCCGCTGACGGTCGAATCAGTTGCTGACGCTCTTCACTCCATTCGACGGTATGCAGCGGCATAAGTCGAACCGTTCAGACATCCTCTACGCGTTGAGACGAGTCGTTGTCCTTTTCCATGAATGCCTGATACACTGTATTCGCGGTGTCAGTACACTCGAAACACAACTGGAAGGCGAACTTCGGCTCCTGCGTTTCTAGGTTAGTTACAGCACTATTGACGCAGCCAATTGCTGGCCACTTGCCATGACGCAGTTGACTGTCTCCATGCGACTCTACAATCATTTCTATCGCGCTCCACCGTTGCACCAGTGTTTGTATATCCGCCACCGACATGTAGTTCGCGTTTGTGTAATCGAGTTCGATAAGGTCCAGGTTAGATCGCATTTGTGTAATCGAATTCGATAAGGTCCAAGTTAGACTGCTTGCGACCTGTGAAGTCAGGAGACACCCATACCGGCATCCACCGCTTATTGTGGACAGGTCACATGCCGGTACAGTGTACCACCCTTCAAAAGTGATATGCCGATTTCGGTATTGTAACCGGTATTGTAACCGGTATTGGTAACCAAAAGTATGAAAAGAGCAGACCGTATTAGCGTGTGCGCACGCAGTGAGTCTCCAGTGGAGACTCCACCACAACCGAAACGTCTTCCTCTGCGACCATGCTCGTCCGCCGCCTCATCCAGCAGTCCACGCGCGGCTTCACCACCAAGGCCGCCACCGGCCAGTGGCTGGCCAGTGTCCCGCCGACCCCATCCTGGGCCTGACCGAGCGCTTCAACAAGGTGCGATGCAGGACGCAAACATCTCTCCTAGTTGCGCAAAACGTATTGACACATGTGCACCTCTGCAGGACACGGACTCGCGCAAGATTTCGCGAGGCGTTGGCGCCCACCGCGACGACGACGTCAAGCCTTACGTGCTGCCGTCGGTGCTTGAGGCCGAGAAGCGCATCATGCCCGCCGGGCGCAACAAAGAGTACGCGGGCATCGCCGGCATGAAGGACTTCGTGGACCTGTCGCTGGAATTCTCCTACGACGAGGACTGTGTAGCGCTGAAGGAGGGACGCGTCATGGGGGTGCAGACCATCTCCGACACTGGCGGCGTGCGTCTCGCCGGCGAGTTCTTGGCCAAGTTCCTGGGCCAGAACACGGCCATAAACATGCCCAACCGCGCAGCTCAAGAAGTTGTGGTACAGCGAGTATAAGGGCATGGATGACTGCATTATCGCCATGCGCACGTCCCTAAAAAGAAACGTCACTCATTATTTGCATCTAGAATCCTACTCGTATATCATCGTCTGAGTCAACCTCGCCGACATCTGCGGCGTCCCGCATCTCCTGCGCCGTGAAGGATGCTCGCCACTTTGGTGGGGCAGCCCGTTGGCAGGCAGGATGCATCGCTAAATGGATGGCGCGCGTCAAGAGGTTTTGGTCTTAACCCGTATGATACCAGTAAAAATGTATCGATAAGATTGTATCTGTCTTTAATATGCGGAGGTTGAAAAGAGGCCGTAATGGCGAGATATGATTGGTCGCTCTTATATGGCGTTGTCGACAATAAGCGGAGGATACCGGTATTGTAATAGGGTGAAGCCCGGCTGATGGTTTGTGACCAATTCTAGAACATGGTGTGTGGCACACATGACTACATGGCACACATGGCTACATGGTACACATAGGTACATGGGTACATGGTGTCGAACACACAGAGGAGGTACATCCATTAGTCGACGAAGTACGACTAGTACTTAGGGAAGGCGGTATAGCTTGAGAGCCACTCATTTCGAAATTGTGACTTCAGGGAGGCATTAATAAGGCAGTTTACAGTATCTAGGAACTTTTGAGCAAAGTAGATAAATAATCAGTTTAACTCTAACCTGGAAGATCGCATGTCGTTTGGAACGACCCCAGAAAGCAAGGCTTTCCTCGTGCGATAGACGACTGAGACGCCAGGCGTAGGTCGCGGTTAGAAGCTTCGCTTCCTCAAGCACAAGGTGCGTGTGGCCCACATATCGTGGCGCCGTGAACCTTCACATACCCTCTGCGTAGTAGCTTCCACAGTGCTCGGTCCTTAGCGACCGGTCTACCAAGTAGGCGTGTGATGCGGCATTCGGTGGGCATCACCCCTGGTGGCTCGAAGACTATTCCCTTACACTCGCACACTTGGGTGATACCAGTAGCTAGTTCCGGAAGTCACCAGAAGCCTTGTTGTGGTACCAGAATTGTCAGCTTATCTATCGAGAATGCGATCATCACGTCCGTCTTCCCAAATCGGGCCTCGCATTCTGTCCACTTCACCTCCGTGTGATCGCGATCCAGCTGTTCTTCTCCTTCGTAACCCGTGGCGCCGGTTCACGACGAATTCACAGTCGACATTGGTTCATCATCACGAGTGACGTTAAGTCGTCTGTTGTTGCCACTTCCAGTTCCGTCGTCGGTATCCTAGTTCTGGCATTACCCGCGTTCTGCTGTGTATCTCAGCTCCTGGTGTCGTCATCCTGGTTTCAGTACCATGACGCGCTTGCGGTTGGTCTCCAACGCTCTTCGCTTCGTCAACGCGATGGGTCCCTAAAACCCGTCCTCCATGATCCCTGCCGTGCCTTAAATTGTCAGTTGGTCGACCCCATCGGCGGACTCCCCAGAGGTCACCTTGAGTTGGTTGTTCTTGTTCTTGGGCTTTGGGGATGGGTAGATCGGCATCTTGGCACTTGGCAGCTTAGCAGTCTCGTATTGGCGTGTTGTTGGACAATATGTTTTTGTCCTCGGTCTTGCTGTCTCCTCGATCGCAATGTTATTTATATTTGTGTATCCGTTTCCTTCTGCTGTTTTCCTTCACTGCTGCGTCGGTTACGAAACGATTCGTCCGAGACTGGGCGCTTGCAGGGATCTATATTCTTCTCGTTGCCTTCTGTTCGTATCTACGTGCTTCCCGTGTACCCAATGCTGTGCCGACCTCTGAGTGCTTATGTGTTGTTCTTGTTGCACCCGCGAGTCTACGCGAGTGGCCGAGGTTGCCGCCTTAATCCCCTCGGACTTCTGGCTTCGTGTGAAGTTTCACTTGGTCGCCCCTTAGCACCTTTGGGAATTCTCTCTTACGAACTCTACGCACATGTAAAAGGCGATGACTACAATGAAGCTGCATGTGGTTCCATCCGCGCCCGAGAGTCTACCTTGGAATTGGCGCGGCACAAGATCCTCAATGGAACAAACAAATTCCGGACGGCACACGCCGTTGGAAAGGGCATTGCACATATTATGTGTCGCATTGGCATCCCGTGTTTGTTCAAATACTGGAAGGTATCAAGCGTTTCGAATCAATCATAACAGACGGAGAAGACCCTTTCGTTTCGCAAGCATTCGTGTGGTCGGACTACCTATTGGATTTAAACCCGTTGTCGCAAGAGTCTAGCGACATTACTATCCCCTCAGCTGCCCAGTTTCCAGCGGCAGCTCGGCCACCATGTCCACGCCGTTCTCGAGGGCGGAAGTAACTACCTACTGTTTAACGACTTCTCGTCCACCACGACCAGTCCAGCGGCAGCTTGACCACACCCGGGTCGTCCTGTCTAGTGTCCCACAACAACCACGCCAGTGTCGCGCGCAGATGGGCCACCATTTACAGGCAGTTGTTACAAAACAATCTGACGCACAATAGCGGGTGCGAAGGTGTCTTGACTAGGCTCACCAATATTCAGTTTGTCACTGTCGGTGCCAGTTGCGGCACTCTTCAGCTGAGGCAGCCGCGACCCCCGACGAATATTGCCGTTAACTGTGAACAGTTTCTGCAGTAGGTAGAACTTGTAGAATATGTCCCAGCAAGTCCACGGCGCTGGGGACACACCCGCGCCGAAAGGTGCTGTTCATTGACCTCTAGGCACATACATAGCGATTTTCCAACCTAGAAATAATACATTTGTGTCTCTTCCTGCTCTTCTTCTTGTGAATTTGCGTCGAGGCGGCGATGGTGCACTGTCGGAGAGGGCTGATGGCGGTGGCACTGGGGGTCGAGCGTAGTGTTGGCCGTTTCAATTCCATACTGGCTGTCTTCTCTGGGACAACCCCTTGGCGATTTCTTCACACGCTTTGAGCTGCTTCGTCTTCTGCTGGGGGTCACAAGGTGATCGTTGTGTAGACTTGAAGTAGAAGACGGCACCGCACCAGTGGTTTTTGTTGGTTTGAATCAGTAGTAACACATGCATGTTGCTGTCTCGGAACATATGAGTACCGACGATGACATTGTAATGTTTCCGTGACGTCTGATCCGTTGAAGTTAGGCGCGATAACCCCAATACAGCTATTTTTCTTCTTGAAGTGTCGTCATTACGTGCTGCACGCAGCGTGCATCATGCAGTCATCGTTCAGCCACAAATTTTCCCTCAGGAGAAAACTGCTTTGTTGGAGATCCTAGTCAGCTAACAGACGGCAACACCACAAACGAAGCCAGCGATCATCAAGTGGGACTTTTTTGCCCACACGAGAGTAATTTCTCTGAACACAAGGAGGGACCAAAAGTTAGACGGGTGTTGTGAATGTAAGCAAACCACGAATTTTGGGAGATCTAGAAGGAGGAACCGAAAATTAAACTAGTAGTATGAGTGTAAGCACAGCACCAATTTGCGGTGGGATCTGAAGATTTTACACGGCACAATTATCATGAACGTGGGTAGTTCGCAAGACAAGGCTCTGGAGCGGTACGTCTCGGTCTTTGGCGAAATACCTAGCTGTTCAAAGCAGCCCCTTCATCACTGGGTAAAGGGAGACCGTCAATGTTCAGTCCGTGAGCAAAGCTGGGCGAAAGCACTTTCTCCAGCTCTTCGCACTGTATCTGGATGATGTTTCCGTCTGTAAAGCGCACAGACCAAGCGAAGCGACCTCGCTTCTTTATCAATCCCGTGATTATTTCTGCAATAAATTCCTGTGCAACACTACCCCGTCGCGTCAGTACAAACTCCTTCCTCACTGACGAGTGAAAGATGTAACCCGGCAATGTTCTCGGTGGGGCAATGATCAAGAAGAAGAAAACCAACGACAGCGCTGATGAGCCACCATGTTCTGCAGTAGGTGCTGCGTAAAGCAGCGAATTGGTTACAGAGCACGAAGAGGAAGACTCCCTGACGAATGAAGACAGAATCCAGATTCAGGGTTTCCGGGAGCTTGCAATTGATGAGATCGATGGATACCTTGCTGGAACGATTGCTTTGCTGCGACGAAACGAGATGGACGCCGTGCGCAAAGTTGTTCTGAATTTTTGCACACTTGCTGAATATTTTCAGAGAAAATACGCGAAGGATAACAACCGTTTTGGAGCTCTACACGTTAAAAACTTCCATATCAAGATCACGAGGTAAAAAACATCATTGACTGTCCCACTCGATGGAATAGCTGCTGGCAAATGTTGCAGTGCATGCTTGAACAGGAGGGGGGGCACGTGTCACTTGTTTTGCCCTCCTGAAGACACCCGAGAGGCGCAGAGAGTTTACTGATGTGGAGAGGAAGCTCCACCGCCCTACGTCCGAGAAAAGGCTCACAATCAAGTGTTTGCAGGTGATGTTGGGACCGTTCGCAGTCACCTCGGAGACGCTGGGTGGTCATCCTACGCTACAATGCCGCTAGTTATTTCTGGATTGTCCGGAATTCGGAAGCATTTAGAAAAGACATTTTTTTGTTAGTGTCGCGGCAGAAGCAGGTGATGAAAACTACATGGCCCAACCTGAGCATATGATGAACGAGTGCCGCAAAGTGATACAGGATTTGTATGTGATTCGATAAACTGGAGAAAAGCGAGCTTAGAAGGGTAGCCTTCCTGGATCCGAGTGTTGGAAAATGGCTGTCTCACTTGAGTCCTGTCGACACTTCAAGTGCGAGCAGCAACCCCTTTATCAGGTGGAGAGTCAACCGATACTTGTATCCGAACATGCGAAGACTAGCTAGAAAATGGCTGGGGACAGTGGCGACCAGCGTTCCGTCGGAATGCGCATTTTCTACAAATGGCAATAGCTTGAATGTGAAGCGAAGCTCTCTAAAGACAACCATGGTTGGGGACTTTTGTGGCGGATAACGGAAACAGAATCAAGAGTTTATGGCAAGAGACTAGCGGCTTATAGGCTTGTACTTCACGTTTGTATTTTTTCTTTGTTGAACTAATGCCGCGTTTCACACGGGGAAGCTCTGAATGCTGTTCATATTAACGGAGTACATGGTCCACGCCACGAGGCGAATGTTGCGAGCCCTGTGTCCAGGCCACCAAAAACAATAGCTCGCGCTGATTTGACCATGCCTTTGACACACCTTTCAAGCAACATTCGGGTGTGGATGTTACCCGTGGCCCGACACAAGCAACATTTATATATATTTTTCGGTCTTCACCTGTTATCTACTATCTGTGTTTCAGTTATCTAGCCATTTCTAATTCAATATACTAGTCATTTAAAGACAGATAACCCTCCGATTAAGTTGTGGAGTGAGTCGCCTTTTGGGTCAGTTCTGGGAAAGTCGTTCTGACATACTTCTATGTCCCACGAAATTAAGACCATTTCGTGCAATGTTCTCTAATTTGAGTTATACTAACACGTGAAAGGCCGGAGTGCCCGCGTTGGATTGCTTGTGGTAGTGCGCCCGTTGCTGTCTATTTTAGATATTCACAACGAGGCTGTGTGAGCAGATAACAGCGGAAGAAGCGGAGCATTGCAAGACGAAATAAGGTTTTATTTCGTAATTTTTAAGATTTATAGCGATATTCAACCAAACTTTTGCGACGTGTTTACCATGTGGTATTGATGAGAACCTCTACAGCTCAACAGTCAGAAACAAGCCGAACAGCCTCTATTAGGCGTCGCTTAACACGAGGTTTTATGGGCTGGTAGAGCGATTTGCTCCAAATGTCATCCAATTACCTGCTATTAGCCAATAGGATCGCTCTATTTATTTTGTGTGGTACACAAAAACCAAAATGGTCTTAATTTCGTGGGACAGAGAAGTAACAGGTTTATCTATTCATACACTTATTTTGGGCAATGATGTGAAATAAATATATTAGAAACTATTTTAGGCTGTCATTGACAGTTAAGTATCGAAGTACGTTTGGGTTGGAGTCGCATCCCTAGAGAAACTCTGGAATAAATCCAGAGAATAATTTCAATATAGTTCGTTTGTACCAACTCAACTACCTATGGTTCAGGCAAATAAAACTGCTCTTTGATGATGCTGCTGCGGCAACGCATTCTGCGTGCGCATTCAAATGTACGACACAATTTGGGACGGTGTAGTGAACCCACTGATGACACCACTTCAAATGCATCTAGAGCATACTTATTGGTGGCACCATCTTCAGAACTCAGGGCATCAATCATGTTTGTAGCAAGGTATCCGATATCACCATACACTACCATGTCGTCTTTTTCAGTAGCACCAACAAGCGCCAGCAACCAAGCTGCTGTAACAACTCCGGTACAGGGGAACGCTGTCCTTCTAGTATTTCCGCGCAGTCCAACGTAGTAATATTCTGACGCAGCCCATCAGCGCTTCCCGACCTCTGGAAACTCGGCGGGCCCTGTGGGTGCGACTCACGAGCTGTACGCCAAATATCTGGTACTTGCTCGTGCTGCAGATGCATCTTGGTTACGCGGCTCCTCCGCGAACACGGCGCTACAGCAGAAAATGCAAATTATACTGTCGGCTCTCACTTTGCAACAAGCTCTGAGTTCTGACGTACGGACACGTACAGACAAGACTGTTAAAAATTGTAGCTGCGTCACTGCGTTGATTGCGTTGGGGTCACGCAAAGCCACGATATGACTCGTCAAAGGTGTCGAAGGTCAGTACGGGCCGCTCCTCCTCCTCCGGGCTCACTTCCAGAAGGCCACGCGCCGCTCTTTCGCCCGGTGCTCCTTACTAAGACTGCGCGGGTCCATCTGCGCCGCGTCTTGCTGCAGGCCCTTGTCCGTGGCGCGCTTTCAGTGCGTCTTGTAAACCACCACCGACGCACGAGCGAACTTACCTGTGTTTTGCATACCAAATTGACACATAGTCGTTTCAAGTCTAGTAGGTGTGGGGGTGGAAGGAGGTCACGTGGAGTACAAGGGGGTTAAGCCCGGCTTTATTTCCATGAACGTTTAAGTCGTAGAGGGTGTGCAGCTGAACGTTCACACAGCTAGACCACAGGTCAGGCGCAGTCCAGAGAGTGGTACTGTTAATGGATTATTGCTTGCGTAGCTCCTGATTTGTTTCTTGGTCGGACGGGTTGGTCGGTCGTTAATCACTTGAGGTTTGTATATGGGTTCGTTGTATTTGGACGTGTCTGTCACTCTAATCCAGACTGGCCCGTTCAGAACCGCGTGGTCCGGTAATACTCCATTCCAAAGATACACCGATTAATAAAGTCACGTTCAGTATGTCATAGGTGTGGAATTTCTTCAGCGTATTAATAAGTTTCGATCTTGCTCTTGTATGCCGTACATCACGTCAGAACTGGTGGTATCAAGGCTTGGTTTAGCCTGTGTAAAGTTCTGGGAAACCTGGACTGTAAGGCTGTCCTAAAATTATTTAGCCCTCTACCCAAATACAAAAACTATTCTAATTGGTACCAACTGATGTGTTATAGTGTATCATTTTGGCAAGTTCGCCTTCTGAAGCACTTGACCTGAAAACAGCTCCACGAGGTGTGCCAGCCAGAGAAGAATTGTGCCAAAGACGAGATATCTCCTGTTATTATCGCTGTAGTCGTATGTGCATGCGTCAGTGCGGTAGTATGACCGCAGACAAGCGCGGCCTCCGGCAAACACCTAGACCGGGACTGACTAAGGAAGGCCAATTTCATAGAAATGGTTCAATCGACAATTGTACGCAAACTGCTTCAACCGTTCCTGTCACAATGCGCCGCTATTATGACATCCGTTCCTGTCCCAGAGTGGAGCTCCTGCTACAGCACGGCAAATCTACACTTGGGACGCTGTAGAACTTCAGATAAATTTCACTACAGAATGAATGGTGGTGCCTTCCCGACACAGCTACTTTTGTGCCATTCATTTCAGGCTCGATTACTTTAACCTTTCGTTCTCAAGTGACCACTCTTACATTTGAGCCCAACATTGCAACTACTCCAAGCAACTACTATGGAAGATCACACCACTCTCTTCGAGATCGATCCTTCCACGCAGCCGGTGGAAATAATTACCCCCGCCCCTCCTCCAGCAAAGGCGTATCACTCAGAGGATGAGGCTCTGTCTTCTCCCCACAACTTCCACCTAACAAGACATCGAACTTTCTACACTGACGAAACGAAGACCACTGTTCGGAAGCCAGGCTTAGGCTGTGATAGCTCAGTTGCGCTGAATCAAACACAACATCTTACCAGCCAGAACCGTGTGCGCACAATGCGCGATTCCAAGAGAGTGGGGTGTAGGATGAAGATCGGCGTCAAGGCGGTTTCCAAGGACGACGCTTAGGGACCATGGGAAGTTGTCCCACGCGTAACTGCAGGGCTGAACACAACCGCCCGACACTCACGTCCATGCGTGCCACCGACAGCATACTGCCTCAACGATGACTTTCACTACGAGTGATGCCGTGCAAGCCCCGGTTGAGGCACAAACCGCTGCGGACGTGTCTGTGGCGAGCATCAGAGTCACGCCAATCCAAGTTAATCCCAACTCTTTCGTCACACCGAAGGACATTGCCAACACCAAGAACGCAGTCCGGGGCCGGGAGATGTTTACCCAAACTGTCATGGAAGCTCACACCTGACCTCCAACTTTGACTCCGACTGTGCATTCACAG
Organism: Phytophthora syringae; assembly: GCA_012656105.1. Taxonomy (NCBI): domain Eukaryota; phylum Oomycota; class Peronosporomycetes; order Peronosporales; family Peronosporaceae; genus Phytophthora; species Phytophthora syringae. The sequence continues at coordinate 560,372 of JAAKBD010000012.1, forward strand.
CACTGTAAAACGCAGCCATGAATGCATCCGCTTTCCAAGTTTCCCTTGCTGCTTAAACCGGTCACAGGATTGACCACAGAGAAGTGGCCATGTTCTTTGCGTGCCATGGCTTCGGCATTCTTGTTCATGTGGCAAAGGAAAACCAAGATTGGTATGCGAATGAAAATTCGATCAGAGGCGTTCATACACGCCAACTCCCGGTCGTTAGGATAACTCCGGGCATTTCAACATCATACTCGATCATAAAGAGAAGCAGCATGCTCAGTCACCCACACGTGATCCTCTACCTTTTCACGAGGTAGCCAAGATTGAGCAACACGGAGAGCAGTGTTAAATCCGGTCACCGCAAATGCGTTCACTAACAGAAGCTTCTATTTGTTGGTCTTGTAGGTGCAGTCCATTACAAGAACGGCATAGTGACGGCAAATACAAAGCTGCTGTAGCTGGATAACTCAAGAGCAGGTAGCATAGCTCTTGTGTAGAAGGGTTTAAAGCGTAGCGGGAAAAAATCAACGACTCGTGAGGCTGGAAAAACGGTGAACTCGAGATATTGAACGTGCGCTTGGCTGCCTACCTTAATCGAATTGGTGGAAGTACAAAGAGCGCAGTGTCAGAGTGTGGACGGACAAATACCCGCATTGAATTCCAACTAGTTCCGCTGATCTTTATACGGTATTCAAAAGCCTGCAGCTCTAGTGGGGGAACCGCTTCCGGCGTTCGAAGAGAGAGTCGAGACATCGTACAGGTAATACTGTCACTTCCTACACCTGCCAAATCATATATACTTGCGTAGACGATCTCATATTCAGAAGGGTCATTTGGCGCGCGTCCACCATTCAGTTGCTCGTCACTCAGCTTTCGCGCGCAAACGCGAGCGGTGCGATTGACCACATGTCATGGGAGATAAATGACGATCGAAGCAAAGCGCACGCTGATCGAGAAGAGCGTCGAGGAACCAAATATGACCCCGACGGAGTTGGCAAGCTGGACAAGCGCGCGTTCCGGTTGCGAAAGCCCCTCCCCCCCGCCCCCCGCACGCAACCCAGTTTCCGACATTTTAAAGGGTGCGAGCAAGATCATGAGCCCGAGCTACGGTAAGGGCAAAAGACGCATGCCGGTTAAGGTGAATTCCCCCGCGTTAGAGATCAAGCTGGTGGAGTGGGTGGTTAATGTCGAGGAGATGGGTCTGTGTCTGAATCGCAAGGCGATCACAAGAAAAGCAGAGCAGATTCGAGAGAATGTGAGGGGTGCTCCACTCAACGTTAACTTTCTGATTCCAGCGGGGCTGCCGTAGACTGTAGCGTAGAGGAAGACTTAGTCGGACTCAGCGAGTCTCTGAAGCAGGTAGGTTACCTTGACGTTCTTATACAAAGAACAGGGACGAGCGTACGACAGTAGCGTACAGGCTCCAAGAAGTAACAGTCTTTACAAGACAATGAAACTCTTAAGGTTAAAGGTAAACTGAATGTATTATTGCTATCGGCGGCAAAGCCGCCCTGGTGTAAATCTATAGGTCTCACTATCTACTATAGTAGAGCATAGTCTAATGCATATATATTGGCTGTGAAGCCACCTACTGATGTCTTGTTAACTTTCACGTACCAAGTACTGTTTAGGGAGAGTGTGGTCACACCAGATTGGGTGACCTTAGACAACCGTACTTTATCGAGTAACCCCGTTACACTGATGGTTGGCGATCATGTCTTTCAAAGAGACATAAGCTGTGCTATCGTCCGCTTCACGGAGAAGCAGGACCTGCAGACGCCGATGTAGTCCAAAAAGGGCGGTACATAATGCAGGAACTCACGGACCCGTACGACACCCACTACATCTACAACATGGACGAGACGGGGTTGTACTATTCCGCCACTCCAGGACGCAGCATTTGCACCGCGACGACGACAGGTGTAACAAAACAAGACGTGAATGACTCTAGCTCTGACTACAACGGTGACGGTAGTGACTCGCTGCCGGTTCTCTTTATAGGGAAAGCACAAAACCAAGGTGCTTTGGCAAAAGACAGCGGAGCAACCAGGGTATTTATACCGGAAAGTGCAAAGGCGTGGATGAACACCAACATTTTCCAGGACTAGTTGCTGCAGCTAGACAAAGAGATGAGGGCGGCTAAAAGGCACATTTTTGCTATTGGTTGGCAATGTGTCATCGCACAACCTCGGTAGTCTACTGCTGACGAACGTGAGGCTCAAGTGTCTCCCGCCCAACACCACCTCCTACCTGCAGCCGCTCGACGCCTGCATCATCGCGTCATTCAAGGCACGCTCCAGGACGATGCAGATCGACCGCGCAAGCGACAGGTTCGAGTCTGGAGAGGACGTGCACGGTTCCTCGGTGTACAAGATAGACCAGCTTCAGGCCATGCAATGGAGCTCGCTCCTGTGGGACTCAACTGGGGCATGTACGGTGTCCCACTGCTGGCAAAAACTGGTCAAACTCCCCTATTCGTGGATTTCATGAGGATTCGCACGCGGAAGACAACAGCGAAGAAGGCGGCGACGCCGACGAAGACATGCTGCAGCTCATGCTCAAGGTAGCTTCAATTAGCTTGTAGACCTGCAATAAACTTTCTTGTGCATGGAAAGTACCTAACAGCTGGCGTCGGTTTGAAGAGTACTTCCTGTATCCGTCGGTAGGAAAAGGCGCATGAATACGACTGTGACTTGAACCTCATGATATCGACTGCGATTGCTGCGTTCAAATGGTGGCAGGGCACAAAACCACTCGTACCAAACTGCTCTCTTCGAGCAATCCTGTGACCACGCCGTTTGCTCTTCAACCAAGTAATTATGCATCGTTGCTATGGGTGATCGGTGTTTACGCGTCAAAGATTGTACACACTCAGCTTCAACGAAATATCTGCTCTGGTGTTTCTTGATCGGTGCACGGTAGATCCTTTATCCACGGTCTCATCACTATCGTCTAGTCGAACAGACGGCTACGACTTCAGCCAGACCGCTATGCCAAGCACTGGTGGATCGGCCGATTCACTGCGGAAGCGGACTTCAAAGCGTTCTGGAGTCCGCTTACGTCTCAGCCGCTTCTTGAGCGTTGACGCGCCCGACATCCCACCGCATGAATGCAGGCCAAAGAGGCACTCGGCGAGAACCAACATTCAGCGAGCGAGTGGGCTCGCACTACCTCTTCGGTAATGACGAACACTACCGACACTCGGTTGTAGTGCCAATCAATGAGGTGCTTTTGTCGAGTATCCCTGAAATACAGCCTTTGCAGAAAGCTAGTTCCCCTAGGTGTGGGGATACGCTGGTTGACGAGTTTAGGAGCTTAAATTTCATAACCGTAACTTCAATTTACATAATTCGATTCCAACATTCCAACCGTATTTTTATCACTGAATATGACTTATTCTAATTGCCCTTCTACGCTAGCTGCTTCTTATGCGGACAAGAAATGTGCGTACGATAAGAGCTGGATTTGGTAAACTAGCGATCACAAACACGGCACCCTGGCTTTCCAGTTTGAAGTGGGTCGTTCTCACGCTTTCTTTGTCTTGTTCTTGGCATTGTTTGGATTCTTGGCGCGTAGCCAGCGGTGCTTGCGCATCTTCACGCTCTCGTACATCTTGAGTGTGCAGTACTGGCAGTCGTAAGTTTTGGCGAGCACGCTAGTCCGGATCCCAGCGCATGTCGTTGAACGCGAGATAGCAATGAATGCGATAGTTGGTAGCGTCGTAGGCACAACCGCTGTGAATAAAAGCACCTCTGAAGATCATACAAATACGACAGGTATCTTGGCCAACCGAGGCTTGGAGTTGTCCCTTGACTCGAAGCAACCGCAGTACACCTTCAGCTACGTATCCTCTTGGACGCCAAAAACGATGCTGGCTGGTACACGCCCTTTGCGACCCTGGGTCTGGAGAACCTCCGTGCGCCTCCTGCGCTCCCCTTCAGGAAGGTAGTGCACGTAAGAGAACTCGCGAGGAACCCATGCCGAGTTGATGCATTGTGCGTTTTGGAGAAGCGCGCGCCGCAGCTCTAAAATACCACCAGATGACCAACGTTTGAATGGGCCCGACACTTGTTGTCGTCTTTACCGCCAACGTTCTCGAAGATGGACTCATAGGTGCGAGATGTCGCCTCATTGAATATGGTCGCAACCATCCTGTCGGAGAGGCCTAAGTCAATACCTGGTGGCCACGCCCGGGTAGGTTGTGTGGCAAAGTGGCTGAACTGTTTTAGCCTTCCAGTTGGTTTCGTATAGCGCGCAAGTCTGCACCAGAAATTCCCTTTCAGAAATATCAATCCAGACTTTATTCCTGAACGAGAAAGTCCTGTCCAGGAAGGCGTATTTCCCTTGTGGCAACCCCTGTGGGTATCGTTTGCCTTCGTAACCGGAACTGCACCGGGAACGCAGTTGCTTCTACATAAGTAGGTCTTGAGAGCGCGATGCTGGACATTGCCTCCTTGGACGTAGCCTCCACAGCTTCTGGTAACCAACCAAATATAAGCAGAGTTCCTTATACACATATATAGCCGTTACTTATTTATTGAAAGCCTTAGATGGTGGGTTTATATGCCAGTCAACTGAGCCACTCCAGGATACTGGTCAATCTTGAAAGGCTGTTCCACGCGCACCCCTCTCGATCAGAGAGACAATATAGAACAATAAGGTACAATAACAAGTCCTGTCGTGTCTGCTGGTTCGGCAACCAGTTGCTGCACGAGTCACTCGCGTTCTGGGCGCGGTAGTCGTCCTTTGGAGCCTCGCTGGACCACTGCCAGTCCCGACCCTAGCTAGAGGTCGGTGTTCGGGGACACTAGCTTTAAATACACATAGGCTAACACTAATATAAATGACTCGCGAACACTACAACACGTTGCGCGTACAGTTGAGGGGTGCGGCTACCAGAGCTGCTGCTAGAAGTTTGTTCCGACTGATGCCTGCTGACGCTGGTCAGCGGGGGTTACGCTTCCCTTTAGGCGGCTATCGGTCAGTCGTTTGGGCTGCAAAATACCATTGGCTTCAACGAGGCTTTCTGTTACCCGCCTGTCGCTGGTAGTTGCATCTCCTTGTCCGGTAGGATGACTCGCTATTGCGGAAGTGTTGGCTCAACTTGTACTAACCGCTGGTATTACTCGCTTATGTATCGGTACCGGCCGATACGTTCGCTAGGTTAGCTGTTGGCGTTCTGTGTCTCAGTCTCTGCTCTTCGCTGCTAAGCTTAGACTGCCTGCTCTTTTTTCACTACTCCAACATATGCACTTGTTCGTTGGCCTTCCACGTCATCAATGACTAATCGCGGCTCTTCCGGCAAGATCGCGTGTAATCAGCTCCAGGCACTTGCACCGGATACACCACCCGTTGCTGGTGCGAGCCGACGACGCCTGCATATTCGATGTGTGTCCCCTTTGTCCATCCTCGGTTGCTGCTCTACTTTTGGGTTATTGGTTGTTGCTCGTGGACATGCCCCAATTATTTCGTTCCGTTACTGTCCTAAACACGCAATAATACTTCTTAGCAGAGTTCCTGGTTGATACTATCTTACTAACATGAAAATATGGAATGCAAACGCCCCAACCATTTAAGAGTATACGTAGCAAATAGTCAATAAATGATAGTCCGATCATCCTTGGTGTATTGCCATTGCGATTCACCAAATTATGCGGCACATGAAATAGCAGGATCCTACCTTATGCGTTGCCTGAACGTAGTCCCCGAACTAATTAAAGCTGGGATTTGATGAGAGTTCCACATTAACACCCGGTGTGTCTAGCCCCGCAGTCTATCACAACTACTCCGGTACGTAACCTTCGGCGGCCCGCCTTGGGGTTTGACAGTAAATTGAACTCTGTTTGTTGTTATCGTCTTTAGGCCGGCTACATGCACTTCTCCTAATTTGACTTGAACGTCTTCTTCGATTTTCTGCGATCTTTTGGAGTGCGTCTGACTCAGGTAGTGGTGTGAACGTTCACTTTGTAACCCCTGTTTGCTCAACATCCGGGTGTTCAGTGCCACGGTCGCCGAATCCCTCCAAACCTCTCGACCCCCCTTTACTCCCCCAAAAGCTGCAGCCTAATATCACGACACTTTCGATGTTTTGGAAGCTAAGGAGTTACCAAGCGACCCCCATTCGCCAGTTCGCGGCAATCCTCGTCGTCGCGAGCCCCCCAAGACGAACACAACGATTGCTTTCATACGGCGAAGCGCCGGTGCCTTCTCTACTGGTTCCAGCGTCAAATCCGCGGCATCAAATTGGATCTGCCATGCAAATGGACACCACGATGGGCCATGACGCCATCATGGACATTGACTCGCCTACTTGCGCAAGCTCGTGGATTCGACGCCAAGACGCTGCATCGAAGTCATCTCCAAGCAGGGCACCACAACGCACTACTAATAGTGAAGGACACCATCTTTTCATGACGTTTGACTTAATTTGTGTATGTGTCTGGATGGCCGTATATTGTGTTCGGGTCCACAAATGTTTTTTTTTTTTTTGTATGGGAGCCTCCCTCGCAGCCCGAACTTCGCAAACTTCTAATCGTAAATATGCTTCACTAGAGTGCATACAGCACATATCTAAACAGCAAGCCTCAACTCCCAGTAGAAAAAAGTTATAGCAAAACATGTCGGTGGCCGTAATATTCTGTCCGGGAGTGTATGTAGCTCCAATAACGCTGCACTGAGATCACTTATCGCCAATGCGTGGCACAAACACTCTGACAACCTTCGCAGGGTCATCTGTAAGGATTCCGACCAACGTTACGGGAAATGAACTGAGCTATCTCAAAGCTGTGCTCCATTGCTGGTATCGTGCAGCCATCGACACATCGTTCAGCTGGGACAAAGTGGAGTCTAAGTCCAACAGCGTGGCACGAATTCACTCAAAACCAGCATTTGGAAGAAAAACAAGAATACTTTCAAAGGTGAGAGTGCTTTCAAACGTCGTGATTTCTCTAAAGCTCGTTGTGACGTGCGGTGAACGTGGCCACACCACATGTTATCACGACAAGTACCATCTTTTTCAGCGAGGATTCTTGGCTAAAGCAGCTCGTGCGTCTTCTAAATCTCCCAGTGAGACAGCGGAAGCAACAACTGGAGAGGACGACGAGTCGAAAAACTACGGATTTGCGTCGTATGCCTGAGTCATTGAGAGCACGGACCGACACTTTCGATCCAGGTGTACTCATTGACGCCTCAATTTTCGACTTTGGATCTACGTACCATGTGATCGGATCACGAAGTCGCCTTCATGGCCTTCAAGAATGTAAGACGCACGCTGTCGAGATTGCCGACGGGGATCTCCCAAAAGGGAAAACAATGTGGCGAATAAACGCAATGGAGCTGTACTTGACAACGTTGTTTACGCACCCGGCCTGAAACATACTTTGATTTCGGTGAAGCAACTTATTGACCATGAAAGGAAAGTGATATTCACCGACAAGGAGTGCTTGATGTACTAACAAGTGATCCTGCGAGGTTCCGTGCGTTGGGGTATATGCTTTGGCCATTCCTGCGGTTGTTGCTGCCTCGGCACTACGACCAAACTCGATCGAAGATTGGTATCAGAGATTGGGCTATTTGTATTTTCATGCCATTGCTGAGCTAGCAAATTCCGACAGCTGTCAAAGGACTTCGGATTGTCGGCCCCGTCACGCCTTCTAAGAAATGCGAAGTCTGCGTCATGAGCAAAATCACCCGATCTCCTGCTCCACGCCATGCATTTTCAGCCCCAAATGAATTCTGTCACGGTGATCTCGCCGGGTCGTACCAAAGAATCTACCATGGTAATCGCTTCTACTACGCATTGAAGTGGAAAGGGTATACGACTGTTTACTCCATTAAGAAGAAAAGTGAGGCAGCTCGCTGTTTTCAGGACTATATGAACTTTGTAAACCATCATTTTGAGAAGCTTAATGGCATTAAGGTCTACCGATCTGACAGTGGTGGCGATTTTGTGGCTGGTGACTTCCGCAAAGGCTGTAGTGACGGAGGCATCACTGTGGAGATGTCGGAATCTGAAGTTCATCATCAACACAGTTATTGAACGCACTCGCCGTACAATTGCTCATTCAACTCGCGCACTGTTACTGCAAGCAATGCCTCCTCACAACCTGTTGGAGTACGCTGTGAGAAACGCATTATACTCCCGGAACCGAGTACTCTCGCGCATGGATAAGGAGATACTCGCTTCGAGAGATTTTGGGGTCGAAAGACTGCCGTGAAGCTAATAAATACATTTGGGCAGCGATATGTGGTCCTCATACCACCAGACAAGAGATCAACGCACCATCAGTTTCGTCCGAAAGGCAGAACGGGCGTCTTCATCGGCAGTGACGCACAACGGAAGGAAGGGCTACTTCGTCTATGTAACTGGGCGCGGCTACCAGTAATTTACAGCCGAAGTTCTGTGTTTTGGAGCCCCAAGCGTTCAAGCAGTACCGGCGATTATTTCGCCGTCAGATGACCCGCTCCGAATTGTCGGGGTTTTGAGCCGCAATAACTGCTTCAACAAGAGGCACCAGTTGGTAGGCGTACGTATTAATGGAGTGCCTTTTCATGCCGTTCTTATCGCGTGTGGGAGCGTTGTCAACTTAAAAAAGGGCACAACTCACCACTTTATTCAAAGGAAAATCACTAGCTTCCGCTTGCTGACGTAGGTTGTCACCATAAATCCAAGTGACTTTTTCTTGGTTTTACTGCGCTGCCGTGTACTTTTCTTTGTAGTTGCTGTCAATGTACGATGTCAGGTGCTGATGTACCCCGTGCTCCGCGTGTTATTTTTTGTCGTCGTGCACTTGTTGTAGTTATAGGCACAATCACCGCCACTGGGGATGATGCAGAAGTAATATTGAATCACGTCTGGAACTCGGACGCGCGCCATTGCTGCACACAGGGAAAGCGCGAACGACATAGCGTTGGCGGGCTGTGCTTGCAGCGATGGCAGGCTGCCAGACTGTCTTCGACGGTTGGCAGGGCTGGCAGCTGAAGCCGATGGTAGTGTTGGTATTGGGGTTTAGCAACCAGCTGGTGTGGAAATTAAATTTTCTAGGTTCCAGATGGAACGGCTGCTTATTCTAGAAAAAGTGACACGTGCGTGTTAAGCCTAGAACGGGCAGTGTCAGCATGTTGCTATGCACATTGTACTTAGCGGGTAGTTTTGCACTACTGCAGAAATTTAGCGTTTGTCAAAACGTGGAAAACGCTTATATATAACCAATAAATATTCATATAAAAACTATTTGTCCATGCTGACATAACGGCATGTTGATATAGCACTTTCTATCTAGGGACAGGACACCGTCTGTGCATATGTAGCGGCAATCCAAAGAAACCAGAGCCAGATGGTGAGTCAAGTACCATAACATGTCCGAAAGAACAAGCAATCATAAATTTTTTCAGAAACTGCACACCTTCAAAAAGCGGCGGAAGCGTTTTCAAAGGGATTAGATATATTATGATGGATTCTATGCCGTAATTTTTATTATTATGATCCGATATGAGAGATATGTAAAGATGAGGTGCTCGTGTAGGCGCGAGCAGCAACGCGCCTCGTCAATAGTGTTTTTTTTTAAAGGCCAGTCGACAGGATATATAGTGTGGAGTGCGGGCTTCACGGCGCGTTTTACACGACTGTCGTGAAATACTACCGTTGTCGACGTTTTAGTAGATCAACGCATTGTTGCGCTGCTGAATACACGCTCCTGTAACAACAATATACCTACCCCTGTGCATTTTTTGAAACCAGCCAGTGGACAGCCTCGTAAATATAAATTTTATCTCGGTTTTACTTTGAAGAATCGTTTTTCCGAGTCATTACTGTATAATCATGTTAACCGATCAACATATTCCATTTGTTTCATGTTGACATATATAGCATCTGTCTTTGGTGAACTATCGTGTATGCTCCGAAAGGAAAAGCGAGAGCACCGTCAGATCGGCAACGCAGCTTGAGACAGAGTGAAATGGACGAAGAGCTTTGGACCATTCTTAGTGATTCGTTTGAGGTATTAGTGGTGAAGTACTTCTGGATTTAACGGCCGACGAAGAGGACGACCATCCAGACGTTGCAACAGATCAAGGTGCTTTCAAGAAGAATGCAAGGTGCGACGTTCAGCTAGCAACTGTATTGCAAGGGTGTATGGAGACCATAGCGGCATCTCTAGGCTCCCGTTAAGCTGCTGATGAAAACCTGCGCTCACTGACGAAGCATTTGCAGACGCAGCAAGAAGAGAACCGCCGCTTCCAGGCGACGCAGCGGAAGTGCTGAAGGAGCCGGTGACTCAGCGACAGGGACAGTTTGCGCTTCCCTGCTATCAAACAGCTCTACCCAAACACTAATATATCTGTAATATCGTCGCGCTAAGTGATTCTTTGCTGGTGAGAGATCGGCTGCTCGGTTTCGTGAGGGTTGTCAGCAATATCCGTTTACCATATGGTAGAAGTGGATCGACGCCTCGACTAACATCTTATTTTACACAAGAGTGAGAAAACTTCGGGAGGACAACACATCCGATAATACATTTACCCACAGTTGCCGAAGCCTTTTGTTCCACCTTGCCTAGAAGAACTCGAAAGCGATTTGTGAGTCGTCCAAAAGCGCACTCAACCGCCAGACGAGTCCGGGAATGCGCTAGGTTATACACGCACTTGCGACGACCCCCAACGTCTCATCGTCAGAAAACGGTGTTGGCATGGGGCTCCAGATCTTGTAGCCTGCATCGGAAACCAAGTGCTCCTGGCGGGATAACTTCCGATACCTAAGAAGCATCACGTTAGAGTACATGCATCATATCGCTTTCGCAATGCCGATCCATTCCGCAAGGACTGGCCGTTGTTCGACCCAGAGGGGATGGAAATCAAGCGGAATAGTCCACAGTGATATACGATAGCTTGCGCGTTTACAGCAGGAAATTTCTTACGACAGTACCATCCCTTGATATTGTGAGAGCGTGCGATTCAAACGAGCGTTCCATCGATGGCGCCCACCGCCCCCGGGAACCCAGCGGTAACACAAAATCCTTCTTCAAGTGCAGCCTCCTCGTCCGCCAGCGGCATGATGACAAATCTTTTGGTCATAGCATCGAACGCACGAAGGGTCTCGTTGAAATACACAACACCACGAGACCTCGAAATGCCCAGCGCCAACGTCGACTGGTCCATGGTACAACCTTGAGCCATGTACATTATGGTTAGCGCAATGCGCTTGATGAGCTGGTGGTTGCAGTTAGAACCGGGCTCATGACTTGCATCAGCTCGTAGATGCGCAAGAACGCCGTTCTGTCGCGGCGTAGCTCCTGTGGCTGGTATACGGAGATCATCGCCGAATGCAATCGCAGTAAATATCATGGGTGGTCCAGGGGGAATGACTAAGGAGGGTCATTTGCCGGCAAAGCTATTTTCATAGAAAGAGTGCAATCGACAATTGTACGGCTTTTTCTGACCATAAGCATGTAAGTCGCAGGTCCATACAAACGTCAGTACGATATTTCGGCGTTCCCGTTGCTGAGTGCGGTTCCAGCTACAAAGGTTCATACAAAACGATATATATGTGGAAACGTTCCCGTCCCAACGTACCGGTCCCGCTTCACTTTCGAAATGGCGTCCAACCCGACAGACAAGTGACACGATGCGGCTGCTTTCAAGTATCGTGATTGGCTGGACGGAGGAGTCAGTTTTGGATATGCTATGGAATTAATATGAGGAAAGAAGTGAGACGACGCATATGCTCAGTTACGGGTCGGCTCAGTAACCATGAATATGGAACACTCTGAACGAGGATGGTGCAAGTATGAACGGGTACTGAGGGGTTAGGACGACAGGGAGCCCGCTAGTGCGTACGAGTAACTCAGAATCAGAAACAGGTATTATACTGGTTTACCTACAGGTACTATCCAGCTTTGTAAGATGCGTTAGGACGGGCTCGAAATTTTGGTAATTTATTTTTAAATTTCCAAAACAGGTGTTTGCCAGGTTGTCGTTTCCTGAAACAGTGACATGCAACGAAGGGCAAAAGTAGTGCGCTTGCTTCATTGCGTGGGGATTCATGGGAACTTTTTTAAACCTCGCCGTTTAGAAGAAGGTAAAGCTGTAACAATGTTTCCGTACGTGAACTTGCGGAAGGATTATTACCACACCTGGAAGTGCAAAAGTAGCGGAGTCTGCAAGCTCCTACGCCTGGCTGCTTCTATAAATGAAAATATTTTACTTCACCACTGGTGCACTGCATGTAATTATTCAAACTTATTTGTCTTTCGCTCCTCAACTCGTTATTATGTCTATTCCTCCAACGCATCAGACCAACCCCACTTCCTAGCGTCTCTCTGGATTAGATCGAACATTCACATCTTCATCTTCTCGGACATTAAAGGATGAGCCCTCTTTAGGGCGTTCAACGGGTTATCACACTGCTGCGTCCTTTTCCACCTTCGCACCAGTCAGGTCTGCAGCCTCACTTTCTCCGTCGGAGTCAACGTGTCCACCAGCATGGTGCCGTACCCACCAATGACACATTCGGTGGCGTGGGACTACTCCGACCACGGACGGGTCTCCAGGACGCGCACTATGCGTACTGCTTCTTCGACACGAGCTTCATCCTACCTTAGAACCTCTTCAGCCATCCGCTGCTTATCTTAGACGTGTTTTCCATGCACTATGTCACTCCTCCCCAATACCGTCGAGTGGATGACCCCCTAGCCCTAGAAAAGTATTTTACTTCTACCTGGGCAATATCTGGATTTCATACCTGTAAAAACCTGTTGGAAAACCTGAGCTCTAATGTTGCCCATAATTTACATAATCAACGCATAGTAATTATTGAGAGCTGCTGATTGGTTAATAATTGCATATGAGAATACAGAGCCAACCACTAGCACGCCTTACAATTTCAAGTCGATAAGCGGCCTTAAACTGAGAGTTTTTGAGGCGCCATTGCCAGACTACGAAAGCAGGCCCCATAGCAAAACTCAGAGCAACAAACGAGATGCAGGCCTTTACATAACCGATCGAATATTGAAAATCGTATCATATTATGAGCAGACATTCCCATTATTCGATATATGACTATTGATATCAGAGACAACAAATACTACTTGTTTGTACGACCGTAGAAGAGAAACGAATAACGAAAGGTTTCGTGTTGTTGCAGTAAACTGCAACCTTATTCTTCGAAGAGCCTACAAACAGCTTTCGACAGTCGCCACATCCCATCGCGCACTGTTAATCTCCAGGATGAGGATCATTTAGAGCATCATGGGCGAGAGGCGATGGCGCTCGTGCCGCAGAACAGTACGAGACACGCTGAACAGCCTTTTCACGATGTTAGAATAGCCTCCAGCAGTATGTACGAGGCCGTTTCCGCAGCAACCTTGCGGCGCTTGAGCGCCCGCTTCGCTAAGCCTTCTGTGCTCGCCGACGCTGACTCCAGCACATCTTCCCGAACTCACAGGAAAGGATCCAGCGCAGCATCTTCCGTACTCGTCAGCAAAGCTGCCAGTCCATCGAGGACCTTGACAACCGCTTGCTCGAAGTCGGCGGAGTGGACGATGTCTGCATCCGGTGCTACATACATAAACCAACACCATAGTTAGCATCATATAACATATTTACATTAATTACCGAGATAACTGACAAAAGTCAACCTATTGTCCAGCAGCGCGCCAAAGAGGACGCGCGCATCTAACAACGTTAGGTCCCTGGATAGCAATCGCTTGGACGCTGACTCAACATCGCGCAAACGCGCGAACAGCGCTTCCAGCTTGCGGTGTGCCGTGCGCGAGGGGATCAAGTTGGCCGGTTCCTCGTCGTCAGCAGAAATAAACTCGCGGACTTGAAATATCGTTTCAGCATCGAAAAGGTGGACGACCACCGCGTGTCCTGTCGAAGCACGGCACCTAATGGGGTGTTCGCACTATTTTAGATAAGCAAAAATAAGCAAATTAGTACAAATAGAAATGCACTCAAAATAACGTACCGCAACTTAGTCGCTTGCTTGAGCGTCCTCAGCTTCTGCGCCAGGCGCTGTACCTCTTCAAGCTAGTCCTTATGCGGCGCTAGGTACTCGCGCACGGCCAAGTTCAGCCGGTGACTGGCACAGCCGACAGGCGGGACCCCAGCAAATTGGCGAGTCGCTTGTTGACAGCACAATTATCACCAACCAAAACCAAACATCCAGATATAGACTTACCAAAAACGGTAGAAACCGTTTGATAGCTGTCAGATGGCCCTCAGCATTACGATGGTCGTCGGGCTCGTCTATCACTGGCGCTAGTGACAGAAATGGGTTCTGTGTCCCCAATTCCGTCACATAGCAGCCAAAAACAGCCAGATAGTGTTCCGTCCCGTGCGTCCACCCGTTCAAGATGAGGCCGTAATCTCGGGCATCTCGTCGGGAATAGAAGTCTCCATCGCCTTCGTCACTGCCTCCATGAGAGGAGTAAGGGTGTTCACAGAGATGGGATTGAGGCTCGTGTAGCTGAGCAGCGGACACATAAGTTAGTAACAGCCCATCACTCAAATGAAGAACGAAATAGTTACCGGTGGGTTTCCTTTGATTCACAAAATGGTAGGGGTAGGTTGCCGGTGACAGCTCATTGAATCCAGGTGTACCGAATCGAAGTCTTTTGGTTCACCACGACAACAGCGTCCCAGTCGCGACGACGGTGGCGTCACGCATGTCGGTCGCAAAGGTCGGGTGCGCTACCCGGACGTGGGACACCAGATTGGTGTATCCCGTCTTGGGTGTGTGCTCCCTGCACTTGTCACACATCTTGCATCGGTAGTACCCGGTGCTGTGTCCCTCCTCGTCCAGGCAAAGCTTAAGAAAAAGCCGGCAATCTGTCTGGGCTTCAAGGTGGGCTGCATAGGTGCAGCTGAAAGGAGGTTGTCGGTCATTGCGGAGAGAAGATGAAGGGAGGGGGGCTTGCGAAACTTGATGCTTGTTTGAAAGTGAAGTATTGCGAGTTCTACACCAAACTGGTCGGGTCGATTGGTTGAATCGCCCCACCAATCGCCCGAGTAATTGGACGCACTTGGGTTTTGTATTGGTACACATAGACAGGTCGTACACGTACTTAATGTATTAGATAGGGGACTCGGGTCGTTTCGCTAAATAACTTAAATTTGTATTGGGTCTATTTCGGGAACCGCCCCGATTAAGCAGATTTAGCCGGAAAGCACCACATGGGGCCCATGCTGAGGTACCAACGGAAGATAAATGGCCACAGCAGACCGCTGAGATGGCTGGTGCAGAAATTAAGTACTTCTCTGGTCCACAGTAATATCGCCCATTAGGTTTTTTGGTGGGCCACACCATTTTGATGAGAGCATATGATTGGCTAAAACGTTGTGAATTTGACACCACCTCTTCGCGCCTAAACTGAAGCGCTCGCGTGGATAACTTTTGGCGCGCTTTCAGCACCACCATCCACTGCAAACCAAGTTATTTATACTGTTGAGCTGATATTACTTTTTACCGTACGTGCCACAAGCCATACCAGCCCTTCCGACATGCCACGCCGCCCCAATAAGTTCGACCTTACGCCGCACGTCAAGGTGGCCGTCGCACTGTACCTCGCCCATCGGTCAGTCGGCGGCGAACTTCCAAGAGGCAGCATTGCTGTCGCAGCTAGATGCTTCGGACTGCACCGCCACTCCATTCGCAAGGTGTGGCGACAGCGTCAAGACTGTGATGTGCTTCTGGAAGGCCGCCAGGCGAGGCCGCCGCCCCTCGCCACCTCACCGATGAAGAGGTGATAGAGCGAGTCCGTGCTGCCCCTCTTTGCCAGCGACAGAGCTTGCGTTCGCTCTCCGCAGCAACCAACATCCCCAAGCCCACTCTGATGCGCTACTTGAAGCGCAGCGTCATCCGCAGGAAGGTGTCTCGTGTCCGACCAACCCTCTCCGCTACCCACGAGGTGCGACGCTTGACGTGGGCACTGGCGCATGTGGAGCAACATATTGGTATCTATTTTGGTTGATGTACTATACAATTTTTAATAATCTAACTGATTCCCAAACTATTTTATATTTGGCAATGTTATATTCGCAGGGCAAAAGATGTTTCGAGTCCACCACATGTATGATACCGTTCATCTAGACGAAAAATGGTTTAACCTGTACAAGACAAACTCCAAGTACTACCTAGCGAAGGATGAGGACTTGCCGTACCGTTCGTGCCCTAACAAAAGGTACATCGGAAAGGTAATGTTCTTGGCTGCTGTTGCTAGACCTCGGTATGATTTCCGAAGGAAATGTCATTTCGACGGGAAAATAGGCATTTGGCCCATTGTAGAGAAGGCTATGGCGCAACGAGCATCCAAGAACCGTTCCAAAGGCTCCCCAATCACCAAAAACATTTCCATGACACGGGAAGTTTATACCAAGATGCTGCGAGAACAGGTATTTCCTGCTATTCGGGAGAAATGGCCCGGTAAGCTCACATTGATGTTGATTATGTTGCTATATGATCTTATGTTGATACTATGTTGCTGTATGTTGCAGGTAGAAAATCAATCACGATCAAGGTGCAGCAGGACAACGCGGGCCCTCACGTGAAGGACGGCAACGCTGACATCATGGAAACAGGTCAGGAAGGAGGCTGGGATATTCAAATGGTGAGCCAGCCTCCACGATCGCCCGATTTGAATGTTTTGGACCTCGGGTTCTTTCATTCTTTGCAGTCGTTGCAGTTCAAGACGCCCACGTTCGACACGGACGGCCTGATTGCAGCCGTGGAGTCTTCGTTCACTAGTGTGAGCTCGTACACTAGACAAGTGTTTCTTAACACTGCAAAAGTACTAGGTGTAGTTATAGCGTGCAAGGGGGCAATAACGACAGCCTTCCGCGTGTACGCAAGTTCCACATGTCAAAGGGCATCTCGCCGACATCGCTACCCGTAGAAAGCAGTATAGTTGCAGATGGCTACAGGCATTTAAGCCAATCGCTGCTTCCTGTCTAATTTACTGCAGGGGTAACAATAAATCGTCTCTTAATTCTGTACTGTGCCGTGATTCGTCGACCTTGCCCTTCCCTTCTTTCTTATCGGCTGCGGTATCGCCAATGCGGAGAGTAAAACCTCAATTCGATTGGATCAATTTCCAAGCCCCCAGAGCACTTTTCGTGCCACGCCTTGGTGCGGCGACGTTCCTAATCCAGTTCGCGAGCTCCTGTAAAAGTGCGACGAATTATCGCTAATTTTTGGTAGAGTTACGACATTTAACCTCGCTGGCTCTCGCAGCTTCCAGGAAAAAGCTCTGTTTATCATGCGAAAGGAGACCTCGTTCGGAACGGTTGGACCCCTGGGGGCACGCAGCAGGTCATAAGCTTTCTGATGCAGTGCTTGGTGTTTCCAACGGCAGCATAGTTTTGCTACAACATTCTGAATTGTGAATGGGCGATATTACGGTGGACCAGAGAAGTACCGATTTCTGAAGGTGGTCAACATAAATTGCGGTTGTTTTTTACTTTTCCGAAAATAAAGAATTGGTATATCGGGGGTATTTATTTTTGGGCATCCCTGGCTATGAGGGTATTTCCCCGGAGGTGGGCCTCCCTAAAGTGAACCTTTCCCCGTGGTGGTCCCTGCCCAAAGCTATATAATACGTGTAGGTGGCGCACTCTACCGATTGAGGGGCGGCGTTGCTCAGCCGGGGACAATGTTGATCATGAGACGCTCAGCGGCGTCCACGATGTGAGGCGAGTAGTGGGAGCCACAGCCGTCAAGGATCCGCGGCAACGGTCGCTGGACAGTCGTAGGAACGCTACCAGCAAAGAAGCTCAGCCACTCCTCACACAGAGCCGCGTTAATGAAGCCGGCCGCACCTTGCACCTCGCAGCCCTCGAGCAAACTGAACGACACTGTCTTTCCAGGCAAGACGAACACGGGAGGAACAACGAGGCCTGCAACACTTCCACATGCCACTATAGAGAGGTGAAAGTTTTCAGTATGCACCGTCGTTCACACATTACTCGAACCTCAAACAGCGATGACTCTCTTGCTCTTCAACTGCTTGAGGAACGCCGTCGCATCCATGTTTAATACTCGTGAGCTATCCAGCTTGAGTTCAATCACTAGTTTTGCCAAAGTGTTGAACAGCGTCGAAAGGTCCGAGGAAACAACAAAGTTCCGCTTCAGTGACCGCGCTTGAGCAGATCTTCCCGTGAGCTCAGGAAATCGCTCCATAAAGCGGCGATACCAGCCACCACCAATGCTCCGACCGCATCCGAGCAGCGCTACCTCCTGGGCCTTGTGAATGATGATCGACCGACCGACTGAGTGACCCACCTGCTGTCGCCCAACCCCCGACTCGAAGATGTGGCGCTCTGCCAGCTCGGGGAAGAACGGCTTCGGGCCCGGGCGTGTAGCACTTTGCAGGCCAGTCTCCGCAGCTGTCGCCAACCACTTTCGGATGGTTCGTTCGTGAACCCCGGTGGCTTTGGTGACATGAGCAATCACAGCTCCTGCTTGGACCAGAGCGATGGTGTCTTGCTTCTTCTCGACCGTGTACGTCTTCATCTTGCAAATTTCGAAATGATCAGTTGCTCAAAACCTCTGAAGCAGTACGCACCACCAGTGCATTTTCCCGCCAATGTTTTTCCGGCAACCAGCTTGAAATTTGTTTGTTAAGGTTTCGTACTGAACTTTATTTTATCGAATGAACGACAAGAATAATAAATACAGTGCGTTCAGTGGACAACAAGGCGCCGGCCTCGAATTGACCACAGGGCCTCTAATTGGCCATTTACATTACCTCAAACATGCAGTCACTTGCAGCTTGGTCCACCGCCTCCAGCTGATTCACTTGCTGCGATCCCTTGGCAGCGGCTCGCTGTGCCTGTGGGAGTTGTGCTGCGCCTCGTCCTGTCTTCAGCTTTAGTCTCACAGCAGTACCCATTTTTTCGAGCGTCTTCTTCGATCTGTCTGTTTGGTGGGCCAATTTGTCGTGCAAGTTCATCGCCTCCCGGACACGTTTCTCCTGCGGAGCTGACGCCTTATTCGCACTCTTTTGAGGTCTTGCTGCCGCTGTTGTGTCTGCATTCCGCTTCAGCACGACTGCGGTACGCTCCACTTTCTCGAGCGTTTTTTTTCTCGATTTGACTGTTTGGTGGGCCACATTGTCATGCAGGTTCATCGTCTCCCGGGCACGGCGGAGCGCTGTACATTAGCTCGTAGTCCTTTAGGCACAGCACCCTCACACGACCACGTCCTTGAAGGCAAAGCCCGTCTCATCGCAGTTCCAGATGCGATGGGGTTTGTCCGTCAGGTCTAGTTCCTCCAGCGCGCGGTTGAGGTTGCCGAAGTAATGCATGACGACATTGGGCGCTGAAACGGAAGCATGGTCAATATCCAAAAGCTGAGCAGTGCGTGTTGACAAGTCCTGGTGCTTTCCAATCCAGCGCTGGATAAATTTGTTGTTAAGGAAGTCATCTGTTAGTGGCCGCGTCCCTGTCTCCTCCGCATCCATTTGAAGCATGAAGCGCAGCACCTTAAACCCGGTACACATTCCATGCTGCGCGCGGTAGCGAACCATCTCGATGATGCCTCGGTCAGCTCCTTCAGTGATGTAGACCAACTGTGGTCCAGTGCGAGCGTCGATCTCCATCAGCTGTTTAATACGCTGACGGAGAGCCGCACGGGTGACTCCGAAAGACTTGGCAGCCTTGCGCTCACTCATACCAGCAGCGGCAGCGGCCATAGCAGCCTCCCATGTTTCCACCAGAAACTTGGTCACTGGAGGGGAGGGGGGCTTCTGAGATCGTTTGTGACTGCAAAATGAGCCTTCTGAGGGCGTGCGGGGGCTTGTTCGAAGCTGGCTCTTTCGTCCGTCTGTTTAAGCAAGTTCCAGCCTCTACAGTCGATTATTTGTTATGTTTCGCGGCTTGCAAAAGGGTGGTTCTTTTTGCCTGTTGACTTATTTTTGTATGTGGGGCAAGTGGCCGAAAACTTGTCCTGGTTGAAAATATGTCTAGCACGGATAGCCCCAGAAAACTATTTTACTTCTACCTGGACAATATTATACCTGGATTTCATACCTGTAAAAAAGCTCTCTAAGGTTGCCCACAATTGGATATTTATCAGAACCTGGAACAAAACGGTAAGCATTTATCAGAACCTGGAACAAATTTTGTAATTGGATATTAATCGAGTGTGAGGATCACGATGAATCGCAGGAGGTGCTGAGTACGGGCGACGCTGAGAAGAAGCGCGATCTGGGCGTGAAAGCGCACAACCAGCGCAACAGGAAGGAGAATCAGAGCAAGCGCGTGGAGCGCACGGCCGAGTGGGTGGACAACTCGCTTATCGTCGGCCTGGACTGCGAAATGGTGGGCGTTGGCCTCTCGGGCAAGACGAGCGTGCTGGCTCGATGCAGTATCGTGGACTACGACGGCAACGTGCTGTACGACAAAGCACGTGCGGCCCGTGGAGAAGGTGACGGACGTTCGACGCACGTGAGTGGCATCAAGGCCAAGTAGCTACGACACGCCATCCCCTTTCCTCAGTGCTTGAGGGCGGCGGGAAAACTCATGCAGGACAAGATCGTGGTGGGTCATGCCTTGAAAAATGAATTCCAAGCGCTGTTCCGACCGTGCCGTTCGGAGGAATCCACGTTATTCTTGTTGGTGACTTCCTTCAACTACCGCCGGTTGGCGGAGAGCCGTTGTATAAATGCCCCGCGGGAAGGCAACTGCAAAATGCAAACGAGATAGCTGGCTACCAACTCTGGCTTACATTTGACTGCGTCGTTATGCTCGAGGAATCCGTGCGCTTTCAGGCAGATCCCGAATGGGGTCGTGGTTGTAAATACGCACGCAAGGGCATCTGGTTACCAGAATTCGTTAATCTAATAAACTCGCGTGTCACGGATGCAACTCATGTATTGGATGATTTCATGGTGGAGGAATTACCTACATTTATTACGCCAGATAACTCCACGCGCCTCTCCATCAACAACCTATTTGTCTCAACTGCGATGAACATGATGCCAGATGGAGAGTATCCAGTCCGTGTTGTGGCCAATTTCAAAGGGCACCTTGGTAAACTGGGGAAAACGGAGGTGAACATGGTTATGAGCCTTCCAGATACGAAATTCGGCAGAATGGCGCCGTACCTCGATTTGATAGTTGGAATGCCAATACAGATTACGCAGAATATTCGAGCAACCAAAATGGTAGCAAACGGAACGTTGGGCTCGCTTGAAGAAATTCTCTACCAGCCAGACACTACATTTTGCCTTGTGCTTGATAGCGTTGGAGGCTTTATGGTGAAAATACCAAGTTTGCCGCCGGTAGCACTGATTGTCAGAATTCGACGTGGCGTCTCTGCTGTGTCGATGCAAGGATGCACCGACTCCGATCTATTTCCTCTGTTCTCGGACGCGCGGCCTTACAATCAATCTGATATCAAGCTCGCACTCAGTAAAAACGAATTGAGCAGTTTCCAATTGTCTGTGCCGTATCTTCTACAGTGTATAAAGTTCAAGGCGAGACACTTAATAATATGGTTGTCACCGAGTGGCGGTCAGAGAATTGCCTCACCAACAAACGGGAGCAACCATATTTACTCGTGACACGCGTAACGTCGAGGTATGCATTCAGAGCGCTGCGTCCACTGACCGATGACATTATTCGGTGGGCGCGGCCGTCGCAGGAGGCACTAAAGGAAAACGAGCGGCTTCAACGGCTGAGTGATCAGGTGTTGCAAAGTGGTATCAGTCCGAGCGTCAAAATGTGAAAATGCTCCACTTCACCAGAAAACTTGGCGATTTGTTTTACAATAAATCTTCGTGCAAAGTTCTTGCCATCGTTGTTCAGCTCCTATCTGAACCAGAGGTCCGCCAATACAGTATACAATTGTATTGTGGTGTCAACATTTCAGTAATAGTAATTGCAATTTAGTGCCAACCAATAATAAGTACTTCCGCAATTTAACTAATCCAACTAACTAACGAGCGCCCAAGCGGGAGATTTGGAGATGGAGCGACTTCCTGAGGGCGGACGTCGAGCCCGATCGACCGACGATGAAGATGCCGCGTTCACCAACTTGAGGCCAGCAAACGCCAGGGACAGTGAAGCTGTCCGAGCCGCTGCCGTGAAGCTGAGGGATTCAGGGCGGGGTCTCGACGATGCCCTCCGCGTAGCCGATCAGACTGATGCTAATGTCGAAGTCGCTGTTCACGACAATCAGATGCAGATTGATCGTATCAGCGAAAGAACGATGCCGGTGGCGCTTCCTGCCGCTATGGTCAACTCACCTCCTGCAGATCTGGCGCGCCCACCACCTTCACGAACTGTGAACGCGCTTATGCCAAGGTGATGGGCGCGTGACTTTCACGTTACCCCATGGCCAGTGCAGCCACTGACGCTGGAAACAATTGAAACTCTCTCTTCGGGAAGTGAGTCGTCCGATTCGGCAGACACGGCGTCACATGCATCTACAGATGAAGCGGAAGAAACTGGTGATCACCCAGGGCCCACGGTGATACTTCGCGTACCATTGACAGCGAAACCAGCCGTTCGACATCCGAGTATGTGCCCTCGGAGGAAGGATCCGAAGACTCGTAAAAAAATGCAGCGTGCTACTGCAGGACCTCGTTGGCGGAAGTAGTTAAGAGTTCAAACAAGAGTTTCTCAGTGTGGCTTTCCAAGTTGAAAAGAGATCGCACTAACTTTACAGATAATTTGAGAAGAATGCTACTTGGTTTCTCTGCAAGATTGGACGTGAACATTGCGTGCGTTATCTAATTTATCGACCCATCCATCATCTATTAATACTTCAGTAGCTAAGTTACTAATAGTAATAATCAGTGAAAGTTACACAAATGTCAGATTCAATACACGTGCGAGTTGAATTAGTTGGGTGGCTAAGCTCAACGACAGAAAAATGAAAGTATCATCAATAACAAACAAATACAGTTGCAGCACCCTTGGACGTTAATGGTTTGGACAAAAGTCCAAATTGGCATTGATCACCCACGAGGTTGGCCAAAGAAGAACGAGTGGTAGCGATTGAAATGTCTGCGTAGCGACGTCTCGCTGGACGCCACAAACGGACACTTGTGGACGTAGCAAAACGGGTTTTCATCGGCAACGGTGACATCGTCGACAACAGCCACGAGGTGGGGATCCGAACCTTCCTCAGCTCTCGGGTAGGTCGGTGTGTTGAGATAGGCATGAATCAGTAGATTGTTGGTCTCGTAGCCAGAAGTGGAGTAGATGAAGTCTCCTCGAAGCAGGATCATATCGCCCTTGTTCAGACGGATGATTTGTAGGTTCGATCGAAGCGCGACGAGGTGATTCCAGTCATAGCCGTAGAGAATGGTGTTGTCCTGAGTAGCAATGAGAAGTTCACCAGGAACCAAGCTTAGCTCAGCAGCGTGAATGTCAGGTAGTGGAGGTGGGAAGTCACGACGGACAGGCGAATCAACCGCCCCGGCGATTGTACGCCACGCACTCCACTCCGTCGCAATCGTGTGGGGGAATAAGGTCATGATGTGGCGCTCGAACGTAATCTCCAACACGCGGCAAATTGAATCAGGTAGTGGAGCTTTCACGCGTAGAGGGTCTAAAGCCTCACCATTCCATATGCCGTTGGTGAAGGGCAACTCGTCGTTACGAGCGACGGAGCGCAGGTTGTTGATAAACTCTTCTGGCACAGCGTTGAAAAAGGTCAGGGACCCTTCTCGCGTGAGCCGCGCGCGCGTTCATGGCGACCATGGCGACCGATGCTTGCACCACGAAGAATATGTGAAAAGTGAAAATTAAAGCATATCCGCGGCATAAAGTTGGCCCAACCAAAACGCCCAGGTTCGTGGTGGTCATGGGCGGAGGCCGGCCGACAGCCATCAATACATTAGCGCTATCAATTGGATGCTCGACGGCTATTACATTGTTCGCGTTCCTGTTCGAGCCGTCCTAATAAATCACGTTGAAGACCATTTCGCAACTGCCTCCAACTTTGACTTCGTTCTAGATATGCGTCGTCAGCATATCTTAATGCTCCGCGAATGCGAATGAGTTGCCGACGTTGATACAGTCGATAATAAGCCGATAAGCTCATCGCCAGCGGTTTCGCATCGTAGCGCACTTCAACAGCAACTCACGACCGTTCCTATCATTCGGTAGCCCGGTAGCGTGCGCGACTGCGCAACGCAACCGCTTTTGTCGTAGCGCGGTAGCGCACGCTACCACAAAACTATCGTAAAACCAAACCGTCTGTAGCAGATCACTCTACCACGTTTCCAAACGCTACCACGCAACCGTGGATAAGAACGGCCCTCAATTTGTTGGCGTTCCTGTTCGAACCGTCCTAATAAATCACGGGAATGATGCCATCATCGAGAACGTGCTTTTGCAGGAGGCAGCGAAATAAACTTCTACTTTGCACTGGTATAGTGCTAAGCAACCAACAAAAGTGTTGTTGATTGCGAGTGAGTGGGTAGATGAAGTTACAGTGTTCATACGTCCATGCAACATCCATTCCGTACCTACGCGGTTCAGTCACTCCGCATCGCCTCTTCGGTAAGAGCCTCCTCCACAGATTGGTGAATGCCGTCAAGGTTCTCAAGAAATGACCTCGACACAATTTCTGTGAGAACCATGAGCTCCTCTTGCGTGCTTGACATGGCTTCTGGCAGCTCTGTCCGCACTTGCACTGCGTTCAACCACTGTGTCTTTATGACGCATACTCTGCGCTGCGCTCACCGTCCCTTCGACGTTGGTCTCGCTCGCCCACACGAACACGCACCGATCTTCCTTCACGTAGCGTTTGACCGCGAACCAGGCTTCTTTCACTACGCGAAGCATGTTATGTTGCACTGTGAACGCCATCTTGGCAGACAACGTGTCCTCCGATCCGTCAATTACCTGCAAAGTACAAAGTCACTAATCACTAAACCCCAAACTTTCAAGCACCAATTCCACCCAGCGAAGTGACCATCTCGAAGTTTGAGCTGCGGCGGAACCATACACTTCCAGTGTACTTCAAATGGCACAATTTTGGTCGACACAGATTCCATGAACATGCCGTTCCAGCCGTCCGGTTTCGCTTGCACATGTTGCCCGTCGGTCTTAAGTTGCGCGTGGCTGTTTTGGGTCAACACCATTTCCATTATTTTGTACTGCGCGTCCAATTTGGCCAAAATGCGCTCAAAATTGCGATCTCCTCCTCGTATGCAGAGACATGGAGGGTTTGGCGCTATGGCGATTGGCTAGAAATAAAAATTGTAGGTTGATCCAATCGTCCTAATAAATCACGTTGAAGACCATTTCGCAACTGCCTCCAACTTCTAGATATGCGTCGTCAGCATATCTAGAAGTTCAAAGCGCAGACGTTGAGGCAGATGATGGGGTCGATAAGCCCATCGCCAGAATTGGCTTCAGCGACCTGTGAGGCTGGGTAGACAGCTCCGTGTGCCTTCGTGTAAACCTGTCCGAGTCTGTCCCTAATGCTGCAATGTCACGCTGCTTAAGCGAGTGCATCGCGCCCGTCGAAGCGGCACGTACCGTGAGTTGCTGGCCTAATGAATTTGATCCAAGGACATACATAGTGGGTGGGTGCAGGCCACCGTATCATGATAGTTTCCGTTTGCCTTTTATCTCATTCGATAGACCAATTAGAAAGGCACGCCATCGTTAAATCACCTCTTGTTTAGATAGTCACGCAGTGTCCGCGTGATTGTTAGCATCATAGGCACTATCATGATTCACGGTCGACATTTGTCATCAGAAGTAGTAGTATCTATCGATGCACGTTGATAAGCAGAGGAAGTTTAGTTGCCCGGTCTCCACTAGAGAGGAGATGGATGCAGTGGATCCAGTCTACATATGCTGTGTGCGCCTCCTTCGTTAAAACCTATCACCACTCAAATGTTGAAACACGGCACACAACAACTCCGTTTGCGGAGCGATCTCGCATCGTCGCTCACAGTTGAATTTGCATCATGGCCGGCAAACCACGCCAGACCCGCACTACTCCACCACCTCCGGAGCCGCAAGACTCGTCGCCTCCTAACCCAACGGGAGCAACAACACCTCGCCAAACTCTGTATAAAAAAATGCGAGATCTTCTAGCCTCCCGCTCTGATAACAGCACAACCAACGCGATCTCTACTGTGGATGCTACGGATATGCACATTGCAAGGTGCTGGCACGATACCAATGACTATCTTTGTGTAATTGTAGATCTTCAGGCTAACATCAGGGCAAACGGAAGTGCTGGACCAGTTACGCTTCGACTGAAGCTGCTGTGGGTGTCGCGTCATGTCAACAAACAGTGGAAGTTTGTCCGACTGCACTTTACTGACGCCGAGTCACCGGAACCTCTGGAGAAGCTACTCGAGGTACGTCTGGCGTTACAAAATTGTACTTCAAGCGCTGATCGTTTGATGAATTGCAGATGTTCCGCGACCACTACGCAAACAATGCTGCAGACGTCGACTCGGTACGCTTTACAGCCCCATCATGGGATGTAGATGTCGAGGATAACAACAACCTTCCACCCGTCGGCGCCATCGTTCAAATCTCGCAATATTTAAACCTCGGACTCTTTCGAGACACGCAGTGCCAGGCAACCGTCCGACTGGCTCACTTGACGTGGGTTTAATCTCGACCCGGGACCAGCGACAAATGCACACATAGCTCATGGCTAGTTTATAGTCGTTTCATCCTTACGCTTTACATATCAATGCAGTTGCTGTTGCATCTGATAATCTGATTCCGGCTTCTCATTGGCTACTCACTCCAGCTGCCCTCGCTGTGCCGAACCTAACACCTCACTTTCGAACCTGCGCCGCGAGACGATCATCACAACCAAAACATTTGTAAGTGCTCGTATCTTGTTGTACCCTGCACGCTATGATCACTAACAGTGATCTATTTTGCTGTAGATGCCCAAAACGACAGGATCTCGTAATTACAGCCTCAGCGAGCAACTGCGTCTGGTAGTAACAATCGGCAGTGTTCTCCCGCATATCACCAAGGTTGGAAAGTGATCGAGAAGGCTTACAACGCGGAATGTTCATCCCCGCTGCAGCATCGAGCGGCGGATAGTTTGAAACGGAAGTTTGCGCGGCTTTGTCGGGAAAATGCACGCATGGAGAGGAACAACCTGTCATCACTGCACAAGCTGGTTCGCGAAACCAAGTGCCGCCTCGATGATCGAGCACGTTGTCAGAGATTACCAGACGGGGAACGTCAACACCGGCGGAGTGCGATGATGAAGATAAACTGGTGACGCAGAGCAGTGCTTTTCCGAGGTGCAAAGGGGAGGAGCGAACAGTGATCGGTCTCGGTTAAGCTATAGTCGGCTGTTCGGTACTGATACGAGAGCTGAAAGACGAACGACCAGCTCGGCTGGGCAGTGTGATGCTAGACCAGACACCACATCCACCACGTGCGACGCAGCCGTCGAACTCATCGGCTGGGAACACCCCAAACAACCCACATGTGGCTCAAGTTGTGTGTGTGTACTGGACGCGTTACGTCGAGAACAACGTGGGCGGGGAACAAGTTGGGGTGGCGGGGGAACTTCATTTACTCCTCGAACAAATGCAATGTTTTCAGACGGTACTTCTCCACAAGTTACAGGGCATACATAAGCCACGAAGTCGTTCTGCCGACACCAGAAGTACATCCTGTTACTAAGCCCTAGCACTGTTAAGCATAATACATCTACGATCGGCTCTCCAACAAAAGGAGGTTGTTTTTGCGCGGGTTGCGCGCCTGGAAGAAGTTCGTGCGCAGCCTGGACTTCGTCATAACTTCTTCAAAAGGCGAGTGGGAGCAGCTGTCCGAGGGCTACAATCTAGCGATACGGGACTTAGCAAATGGCGCTCAAGAACACAGCAAAGAAACTGCAAGTAAAATTTCCTATCGCGCTATCATTGCGTATTTGTCGCTCTTCTAAGCGGTGTGCGTTCTGTTAGAGGTGCTTACTAATATTCGGGTCTGCAATGAAAGCTCACTGTAATGCTTTGCATGTATCTAGGACAGAATGGCCGGGCGCGGGAAGGGCGCGAAAGGAGTTGGCACTGGTGGGTCAAAGCGCCACCGCTACATCCTACGCAACAACATTGAGGGTATCTCCAGGTCGTCCATACGCAAACTTGCTCGACGCGCTGGGGTTCTTCGGATGTCAGGCTTGGTTTACCACGAGACTCGTGCTGTGCTCAGCGTATTTGTTCGGCACCTCGTCCAGGACGCAATTGTTTACACCGAACATTCGAGCCGAAAGACTGTCACCAAGATGGACGTCCTCTATGCTTTAAAGCGACAGGGCCGGACGCTCTACGGCTTTGAGTAAATGTCACTTCAACTCACATATATAAACTTCAATACACCTCATTTCAACGCCCCTAATTGACCGCACGACATTATCATCACAGAGTTATATCCTGCGGTTAAAAACAAATGTAGAGCCAATTTTATCACGACTGACCCTGCAACTAGCCAGAAAAATTAGTGCTTTCTACCATATTAGCAGCTTGAGCTCTACCATAATTTCCCGACGAGCTCAACCCTACTGGCAAATGTATAGAACGAATAAAATATGAGCTTGCATGGTGAAAATAGAGGCACTTGGGCATCGATTCTACTCCAGTTTGCTCTCACTCGATGCGCTGTCACGACTTGAGCCGCTGCTGTCATGGGGCGAACCACCGACGCCGGCGAGATTTGCCACTAGCGCATCGCGAACCATCTTCAGGTCTAGAACGTCTTCACTGCCTTCGTTCTCCTCGTCACCTACGTCCGGTACGATAGCGTCACCAACACCAGACAAATTCAACCGTTGGGCAGGTGGAGGAGCCATGTCTTCGTCACTGCTGGACTCCAAGTCTCGTAGAATCCCTGGTTGTTGGCGCGGCGGTGGCCGCAGCGGCGGATACTGCTACTGCTGGAGCGGCGGAGGCTGCGGCTGCGGCTGCGGATACAGCATTTGTTGCGGCACCGGCGGCTGGTGGGCCTGCTGATAGGCCTCTCGGATTCTCTGCATGCGCCGATCGTGATTTCCTCGACGAATAATTCCGGTCTGCTTGAAATACTTCGTTGTATCTGGCGGCATCAGCGAGATCCGTCGAATCCATTGCGTGGTTGTACAGTATTTCCTGGTCAGCCAGCTCCGTCACGAGTCGTTCCACTATTTGACTGTGAACGTCATGATGTTCTAGAGCCCCGTACAAATTGATCTGCGCCTGAACAAGCTCATCTGCTGCTGCTGCTTCAGCTTCAAATGCACGTAGCCGAGTCCTGATGCCGTCGGTAGCCGTCAGCATAAGCTCTGCACAGCAAACAGCAAAATGCTCTTACCTTTTCTTATTTCTCGTTCTTGTTCTCCTATCAACTTTTTGGAAATCTCCACTTAATGTTCTTGTTCTCCTATCAACTTCTTTTGAAATCTCCACTTGATGTATTGGACTTTATCGGAAATCATCCACCAACTATAGCCACTTGTTTAAGATATCAGCTTACTTGTACTTATCCGCTTAAGCTGAACCTCTGATACCGAATAAATAATGGAGGTCTCAAGAAATCAAGAAAATCATTGTCCGCCCGCCCATGCAGTTCTGGCCGAATAAGGCCTTGCAGTTTCTTTCATCCGCACATTTCAAATGGCTTCGAATTCTGGCGGATGATCAGATTTAGCGGGCCTTTAGAAAATAGCGTCTCTCGATGGGAAACACAAAGCGCTCAAGTTTGGTGAATAGCGCTAAAACTCTGGCACATACAATTGGAAACTGCTCAATTCGAAGTGCGAAACGATGCAGCTGCGAAACATGTATTAGTTAACGCAAGCACTAATACTTAGGGATGTAACCTCGGCACATATCGGAGCCGCAAAGACACTTCGTGACCTGCAAAACGAAATACATACGTGGTAAGACAGCCATACTTCTTTAAACAGACGGCTTTACACTACAACGAACCTGTCCCTCCGCCGTGGTACTCGAATAGCTGAACGTTATCTCTTTGCCGAGCTCAATTGCCTGAGAGGCGAACAGACCGCAGCATGTTTCCCGTTGACACTCCATTGCTCCAGCTTGCTGTTCGGCGAGCAGCTGTGGTTGGCGAACCTGGCCATGGACCCGTATTGCACGGAGTCAATAACCTCACCATTTTTCCAACTGAACACCATAAAAATTCCGAGCTTCACGCATATCCTATGCATAATCACGGTAGAAAACGGTAGCCACGGTTAGAACACCCATACCAAGATACACAATACAATCAAGCACCATTACCTCTAGTCCCTCATAGTACTCTGTGTACGTGATCACCTCCCTGTATACTCGACAATGAACTCGCCTTCCTCTATCGACTGACCTGCAAATAGGCCCATTCCTTTCTCGCCGCAATCCGCCAAATACAGCGAAAAGCCACCACCGTCTTGAAATCTTTGATTGCTGCAGCCCAATCCGCAATGTCCCTGCACACACTCTACTTGCATCTGTTCGGCGTAGTGTTAGCATATGCCTCCTACGTAGATAAAAAAACTTACAGCTCGATTCTCGCACCCGATCTCGCAAAGCGGGTTTCCGCCACCACTGCTGCACGAGCAGATTGGCAATTCATCCTGCAAGCCAGTCATTAAACAAAGACAAAGGATCGCAATACAACACGCATCGTACCTCAGATAATTCACGACGTGTTCGATACAGATACACATTCCTCGAGCACGGTTCATATTCTGCGTACGCTTGTACAATCGTCCTCATCTCCACCAACTCCTAACACAAAAGAGGTAAGTCAGCAATTCATACTTGCAAGAACAAGATAATGAACTCGTACCAAATTTCCCGCGAGCCTGGATCGCTCGAACCGTTCTGCGTTGTCGCCTCTCACAAACTTGCCCAGCGAGATGGGATGCAAAAGCAGAAATGAGCTATCAATCAATCAACACACTCAGCACAGTAGATCCCAATCCAATGCGCTCATTT
Source organism: Phytophthora syringae (assembly GCA_012656105.1). Classification (NCBI taxonomy): domain Eukaryota; phylum Oomycota; class Peronosporomycetes; order Peronosporales; family Peronosporaceae; genus Phytophthora; species Phytophthora syringae. The sequence goes on from JAAKBD010000012.1 coordinate 591,277, forward strand.
TACTTCTATTAAATTTAGTTGAAAATTCCGGGTTAGGCACAAAGCGTGGAATTTGTCCTCTCCAACGTGTGACTCGTAGTAAACCAGACAATAGAGCTGGCTCGGCCGAATTGACTCAGTAAACCGACGAGTTCTTGTGGAACTTGTACTCCTTCAGCGTGTTCGAGTCCATCGTGAGGATCTCCTTCAGCTTCTCACTATATATGCATTTAAAAAACGTGTTAGTCACATGTGTGATAGTCAAACAAAGTAGTATCAATTAATTCAAATTTCAGGACGCACCCAATGGCGAAGCGGGTGTTGTCGTCCGAGATGTCAGCGTTCCAGACGGACAGCATGTCCTCCTTGGAGCGGATGGCCATGGCCATGCCACGACGTTGAGCCCCTCGAAAGCCTCGCCGATGGCGCCGAAGACCAGGTTCTGCCACATTGGATTTTTAACCCAAGAAAGACCCATACAATAAATGACCATTTTAATAACTTGCAGTCGCGGGTTGCGCGAAGATGTACCCGTCGCCGACACGGTCAACATTCACCTGGGCGATTCAAACGAATAGAGGTATAAATAATGAAAGGTTCAAACAACCTGAAGTGCATCAAATACTCTGTACTTTGTACTCTTATTTATAAGATTTCCAAATACTCAGACTGTTTAGATTACCGAGAGCTGTGTTTTCACAAACACTCAAGGTTATAAAATGTTAAGACCAGTTAATAAGGTATCAGAGCGCATCATTGTAAAGAGGGCGCAAATGTACGAGGATATATATTAAAATAAGCGCGCAAAATGGCATCCTCTGAAAATAAATTTCAGAGAACACAGAATTAACTAATTCAAGAGCTATTTAAGAGCTAATTAAAGGGCTAAACTTACGAACTACGCCCCCGGGATGCAACCCGGGTAAGCAATTAGAGACCAACATTCGCTGTACATGTACCGGTATATGGGTCATTTTTAAATTGCTTACTCGGGCTGACACCCGAGGGGAGCCGCAGTCCGTAACAGCTTACTACTAGTATTAGTTTAAGGCCCTATAATGGGTACAACTCCTATTTGCGGTCAGATTTAGTTTTTACGAGTCGGGTTTCTTTTTATGATTTTAGTCAAAGTAGTTCTTACGATAATATTGTTTTTATTAATCAGGTTCATTCATCAGCTTTCGCGGAAAAGCTCGAGCGATAGCATTTGGCGAGTCATGGTCAGTTGCTTTCACGTCAATGAAGCGGGCTTTTGCTGAGCGACCTCATTATCCAATTACTGGTGGCGGTGAGAGTGGAGGAGAGGTGTCTTGAGTGCTAGCGATGACAACCAGCGTGAATACGCTCCTCGAGCGCCGCCAGCACGCGATTGCTGACGAGATCGGGGCCTACGACAGACTGATTGTGGCTTTCGAGCACCTACACCAAGAGCGAGACCGTCACGACGCATTTAGTATCCCCGTTCAGGCAGCTGTCGATCGTTTGGGTTATATTCTACGGCTTTTTACGAAGGCCAGAGAACTCGCCGAACAAACCGATAGCCTTTGCCCGGAAGACCAGCAAGGTGCATTTCTTACTGAGAGTGGGTTACGCCACCGCACCCAGGACGCTCGAATCGAGTCATTTCGACGACCACGACACCATGAACGAGCTGATACTGCTGCATCGCACACGGATGCGAGCAGCTCAAGTCAACAAGAGCGCGGGGATGATGACGTTTCGGCCCCACCAGCGAAGCGAAGCAGGACTACAACTGAAGCCGCCGAGAAGATTAAAGAGCCCGATTCGGACGTATCGGAGGAGGAAGAAGATCGTGGCAATCAAGTTGAGTCGACCAGAGGTGACGACAGCGGCAGCAGCACCCAACGCAAGAATTCGTTTACTCGGAGTAAGATGCAGGCGACGACGCGTGAGAAGGTAGCAGTTTGAAATGCTATGTCAGCAATATAAGCCCAAACAGTGATTTTGAGTCTTCTGTTCATTGTTGAGATGCTAAATATTTTGCTAGTTACTCAACAACAGTACCAAAACCATGTGACCTTGTTCTCTTGATCCAGATCAAACGATATTAGAATGTTAAAGATAATACACACTCCTGCAACTGTTTGAGATGTAGACAAGAAGCACGTATATCATGCTTTCGCTCGCGCTTTCTCTCCTTTCGTTCTTGCTGGTACATACTTTTAGCTCTCGGAAAACCTCTGTCTGGAATTGATTGAACTGCTGCCCCAGGAAACAACACTTTCCCACGCAAGTGCCTCGTGCGCGACCCTCACTCGCCTCGGCAGTGGCGAAATCACGAGTCATGTCGGAATCGGACGTTGCCTGGCTGAAAACTGGTGCAGCCAACTTGAATCATCAACAGCGCCAGAAGCATGGGCAGAATTGGGTGAAACAGAGTCGTCGCTAGGGTCCTCTCTAACAGTGTCAGCAATAGTATACTGCTGCATCCCCTTAGTTCCTGCTCACCCACGCGCGCGGCATTTTTTCCGGTTCAGAGCTGGCGCCTCGTGCGGCCGATTGTGAAGAGGGGATATGGCCGTACCGACGACGGTACGCTTGATTGTCGATCTGACACTTCACGTCCCGCGATAGTACTTGTAATATTGTACAATTTGAGCCATTCGTGCTCTCAAATGCTCTCCAAAGACTATTGAACTTTCGCTTTAAGCTCTCAACAGGTCGCCCACGCCTTCTTGAGATCAGCTTGGCGTTGAAACCCGCCCCGACGGCTTCCCAGTCAACAGATTCGATCGGAAGGACACGACTTACTTCTTTGACTAGCAGAAGCTGCTCCTCGTATGAGTAGTGCTTTTAGGCATCTGCACAGACGCGTTAGGCTACACACAACAGGTTTCAATATAAAGTTGGCTGCTTACTCTGGTTGGCTTGCTCTTCAGGTGCAAATTGCGTAATGGCGTGCTGCCAGCAGGGATTGCATCTGCGGTGCGGTATTTTGTCCAATGAAAATCAATTGAAATGTGCTATTAAAGTGATGCGTTTGCAAACTTATTACATGTAACTTAAACTTACTCGTGAATCCAATCAGGCTACGACCACTGCATGCTGGCCAGTCGGATGGTGGCTTGGCACTGCTGCTCACGGAAAATCCCAAGGTTTGAGTACCGGGAGGTTCGGACGATAGCACCTGGCGGTGGCAGGTTGTCATCCTCGGCGTTGATGTTCCATATGGTAGCGGTGAAGAGCACCACATCTCGCGCGTTGTCAGCGTAGTTCTCCCGGAAGGTCTGGGCATATATAGCAAAACGTATCAGCCACTCGGTCTACCTTTCAGGGTGATCTACTTCCAACCTTTAGCTGGTCCTCGAGCGGCTCGGGGAGTCAGCATCGACGAAGTGGAGTCGAACATACGTCAATTGCTTGTGCTGGCGGCCCGACACCCACAGACGCTTGAAGCGGAGCACAACGTCCTCGGGATTCGGGTTTGCCTTCAGATAGGCTTGTAGGTCTAGTGAACGTCCACAACAGTATTCGCAGTAGTCAATGCAGATGCATCGCACAGTCTTGTTCGTCTTTACCGTCCACCGTGGCGATTTCTGGCGTAGCTGTCGCTCGCGTGCTAGCCGCTGCAAGAAGCTCGTGCATGCGCTGGTATGGCGTGAGAGGCAGGTTGGGCGCCACCCGAGTAGTATTAGACTGGCGGCCTTTGACAACCATGATGTGAATTGAATTGTGATGCGAACTCACCGCATCCGCATCGGGCTTGGGAACCCTTGCGACGGATATGAAGATGAGCATACATGATGGTGCTAGCATACTACTACAGCGTTGGCACGCCATATTGATGGGCGTATCTTTCTCCAAGAGCTGGTCCGAAAGAAGGCGGGAACGACCACCTCGTACCTACTCCTTCCAGCAGCAAGGTCATTACCCAGCTATATAGATGATAGCCCTCGATTGAAACGGGCGCTCTCGCTGTGGGCATAAAATAACGAGTTCATTATGCTAGTGCTCATGTAGCTACGTGTAAACAAGCTATTTGAATCGAAGACGCTGGTAAAGGCTGTGTGGACGTGGGAGAGCTTGCCGACATCGTTCGAAGCCCATCACCGGGCATTGTCCTATTCGAACGAGGTCACGACCAACGTATCCCAGCTTGCATACTCTCGGAAAAGCCATACATTTGGCATAACAAAGCATTTGAACGTGATGCTACTCATCGCCAGTCATCACCATCGTACATATATTGAAGTTTAGCTTCAACACGGAAGCCCAACATGAGCGTTGAACCAGACTCGCCGATGGCAAAACAGTCAACTACGCACAGTCGACGTCGACCTGCAGGGATAGAAGATGAGAGTACCGGCTACTACTACGTTCAAGTAAGGCCTATACTAAAAATATCTGAAAAATCTGTGAGCTTGCACGAAAGTTAAACGGTTAGTCCATCACTGACGATTGTCCTATTAGCGCGAGGTTCACGCCAATGTACCTAAAAGAAGTATTTCGAAGTATATCCCAGCCTGCATACCGTACTAATCAGAACTCGCCAGCCCACGTTGAAGCTATCCATGTTGAAGCTAGCAGTCAACAACATGGTCATTTCGCCACACAGCTAAACCGGACAACATTATATCAAGGGGTGGCAAGCGACAACTGGGACGGCTAATTGTACGACAGCTAGATTCACAAGAATCAAGAGATATGCCAATCAATACCTACAAAATGAAAGCTTGAAGCGCTTATGAAGCGGATATGCGCTCACTTTCCAATTCACCGGTCGCAGCACAACCTCCACCCCCACACCAACATCACAACCAAGCGCCGTGTAAAGCATGAATGCTCGTCAAACGCTTCTAGAGAGTGGCTACATCGTCCTCTACAACGCCGTCTCTGACGCTGTGGTGAACAACCTCCGCTCCATCGCTCGTCACGAAGAGCTCCACTGGAACAACGGCATGTGGAACGGCGAGGCGTTCGACCTTTGAGACCTCAAGCGAGGGTTCCCAACGCACTCTCATGACAGTTGACCGAGTTACTCAGACGACTCTATCTTACCTCCTTCCCTCACGCTACAGTGGTGGAGTGGAATTTCCTGCGCACGTTGGCGGGGACTGCTGATGAGCCGATAAGGCGTGATTTCCCTCCGCGGGGCACGATCGCCCAGGCTGCTGAGATCGCTACTATTCCTGGATTGCTGCTGATTGCCACGCAAGATGACACTTTCATCTACGGCTACGGATGGAACCGCCGTGTTGCTCTTTGGTTCAACGCCACCACGCTCCATCTAAACAGAGGCGACGTAATCATGTTCAGGGGCGACTTCATGTACGGAAACGCTGGCTACCAGACGACCAACCTACTTGTTCAAGCCTACCTGGACACTCCATACTACACTCGCAACATTGAGGTTGATGAGCCCGAGGCGGTCGTACTGATCGACGACGTGTCGGCCGTCGATGATCTCTTCTGTTACGTCTACAACTGTCCGTTCGTCGCGAGCGGCAGGAACTCCCTCCGCAGGCACTTCACCCGATTTCATTCGCTGCACTTCATCCGTCCAAGGATTCAGAACGTCCAAGGCGCGTGATATCCAGACCTACCAGATTGTGCGATGTTTTCATGGATCTGTTCTGGGTTTCCTAGCTCCGCGAGGTGCGTGGCTACTAATTACACCTGGTCTTGTATATTCTGTTACAAATTAGCATTCTAATGAATTCGTAATACTCCTAGTGATTTAAAACTCTTGCTGTGCTTTTTTCTTGTCGCACGTCTTCTCATATCGTGAGTTCACCAACACTATTAAAATACTGCGTAGCCCACAAAGGGCTTTGAAATGTGAAAACTTCGTATAAAAGCTGAATATTATTCTCAATTAGTCCGGGTCTAGAATAGCTTGAAGGTTCAAATTCCACTACATGTTTATCCCGAACACGCCCTCAGTTGACTAACGAATTCAATAATATGTTTTCTACTTAACGCCTATCACTATTCGCTTCTTAGTCTAGTAATGGTTGCATCACTTAGACGCTGCAGCCGCTCTTCTTCCTGGAAAGCATCGGCAGGCGGCCGGGCCCAATTTATAATTTCAGGTGTTAACCTGGCGAGCGTCTTAAACGCTTGACGCGACGTTACCCTTGACACTAGTGAATATTGTTGTTGGGGTTTGTTAGTCAGTCGATTCTGTGATCTCCATTCCGTCACAACCATGTCGTTTAGCGTCTCACTTGCACTTTGTAGATAGTCGCTGCTGCTGAGCAAACCATTACATCCCTGCATCGATGTTGCTGATCGCCCTCTCGGTATGCGCACAATCACAGCAGGTGGTGGGATGTTTGGGATTTTGACAAACATATCTGCAACATGGTCGTGAACAACGCGAAAGCTAGTACCTGGACTGAAAATGATCGTCTCTAGAATACCATGCGTCCCGTTTGCAGCCATTTTTTCCGCTCGCACATTCTGTGTGAGTTGAACAGGCATACCCACTACCAGGTCCAAATACGGGGCCATTCTGCCAAACCTTGAATCCGGCAGCGACATCACCATACTGACTTCTGATGAACCCAACGTTGCCAATTTGCCCTTGAAGTTAGCAACCACACGGATGGGATATTCTCCTTTTGGCAGCAAACTTGCTGCTGTAGAAATGAACAAATTATTAATGGACAGGCGGGTCGAGTTGTCCGGTGTAATGAAAGTTGGCACCGTGCTACCAGGGCACCACTCATTAAACACTGTCTGGGCATTCCCAGCGACCGAGAGTTTACGATTTCCACGAATTCCGGTAACCACACACCCCGCCGAGCGAAATGACAACCTCGACCCCATTCCGTGTCCGCCCGAAAGCGGACTGATTCCTCTAGGAGAATTACATTTGTACGCCATCCATAAGTCAAAACCTGCAATTTCATTTACTGCCGGCTGGAACCTTGTGCGAGTAGGGCTTTGTATAGAGGCTCGGCTCCTACAGGAGGCAACTGCAAGAAATCACCGACTAAAATAACGTGAACACCACCAAAGGGAACACCATCGACGCGTTTGGCTGTACATAGCAATCTATCTGGCTGGGCAAGCTGCGTTTTCGGCATCATTGATATTTCATCGACCACTATGATATCCACACCGGCAGCAACAGCTTGATTTCGTTTCTTTTGAATTTGAAGCATAAAGCTAGCCAGCGTTCGGCCACCGATCACAGTAGCAGCCTTGCCGGTAAGTGCAGTCTTCACAATACATTCTGGACGTTTCCAGCTTGTGCACAGTGCCTGGACAACTTCGAGAACACGGCTCTCTTCCGTCCCCCCTCGCCCCCTAAAAACATCTTAAGCTGGTCTCGCTCAAGAGCCTCCTTCAAATTACAGTTGAGGTAGGAACCGTCCTCTACATGACGCCATCGCGCTAGTAATGAACGTCCAATAAGCTTGAAGGCACAGTGCTGCTTTTCGTTGAGTGTAAAATTCCGGGAGATATCTGAAATAGTAGCGTACTCTACGCGTTGCTGCGTGACGGGAACGTAAGGCTCCTTCTACACCATGGTGTCTTCGTCTAAAGCTTGAGATAAGATCTCAGCAACACTGGTATCTTTAGTATGTACTTCGCCAGCTAATGGTGCTTCACGCATATTACAGTCAGAACTCGCACTCTTCACCCACTTTTGCATGTCTCGAACTTCAGGAAAAATATCGGGTTCGGCGGCAAGCTGTTGGTGCGCTACAGTGCGTTGAGCACTACTTGTTAGCATGCGGTGAACTCTAAACACATCGAGAATTGACGTAATGCGGCTATCAGCAACGGCTGCGGTAGGACACGTTGACGGGTGAAGATCCCGACACTTTAATACAGTACTCTCCGTACTGTTTTCAAGCCATGGGTCAGGGAAGGTATCACGATCATCAAAATCTTCATCGTTGTCATCATCAAAATCTACAACGCTAAAAAGCGAATCATCATCGCTATCATATGCGCCATCCTCTTGTGATACGCCACAGGTATTACTAGCTGCAGCACGGACTGCCTGTGCGGTTGCTTGTTCCATTCCACAGTAGTAGTCGCTAATGTGATTCATTATCATTTCTACAAACTTACTGCGACTCGGCTCCCAATCGGTGAATGAATTTAGCCATTGCTCGCCAGAGCTGTCCGTGGATCCAATTAAGCCCGCCAAATCTCGAAAAGGCTTAAATAACACCAACGACAAGATTGCGTGTTTGTAGCGAACTTCCTCTGGCGAGTTTTCATCGACAAATGGCAAGCGAAACCCTTGAACTATAGGAACAACTTCTTCGTATCGCTTTGCGAGACAACGCGTTAGGTGCAACGCGTGTGCAGGCCCGAATCGAAATCGTGCAGTCTGCGGCTCAGTAGTTTTTTTCGATAGTTGGCCATCGCGAATTCATACACATTCAATCCTTTCAGACTATCTGGGCGATAGATGTAATCGTCCAAAAAGGACACAGCCAGGTATCGTGACGAGTCTGCGCTGTCGGTGGTATTAACTAGTTGGCAAGAGTACTTGCCTGCCGAGCAGAGTTGATTGACAATATCCCGAAGCGGCAGAAATGTGCTGACGGAACTCTCATTACAACACGAACCCCGGTACATATACAGTGCGGCAAGAGGTCGTGCAATTTCCTGTCTGTTCGTCATCGTGTAGACCATTGACGCCACTCATTTTCGAGCTACTGCCAAGACGTCGGAAGCAGCGGGATCACCATCAGATGCTGCATTGGCTTCTCTTTCTTGACGTCGGCGAAATGCAGCTAGCCCTATGACGACCACAGAATCCAAGCTTTTTGCTGCTTAGTCATGTACTTTGTACAGTAGTGAATGCGATCGGCAGTATCTTTCCCACCGATCAAAACCTGGATATCGTGATTACATTTAAAGGTTGCCATAATTTCATAATTGAAGCCGTTGATATACTCGGGCCCCGTTCCGCGTTCTAGATCCACGCCAGACAAATCGAATGTTGTTCGTGATTTACGACTAAGTGAGACGTTGTATCTACAACATTCGTCGTTCACGGTAACCCGTGAGGCCTTGAAGCAGCTGCTAGTATGACACTACCAGTGCTGGTTCAGCATCACAACTAGCACTGACACCATATAATCCATCCACTCTTTCGACATTCTGCTATCCGGTAACATCGGAGGGCTCGTTTCAATAAGCCGTGAGAGATCGTAATTTTGGAATGGGTCATTGTCACTAGAAGCGTATGGCATCTGAGGAGCATTTACTGCGAGTAGTTGTTGCGTATCTGGGGTTGAATCGTGTCCATAGCAACGAAAAAGTTACTAGCCTCGCTGCGTAGTTCCATTTGGGTCTTTTCACGCTCATGGACGATATCTACAGCCTGCTCCATCGTATCCCGACAAGCTGCTTCAGCTCTCGCAACCTGCTCAATTTCACATGTTTTCAGTTCACCTTCCCAGGGAGGCCAATGCAGAGGGCGCGCTTGCAAAAGCACATTCCACATAATGTGTTGAGAGCTGAATGAAGTATTGCATGCTTTGCAGTACACGAGAGCGGGTTCGGTCACCGTTTTGTGTGCTTTTCCACTGAAAAGTCTTCGTCGGGGATTTTGTTTTGTCTGTGGCGCAATTTTTAGATCCGAAAGCTCCACGTAAGAAGCCCCACACTTTACACACGTGTATCGCTCGAACGGCAGTGGCAGCTTGTTGCGTACGATACTATCTACGTACGCCACAACTGATTCCGCGAAATCCAAGCCATCGGAACTAGCTAGCGCTTGCTCCAGGTCCGAAATACTAGAGGGAGCGCTAGGTAACCATATTAGCAAGTGAATATGCAGAGTTCCACGACCTTGCGTCTCCACCATGCCGAAGTAAGCTTTTACTTCTCCAAGTAGGCCTCTAAACGGCATCGGTTTTCTCGTCGCGGGATCAATTCCCAGCACGTGCTTAATAAATACATTCACTTGATGCATGAACAAACGCGCTGAAGAACAGTCATTGTCCAGGCTTGCTTCCCGTAATTCTGACTTACTTGGTGTCGTAGCTTCAAGAAAATCAAAAAGTGAGCTGACCAACGTCTTTCCTGCGTAGTGAGCCATAACGAGAGAATTGTCCGTGTATGGCGTCAGCGTGACAAACAATGAGGGATGTCCGAAACGAGTCTGATACGCAAATGCCTTCTGTCGACATTTTGAGCGCTCGGCATTACTACCCCACACTGATGCAGACGCAATCTCGACAGTCTTCAAGAACTTATGAGCAATCGTGTTAGACGTGCCGCTTGCACGGCGGCCCTGTTGGCGTTGTTCTTTTTCAAGAAGAGCCTTTTTCAGCTCAGAAGCATCAATCGCCTCATAGCGGTCGTACATTTGCGGGAAACGCTGACACCTCTGGCCGTTTTGGGTGTACATGTTCTTCATAGAGATTCGGTCGAATGAAACAACAGTAAACAGCTCGTCTTCAGCAAAACGACGACTGGATAGCATAGTATAATGCTTGACACATTCCTTTAGCGATACTGGAACGCGCCTATTATCACCAGGATGCCCGCGCCCGTATGGAAACAAGTGTGGAAACATTTTGCCTAGCAGGTCGCCAGAAACGTCCATTGACAGTTTGTTAGAGCGCTTCAGCAAAACCTCTCTGTCAGTCGTGTCAGACTGGTTCACTTCAGCGACGAGATCGTGATCTTGCGACAGCAACACTCGAGGTGCATCGGACAACCCGATTTTTCTTTCCACTACAGTCAATTCATTACATTCATCTGACACCTACCTGCCAGTCGCCTGTATGACCTCGAATATTTTCTTGTTGGTGCTAATTTTATCCTGAAACGCGGCACGTTGGTCCTCAATCTGATCAATGATTAGCTGCTCCACGCGTTGGGCTTCGATGAGCTCGTGTAGTACAGCGTCGTTGGGTGTCACTGACGAATACAAACAATTGTTGAGCCTGTAGAAGTCAAACACGTCTTGGACTCGCTGACCACGAATTTCGTGCATTTTCTTCACATTGCTTGTTTGCGCCTCCGTGAAAACACCCACCATTGCCACCCGAAACGCCGTAACTTTGGAAATCGATCTCGGTAGTAGAGTGATTGGTGGTCCTGGGGTACAATCGAATGCAATGCAATGGGAGCGAATACAGCGGTGTCTGCCACCGCGCATGACACGCGTCATGGCTGCGATGCTCACCGGTTGCGTCATAAAACGCTCTGGTAATGTTAATCCTTGCGCATGACTGTCAGGAAGAATTCCAATACAAACCCCATTTGCAATTGAAAACCTGGGTAGACACCCTTGCTCAATGGACTTATTGCAAGCATTGCATACGGTGAACCATGCCGTCAAATTACCTTTATTGTCTTTATAGCGGCGAAAGCTGCGCGAAGAGACCATCGTATCTGCCTAAAACGTCACACAGGCGGGGACAGTGTACTCCTGCCTCAATGTCTTGGGGAGTGTTGCATCCACTACGCCAATACTGCGACGCAAATTAGCCATGCATCTCCAGTCATAAGCCTCTTTTCGTAGCGACTCCTCCCGACGAACCAATCGGTCACAGGAAACGCAAACACACGCATCCCCTAGAGCTTTCTGAAGCCTCTTCAGTGCATGTGCACGATCCTCGTTACTGAGGGGCGCCAGTTTCTTCTTTTCCGCAGCTGGCTTCATCTTCTTCGCAGCAGCAACTTTCAGACGATGCTTGCGCTGGGCTAGAGCGCTCGAGGAATGCGAGAAAACCATGGGTACCAATTTGCTCGGCCTGGGTTTCAAGTTAATCTAGACGACGTCTGCTCCACGAGATGGCTCCACTTCACAAGTCGTATAGCATACAAAGCAATAGCACGAACGTTCAGCTCAGTCAAATTGTCAAGAACAGCAGGGTCGCCAGCACTTTTCTTTCCAAAGCCCGAGTGGGCACCACCACCTTCAAAATCGACCTTGTTGACGGCAACCCCAGAGCAATCGTGAGCGACAACATCATGAGATCGTACAACGGGATCCGAGGCTCTCTCCATTCAAAATCTGTTTGAGATGCTGGAGAAAATCGCATTCACTGCCGTCGTCATCGTCGGTAGCATCCACGGGTGCAGATGCCCCAGTACAGGCGCCGCTGGTCTTGATTTTCAGCGAGCGCAGTACAGCCGCCGCTATGTCGACATCCCATCGCCCTCTCTCATCTCGGTCTCCCTCACAGCCCATGGCGTAGTCGCCATCCCCATCATCCAAGTGAGCGTTTCCACGTACAGCGCTACCTTGCTCACGAGACACGAGATCCCCATTTCCACACAATTTATCTCCGTCGAAGCCAGCGACTCCACAAACACCACCTCCACAAACAGCGCCACGAGACACATCACCTCCAAGCGCAAGACACTCGGCTTCCACAGCTCCGTTTCCATCCAAGTCAGTGGCTCCACAAACAGGGCTGCGGCGCTCACAAGACAAATCACCTCCAATCGTACGACGCTCGGAATTCATATCTCCAAACAATACACCTCCATTGAATCTCGTTGCATGTTCCTTCGCGACTGCTTCGTCGAGAAATCTGAGCAGATCTCCCTCGTCGTCCTGCTCCTGGTAGCTACGCTTGTGGCGCCTGGGTACTGTCGTCGACGTGGCATCTCCACCGACTGCGTCACCTCTTCCTGAGAGCTCGCTACGCACGTGCTTCTTCGTGGTCATCCAGCCCCCACGCTTCCAGGCGCCCGGAAATATTGGACCTGGCGCAACCTGAAATGCCCGTACTGAACCCAGCGCAACCTGGCGCAACCTAAAATGCCGGCGTATGTTTCCTGGCGCCTGAAGCAGCGCTTCCTCTTGACCAAGCAAATTCCTGAATGGGCCAGAGCGAGCCGCATCGCGCGGCCCCTCTGGCACGCCCTGGTTGGTACCTCCAATTCGAGTGCCAATGCCGCTGCAAGTCAGGTGCGCTCTGGCCGATGCACCCAAAAGAAGTGCCAATGCATCTGCACATCTGGCCGTTACCTCCCGTCAAAACGCCAAATGCATCTGCACATCAGGTCGCTACCTCCCATCGAAACGCAACACGCGTCTGGCGTACCTGAAAATCTGGATGCTTGAGCCGCTACGCGCTGGTAGTAGCTCGGGAATACAGGCAGGTAGCGTTCCGAGTCGCGCCGGGTGCTTGGCGCGGCAGCGCAGGCGTCGAGGGTTATTACGTGTAGGAGTCTAGTCACATTCCATACAAACGGTAGGTCAAACGCACCAACCGGTGAAAAACTCACCATGGTTAGTGCGTGCAAACAACTACCGCCCGTACCGGGCAGTCTCGGTTCCTGATGACCCATGGCGCTGTATGGTTGATGTGTGTGGTGCACACAAAATAAAAACTGGTCCGTGATCATGGCGCAGTATTGGAAGTGTGTGTGGTGCACACAAAAAAACGGTGGATGACCATCGTGCCCGTAGTTTAGTGTGTGTAAAGTTGGTGTAAAATACCAGTATTATGACAAAAAGTTAGTAGTAACGACAGTTCTTACGAACTGCGAATTAATAACATGAGGCGAAATTCGTCGGTTAAGTAAAGGCCTGCATCTTTGTTGGCCTGCATTCGCCGCTTATTGACTTGAGTTTGTAAGGCGTGCCAGTGGTTCGATATTCTCAGACGCAATTATTAACCAATCAGCAGCTCTCAATAATTACAATACCGACCTCCTCAGCTTATAGTGGACAGGTCGCAAACTGGCACAGTGTACCACCCGTGAAAGGCGAAGCTCCAATTATTTCGGTACGGTAACCATATGAAGCGGTTGGCCGGACCCCGGGATCCCGCAACAGAAACCGAAAAAGGCGGGAATTATTTATTTAATTTTGGACCTGCGGTCGCGGCGACCGAGTGCAAAACTACATCGGTTAGGAAACCAATAGGGCATTGGGGCCGTGTCGAGCAGCAAGTCGCCCGTGGACCCCGCGTGGAGCAGCAAGTCGCCCGTCGCCCGCTCAGAGCAGCAAGTCGGCCGTGGACCCCGTGTGGAGCAGCAAGTCGCCCTCTCAGAGCAGTAAGTCGCCCGTGGGCCCCGTGTGGAGTAGCAAGACGCCCTTGTTTCAAGAGCATCAAGCGAATATGACGCAACGACGCGGAGGAGGGTCGCGGTCAACAATCCCGCAACGTAAACGGAAGAAGGGTTCTGACCGACAAGCTGCCGCATACCTTCGAGCAGTAGAACTGCTGGGTGCTGACACCGTGAAGCAGATAAGACAGGATTGGGAATCTTGGGACACAAACTTCGGTGGCAGGGAGTGGCAACAATCTGAAGGCGTGGTGCTGCAGTTGATACAACAGGGACTATCCGAGCGCGTGATCCGATCCATTATTCCAGTCGGTGGGAGCCGTATTTTGAGGCTGAGAAAGGTCCTTAAGGATGGAATTGACACCTTACACACAAGAAGATTGCCAGTCAAGCCATGGCACACATTTAGTGAGCTGGACCTGGATGCTTTTAAGACTCACTGCGCTACTTGGATACTCGAGGATGGTTTTCCCTGCGCCCACCGCCGCCCACGTCAGTACTTCACAGAGCCGAAACTGACGTGGGTTGTCGTGCATTCTCGGTATGTGGATGATATCTTGCGCGCCCATCCCGACGCCAGAACGCTAAGCTATTCACGCTTCACTCAGTATGTGCACTTTGTTGATGCGATGTTCATATTATGAACATCGCATCAACATCTCAAAGAAAACGCGCGATTCATACGTTCTAGCGCTAACATTTTGAGCGCGTTCTTTAGGAAGGTCATTAGTCCCCCTAACTACGTCTTCTTCTGCCGTTTAGCTCCAAATGAAAACTCATTGCTAACATTTACAGTGATAATAGTGGTTCTCACTTTTGGCAGCAACGAGATCAAAGTTGGCAGCTATTGGCTGTCCTCGACCTCTCATTGGCTAAAATAAAATGGCGATCACTCTTGCAGCCGTCTCTCGAGCTGCCACAAAATCGACGCTGTTAGAGGACGCAGCAAGACCAAAAATCAGCAAGACCACACCAGTCAAATTATCTTTTAAAACTCATGCCCACTGCCAGCTCTCCCGCCGCTGAACCAGCTTCCCTGTTGGGTCCAAGCCTCCCGAGTGTCCCCACTGCTGCCCCCTCCGACTGAAGAAGCTGGTGGGTCAATAGTGACTCTCCCAGTTGATCCAGCATCCCTTGGAGCAGCTACGCAGGGCAAGGGGGAGCCAAAGAAGAAGGATGGAAATGGGAAGCAGAAGAAGACCGCGGCCAAGGCGAAGAGGGTGATGTGGAAGAACGACGGACCTGATCCCTCCGTCAGCTCACTCAGCGTGCTGTTGGGCTGGATAACAACGCAAGGTAAAATACGCAACGTGGCGCGGCACCAGCTCACCACGTCGCGGTACAGCGCTAACAAGGCCGACGTCGTTCGCTTTATGCAGTTGAAAGCAACCCTGCTGCCAACCTTGAAAGTCCCCCCAGTTGCTCCACACAGGCATCGGATCCTAGGGTACTGACATACTTGACAAACACAAGCAAATTCGCAGCAGCCGAAAGTTTCTTCTTTTCCCGGGATCCACGCGAAGACGTCATGATCTTGAATTAGCTCAACGAGCTTGTGGAACGAGCCTCTCTCCATGCGAAAGGAACGTAGGAAGGCGTGGTCGCTCTGCTTGTGGATGAACCAGTCAAACTTGGGCTTACGAACCTCCTGGATACGAGAGGAGACGTAACGCGACCTTAGAATGCTAGTAAGGCGAAACAAGATAGCATCATCCAACTGATCTTCCTCGTCATCCTCATCACCATGTAGCACGCGAGCTTACAACCGAAGCAGCCGTGCATTGAGGAGGGTGCCGTACTTGTGTATGAGCCTTGCTCGATTGGATTCCCTCGGCATGGCGATCTGCCTGCGATCTTGCTGCCAAACGCGTTTTGGGGATCTCACTTCAGCGTATCTATGATTGGCTAAAATTTATTGAACGAGATGAGGTCGTCGACAAACAGCTGCCAAAAGTGAGAACCACTATTAATGTCTGTCTAAAACGTATCGATATGTTTGCATCAGAATTCCTATGGGGATCTAAACACGTCATCAAAATCACGCAATATGATTGGCTGTCGTTATATGAAGGTGTCCACTACAAGCTGAGGAGGTCGATTTAGTAAAATTGTGGGGGATATTTATCAAAACCTGGAACAAAACGGTCAGCATTTATCAGAACCTGGAGCAAATTTTGTAATTGGTTAATAATCGAATTGAGCATCTTATCGACTTGCGGAAGAAGATACTTGCGGGCCAGACAGGTAATATCCATATATTACGTAATATATTTTCCAGTAGTAAAGTAGTCAATTATTACCGTCATTTTCCCGACCCCACTATAGCGCGCACGATCAAGACGGCCCACATCCAGGCGCAGATGCCGGAGGAAGCCCGCCAAGAGGAGGAGTCACACCGACAGCGAGGCATCTGTCTGGCCGAAGTGGCAGCTGCGCGGACCCGCTCAGCAAAAGCCCAAGCGCTCGTGCGTCTTCCCGGAGCGCGTAAATCCCGTTAAGCTGAGAGAACAGGGGAAGGAGGAATAGATCATTCTGACGCCGTCAATACAAAAGAGTCGGTGGTGAGGACACCATCAAGAACGACAGGGAGTCGTTGAAGAAGGCGAGGTCGACGACGTAGATATGTGGTATCGCTGTACACAGGTATTCGTCAGATGATGTTTCGTAGCTAGCACACACAACAATCGCCAAGAAAAGTTGGCGGTTGAAGCCTGCGCTAATTTGCCTTAGCGATTCGGCCCTTCCAGAAAAGTAGTGCTCCCTTCGCCGAGACCAGGCAACCAAGCCAGTAGTTCTCAGGAAGTCAGCTAAGCTAGCTGACTTCCTGTCTTCTTCCCAGTATCTTGTATCCACCACCAAAGGATATGAGACGGCGCGGGAGCGCTTTTACCGGTCGCCGAGAGAAACGGCTTCTCGGCTGGACGTACGATACCCGGGCTGTACGGCGTATCGACCCGCTGAGTCGATGGGGTTTGTTGAGTCGCACAAAGTGCAAGCGCGCACAACAATGCACATTCATGGGAAGAAGCCTTCGCATCGGACATCGAATACGAGGATCGTAAACTTGAACGAATAGTCGCCTAAGAATGTGTCTACGCTTCATGAACATTTTTGTGGTGACGCGGGATTGATTTTGTTCTCAAGTGGTCATATCCGTGCGATGCAAGACATCTTCCTGGAGGTGCTCCCAATAGATGGACTACATGCACAAGACAAGCAGTTCGTCTCTTTAGACCAATACGTACCATGCTTATGGCATGTATTTGAGCTACGACAGCCACTTCCGATTCCAGAATATATCCTAACTAAAATGTAGTCGAGAGAGGAGAGCGCCCTATCCGAGCCAGCCCTTGTACTGGAACTTGTGTTTTTGTCCCGATTGCCCCGGGGTTTTGTTAAAATACAGCACTTCACTTCTTCACACGAACGGTTGTCCTCCTCTTCTCAGGTCTTGCACACAGACTCTTCCTCTTCTGTGGTCCCGGCTCGAAACCACGTAGCGGCCTCTCCTTCTTCTGCTGTGATCCCGGCTCAGAATCACTTGACGGCCTCCTCGTCTTCTTCTTCTACGACTCCGGCTCGGGAGTTGTCGACCTGGGATAGGCCTGTCGTAATCCAGCGCACTCACTCACACGTTGGGAATTCCGCGCACCACGCCTTCATTTAGACGAGTATGGCAAGTCTCGGAACCACTATTCGGTGAACTTGTACCAGAAATCAGCAAGCCTAGAAACCGCTATACCGGTATTGCTCTGTAACCGTCAATAAGGACACGCGAGAGGTCGAGATTATCCGGAAGAAAATCTGGCAAGAATGAGGAACACGATCACGAACATAGTTAATTTTCGTACGGCGGACGAGTAGGAATCGCGTCGCGACGAACTCAAGAGTTTGGCGTATTGCGAAGAACACATAATCAGTTGTGGGACTACTTTGATAAGAGTTGAGATGCTTGGGTCGATATGTGGGGCATGGCAGATCATGTGGACTTACCACACGTTGAAACCACAACAACTAAAGCAGAGGCTATCGGACGCTTCACGATGTGAGCAAGTCTGGAGGTTTTGCTGAAGTGTCAAGGCCAGATGAAGGAGAAGTAGAGGTCCAATGTGCAGCCCGGGACATTGTGTGATGTGGCGTACTCCGAAGGGATGAGCATTGTACTGGGAAATCTCTACGTGGTGAATGGCCGTCGCAATCAAAACACAATAAGACATCGCGATGGACAGCATCATCTAGCTAGCCGCGAGCTACGCGTTTAAGGACAACGGTGCAACAGTTACCGGTGAAAGTGGAGCGAAAAGTATCTACTTGAGACCGAAGGAGCTGACCGACAGAGCACAGAGTTCATCACTCGTGTGGCGCACTCATGCTTATCCACGTATATATTCCCTGCAAAATACCTGGGCATGTCTAGAGCAAAACAATATAACTAGGAGTGCTCCAATGCAGCCTCAGTGTATACACTTCCACACATGTCGAGTACCACACACGTGCCTACTCCAGATAAACTCACTTACACTCACTGGGCAAAACCTGGTTGTGTATTTTATCCGCTCAAAATAATTGAGAACCAGATTTCTGATGAAAAAGTAAATCTGGGAAAACTAAAGCTGCAGGCTGTCCTTGATTTTTTTACAGTGTGTAGCATGCTATTTTGAGATATTATATATATACTTTCGTGAACTCTCTACTTTCGTTCATTGGCAAAACATCTCGCACCGCACGAGGAGGTGGAGGCGTCCCAAGACAGCAGGGACAAGATATACCAGATGGCCGTACATGGGGTAGAGCACATCTCGCTTCATCACGTATTTGACAAAAACAAGACAGTACTTACTTTCTGAAAGATCTGGCTTTCAATAACGGAAAGAAGATAACACTGAAGCAAGAAACACAAGGAGGTTCTTAAAAGACTTGGTTGTGTGAAGGTGGCAGTTGCTCGTGGTACGTGACATTGACCAAGAAGCGTGAAGTGAAGAACCCGGATCGCCTGTCTAAACTTTCCGGTATTCCCGCGAAGTCGTGGTTCGTCAGCGAGTTGAATTTTAGTACATATTGATCTTTGTTTCTGCGTAGGAATGGCTTCATCTCGACAACTTCGACTCCTTTCAGGATTTAACGCAGCGATTATTGCGGGTTTGGATACTTCTCTTGTGCGCGTGGTGAAATCTTTACAAGATAATAACAATGTGAAACTGAGTGATCAACCAGCCACATTATACAGAACAATCACTCAAGCCAAAAAGGTCTTAGAAGAAGAATTTTCATCCGGAACGAGCTATGTGTCTATGCTGTTTTTCCTTTAAGAGCTGGCGAAAAGAAATCCAGGATCAAGAGCGTGCTGCCAAGTTGATGAAGCCAATCGATTTTATCGTTTATCTTTCGATTGGGGCGGTGGTCCAACGCCAAAACAATTGGCTTCCTGTATTTGAGTGTGATGGGACTCATACGCACAATCCACTGTATAAAGGAGTGTGTCTCACCCTGTTAGGCAAATATGGTGATGGCCACAACGTCATCGCTGCGGTTGCATTCGTGCATAAATAGACAACCGACAAGTTTGCGTGGTTTTTCACGAATTGTATTGCCGGTGGAATCGTTCTTGGTAACAAACCAACCTTTTCGGACCGTGATAAACAGCTAGACGCTCGGCTGTTACTTCACGATTTGGACATTCAGCTAAACTTAAAGCTTTGCTCGTTGCACTTAAAGTTTAACCCTATTGACAGGTTCAAAAGTGTCGCCCAACCATAGAACACATTGGTCCGTACATCTACAAGTTACAGGCATCGCCTACGCTCCAAGCTTACGACGGAACACTTGCTGAAATTCGACAGGACTTTTCCACCCCCGCAAGATTGCAAACAACAATTATCAAACGGTAGCTGAGTATCTAGAACGATTGCACCCACGGCGTGGACAAGATTTGGAAATGTCCACAGCTCAACAACCGAAACCGCTAGTATTGCCGAGCGATGGAGCACAACAAACGCTTTTGGTCTACCTGTACCTCTGTGTGGAACACGCACAACAAGTGCCAACGAGAGTGAAAATAACGCGCTCAACTGAGCAGGACTGCGTGCAATGGTGGTTCAAGTTGCAGTTATTACAATTTGCGAAAGGATTGTGGAGACAATCACAGCAGGGAAAACTCGTAGTACGGTGTGGGTTGCAGAACAGTGCAATATTTACACCTCGAGCAAAATCGCTGTTGGATGCTGAACTTGCGAAAGTGGCGAGGCTAGTTGTTCAAGAAATCACAGATGCTGTGTTTTACGTCTTAGAAGCACGATCAATTGCTGAGGGCAGATCAACATCAAACGAGCTGAGGCAGAGCTCGAATATGTTGACACAAAAGCGTTATTGTGTGAATCTTGCAGATAAGACTTGTGCACCATGTACAACCAGACAGCATCATTTTATCCCGTGTCGACACATTTTTTTAGCAGTTCTTCACCAGCAACGCCAAACATCTCGCGATGTAGCGGAGAGTTTTTTTCATCCGGCTTATTTGGTGGCTACATACCTACGCAACTACGAGAATGTAGTCGTTAACATTCCTCTAGAGTGTGACCTTCCCTAAATCCAAGAGAGTGAATCCCTGAACGGCGTGCGTGTCGGTAGAATTCCTACAATCAAGGATCCTCGACGATACCGTCAAGCTGGTGGTGCAAAGTCAAACAGAAAAACCAAAGATCGGAGCAGAAAACAAGAGAGTTAAAAGCAATGGGGAGACAAGCTCGACAGCATCACGTACAAATCTACCAGCACCTTTTTCCGAGTCTTTTGCAAGTTTCGGAGCCTCAGAAGTTAGTGTGGCCGCACCAAAGGAAACGACAACTCTTGTGGAGGTTACCACAGCTGACATTCAGGACGCATTCGCTCAGAATTTTATCGCCCAATCCCCAAAGCAGCGGAGACAGTACCTGTGCAGTATTTGCAACAAGCCATCCCACAACGCAAGCAATTGCACCAGCCGGACCAAAGAAGTTGAGCCTGCCAATAAACCCATTGTAGGAGGAGAATACGTATTCGGAAGTAGCCCTTTCTCGGATTGCTTGGTGGGAGATCTGTACAACAGCTAAAACACTAGACAAATAGCTCATGAACCTCTTAATAAACCTTTCACCTTACATTGTAGCGCACGCGTGTCAGGATGGACAGCTCCTTGGAGTCCAGGATGGCCATGGCGCCTCGTCTAGAGGTGCAGTCTTCGTCGTCACTGTCTAGATGAGCCTTGGCGGCAGCGGAGAGCGGCGTGGGGGCGTCACCTGTACAAGTGTGAGCAGTACGTGTGGGAGAAGTATCTGCGCACCAACAAGGGCGGCAGTTCGCTGGTGGGCGTGGCGTCGGAGAAGGTACGGAAGCAGCTCCAGCGTCGCACGTGCATCCTCGACGGAGTCGTGCTGTCTTGTCTGGAGCTGCTTACCCATGTCAAGTGCTTCAGCGACTTGGCATACAGTTTCTGCAAGCAGCAACCACATTCAGCATCTACAATCACTCACCAAAACCACCACCAAACAACTCCCTAAATGTTCCGTTGCGTTCACTTTGTGACGCATGTACGGACTGTAGTACACCGTGTCCCGAATGAATTGTCTGGCACCGCAGAAGCTTGTCGAGTTGAGCTAGCTGATACTTCTTCATCATGGACACTTCGTCGATTACCAAGATGTCTAGATAGATGGCAGATGTTCTTTGCTTTTTTCAACTGAAGTATGAACTTGCAAGTGTCCTTCCACTGATCAAAGTTGCTGCTTTTCCAGTTAGTGCTGTTTTGATAAGACAGTCTGCACGATTCCAGCTTTCACACAATGCTTCCACAGCGTCAAGTACACGACTCTTTCTCGTGCCGCCCTCCCCGCCAAGGAAACACCGAAGCTGGTCTCGAAGGAGAGCGGCACTTAGGTCACTACTGTTAGCATAGGAAATATTCTCCACTTGTTGCCACCTCGCCAGTAATGCTCTTCCAATCATTTTAAACGCGAGGTGTTGCTTTTGATTGAGAGTATACCTTCGTGAGATATCGCTGATGCTAGCGAACTTGGTTCCGTTTGGGCGGAGTTTTGATGGCCGGCAACAAGACGAATTCCACCACGTCATAGAATCCTCCTCTAGCGCCTCATCTAACAGCTCCACAACCTCGGTATTTCTCGCGGCGACACTATTCGAGGATTGAGGGGCGTCGCGCAACTTATTGTCTGTTTCAGCGTCCTGCACCCACTTCCGCATGTCCTCAATGATTGGGAAATGATGTTGAAGACTAGGTTGTTGCAAGCGTTCAACCGTGTGCAACGCGCTCCTCTCTCTAGCATGCTCTGGAATTTGAACAACTGCAGAATGCGAGCTGTCCGACTGTCCGGGCGCGCCGAAGTAGGGCATATTCTCGGATCGAGTGTTTCGGTGTCGACGATAGTGTTTGTGACTACATCTCACGGATCTACAAACTTGTCGTCAATAGAGGTAGCAACATCCACGTCATCCTCCAACTCACAGCCATCAAAAAGGAATCATCACTATCGCTATCATCTGACGCTTCAAAAGCACACGCATTATCCACACCAGGGCGTAAATCAGTCTCGTTCATCCCGTCGGCCGTCCTAGCTTTGCCAGATCTTCACCACAGTAGTAATCGTCAATATGATGCATGATTGTGGTCACAAAATCGCTGCAAGTACTTTTACATTCCTCGTATGAATCTAGCCATTGATCTTCGCAGTCACCCTCCGAGCCTATCAGATCCTCCAGTGTCCGAAACGATTTGAACAACACTAGAGACAAAATGGCGCGCTTGTATCGAATGGCTTTTGGTGAGCAATCTGTAACGAATGGGAGACGAAATCCCTGAATCACTGGCACCACCTCTTTCAAACGGTTGCCAAGACTGTGGGATGTTGGAGTGGGTGCGGAGGCTTGAAAGGGTATGTTGCAGTGAGAGTATTAGCGTCTTTCTTTCGGAAGAACTTCATGGCGAACTCGTAGATATTCACGCGCTCAAATTCGTCCGGGCGATAGATATAAACATCTAAGAACAATACGGCCTGAAATCGTAATCCGTCCTCATTGTTGCTTGCATTCACCAAAGAACAGGAGTACTCCTCTGAAGCGCACAACTGGCGAACTATATCGTGAAGTGGCACAAATGAACACCTAGAACTCTCATAGCAGCAAGACCCGCGGTATAGGTAAAGCGCAGCAAGAGGACCCGCTACTTCTTGGCGGCTGGTCATGGTGTAAACCATCGATGCAACCCGCTTCCTTGCCTTTGCCAACCACGAGGTGGAGTGGACCTCATCTTCACATTCTTCCTGCAATTCACGAAGTTGGCGTCGCTGGAACGATGCCAACACCATGACAACTACCGAGTCAAGCCTTTTCTGTTGCTTGGTCACGTATTTTGTGCAGTAGTGTATCCGATCGGATACGCTCCGCCCACCAAGCAGGAACTGTATGTCGTGGTTACATTTAAATGTGGCCATGATCTCGTAGGTGAAGCCATTAACAAATTCGTGAGCTATTTTTCGCTCCACGCTAGCCCCAGTCAAGTCGAAAGTTGTCTGTGAGGAGCGCCCACGGGGAACAGATATCTGCAAAAGGAATCATCCACAGTGCTTTTTGACAGTTTGAAACAGCTACTGGTATGGGTCCACCAGTGCTGTTTTAGCAAAACGACCAATGCCGACACCATATAATCCATCCCAACACGCCCCATCCGTGCGTCGTGCAACATAGGAGGTAGCGCTTCGATGAAACGTGTAAGCTCGTCATTTTGAAATGGGTCGTTGTCACTACTTGAAAGTTTCATTCGATGCGCATTGGCTGCGCCTAAGCTTTCCGTGTCTGGCGTAGCTTTTAGCCCATATTTTTGCGCCAATAGTGTGCAGTCGCTTCGCAGTAACATGTGCGTCTTCTCTCGTTCATCAACCACGTGAACAGCATGAACAAACGAGTTCCGAGCGACAACTTCCTTGCTCGCAGCGTCATCAATCTCAGTGGCTGTAAGTTCACGCTCCCAAGGTGGCCAGTGAAGCGGTCGACTTTGCAACAGGACGTTTCTAAGCACGTGTTGAGAGCTGAATTTTGTTTTGCAAACCCCACATTGTACCAGCGCGGGTTCCACAACTTCACTACGAAGCTTTGCGCTAAATTTTCCACGACAAGGGTTCTATCGAGCACGCTGAGGAATTGCCAACCCAACTAGTTGTGAGTAAGAAGCTCCACATTCGACACACGAGAATAATTCAACGGGGACTGGGAGGCTGTTAGAGACGACACTCTCTATGTAAGATTGAACGCTTTTCTGAAACGCGTGACCACCAGGGCCGTTGAGTTCATTCTCCAATGCCGCAATACTCGAAGGAACACCTTTTAGCCAGACCAACAAGTGGATATGCAGTGTACCTCTGCCCTGTGTCTCAACCAGGCCAAAGTAGGCTTCCACATTTCCAATCAATCCTTTAAATGGCATCGGGTCGTGTGTGGCTGGATCGATTCCCAGCACGTGCTCAATAAATGCGTCAACGTTCCGCATGAACAAGCGCGTCGACGCACAGTCGTTACCTAGACTAGCTTCACGCAGTTCTGCTTTTGTTGGCATCGCGGCGTCCAAAATATCAAACAGGGACGCCACCGAGCAGATATCGGCGTAGTGAGCCGTTACTAACGAGTTGTCAGTGTTCGGTGTCAGTGTCATGAACAGGGATGGCTGTCCAAATCGCATCTGATCAGCAAACGCTCTCTGCCGGCACTTGGCGCGCTCTGCGTTGCTGCCCCATACCGCAGCTGAGGCGATTTCGACTGATTTTAGAAATCTGTGGGCAACCGAATCCTTCTCGGTCCGCGACGATCGCTGTCCTCGAATCCGCTGTTCATTCTCCAGTAGTGCCTTTTCCAGCTCCGTTGAACCAATGCCTTCAAATCCACTGAGAAGGTCAGGAAAACGCTAGCAGCGTACGGAATTTTGAGTGTACATGTTCATCATCGATATTCTGTCAAATGCAACTAAAGTAAAGAGTTCATCCTCCGCAAATTGGCGTCCAGACAGCATCGTATAGTGTTTTACACACTCTTTCAACGAAACAGTAATTTTGCGAGACTCGCCTGGATGGCCGCGGCCGAAAGGAAACAAATGAGGAAACATTTTTGCGAGTAGATCACCAGATGCATCTGACGATATCTGGTTCGAGCGTTTCACGTAGAATGTCCGAGATCTCTCTTTACTGTGCTCCTGCGCTGGGCCAACATTTCTTTCACCTGATAACAGCTCTTTTGCTGCATCGGATAGGCCAATTCAGCGCTCAACTACGCTCAGTTCATCATGCTCATTCATCACATGCCATCCGTCCGAGTGGCCACGTATATTTTCAAGCTCTTCACGGACGCTGCCATCTACAACGCCGCCTTCATCTGCAATGTGCTCCAAGATGAGACGCTCAAGCAAGGCATAGTCAATGTCACCAATCAACGCTGCGTCGTTCCGTGAAACATCAGAGTAAAAATGTTGTTTTGAGTATAGAAGTCGAACACCCCGCTCAGCATACGCGTGCGAATCTGGTGTAGCCTCTTCACCTTTTCCATTTGTGCTTCAGTCAATTCACCAACGATTGCCACGCGGAACTCGGAGACTTCCGAAATAGACCGCGGCAACAACGCTACTGGCGGCCCAGGCGTGCAGTCAAAGGCTATGCAGTGTGACCGAATGCACCGGTGGCGACCACCTCTCATGACGCGAGTCATTGCACCGATAGTAACAAGTTGCGTCATAATACGCTCTGGAATCGTTAACCCAGTAAGCTCTTCTGGAAGCGCTCCAATGATAAAACCATTTGAAATCGCAAACTTGGGCATGCGTCCACGTTCAATTTCTTTATTGCAGGTTTTGCAGATAGTAAACCACGCTATCGGATGATCACCTTGGTCCGTATAACAGCGGAAGCTATTTGGTGCAACCAGTACATCCCTCAAATAGGGTATCGACATAGGCGCAGAATACGCGTCTATCAACAATTGAGGTACTGCTTCGTCCGCCCCGCCAAGACACCGTCTCATACGATTCATGAATCGCCAGTCTGAGGCCTCTTTGCGCAAAGCATCTCGACGCCGTACCAATTCATCACACGAAACGCACACGCATTCCTCAAGTCCAGCAGGGCCAAGTGCTTCTTGAAGCCGTTCTAATGCCTTCGCACGGTCATTGTCGCTTACTGGTCCAAATGTACTGCGTTGGCGGTGTTTAGACTGTCGCGGCTTCCGATTTCGCTGCCGGTGGCTGCTTGGGTAGCGTACTCCTCGCACAGCAGTAGCGCTCTCAATACCAGCTTCGACCCCATGACCATCTTCGACCCCGGGACCATCTTCGACGCCGTGATCAGGTCGACTTCGTTGATAAGCAGCTTACACGGCCGCCACGGCATCTCTGTACTTCAAGGCTGCGAGAACAGCCCTAGCAAGGCGTGGGATGTTCAACTCTTCGTGTGTGTTCCTGTGGCGGACCACGGCGATGCCACCAGAACAATCGTTATCCATGTCTTCATCAAGCGTGTCTGGTCGACCAGCGTTTTCTTTTCTAGACGCAACATCAAGATGTTTAAGGAGGTCATCCTCATCAGATGCGAAATTAATTTTCTCGTGTGTAACTGCTGTGACTGCAACTCGTTCGCGCAAAGCGAAGCTGCGCTTCACAAATGACATTGCTTTGCGGGCAATATCCCGCATGCCCAAGGCGTTACATTCGGCGTGATGCCGATGCTCTGATGATATACATACGGCATCGACTTTCCCATGCACCCTCCTCTCGCGTTCCCTGCCGACATCCAGGAACCGAAGAAGGTCGTCATCATCTCCAGCCGTAGCACATTCATGCTGCATCTGCTTCTGTCGTTTGGGGTTCGTGACTGAGCGCCCATCTGCTTGGGCTCGGCAAACGACAAGCGCGTCGTCGTCACTGCACTCCTCACGTAGATGCTTGTCACCGACGCGGCAGTTGGCCACTGCACTGCATCGTTGCAACTCACATGCACCAATAGCACCTCCAATGTTATCTCCGCCGCCACCACCCCGAGTATTCGCAATGCCACCGCAACCTCCACCACCACGACGGGCATTCGCAATGCCACCGCCATCACAAAAAAATTGCGACTGCCATCGCCGCCGCCATCACCACAAACTCCCGCAACCGCACCGCCACCAACACCGCGATCACCCACGGTTCCGCAGCGACCACCGTACGAAACACGCTGGTCGTCGATGACGCGGTGCTGCTCCACCTCGCCACGCTCATGGCGACCGCCTTCCATGCCTTCTCTGCGGCGCGGCAATTCTCAAAGTGACGGCAGCCTGGCGCGCGAGCGCGTGCAGTGAACCCATCTCACTGGAAGCTCCAGCAGGCCATCCACTGGCCTAATGGAAGCTCCATTAGGCCACTTTCGGCTCCGACGTGTGACGTGCCGGTCAACTTCAACGACGAGGCGGCGGTCCGCGGCTGCCGAACCGCTTAGCTGCTGAGGGCGAGCGCAGCTCTGCAAGTCGTTGCCTTGCTCGGCTAGCAGACTCCGCCTCCATGCTGCCGTTCCAGGTGCATGTGGAATGAATGCGTGCGGTGTGTTCTTCTATCGTTTGTATGTGGTATTATATAGTTCGCACAAGATAAACGGCGCCGGTAGTAAAACTGATGCGGGTGCCCATGCCGACCGGTATCTCGTCGCCGTGTATTGTGGTGTGTGGTGCTGTGTGTTGCGGGTACCCATTCCCCGGTACCGACCGGTATCTCGTCGCCCGTGTATTGTGGTGTGTGGTGCTGTGTGGTGCGGGTGCCAATCCCCGACCGGTATTTGGGTCGCGTGCGATTTACCGGAGAGACTTTGTATGGTATAGTTATTTCAAGATGTAGTGGTCCTCGAGAGCCGAACAAGGGCCATAGGTACAAATACAGAAGGCTCTGATTGGCCAGCCAAAATACCGGTATTTTGGTGGCCACCTCGAGTGCGTCTAACGATAGTTCTACGAACTACGAATTTAAGTTGGCAGGCTTCCCTAGCCAAATGGTTTTCATTGCAACGTTGTTTGGTCTGCCCCGCATTTTGAGTGCAACCTCCTCTGCAATGAGCCAAAATGATCGATTCACATCCCATTCGAACAGCATGGAGGAGGAGGGGGGTCTTTTCGCGGGTTCGGAGGTGCTTCTGATGCGCCCGCTGTTTTCGTAGTAGTGCGCTGGCAGATGACATCATTTTCCGCGAATCATCGTCCTCCATTTGGCGGATAGCCATCGAGATGGTGGAGAGTGTCCAGCACAACATAAGGCCTGCGCAATATGGTCTCTGGTACGTGGTCTGGTCGCTCCTCCCCACTTTAAAATTCTCCGTCTCAGCTCTCTGAAGCTGTCTGGCCTCGAAATCAGGAACTCCAGGTCGCGATGAAGCTCGCACTGACCCTCGCGTTCGCTTCGGCAGTATCGTCGTCGACGCACGGCTACTCGTTTTCGGAGACCGCGGCGACCACGACCCCCGCTGTTGAAAGTACCGGTCTCACCACGAACGAGGAGAACCGCATCTACGGAGGGTCCGAGGCCAACATCGACGACTACCCGTACGCTACCAGTCTCCGCTTCGAGGCACTGGACGAAACCTTTGCGGGGGTACTCTCATCGCCCCACAATGGATTCTCACTGCCGGTCACTGCATCAAGACCGACGAGGACACGATCATCGCGTCGCTCGGTTCCGAGTACGGAACGGGCTCCGGCTCGGGAAAGGGGAGCAGATTAAGGTCGTGGAAGGCTTCCAGCACCCCATGTACAACCAGAAGAAACACCTGTACGACGTGGGGCTGCTCAAGCTCGAGAAGGAGTCGACGCAGAAGACGGCCACGCTGTGTGCGGCGGACGGGTCGGACAACGCCGTTGGCACGAAAGCCACTGTGCTCGGGTGGGGGCTGACTGAGGATGGGTCGGAGAGCCACGCGCTGCAGGAGGTGAACGTCGCCGTCATCTCGAACGCGGACTGTAACAAGCAGTACGACAACCGCATCACGGAGGGGATGATGTGCGCCGGAGACGGCGGTGGCAAGGACTCGTGCAACGGAGACTCGGGCGGTCCGCTCGTTACGAGCGACGACATTCTGATTGGGTTCGTGAGCTGGGGTGGCAAATGCGGCGTCCACGCAGGAGTCTACACGCGCATCCCGTTCGTCATGGACTACATCAACACCGTTATGAACGGTGGCACTGGCAGCAACTTCACTGAGAGTTCTGAGGGCTCTGGTTCGGTGACGCAGGAGACGTCTGTGGCATCGTCGACGACGGGGTCAGCGGACACGCCGACTGTAGCGAGCTCGAGCTCGAGCTCGGGTTCATCAGCTTCTACCAGCCCCAGCTCGGGTTCGTCTGCGGCTGCTGCTTCTAGCACGGGGTCATCGACGGCTCAAACTTCTTCCAGCGAGGACGCATCAGCAGCGACTGCTTCCAGCGCGGAGTCTACGGCTCAGCAAACTAGCTCCGGATCGTCGACAACTGCAGCGTCCAATGACGAAATACCGACTACTGCTTCCAGCACCGGATCTGCCACGGCAAGCTCAAGTGACTCATCCGTGACGCAGTCCGCAACCACGGACGCACCTGCTAGTACCCCTGCAGTGACACCTGCTCCCACTACCAGCACCGAGACGATCGCTTCGTTGGCGGGATCCACGGCCGAGACTCCCTCTACGTCTGGATGCAAGGTTCGTCGCAGTCGTCGCTTAGCTCGCATCAATGAGGAGGAAGTTGAAGCGGACATGGAGGCAGCGGAGAAGGCCGCATCGGTGGCTGAGGAGAAGGAAGAGGAGGCTGAAGAGGACATTGCGGAAGCGAAGGAGACGGGCGACGAGGAAGAGCTTGAAGACGCCGAGGAGGCTAAGGCCGCTGCCGAGGAGGAAGAAGAGGAGGCTGAAGAAGAACTCGAGGAAGATGTGAGGGACGAGGAGGAGGATGAAATTGAAGAGCTGAAGAAGAACAAACAGGACGCAGAGGATGGCGAGGAAGAACAAGATGCGGAGGAGGAGACTCCTGCCAAGTCAGCAAAGAAGAAATCCAAGTCCAAGTCCAAAAAGAAAACTGTGAAGTCGGAGGAGTCTACGGCCAAGCCGTCAAAGAAGAAATCCAAGTCGAAGAACCCTGTGGAGACGGAGGAAGAGTCCGATTCCGCGTCGGACGAGGATGTGGAAGAGTTGATTGAGGAGCTGGAAGACGAGGAAGACCAAGCCGAGGAGGAGGAAGAGGAAGAGAAGGAAGCTGAGGATGGCGAAGAAAGCGAGGAGGATGCGAGCGCGGAGTAGAATGTGAGCCTTTCATCGTGTTGGAACTAAGTTACATGAAAGTATATCTCTTTTTTGACGAAAAGTTGGTGCGCCGATATCAGTTCCAAGTCCTAAGCGAACCAAAATGAAAACAAGCGACTTCAACACGTTGCCATCTGCACTGACAACAATCAACATTTTGCCTTGACGGTCTCTGCAACCAATTCCCATCCCGCGCCTTATCCTGCTGTTTTTGAGCAGCGGTTGTGCTCTGGTATCCTAGCTGGTGGCGGGCGTGTGCCTTTGCCAACTTCTCTACGAATGCATTTGCTCCTCCATGCTAGCGCCACATCCCCAACCATCACATGCTTTGAACAGCTTGCTGCCGTACATGCAGGGTCTCTTCCTTTTTCTCTTTCGTACATCAAGCGTTCACACTGTTCGAACGACTACTCAGGTTGGGCAAAAGTAACTGAGTCATGAAGCTTTTGCAGGTGTGCGTGTTCGTTTCGGCGGTAGCTTCGCTGTCGACAATTGCAAATGGCTATTCGTTTTCCGAATTCGTGGGCTCGACACCTTCTGCGACTGAGGGAACCGGTCTCACCACGAGCGAGGAGAACCGCATCATCGGTGGCTTGGACGCGGATATCGACGACTACCCGTACGTTGCAAGTGTTCGGATTGATGGAGTGACAGTTTGTGCAGCTACGTTGATTGCCCCACAGTACCTCCTGACGACGGCAAACTGCGTCAGGACCGGAGAGTTCAAAATGGTCGCCTCCTTCGATTCGGAGTTCAGTTTTGGCACCGACGGCAAGCTGGTAAATATTGTCAAGGGGTTCAAACACCCAAAGTACGACAAGAAAAAGCACCTGCACGACGTGGGTATTCTGAAGCTGGAAAATCCGTCGAAGCAGAAGACGGCGGCGTTGCCGGCTGCTGATGGATCGGACAACAAGGTCGGTGCTCTGGCTGCTGTTCTCGGCTGGGGTCAGACTGAGGAGAGCACGAACAGTTTCAAGCTTCGCGAGGTGAACATTCCGATCATCTCGAACGCAGAGTGTGACAAGTACGACGATTACAAGAATCTCCTCACAGAAGGCATGCTGTGTGCTGGCACCAAAAACAAGGGTTCATGCAGGGGTGACGCTGGTGGCCCCCTTGTTGCCGACGACGCTCTTGTGGGTTTTGTGAGCTGGTCCGGTGGCAAGTGCGGCAAGCAGCCTGGCGTGTACACCCGTGTGTCGTACTATTTGGCTTATATCAACGACGTATTAAGCGGTGGAGACGGCAAACGTTTTAGTGGTGATGATGAAGCTGCAGCATCCGGCTCATTGGAGACTGCTCAAGATTCCGCGACGAAGTCTACCAAGGCCCCGGCCATGAAGGGTGCGGCCACGAAGACCACGACTACACCGATTACGGATACGTCTTCGTCCAGTGCTGCACAGAAGAGCTCCACTAAGGTGCTGGCGTTTTCGTTTGATGGATCTACAGCAGCACAAAGGATGCTGCTACCAAGACCCCAGCAACTAAAGACACGACTCAGCAGCAGTAGGCTCCATATACTTGACTGGTCTGTTTCAGTTTGCTACGTGTATCTCGAATGAGTCTTGAAGGAATCCGGGTTGCCATTCTACTACGTAATACAACATGGCCATGTTGCAAGATAAAAAAATCATGCAACACGGCCATGTTGTAGGATGGCTCGTGTACAGGAGCCCACGAAAGCATGTTTCCCTTTATGCAAGGTGCAGGTAACATCTTAAAATTTCGGTGGTGCTTGTTAGCCTCGTCGCTGCGCATACCATTATTTGGTGTTACCGGTATACAGCAGTGTACTGTAACCTATTGGCCTATCCGCTGAAGAACTTTGTGTTAAAGATTTTGTCAAGTTTCTGTTGCAATAGGAAGTAATGCGTGCTAAGAGGAATTACCTTATCTAACGTTTAGTGAAAAACAACTTAGACTTGCTGCCATTTGGAATAGGAGCCTTAGTATATAGTCACTTAGATAAGGTAATTCCTCTGCCAAAGTAAATTTTCGTCGTGCTCACCAAACAAAATTATCCTCGAGATGGTGCTATAGGGCTTCGTAAGAAGTTTCCTCTGCACCGTTGCCACTTCGGGTTCTCCAGACAATCGTGGCTACTCATTTGCAAATTGACCTCGTACGAATGAAGCTCGTACAAATTGGCGCGTTTGGTTCGACTTTGGCAGCGCTGGCAGCATGGACGCATGGCTACGAGCTCTCTAGTACGATGCGCGCAACGACGCCGCCAAATCTTGGCTCTGGATCAATCAACATCACGGGTCTGTATTTCAACCAAGAGAGCCGCATCTACGGTGGAGCAGAAGCAGACGTGGCCAAGTACCCGTCCATCGCGAGTCTGCGCTTCGACCCCGATGGGAAGACGTTTTGTGGCGGGACGCTGGTTGCGCCGCAGTATATTCTCACGGCAGGGCACTGTATCAAGACGGACAAGGGCCAAATCTACGTTTCGCTGGGGTCCGAGTACGGCTCCGGATCAGGTTCCGGTTCCGCCGAGCAGATTAAAGTGGTTGCAGGGTTCCGTCACCCCTTGTATTTCAATGACAAGCATCGCTATGACGTCGGCTTGTTAAAATTGGAGATCTCGTCAAAACAGAAGCCCTCGACGCTGTGCGCAGCTGATGGTTCTGACAATGAAGCTGGTACTCTGGCCACGGTCCTCGGGTGGGGTGTCACGGAGGATCGTAAGGGTAGCTTCACTCTTCAGGAGGTGAATGTCGAGATCATTTCGAATGCGAAGTGCAACAAGGAGTACGGCAATCGCATCACAGAGGAAATGATGTGTGCTGGAAACGGGAACGGCAAAGACTCTTGCAATGGTGATTCTGGTGGTCCACTTGTTGCCAACGATGCGCTAGTGGGCCTTGTAAGTTGGGGCGGCCAATGCGGATCGAAGGCGGGTGTGTACACCCGCCTGGCGCATGTCATGGACTATATCGAGGACGTCTTGAACGGAGATACTCGCAGCGTCTTCCTGGCAGCACATCGATGTATAGTCCGTCAGAGAAGAAAAAGTTGACACCACTACCAGAAACAGAGTCGACTGAAGAGCCCGATGACAGTGAGACTGCAGCAACGGATGGTCCGGCGGCTGAGGCAGTGACGGGAGCCACAGCAAGCAGTTTGAATTCGGCCTCGTCCAGTATAAGTGAAGAGTCGGCGATGCAAGCGACGATGGCACCTGCGGGCGCCAATACAGCTCCCGTCAATGAGAACACGGATGTCTCGAATGAAGTCCCTGCAGCCGGTAAGGGCTGCGCTGTTCGTATGCGCCGCTTGGCTTCACTGAATTTCCGGTGATGTTGGTGAAGACGATAATTATGAGTGGGCTGGTTGGTAGACTATGCGGCGCGCGAAGTAAGAATATGAATTTTAAAGTACACATGAACAACGAATCAAAGCTTCATGTGTGGGTAGGCACCGTCTCCGAACCAATATATGTGCTGAAGGCATCTCTTCGCATTCCGACAGTGACGAGTTTCCATAAGAATGGGTCACTTCAACAAGCTGAAATTGCTTGCGAGACCACGCATTCCGGAAGCCGCCGGATCGGCCCGGCATTCGTTGCACGGTGCACAGCTTTTTCCCATCTCTAGCGTACTCCTGCGATGCTATGAAGCCTGCTGTTTTCCGACATTTGCTTGGGCTTTGTTTGGCTAGATGGTGGCGTGTAGGTGTCTCTGTCGATGAACAGCACGCTTCTTGCCCCCGACTACCGATCTCCTCGAATGCCATTGCGTGTATTAGCTAGAGCCACACAGTGTAATTGAGCACCTTCCGGCTTGACGGATAGCCTCAATGTCAATGCCTGGGTTTTCACACAACGCAGTGTCTTCTGGTCATTGTGACTTTTTCTGCCTAAGGACTTTTGAAGGACTGCAACTTACTGGAGGATGAAAGTGGCACGGGTTGGCGCGTTCGTCGCGACGTTGGCGATGCTGTCGACTTTAACGCACGGGTACTCGTTCTCTGAGGTATTGAAGTCGACGGACGACCAGAAGAAGGAAAACACCGGTTTGACCACCAACGAAGAGAGCCGCATTTACGGTGGAACTGAAGCCAACATCGACAATTACCCGTCCCTCGCCAGCCTGCGCGATCCATTCCTTGACGAAACCTTCTGCAGTGGCACCTTAATCGCGCCCCAGTACCTCCTTACGGCTGGTCACTGCATTTTGACCGACGAGATGGACATTATCGCCACCTTCGGAACGAACGAAAGCACCGGGTCCGGCTCGAGTGATACGTTTTTACAAGTCCCTGTGATCGAAGGGTTCCGTCACCCAATGTACAAGAAGAAAGAGCACCTCTACGACGTGGGTTTGCTCAAGTTGAAGACTCCCGTGAAGCGTAAAATGGCCAAGTTGTGTGCGGCTGATGGGTCTGACAACGAGGTCGGAACCAAGGCAACTGTGCTCGGTTGGGGAAGACCGAGGACAGTTCGGGTCAAAGTAGCCCGGTCTTGGAGGAGCTGACCCTCCCTGTCATCTCCAACGCGCAATGTGGCAAGTTCAAGAAATACGTTGGACGTGTTACGGAAGGCATGCTGTGCGCAGGAGTTGGGGATGGCAAGGACACGTGCAACGGCGACTCTGGTGGTCCGCTACTCGTCGACGGCAACATTCTCATCGGTTGCGTGAGCTGGGGAGCAAGTGCGGTGAGCAGGCTGGTATCTTCACTCGTCTGACGTACGTCATGGACTACATTGAAGACATTTTGGCTGGCGGCGACGGCAGCAAGTTCAACGTCACATCCTCTGCGTCTGGATCCTCGATGGAACAGGAGCAGCTTCCTTCGTCTGCTTCTTTAGATGCAGACGGATCGCCCAAGGATGCCACGATGATCCCTCCCGTCAAGGCGACCAAGGCCACCAAGGAGGAGGACTCCACCGAGGCGGCTTCGGCCTCGGGTTCATCCTCTATTGCTAACCTGTTCGACGGCATGTCGAGCTCGTCGCTAGATGCAATGTTTGAGATGGTGTTCGGGTCTGCCTCAGGCTCTGAAGAAGAGACGAAAGCTCCTGCCACCAAGTCGACAAAGGGCTCGAAGGAGACATTGGAATCTTCGTCCGAGTCTACGGCGGGATCGTCAACTGAGGATTTCTTGAGCTCGTCGTTTGAGTCCAGCTTGGACTCTCAGTCTGCTTCGGGTTCGTCGGAAGTTCCTGCTACCAAGGCCAGCAAAGCGAACAAGGCTACGAAGTCTCCAGTCACGAAAGCGACCAAGTCCACCAAGACGCCGGTTGAAGTCTCGACTTCCACTTCTGCGTCGGGCTCTAGCTCGGACTCCGACTTGGTGCACCAAAGTGAAGTGATCCAGCAGGAGTCGCAGTAGCTAAAGACTTTTCCAACAAGTGTACCCATTTGTCTTGAAATCAGGTTAGGAATATTTGATTTTTCATCGTCTCGCACTTTTTCATTTCAGATTTAATACTCCGAAGTACTCCCGTAGCTATGGGGCAGGCTGGCTCCGTACAGCAGAAGAGCGCGCTGCGCGACGTTGCTGTCGCTGCGGCGATCCAACGTCACGGCTACCGAGCTCGAGGAAGTGCTGCGCACCTTCTGCGCCTTGTTTCCGCTCGAGGTGCGGCGTCTAGTGCTTCATTTCCCCCTCCCCATACAATTCAATGATATCTGACCTTTGTCACACATGTCACACATTGTGAGCAGCTCCAAGTGCCCGACGCGCAGCTCGTAACCAGCGTCATCGGTGTCGACGTCAAGGAGCGGAAACTCTTCGATGTGGTGCACGGACTACTGCAAGACCAGACGCAGCAGAGCCACCGCCAGGTCGGACGGGACATGACGGAGCTGCTGCTCACGACCTTCCGCCGCATCATCCGCTGGCGGGAGCTCTACAAACTCTGCGCCAAGTGTTCACTCACGCCTTTTCTCACGTGTCTCTACCGTCCGTCACCGGGTCTGGTGCTGTCGGTGCTGGAGACACTGGAGCTCATGCTGTCGCCCTGGCCAGGCTTTGAGGTTGGTGACAAGGCGGCGGAGCGGAGCGAGACGGCTAATCGACGCAACTTTGGAGATGCTGGAGGGTTTGAGGTCTTACGGTCGCTGCTGGTGCAGTACGGGGCGAAGGTGGGGCAAAAGGAGCCGTGCTGGAAGGCGTACTGAAGATTTTTCTTGACACTGGTGACCCGTCGACCGATGACGGATATAATGACGTGCACACAAGCGGTGGACGCGTTGATGAACGCGCGTGTGGCGCTGCTGGATTTGTGTCATTGCCGGGATAGCGAGCACGAGGTTATGTCGCTTGCGGTTGGATTGGTGAAGGAACTGTTTTGCATCGTGGATTTAGAACAGGTCCATGAACTGCAAGAGTCGGCGAGGGAGTATGGTGCGCTTTTGTATGCATTGGAAACTGCGGTGCAGGAGGACGCAGACTTGAAGACGATAGAGTATGGAAAGGAGGTGGGAAGCGGTGAAAGTGATATTGAGATGCGGGAGATGTGTGTGGATCTGGTTGAAGTGTTCTGCGCCGGTAACACACGCTCCAAAAAGGCCATGTATCGTATTTTTCCTGTGGATTTATTTGTTCCGGCGAAAAATCGGGTTGAGCTTATATCACGTCACACAGCAGCATCGCCGTCTTCCGTGATACACGCCAAGACGGTACCAGGAGCACGGAGCGTCAGGGCGTTGCCTCATTTTTCGGTTGAGTTCGAACAACCAACACGGACATCGATAGCAACATCGAATGCTTCTTCGACTAATGGAAATGTCGAAAGCAAACGTAAACGGGTGGTGGCACTCGCATATAACGCCATGGATTTTGGTGGAAGTGTCTTTGAACGATGGCTTGGCGACGCACGCGAAAAGGGAGAGCACTGGCGAGAAATTATTGAAGCTGTCCGACGAACGCATAGGAGCCCAGAACTCGTTTGGCGAGCTCCTATGCGTGCAGAGTTACGCCAGGCTTTGCATACTGAAATTGAGACTCTTGAGCAACGACGGCATTTTATGGCAGAAGATGAGACCTCACAGTTCGGGGAACAAATTCCGCGCTGGTACCATGAAATGTTTTACGTGGAGTACCCATCGATACAGGCCGAACTCGTTGTAAACGATTACTTTATTGAATATTTGATTCCGCGTGTAGCGGATCTGACAGCAACATACGAGATTGCTGAGCCCGTAGTATTAGCATGGCATCTCTCAGATCAGCTTGCCACAGAGCACGATGAGAAATGGGCACTTTTGTGCGTGCGATGTCTGCGGCTGGTTATTAGACGCTATGCGATGCTATTTCATGGTCAACTTCCGATGCAATATGTGCTATCGATGTTGCGCGACCACATGAATTATTCGTCTTCTTACCTGCGCGAATGCTTTCTTCTGCTGAATACTGCGATCATTACGACACGAAACACACCTTCGGATAGCTTTAATCAGCTTTGTTCGACAGTCACGCGTACAGTCGTGGGTGTGCTTGCGGATCCAGTGCTTTTAGCAACACTTTCTACACCTCTTGACGCGGAAGAAGAAACAGATCAAAGTGATTACATGCGGTCAGCCGAGCCTGAAGATGAGGCTGTCTCTGTGGTCAATGAGCGCGACGCGTTGATACGAGCAGGTATTTCGCTTTTGGTTGCAATTGTTCGACGTGCGAAGTTTGTTCTACGGTTGGTCCGCTCTAAGCGCATGTTCTTATGCCGCCTTCTAGCGGTGGAGACACTGGACCACGTCACAATCACTCGGCTATTATTTGTGTTGAAGCAAATAGCACTTCAGGACGACAACAGCAACGACGTCAGCGTTCCCGGTGGATCCAGCGCTGTATACAATCATTTGTCATCTGCTTCATCGACGTATGATCATTTATCGTCAATGGCATCACACGCAAGCTCAACATCGGATAGCAACTGGAGATCTCTCACGGTAGTATACGTGCTACTAGCAAGTTGTGATCCGAAAGGCATGGGAATGTGCGTGGCTGCAGCTGAGTTTCTTAAGGAGTCCTGTGGGCAGCCCCCAAGCTCGCGCAGTACTAATGCATTCAAGGCCTCTCAGTCGACACTCTCGTGCTGCGAATTTAATGATCTGCTCAATGAGGCACTAGGTTTTGGTGGGTGTGGTATGGGGCGGCTGCTGAATTCTGTAAATGCTGAAGTGTTTGCGGAAACCTTCAACGCGCCTCAGAAGCGCGCAGCAGACGTGAAATGGGGGCGGCATCAGCGTGTGCGACTGTATCGGCACCTCAAGCACAAATACTTGGGTTCCAGTGAAAAGTTATCGGCTACGACGTGGAACACACTTATCGATGATGCTACTGACAACTATCACGAGGATGACGATCTCTTCATAGGCAACATATTTTTGCGGTCTTATATTGAGGGTGATGGAGAGTTCTTGAATCAGTGGACACCAGAGATGTTCGGCGAGTTAATCAACGCGTTGTTCGAGGAACTGGTTACGCTTGGCCGCAGAAAGTCTGCATATGTCGGAACTGGAAGTGTTGTTCCATTGCCTTCCCCTTCGCAACAGCCTTCTCTGAGTCAATCTTCAACCAGTAGTGGTGGATCATGTGCTGCCGAACCGTGGGAGGTCCAAGTCTTGATCCTCAAAGCTCTTGCACGACTTGTTCCATCTCATTGTGCGGAGGTGAAAATCAAGACAGATTTCTATGAGTCGCTATTGGCTCCACTTCGTCGCTCCATGCTGAGCGAGGTCGACCAAGTACGCGGAATATTGTCGTTGGAACTTTTTGTCACTGTACTTTCCGTTCCTGAAGACAATAGCGTTAACACAGCCGCGTGCCGGTTGTTTCTCGAAAGTAAAGGCCTAAGTGTTCTAGCTGATTCTCTGGAGCGCATGCGTAGTCCAGCCTACCAACAGGTACTGCAAACGGTGGAATTATTTGGTCCTCGGCGGCGGAGCAATTCGACAAGTCAGAACATGGCCCGTGTACTTTTGTATCGATCAACAGACGTGCTGTCCATCCTGGCGAAGCAACACGCCACAGGAATTCGTGCTATTACCAAAAATCCAGAAGTGGTGACTGCATTGATCGAGTTGGCATCGCGCCAGATCATTATGCAGTACGCGGATATTGATGCAGCAAGTGTATGCTTGAGTTGCCTTGGAGGGTTATGCCACTATGATGAACTACGTGCACTGGTAGTCAACGCTGGCGGCTTATTATCGCTATTGGATACTGTTGCATTTTGTCCGGCGGAAGAGCTGGATAAATCTGCAGCAGCTGAATCTCAAATGACGGGCGACCAGAGTGGATCGGATACATCGGATACTGAAGAGAGTCAACAAGAGAATGTGGAAGGGGATGAAAAGTCAACCTCTAACGCCAATGTCACCTCAGTTGAAGAGCCTCAAAGGATTCCATCACGATATTTTGGCGCAATTCGAAGCGCTGCATTGGTGTTGCGTGCGTGTTTGGGGCCCAAGAATGCCCCAGCACCCGCACTACCAACTCAAGTGCTGTGTCAACTACTAACACCAAGCTTTGTTCGGGTGAGTTGCCGCATACGAAGTACCTTTTGGTATGTTATTATAGTGCAGATCGGTACTGACTGTGTGTTCGATTTGTAGATACTGCGTACATCTCCGGATCAGTTCATTCTGGAGCTGCAAGCCGCTGAAGATATTAGCACTGCAACGCTAATCTGGACGGTTAATATGCGGCAGCGACTGCAGAAATGTATCACAACCGAGCTTGGAAAGGTGAAAGCCGCTGCCGCAGCGAAGACGTGGCCGCGCTGGAACCCAGAGCACTTTGTAGCTGCTGACTCGTTCCGCTATCAATACCCGGAGCTCATGGATGTTCTCGTCTTGCACGACGTGTATCTTGCCAACTTCGTGGCGACACCAGTCGAGGACTTGGACTTGGGGGATATCGACATGGCGTCGTTTTCCGAAGCGCTGCTGATTTCCATCCAAAGCCATGAGAACGTGCTTCGCATCTTGCAAGAACGAGGGTCCAGCGACTCGGCCAAGGAAGCTGCCATCCGACTCATGCGACAGGCCATGGAGAAGCTCGTGAGCACGCACCCGCAGCACAACCTCGAGGTGGCGGCGAGTCGCGGAGCCTCACTATCCGACAGCTCTCCCGCCGTGTCCCCAACAACCGCCACTAGGCAATTTGCAGCCGAAGCCATTGCAGTGAGCAACGCGTTCTCACCGACGGATGACCGCGACTGGGACATCACGCGGATCGAGCGATGCAGCTCGTCCGGAATCGAAGACTTGACAGTGTAACACTGGACGTCATCAGCAGATGTTGCCACCACGATTGCGACTACCGGTAGAGAAAGTGAGCAACACTAAGAAACCAGCATTCGCAGCTATTTAATCGCTTGAAGGAAGTGCAAGGTAGTACTACGTAGTACTAGTAGTAGTACGTACTATATAGTACTGGGTAGGACTTTAGGACAAGTTGCAGTGTTCATTCCTGTGAGTACGTCATCACGCCACTTCATTGACCAATTGCAGGCGTCCATTTTTCGCGAGCCGTTTTGCAACGGCTGACTTGGCTCTCAGTTTCAAACTTGCGACGCAGGGCTCAAGTGGTATTATTGATATGACGCAGAGCTCTTCTCGGGAGGCCACCCCTTACTGGGCAACGTGACAAAGCACCTGGACGCCAAGCAGCAGAAGAAGAAGAAGACGTACTCGCTGGCGGGACGACGATGCGGACGACGAAGAAGACCCGCTGTCCCCCAAGAGACGGCGCAAGTCGGCGCAGCGCCAAATGCTGTGCATGCAGTTCAATTTGCTGCTGCTGCTGGCCTGGGACTTGGCCAGTCTGCTCTTTGTTTGCAGCTTTAGCCTTGGGGGAGCTGCCTTCACCCAGCTGAACTGGCTTGTGGACGTGCACCAGCCCCAGTGGCGCTTCTGGGGACTCCCGGTGTGGGCCACCGTCATCAAAAGCGTCCTCTTCCTGCTGGCTACACGCTGGCCTGACGCTCGCACCCTCACGTGGCTCGTTAACCTCTTCTGTCTTGGGTTTTTGGCTGTTCTGGCAGTAGATGCCTTCAAGCTGGACGCCATTTCGCGTCTTGATGAGGAGAAACAGTTCCTTGTGGACGCCA
This sequence comes from Phytophthora syringae, assembly GCA_012656105.1. NCBI lineage: Eukaryota > Oomycota > Peronosporomycetes > Peronosporales > Peronosporaceae > Phytophthora > Phytophthora syringae. The sequence goes on from JAAKBD010000012.1 coordinate 632,614, forward strand.
ACGTGGCCAACTCGCTGCCGTTAATCTTCACGGTATTGGAGGTGGTTAATCTGAGCTACTTGCTGGACTCAATCAGGACTCCGTCTCCTTCGCACAGCGAGGCTCTGCCTCAAGTGGCTGCAGACAAGACGGAAGGCCCCAAGGCTCGCGGAATTTCCTTCGTCAAGCTCGTGTACATCTTGAAGCCCTACTTCTGGCCGCATGGCTTCACCAATAAGTTGCGTGCAGGAAGCACTTACCTGGTGCTGATCTTGAGTAAGCTGTGTAACCTGGCGGCGCCGCTGTTTATGGCGTCGGCTACGAACGCACTTGTAGCGAAGGACGTTGGTGGCGCTATTTGGGATATTGCAATTTTCAGCGGTCTGACGTTGGTGTCGAAGCTGCTGAAGGAGATGCAGTCGTTGATTTACCTCAAGGTGAAGCAGACGGCGTACATTGAGCTGGCGACGCTTACGTACGAGCATGTCCACTCGCTATCGTACGACTGGCATGTGCAAAAGAAGCTTGGGGACGTGTTGCGCTCCATGGATCGGGGTGTGGAATCGGCGAACAGCGTTGTGTCGTATGTGTTCTTATATCTGATTCCGACCTTAGCCGAGTCAGTGGTGGTGATCGTCATTTTTGCGATGCACTTTGAGCTGGCGGGGCTGAGTTTTGTGGCATTCTCGAGTCTCGTGGTGTACGCCTACTTGACCATCAAAATCACGCTGTGGCGCAAGAAATATCGCGAAGCGTCGATGAAGCACGATAATGAGTACCATGACAAGGCCACAGATGCCCTCCTGAACTACGAGACTATCAAATATTTCGGCAACGAGCGCCACGAGGTTGATGAATATTCTAAGGTGATCGAGAATTATCAGCGCTATTCGGTGTCGGTTCAGGCTTCGCTTTGTGTGCTGAACGGCACGCAGGCTATGATAATTCAGGCTACTGTCTTGGCTGCTCTTGCATTGGCGGCCCCGCACGTTGTCAACGAAGACAGTGGGCGTAGAATTGACCTTGGTGCGTTTATTGCCATCTCAGTGTACCTCACGAATCTTTTCGCACCGCTGTTTTTCTTGGGAGGCATTTACAACATGGTTATCAACACGGTGGTCGATATGAAAAAGCTAAGCGAGCTGCTCTCCGTCGAACCCGATATTCTGGACGCGCCGGATGCAGTCGAATTGGGTGTGTGCAAATACGATTCCGCGAATGGAATTGACGTGGTTTTTCGTCACGTTTCATTCCACTACCCGTCTCAACCAGCCACGACAGGCGTCAAAGACTTGGACTTTACCATTCCGCGGGGTACAACTACTGCTCTCGTGGGTGAGACCGGTGCCGGCAAGACCACCATTTCACGTCTGCTGTTCCGTTTTTACGAGTGCAACGCTGGCAAAATTCTCGTGAACCACCACAACATTGCTACCGTGACTCAGCAGTCTCTGCGCCAAGCCATTGGCATTGTTCCTCAAGACACGGTTCTTTTCAATGACACAATTCTCCGCAACATCAAATACGGCAACTTGAATGCCACCTTCGACCAGGTCGTCGAAGCCGCCAAGGCTGCTCGAATTTATGACTTCATTATGAAGCTTCCAGATCAATGGAACACGAAGGTTGGTGAACGCGGGCTAAAACTTTCTGGCGGCGAGAAGCAACGTGTGGCCATTGCGCGGACGTTGCTTAAGGACCCACCGTTCGTCATCTTGGACGAAGCTACTTCAGCATTGGACACGGTGACGGAGCAAGAAATTCAGGCTGCACTCAACCGCCTTAAGGCCAACCGCACCATGCTCGTGATCGCGCATCGTTTATCCACGGTACGTCCTTGATTGACTTGAACAATATCGTAGCATATGCTCACCGCTCTTGTGCGTTGTTCATGCAGATTCGTAACGCCCACCAGATTATTGTGATGCAGCACGGCTCGATTGCTGAGCGCGGCACACACGATGAATTACTAGCTCAACCTGATAGCATCTACACCGGTATGTGGAATGCCCAGCGTAAGCATGAAAGTGACGGATCGGCTAGGGATGTTCAAGTGGTATTTGAAGCTGTTGAAACTGAGTAAAATCATTACCGGTAAGGCGCGCCAAGATAAACGGCTTTTCTAATGCAAATTGTCATGCGACGAGTTCTGGAGAGCGTGAATTATGAGAAGTTTGCCAATATTTTTTGTATGAAATCCGATTTCCTGTTTTTTTAAAACAATACTACCCTTAGGAACAGGGTAGATTCAATCTTAGTACTACTTGTAGTATTTGACAGGAGTAGTACTACGTAGTAATATCCCCGCCAGCACATTTTTGGTAGTATCGAATTAAGCAGCTGGTTATAGTTACCTCTTGCATTGACATGAGTGATGTTTTTTTCTAATTCAGTTGAAAACACATTTATTCACATTCTCTACGATTCTTATGAGCTGTCTCCTGGAGTATGTGGTCGCTGGCTGTAATGGTTGTGTGGGTGCGACGGCGTCGCCTGCGCCAGATTGGCAAAACTGCGAGTTTGCTGCAGTGCTGGCGGTAGTCGAAAAACCGGATACTCCACAGGCATTTGCGGATGCCACGAAGTACTAAGCTCCATCGAGTTCGTTCTAGCCATCGTCGACATGGGGCCAACGTGGTGCGGTGTGCCTTCCTTCGTGTAGCTGTTCATCTTCGTGAGCAGCGAGCGCTCCTGTTGTTGCAGCATAGCTCGGACAAACAGCACTTTCGTATCTGGTAACGCAACCTCGTGCTTCTGCAAAAACATGCCCCGGGGAAAACCAGGTGTTCGTCGGTTGCTTGTGGTCACGGAGGTGGAACCGTTTGCTGCACCGGCACGCTGTCCAGCACCACTCGCTGCGCGGAACTCGTCTTCCATGTAGTAAATGGTGACAATCTGCTCGTTGGACGTCCTCGAACAATCCACCATAACGACTTCCTCGGCCAAGAGCTCCCACTCCACGTCATACTTGGATGTTTGTGCTGATGCTGTTCCCTTCACATTCAAGAACAAAATCCGCTTGCGTGTGACCAGAAAGCACTGGCGAGTCGCCTTCAAGTCCACATGACCCAGGTATCCATCAGCACGGTAGCGACCACCACGAATTTTGCCTACGATCTCCTCGCCCAAAGACTCCACGTACGAATAGACCTTTAGTCGCTTCGTTCGAAGATCGATGTGGCGTGGCGGTCGCACACGCACTAACAGCGCCTTGGTATTAGGGTCGACCGCATCGCGAAGCGTAACTGCGGTTGTAGCTGTAGCTAATGAAAAGCCCAACAATGGCTTTAGAACGACTCCAAATGCACCAGCCACAATTCCTGGCAGCACGCCGCGTGCGCCATTTACCTCAAACGAGTGAATTGGCGCTACCACGATACCCGAAACACCTTGCACAAGACCCTGGAAAATATGCCGCGTAGCTGGATAGCCTGTGTAGTCATCCAACTTTAAGCAAGCCTCTGAAAGGCCAAGAGAAAAAGCGGTAAGGATGCGGGTATTGAAATCCAGGAATGTGTAGATGGATGCGCGCACAAGCGAGAGCGAACCACGACCCACACCGAAGGCGAAAGCCTGGGGGCTGCGCTGCGAAAGTCCATGGGCTGGTTCTGAGATAAAGTCTTGGAAGCCACTTCGCAGATTCTTCCATGCGATCATCGGGTTGCCCAACACGTCGACACTTCCGAGAATTACATAGGCCTGACGCAGCGCCTCACTCTGGTAATGCGATGCCAGTCGTGTAGCCAAAGCATCAGGCTGCACAAACGAACTGTGAATGTGCAGTGCCTTGAGTTGGAACGGAGCATTTGCAATCTTGGTCAGACTGGTACCGATAGCATTCAAGATCAGTCGTAGAGGGCCGACAGTGATGACAGGTGACTCTCGCGACGAGGTTGAATCCGTTAATGCCGCCGCATGCGATAATGAAGACAAATGTCCGTCCACAATGGCACCCGCACTATCACCGAACGAGAAGCTGACGGTGGCGCGGATAGGGTCGATGTGGAATTCTTCGAAGTAGAGTTTTTCATGCTCGTCCTTCGCAGCAATGGCGCTAAGACTTCCGTATTTGGCTACCGAGTAGCGCTGAATCTCCGTAGCCAGCGCGGTGTGCTGATTTCGACACGGACGTGGCAGTTGCTGCTGAGAACTACTCCTGCGAGCAATTATTTTCATCGTCGGCGTGGTGGGACCAGAAGTAGGCTCAGCCGACGTGGTATTGTCTTTTGAGCCGCCTCCAGGACCTTCACCGAAACCTCCAGGCTGGCGTTGAAGTCATTCAGCAACAAATGGCTGTGTGCAGCTCGTGTCGCTTCGTTGCTGCTACTGTCACCATTTACGAACACTACTGCTCGTTTTTGTTCCAACACCACTAATGCCACTGCTGCCATAAATTTTGGCGTGCACCAAAAGTGGAAGTAGCTGATAGAGCAGTGCACCATCCACTCGAACGTGGACTGGTAAAACACTGGCGCTAAAATGCCGAATGAACTCGATGCCGGCGTACTCGTCATGCTTCACAAGCCCAAGCTGTAAAACTGGAATGCTCACAGTTTGTCCGTTTACAAAACGTGATCTTCCGCTTGGATTTGAGAAGCGGAGCAGCACAGGGTATGGTGTCACCTGCAATTGGTTGTCAACTTGAACGTCACTTACTTCGAGACAGCAAGCAATAATCCGTGGACACGTCTCGCGTTCAAGACGTGATAATGATGCAGCACTTCCAGCAATTGATGCACCACCGTTGCTTCGATCATCTTCGCTGACAAGAATTTCTAACGTGATTCCAGAGATCGACATGTACACCAGCTCCTTAGGTGCGTTATCGACGATTGAAATGCCCACACCCTGGAGGTGCAGTGCCGCATGAACTGTAGGTTCAGTCACAAAGCGTTGCAGGAGCTGCAAGGCGCTACCCTGGACCGCTTCAGCCTTCGCTGACTGGCCCTTAGGGACTTGTGCATTTGCCGGTGCTGCCTTCTCACCACCACGTAAGCGCGTGTCAGTGAATCGTAACACGCGTGTCGGTCCGTCAGTTGAGATTTCAATTCCCAATGTGCCACCGAGTGCATCAGGATACCGTTGGATTTTGTCTAGGTCAAAACTACCGATACGCAGAGGACGACTGTTATCACCAGCGGCTGACGGGAGCATGTCCACCACCAGCAACCGCTCCTCTGTGGGCTCGTCCCAGGCATAATCCAGACTGTGATGCGGAAGTAGAACTTCACTGCGACGCACGCGGTGTTGGTGCGTTCGTAGCGTTTCCAGCGAATAGTTTTCAACACGATAAGGAGGCGCAGTCGTACGCTCCTCCCGGAAATATACACACACACAAGACGAGTCCAGCTTTAGCGTCACGCGAACGAGCTTGCTTTCCCGCGTCGACTCGTGACGCATGCGGACAGCATACTCGCCAGACTCGACCAAAGGAACGGCGCCGCTCCATGACCACCCATATTCAACAAAACGGCACCGGATAGTGCGCGTCTTCGCGAATCGGAGGGTCCAGTGGAAATCGGCAAATGCACCAGCGTCCAGTAGTACGACAGGATTTACAGGGGACATCAGTCGAGAATTGGTTATCGAACCACTGGCGTTAGCGATATCTATCACTGATGGAGTGATCGTCTTCGACGATGAATGGCACACCTCAATGGCACTGTCCATTGTGTTGATGAGCATATACCGCGGTGTCAGCATGATCACTTTTGTGCGTGAATATTGGCCCTTCGCTGGAACGATTGAGTAGCCAATGCTAAATTTTCGGTTTGCTCCGAAGTCGTCTGCTTCGATCTCACCGATCGTACCCGCTTGATCCAACACAAAGGAATCAGACCACTTCCGCTGTCCACTCTCCTTTCGCGCGTCCAGTGTTACTATTTCCCTCTCATTGCTTACTCGCAGACGAACACACCCACGATCTCTTCGATAGTCTGAATGACAGGCTTGAAGAACTTCCAGCTGGCCAAGATTATGAGCGTCATACTCGGCAGACTTCGGGAGTAAGTCGAGCAGGCCCTTCACAGGTGGCACGCTCGGGAGAAGTCGAGGGTGACGTCGCTTGCCCTGGTTCTCGCGCCGATCGGGAGAAGTATTACGACCCGATGCGTTGTTTTGCTGCACAATACCCTCCACTTCATCCGTAAATGATTCGTCTTCAACTGGAACAGGATGAAGCAGATGAGGATTACGCTCACGCCGAGCCGCTTTTGCTCTTTGGCTTTCTTTTAGCAGAAGTTCATCACGATCCAGGCGTTTTTGTCCAGCTAGCAACCTGGTAGTGTAAACAAAGTAAACAATGAATATGTTAGGTATTTTCACCATCCTGTATGCCATAATATGTTATATGCACCTGAATACGTACGTAGTCGTGTGTTCGCGCCCCATTCTCTCCTCTTCATATTCGTACTCCAGCTTGAGACCCGTCAGGTTTACGATCCAGTACGGGACATAGAGAAACAATTCACGACAATGGCCTTTACTCATCCGAATTTCAGCAGTAATATAGAGGTGCGCATCGCTGACCAAGTCTTTCATCTTGATTCGAACAAGATCGTCTAGGTCTTCTTCGAGCTCAAGCACTTTACTCCATTCAAATCCTTTCATGCGAACACTCAACTCGAGAGGGGTCTCCTCACTTGACAAATGCCAAATAAGTGAATCAGCGACATTAATGGTTCCACGCTCACGTAAGCGCTGCTCACGAGTTTCCCACCCTGCATTCATATTCGAGTTCGTCAATGTCACAGCTTCCACTGCGGGCGACCAGTCACTTGGAGTAGCCAGGCAGAAATCTAATGATCCAGCGGTAAGATTGTGCACGATGAGTGGCGGGTGGAAGGACAACGTGCGGTGATACAGCGCACCACTCGCGTTGGAGAGGCAAACATTCATCATGAATGGACGGACGGGCCGATCACTATACAATCGTCGGAATTTGATTGTACATTGGCCTTGACCGGATTCGTCGGTCTCCATATGCGCAATGCTTTCGTTTGCAGAAGAGCTGCCTCGGTCGAAAAGCGGAAGGTGTACGCGCTCTTTGGCATAGGCTTTTGGCAGCATGCCGCCGTTGTCTGCTTCATCGACACAATTAATCTCTGGAGGACGCACCATCACGTAGCCTTCGCCGGAGGAAACAATGTGGACTGGTACAGGAACAACAGAGGAAGATTTGACAATCTTCTTCCAAATCGGGATGACGTGTCCTTGTAAAGTATTTCCCGATCTCAATGAGCGTGACATGGAACGTCGTTGAGGTGGCACAAATTCGACTTCTAGGTCAGATGAGGTTTGATTCTCCAGAATCAAGGTCGATCGCACGACAAAATACTTGCACCCGCGCTCAACAAGCACATCAATCACACACTCGCACTTCCTCATTCGAATGGCTGTAACATCTGCTTCAAAGTCCACGAGGGAATACATCCGCGAATCAACTTGGTCAACTGGAATTGGTGATTCGCTCTGCCACTTCCTCGGGATATTAGAAAGACCATCACTTGGGTATTCTTCTTCGACAGCAATAAAGAGCTGGCGGTCGTGCACAAACGCACTGCGCCGACCTCTCTTTCGACGCTTCTCGTTGCCGTTTCCTGATTGTTTTCCGACTCTTTGTTGAACCGAAGAGGTTCCTCTTTCCCAGGTGCGAGAGAATGCTCGTTGTATGAAGCACCCCAGTACCGTAGAGGCATTCCAGTATTGTTTCGGATCCAATACGTAGAATACTCTGTCATTTCGCGTGAATCGCCGCCAGCGTTCACTACCCATCGCCACGCTCGATCTGCAGCCACTAGGTTTGCAATTAAAGCATCTGTCAAGTTTAATTGGAGAAAGACGTCTGACGAGATATTTAGCTTCCAAGGCGAGGCAGCTAGTTGTTCCCTATCATCCAAAGCACGCTGGCGTGAGTGTGTCTGAGAAAGTGTCAGCTTGACACCCCACGGTTCGATAAGAGGTTCCATTGTGACAAGACGCAGATTTTGATACTTGGCCTCAGCCCTGCAACTTGCGATGATCTCTACCATCGATTCTGACTCGGAGCGCATCAAAATGTTGATGGCCTTCGAGTCAAACTCTACCACGGGTGACGCCTGATCTACAATATTGTTGATCAGTCGGAACTGGACGCCATCCACAACTAGGGACCCGCGTATAAGTACATCATGCTGGGGAGTAGGTGGTGTAACTTGCTTCGATACTTCATTGTCGCTCGCGTCAACTGCGCCGAAGTAATGGGCGTACTCAGAATAATCCCCTGGCGCATCCGGTAAGTCGGACCAATCGACATCATCAGCTGCTGCTTTCATCCTTGCGATGAATGCATCTCGAATTTTTTTCTCGGCGCTAAACATACTGGATAAACTTGCAGAGATCTTCAGCAGTAGTGGCAAGTCTCGGTATGCGATATGTGAGATGACCTGGTTAACACGCACGGTAGGCTCACTAAGGATCCATTCCTGCCACTCCTCTGGAACGTCTCGTAGAAATAGCTCGGGCAAATCCATTGCTGGGCTATCACTCTTGTCGAGAGGGGCATATTGATCCATGGAGCTGCCTTTGCGTCTTCATCGCTATTATCAACGCTGTCGGCACCACCGCTGTTCGAGTCACTGTTGTGGTCACACTTTTCCTCGCAGCTCTCTGTGTCAATAGTTTCCTTAAGCACATGCCGAAAGTATTGACGCACAATGAGTTGCGCGTCTAATTCAAAATTCTCTACTAGCGTCCCCGTATGGTGAGTTGGCTTGGATTGCGGTTCAGACGTTCCACCTTCGGTAGCACCGATGTTCGGAGAACCAACTAATATTTCCACTTTGCTCAGTCTTACTGACGCTGACACAAGATCGCTGAAGTCGGAAAACTTTTCGGCTTCAAGTGCGCTATTGAACCTCGCAATCAGTTGGCTTGATAGCACACACCCTGCCACGTCAGCTTTCCGATCCGTTGATACCACCCACAATTGCAAGTTAAAAACGTGCGTCAATTTTCCACTTCGGGACCATAAGGCGCTTTTTGTCCGCAACAGTTTGGCCACCAGACAAGCATTCTTTCGTTTTAGAGTTTTCTGATATTCCGCTTCCAGTTTCTTCAGCAATCACTCGAGAAGTAAAGCTCCCAGGGGTCGACCTTCTTTGCACTAGCCGAACTCATCATGCGCTGCAACGGAGACATAAATGCTGATCGAACCGCATTGAGGTCATCTTTCAACGACTCAGATATGCTGTCGCTTCGTTGGCGAAGAGGGGGTACAGTAAAGCGCATTTCCTGTCGTTCACCCCGGCTGTCATCGGGATCAATTCCCGCTTCGACGTATCCAGAGCTATCGCCGCCAAGAGGATTATTCGCAAGTGCCTCGTCACGCTGGATTTCCAATTCAGTAATTTTCTTGCTTGCCGCCAAGAACACATCCAGCACAAAGTGCTCCAATCGAAGCATAGTCCGTGGAAGGAGAATAAACCTAGCAGAAGACACCGATAAATCCAGACAGTTTGTAGGGACAGTAGATCCTTTCCCAACTGCATCGCTGTGCGTGCTTGTCAGTCGTCCACTCAGCTGCGAAGTTGACACGTCTAGCCTCGACGACTGTGATGTCGAAGGTCGAAGCAGTGGCGGTATTGTATCATCACGAGATAAAAACGAAAACGATGAGCTATCGGACGAAATAGAGGTACGAGATTCCTTTCGCTCCAAAACAGCTCCTGGGACCGGCCCAAACAATTGAGTCAAAAATTCCTGCAATAAAAAATTACGTTAGTATCAGCGTCATAATAACAACAAGTACAAGTATGCGCGTATCGTACCGTAGAATCTGCGATTTTGTCGTGGATCACGGCCTCTCGCAAAGAAAAATCACATTGGAACTCAGCTTGGTCATCCATCAGGCCAGTATTCCTTAACCCAAGTGCAAGGTCAGCTTCCAGCGCAACCATAGCAATTTCGCCAATGACACAGCAAGGAATCTCGCTTGGAAAACTCCCGCGTCGGCCAATAAAGTGTTGCGGGTATGAACGTCCCTGTGCAGCAGAAGAAGCTCCGCCACTACTTTCGCGAGAAGAAATTTCGTCTGGAATATCAATTACACCTTTCATCCACGTCTCAAATTGGTGCGGTGCTTCGGAGTAAGAAATAAGTGCGATCTTGAACTCCTCAAGTAAGAAGTGGAGTGTCAACTGCCCCCACTTCGTTGTACCATCACTTGGAGAAGGCAGTGAAGACTCAAATTCGCTATCCGCTTCTTTCGGGTCGCCAGGTTGACTGGCAGTGTCCACTTCCGATGCCCCTTCATAACTTTCAATCTGGCGAATCACTCCTTGGACTGTATCAAAGATGGGGATGACCGCCTCGTAGAACACTTCCAGTGCCAAGCACACGTTTGTTTCGCTAATGTTTACACGAACCGGGTAAATCTCTACGTCCAGTGCAATCTCTTGGGAGGCGGTGTTTTTCTCGCTGTATCCGATGCAAGGTAACTGCGCTGGGATACTGCATCGCACCTGGAAACCAGATCGATCGAGAATTGCAGTCTGGTCTGCAAGAGAAAAGATCTGCAAATTATCAACAACCACAGTGGTCTGGTATGGCGCGCTCGCAGGCGCCCATGTAAGGCGTCGGACGTTTCTCGCCTCAACGCAACAGTTATCGTCCCGAAGTCTAACACGATTCCCCGATACGGCTGTGACTGAAGCGACACTCTAATGTCTTTCAGAGGTGTAGATGGTAGAACAACACACGGGTGAAAGAGCTTGACGTCCAAATCGATGTTGTCGAAAATGCGGGTGAGAACCATGGCCAACTCGTCTTCTTTTACGGAGTCGTCACCTTCGCCGCCCTCACCAACATCTTGACTCTGGCTTGCTGGTCCAAGGTCAAACTGTCTGGAATCTCTGTTTGATGTATCGACAGCATCGAAAAACGGCGTCATACGCTCGGACGGTTGGTCTACAATCGGGGAGAATCTTGGTGCTAATTGAAATTCAGCGCCTAAAGATCCTGAGCGCTTGTGTTCTCTTTCCGTACCATCTTCGCTCGGCGCGACACGTTTTGATAAAAAATGGGTACGGAGCGGGCCATCAACAACATAATTAACCAGGTTCTCCACAAACTCCGGCTGGGACAGCAGTCGAACAGGTTGTACACACACGCTAACGCTTGATTTCTTATCTTGCCCCAGCGTGTCCTCTTCACCTTCAGCACGTGCCATTGATTTCGATGCCATTTCTGTTGAGATCAAGCATTCGATGCTCAAAATGTGTCGAGAATCATCTGTCGAAAATGTAGCAGAATTATCCAATCCTAAAATTTCGATATAATCCGAAGAGGGGCTTCAAACCCGCGCACTGTAGCTCCGCTGATACCAAGTCCATCTTCTTGACGTTTCTTCGACGATAAGTCAAACACCTTCACTTCACCAACTAATCCAGACACGCTGGCCTGTCCTGGGGTTGCCGTACCAAACTGGATTTGGGAATCGAGAACCGCTATGGACGCCACCGATTCACCACGATCAGAAAAGCAAAACGAAACAGATTGAAGCCGGACCCCAAGCTTCAGTGCGACTGGAACAGTATCATTTCCGCTATCACTCTCCAAGTTCGTTGGAGCGTCAGGTGCCTGCTCAAATAGATTTTTCTCGCACGCTCCAAATCTGCACGGACTGAGTCCGTCAGATTTACTGACACTGAGTATTCTTGTTTGATGGTGGGCGTGAGCTCGAAAGGAGGCGGTTGGCCATCATCATTGCCAGCGTTCATAGTGTCACTAACTAGATCACCTCGCAAAGAAGCTGGAACCAGTGCAAGTTGTGAAGATGATTCTTCAAACAGCTCCAGCAAAGAACAGACGTATGACTGGTCAAAGTTAAACTGCACAGATCCAAGTTGCAGATCCACATCACGCAATACCTCTTTGCCAGTTTTGTGGTCGTTCAAGGAACTGAATCCAAGTTCCAACAGCGTCTCGGGGGTGCGAAAGCTTTCGACCTAGATCCATCACTGCCTTTTGGGCCACCAACTTCGAAAGAAATCACTCGTTCACGTGGCTTGGTTGGTTGCCTTCGTTTTACAGAATAACCAGGAAATTTCCCTCCGCGACGTAGCGGAGCTTTCATTGAGAATGGAGCCGCGATAGTCGGGCACGAAAATAACAGATACTGCGTCGAGCGTCCGCTGGCATCAAGAAAGTCTTCAACTTCGAGCGACATTAGGCTCACGTTAACTTGAGTTGATAGAGTTTTTGTCCCACTCGAATACGAAAACCTTGTAGCCTCACCAATATCGTGCCGTTGTCTGCAGGGTCGTCATCAAAATCGCTCGTATCGTAGCGGTATGAAGCGTATGAAGATACCACCGAAGACCGAGGTTTCTTTAACTGCACCGATATTACAGGAACCGTGAAAGAGCAGACCATAAGTCTTCGGTCCAGTAGCTTTGTAGTTCCACCAGGGGTATGCGGTCGCGGTCTTCTTCGAGTTCTTCTCTCCGATCGCGATGGTATACTCGCCCTTATGTGGTCCTCCTCTTCTACGAAATCGGTAAGATCAGACAGAGAGAGGTTGCGCTCCAGTTCGCCAGCAATATCCCCGCTTAGTGCCGATGCACTCATGTCTAGGTTACCGCTCGTCATACTAAACCACGTGTCATCACTTCCAACACTCGAGTTCTCGTCAGAATCCCCTTCGCCATCTGGTAGTGCCCCAGTTCCCGAGGGTGGTCCGGCACTTTCACTATCATTTAGCATGAACTTTTTCAATGCCGACGTGCTAAGAAAGCTCCCCTTCTCATAGCTTCATATCTATCATTGGGATCTGGCATGCCAATATCGGCATTTCCGAACGCACCTTCTGGCGAATAAAATCCTCCATCCGAGTAATTACGCGTCTTTTTCGGTGCCTCAGCATTTGCCACACTAAATCGATTTGCCAAGGCGACCAGCTGAAAGTACTTCTCAAGAGACAAATTGAACGTTAATGCCGGGAGGTCTGCGTGAACGTAAAACCGCGTTAGTGTCGCATCCAGGGGTAAGATCGACATGCGGACAGTGACGTTGATGTTGAAGCGCTCGATGAGTTCGTATTCTTGCTCCTCGTCGTATATATCCGTAAGATACGGCGGGAGGGACACAGACGGATAGTTCATGCCACTACTTCCTGCGCCATCATCTTGAACTCGACTTGTTTTCCCATACGGGATCAACATAACATGAATATTTGCGATTGAGAGGCTGAACTTGTCGTAGAATTCTTCTTTCCAGCGGATAGCTCCTTCCCCTCGCTCTGCTTCATCATATAGCTGCTGAACAAAGGATGTATTCGGGTTCACGCCTCGAAAATGAGACGGGCTTAGTAGTGAAAGTGTACCCAGTCCAGATCTGCTCGATGGTAGTCCACTCATCGAGCCGCTCCTCGTGCGTTCACTGTCCATTTGGCTCAGGCGGTCTGTTCGAAAATTGATTCGCCCAAGATCAATTACGAGTCGTGCGCAGTTATAGTCCGTATCGCTCTCGGGGATAATGATAACTGGTGCCTGTATGCGAAGATCCACAGCGAGTGCGATTCGGTTCTCCATCACGTAATCTAATTTAGCTTCTGTTCTCGCTTTCAAATTGACAATATCATTGAATGATGCGACCTCAAGCTCCTCCCATAGCCCCATATTCGCAGGAGTATCCATAAACTTCGCCAAACGACCCCAGCACCGTGCTGTTGGTGACAACACAATCTCTAGCGGCTCCATATGAACAAACAAAGACGCATCCGCACTAGAGTTTGCCGGGTTCATCTCGTAGCTCATCAGGAACACGACACCCGAGAGCTTACTAACATTGACGTCGTCCGTATCACCCGTAGGGCGTATACTCAGTTTTCTGCTTAGAAGGCGAGAAAATGCTGAGCTTTCAGCACTTTCATCAAACGCTTCAATGGACTGCAACGATACATCCACCACCACTGTCTCGTCCCTCGCTACTGCAGCCACCTGAAGTTGAGAAAACGTGCCCAGCAGGAATTCGGTTGGGGTATACTTGCGTCCATAGCTAGGGTCGTCGCGAAGCAGAGTCTTGTTAGTTTCTGGGTCGCTTGCTAGTGTGAGCGAGCCCCTCTGCAACGTCACTGTGACACGATAAATCTCGCTAAGTTCCGCTTGAGACTCACTGTCTGAAGTGTCAACTTGGCCGCCTGCATCACGATGCTTATGATTTCGCTTCTTTGACCGTCGAGACGGCTCCTCTAAGATTTTAAAGAGTTCACGAAGCTCCACTTCTGGAATGATTCGATGAGGTTTCTGCCCCCGTTCTCCATCTGGTGTTGGAGTTGCAAGCTTCGATGTCCAACCAAACATCCATGCGCCCCAAGATCGGTATCTCACCTCAGCTGGCACACTAGACTCTGTGACTTCTGTATCCACTGATTCGGAATCTGAAAATGCTGATGATTTGTGTGTTGGGGGCGTCGGCAGCCGACGTCGCACCCGCGGCACCCGGGTAACCTGTAACGTTCGTAACTCAATATCGCCTAAGTAGCGGAAGAATAGCACATCTTCTACACTTCGACGTCGCTCGATTTCTTCTAGTCCACAATCAATTTCCTCTGATGAGAGGTTGGGGATATTTGCGCAGTGTAGAGGAGGTGGGCCAATCCCTCCCTGCTCGTCACTATCCGTTGCATCTGTTACTTCATCATTATCGTCACTGTCAGAAAGCACGTAATCGACATTTGTCAGCTCTAGCAGCTGGCGAGCTTTCTGGAGCCACAAGCTCACGTAACGTTTGCGATCTTCGCGCCGATCCTTCATAAATCCCCACGTCCATTGCTGTTTCTTTGCTATCAGATCCTCCTGCACCGACGTGATCGCATATTTCCACCACTCTGCTGGTTCATCAAACACTGCCGCTCTGGGCCTAAATTTACGATACCGCTCGTACTTCGTATAGTGATCGGGGACCTGCAGCGCCGATGCAAGGTACAACATATCACAATACTGACTCTCTTCTAGTCGAAACGCGACCTCGGAAATATTCACGTCGACCTCAAACTTGGGCACATTGGCGTCAAACACATCGCGGTTCACAATCAATCTCGCGCTCGCGTCAATCGGTTTAAGCAGAAAGTGATGCTGCTGCTGCGACGGGTACAGCTGCATATGGTGATAATGCCGATCATCAAAACGCTTCGGGATAGATCGACTAAACGCGCTGGAGAACTCCTCCGCCGAGCACGTCACAAATTCGACCACTCGGTCTCGCTGCAACTCGCAGTCCGGATTGCAATACACACTCAAGTGGTTCAGCTCCACGATCTTAAAGATCCGCGGCTCGTTGCTCTTGGCCGCGTCCACGTACGACGGCTGCCAGTTGGAGTTGGTGGACTGCACATGGACCGACTCAATGGTTAGTCCCATGGCGAACGGGTGGTCCCCGAACTGTGGTCCTCCACACGCACGTGAATGCGCCGGATGTGCAGCTCCAAGTTGTCGATGATCTTGTTGACGAGTCTGGCGGTGAAACCATCTTCCGAGCCGCTTGAGGCCTCCTCTTCCTGTCTCTTGGCTTGGGCGTAGAGATCCTCGAGCAGTTTCTTCTTGAGAGTGAAGGCGTCCATAGAGCGCATGACGGCGTCGATGTCCTCCTCTGTGCGTAGCAGAAGGTACACGTCGTCCACTGTAGCCACCACCGAGTCGGACTGCAGTCGGTTCCACGGGATCTTGAGTTCGATGGAGCCTACGAGTCCGCGTACAAGCGTCACGGACGGCAAATCCGCCACCACCTCGGGCTTCACCTCGAGCTCCGTGAGCACCACGTAGCCCGACCATACAGCCACGTTGATCTTGTCGCTGCTGAAGCACTTGGGCTCGATGTAGCTGCCCAGCGCGCTCGTGAGCAGCCCCGTCACGAGCGTCTCGAACATGGCGCCGCCCAGAATGCGCACAAAGAGAGAGTGTGTGTGGTCCTGTCAGGCGTGGTGTGGATACACCAATATTCCGGGTCGAATTGTGTACCAACTTCAAGTACATGTCGAGGTTTTGGGGTTTTAGAAGATCGACGGTCCGGTGGCAGCAGCACAAACAGGCGTCAAGGGGACTTTAGTTAGAAGAAACGCCAGCGGACATGGAGAGCGTGGACGCGGCGCTGCGCTACCTGCAGCGGCAGTTCGCGAGCGTGGCCAGCGACGAGGCGACGTGGAACGAAGAGCGACTTAAGCTGCAGCAGCATGTGCGAGAGCTAGAGGACCAGCGCGGCGAACAGGAACAAGCTTACAAGGACGCCATGCTCCGTGTTAAGATGCTCGAGTTCGCGTTGCGTCAAGAGCGTGGACGCTACTTGGCGTCTCCCGCCGCAGTCAGTAGCACTGGGGGTCCGCCACCAAGCCCCGATCCGAGAGTGCCGAGGTCTCGCGTGGCGTGACGGTTTCTCGCTCCAATGAGCGCTCCAAGTCGGCGCGGACGGTGGAGCAGTCACCGGCGCCGTCGCCCGCGGGCAGCCCCAAGGCCTACAGCATTTATAGAACAGATAGCAGGAGCAAGAGCGCCGCCAACACGCCCAAGAACAGTCAGGGTAAGGGCACGGAGATCTCGCGGCCCAGGATGATGTCCAGAACCGCGTCCGGACGCGAAGTGGAGCGGGAGATGAGCCGCACAGCCTCCGGGAGAGAGGTGGAGAGGGAACTGACCAGGTCGGCTTCAGGCTCAGGACGAGAAGGGGAGCGGGAGATGAACAGGACCGCGTCCGGGTCTGGACGCGAAGTGGAACGTACGTGGCGAGGTGGAGATTTTTACTGCTAGGTGCTGACAACTTGCTATGCTTTATTTTGTTTGCAGGGACTATTGACACTGCCAAACCGAAGCCGGTTGTGATCCCGCTTGCACCCAAGGGATCTTACCGACCGCACAAGTTGAAGCTGAAGCTATCCGGACACATGGTACGGACTTGGATTTTGTGCACATTTTGTGAGATATCTAGAGCGATGCATATTGATAATATTTTGTGACTCTTTGCTTAGGATGGTGTCCGAGCGCTTGCATTCCACCCGACAGAGCCGCTGTTGGTGTCTGGTAGTGAAGATTGTACGGTGAAGGTGTGGAACCTATCGAGCGTGGCTAACGGCCCGCCATCACAGCGGGCGACTGAGGTGGACTCGCTTGTGACCATGCGGACGCACACGCATAGTGTGCTGGCGTTGGCTGTGTTCAGTACGGAGAATTACCCGGACTGCCCGCCTGGGCGAGCAGGGGCATTCGTTTCAGCTGGGCGCGATGGAGCATTGCACTTGTTTCAGATGCCAAACACCGAAAGCGACAAGCCCGAACCGTACACGTATGAAGAGTATGGAGGCATGAAACTGCACTCGATCAAGGATGCTCATGACGACGCAATATGGGACCTGCATGCACACCCGCTGTCGAACACTTTGTTCTCCGCTGGAGCAGATGGCGTCGTCCGAACGTGGGGCGTTTCATCAGGTACGTCATTGCAGGACTTCACGTGAAGTTGCTTCGTCCACCTGTTCATTCGCTTAACATTGTTTGCATTAACACAACAGAGCTGACACTGCAAGGTGAACTACGGTGCCCCACTACTACTAACACCAACGGAACTGGTAAGCTGGGACCCTTGTTTTGCTTGGTGACGATTTTTGTGCAAACTGGTAAACTTACTTGTTGGGGTTTCGATGGCACTAATTAGGTCATAATATCGGTGGTTCTTTGGTACCTACTTCTGTGTATTCGATGCTACCGGATCCGAAGACGTGTGTTGTTGGTTACACAAATGGCGCGATTGCCCAGTTCGACTACGCTGCTGAGCGCGTGATTCAGCTAGCACGGGCGATCGACGTCGACAATAAGGGGCGTGGAGGTCAGGTGAACAAGGTACGATCTTCCGGCTCTCCCATTTTGGATGACCGTTGAAGTAGCTGACAGGGTGCCTTTCTCTCATTTGTCAATTGAAGTTGGTCGTGCACCCGACCATGCCAATTGCTATTGCAGCTCACCAAGACCGAAAAATCCGCATGTACGACATGCGAGCAGGCGAGTGTGTTGGGTCCCTTACGGCTCATCAGGACTCTGTCACATCTCTTTCGATCGACACGGCGGGGCTCTACCTTGCTTCCGGGGTACGTTGCTGCAAGTGTATGATGTGATATCGTCAATTTACTGACAGTTTGTCTGCTAGGTCATGACGGTTCATTGCGCGTTTGGTCGGTTGGGGACCGGCATTGCGTATTTGAACAAACGGTGCGTTGTGCTACAAGGTTGCTGCTATGTTGGGTGAGTGGCTAACGCTTTGTTATGCTTGTTTTGATCGATGTAGGCGCACAGGCCGAAAATGGGAGAAGCGGTGCACGCAGTGAGTTATCACCCGTCGCGCAACTTCATCGCGACTGGCGGTGCGGACAGTACAATAAAGATCTTCCAGTGAGTGTGCTGCAGCTGAAGATGATATCTCCGCTCTCTCACTAAGCGCCTCAAAATTGGCAAAGTGATGAAGCGACAGCCGTGCACGACGGACAAATGGAATAGAACTACACCCAGCTTCCCTCTACACTCTCGGCTTCGCTGTGTAGTACTGCTAGTCGTACATGTCAGATCTGTTCATACTCCCCACCTATCCTATCGACATCCATGCAAACGAACACAAAAGCCAGCATTTACCATACGAAGGCCCGCTCCCTCAGCCTTTCAGCGAGAGTGCGACAGCCATGTATTTTGATATTTCTTCAAAGAGCATCACGGCTAGGCTCAGCAGACTAACTAGACAGTTAGGCAGCTTAGATCACTCCAATGCGGTTGGCAACGTCCAAAGCGTCGTAGTCAGCGGTCAGGCGAACGTACGCCTTCTTCTGGCCATCGGGTCTGAAAAGAACACAAAAATCATACAGTCAGTACATAGCACTACATCTCATAACCCCCACATTTGGGACGAAGAGCGGCGCTGTGACGTAACAGCACCGCCCCTTGAGGCCGCGCCACCGCACTTCCCTATCAGGACTACGGCCAGGCGTGCAGCAAACTCAAGGGAGTACCAACTGGTCCCTCCGTCCTATACGAAGTCAAAGCTCGACGCGATGTGTTGTACCTGATGAGGGTGTTGACCTTGGCGACCTTGATGTCGTACAGCTGCTTGACGGCGTCCTTGATCTGGCGCTTGTTGGCCAGCAGGTCCACCAGGAAGACGAGCGTGTTGTTGTCCTCGATCTTCTTCATGGCCGACTCGGTGGTGAGCGGGGCCTTGATGATGCGGTACTTGTCGAGTTTGTTGCGCGACGGCACGGCCTTGCGGGCGTAACGCGGGGCGCGCGCCAGCTGCAGGGTCTTGGGCTTGTAGAAGTGCACCTTGGTGCGGATCTTGAGCACCTTGCCGTGGGCGCCCTTGATCACCTTCTTGGATAGCTTGGCAGCCGACTTGCCGGCCGCGGTCTTGGGGGTTTGCTTCGCCATTTCTGCTTGCTTGCCTCTTTGAGAAATGACCTGCTTGCCACTATGGGCGGCCGCTAATCGAGGAGCGCCAGCCAACGATTCGCGGCGATTATCCGCCAGTAGAACCACGGGATTGCAGATTTTAGACGAATCGAGGTACATCGTACTTTATCGAATAGTTGTGGTAGCTGTGCTGGTGACATCCGAGGCAAAACTTGCAAATGGACGTCAAGTGTGGATCACAGCGTTGCCTAAATTTGCTGCACGTCTTAGGACGACGCCAGCAAGTAACGGCACTCGCTTCTTGTCGACATGACTTCATTCCAAGAAATTCATTATAACGCGCAAGACGCCTCGACCCCAATGCGTGTTGCTTTGCTGACTTTCGTGACGTTGGGACTCGTCTTCACTTCAACGAGTTCCACCACAGTCGACTTTTCCATTTTGGCTGCAGACGCCACGAACGACTCGGTGGTGGTGGCTGTCCGACATATTTTGCACTTTTCGGACGTGCACCTCAACATCTCCGCGTCGCTGAACGACAGCGACTCGGCCGCGATCCCCGCCGTCTATGGTGACGACGCCCCAATTGCTCTACTGGAGTCAGCTTTGGACTACGCCAAGCAGACGCTGCCCGACCCAGACTTCTTCTTGTATACAGGGGACCATGCGGTGCACGGCGAGCTCACGGGCGACTACCTTGCGGCTGCGGTGAAGAAGAACGTGGAGATGCTGGCCAAGTATTATTCCACAGCGGACAACGGCACGATGCTGGACGTCACGGCCATTATCGGCAACGCTGATACAAGTGCGTACCATGTAGTACTTGAAAGCGGTGGATGTGTGACTGACCTCTGGTTGTGGTTCGTGCTTCAGGTCCTGACTACACGATGAACGTGACGGACCCGGAGACGGAGGAGAATCCGTCCATTGCACTCGTTTCGGAGGCTTGGGAAGACACCATGTCGTCGTCGAACCTGGACTGGTTCAATCGACGCGGGTATTTAGCGTACGCCTTGGATGAGAACCTGGTTGTGATCACCCTCAATACTCTGCCGTACTCTGTGAGTTTTCTTGGGTTGCAACTTGTTTTTACCATTGTGACTGACGATGTTTTGTTGTACTTGCAGCCAAGCCACCTGCCGGACACGTCAAGTATGCCTGATCCGTTCGAGCAATTTGAATGGCTAAACGCTTCGCTGTCAGAATTGCGGGCAAGTGGCAAGCTAGCCTACATCGTTGGCCACATTCCACCGATTATTGATTCCTACAGGGGCGACCCGATGTGGAACGAGACGTACATCAAAACGTACAAGCAGATTGTCAACGAGTATACGGACATCATCAAGGCACAATTCTTTGGCCACGTGCACAGCATCGAGTTCCGATTGCCACTTTCCAGCAGCCAACTGGAAATGTTCGAGAAGGACGGGGTGACGGCGGATGAAGAAGAATACGTTGGCAGCTCCGATCTGGTGCCCTTGTTCATGGTGGCGGCTATCTCGCCAATATTTCTTAACAACCCAGCCTTCATGATCTGGGACTACGATGCGTCCACTTACGACATTCTCGACTTCACGGTCTATGGTGGCAACATTTCCGCTACTCAGGACGTTGACTGGAAACCACTTTTCAAGGCGAGTACTGAATACGGCGTTAGTTCATTAAACACTTCCGAGATAACTGATTTCGTGGAGCGCGCGGCGGCGAATGCAGAACTACTTGAGCAGTACTACTACAACGCGAAGGCTCAGTCACGACTACAGGCATCGTGTATGGGAAACACGTGCCAGGCTGAGTGGCTGTGCTCGTTGTACTGGTGGTCTACCGTGGCAGACTACGACGGCTGTGTGACAGCAACAGTGGCGGCAAAGACAAAGGGTTCTTCTCCCGTTCAGCTTGTGATCTCGTCGTCAGCTGGGTCGTTGTTGGTCGCTTCGGCCGCCATTATCTTTGGTGGCTTGGCTGTTACCATTTTATTCGTGATCATTGCGTCCCGGGTGTGTCGGCGTGGGGGTGATCAAGAAGCCGCCAAGCTCCTACAACGACAACGCGTCCATTTTGCAGCAATGGTGTGATGTACTTCGAAGTACTTCGTATTAGAAACCAACCTAGGTAAGAGGCTACTCCAATCTGCTTCTAGCAAATTCGCTTGTGGGGACGTCAAGCTTTTCCTACCAAGTTGTAAGAAAACTACTGCCATCCACCGAGCAAAATAGTGCCCTACTCGAGAGTGGTTGACGCCGAATGGTGGAAATTAATGCAGACAGGAAAAATACTACTTCGAAGTAATACTTACAGCGCAAATCCAGGACTGTTTTAAAACCCGTTGGCAGGACATGTTCTGGTTGCAGGACATGTTTCTGGTTGCAGGACATCTTTCTGTTTTCATTAAATCATCGCCGCTGAAATGCACAAAGTTTTGCTATTCTATGGCGAAACATTGATAAACAGAAACTGTAGACAAGACTGTACTTGTTTGCTTTACGAATACAAAAACCTCATACTGTAAGTGATGTACTGTACGTGGGTGTTGTAGTGCAGGGTGCATGTGGCTGAAGCTTCAAGCTACAGTAAAACCAACAAATCTTTGGTCCGAGTTATGAACGAGGGCTTTGCCGGTCGACTAGCATGTGTGGTTGCAGCAAGCAGCACCGATTAGAGCGGTCTTCAGGTGGCCTCAAGATCCGACGGCATCAGTTTTGCTTGGCCTGTAGCAACAGCACCAGGCGCTGACCGAAGTGTGAAAAGGTTCACCCACCACTAATATACAGTCCACACGTAGGTCACGTAGGTTGCACTTTGTACTGCTGCAAGGAGCTGTTGCACCAAGTTGTAAATCCATTTGTTTACTTTACGACTTGCAAGTCTACAGTACAAACCGCCAAAAGGAAACAAATGAAGCTAACAACAACATGTACAGATACCACCACGCTGATGAACGGCGCTTACTGATGGGGCTATTAATGATAATGAGCAACCACGGCAACATTGCTCCGCGGGAGCTCGCATTTTAAATCCAGTTGCGAAAGAGATGGTCCACGATTATGGTGTTAACTTCAACGCGTAGCATCATTTTTGTCGTGCTCGGCTGCTTCGCGAGATCCGAGCTTGGCTTTGAAGCCCCTTGGAGCTCCAGACAGCAGAAATGCATTGCAGCACCATTTCGCTAGGAAGGCCCGTTAACTCCTCGCTCTTGACGACGGCGACGAGGCAGTGAAGAATGAGAGTGACGGACGCCTACAACAAGCAAGACAAGCAACTGCAACCATCTGTGGTGGTGAACCGGATTCCCCGATCACGGTGTTGCCGCTGCGCACGCATCAATGTTTACACGAAGCCGAGCTGGTAGAAGGGACCCAGTCTACAGTCCACGTAAACTCACACTGCAGATGCGTCCGTTAATCCGAAGGAAGTTTAGACGCTTTGCCCACACACACACATACCCCCTGCCCGTCAACTCTGCGAGACATACCGAGCAAACAGACAGCAGAGAGAGGTCCAACACTTCGCTCACTCTAGTTTTCGCGCACATCGACGAATTTGCTCTACAAACTCGCTGGTTCAGTGACAACATCGCACCATGGAGCCGTCTCCGGTCACCCTCCCTCAGCTTTCGTCTTACCTCCCGGCACCATGCTCCGATACGAGAAGTCCCAGCACGGCCACCACCAGCACCAACAGTACACTGGCCGTGAAGAAGCGACGCAACAGCATTGAAGGCGCGTTCTCAGCAGTGAGTCCTCGACCCCCGACGCCTCCCCAGCTTGAGAACGACCAACGGAAGAGGAAGAAAACTCAACTAAAAGCCTCAATGAACGTTCAGGGGTCAAAGGCGGCTTCGTCCTCGAGACTCGACAGTATATACCAACCTCTAGAGGTGGTTAGCCCTGTCGTCACCCCATTTTCGTCTACAGCAGCCTCTCGCGACAGATCGGACAGTTATTTCGCGTCGCAGTCCCAGCCGACTACGCCCCGACGGGAACGCACATCAAGGTATCTAAGCGAGGCCGATCGCCGAGAGATCATCACGCGGGTCGACAGTGGCGAAAAGCAGGTTACACTCGCAAGGGAGTTCAACGTAAGTCGCGCAGCGATCTGCAACCTCTACAAAAATCGGTGGGAGGTGCTGACCCGCAGCAGTCGGAACCCCGAATCCAAGCACCCCAAAAAGGCACGCGGCAGGAAGGCGAGTCCACAGCTAGCACCGCAGCCCACGAAAAATCTGAAGCGAATGTTGTGCCTGAAACGAGCTACCCTGACTTGTCGACGATATCGATTCAATCGGAGGAAAGGAAGACTCTTCGATGATGGAGGCTACGCTAGGGCAGAATGAGGACGAAGCAGGCCAAGATACCACCGTGTTGGTAGCTGAGGCTCCGATTCAGCTAGAGCACCTTCATCAATCGCAGCAGCAGTATCAGGGTCGACAGCGACCCGATGAGCCGTCTCATTTCAACGAGCAAGTGGGGAGCCCAGTGTCGTCCAGGCCATTCCTTGTTCACGAGGCGTCTGCGTACTCGTATCCCTGCAGGAATTTGGTCGCTGCCCTACGAGACGAAAGTATCAGCACAGTAGTGTTCCAGCAGCGAGCTACGCGCCTGGCACACCTGCTGATTGAAGAGGCACTAACCTGTTTACCCCACGAAGATGTTCAGATCAAGAACCAATTTGGAGACGTATGCCATGCAGCGAAGTCGCTCAATGAGCGGGACATCTGCGGGGTCTCAATGGAGGACAAGGGCATGGTGCTGCTTCGGGCGTTCTCGACGATCAGTCCGACGTCACCCACCGGCATGATATCAATGGACACCAGGGCTAAGGAACACACAGCACAGTCGATTCTACATGCACAGCTACCGCCGGTCAGTTCTCACCAGGTTGTGCTACTCCTGGGCATCCAGTGCTCTACAGGAAATGAGGCGTGTGCAGTGCTGCGTCATCTGGTGAGTGAGAGGAACATCGCACCTACCAATATTTATTTTGTGACGGTTATCAGCTCTTTCGAGGGCCTCCAGAACGTGTTCCAGCACTTCCCAGGTGGTCATGTGCATTGTCCAAACAACGAGCCCCCAGACTAACATTTGCTTCTTGTATCCTATGAGCAGACGTCACTCTTATTGCAGCTCAAGTGGACACCGTGCTAGATTTGAACGAGCGTATCCGCCCAGGCATTGGTAACTTCATGCAGCGCTTCTGGAACGTTCACTCTGACTCGGGTGCTCCTTGATATGCTGTAAAATATTACAGTACTACTCGGACAAACTTTGAGCAACAAATGAACTGCTATCCTCAAAGTGGTTTCAACAAAGTCTACAAGCCTCAAACAATCAAAGCATTCTCGATGTGTTTCGCCAAGCGTAGAGATGTGTTGTTATTTTTCTAGTCCGTAATGTAGTTGTGTTGTCTACGCTTAGCTTGCGGAAGACGTGTTGATGCTGAGCGAGTGTGGCTTCACAAAAGTCTCCAACATTGCAAGCCCGCCGTCGTCATTGAGCGTTGCACAGCAGTTCGTCTGAATGCAAGAGTCGACAGAAGTCGTTTAGAGCTCCTTGAACTGGTGCACGTCCAGACTGGCCTGACCGTTCTCCAGCAGCGCCACCAAAGCACCGGCGAAGGCCTTGTAGCTCGGGTTCTCACGGTGGTGCGCCACGCTCTGTTTGGCAAAGCAGGCAACGAGGTCAGTAAGCAAGTCTAGAGCAGCGTACATATCGACACCGAGCACCTAGTGCACGATATGAAAGATAAGTGCTTGAAGGTACGTACGCTCTCCTGGTCGTAGCGCTCGACGATGGTCCACTTGCGCGCGTCGCTGATGTCCTGCATGGGGTACCAGCCGACGACGCCGGCGTCCTTGGAGTAGGTCTGCGAGGCCTCAGCCAGCTTGGCACGCAGCTGCTGCTCGACGTCCGCGCCATCCTTCGCGTACAGGTTGACAACAATCGTGAAGACCATGGTTGCTTGGTGAGGTGTGGGTGTGGTGGGTGTTGCTTGGCAAGTCGAGAGTGAATTCGAGAATGAGTGAAGGGGAGGATGGCGATCGGCCTGAAGCTGTGAAGTTGTCGTAGTCTGTGCAACGGGAGTTAGGCCACAAACTTGTACATCTGGACTGCTGTCTTGCCAAGATACATACGTCACTTCAATCTGCGCTCTGATAATCGGTTTGTGTTTACACACAGCACGGTGGGCGAGATTCTCGGTAATCCATGTTGGAAAATTCAACACGCAGAGCGGAGATCGTCGAACTTGACGAAACAGTGCCAGGATATTCGCACATGCGTAGCATCTGGGATGCCAAAAAACAGGTTGACCCCCGAGTCGAGGAGTTTGTGACAGAGCAAACAAACCAATCCAACTGACGTTGCAGCGAGAAGGAGGCTTTGCACATGTTATCATGACAACATGACATGTCATAACTTTCTTCTCATTTTAATCGAAGTTGAAGTGTTTTAGGGCAACAGTTCGTTGTTGTTCAAGGTTCACTGATTGGGGGCAACCAACTCTTACTAGGAATTGGGTCAACTGTTGTTGAAATCGTACCTCACTGTAAAACAAAAACGAACTGGGCCAATTGAGAACAAGGATTATGAAATCTGCTTCAATGTCATGCGTAGTCGATGATAATTAGTTTGCGACGGCTATCAGGGTCTCCAAAACGTGTTCCAGCACTTCCCAGGCGAGCCATGTGCATTGTTCAAACTATGAACCCCCAATACTAACATTTGCTGCTTGCATCGAGCAGACGCCACCCTTATTGCAGCTCAAGTGGACACCGTGCTAGATTCGTATCCACCCAGGCATTGGTAACTTCATGCAGCGCTTCTGGAGCGTTCACTCTGACTCGGGTGCTCCTTGATATGCTGTAAAATACTACAGTACTACTCGGACAAACTTTGAGCAACAAATGAACTGCTATCCTCAAAGTGGTTTCAACAAAGTCTACAAGCCTCAAACAATCAAAGCATTCTCGATGTGTTTCGCCAAGCGTAGAGGTCTGTTTGAGTGTTGTTATTTTTCTAGTCCGTAATGTAGTTGTGTTGTCTACGCTTAGCTTGCGGAAGACGTGTTGATGCTGAGCGAGTGTGGCTTCACAAAAGTCTCCAACACTGCAAGCCCGCCGTCGTCATTGAGCGTTGCACAGCAGTTCGTCTGAATGCAAGAGTCGACAGAAGTCGTTTAGAGCTCCTTGAACTGGTGCACGTCCAGACTGGCCTGACCGTTCTCCAGCAGCGCCACCAAAGCACCGGCGAAGGCCTTGTAGCTCGGGTTCTCACGGTGGTGCGCCACGCTCTGTTTGGCAAAGCAGGCAACGAGGTCAGTAAGCAAGTCTAGAGCAGCGTACATATCGACACCGAGCACCTAGTGCACGATATGAAAGATAAGTGCTTGAAGGTACGTACGCTCTCCTGGTCGTAGCGCTCGACGATGGTCCACTTGCGCGCGTCGCTGATGTCCTGCATGGGGTACCAGCCGACGACGCCGGCGTCCTTGGAGTAGGTCTGCGAGGCCTCAGCCAGCTTGGCACGCAGCTGCTGCTCGACGTCCGCGCCATCCTTCGCGTACAGGTTGACAACAATCGTGAAGACCATGGTTGCTTGGTGAGGTGTGGGTGTGGTGGGTGTTGCTTGGCAAGTCGAGAGTGAATTCGAGAATGAGTGAAGGGCAGGATGGCGATCGGCCTGAAGCTGTGAAGTTGTCGTAGTCTGTGCAACGGGAGTTAGGCCACAAACTTGTACATCTGGACTGCTGTCTTGCCAAGATACATACGTCACTTCAATCTGCGCTCTGATAATCGGTTTGTGTTTACACACAGCACGGTGGGCGAGATTCTCGGTAATCCATGTTGGAAAATTCAACACGCAGAGCGGAGATCGTCGAACTTGACGAAACAGTGCCAGGATATTCGCACATGCGTAGCATCTGGGATGCCAAAAAACAGGTTGACCCCCGAGTCGAGGAGTTTGTGACAGAGCAAACAAACCAATCCAACTGACGTTGCAGCGAGAAGGAGGCTTTGCACATGTTATCATGACAACATGACATGTCATAACTTTCTTCTCATTTTAATCGAAGTTGAAGTGTTTTAGGGCAACAGTTCGTTGTTGTTCAAGGTTCACTGATTGGGGGCAACCAACTCTTACTAGGAATTGGGTCAACTGTTGTTGAAATCGTACCTCACTGTAAAACAAAAACGAACTGGGCCAATTGAGAACAAGGATTATGAAATCTGCTTCAATGTCATGCGTAGTCGATGATAATTAGTTTGCGACGGCTATCAGGGTCTCCAAAACGTGTTCCAGCACTTCCCAGGCGAGCCATGTGCATTGTTCAAACTATGAACCCCCAATACTAACATTTGCTGCTTGCATCGAGCAGACGCCACCCTTATTGCAGCTCAAGTGGACACCGTGCTAGATTCGTATCCACCCAGGCATTGGTAACTTCATGCAGCGCTTCTGGAGCGTTCACTCTGACTCGGGTGCTCCTTGATATGCTGTAAAATACTACAGTACTACTCGGACAAACTTTGAGCAACAAATGAACTGCTATCCTCAAAGTGGTTTCAACAAAGTCTACAAGCCTCAAACAATCAAAGCATTCTCGATGTGTTTCGCCAAGCGTAGAGGTCTGTTTGAGTGTTGTTATTTTCTAGTCCGTAATGTAGTTGTGTTGTCTACGCTTAGCTTGCGGAAGACGCGTTGATGCTGAGCGAGTGTGGCTTCACAAAAGTCTCCAACATTGCAAGCCCGCCGTCGTCATTGAGCGTTGCACAGCAGTTCGTCTGAATGCAAGAGTCGACAGAAGTCGTTTAGAGCTCCTTGAACTGGTGCACGTCCAGACTGGCCTGACCGTTCTCCAGCAGCGCCACCAAAGCACCGGCGAAGGCCTTGTAGCTCGGGTTCTCACGGTGGTGCGCCACGCTCTGTTTGGCAAAGCAGGCAACGAGGTCAGTAAGCAAGTCTAGAGCAGCGTACATATCGACACCGAGCACCTAGTGCACGATATGAAAGATAAGTGCTTGAAGGTACGTACGCTCTCCTGGTCGTAGCGCTCGACGATGGTCCACTTGCGCGCGTCGCTGATGTCCTGCATGGGGTACCAGCCGACGACGCCGGCGTCCTTGGGTAGGTCTGCGAGGCCTCAGCCAGCTTGGCACGCAGCTGCTGCTCGACGTCCGCGCCATCCTTCGCGTACAGGTTGACAACAATCGTGAAGACCATGGTTGCTTGGTGAGGTGTGGGTGTGGTGGGTGTTGCTTGGCAAGTCGAGAGTGAATTCGAGAATGAGTGAAGGGGAGGATGGCGATCGGCCTGAAGCTGTGAAGTTGTCGTAGTCTGTGCAACGGGAGTTAGGCCACAAACTTGTACATCTGGACTGCTGTCTTGCCAAGATACATACGTCACTTCAATCTGCGCTCTGATAATCGGTTTGTTTACACACAGCACGGTGGGCGAGATTCTCGGTAATCCATGTTGGTAAATTCAACACGCAGAGCGAATGTTCTGGCACTGTTTCGTCAAGTTCGACGATCTCCGCTCTGCGTGTTGAATTTTCCAACATGGATTACCGAGAATCTCGCCCACCGTGCTGTGTGTAAACACAAACCGATTATCAGAGCGCAGATTGAAGTGACGTATGTATCTTGGCAAGACAGCAGTCCAGATGTACAAGTTTGTGGCCTAACTCCCGTTGCACAGACTACGACAACTTCACAGCTTCAGGCCGATCGCCATCCTCCCCTTCACTCATTCTCGAATTCACTCTCGACTTGCCAAGCAACACCCACCACACCCACACCTCACCAAGCAACCATGGTCTTCACGATTGTTGTCAACCTGTACGCGAAGGATGGCGCGGACGTCGAGCAGCAGCTGCGTGCCAAGCTGGCTGAGGCCTCGCAGACCTACTCCAAGGACGCCGGCGTCGTCGGCTGGTACCCCATGCAGGACATCAGCGACGCGCGCAAGTGGACCATCGTCGAGCGCTACGACCAGGAGAGCGTACGTACCTTCAAGCACTTATCTTTCATATCGTGCACTAGGTGCTCGGTGTCGATATGTACGCTGCTCTAGACTTGCTTACTGACCTCGTTGCCTGCTTTGCCAAACAGAGCGTGGCGCACCACCGTGAGAACCCGAGCTACAAGGCCTTCGCCGGTGCTTTGGTGGCGCTGCTGGAGAACGGTCAGGCCAGTCTGGACGTGCACCAGTTCAAGGAGCTCTAAACGACTTCTGTCGACTCTTGCATTCAGACGAACTGCTGTGCAACGCTCAATGACGACGGCGGGCTTGCAATGTTGGAGACTTTTGTGAAGCCACACTCGCTCAGCATCAACGCGTCTTCCGCAAGCTAAGCGTAGACAACACAACTACATTACGGACTAGAAAAATAACAACACTCAAACAGACCTCTACGCTTGGCGAAACACATCGAGAATGCTTTGATTGTTTGAGGCTTGTAGACTTTGTTGAAACCACTTTGAGGATAGCAGTTCATTTGTTGCTCAAAGTTTGTCCGAGTAGTACTGTAGTATTTTACAGCATATCAAGGAGCACCCGAGTCAGAGTGAACGCTCCAGAAGCGCTGCATGAAGTTACCAATGCCTGGGTGGATACGAATCTAGCACGGTGTCCACTTGAGCTGCAATAAGGGTGGCGTCTGCTCGATGCAAGCAGCAAATGTTAGTATTGGGGGTTCATAGTTTGAACAATGCACATGGCTCGCCTGGGAAGTGCTGGAACACGTTTTGGAGACCCTGATAGCCGTCGCAAACTAATTATCATCGACTACGCATGACATTGAAGCAGATTTCATAATCCTTGTTCTCAATTGGCCCAGTTCGTTTTTGTTTTACAGTGAGGTACGATTTCAACAACAGTTGACCCAATTCCTAGTAAGAGTTGGTTGCCCCCAATCAGTGAACCTTGAACAACAACGAACTGTTGCCCTAAAACACTTCAACTTCGATTAAAATGAGAAGAAAGTTATGACATGTCATGTTGTCATGATAACATGTGCAAAGCCTCCTTCTCGCTGCAACGTCAGTTGGATTGGTTTGTTTGCTCTGTCACAAACTCCTCGACTCGGGGGTCAACCTGTTTTTGGCATCCCAGATGCTACGCATGTGCGAATATCCTGACACTGTTTCGTCAAGTTCGACGATCTCCGCTCTGCGTGTTGAATTTTCTAACATGGATTACCGAGAATCTCGCCCACCGTGCTGTGTGTAAACACAAACCGATTATCAGAGCGCAGATTGAAGTGACGTATGTATCTTGGCAAGACAGCAGTCCAGATGTACAAGTTTGTGGCCTAACTCCCATTGCACAGACTACGACAACTTCACAGCTTCAGGCCGATCGCCATCCTCCCCTTCACTCATTCTCGAATTCACTCTCGACTTGCCAAGCAACACCCACCACACCCACACCTCACCAAGCAACCATGGTCTTCACGATTGTTGTCAACCTGTACGCGAAGGATGGCGCGGACGTCGAGCAGCAGCTGCGTGCCAAGCTGGCTGAGGCCTCGCAGACCTACTCCAAGGACGCCGGCGTCGTCGGCTGGTACCCCATGCAGGACATCAGCGACGCGCGCAAGTGGACCATCGTCGAGCGCTACGACCAGGAGAGCGTACGTACCTTCAAGCACTTATCTTTCATATCGTGCTGTAACGGGTTGCTGGCAGAGGGTGCAGTCCCCTCGACGAACGACGAGCAAAGAGCAACCCGTATCCAAAATGCGCAGGGGTCGCTGGATCCGGCGGCCAAGTATCGCGAGGACCGCAGAAGTGCGATCTTTGAGCGAACAGCCGTCTGAGCCGGCGCAGAAGCCTAATGAACGAATGAGCGCCTGGGTTGATGCACGTCGGTGCCTACACGAACGAAGTGAGCGACGAGAGACCTCCGACGATAGGGAGCAGTCCCTCACTTCTCTTTCTACGGCATCGAGCGTAGGCAGCAGCTTGGGACACAGACGAACGAACGAAAGACGACGAAAAGAGGCATCTGCCCCACCAACGAGACGAGAGACGAAAGACGAACGTAGACGAAGTATATTGAGACGAACGAATAAATAGGGGCAACCCGGCTACTGAGCGTGGCCTACGTCGAGTTTCAGTTGCATCAACAACGGACCTTTGGTGACGAACGCGGCAGGCACTAAGGAGCTTACATCCCGCTCACAAGAAGCATTACAACTTGTTATATGGTGGTCATGTCGAGGCTGGATCCCACTACGACGACAGTCATGGCGAAGACTTCGACTGGAGCGACGAATATGGCAGCGCAGACGCGCACCAAGGCGAAGCAGATGACGACGCAGACAGCTGTTTCCGGCGGTACAACGGATGACGATGTAACCGCCCACAACAGCGGAAGCCAGCAACGTGATGGGGACCCCGTACAGCTCCCTGGAGATGGCGAGCGACAGGAGCCCCCGGTCCCAGAGCGACAGCAGCGGCGCCTACAACAGAAACCCTCCAGTGGACGGGACGGTACTGACCAGGAGCTGGCAGAAGCGGACGGTGACCAACCAACCCAGTCCATGGGGATGGCAGACGTCACTTCGGCGCTACTACAGCTCACACAGGCGGTAACAAGTTTGCAGTCACTGGCAGAAATCGACGTGGCGAGCGACGAACATCAGCATGAAGACGACGAGGAGTTGCAAGACGACGAGCCGGACGAGCAACAGGACGAGGCGATGACACTGCGTGAACGCGAACGGCGAGTCAACATAGCAGAAAACGAACCGGAACGCGACAACAACACCGGACGGCCAGGTGCACACCGGACGATGAGATCAGCGTTGGTACCGGCGACACCAGCACGCCGACGACAGTCAACCGTGGGGTTCCAACGTCACAAGCAACACGGGACGCTGTAGAGCGATGGAGTCGTCGAGAAGAACGAAGACGAAACGAACGGTCGCGTCAGTCGGACAGAAGCCGTGGGTCGCGTCGTGAGCAGCGACACGGTCGAGGTTCGACGAGACATCGCACACGGAGAAACGGCACGCCACCTCCAGACGACAGCAGTAGCAGCAGTGATTCGAGCAGAGACGGCAGACGTCGGTCAGGACGTCGAAGTTCCCGGGACGCCAGCAGTGTGTCTTCGAGTAGTAGCAGCAGCTCCGACGATGGATGGGCAAGCGCGACACAGCCACGCCACAGGCACCGCAGTCACCACGCTCGCCATTCACGAAACGATCGGCGAAGTCACCATGGACCCGAACAACAGCAACACGAGCATCATGACGACGGGTACGGAACGGGTGACAGACGACGCAAGAGTGTGAAGGACCTGGAACTACCAACCTTCACCCCTTCGCCGAAGGTGTCAGTGTCGACTTGGATCGACCGCGTGGATCTGGCGTTGAAAGGGGCTGCCGAGTCAGGACGAGGACGTTGGACGGACAAGTCGTTGTACTTCATCTTGGGCAACAAGCTCATGGAGAACGCGGCGAAATGGTGGGTCGATATGGATCGAAGACTCCCGGAGCGGAAACAGCGATGGTCGTGTCTGAAGAAAATGCTATTGCGACGCTATGGCGAGAAACTAGACAAGTCTGCCGCGGAATTGAGAGTCAGCATGCGCCCTATGATGCCGGGAGAGACGCACGCTGATTTCGCAGCTGGACTAAGAGATGTTGTCGGTAGAAACAAGGTCAAGAAACGTGTGCTGCTCGCACGGTTCTACAGGTGTTTGGACAAGACGACTAAGAAGCTCGTGAAACAGAGCCCGAAGCCAAGGACTCTAGAAGAAGCCGTGGAAAAGCGACTGAGATTGACGATCCTATGGACAACGTCGCACAGGGCATGATGAACATTGGACAGCCGTGGGCTATTGCGCCTAGTACGCAGTTACTTCCGATGGTTGGCACGACCGGGATAACCAGTGTCATCCCCGGGATCAGTGGCACAGGTATGACAGCTGCTATGATGCATGGCACCAGTTCCGACGAAGGAGAACCGCAAGGTTTGGCATTGTTTTCTAACCCGCAAGGAGTGTTCAACAAGTTCTCTGGTACGTGGGACGCTGTGCCCGGACATGTGTGGAACGGCAAGTATTGGATTCAGTCGAAAGCTGCCGAAAGAAAACGAGCAAGGCCGGCGGAAAAGAAGCCCGCTAAGAAACAGGAGAAACCGCGGCGTAAACGTGACCAAGTTGACTCGGGAACAGACACGTCAACTGGCAGGGTGGAGCCAAAGAAAGTGAAAGCTGCGGTAAAGCAGGCCGTCACCCAGAAGGAAAACCAGCGCAGCCGTTATCAGGGCAACCGACGAGTCGTGGCTGGAAACGGAGCCGGAGCAGCAAGCTGTTTTGTGTGTGGCCAGGCGGGTCACTGGGCTAACCAATGTCCCAACGGACCGAAGTGTTTCGCATGCCATGCGTACGGGCATATCGCGAAGGACTGCATGAATGAAGAAGCCAAGAAACGCAACGACGCTTACCTAGAGACGCGTATGACGAGAGCTCCATCGGCGGAAAACTCTGCACCGACACAGTAGCGGGGTTACGGTGTTCGGTCAATGTAGGGAACCCCTGGCAAGTACAAGGACGAGATGTGGAAGAGGACGCCAGCAACGGTGAGCTGGAACAGAAGGCGCCAGCTATCTCCCACGAGAAGCACGACAAGACGGGGAAGCAGGTGACCGCTGTGAAGGCGATACGTAAGAAGAAGGACGAGATTATGAACGAGTCGGAATGCAGTATGCTGGACGAGATGCACAACGGCGCGGTGGAACGAGACGATGATAAGGCAGCCAGATACGTCGCAACGGTGCGACCGACGATGGCTGGGGCGCGGTTCGTGCGCGCAGTGGAGGAAAATGAGACGAAGGACGGCGACACGAGCGACTCGAAAGTCAAGACGATCGAGACGCGCGTGAAACTGGAGGAGGCGCGCAACCGACCACGGGAAGCACCACTACCACATCGGAGAGTGTGAGCACGACGTCCCGTTCGGACAGCGTCGAGATGACGGATGTCATGGTGGTACGACTGGCTAGGCGCAAAGCCCGCAAACAAGCAAAGCGGCAACGTGTCAAGCTAGCAGTGGCGAAGAAACGACGTGCAGAGGAAGCAGTTGAAGCTGCTCGACAACAAGTTTCAGACGAACAACGAGAGGTGCGAGCCGCAGAAGCGTCTACGGCAATGCAGAAGCTCGAAGCTCGCAGACAGCAGCGACGTGACGGATGGCAGTCTGTCCGTGAACATGGAGCCGTACGAGTAAGTTTAGTGCAGAAGCGGCACGACGCTGTGGTGCATGACGGAGGCGATGTGGAGTACGCGGAGGCCAACGACGGACTCCCAACAGCAGTGATGAAGGTCGATGGCGAACGAAGATGCGTGAAGCTCGACAGTGGAGCACGGTACACCATCGCAGGCACCGACTGGTTCCCTTACGGCCACAAGGTGGAACGTGCATCTCCTGTCGACTATGTAGAAGGCATTGGCGGATTCTTGTTAGACGTGGTGGGCGTCTGGCGATTCAGGATGACCAGTGTGTACGTCGAGAAGATCGAGGTCGAGGCGTGCATTGTGGACGGGTGCAAGGACGAGTTCCTACTCGGAGTAGACTTCATGCAGCAGAAGTCGGCGTTGATGGACTTCAGCCGCAACGAAGTGCGCTACAAGGACGAGGGACGTGCCGTGGTGATCCCGTTCAGGACGTACAACGACAAGGACGGAGCTCGAGTTGCCACCGTGCGCATGGTGAAGCGAACGGAGCTGAGTGGAAGTACGGTGACTCCCGTACAAGTAGCGGTGACAGCGGAAGACGGAGAGAGAGGCATATTTCTCCCCACGACGTGCACAGGCGCGGTGATGTTAGCAGCCACAGTCACCACAGCACGCCATGGAAAAGCATGGGTACCTGCAATCAACGCAAGCGGGGAACCAGTAAGACTACCGTCGAAGAAAGAGCTTGGCACGTGGATACCTGTTGATGAAAGCGTGACAGTTCTGGAAATGAGTGGTGCACTACAACGTGAGCGTCTTCACGACTGGCTTGAGGAGATGATTCGCGGCGATAATGAACCACTTGATAATGCCGAAGAGGTGAAAATTGGAGTGCAAGACGAAGACAGCAGGCTGTTGATTATGAAGTTGTTGCAGGCTTACAGACGACTGACTATCAATACAAGAGATTGTCCTCCAGCTATGACTTTGGACATTGAGCATCACATTGACACTGATGACACTGCACCGATCATGTTAAAGCGTTGCCGGCAGGCACAGAAAGAAGACGGGGTCATTGATGAAAACGTCGACAAGATGTTGAGTGCCGGTGTGATAAAGGAAGGAAATGGCGCTTGGGGATTCCCGTGGTACTAGTACGCAAGAAAGACGGTGAAGTGCGTTTCTGCATTGATTATCGGGCCCTCAACAAGGTAACTCGTAAAGACGTCTACCCTCTCCCCAGAATTGACGAGGCGCTAGAAGCACTTGGCGGCGCTTTGCTATTTACCACGCTCGACTTAAACGCGGGGTACTGGCAAATCCGTGTGGCGAAAGGTGACCAAGAGAAGACTGCGTTTACAACGAAGAGCGGACTTTACGAATTTGTACGGATGCCGTTTGGTCTAAGCAATGCACCAACCACGTTTCAGCGAATGATGAATCACGTGCTTCGAGGCCTTACGTGGACTACGTGTTTGGTGTACCTTGATGATATTGTTGTGTACACCCGGGGCGGTATTGGACGGCACATACTTGAACTGGCCTGCGTATTAGAACGGTTGTCAGCTGCGGGTTTGACGCTGAAGTTGAAAAAGTGCACGTTTGCAACTAAGACTATGGAGTACCTCGGTCATGAGCTGAGTTCGGACGGCGTGAGACCCTGGATCGACTAGTATCAGCCGTACGAGATTTTCCCAGACCAACGGATGC
Organism: Phytophthora syringae; assembly: GCA_012656105.1. Taxonomy (NCBI): domain Eukaryota; phylum Oomycota; class Peronosporomycetes; order Peronosporales; family Peronosporaceae; genus Phytophthora; species Phytophthora syringae. The sequence goes on from JAAKBD010000012.1 coordinate 668,900, forward strand.
AGCGGAAGTTAAACGCTTTGTTCACCTAGCTGGTTATTACAGGCGTTTTATCGAGGGATTCGGATCGATGATGGCGCCGATGACTAAGTTACTACGTAAGAAGACGGAATGGGAATGGTCAGAAGCAAGCACAAGAGACAGCATTTGAACGTGTTAAGGCAATACTGATAACGTAGCCTCTCCTGATGTACCCTAATTTTCGACTGCCTTTCAGATTGATCACGGACGCTAAAGTAGGTCTCGGAGCCTGCCTTATGCAGGATCACAGAAATGGTTGGCAGCCGGTTAGTTACGCGAGCAAGGTGAACAGCACAACGGAGGCCAATTATGGTATCACTGAACTTGAATGTCTGGCCGTGGTATGGTCTATCAAGTTGTACCGACCGTACTTGTACGGCAGGAACTTTACGATCATTACTGACCACGCTGCGCTCAAATGGTTGATGACGAGTTCCAACTTGACGGGCAAATTGCATCGGTGGGCGCTTACGCTTCAAGAGTACGAATTCGACGTTCAGTATCGACCCGGAAGTACAAATGTCGTAGCCAACGCATTGTCTAGGGCGCCGACAGCTACGGTATTAGCGGCGGTAGGAAGACGACGACGTTCTCGACAGCAGACTGCAGCGAAATCAGCAGGCACGGTAGAGGATACGCCGACAGAGGCAAGTTCGGCAACGCGAACGAGTACAAGAGCCACTGCGGACGGGATGGCTGATGTGCCGACCAGAACGGATGAGACGGCTGTGGTAGCAGCACAACAGACGGCTGCGGTAGCAGCACCACAGACGGATGCGGTAGTGACACCACAGACGGTGACGGTTGCGGCACCACGGACAGCGACGGTAGAGGCAGTACCATTAGCGACGGCAGTATCATTGGCAACGACGGAGACGACAGGTGAACGGCAGACGACGAAGGCGACAGCAGCAACGCGGGTCGAGAGTGGACAATCAACGGACAACCTAGCGGCGAAGAAAACGAGAACAGCGCGGACTTACCCGGAATCAACAGGGCGGCCACTCACCAGAGCCACCAAGAAGCGAACTGATGAAGTACGGCGGAGCGCAGCGACGGACGAGACGCGACAGGATGCAGGAACTGGTGCAACGACGCCAGCAGTGACGACGCCCGGACCAACAGCAACGACGACGACGAGAGCGACAGGATCGACAACAGTAACGACAACGACGGCTAGTGCGCCACCACGAGCAGCAGCAACGAAGAGCAGAAGCAAAGCTCCTCGTGCCGAGAAGACGGTGGCCACGGCAAGTAAGCGAAAGACGGGGCGACAGCAACCAAGAAACTGCTGGTGTCGAAGAGGAGTAGTGGGCGCAGCAGTACAACAGCTCCGTCAACGAAGCAGACGGCACGCAACAACTCGAACAACGAAGAAGAATAGCAATTTGGACCCATACGTGGTCGTGAAGACGTACATTATGCGACCGCGGGGCCAACCACGGCAAACAGCAACCGTAAGAAGCGTGAAGAGGCGGCGGAAGTGAGCGGAACAACACTCCAGATGACCGACGACGACGTTGCAGCGGCACAAACAAGAAGCCGACTGGTGCAGCGGATGAAGGACGCCGGCGCGTATCGGGACAACAAGGTGGAAACCCGGTTTGGGTTAGTACTCATCCAAGTGCAGCGTGGATGGCGTATACTGTTGCCACCATCGTTATGGCCGGTAGTCTTTAAGGACTGTCACGATTCGGTGTGGGCTGGACACCTGAGAGCATTCCACACCTACGGTCGAGTTGCAGCAAGAAGTTCGGCAGTACGTGAGAGGATGCCAAGAGTGCGGTAGCCGGAAGGCAAGACCAAGTGAGGTCGTGCCACCACTCCGTAGCATACGTGGAGGGATGTCGGGGACCGTTGGGCCCTCGATGTCGCTGGACCCTTACCAGTGAGTGACGGTGGGCAGCGATATGTGATCGCAGCGATTGAGTATGTTACTCGGTATGCTGTTGCAGTGACGGTAGAACGGCATACTGCGGAAAACGTTGCAGCGTTTCTGATGAAAAATGTGGTTCTCAAATTTGGAGCTTTCAGGGAACTGTTGACTGATGGAGCTCCCGAGTTGACGGGGAATGTGATTGAGCAGTTAGTGGTGATGCTACAAGCTGAGCAGATCAATCCTGTGCCGTATAGACCACAGATGATCGGTTTAGTGGAGCGGTTCCACCGCACGTGGAAGGACTGCGTTTCGACCTACATGCACAGTGAGGCACAAAACGATTGGGATGTATGGGTCGACTTTGCGGTCTACGCGTACAATTCAGGACGACACTCGACTGCTGCCTTGTCTCCGAACGAACTGATGATGGGTCGTAAACTGCGACCACCAAACGACCTACTGCGGAGGATGAACGTTACCGAAGCAGGAGAGCTGACGGCATATCACCGTAGACTGACAGCAGCGTTGAAGGCGAGTTATGAATGCGCCGAGCAGGCACGAGAGCGTGAACAGAGTCGACAAGCGCGATACTACAATCGCAAGTCGAGGAAAAGACGCGAATTTTACGTAGGCGACAAAGTTTGGGTGTATCGGCCACCGAGAGGGCCGAAGGCATCCACGTTTGTATATGCGTGGATAGGGCCGACAAGAATAGTCGACGATGTGGGGTACGACAACTATCTCATCGAGCGAGAAGCCAACGAGCATCAGGGCGAGCAATTAATAGCCCACGTGTCGTTTCTAACGACGTATCACTACCCGAAGCAGTACGTGAAGCACGCAGCGGCAGACATCGAGGCACAACTGGAATATGAAGGCGAAGTCCAACGCGAAGCGGATGTCGCGACGGCAGGAGCGGCTACTCGAACAGCGACAACGACTGTCCAAGCTGAAACGCCTGCGGGAGGCGGAAAGCGAAGTCGAGCAGCAGTGGCTCGTGAAGAACGCCCCTCCAGCCGAGTGAGCGACTGGTGGAAGCTCGACGACAACGACGTCGGAACAAAGCAGGACAATATGTGGTCGACTACGAACTGCGACCAGCAGGACGCACAGCGATGGGTCGAGGAGCTCGGGACGGCGGAAGTTGGCGGTCCATCAACGAGTACGAGCACATCTTTCAAACCGTCAGGGTCGTGGAAGACTCTGATGGGGAGTAAGGCGTGTAACGGGTTGTTGGCAGAGGGTGCAGTCCCCTCGACGAACGACGAGCAACAAGCAACCCGTATCCAAAATGAGACGAAGGGGTCGCTGGATTCGGCGGCCAAGTGTCACGAGGACCGCAGAAGTGCGATCTTGTGAGCGAACAGCCGTCTGAGCCGGCGCAGAAGCCTAATGAACGAATGAGCGCCTGGGTTGATGCACGTCGGTGCCTACACGAACGAAGTGAGCGACGAGAGACCTCCGACGATAGGGAGCAGTCCCTCACTTCTCTTTCTACGGCATCGAGCGTAGGCAGCAGCTTGGGACACAGACGAACGAACGAAAGACGACGAAAAGAGGCATCTGCCCCACCAACGAGACGAAAGACGAAAGACGAACGTAGACGAAGTATATTGAGACGAACGAATAAATAGGGGCAACCCGGCTACTGAGCGTGGCCTACGTCGAGTTTCAGTTGCATCAACAAGGGACCTTTGGTGACGAATGCGGCAGGCACTAAGGAGCTTACATCCCGCTCACAAAAAGCGTTACAACTTGTTATAGTGCACTAGGTGCTCGGTATCGATATGTACGCTGCTCTAGACTTGCTTACTGACCTCGTTGTCTGCTTTGCCAAACAGAGCGTGGCGCACCACCGTGAGAACCCGAGCTACAAGGCCTTCGCCGGTGCTTTGGTGGCGCTGCTGGAGAACGGCCAGGCCAGTCTGGATGTGCACCAGTTCAAAGAGCTCTAAAAGACTTCTGTCGGTACGCACAGACCGGTGCATTGGCGAAGCGTGTAGTTTTACTCGCGGCGGCATTGTAATAGTGGAGACTTTATTTGAAGCAACAGTCGCCGCTTCCGCAAGCTAAGCGTAGGCACAGCAACTACTACTAGTACTGTAGTACACCACATACTAGAAAAAGTAACACCATACAAACATGCACGTGCGCTTAGCAAAACGTATTGACACTCTCGTTGAAACTTCGTACCGATTAAATGGAGAATGCTTGATACTCATTGTTGGTCACGAAAGCAAGACGGACTGACAGCATCGGAAAATGCATCCCCATATCGTGACGGTTCCGACTTCCCAACGCTTTCCGACAGTTAAAAAAGTGCACCAGTATATTGGGTTTAGGTCTTTGTCTCTGATTGGCCTGTGCATTCGCTTCAGCTTTCAAACAGCGCTTCCAGGCGCGAGGAAATTGTCTCTAGAGGCCTCTAGGCCAAGAAAATCGACTTTTTTCATATGCATACTTTTTGAGCTCTGCAGCAATGCGCACCAGGGCCGGCAAATTCAGTAATGAGCCCGTGAATGGGGGCCACAATTGGGAGCAGTCTTGCGACAGCGAACTCTTTACAAATCATTTATTGGTTGAATTGTTAGCGAATGAGAGGTAAGCAACCCAACCATTGGCATTTGCATAAGCCAATGGAAACACGCCACCTGGCTCAGGCAGAGAGACACGCGCTGATTGTGTGGCTATCAGGCAATGCGACGACTGAGCCGTCGCCGACACAGGCTTCGATATCTCAGTCTTCCTTTTTCAAGCCATCTGCGCAAGTCTCCGGATCAAGACTCGTTCGAGGCCATACAGTCCGTACGCGAAGCGGGCTCCCGACTGCCTCCGCCCCCCCCCCCCAGCACTGTAGCTCAATGGATAGAGCGCAGGGCTTCGGCCCTGAGGATGTTCGTTCGAATCAACCAGTGCTTTCGATCAAGACAGAGCGGTTCGAGGTCAGTGTCTGGTCCTGGTTCTGCGTGGTGCGGACTAGTGGTGTGCGTCCAGGGTGCTCGCTGCGCGTTTGCTGTTGTGTGGGTCTGCTACGTGCTGGCTGTGGTTGTTGTGCTTAATGCGGTTGTGTGTTGCGTGTTGCTGCGTGTGTGATGTGTACTGCTAGGTGCTACTGCTGGTAAACTCATTATGTATTATGAACTTATCTGTGCGTACTAACCCTTTTAGACGTGGCCTGCGAGTGAGAGGGTGTCTTGGCTATCTGCCGGAGATGGATCTCTGATGCGACCGATGGCGAGCAGGTGCTTGTACGCGACAATGCGTTCGTCCAAGGCGCCGGACTTGTGGAGCGGGCGCAGCGCACGCAGTACGCTGCCGGCTTCCTTCGCGTTTATACCTCGCGACTTCAAAAACTGGAGGACAGCTCAGCGCGCGTGCCAACTGCGAGGACGTCGTCCTTGTAGCCGTTCGATCCGTCGTCGAGGATGAAGCCGTCGGGGATGAAGAGCTTCATGAAGGCGACGACGTAGCAGAACTCCGACTTCTTTGCCTATCGGAACAGTCCCAGACGCGAGGCACGCGAGTGTACCACTCAAACCAAGCTGCGGAGAGGTACGTTACCTGTTTCTTCCTGCGTTTAGGCTTGGGCCCTTGATCTGACGTTGTTTCCACGTGTTCATCTTCAGTGCGTGCTGCTTTGTTTGTAGATGGTAGCTGAGCGGCCTCGAGGATAGTCAGCCGAGCCGCCATGTTCTTGTTGCTGGCGATAAGCTCTCGAATGACAGCGAGAAGTGGATCTGGAGCATTGGTGTTTGTTCGTGTCTTGTTCTTGGGCTTGTGCAGGAGCATCGGCGGTTTCGTGCAGCGCGACAGACCATGGAAGCAAGTCTGCGTGCGGAATATCAGCGGCGACCAAGCATTCAACCATGCGCTCGACGATCGGAGCCGTAGGCGCGATCTCTTTCAGTTGCGGGTAGTACCGAACGAGGTACGCCGTGAGAACGATGAGGACCTTGCTGCTAACGTTGAGACGCTGCTCCTTAAGTCCTGTGCAGGTGCTGAACACGAAGCCACGCAAGCGTGCCAGGCACCATGATCCAGCGCTGCGACGTCAAGAACGACAGGAGCGGCGTCGGCTTCCCAGCCACTCAGTACACGCGCGACCTTGCTGTCTTCCCGTGGCGTGTTGTACACGTAGGCAAAGCCTTTGTTGAGCTTGCTCATGTCCCACGCGCCACGGTTGAAGATCCACTGCGGAGCAAGTCGATCGTCGCCGTTGGAATGCTGCGCACCGCCTCGGCGGAAGGAGTGCGATGTCAAGTCTGTCGTGGCTCCGGCAGGCTCCGCCACGCGCTTTAGCAGTCGGTTGACGTACGCTTGTACGCCGTCTCCGCCACGTGTCTTCTCTCCGGAGCGAGGCGTCGATGAGACCGTTGTACTACTCATTGCTCGTGTGCTGTTGTAGGAGCCAAGCTTGGTGGCGCGACGACGGCCGGCTGGGAGGCGGATGCTGGCGCAGTTGATGAAGACGTCGTCAGCGCAATGCTCAGAGACCCAGGATCTGCCGCTAACAAGCCGTGCAGCGGCACACCGGACTGGAGAGGCTCCGCGGTTGCAGTGACCAGCTCAGGGAGCTGACTGAGCAAGGCCGCGCATGGCGCAGCTTGCATCGCCAGCGCCACAGCGAGGGAGTGCAGCGGGCAGGTGGCGAAGTTCCCCTTGTCCGGTACGAGCGTGAGTCCTTGCTCTTCTGCAGTTTTCACCCGAAGGAGCCGCAGGTAGAAGACGCCATCCGCTGATACTGACACGTACTATTTGCGCAGGAAGCCCAGGTCGGATGAGCGTCCGAAGCAGTGCCACATGAGGCACGCCAGTGCAGCATCCTGGAAGTCATCGGCGGCACGAGCTGTGCTGTAGACATAGCGAATTAGAGAACTTAAGTCCTCTTTAGTACAAGGCGATGCTTTCTTTAACGAGCCCTCCCTCCTCCCTTTTCAAACAGTGATTGTCCAACGTTTTGCCTTGTTTCAACAAGTTCATCTCCGTTGGCAAACTGAGATGGGGAACTCGTCAAATAGCCACAGCTTCACATGCCTATAGTAGGATATCGCAGTATTGCGAGCTAGCTTACCTTTCTTACCTTCATTAGTGGCAAGATAGTAACCAAAGCGGTCCATGGTTGCAGCCAGACGTTTACCAGAGGGGTCTGTAAGAACGCTAGCACGGAGTAGTTCCATGCTAACACCCTCGTCCTCTAGCATTCGAACGAACGCGCTGATGGCCGTCGTGCGAGCCTTCTGCGTGTTCGCTGGAACGAACGCGGACAGACTCATGCTGGCTGTCACTTTCTGCTTTTTGTCAAATGAGGACGAGTGACGGACAACCAGCGTCCACATCCTCGAATTACCAGTACAGGGGTGGGGCTGATGGCGGAACCGCGAAGATATGTGAAAAATATGCTTTTGACTTGAATTTTGTATTGGTAGATCCATATTTTCGCTGGCATTCCGACAAATATTTGTCGGAATGTGTCGGAACGCGAAGGCTAGAATGAATGCATCCTAATGGCTGAAATAAATATATACCGCACTGTGATTGGCTAATAACCATACATTTGTTGATACCCCACAATCCGTTGACTTTATCTGTCGGAAAGACGTGTATATTCATCCATACCATTAATCTTATTAATAGGCTTATTGCGTGCAGTCCAAAAGCGCGCATTGCTCAGCGCATCAGCGACATCGAAGCACTTCACGAGCTCTCTTTCCCTAAAACCGTTTCTCAAAGGGGATATGTCATCTTACTCGACGTGTACGGGCTTGCTCGTGTCCAACTCGTTGAACTGGTGGATCTCCAGAGGCTGATCGAGAAGCGCGCCCATGTAGACACCGAACTCGGCGTAGTACGGGTTCGCCACGTGGATCTTCAGGCTCTGCCCAAACAACAACAACATTGAATCAGCCTCTTTACAGTAAACAACAGCTCCGTCACTACCACGTACGCTCTGACGCTCATAGCGCTCGACGATCGTCCACTTGCGGGTGTCGACATGGTCCTGCATGACGTGCCAGCCGACGACCTCAGCGTCCTTCATATACGTCTGCGAGGCCTCGATGAGCTTGTTCTGGACCTTCTCTTCGATGTCCTTGCCTTCCTTGGCGTGCAGGTGAACAACGAGCGTGTAGACCATTTTGTTGAGAGTTGAAAGTGGATATACCCTGGGCTGTTCTTGTCGGCGTAGCAGACAATCGAGGAATGACGTAGCAAGTCGAGATAGGATAGGACCGCCGCGACTGGATGGCGCATACAAACCCGTTTACAAACCTTTGCATGGAGACACATCAGCTGCTGCCAATCGCCAAAGACACCACAGACCACAGTGCCCATCCAGGACAACCGATGCCCCTGCTTCCGCTGTGGCTTCTCCCAACGTATTCACCTAGGTAACCACCTCTATCGCTAACCATGTTGTCAACGTGCGCCATTCCACTCACAGAAAACGTTTTTGCTACACAAACGTACGTGTAATTCATATTTTTCTCTTGGTCGCATACGCTCGTGCTCACACACGAAGGGCACTACGGTAGGACTCCACTAAGAAGATCCCCTCAAACGCCAACTGACTGATCCAGAACTGACCGCAAAAAGACGCCACCTACCGCAAGCGACATTATACCCGCGCTTGACAGGTGACAAAGCTCTGCACTTCCGCCGCTCAGTTCGTGTGGCTCGAGGGACCGCTACTCATGCGCGCCAAGACGCTTACTCGACGTGCACGGGCTTGCTCGTGTCCAGCTCGTTGAAGCGGCGCAGGTCCATGGGCTGGTCTAGCAGCGGCATGACGTACGGGTCGAACGTCTTCCAGTACGGGTTGCCCAGGTGGTACTTCTGGCTGCTCTCGTGCTCGTAGCGCTCGACGATGCACCACTTGCGCGGGTCCTCGTGGTCCTGCATCACGTGCCAGCCGACGGTCTCAATGTCCTTGGAGTACACCTGCGAGGCCTCGATGAGCTTGTTGCGCAGCTTCTCCTCGACGTCCTTGCCCTCCTTGGCGTACAGGTGAACGACAATCGTGTAGACCATTGTGGTAATGGGAGTTGGGGGTGGTTGCTTGTGAACTTGACAGGAAAACGAAAAGTGAGCTTCAATGGTGTCATGCGGGGCATGCGAGAGAGAGGAGGGGAAGGGGGAGAGTTCCGCTTGGGACTGCTGCTACGTCATTGAAGTACAGTAGCGCGTGGATACGCAAATATCCGGTTCACATCCGTGTTGAGTTAACTTCAGACTTGAACTTCGGGAACCCTGTAAAAGCTGCAGCCCGTCATATCTGTTGCATCGTGTTTGAGAGACTTTTGTATCAAGACTGGTAGCCTGTGATATTGGCCTCAAGTCGCGGTTAACCTGATTATTAGTATATTTGGCAAATTATGAAACATGAAACTATAGAGGGAGCGCTAAATGTGAATTTCTAAATCTGGATTGATTTGCTTCCACCACGAATCGTCACCTCCACGCGCCAAGCAGCATGTGGACGGCACGAAACACAGAAATTGACACTCGCTTTCGGTCCGAAATGCTGCAAAGAATGCAGCGCTATGCTGAGAGAGTAGCAACCCCAGACACGGGGTCTCTGCGGAAGCTCGTCACCACATTCAAGAGCCTGGTGGTTGCAGCAGGGTAGAATCAAAAGCAACCAGTTGAAGTTTGTGTGGTCTCTTTTCTCTGGAGAGCAGGGTCATTGCCCACTCGCCCATAGTTAATTACAGGAGGTAGCGGCAGTAGTCACAGGTTGAAAATGGATATTTTTCAAATCACATAACTATGTGTTTTTACAGGACCTCGTATATATACTGAGCTTTTCAATTCTATCCGACCTTCATACTTTATCCAAGTACTTTTCCGATCCGTCAGATTTGATTTACCTTCTGTATTGTATGGGCCTTCAGTAGTTGAATCGTTGAACCTGTGACTATTGCCGGTACCTCCCGTACAACAGATCAGGCTTAACCCCAGTGGGCCATTCCGTAGGACAAAAAGGAAGGACCAATTGTAAATGCCACATCTTGACACGAGTTTTACAAAACAATGAATTTCGGGACCATGAATACAAAGGCCCATCCTGTGTAATTCTGTGGTGAATTATGTTTGTGTCCTTCATCGTCCACCATGACGAAATTGCAGTTTCAAAAGTGTAGCTAATAACATATCGGATTTCTGATTTGTCCTTTTTCCTAGGACAAAAATAAGTGAGCGAACTCGGGTTTGACTCCCAAAAATACCGCTATTTTTAAAAACAGAGTCCAGTACACATTTTGTTAAACGTGACATCCGGCGATTTCGTGGCAATAAATACTGCCCTTACAAATTCCAAGTTTCTTTTTGTCCTAGCACTCCGTCCGTAGGACAAATGTGTTATGTACGCCACATCAAAAACAACTTTGGTCCTTTTTCCTAGGACAAATTTCACTGGGGTTAACAACTGGCAGCCATGTTGTCCAGGGAAATTCACATTTAGCGCTCCCTCTATAGTTTCATGTTTCATAATTTGCCAAATATACTAATAATCAGGTTAACCGCGACTTGAGGCCAATATCACAGGCTACCAGTCTTGATACAAAAGTCTCTCAAACACGATGCAACAGATATGACGGGCTGCAGCTTTTACAGGGTTCCCGAAGTTTAAGTCTGAAGTTAACTCAACACGGATGTGAACCGGATATTTGCGTATCCACGCGCTACTGTACTTCAATGACGTAGCAGCAGTCCCAAGCGGAACTCTCCCCCTTCCCCTCCTCTCTCTCGCATGCCCCGCATGACACCATTGAAGCTCACTTTTCGTTTTCCTGTCAAGTTCACAAGCAACCACCCCCAACTCCCATTACCACAATGGTCTACACGATTGTCGTTCACCTGTACGCCAAGGAGGGCAAGGACGTCGAGGAGAAGCTGCGCAACAAGCTCATCGAGGCCTCGCAGGTGTACTCCAAGGACATTGAGACCGTCGGCTGGCACGTGATGCAGGACCACGAGGACCCGCGCAAGTGGTGCATCGTCGAGCGCTACGAGCACGAGAGCAGCCAGAAGTACCACCTGGGCAACCCGTACTGGAAGACGTTCGACCCGTACGTCATGCCGCTGCTAGACCAGCCCATGGACCTGCGCCGCTTCAACGAGCTGGACACGAGCAAGCCCGTGCACGTCGAGTAAGCGTCTTGGCGCGCATGAGTAGCGGTCCCTCGAGCCACACGAACTGAGCGGCGGAAGTGCAGAGCTTTGTCACCTGTCAAGCGCGGGTATAATGTCGCTTGCGGTAGGTGGCGTCTTTTTGCGGTCAGTTCTGGATCAGTCAGTTGGCGTTTGAGGGGATCTTCTTAGTGATGCGATCAAAAGAAAAACATATGAGTAACACGTACGTTTGTGTAGCAAAGTTTGGTGCGGATCGTTGAGTTAAGTTGACGTTAGTTGCGCATTTTGGTGGACCGTGAATGAATTGTTGTTGTGGGAACAGGACGGAGCTGGGTCTGTCCACTCTGAGGAGTTTGGTAAATGCTGTCCCAGTGAGTCAACATGGACTGTGTCTCGACTTGCTTGGTGCCATGCTCGATGTTCTGGATCGGATGTGCTGATGTTGAAGCTGTTGAGAAACGTTGTCGTAAACGTTTTGCTCCCTCGATTCCTACGTCACTTTCCAATCCGCCAAGGGGATCGACTCGATCATGGTCTACACTATCGTCTGCAACCTGTACGCCAAAGAGGGCAAGGAGGTTGAGGAGAAAATCTACAAAAAGCTGGTCGAGGCCTCGAGCGTTTACCCCAAAGACGAGGGAACCCTTGACTGGCAGGTGATGCAGGACCACGCGAATCCGCGCAAGTGGACGATCGTCGAGCGCTACGAGAAGAAGAGCGTACGTTGTGGAATTGCTCTCTTTTCAGTTGGTGTTTTGTGGTTTGACCAGTTATTATATTGCCGCGAACAGAGTCTGAAGGTTCACATGTCCAACCCGTTTTACGCCGCATTCGGTGCGTACATGGCGCCACTGCTGGCCAAGAAGCTGGAACTCCGTCAGTTCAACGAGTTGGATAAAAGTCGTCTTTAAGAGCCGCTACGGGCTTGATATCGGCAAGGAAACGGCTTCGCACCACACGATCGACTTTGAACAACAAAATCAAAACAGCAAAATGTCTTGTACATACTTGTACTTCGAAGTACCAGCTAAGACGTAAGCAATGAACAAAGTAATACTACAGTAGTAGCTGTGACGCCTGAAGTCGAATATCACCACACAGCGATTCTGCGTTCAGGAAAGTAAGACCCCCACCACGTTGAAGTTGTGAGTCCTGCATTAAGAAACCAAAAAAACTGCCCATTGTGCCGTGCCTGCAGTTCCTACCTAGGATACATCGTCTTGCCTCATACAGGAGATTTGATGAGAGGTTGATGCACAATACACTTTTGCAAAGGACGAGGCCTTGTGAATCTAACGCATCATCGCCTGATCCGTTCGATGACTCCCCGTGCCAATCGGGAAAATGTCTAAGGGGGTATGAAGTCTGAGCTTAAATGCCAAACGTGTATGTACCGTCTAACCCTAGCCTGTACCGAGGCAGTCGGTATTGCTGCATACACCTGCATACACGTTTGGTCAAAACCTTTTGACAAACGGGGATCAACCACATAACACTCACACAATTGCCATCCGACCAAACTGATAGATATCACGGACCTTGCGTGGTCATTGGCGCTGTTGCTGGTACTTGCAGGCGCCGGCTGCATGTACATGCAGCATCAAGCGGAGGTCAACCGCCAGGCGCTGAAGCTGCAGAAGAAGAAGGATGACTGTGCTTCAGCTCCGATGGACGCGGTCGGGTGAGTTTTTATCCAGTCTGAGGAGGAAAACATTTCTAATTTTCTTTTTATTTATTTTTTCGGGAGGTTGCAACTGAAAGTGGCACTGTAAAGTGTATACCATACGTTATGAGTCTGGGAGGTAGCTACGTGATGATATTAAGCTGATGTGCTGTGTTGGTTTTATAGAAAACTGCGTGCCAAGCCGGGGATCGTTGTCGACTTCTCTGTTTCCCACAAGACGGATGTGGACTCATTGCTCATGAACGATATTGGCAACGTACGAACCTATGCTTGAATTGGTGGTTGGGATTATACTAATTCTTGTTTGTTTAGTGGCCGACGATCGCTATGTACGCGGGATACTCTAACATGGACATCAATTTCTGGATCTTGAGTGGAGCTGCAGACGGTGAACACGAATCAGGTCTCGCCCCAGATCGTGAACTACATCTGTATCGGCTTGAAGGACAATTGGTACGTTGCTGTGGAGACGTACACACCGGAACCTAAAGGTGAACAAGAACATGACGCTGCAACGGCATGGAAAGTTGGAGAATTAATTATTTTTATTAGGAGTCTGTTAAGGGAGCGGGAAACCTGCAGCACTGCCTGGACATGTAGTGAATCTTGCTAACAATACAAATGTGAAGTTATCCTTTCGCCTTTCGCGCTGATGCACGTACAACAAACGTAGCGGAACGAGTGGCATCTAGTTTCCAATCGTTCGCTTCTTGCACGTCCGTCTATTGTGGTCTGGATGACCACAGCGCTGCAACGGTATACGGTGCCTGGTCCTTTTTCTCCTGTGCTGCGAATCCGTTTCTCCTTGGGCCGACCACGTTTTGGAGCCAAAAATGGAGGAAGAGTCATTTCGTCCGCGACTACATCTTGGTCTAGTGGCAGATGCACTACCTTGTCTCGGAACGCCTCTGCGTACGACACCACCTTGTGCACAGAATCGAAGTACTGGAACACTGTGTCAATGGTTTGACGTTTGCGGAGAGCTGCTGCCATGTGGCGGCACGGTATTTTGTGCTGGTCAATGAACGTGCATGTACAGTGGTTTTTGCTCAGGTCCACACGATGTTTTACTCTCGTGGTGAGTTTCCCGTTGTCACGATGCACGTAACTGATGTGAGGAGAGGCGTGCTGAACGCGGTAATGACCAAGTTCCTTGGTTTGCGTGTCGTACTGCAGCATGCTCTTTGGTGTAACAATAAAGCATTTTCCTTGCCATTCAACGCAGTTCGTGTGCCGGCGGTACACTCGATCAACAATGCGACCACACATGGCCTGCATGAATTGCAGTGGGGCCAGCTCCCGAAATCCCATTGCTAACTGCGACCCGAATTGACTCTCGACGAAGTTGGAGGTTCGCCACCCGTACAACGGCCAGAGTCCGATGTTTGCGTGAACGCACCATTTTAAGGGCGGGATGTCTTCCAGGTATTTTCGCAGTGGCAGACCCAGTTCTAGCTCAATGCACCCGAGTTGGCTCTTGTATGCTTCTTCAGTGTCCGCAGCTTGAAGCTTCCATACCATATTCTCGTGATCACTCGTGAAGTGCTTAAAGCGACCACTCACGTTTCTGATTATGTGCAGTGTACAAAATCGGATATGGAAGCCCAGCGTATTGGCAACAGACAGCATTGCGGGATCACGATCGCAAAACATTACACTGCCCGTGAGATTGTATCCAGCATCCAATATATGCTTGAAAAACCACGCGTAGTTCGGGAGGTCCTCCGATGGGACCAACGCAAAGGCAATGACAGCAGTCTCTCGGTTGCCGTCCTGACCCACGAGCGTCATCTGCATACCATCATACCAGGGGCATTTTGAATGGGCGCAGTCAATGCCCAATACACGCTGGTTGCGATTGATGGAATCCGCAACCACCTTAACAGATACCATGGCGCGCTTGAATCGATTTGTGTTGTCACGTTCCATGAGAGAGATGGATCCCGGGTTGAGCTGCTTGAACTGGTCTAGATGCGATTGGATGAACTGGTACGACTTAGTCATGTTTTCAATTTCTGTTCCCCGCACAATATCGCGAGCTCGGTAAACAGAGCGCTGATGGGGTTCCAGAGACAGACCGTCGCGATCACCAACCATGCTCACCAACCCAGATGCCGGCATCTTTGGTGCTGCGAAAACTGCACTTCGAAACGTGGCGTTCGCAGCAATGTCGTGCTTACTCGGCTTGGGAATTGAGATGCAATTGATGTGCTCCCCTTGATTGACGACACGTACCACGCGCCGTAGCTGCTGCCCGATTTCCGTTTTCAGTAGATTTGCACCGTGAATGTGCAGTTTGATGAAGTGCACTTCAGCTGGCGATCCATCCCACTTCCCCGTCTTACACGCACGGACTTCCCTTGAGAAAGTGCGAAGGTCTTCACACAAATGACCGCTTCCTGTCCTATAGCGAACGTCTGACCTTCAAAAAGGCTGGCAGTAGAGACCGGTGCTGGTGCAGGCATCCTTGATGCTGAAGTGGCTTGACTTGCATGGCCGGACTGTGCTTGACTGGTGGAACCAGGTCGGGCTCCTGCAGATTCACCAGTAGAATCTGGAAGGCTACCCTGTGCTTGAGCTGGGTTAGCGATTACAGTACCGTGATCCAAAATGGCAGATTGATACTGTTGCTGCATCACTTCGTCCACGATACAGGGTAGTCGATCACGTAGCAGTTCACCTAAGGAAGGTGCTGGTGCACTACCATCAAACAATGCGAATGTCCGCCTTTTCCGCCATATAGGTCCTTCAACTGCAATCCCAGCAGAATCAAATGTGCGTTTAATCATCATCTCAGGAGGGATCGTTTCTTGTGTGGCCACCTTCACCGGATACTTGAGCTCGAGTTGGTCGATGGCCGTCACAGTGGTGACTCTGCGTCCGCGTGGGTCGCCGCACACGAATGCGTAAGAATAGTACTCAATTGTGTCCCCAGCGTGAAGCTCTTCGTAGGGAAGCTCTGCACCCGAGAGGCCGACCATCTCAAGTACCCGTACAGGGTTGTTCTTCAGAAACAACAAGTTGGCGAATGCGTATAACGAGCTGCCTTAAGTGTAGTGCTTCGGGTAAGAATCAAGGAAATACGTGTGGTAAGAATCAAGGAAAGGCATAGGAAGCAGCATTGCCAGTGTACCGCGGTCTCGGTCTAGTTATTAATAGTTTTTGGGCGGCATCGGCAAGCAGCCATTTTCAATGACCCATCTGTGCATTCATACACTTTTGAAAACGTGCATACCCCTTTAGACAAATTTCTGCCATATGGATACCGCACACCGATACCGACAAAAGGTTACACGTTTGGCATTTAAGTTCAGATTTCATACCCCTTTAGACATTTTCCCCGTGCCAATCGACGGCTTCGAACTTGACTTGCAGCAAGCACCAAGAGAATCTTCCTGTGCGGTTTGCCTTGGTGAGCTCGCTCTCCTGCACATCTAAAGCACCCGAACAGCTTATCCACTCGCATCTGTACGAAGATTCAAGCAGAAACCATGACAGTCTGCAGATTTGAGGCAACATGAGCATCGCTGAATGTGAGTCTGTGCCGCTTTGCTCACGGTCTGCGTGCATCCGTTGATAGGCATATTGAATCTCTTCGCTTGACTGGCTGCTGGATGATTGACGCCGAGGGGATCACTAGCGCTGGTGCCCGGCGCATCACGCTGACATGGATGACGCTTTTTATCTCGGTCAAGTTGACCCGCTGGCGGCACAAGCAGCATGAGTGAGCTAGTAGTGACCTATCAGCCTTTTGACGCAGATCGAACCACATCCCATTTTTCCCCTGTCAGAAGCAGACCACCGAGACATTGCGCCAATATATCATGCTCGCTGGTAACCTTTCTCTATTGGCGGTGATCGCTTTTGCTGGAGTTGATGTCGCCTTATCAGCGAGTCTTCGATCGTCAGGTGGCTCCCTATGAACCCTCTCGAGCGCGGCCAACGTTAAGCACATCATGCACTTATCCGATGTCCATCTGAATATATCGGAGTCTTTAAATGCCACCGAGTCCGCGGGGATGAAGTTCACGTATGGAGACGACGCACCAATCTAACGTCGGCAATCAAGTTTGCAAAGGAATTGATGCCCGACCCGGACTTCTTCTGTACACAGTCGACCACGTCGCACACGGAGACCTGACGGACGAGTTCGTGGCTGAGACCGTGGAGACGAACGTTGAGACCATGGCTCAATATTACGCGACGAAGGATAACGACACCAACCTTGACATCAGTGCTCTCATTGGCAACGCCGACACAAGTTCGTACTCTATTTCATGCATGGACCGTGAGCGATGTTCACTAACATAATCCTTTACTTCCAGCTCCTGACTACACCATGAACGTGACCAACCCAGACACGGAGGTTGACCCGTCCATCGCGCTGATCTCAGCAGCATGGGAAGACACGCTGTCCAAGTCCAACCTCGACTGGTTCAACCGCCGTGGCTACTTGTCGTATGATCTCGATGACAAGCTGGTTGTCCTGACACTCAAAACAGTGCCCTACTCGGTAAGATGCTGCTGTAAAATGGTTTTACCATCAACCTCTGACTGAAAATTCCTCCATTGCCTTTTTTCAGCCCAGCCATTCCCCGGATACGACGAACATTTCGGACCCGTTCGGTCAGTTTGAATGGCTCAACGAAACGCTACTGGAGCTTCGTAACAACAGCAAGTTCGCGTACATCGTCGGTCACATCCCCCATCATCGACTCGTACAGAGGTGCACAAATGTGGGCGCCCGAGTACATTGCCTCCTACAAGACGATCGTTGAGCCAGTTCGCGGATACCGTCAAGGCGCAATTCTTCGCTCACGTACACAGTATCGAGTTCCGTGTGCCGCTCGCATCAGAGCAAAACGCACAAAAAGAGGTCTGTAGCAGGCTAGCGTTGCCACCTGACACGGGCGACGCGACAGTAAGCAAGCGGATGGATAACGGACGGGTGCGAGGCGGCTGGATGGACGAATGGGCGGGCGATGGACGGTCGAAAGACCAATGGGCAATCGACGGACGGTCGCAAGGCCACTGGACGGGCGAGTGGGCGAATGACGGATGCAATGGACGAACGGAGATTGGCTGAACGACGAGACGCACCTTGAAGTACCTCCGGCAAGCGGCCGGAGGGTGACTAAAGGTGTTGAGTCGACTGGTTTTGGGCGGACGATGGGCGATTTGGATGGCTGGGCGAACGAGAACGAAGAGACTTCGGTCTCACTTTGAGATTTGCGCTGCAGAGTGCAACAGGTGGAGAAAGACCACCTTGAGACACGAGTCTCACTGGACGAACGGACGAACGGACGAGGCGGACGACTACTGGACGACGCGGCCCGAGGACTCTGGGAGGACTTGCTTGGTATCTAGGACGGTAGACAGAAGCCGATTTGGACGAAACGAGTGTGTTTAGACGTTGGTCTGATTCACTAAATAAAGTAGGACGTGTTGTCAGTGTGGCACACTCCGGCGTGGTAGACATTGCTTGTCTATTGACTGCCTGACGGATTTTGGACGCGTATCTGCACTGTGTCGACCAACCCCGGCGTGCAGGGATCACTAGAAGACACGTTGCATGGTGGTCATACAGGGGCTTGTTGAACGAATTCGAGACTACAACGACAAGCAAGGTAATCGGCAGAGACAACTCAGGTTCAGCTGACTACATTACGACGGTTACGAGGACTAGGGTATGCGAAGAGCCAGTACTTCAACGACTCCCAGCACTCCAAGCAGAAACACTCGCTCAAAAGGGCCCGCGGATCTATCTGGCACTGGCTGGACGGTGACGGCGACAACAACGGCGACCACGAGCACGACGGACACGACGACAACGAGCACCACGGACGCGACGACAACGGACAGCACGAGGACGACACCGAGTCTCCCCGCACGTTCACCGATGACGAGGACTACGACGACAACGGCAAGCACGACGGGCACGACGCCGCCGACGCTCCCCACAGTCACTAGTTCGGCTTCGGCCACAACGACGAGCAGTATGGGTACTGCACCAAGTATCCATCCGCTCCCTACCACGACCAGTACGGCAACGACGACGACGACGACCAACCCAGCGGAGGTAGCGCGGCAGATAGCGATGGCGCAGGCAATGGCAGGACAGCTCGGGTGAACGGCGTGGTGCCACCAGCACCCGCGAACACGGTGCTGGCATCCAGGCCGACGGGACCACGGACGGACTCGGCAACCGCAGCCGCAGGACAAAGCGGACAAGGCGAGACGGCGCCGACAAACCAATCAGCAGGAACAGTGGAGGTGCCATCAGTCAGTCGGTTAGCGGCGGCACATGCAGCAAGTGGGACGCATCGCGGGGAAATCCTGACGGCGACGACGGCGGCAGCGGCAGCAGCGACGACTGGGACGACAGCAGCGACGACGATCCGGAAGCAGGAGGACGACGGCGACATGGGCGTCGTCATCGACGACAACACGGCAGAGATGATGGCCGACCAGGACGACGCCGTTCACGTCGAAAGAACGCCAAAGACTTGGAGCTCACGCCGTACAAGCCGTCGCCGACGGTGTCAGTCTCCACATGGATTTCGAAGGTGGAGGGCGCGAGGATTTCGAGGCGCGGTAACTGGACGGACGAAGAACTCTACTTCATCGTGGGCAACAAGCTCCATGACAACGCGGCGAGTTGGTGGGACCAGATGGATCAGGAGTTGCCAGCGACGCCGAAAACGTGGTCGAGGCTGAAAGAGGCGTTGATGAGGCGCTACGGTGAGCGGCCAGACCAGGCAATGGCAGAATGGCGCGTATACCAGCGGATGATGTACCCGGGAGAGACGTTCACGGATTTCGCGGCCGGACTACGGGATCTGACCGGCCAGAATCACGTGAGTGAACGGACGTTGTTGTCACAGTTCTACCGCAACTTGGACAAAACGACGCGCATGTTGGTGAAGCAGAAACCGGTGCCAACGACGCTGGAACAAGCAGTGGACAAGCGACTGCCATCGATGACCCGATCGACAACGTAGCACAAGGCATGCTAAACATTGGGCAAGCTTGGGCGACGGCGCCAAACGCGTTCTCGGTGCCGGTGAGTGGAACGATGGGACGGGTAGCAATTGTGCCAGGTGTCCGAATAGGCGCAGGTGCAACAGCGGACGCGCTGACAGCCCAGATGGGGACGGAGAGCCACGAGGTTGCGTTTTTCACGAACCCGCAGGGCGTGTACAATAAGTACGCCGGCACGTGGGACGTACCAGAAGGGCGGTATTGGAACGGAAGGTATTGGCAGCCGACGAAGAAACACCAGCAGTCGCGTGCGCTGAACGACGGACGTGCGGGTGGAAAGCAGAAGAGAGCGAAGGTGCGGCTAGTACAAGCGGATGACGAGGACGAACTCAGCGAAGACTCAGAAGAGGAAGATACGGCGCAACCCGCGCCGCCACGGAAGAGACAAAGGCGTTCGCCCGAATGGCGAAAGCTGCAGTAAGGACTTTGAAGTCGGAGCCCCAACCCGTGGCAGAGGAGAGCAAGCCGAGCAGATTCCCGATCGAGGACTCCAGATGCTACGCGTGCGGAAAACTGGGTCACTTCGCGAGGGAGTGTCCAGACCCCGCATCAAAAGTGCGCAACGACGCATACCTGGCGTCAAGGACGGCAACTACAGCTACGACGGCGGGAAACGAAGAACAGGCGTAGAGAGGGATCTCTGCGTCTGGGAGAACGGTTGATTCGCCGACGGGCGACGCCACGAGGCAGAAGTGTACGGACGACCGCAACGGAACGGCAAGTGCGTCCCGAAGAGCCATCTCCGAGAGCAGCGGCGGACGCCGACGAGATGGGGTCAAGCGAGGACAGTGAGGGCGACGCGGAGGATGCGGACGGCGCGGATGGCGCGGGTGGTGTGGACGGTGTGAACGACGACGACGGTGTGGGCGGTGCGGACGGTGCCGACGGAGCAAATGGTACGGGTGGTGACGGCGGTTTGCCACCTGACACGGGCGACGCGACAGTAAGCAAGCGGATGGATGACGGACGGGTGCGAGGCGGCTGGATGGACGAATGGGCGGGCGATGGACGGTCGAAAGACCAATGGGCAATCGACGGACGGTCGCAAGGCCACTGGACGGACGAGTGGGCGAATGACGGATGCAATGGACGAACGGAGATTGGCTGAACGACGAGACGCACCTTGAAGTACCTCCGGCAAGCGGCCGGAGGGTGACTAAAGGTGTTGAGTCGACTGGTTTTGGGCGGACGATGGGCGATTTGGATGGTTGGGCGAACGAGAACGAAGAGACTTCGGTCTCACTTTGAGATTTGCGCTGCAGAGTGCAACAGGTGGAGAAAGACCACCTTGAGACACGAGTCTCACTGGACGAACGGACGAACGGACGAGGCGGACGACTACTGGACGACGCGGCCCGAGGACTCTGGGAGGACTTGCTTGGTATCTAGGACGGTAGACAGAAGCCGATTTGGACGAAACGAGTGTGTTTAGACGTTGGTCTGATTCACTAAATAAAGTAGGACGTGTTGTCAGTGTGGCACACTCCGGCGTGGTAGACATTGCTTGTCTATTGACTGCCTGACGGATCTTGGACGCGTATCTGCACTGTGTCGACCAACCCGGCGTGCAGGGGATCACTAGAAGACACGTTGCATGTCGATGGTGTGGAACTCGTGCCGCTGTTCATGTCGGCGGCCATTTCCCCGTCTACGACAACAATCCGGCGTTCATGGTCTGGGACTTTGACGCCACAACGTACGAGGTACTGGACTTCACCGTGTTCGGCACCAACATCTCCAGCAACCAAACACTCGACTGGAAACCGCTCTCCAAGGCCAGCACCGAGTATGGCGTGGAATCCTTGCGCACATCGGAGCTCAACGCTTTCGTGGACCGAGCTGCCTCGAATCAAACGCTACTGGAGCAGTACTACTACAACTCCAAGGCGCAATCGTATCTGCAGTCGCCGTGTGTGGACATTGCATGCCAATCCAAGTGGCTCTGTACGACGCAGTGGTATACAACGTCAGAGGACTTCGAGTTCTGTGTATCGGAGCTTGAGACGGGGCGCTCAACAAGTTGAAGTGCGTCTTTCGTGTTGTAAATGCAACATGTAGTGGTACACACAATACATACATGTAGTGGCGTACACAACTCGACAGTAGTCTCCATACAATTCACCATGGAGGACGTAGCCTGGAAGTGCACCGCTGCGTTCGTGGTCGGCGCTGCGACGCACTATTTCGTGTCCTCGCAGTTGCTGGGAAGCTCGACGGCCCCTAAGAGCGCCAGTGCTAGCAAGAGCGACAAGCAGGTGGACGCCGACGCCTCGTCAGACTCAGATTCAGGCTCGGACGACGACTGGGACAGTGACGATGAGGCCAATTTGGTGCCCCACAAGATGGTCATGTGCGTGCGCACCGACCTGAAAATGGGCAAAGGTTGGTACCCATTTTCGTCAATTTTGGGGAGCTGTATGGTGCTAATAGGGCACATTTTGATCCTTTTAGGCAAGATCGCGGCGCAGTGCTGCCACGCGACGCTGGGCGCGTACAAGCGGGCGTTGAAGCGCACACCCGACGCCGTCCGAGCGTGGGAGATGCTAGGCCAAGCCAAAGTATGTCTTAAGGTGGACTCGGAGGAGGAAATGCTGGCACTGGCCGAGAAGGCGGCAGAGCACGGACTCGTCAACTACGTCGTGGTAGGGGTTTCGCTCTTGAGTGAGAGCAATGTTGACACGTGTGCTGATCTGCATTTTCGTGCTACAGGTTGACGCCGGACGGACGCAGATCGCGCCTGACAGCAAGACGGTGCTGAGCATTGGACCGGCCCCGCTGAAGGCTTTGACGCTGTCACGGGACACCTCAAGCTCATGTAAGCGGACGTAGCGATAACTCGAAGACACGTAGCATGACCAGCCGGGGTGGTTACATTTTCTATTGTCTGCTGTGATGGCAGAGTGGAGGTTGACGCCGGCTAGAGCGTGGCGATGGTGTCGTACTGCGTGCGGGTTTTCAGGATCCCAGCGCGTCGTAGGACGTGAACGGTCAGAGCAACACACGCGATGGCGACAGCAGTGGCTAGCGCAGTCGCTCCGATCGTCATACACACGTCTTCCGCTGCCAGATCGTAGAGCGAGGAACTGGACCCGGAAGAGGTCGCTGCGTCCACGTCAGCGGGCGACATGTGAGCGTTGACAGAAGCAACCATCGTTTGGACTGCGTCTACACAGGCCAGGAACTCGCCCTTCGTCGTCCACCATTTCAGCGTGCACAAGGTTTTCGCGTGACAGACTGCATCTTTGCAATGTCGAGCATTGGGTGAGCGGGCCTTCATATTCCAGTAGTAGTCTTCCACCAAGCTTGTGTTCTGTTCCATACGCTGCACGAAGGCCGAGAGCTCGAATGTAGATAGGGACTTTAGACCGTACGCCTCACTCGCTCGAAACAGAAGCTTCCAGTCAAGCTGCGGGTCGCTCTCGGCGATATTTGAGGCGTATACAGCATAGTCCAGCACCTCGTACGTCTCGGTGTCGTAGTCCCAAACCATGAACGACGGGTTGTTGCCGAAGAGCGGCGAGATGGCGCCCGTAATATACATAGGCAGCAACTGAAAAGCGTCATCTTCTCCAGCACCCCTATCAAGCGCCTGTACAGGCACGCGGAACTCGATGCTGTGAACATGACCGAAAAACTGCGCCTTGATCACGTCGGCATACTTGCCTACAATTTTCTTGTACGCCGCGATGTACTTGACGTGCCACTGCGGGTTTCCTCCGTACGAATCCACAATCGGAGCAATATGACCAGCGATATACGCGAACTCCCCAGTGTCCTGCAACTCAGCCAGCGTCTTATCCAGCCACGCAAACTGCCCAAACGGATCTGGCTGATCCGAAGTGTCTGGCAAATGACTTGGCTTTTAAAAGCAAAAATCATCAATACAAGCCCAGCTTTTTCGACTACAAAACCAGTAACAAGCAGACCTACCGAGTAGGGCACTGTGTTCAATGTGATCACATGCAGCTTTTCATCCAGTCGATACTTCAGATATCCTCGTCGGTTCAGTAGATCCATATTTGCAGCCGAGAGGGAATCCTTCCACACCTCCGAGATAATCTCGATGGATGGGTTCGTCTCCTTCTCTGGGTCCGTCACCTCCATGTGATAGTCCGGGTCTGTACCCCACAGAACAAAAACACCAATAAGTCTCCAAAATGACCAATAAACCCATCCAAGAAGTTCCGTACTCGCGTCTGCATTGCCAATGATGGCCGTGGCCTCCAGCCGCCTCTTGGGCGGGTAATAGTTCTCGATCGTGTGCACGTTGGTCTCCACTGCTTTTGCAATATATTCGTCCGTGAACAGCCCGTGGGCCGCGTGGTCCCCGTGTACAGGAAAAGCTCCGGGTCGTCCGCCACGTGCTCCTTAGCAAAAGCCAGCGCAGATTCCACGAGAGCCAGCGGAGCGTCCGCGAAGTAGCGAATGGGGGCACGCGCATTGTCCGCCGACGCCGAGATGTTGAGGTGCACGTCCGAGAAGTGCAGGATGCGACCCGCAGACGCCCGCGCCACGAGCAGAGCCCAAGCGAGAGCCGTCGCTGACAGCCCCTGCATCTAAAATGTCGAAAGTGAATTTTGTGCGTTTTGAAAGTGGTTTTCGTGGATTTTTACTTTTGTTTTGTTTAATCATGAGAACTGGTAAAATGCGTTTGTTGTCAAGTACTACAGGGTTGTAGCATGAAATGTACTACAATTAAACTAATCCGTGTCGTGTTGAAACCCCCATTGCGTTCATTCGGTGAAACTTCACATCCACAGCACTACGAGCGGTGGCCGACAAAAGGCTCCTCTCTTCCGTAAGCTTGAGAAAGTTCCTCCCACTGGGCTGGAGTAATGCTGATTATGCACTGCTCGCTACTTGGCGGCGCTTCCCTGTCAGACTTTCGCTCTGATTCAACAACAGAACAAAACGTTAGGTATTTGTACAGGATATCTACCGGTAGTGACGGCAAGTCACCTACCAAGGAACGGGAGGTTAGAATTTTCATCCACTCCAATTCCCAACGACCCTGTGTGCACCAAAAACGACGTGTCGAACAAGTTTTCCAATGTCTCATGAAAGTATTAGTAGCACAAACAGCGTGTAAGTCCACATTTCGTCCATTCCTCAAGAACGGTGTACAATTAAGTACCTGCTCAAAACTGTTCGAATCCAGTGTCACGTCAAAAGAAGGACTTTCGGATTGGCTTCCCTTTCAACGGCAGTTTTTAGGCGATGCAAGCGCCGAGCCTGCGCACCGTTAATATCCTCCGCCTGAAAGTGATAACAACATTATAGGTGTGAAAAAAGGATAGGTGATGGCAGCAGCTTCATGGTTTTCTCCAAACCTTGCTGGTATACAGGCTTGGCTGAGCTTCCTCCGCTGCATCATCCTTAATCACGCGGCGTTGGGGCTTCTTCTTGATCCGTTTAACCACCTCCGTGTCCATCAGCCCGAACCTGACAATCACAACGAAAATCATTTAAGTGAGCCAACTCCTTCGCATGTATCTACGTGTGCACAAACGTACAGCAAATTAGTTTCCGGTACAGATCGAAAACACGCTCCGGTGGCTTCACCCAGTCTGACCCAGTCAAATGCGTTGGAGTGAGAGCACTCCTTACGGGTAGCAGCAATCAAGTCCGATACATTGAACTAACAACATCGAAGTAATTCAAACCCAAGACATTAGATAGCTTGAAATCCCCTTCAAAGTTTAACGAATGAGCTGCTTACTTTGGTCATGTCGGTACCACTCAGCGTATTCGCCTGCTTTCCCACTGCAACATCCAGCTCCTCCAGACACAGTCCGTCGAGGTTTCCTTCACGGGGTAACACACGTACTCATACATTTCATCCAATTCGGCCGTGGCAAGTTCAAACTTGTCCGACTCGAGTTGGGTCAGCTCTTCAGCATGCTCCTTCATGTTTCGCAGCATCTCGCGTTCCAAGTAGCGGACTTGTCGGCGATCTTGATCCGTAAGAGGCGAGTTCGTCATCAGAGGCCGTTGTCGCGGTGACGAAGGTGGGTTACAACTGCAGCGTCCATTTCCACCAACTTCCACCACACTTTTCAGAGAAGGAGAGCGAGAAAGTACCGTCGTCGCAGCGGCTCGTCCCAATGACAACTTTTAACGGTATCATCCATAGGAAAAATTGCACCACAATTGCTACCAAAACAAGTCATCTACTGCTGTGAATTGCACTAAATAATTTCTTTGAACAATTGCTTTTCGTGAAAGCGGTGTATAGTTGCTGAAATAAACTGAGGCATTCCTAGTTTAGCGAAACTTATACTGTAAACGGTCGTGTACGCCAACGGACGCGAAGGATCGCTCACAGAATTCGCCACCTACAAACTCCGTCAAAAATGCTGCAGGAAAGCTTAGGTGGTGGAGGGGAGTCCGCCGCCAGCGCGAAGAAAGCGTTGACACAAGCACAGAAATTAGCGCAGTTGGCTTCTGTCAGACCAAATGCGCTGACGCTTCGCGAATATCGCGAGGGCTGGAGGTAAACATCGTGACGAGAATGAGCCAAATACTTTTATCTTACTCTTTCGTTGTTCGTTGTGTGTAGGAATGCCTCAAACCAGAGGGCACTACGGTGATGAAAGTTCTTGGATTTCAGCTCGCTGGTACCGCCCCGGGGTGCTCGACCAACGAAGTGTGGAAGTTGGTTCTAGAAGCGGTCGTAACTGAGCTTGGCAGCTCCGAGAATCCATTGGCTCTAGCTGCTGCAATTCCCGTGCTTGGACTCGTTCCAATACCTCTTGTGCTGGGTTTCTTGCTTTCTCCCGAAAGGGAGCCCATGAATAAGCTGCGTACGATCCTGACACACGAAAACATCGACGTACGCTGTCGCTCGATCGAGATGCTATCGAAACTAACGCTGGATATCGCGATCAATGTGGCTAATGACGGCTTGTTCGTCTTCCCGTTTGAGTCGCACGAAGCGCGGATTTACTGCCAACAAGATGTCGAGACCCTGGTGAACGACTGCTGGAAGTTGATTTTCCACACACTGTCTTTCGACGGACAGTCCCAGAGTGCAGCGTGGGCTGCGGGGACTGCGTTTACAGCTTTGGCGAATTTATTTGCACGATGCAGCACGATGACGTCGTTCTTCCCAAGCAGTCAGGAATCTATCCGTGTGCAAGCTCCTATCGACGATGTCGCGTCGGGGATCTACAAGCACGCATTCCCACGAATTCGAGCGTTGGTTGCTGTTGCACGCGCTTTGCCAACGAAACAACAACCGGATGCTGTGCTATGGATCTCCATGCTACTTTACACAATGATGGAGCGTAGCGGTGCAAGATGCCCTAGTGTCAGTGTACCTTACGTTGAGATTGATGCTGATGACAACAATGCCGAGGGTGCAGACGAAGACGATGATGAACCTCACTCGTCTACTGAACCCGTTCGAGTAGATGAACTTGTGAGTGATTTGCTCGAGTCCTGGGTATTTCCTACGATATCGAGGAGAGTGTCGCTGGAGCAGGCGAGCAGCATGTGCCACGCTATCTTCATTCTGCTAGCACACCCCTACAGACATTCACCCGCATGCGATGGGCTGCGCAACTTGCCAACCATCTCATCGCCCAGTGTTATCTCGTCAACAAGCGCTCGAGCAACAGCAATGGAGCCGAGCGTAAGCTTGAGCTCTCGGTGATGCTCGTGAAGACATTTGCGTGGTTGTCGGGAGTCAACTGCCAGTCGCTTTTCGTGCGTACGACGGAAGCTATTTACCTCGTGGATCAGGAAAAAGACCGCCATGATCTTGTGCAGTCCCTGATGGACACGGTCGCTGCACATATCGTAGCTAATCGAGATTTTCAACTGCTTCAGGGATTGTGCACGATGACCTTCTTCAGACAGCCCAAGGGATTCTCCAGGTTGTCACCACGTACCAATGGATCTGAGGTATTCCGAGCACTATTTCAATCGCTCTCAAACACATCAGAACTGCTCTCCCTACCTCGACGTGGAGCCATTGAGCAACAAATTTCCCAGCTTATTGCGTTACGGGTTTTCAGGGGCTTTTGCTACTGAAACTGGGTGGGTCGGCCACGACTTCACCGAAAGTTTATCGTCGGTCCTGCGAGATGAGCGCGAATATTGTTTACTACACGGGTTTGCTGACATCACACTTTCAGGGAATGCTTGCATATCCCGAACTTGCCCTTCGTGAGTCACTCGATTTTTCCAGCAGGAGCTATTCCCAACGATGGACCAAATCGCATCACAAAGTGCTCGTCTTCAGATACTTTGGATTGGTGTGCGTCTTCATCGCAACTACGCTGCTCAAGTTCCTTTTGAGGTGCTAGTTCGAGCATTACAGCATGAAACTGGTCGCCTGTTTACTGCTATGTGGCACGATGACGACGAAATGGAGGGAGCGACTTTCGACAACGGGTTGCTGGGCTGTGGCGGCACTGGGGAGGACACACCTGCGAATCGAAAGCGTGCGGGGATGCTAACAATGTCGACGCACTGATGGTGCTTGGGGACTGCATTACGCTTCTGGCACAATTCCAGCCTAACACGCGGCCACAATTCATCCAGATGTGCGAGAATTTGGCCACAGCACTATCAGATTCAGGGAGTTCACCGGCAGCACCATCTCAGCAATATCGAATGTACGTACAAACTAATTATCTCTCGTCATTAACAAACCTTACTAACCATGAGCATATTTCCAGCATAGAGGACGTTGTAGCTCTTCTTTCAGCTCCCTCAGCAACAGACTCCTCCTCATCACCCGAGGACACGCATTCGAAAGAGATTTTCGACCCACAATACGTTTTCCTGCCACGGAAACATTTAAACGATACCGATCACCCAGAACTCCTTCAAGATGAAGAATACCGAGAACCAGTTACTGTTACGGGTAGTGCTGACCCTGTATCCGTTCGGATTTCACATCGCCACCCGTTATCAGAAAAGAAGAGGTGATTTCTCTCGAAGTGAGCTGCTGCAACCTGACTACGTGGCCCTTAAGTGATCTGGAAATTCACCTTCGTCCTCTCGGAGGCGTGGGCGTCATTCAATGCGTGGACAGCTCGAAGGACTTAAAGTTGCGTTTGCTGCGTGCTGGTGAGACCGTCAGTGTTGGAACTAGCGGAGGCAGTACCACCTTGCCTCCGTTTGGCGTTATCAAAGCTGAAAAAGGTTCCGCATGTACAAGTTCACTCAGGGCAGGTTTCTGGTGCAAGCTGTACTGGTCCAAGAACCAAGTCAAGACAGTGAAGATGTCGGTGGCAATCCTCCAGAAGACGTGTCACCTACTCCTATTCGATTGGCCTTCAGTAACCAATACGTTGTGCGCTTCGACACACTTCTTCGACTGCCACAGTCTCAGTTCACCACCGCCGCATTCTTCCAGCATTGCTGGCAAAGGTAATATTGCCGTACTTCTCGTTGCTGCGATGTCTCCTTACTCCGATTGAATTTGATCTCTAGCGCCAACGCGAGTGCTCTGTGGCGCACCAAGGCGCAAAAGTTACACGAAGTCGAACTAAGCGTTTGCCAGCACGCGCTCCACTACATGAACCCCAAGATTGCAGCAGTTCCCGAGTTGCAGCTTGAGCTGCCAATGCACGTACGTTCTCACCTGCGTTGAATTGCTGCTCAAAGCTCTCATACTCATGTAAACTCTTTACGATACAGATTGCCATGCTCACTCAGACGAGATGGGGTCGTACGTGGTCGCGTCGCTGACCATGTCAAATTCCTCCTCATCGTCATCAGAGTGGATGGGCGTTCTAGAAGTCCGGTCGACTCGTGACAACATCCGGGAATTCGAGAAGTGGCCGCAGGACACAACTCGCCTCTTTGCTGGCAAAATGGTGCAAATTTGCAGCGCCCCAGCGGTGGCACCTTTGACTGCTCGTGACAGTGTGAACGCATCCGATCAAGCCAGCAACACGGTCGGTGCTGCGTCACCCGCCCCAGTCCCACCAACACCCATAGACAACGCGTTTTCGACTGCCCCAGCGACTGCCTTTGCTCCAGACGTACGGTCCACCACGAGTTTCCACAAAGACGTGAGCATGAAGAGCAGCGACCGAAAAGCTTCTTTTACACGTTCGCAGCCGTCCGAGCAAGTCCGAGCGCCCGAGACGCCTGCACCTGACGACCAGTGGGGCTCCTTCCTCTGAAGTTGAAGTTGACTTCAGCTTGATGTTGCGCCACACCAACTTCGCCGGTCGTAAGATCTTTTTCATTGGCTAAAATAAAAGACAAAGCACTATCTTTCGGAATCAGATCCGAGATGCGGCCTTCTGAGCGGCAGCGCGGCGCTGCTGGGGCAGCTCTGGGCGACGAGGACGCGGAGGAGGGCGCGTGTACCGTCCACTGCTGTTCCAGTCCACGGGCTACGCGTCCTCGGAGCTCTTCCGCGACTCGTACGAGATGCACTCGCGTCTACCGACGTCGTCCTCGACCGCGCCTCTATTAGGGGTAGAGCCTCGTGACTCAGACTCAGATGCGAATCAGAAAAAGCATCATGAGTTCGAGCCCCAGATCCGGCTGGAGACGCTGTCGTCTCGAGCTGCTACAGCTGTGCTCTGGGTCACGTACTTGGCCTTCTTACTGGCGATGGCGCTGCCGTATCTACAGAGCAAAGGGTACCTGGAAACGGTGAGGAGCATATTTTCTGAGTAGGACTATTTCTGATTCTGATACTATTTTTGTGAATTTGTTTTGTGCACTTCAACATAGGCGGTGGATCTGCCTGGAGGAGTGTGCAAGAAGGAAGACGGAGTGCATAGAGAGCCGTGCATTGAAGTGGACAAGGCCAGAGGCGTTGCTCAATGGGCAGCATATTTGGCAAATGTATCGAGGTACGCTGGTTCTATCGAGATAAAGCTGGATGTTCGGGAGCAGGTGAACGCATCGACTTCGATATCGTCGCTTGTGGAGAGCAATACCTACCAGGAACAGGAGCGTGTGGGGACGGCGTGG
Organism: Phytophthora syringae; assembly: GCA_012656105.1. Classification (NCBI taxonomy): domain Eukaryota; phylum Oomycota; class Peronosporomycetes; order Peronosporales; family Peronosporaceae; genus Phytophthora; species Phytophthora syringae. The sequence goes on from JAAKBD010000012.1 coordinate 699,598, forward strand.
AAAATGGACCGAGACGCGCTCAGAGGAAAAATTAATTCAGGGAACGAAGCGTCGAGTATTGTGGAGGGCGAGGAGGGGGAAGTTGACCAAGAGGCAGGATATGTCTTGACATACGATGCTAGACTGTACGGCATTGACCACGATGTGACTCCAGCGGCAAAGGACCTTGTCGCGGATGAGCGCAATCAAAGTATTTGGATCGAGTGCCGAACTGGGCAACCGTGTGAAGTTGCGCAACTATTGGAGATGACGCAAGACGTTGACCGACTGGTGCGCACGAAAAACAAGGGAGATGCATTGGTAATGTGAGAAATGTGTGATTGAATGTTGAATGCATGGTTGTGTTGCAGGGTGGAAGCGGATACGACGCGTACTTTGCGATCGTGTCTTTTAGAGGACTGTACCCGAACATCTTTGGCAAGGAGGTGGTTTATCAATTCGCGTACACGTGCGTGCATATTATTGTTGCGTACGTGCTTCAGGCGTATTCGATAGTTGCTGATTGATCTGTATGTTGTACTTTTGTGCAGCAAGCCAGCTATTCACATGGGCGAAGTTGTTGTGCGTGGTGTTATGGCGCTAGCATCCATTTTGGCACTCCCTTGCTGGATCATTTTGGTTCTGAAATTTCACGGGGGATCATGGAGCCAAGTGCTTACCGTACAGAAATGGCTGCTGGGCATGGGCATCGTGCTTATCCTCTGGCAAAACCCGGTGTACGCAGTTTCTGAGCTGTATACAACCGTGAGCATGCGTACCCGATTTGTGTCGATCTCGTGCCAATCATTTGCGGAGGCATTCTTCTACGTGTTCTGGCTAAGCCTCATGGACCAGCACAGCGGTGGTTTCTCGTCTCGAATGTGCGCATTTGCCTCAAAGCTGACATTTGGTTTGGTACTTTTTGGGGTGGATACGGCTATGACTATCCTACGAATGCCCAAATTGTTCTTTGGGGCAGAGGCGACGTCTTCTGAGCGTGATTTCCACCATTTAGAGATCTACGTTCTTCTGGGCTTCATTCGTACAGGACTGATTTTGACATGGCTCGTGTGGATTATTAAAGTTGGTGCACGAACAGGACAGCATCTGAAGGCGCTACCGTACATGGCAACTCGCTTCAAGCAACTGTCATACCGATTTTTGGTACTGGAGACTCTTCTAATTTTCGTCTACACCTTCGCTTTATCAGCTCTTCAGATATTCTATCTGGCGCGAACATGGTACTTTGTTGGCTATGACGCATTTATCCAAGATTCCGTGCATACTTTTGCCAAAATGCATACCGGTCATCCATCATTGGGCGAATTTGTGTTCTTGTCAGTGTACGTGTACCTGGTGATGTTTGTGCATTCGCCCCTCTAGCGGGTGGCAGCACGGGTCTTTTAGCGTCTACAGCTTTTCACGTCGACGAGAAGCCTTGTGTGGACTCCTACGGCTTCCTCACTCCGGATTCCAATTTATTTTGCGTTGAAGCGGCTGGATGGTTGCTGGAGTTGGCGTACCAGGCGTACTTTGACCCTCCTGGATGTGCTTCATCTTCTGGCTATGGTGAGCTTACTCTTGAGCGGTATGGCTTCGAGCTGATTACTCATCTAAGGAGCAACTTAACGGATACCCACGTCGTTGTTGCGTGGAGTCAAGAGGATCATCGTCGCTTGGTCATTTCGTTCCGTGGTACAACAAGCAAGGAGAACTGGAAGAGCAATCTTCGAGCGGATCAGCACGTGCTATGGATAAAATCTCGAGGACTTCGCTGGAAGAGGACGTGTCTTGAAAAAGTGAAAGATACTGCGGCAAAGATTCCTTTGTTGAACATGGCACTACCCCGTGTTCATCGAGGTAATTACGTGTCCCTGATTTTTGTTTTACTGCTACGCTTGGGTATTGATAAACATTGTTGTCTTGATTTGCAGGTTTCTGGATCGCATACGAGTCAATCCGCGATGAACTGAAGGAAGTGACGCGACTTATATTAGATGAAAATCCTGGCGTGTCGGTGTATATCACTGGTCACAGCATGGGTGGTGCATTGGCAGTCATAGCTGCCTACGACCTCGCCGTGAATTTCAGCATCAAAGTGAACATGTACAACTTCGGTGGGCCTCGTGTTGGCAACCCAAGCTTCCGCCAGCAATACGATAGATGCGTCCCAACAAGCTACCGCGTTGTCATGGACGGCGACATCGTACCAGGGTGGCCAAAATTTGTACGTATACGGGGGTTGCTTGTGAGCTGAGGTGATACTTTGCTTACGTGTTTTTATTGTTTATGGCCGCAGTGGGGGCTATATCAGCATGTTGGGACTGAGATTTCGCTCGATGTTGCAGGTAACCTCATCGTCGATCCAAGTTTCGTAGAGCGCCAACTCCACCACTCATCGAGACGCAAAACGACGATGCACGGCACGAACGTCTATCGCGTGTCAATTGCCAAGTGTCTGGAAAACCTTACGACGTCGTAACAGGTTCACTGAGACCGATTGAATATCTATTGACGCTACTTCGTTTGGAACAGCCCGAGTTGACTCGTGCACAATGCGATGTGAAGCGTCGCAATCCGTTTCATTGTACAGCGCGCTGTTTTGGAAGAAGCTGTAGCGATCTTTTCCAAACGGACAACCAGCTAGTGTGCTACCATGGACGAAGACGACCAGCAGACTCAAGAGGGTGTGATCCGCTCGCATGTAGATCTTGCGGAAGCCGCAGCGAACGGCTCTCGTGCTATGGTATGTGTGCAGCTGGTCATGCAGCATTCAAAAGGCGCTATCTAATGAGGCTTCATTTCACCTGATCAGGTGGAATTCTTACTGGATAATGGCACGCACATCGATACACCTGGAAAAGGTTTGTTTTACAACTTTTTCCCTGAGGTGATTCGCATTTGTTGGGGATGAGGGCGGGACTGACAAAACCCTTTTGAATTAGATGGAACGACGCCGCTATGCGCTGCCGCTTTGTGGGGGAACGATATGATGGTCACGTACTTGCTTGACAAAGGAGCTGATGTTTCTGCCAGGAATGAAGGTGTCCCAGACAGCATGCCTCAGAGTTGTTGCTAGATAACTATGGTTTGATCTTGATTTGACGTTACTTGTGGTTCGACAGGGACGGGGTGGACAGCTTTGCATGCAGCCTCATTTCAAGAACACGGGAAAGTTGTGCGCATCTTGCTGGACCACCAGGCCGATTCTAAAATGGCCGATGTGGAAGGACGGAGATCGGTAGACTACGCCAGCATCTCCGAGGCAATTTGGCCCTTCTTCTCAGGTAAGTCCAGTCATGGCTTGTATCGTCCCTCGTCACACTTCTAACAGTTGATATCTTCCTCAGCAAAAGGCTGCACCAAGAGCCTCAAGTCGGAGCTGGTCGCCAAAGGGATCATCCGCAAAATTGCGGACCAGCCTGAACAGGGTCAGCCCAACGACAAAAATACCGACACCGTACGTTGATAAGTGCCGCTCTCCTCTCCAAGAAGCAATACCTCACCGCTTCATTTGACTGTGCTAACCGCAGATCTCGTCCTTCTCACGTCCTGGATCCTCGTACACGAGAGCGCTAATGTTTCCACCGCTGGCTCGTCGACAGAACACTGCAATCAAGGTGCGGCCGTTCCGTTCCAGTGATATATTTTACCTTTGCAACGGTTCTTAACCCTTTCATGTCGAATTGCAGTCACGCGATGGTCGTGCCCTCACAGGCCCTATCGACCCCCTAGGCGACATGCCAGCCGAGCCGGAATCGAACCAGCGGCGTCCGTCCTTGAGGAGAATGGGGCTGTAGCTAGCACCTAAACAACTGCGCGTCACAGCCAGAGGACCATTGCAGCTTCGCCACGGACGCAAAACCGTAAGAACAGAACTGCATTTGTTTGGTGAAGGGCAAAAATGAAGTAACCTGGCTCCGTAGTCGAGGTTCATGCTCTATGCCAGGTTTCATGTGGTCCACCCACCCGTGCTATAGAAAAGTGCGGCGTCGTAGCCGCTCGTTCCGGGCCCCTCGGCCGCTCAGTTCTTGTCTCTCCGTTCAGCACGTCGCTCTACAATGGTGCGCCCCTCACCGCCGGAAGCCCTTGCAGACAACAAAGCGCTAAAAACCTCCTCACCCCTTAATGTGCCCCACAGTTTCTTCTTAGCAAGGGATCTCGCGTCATGACGCAGTCGCTCCGCGCCGGTGCGCGCAACATGTCGAGCGCCACCGAGCAGGAGGCCAAGGGTGCGTTTCTAACGTCTCCTCTCTCGTTTCTATTGCTGTAATTGATTGATTTTTATTCTGTGCTTTTTTTTATCTACAGAGCAAATGCACCGATGGACGACCATCTCCAAGGGAATGATCGGCCTCGTGGCTGTCTACACGGTCTACGCCATCGGCGACCACCTGAGCCACGAGCACCACGACGAGGAGAAGCCCGCCTACCCCTACCTCAAGATGCGCACCAAACCCTTCCCGTGGCCCGAATCGGACTGCGACTACCTGGACACGGAGTGCCGTGCCAAGGCCCGTGAGGCCAAGAAGGCGCTGGAGTAAGCAGCAAAAGTAAGTGCTCAGCAGGTGGAGGGGCCGTAACGACCTTAATGCCTGCTACCTCGCTGTCTTCCTGTTCGCTCGGACCTCAACTACGCACTCTACCAAATGAAGGAAAAAAGGAAATAAAAACACGAAACGGAGTCTACGTCGTCTCTTATTAGCTTCTGGAAGAAACATTCCGATGGGGTGCACCGCCAGAAGCGGGCAACATTTCTACTGCATGGTAGAAACATTTCTATCGCATGAAGTAGCGGAGTGAAGTAACAGACAGGGAAAGAGGCAACAATGGCAGACGACTCGGTAGTAGCGCGCTCCGCTCTCCAGCGCCCGCCCCAGCCTGGCGAGCCTTTGTGTGTGGTACGACACACGCTGCAATAAATGGTGAAGTAAATTGTTTCTAACCTGATAATTTCTCTAGCTCTGCGGCCGATACGGCGCGTACGTGTGCGACGCCACAGATGAAGACGTTTGCAGCCTCGAGTGCCGGGACGTCTGCATTTCTAAAAAAGCAGCGAAAGCAAGATCAAAAGCTCCAATTTCAGCGATCAGTACAACTTCGGACCAAATTGGGCATCAGAATTTGCGCAAAATCGGCATCTGAGACCGTCGCCAATGGGCATTTGCAATCTCCAACTCCGTTCGTAGATTTTGCGCAAAAGCAAGAACATACCCAATTACCTGAAGAATTGGTCAGTAATTTATCCACCAACGGCTTTGAGAGACCGACGCCTGTGCAGATGCAGACGATCCCTTGTGTACTTCAGGGACACAATGTACGTCTTGTAGACGATGTGGATGTTTACTACCTTTATAATTATTATTTTTTTAGGTGTTGGTGAGTGCACCGACGGGTACGGGGAAGACAGCGTCGTACCTGATTCCAGCGATTGCGCAGGTTTTGCTCGCACGGGAAGATGAAAAACACATTTTGGCGTTGGTGTTGGCTCCTGTACGGGAGTTGGCGATTCAGATTGAGACGGTAGCCAAGTTGCTGATGAGAGGTATACCTGGTATGAAGACGGCGCTACTGGTGGGAGGATTTCCCGTCCCCACCCAGCGCTATCGGTTGCAAGGCGGAGTTAAGCTTATTGTGGCAACACCAGGTCGCTTCCTCGATATTTTCACGAACTACAGCGGCGGTGATGCTATCTTGGCGGCAATTCGCACGTGTGTAATTGACGAAGTGGATATTATGCTGGACGTCGGCTTTCGTCCACAGATTTCTCAAATTGTAGCTTTGCTGGTAGCTCTAGCTGGAGACCGTGATAACAGCGTGCAAATGCTTTTCTTCAGCGCCACAGTCTCCGAAGAGGTCGAAGCAATGGTTCAACAAACCCTGAAAGCTCAAAGCCAACACAACTATATTCGCATCGACATTCGCGGTAGTTTTGACTCGAAGACGACTGGGACACCGAGCTTCGCACTCAACCCACGTGTTCAACAACAGGTTCAGTGGTCTGAAGACAAGGCGAAAAAGAATAAGCTGTTTGATTTCTTGAAAAGAAAAGGTCAAGAGTCAACGGTGAGTTTAAGCTCACTAAATTATTGTGGACGTTGTAGGTGGCTGATGGATGACTGATTTTCTTTCTGCCGGTGTTGTAGATTGTTTTTGTCGGGTCAAAAGTTGGCGCGACCATGCTGGCTGAAGCCATTGAGAAGCGCTGTCAAATAGGGGCGGCACCAATTCACGCTGATAAAGCGCAAACTGAAAGGCTTCAGTTGTTGGAGGCCTTTATTAACCTAGAAATTCCCGTTCTCGTGTCTACAAACGTGCTGAGTCGCGGAATGGATCTGCTGAACGTTCAGAACGTTGTGGTCTATGATTTCCCCACGAAAGTCGCCGACTACGTTCACCTTATTGGCCGCACTGGTCGTGGAGAGGATTCGGTCGGGTATGCTTTGACGCTTGTGAGCAAGGACGACCACGCACTTTTCGGGAGCTTGTGCCGCTGTTGCGCCAAGCCAAAGTGTCGGTTCCTCGCGAAGTGTACCAGAGCATTTACGCTGAGAATGCCAAGCATCGTGCTCGCTCCATCGAAGTCGTGAACGATGAATCCAAACGGGCTTTTCGAATTCCGAACCAACTTGCTGACGAAATGGGTGCACAAGTATCGGAATGGAAGGACTGGAACAACCACAGGAGTAAGCGGCGGCGTACAGGGCCATGAAATACTCGCTATTCTACAACCAGCAAATTTGTCGAGCAATCTGTGTACTACATAATTGTTCCCAGTTAATCTGGCTGAGCTTGACTTGCTACCAAGGATTTCGTTGTCGGATCAGCACGTAAACCATGACCAGGTAGTAGCACTTCAGGAGCAGCTTGCCCACGCTGATATGGATGCAGTCGCGCTTTTTCTTGAAGCTTTTTCGCCGTCCCTGCATGCGAGTGGCACCGCCCTCGATTTGCGAAGTAGTTGTTGTAACACACACCACCGCGAATCATTGTGACTTCGTCCTTGGATGCTGTGCTCAACCTCCAGATTAGACGAGAGCACCACAGCGACAGCGTCACGATCCGACTGAAGTAGAAGGGCATGACTCGAACCACAAGTTCATGTTCCCAAATAATACCCTAAAAAGGACGGAGTCGTGTAGTTGTTTATCCCCCACGATAAAAATGCGGCCGATGACAGCAAGATGACCAAATAGTACCAACGCAACAACAGGAGCTGCCATTGGCGGCTGAAAGCGGAGTTTGTCACGCACGAAAGGCGTCAAGGCATCGATAGTGAGGGCCAACTGCATCCAAAGCCACCAAGTGAACACCGTGAGGGCATCTCGCACTTTCCCAGTTGTACAACATACAAACGGACAAAGTAGCCGCGATCGTCTGGAAAACGTAGAACAAGAAGTCGAAAGAGGTGACAATGATCTTGAGCAGATTGCGTTGATAGAGGGCAACAAAGGTGACCACAAAAACAGTGTACAAACGAGTGCACCCCACGCTTGTAGGAACAAGTTCTTCATCATTTGAGCTCAAGCTGCTGGCGAGAACAGAAAACGAAAGAAAGAGGCCAATGGCACCAACAGCATATAGCAGCACAAGCGCACAATTAATAGTGATACGCAGTGGAAACACGACATGACTCGAGTCGAATGTCTGGCCAAATTTCAGAAAATTCATGTGCTGGACCAAGGTCGGTCCGCGAACTTCGCTTGTTTTTGATTCGACAATTGACTGGGCTTTGTGAGTTCCGGATATTGGTCCTTCGACTCGCTCGAGTTTAAGCCGACAGCGATAAATTACGCACTCAACCAAGGACGATTTGCGCTGCAAATTGAGCGTTTGCCGCTTTCGAGTTACAATCTTGAGGATTAGTAGAAATAGTGTTACCATGCCGTTTCCAATGATATCCACGCCCGAGAGACTGAAATCGGTGTATTCATTTTTGTGTTTCAGTAACGAGAAGCTTCACCACCTTTCAACCGATCTAACATGATCCACAGCAACATGAACACTAGGGGCGGAATGCCCAGTATGGTTACGACAACGAGATTTCGAATTCCGCGAACCTGGCCGTCAACGAACACAATATTGTGGAACCCAATCCAATCGATCAGCATGCAACAAAAGCGCAAATCCCACAAGTAAATCAAAATCATTAACGCAGTGAGTGTCGTAGTGCACGAGAAGAACCAGAAGTCGAACCCGTGCGGACAATTAAGCACACAATATCATACCTTAGTATACTAAAGGAACCGAGGGCCATCGGAAGCCACAATGCAAGACTGAGTACAGCCAAAATTTGTCCCGTTAGTGAGTCGACGCCCGTAACGATGACATTGATGACCATTGCGATCATATTTGCCAGCAGAAGTGGACGGTGATACTTGGTGAGAAGGCGATGGATGAACGCATGAGCTCGTGGTGGCAGAAGATGTCCTCGGACCGATTTGGAGAGATCAATTGTTGGAAGTGGTTGAGTAGGTACCAGAGCGTATACTGGGCTATTGGCTCCACGAGCATGGCTTTCACAATACCAAGTACCGGAAACCAGCCAAGACTTGGAGTATTTAAGTAAATTCCAGCGCAACTTGAACATCTTTGCCAAACAAATTGAGAGGAGCTATTTTTGATTTCGTGGATTGGTACTCGAAAGTGATTTACATTCCTGTAAAATTCTACTTGAATAAATATGTTGGATATCACACTAGGCCTCGTGGAACGGCACAACAGGTGACACCTACGTTAAGATAAAGCTTTAGCTACCGGTAGCGCTTTGAGTTTAACCACTTCGGAAAGTCGCAGATGCTTGCGGCTTGCTTTAGAAAATAATTTGTTGTAGCTGACGCTACCGCGAAGAATGGAAACATCATTATTGGAAGCAGACCAAGCGCAAAAGGGTATAGTGTTAATGACCCGCTCAGGTAAAGAGGAATTACGCGAATACTCAAGTGTTTACCCCACAGATCCCTCGAAAATGATCGAGTCTTGCAGCTTCGTGTCATCAACGTAGTAGAAATGGTCGAGCAGCAAAATACACAGTGGGCGCTGCCAAGCGTATGCGAAATTTAAGCGTATACCGCATGATAGGAGTCAATGCATCGAGTGTGAATACCCTGTGCGCCCAAATCCACCCCGACAGCCATCAGACATTGCGGTCATTAGCCACCACAATTTTCAACGATTACCATGCAAATTCGAATGAGTACAGGAGGCACTCGAGAAGTACTGTAAGGTGCTGTGAAAATGATTGAGCGCAGCACTGTACTGATCGATAGGAGCAACTCAACATGCTCATGTCGAGAGAATTAGCCCCGTAGCACCAATGACATCGAGACCAATAGTACCCCAGAGAGAAACTCTTACGTGCTTTGCGATTCTCTAAGGGAGCAGCGTGTCGGTATCGTCAAAGTTTGAAGGAAATTGGGTTCGAATCTTCCGATCAATTGTCGTACAGGTCCAAACTTCAGTCTGCAGCGATATATAAGATTCCTGGCCTCTTCCTACTTGGTCGCAAAACGTTGCGTCTTCGGAAGATAACTTTCATTAACAGAAAACCTGAGTACGACGAGCGATTTTCCAATCAAATCCAGTTTCGTGAGTTCGAAACAGCGGCATGGAAAACTTCCGTCCGCTTGCTTCAGCACTCTCCAAGTAAACACAATCAATACTGATCCTATCGTCGCAATTAGAAAGTAGGCGACACTGCGGGGACCAACCACATGAGCATTAATGCAAATAACGTGGTGATATACAAACCAGTCGAGTATTATGCGGAACGAATTTTCTTGGACGAATGTGAACACCAGGAGTCCAGGGTCCAGCAAAAATATACTCTGGGACTGTGAGTAGAACAAACTCAAAATTGTACTTAGTATTACATTAACATTTTAATATTTTTTCGAAACAAGGCTAGCTTTTGTAGCAATGCTCAGAAATGTGTACTGCTGTTTAAGATCAATGGTCTTGAGGGAACAGAACAAGTGGCGAGACCTTCGTTCGCCTCAAATTTTTGACTTCGACCCCTGTGCAATTTGAGAACTTGTTCGTCTTCCTTTCGCGAAAACATTGTCGTAGCAGACTGTACCGCGAAGAATGGAAACTTCATCGTTGGAAGCCGATCCGAGGCGAACGACCAAGCGAGAGCACCAAAGCAGTAATGGAAACGCACGACTGACGTAAACTGGTATCACCCGAACCACCAATCGCTGACCCCAGACAACCCCTCGACAATGATCGAGTCGTGAAGTTGTGTGCCATCAGCAAAGAAAATTTGGTAGATCAGGGCGAGGTGGTTGATTAGTAGAAGACCAACGACCGGTGCAGCAACGCGAATATGAAATCTGAACATGTTCCGCATGGTCGGCGTCAACGCATCCAATGCAAACGCCCAGTGAGCCCAAAACCACCACGACAGTACCATCAAGCATTGCGGTAGACCCCATTGGTACAAGCTACACACGCAAAGATTTGCCGTCGTGACTTGGAACGAGTAGAATGCAAAATCGAAAGAGTACAATAACAGTTTCAGGAGCTGTCGCTGGCAGAACGCGACAAACGAAGCGGTGAAAATGACTGTGCACAGCAGTCCGCTCAGCGATGATAACAATAACAACTCGAAGCGTTTGTGGTATTCTGTATCTGCTGACGTGGCGAGCTCATTGAAGAGAGCCCCTTGCGAGAGAAGAAAACCCGCTGCCCCGACAGTATATAGCAAACCGAGCATCCATATCTGAATGACATCTCGCTCTGATTGAAGTAACGTGTTAGCTGCGTCAAATGTCTGCGGGAAGTTGACAAACAACAAGTGCTGAACGATATTGGCCTCTCGCACTGAAATTTCCTTGGATTCATCATTTGTCCCTGGTAGTGAGACTTGAGGCCCGTGCACAGGCTCTAGCTTCAGTCTGCATCGATAAATGACACACTGTACTAATGACGATGATCGCTTGTGCCCTATTTGAAGCATTTTGCGCCGTCGGAAGATGATCTTAGCGAGAAGAAAACCAAGTGACACGAGACAATTCCCAATAACGTCCAGACCGGAAAGTTGAAAGCTTTTATGACTGCTCTCATACTGCACGATCGAAAAGGTGGAACTCCCGTCGACCTGCCCGAGCATACTCCATACGAAGACAATACATAGCGACAGGATGCCGATGACCATCGTATAAATGAAGAACCTTAGGCCAAGCACGTGTGCGTCAACGAAGATGACGTGGTGAAATCCAAACCAGTCGATCAACATTCGGACCCCGCGCAAGTCAGAAAAGTACATTGACATTGTGACAACAATCAAACTTGTAGTGACGGAAAAGAACCAGAAGTCGAAAGTCCGGTATACCAGGCGCACAATGTCGTATCTCAACGTCGTCACACTTCCGAACCCTATCGGCATCCATAGGATAAAAGCCAGTATCGCCAGTGTTTGCCCCACGGGTGCCTTGACCACGACCACGAGCAAATCTAAGCAGAAAGATACAGCGGAGCACACGAGGAATGGCCGATGGTATTTGTAGTACCGGCGACGGATGTATGTGTGGACTCTTGCAGGAAGAAGTCGACCTCGGAATGATTTCGACAAATCAACCGCTGGAAGAGGTTGAGCTGGTACCAACGCGTACATGACCTTGCAGGGCAACTTACTTCCCATGGACCGAGTGGACATTTGCGAATCAGTACACGTAATAGTAGAACAAAGAGTGCCTTGGAACCACTGAAAGACGCACCAAGTCGAAGCTGAAAATACCCACTCTTTAGTGTTACCTATGAAAAGCTTTCATTTAGAAACAGACATGTTGCCCTCATTTCCGGATTGACTCCAATAACAAGTTGTTCGAAAAGAATAAGGGACCACTTAAAATTATGCCGACCATGGTGACAAGTTGTCACTGACAACTGCGTCAACTCGGCTACAAAAATAAGCTTATCAGGGCGCATTGCAAATTCTAATCGATAATACATCTCGATCACTATTGATAGCGGTAGGCATCCACACAAACTTAGTTGGCCTTTATTTCGACCCACTCCGCTGATAGCAAAACATTTCGGCCGACGACAATGCCCTCTCAGCCCCGACGTGCGACGAGAAAGGTTTTGGTATTCAGCCATAGATCCGCGAGATCCGCGAGATCAGGGTCATCCGATGCAGGCCCACGGTCCGAATCACACTCGAGTCTAAACACCAGGTCAACAAAAAGCTTTGGCTTTTTCTGGAAACGGCGGCGCACTGTGACCCCGTCAGCCTTGTGTTCATTTGCTGTGGTGGAGCAGCAATCACCCGTCGGTCGAGCTGCAAATGACGCCAACGACCATATTGTTTTCCTGAACAACCCGACCGAATTTGATCTACGCTCGTATTTTTCAAGCGACGGAGGTCAGGCAATGCGATCGACAGACTCGAGAGATCGGCGATCAGTCAAAGCTCGTTCAGTAGGCGTCTCAGTAATACACAAGGGTTGACCTCGGCAGATTCGTTCAAAGAGGAAACACTTTTCACCAGAAAAGTAGAAACGAGAGATTCGACTGCCCATGCGTTGACCGCAAACCAATCGGAAAAACCGCGAAGAAGACTACGCGCGAAGGAGGAATTGTGCATCGTACTGCCTCGATGTACAACCCGTGGCCGAACGAGATCACAAAGGTCTTGGTTTCTTGGGCCGGGATTCATTGGGCGTGATCCGGGAGGAGCCACTCGTTGTGACAAAAGACACATCCATGGATACGGTACATGCAGAAATCTCTGTTGCAGGTGATGACTATTTTGTGCGCGACGCCCAAAGCACAATGGGCACTTTTCTCTGCTTGAGTACGCGTCATCGTCATTTTCCACAGAGAGATGGTTTCCGTCTATGTCAAGGTGACGTCTTTCGGATTGGACCAGCTACTACAATTCGTGTTCTTGATCTGCAAACCACAGCTCAAACGTATCCTATTCGAACCACACGTAGCTCTAGTTCCAGTCTCACATCGACAGTAGCAGACCAGTTTGTGCCGAAAACTGAGAGCGACAAATCTTTTTCCAAGCTAGAGAGCTTCAAGTACCAACATCAAAAGTGGTGATGACGAACAACCAGCGTTACAAGGGATACCTACCGTGGAGAAGCTTCGCCTTCTTGCTGCTGATATTGAAGAGGAGCTCCTAAATGATGCTTGTAGGAAACATTCAAGAGCTACCCCACGAAATGAAATCATTAACAGCAGCAAGGATAGCTCCAAAGAGGCAAAATCTGCGCGAACTCAACCGCGGCGCAACGTGCAGTTTACAGATACACCGCCAATGATGTCGGACGGGTCCGTCTTCTTGGGTAGCCGCTACCTACGCCCAGAAGTCAAGGAACTTCACTATCAGGAACCATCGCAGGTAGAAGATGCCGAAGATGATACGATCAAACAACTCGTTGGAAGCGAGTACGAACCACCACATCTAGAACCCCCGGTGCCAAGCTTCACCAGCCTGTATCCATTCGTCTCGCCATTTTCCAGCATGACCCAGCTAATGCTAGTGCGGAGCCTATAAAGTCCCGAGAGGCTCGCGAAGTGACACTACCTGGCCAAGCAACTTACCTCATCGGCTCCTCAGCAGCTTGTGATGTGAGAATTTTTCCGTCGGAAGGTATCGAAATCCGAGCTGTGCACGCTCGCATTCACTTCGACGGTACTTCGTTCGTTTTGCAGGACGTCTCGTTTGAGCGTGACCCTCGTCGACAAACACGCGTTTTACTAACCCAAAGACCCGTGCGAGTTACTCGTGGCGACTGGATACTACTTGGTAAATGTGCCCTGTACATCACATCAGTAACGAGAGCTTTTGGTTCAGAGCGCCGCCCGGATATGAAGGAGGCAGCCATGCGCTTGGACGTCTTGCGACTTTCCAAACGAAAACCGAGAACGCGCGGCTTGTTTGTCCCAGTAGGTTTTCGTTTACATTCCCTGTCAGGCTCCGGAGCATCCAGTGGAAGCAGCGGGTGGGGTGGTAGCAGTGGTGGGCCTGTTACGTTTGGTAAAGGAAGAGACTGCGACGCACAGGTATTCACAGCATCTCTAGCCACTGAGCAGTTCGGCGTTCAGCTCGAGCGTGGAACTTGCTTGCTCACACCAAAGCCAACAGGAATCAACGCTGGTACGTACTTCCTTACCGGCCGTGACGAGTCTGGACCAACATTTCGTGATGATGAAAAATCCGACACGGATGACACGGACGATTTTAAACGTGAGGTGGTCAAACTCGCCAGCAAGCCTCTACTCCTCTCGGAAGGATGCGTTTTCAGGTGTGGCGGGTGTGAGGTGGAGGTGGTTTACTCGAAAATCGCGAATGCGATTGATGCCAGGAGCATTGCTGCTGTTGAAGAGATAGAACACATTCGGGTCTTGAGTGCGATGCCATGGTTGAAACCAATTGACACCGACGTAAAACTCATCGCGAATGTTGCACGCTGCGGCGAAAGACTGAAACTTGACAGCGGAGACGTGGTCTATGAGAGGGCGACCCAGCAAACTTCGTGTTTATCGTGATCAGCGGCGAAGTGGCACTCCATATTAACGATGGGCACGAAGTGGGTCACGACTCGGAGATGCTGATTGAGCAAGTGGCTGTCGGAGGATATTTTGGAGAGGTGAGCCTACTTGACCCGCTTGAGCTGTACACTTTGACGCAAAATTGCGATGAACATGAATATCCCGACGCCGCGCGAGCTTCTAGCTCTTGTGAGCTGCTAGTTCTGGCTAGAAACAACATTTGCGGGTATCTGGGTTTGCACATGGACATTATCCGCGCTCATCTGCGCTACGATCGGGGTCGTGACAGGATTATCCGAGCCGCATGCACTTGTGTGCCACGGTTGCGGGGATTTCTCTCCAGGAGATGCGTTTGCTCTCGTCACAAGCCGAAGTGGTTGTGTATCCACCAGGAGCAACGTTGTTTGAGGACGGAAAACTGTTTGTGCCTGCTGCTTTTGCAGGTGGGAACACGTTCCAGCTTCGTGACGGATTTCTTGTACTGATCCGCGGAGATGCGCGGGTCGTTAGAAGCAAACGCGAGCGACAACAGCGGCGGAACTGGAAAATATACCAAGCAGGCGGAGCTGAAGCCAGAGAGCTTGGAAACGATGACGAAGCAGAACAGGATCACGACGAGTGGTGGAGTTCCATGGAGCCAGTACTTGCAATAAGCTCGAGCTCGTCTCCGTCCGGCTTGAGCGTTTGCAATTTATCCTTTCGCCTGGAAGCGAGCTCCACCGTTGAGTGCTATTTCGTAGCAGCGGCGCATCTTGCCCAGTTGAACGTAGGTGTCAAAACGAAGCAGCAGCCGACTACTACTTCTGGACCCGTGGCATCGCCTGTTACCCAGACCCCACCACCATCGCATTCGTTAGCTCCAAGGCGACTGCACCATTCACAGGTAGTCACCAGCGCATTGCACAGTGGTGACAGCAGCAGTATTGACGATGACGACCCGAACTCGTTGGACGGGTCCGACGGTGAGGGCGACAACACCGCTGCACGTCGATGGAGACGCAAAAAGCGAAATAAACAACTGCTGGAGCAGACAATACTGGAAACTCAAAATGACGCTCATATACCAAACGCGATGGTGCTGTACGTACTAGCCGGGGCCCAGCGGGGAGATATCCACGTCGTTCGTAACGTTGCGACAGTAGGCGGGTTTCTCAGCGGAGCTGACATCGAACTCAATGACCGGTACGTTTCCGTGCACATGCCGTCATTGAATACAATGAAGGCAGATATTGGCTTTACGATGCCGGCAGTAAGTGGGGGACCTTCGTACGCCTTGAAGAAGAGAATTCCGTCGACATCAACCCCGGAGACGTCTTTTGGCGGGCGAAGTCGAATTCACGTGTCTTGCATCGTACCCGGAGCGGAATAAGCCTAGCATGTGCTGTTTAATGTGAGGCAGGCGAGTAAACTACAACATACCTTTCGACATATCCCTGGAACACAGCCAACTTGTTCTGTGGCATTATTCGACAGTCTTACAGGACGCCGAAGGAGCAACCAGCACATGCGCTAGGGAATCCGTTTGAATAAATTCCTGCCCCGATCTGAGATCAACACAGACTGGTCCGCCCACAGGCTGAAGGCCACCCACAATCGGCAAAAGCTCGACCCAAACTGTCTTCGAAGTCTTTGCTTCCATCACACCAATATTCTGTTGCATCATTTGCACCCAAACACAGAGAAGTATACGTCAACCACTCGTAAACCGTTTACAGGTAGCACTTCAGCGTACCTGGTAAGACGCCGACGAACACACAATGCCATGCATGAGTTCCTTGCGGAACTGCAGTTGTAGTGCGAGGCTTCGAAAAGAGTTGTTGGTTACAGATACTGGAACCAGGAACGGGTGTCCAACCACAACTTCCTTCGGCAGTTCTTCCACAACTACCGTCACCTCGCTGTGTTGCCCTGCTCCGATGCCAGAGGGAGGAGCCTTCCGCATCACCGGTTGACTCTGCACTGAGCCAGCTTCTCCCATGGATATTTTCCACCCTACGTGAAGTCGACCAAGATTTTGCGAGCCCTGCACACATATCTACAGATCAGTTTTTTTACTACAGAAATTTCCCATTAAGTGACACCACGCACCTGCGTCGCCAACAACGTTGGATCGGACGCTGGGTCGTACGCTATACGGAACACACGTTGCAGTTCCTCCTGCGGGTATACAAGAGTTTGCGGTCCATTTGTTGCCGCCAGCAGATCTTGAATCGACTGTTCTCCTCCCGCTTTCTTGGCTGCAGCGTCAACAACGATTTCTTCCGATGTAAACGGCGGTAGTGGCAGGAACTTAATGCTGTCTACAAAAAGTGGCAGTTTGGACGCATTGCGAATCTGCGCCTCGACGATCCCCTCTCCGTGCTGTTGCGAGTGCTGCTTGAACGTAATCACCAATGGGTTTTGCACTGCAAACCGGTAGAATTTGCGTAACGACTTGCTCTCGCCTGTCACGGGGTCCACATAGGCCACCCCCACTCGTAGAACGTGGTTGCCCACCTGATTGAGTGGATAATCCACCACCATATCCAGACTGGACCCGGCAGGAAGAATAGCCACCGGATTGGGCGGTGGCAGCTTCCCGTCCTCGCGTAGCGGTTGTCATGGAGCTCCACACGGTCGTTGGCACACTGGATGTTGGCCGACAGCCCCACGTCCCGTAACTCGCAAGAGTAAGGGTTAATAACGCTGATGTAGCTGCTGAAGGTGTTGCCTAAGAAAATCTCTCTGAAAAGGAATAATCCATGTACAAATATTCCAAATAAGAAAACAAACAAAACTATATCCTGTTAAAAAGGCGACGTACCCGAAGCTGTCGGGTAGGATGAGCATACTGGACAGAGCGAACTCGTGCTGCGTGGCGGTGGCTTCGGCCATGGACGTGGGCAGCATGGAACCCCCGCTGGCGCCCTGCGCGTAGAGCTTGGCTTGTACAGCCGCATGACTGCGGACAGTATTCCAAATAAGAATTTATTACACATGAGAGGAGGTACCCACCCACCTTTGAGCGTGGGCTGCACGGACGGAGGAGCAGGCGCTGGAGGGGCCGCAACGCCGCCGGAGGACGGAGGGCCGCTGGTCGCGTACGCAGAGCTCATGGCACTGAATTATTCTACTAAAGATTGGATAATTCAGAGAGTGGACCACGTTACATTCCAATTGTCGAGCAATCATTACTGTACGTTACACTTGCGTGTACTATCGATCTCGACGTTAGGCCCCTCGTGGCCCACTTTTCAATTTTGTAAGATGCTTGCTCGCTCGCTGTTCCGCGCCGCCTCGAGCGCTCGCGCGTCGGCGTCGCTCGCTGCCACCGCCAACGTCGGCGCCATGCAAGTCGCGCGCTTCTCGGACGCCCCCACGGTACAATCGGCGTCGAATTCCGGTGCAAACTCGCAGCTTACCGGTTGTTTTTACTGATGGATCCACTTGCTTGACTGTAGATGCACGGCACGACCATCCTGTGCGTCCGCAAGGCGAACAAAGTGGTGGGTAACAGCTGACAATCTAAAATGCAACTGTTTTTGTGCTAATTGAGGCTGTTTTTGTGTGCTTGCAGTGCCTCATCGGAGACGGCCAAGTGTCGCTCGGCAGTACTGTGGTCAAGCCCAACGCCAAGAAGGTTCGCCGCATTGGCGAGCACATTGTGGCGGGCTTTGCCGGCTCCACGGCCGACGCCTTCACGCTCATGGAGCGCCTGGAGGCCAAGCTGGACGAGTACCCGGGACAGCTCACGCGCTCGTGCGTGGAGCTGGCCAAGGCCTGGCGGACGGACAAGTATCTGCGTCGTCTGGAAGCGATTCTCATTGTGTCGGACACCAAGCAGTCGTACACGCTCACGGGCAACGGAGACGTGTTGGAGCCTCATGATGGCATCATCGGCATTGGCTCGGGAGGCACCTACGCTCTCGGTACGTGCTGGCTGCTATTGCTGGGAGGCTGGTTATCGGGAAGTGACTGGTGATGTTTGTTTTGGATGTTGTTAGCTGCCGCCCGTGCGCTTATTGACCAGGATCTGGATGCTGAGACCATCGCTCGCAAGTCCATGAAGATCGCTGCCGACATTTGCGTCTACACGAATGAGAACGTTACTGTGGAGATGCTGGAGGAGGGAAAGCCCGAGGAGAAGGACAACAAGGAGTAAGATGCTGCTCGAAAGATGTTGCCACGGGACGTGAAACTCGTCAGCGCAGCTCGAATAAATAAAGGCTTGGAGCTGTTGCTTCTCAAGGAAAAAATGACGTATGTTGAGTTGAATCGCCATTGAGCAAGATGAAAGCAAGATGTGAATTTGAGAATCATAGTGGAGCAGAGGAAGATACGAGAACGCTAACACATGCCACCGAAATGACTGCAACATCGCTACGTGCCGATGGAAGACTTCGGATGATGGCGAGACTCTCGAGAGCTTCATCGCCGATGTCCTTGTCCCATTTACTGTGGTTGAAGGCGTGTATAAAAATGTAGTATTGGTGGGCTGAGCTTCCTTGTGTTTTCCTGCTGCTGCTTAAATGTTGTTAGCGATGACCGAGTTGTACTTGTCGATGTTGCGCTTGAGAATGTCTTCTAGCGGACCCATAACACGCTTGAACGTTTTACGGTCCAACGTGAGGCACTTGACTTTGCCCTGAGAGGTCACTGTTGCCTGGCGCGGCCGAGTAGTGAGCAGTGCAATTTCACCAAAGTACGCGCCGCATGTGAGCTGGCCCATTTCCACGGGAGGCTCTGCAGGTGAGAGCTGCTTCGTACAAACGGCCGAGCCTTCCTCAATAATGTAAAACAAGTTGCCATCGTCGCCCTGTGTGATGATAACTTCGCCATCGCTAAACGTCTCTGTCTTGAGAGCGTCTGCGACGGTGAGACGCTCATACTCACTGAGCGATTCCAGCAGCGGAACACGCTCAATGAATCCCTTGTGCGCTTCGCGTTTCTTCAGTGTCGTCTCCATGATGATAAACTTGAAAGTCTGGCGATCTAATGCCCACGCCTTCGAGTGTTGGACTGCTTTGACGGTTGCTGCTCGCGGAGCGTTGTACATGAGTGCCAACTCTCCAAACGACATGGCTTCCGTGCACTGTATCATTGACACAAGCCCACAAAGTATGAGCACACCATGGTTCAAAGCAGCAGAAGGACAAATATCAACACACCGTTTGTACGAGCTCGCCGTCCTTGTAGACCTCACACACACCGCTCTCGAGGATGTAAAGTTGTCTCCGTCGTCTCCTGCTTGATGATCGTGTCACCAGGCTCGAACTCCTTGGGGAACATGGCGTCTAGCACGATCTCGTGCTGCTTCTCGTCCAGCGACTTGAACAAAATGTTCTCGACCACCATGCGGCTGATGCCCTCCGCTCCTCTGTCGACTTGGGGTGCACCACGCGCTCGAATTGCCGAGCACTATGCCACGCCACAACGTCAGTTTTAACATCAGACAGGACGCCAACCTAAATTAATTTTACCTCAGCGGGTCGATGGTTTCAGCGGACACCGAAGTGCGCCGTCCCTTGGCCATGATCTTGGGCGGCGGCACACTGGCTGCGATCTCGCCCACGGCGTCTCCGCCCTCGTCTTCGTCTTCACTCTCCGACTCGTCCGAATGGTCTGTAGATAATAAAAACAACCATCATTAGTTCGTGAACTCTCTCATTGCTCTCTCTCTCACTGTGCACGTACACTGGGCATGGGGCGAAGCAGCGGGGTTGTCCTCCTTGGCCCCGTGCTTGAAGCGCGGCGTGGCTTCCTCCGGGTAGTTGGTCTGCAGGTACTGGATGATGTGGATGATGGGGTTCTCGGGCTTGGCCAGCAGCAGCGACTCGACGAGGTTGATGAAGAGCGTGTTGATGCCCTTCTTGTGCAGATAGTCCTGCAGCTCCTGCTGGACGCCCTCTGCGTCCGCCATGGCTCGAAGAAGGATGCCGAGTGTTGTTGGTGTTGTGCTCTTCTGCGAGTGAGCAGAGCCTGAAAACTAAACTGAGCCTGGCGTCACTCGGCC
Organism: Phytophthora syringae; assembly: GCA_012656105.1. NCBI lineage: Eukaryota > Oomycota > Peronosporomycetes > Peronosporales > Peronosporaceae > Phytophthora > Phytophthora syringae. The sequence goes on from JAAKBD010000012.1 coordinate 720,077, forward strand.
TTCGCTCCAAAATGGAAGAAACTCCTGCAGGACGCTGAACCCAAGCCAAAGATCGCCTAGTAGTCGCGCGCCCGATTTAGAGGCCAGTGGTTTCTCTTTCGGCGCCGTGCTGGACTGCGACTGTCGGGCGTGAAGTTTATTTGTGGCGACACGCGTGGAGATATAAATAGCGATTCGCGTCTTCTGCTCGCGACCCTTGGTTTGCTGACTGCAACTTTTGACCATAAGCTGGAAAGCGATCGATCGCTTTAAGGAGGACCTGTAATTCCGGGTGAAACCCTTGAAATCTGATAAATGGTGAGCTGTTGCGGCTCACCGTCCCTTGAAATCTGATAAATGGTTGCGGCTCACTGTTGCGGCTCAAGTCTTTTGGCGGCCCTTTTCAGAAGAACGATGTGCGAACCTGTACGAGTAAAATATGGTACATTTCAGTCGGTACTTTGTAGTCGATGTACCAATTGGTACATACGATACACACATTTATGGTTATTTAATCATCTTAAATTCAAAAATTACCTCAAATGTAGAGAAATGGACGGGGCATCCGGTGGCAGGAAACACCAATTTCGTGTAGGGAACACTAAGGTCGTAGATAACGATGTTCCAAGGCAAAATGAGACTGCGCAAAACAAAAGAATGCTAGTTAACTATTCGGTACTTTGCAAACTAGGCACACCACCGTAAAGCGGGTGATCTCTGTCGAATGAGCCCAACTACAAAAAATCATTCAGCCCTTTTGGAGCAAGGTCGCTTTAAAAAACTTGTCTTCTTCGAAACAGTCCGACCGCATTTTTTTATTAGTGGTCTAGGGGTAAAATATTGCTGCGGTTCAATTGCGCCCACTCCCAGAGCCTAATTCCGAGTCCTTCCTACTTAAATTGTGCTTTTTATTAACGTCTTTGGATTTGTTTCTGAATTTAGAGATATTAGGCTACTAGGATCATTTCGCTCTGCGCCTAACAAATCTTGTCCACATTCGTTTTATGAACTTGCTTTGTGGGCCCGCTTCCTCGCCGGGGTGGCAGGCTTCTCAGGAGCAGCATCCCCATCACTCCCAGCCTTCGTTTCCTCCGATCCGCTTCCTTCTGCTCAACCTCCATCGCCTCAGCGATCTGATACTCTCTTTCTTTCACGATGGCCTGCTCATGTTTCTTCTTCGCTGCTCCAGTCTTGCGTTTAGCCGCCCGCTCTTTTTGAATTGCCTTCGCCTTCATCTCTTCTTCCTCGTTAGGAGGGTCGTACAGCGGATCGTTTCGGAACTCCTCCGGGACATATCGTCGAATTTTGTTGTAGATGGTCTGGATCTTCTCAGCGTTGGGCAGTGGGTTAGACAGGGAATGGAGATCCGTGTCAAAGAGCACCCGGACCCGCGTTCCGTCCGTCGGAATACCATCGTACTTCCTGCAAAGGTTTTGGACCACTTCATTTGACTCAGGCCCCTTCTTGCAAACTCAACCCCTGGCTTTCCTTCGTGCATCGAAAAAATCTGGAATTTCTGAATGTCTTTCAACTTCTTGTACGCGTCCCCCACAACGTTTCGATACTCTTTGAAAATGTCGTTCACCTTGGGGACGTGAACAAGAGCAGATGTCGTAGAGTCATCGTTCACGGCTTCCAGAAGCTGGTCCATCCTCCGAGCAAGGTGCTTTCGCACATGACCAAACCCACGGTCAACCGCGGTCTTGGTGTGACCTTTTACGAAGAATTTCAACTCCACTGATTCCAACTCTCTCATGTGAGTAAGTGCTAATAGCATTCTCACCACGAAACTGTTCTTGTTCTGCCCTCCGCAATTATCCGCGTAAATCGTCAGCTTCTGATACCCTCCAGGCAAGATGATCCGCTTAATGAAATGATGCAGCAGTGAGTTCACTTCATCCGTCCCTTTCGCAGCCACCGTCTCGTCATACATGTAGTTGTACTGGATCCCCTTGTTGGCGTAGTAGATGCCGAACATGTTCACACTGTGCAGTGATAGGAAATACCACTGGGACGGGGTGCTGTTGACACTTGGCAAGGTAAGGTTTTGGCTGTAGTCGATGATAATCACGCATGCTCGTCACTAATTGCAGCAAGATCAGTCTTGTACACCTCTCTAGAACAACAAGCAGATTAAATTGATGTTAGTATCCTTCAACGAAAATAACCAGCAGATCAATAAGATCCCAGATGCCATACATCAAACTCCGAGCTGTTGCAGTGTGATCACCGAATGTTTCTGTCTCCGCTGCGGTTGCTCCACTGCGCATACGGGACCAGTAAATGCTGCAAACGTCGCACACATTGCTTCGGGGGACCGGATTCGAATCGTCGGGCACAGCTTTTTCAGATTCTGTCGAAAAGTACTTGGCTTCGGTTCACGCACACAGAGAGCAATTTCCTCCACGTAGTTGTGCATCTCCCGATACAATTGGCCCCAGGTGAAGTAGGGAGCAAGCAGCGTGTACTCGGCGTTTGAATAATGATGCTTGATCTCTCCGTTGACTCTTTCCTGCTTTCGGACTCTCACCGCCGCTACGGCGTACGCTGCCAGGTCCGTCATTCTTCTCCGTCGATACACCACGCCAAAAATAGAGATTTGACAAAACACCCGTCCTGAAAAATTCGCTTATGTCCGAAGAAGTCCAGCCAATCTTTGAAGCCGATTATCTCGACAACAGTAAAATTTTGACTAGCATCGGTTTGTTTTGCGCAGTCTCAAATGAAGGTCGTGAACACGGAATAAGTGAAACGACGTTTTCACGCTAGAACGTCATTATCCTGTTCATTCTGGAAATCGGAGGTGAACCCGATTTCCAGAGAATGAAGCTGGATCTTTTAATCCAGATCGCTATGTAACGAATTGTTTCCCTGGTATTAGTGACGTCATTCCTGTTTCACAGATTCCGTGTTGGCGACCTTCATTTTTGCCCTGGAACGTCGCTCAGAACGTCGTTATCTACGACCTTAGTGTTCCCTACACGAGATTGGTGTTTCCTGCCACCGGATGCCCCGTCCGTTTCTCTACATTTGAGGTAATTTTTGAATTTAAGATGATTAAACTACCGTCTTACCCGCATAAAGCGCCTAGGTGTAATAAAAACTGGATGTGCCCCAAGTCAATGTATAACACCGATCACAAAGCCTATCGAAATAGAAGGACACTCACCAAGGGATGGGTTCTTCAAAACGAGCTTTGAACCAATGCTTCTAGATTGACTCCTAACAAATGGCTACACCACCTGCTCTCCCAACCATTATTATCTACCGGTAGCCATCGACGTTGCATGTACTCATTAGCTCATTTTTAAAGATTCTCTTTACCAACAACACCTTCACCAGTATAGTGCCCAACGCACGATGCCCAGCTCACGTCGCAGCTTCACCATAACGGAGAAGCTCTCCGTTCTTGACGAATATGAGCCCGGCATTCAAGGAAAGGGATTTCATGCTCTTGGTCGTCAACATGGTGTTTCGTCAAGCACTATTTGAGGCTGGTGGGCGAAAATAGTTGAACTGGAGAACGCCTCGCGCGATCGACGGATTACCACACGAACGGCCCAACGACTTAACGGAGGTGGGCGAAGTCCAGCTCACAGTGACATGGAGGAGCTGAGTCCCACCGGAGCAGCAAAGGCCTGCGTGTAAAATACTCGTATATTCGGCTGCATGCGGTCAACATCTACCGCGAACTCCACATCGGTAATGCAGCCGGCTTCAAGGCCTTGTCGGGGTGGTTAGCGAGATTCAAAAGGCGTCGGAACTTGATGTCACGCAGACAGACAACAACTCGGACACTACCAGCTGACACTCCTGAGGATTGCCGGCGTTTCATCCAGCAAGCTCAGCACCTCATTGCCAAGCATGCAATCTAGCCCAATAACATAATCAATATGGACCAGGTACCTCGCTACTTTGAGACTGAAACTAAATCAACCATAACTACCCGTGGTGCTCGGGAGGTTCTGCTTTTGAAAGGGTGGTTCAAGATACAAGCGGTTCACGGCGACGTTTACTATCACGGCAGAGGGCGAGTTTCTGACGTCACACACCTGCTCCTCTCCAAGACCAAGTATCCTGCTGGTGTTCTCGTGGATGTCAACAAAACTGGCATGTGGAATGACAAGCTCATGCACAGACAGTGGTTTGTGGAAGGAAGGAGACGCAGCCCTAGAGAGAGCCCGTCCTCTATCCGATTGATTCCTATGGTTGCCACGTGAAATTAGCAGACTCGAAGTGACTGGAGCGCTACAACGTCTTCGTTCTCTTGGTCCCACCCAACCGCACCAATCTGCTCTAGCCACTGGACGGCGCTGTCAACAGGAGCTACCAGGAATGATATCGGTCAAAGTTCAGTGAGTATATCAGCTTGGCCCTCCAGGACAAGAGCCTCCAGACCAAGGCGGGCAACCTCAAGGTTCCCCGTTACGACACTGTGCCCAATTGAACCCTTGATTGGGTGAGCTCCAAATCGGCAGCCGATGCCAAGAAGGCGTTCTCTCTTTGCCAAAGAAGACTTTGGGCGCCCACGACGGCCATTTTCACATTGGGGTTAGCCACCGCGCCACTGGTGTGTGGGAAACATGAACATGCATTTTTACCCAACTCAACATCGTTGGAAATTGCAGGTTGCAGAGCCGTTGGCTAGTGCAGCGGGGCTGCTGTAGACTGTTGCGTAGAGGAAGACTTAGTCAGATTCAGCGAGTCTTTTAAGCGGGTAGCTTACCTTTACAAGACAATGGAACTCTTAAGGTTAAAGGTGAACTGAATGCATTATTGCTATCGGCGGCAGAGCCGCCCTGGTGTAAATCTATAGGTCGCACAATATACTATAATAGAGCCTAGTCTAATGCATATCTATTGGCTGTGAAACCACCTACTGGTATCTTGTTAGCTTTCACGTACTGAGTACTGTTGTAGGAAGAGTGTGGTCACACTAAATAGGGTGACCTACATAACTGTAATTCTTTGCGTAACCCCGTTACACCCCCCACTCCTCCAGACTGAAGACACCACGTGTCAACACTCGACAATTCGTCTCACGTGAGGTAGCGCCAACTGACGGGGTCACCTTCTATCAAGCTCCGCGCTCCAGAACTTTCCAAGTTCTCCCAGAACTGGCCAACGGCCCGTTGTATATGGCTCACAACTGTTTCTGGTCCTCCGACCGAAGACTGATCCCAGTCTCACGACCAGCATCGCCCGCACCGAGTGCACTAGCGGCCAGCGGCCTCGAAGACATTCTGTATCCCGCGATCTTGAAGCTCTCAGTACAGAAGTACTACTCCGAGCACAAGCGCCGACACACATGTCCAGCCCCAAGGCTCCCAAGCCAAAGCGGTCGCATACCGCCAACGATATGCTTTTGAGCAATTCTCGGAGACCTCAGTGGACTACGAAGAGTCCGAGCCGGGGAGATCCACGAGGATGAACCCCTGCGGAGAGTACGTCTGCTGAGCACCCAGCGCTCTGTACTCCTAGTCCGTTCGCTGAACGACGCGGCGTTGAAGGCCTTAACGCGCTACGCGCATCGCGCGGTTTGGAGGATCCTCCGATCACCAATCCCTCGACGAGGTTCAAGAGCTGCAGCTCAATGAGCAAGAGGCTTTCGTGATCCGCCACCCTGTGGCACAGCCTCTGCTCAACCCGAATTCGGACTATCGGTTCACAATCCCCGATCCCGAGAAATATATCAAACAACTCGGGAATCGGTCGTTGACATCGCATGTCATTGAGCCAGCGGCTCGTACGGCAGCGGAGTTGGCAACTCGTCAAGCGCTGCGCGTTCGGTTCTTGACCACACAGGTCACAACCATGGCCGAATATCGAATTCGTCTTCTAGCTCAAATGAGCAGGCAATCGGTACCCATGGTACGCACTGTGGTGATGGCGCTGGCGCCCGGAGAAACAGAGTCAAAGTATGATACTCTGATGACTACTTGGGCTCACCGGAGCCGCAAGTTGTCCCCAATGGAGGCTCTTCGAGCCAGCTTCTCTGAAATTGATGTGCGCCTCGAGCGCAAGTTACTCTTCGAGTACGCGAAGGGTCGAGCGAAAGGTACGCTTGGAAAGCATTACCAAGCTCAGATTTCCCATTATGCTCCGTTGAGCTCTGCAGCATTTGCTGCCGCAGCTCAGGATCAGCGCTTGGGTGCAGCTGCGGATCCTCTCGCTTCTCGGCCCATTGGCGGGAAGCGTGGAGCGACGGACGACGCGGTCGCCGGTGCGCGGCACGCATTAGATCACTCTGATCAAAAGCGTCCACGACGTCTGGGCAATCTGGCCGGAGCGGGCCCTCGAACTCCCACGAGTTCTCGGAGTGAGGATATCCCCTCCATTTCACAAGATACTGGGTACAACCCTGGCGACTTCGGCTCTTCAGGATATCGTCCACGTGGAAGTGGAGACCCCTCGCTCATCGAGCAGTGCCGGTGACGGCCGAAGCAAAGGAGAAGGCTGATGAGCCGATGGAGGAAGATCCACCGCTCCGACGCTCGGAGTTGGAGGCAACACGTGAGCAGATACTCGCTGTTCAGAGCGACGTTCGTCGCTTCCACGCGACTCTGACCGAGGCGGAGCAGGCCTATGGCCGGTAGGTGAACATGATCGACGACTTCGCAAGTCGACTCGCTTGGGTTGAGATCCCTGAGTCCGGCGTTCAACGCCTGATTGCTCTTGAGCGAGGTCATGCCGCGACCGTAGAGAAGCTTGACAAGCTCGAGAAGTCTGTGGCTCGGATGCAGGGGAATATTGACGGTCTGTATCGTCTTCTGCCCACCGCCACCTGTGGCGCCAGCTCCTGCGAGCTAACCTGCGACGCGTCCCGGTACGGCTTGAGCAAGCCCACGTAAAACACGGGATGCGTTCGCATCCTCTTGGGGAGGTTTAGCGTATACGCCAGGCCCTTCTTGGCCACGACCTTGAAAGGTCCCACAAAGCGTGGACGCATCTTGGTAGTGAAGACCGCGGTCACTGCATGTGTAGGAAGGATTTTAGTATTCAATAAAACCAGGTCTCAGACCTCAAAGCTTTGCTCATTTCTTCTGCCCTTGGCATCTGCGTATTCCTTCTGTTTATCTTGGCTCTCAGCCATTGCGTCACGCACATGTCGAAGGAAATTCAGACGTGTTGACATAAAGTCATTAACCTGTTTCTTAACAGTAGTAGGGCTGACTTCAGCAAGTCGCTCATCGAGCTCTCCTCCCCCACCAAGCCCAGAACCACAGAGTGGTAGCGTCAACAGGACGCGAGGGTGAGAGAGGCCGTTCACGTAGAACGGCGTGTAGCCGGTAGAGGCATGCACAGCATTATTCAATGCGAACTCAACGAGTAGAAGCATGGGCTCCAAAGCTTTGGCTTCTAAGCACAAGAGCTTCGGAGGATATCCTCCACAACGCGATTCGCGCGTTCGGTTTGACCATCGGTCTGCGGATGATCCGCGGCGTATCATGCGCCTCATAGAGGATGCGATACTTGAAATCCGCATCATGAGGGACTACTACACGGGAGTGTCCTCAACATCCGTGCTGTAGTACAGCAGGCCATCATCGATGGAGTATCGATGTAATCTCGCGCGCAGGCGCGCGGACAACTTAATGTCCGAGTTTGCAAACTCCTTGGTCCCAAGAGCACGTAGCAAAGCTACACACGTCTCATCACGCGCATACGCAGCGCAGATTAGCGTCGTCACAGACGAGGTCATCGTCGTGACATGAGCAAGCTCATAATCTAGGCGACGCGACAGTGCGTCCGCCATATCGTTTTGCCTGCCAGGCTTGTACTTCACCTCGAAGTTATACTCCGCGAAGAAGGATAGCCATCTGGCCATCTTTTGCGGGAGATGAAGCGATTGAATTGCATGGCGTAGCCACGCATGGTCTGTAAAGACCACAAACGGTTTTGAACCAAGCAGGTGGACTCTGAACTTGACAAGGGCATACTTCATTGCAAGTAGCTCCTTGTCATGAACTGGGTAGTTCTTCTCTGCAGCTTTTAAGCTGGCGAGACTCAAACGCGATCACGCGTTCGTGCCCATCGACATCAGCTTGTAAAGCGCACTGCCAATGACAAAGTCGGATGCGTCGCAGACGACGCTAAACGGACGTTCAGGGTCTGGCAACGCCAGGATCGGTGCATGAACGAGACTCTCCTTGACCGCCTCGAAGACATCTCGATGCTCGGTGTCTCAACACCAGTCCGCATTCTTCTTAAGGAGATTGGACAATGGTCGAGCCATCTCAGCATAGTTCTTGCTGTACTTGTGCAAGTAATTGGCAAGGCCAAGCCACTTCCGCAAATCCTACTGGTTGCGAGGAAGCGGCCAGTCCACGATGGACTTGACCGTGGCGGGATCCGCACGAAAGCCACGCTTTCCAATAAAGCATCCCAAGAAGGGAATCTCTTCAGCACCGAAGATACACTTAGACGCGTTAGCGTAAAGTTTGTTAGTGCGCATGCACTCGAACACCGCTTGTAGATGGTCGATATGGTTCTCCACTTCCGACTTCCCGTGCCTCGCACGACTATGGACAAAGATGTCACCAAAGTACGTTTGTGAAAACGCTCGAAGAGGCCGGAATAGTTGCGTCACAAGACGATTGAACGTCGCAGGCGCGTTCGACAGCCCTTGGGGCATCACGAGCCACTCCCAGAGCATACCGCTCGGAGTGCTCACCGCGGTCAGCGGAATATCGCTCGTGCGCATGAGCTATTGGTAATAACCATCGACTAAGTCGAGCGCACTGTACATTGTACTGCCAACCATGTTGTTCTGCAGAACATCCTTTCTAGGAATCGGCGTCTGCGCCGGGATAGTGGCAGCTTTGAGCTTATTAAAAGCGTGAACGATACGCCACTTGCCATTCGGCTTTCTGACACAGAATATCGGCGTGGAATGTGGGGACTTGCTCTCCCGCACCATTCCTGCCGCGTGCTTAGCACTAAAGACCGCGCCAATGACGTCACATTGCTCCTTTGGCAAAGGCCACTGCCGTGTTACGCAGTATTTGGTTCCAGGAACCAGGTCAATCTCATGACGCACACCTCGATCTGGAGGTAGAGATGGCGGAGGGTCATTAGAGACCACGTCTTGGAAGTCATTTACTAAAGGGTAGAACGGATCCGAGGGATTCTTCAGGATTGCGGATCCACTACGGTCACTTAAGATCTTCTTCGTGTCCTCAAGGACCGCTTCATCCATAAGCGACGAAGAGTTCAACTCTTCTTCAGGTCGTATGATGACCACTTCGGCTAAATCGCCCGCCTTTAAGGCCTCGCCAAACTCGGCGACGGACATCTCGTCCAGCTCTATCAGAGCATCGACTGAGGGAATACTTTCCAAGGTGATCTCACCATTGGCCTCGCCAGTCACTCCATCCACGAGTGTGAATAGCTGCTCGCTATCATCCTCCACTGCCATCGGATGAGGAGGAAGACGTTGAAGACCCCACTCAAGCCGTGTTGAGCTCGGTCAATACAGGTTCTATACCACCAAGCAACCAGCAGCGATTAGATTGCATTCGACGCATCCGTCAAGGGGCATCAAGAGTGAGGCGCACGAGCAATACAACTGGCGGCAAGAAAGACGCCTAAGAAAGATTTGACGAAAGCAAATTTTGATGGGATAATTTTAAAAAACTTTTTTAAAAAGTGACAAAAAATTTAATTTTTCAGGAAATAGCTTTTTAATTAAAAACCGTACCCTCGGACGCTAAAGCGCTACGAGCGCTGTTGAAAACAGCGCACAAGTACTTCGAGCTCAAACTGTAGCAAGAAATGGGAAGCGGGTCCGCTATGCTCGACTACGACAACGGCGAGGACGACGCAATGATCGTTGATGATGGTGATGTGATTCAGGCGATTGTCTGCGCGGTGATGTTGTTGTAGGCGCTCGACTCAACAGCTCTGCACTAACTACTTTTGCATGTTTGATTTTGCTAATTCGATCGGCCCAAGCAGATACGATTTTGAGTAACCACCACAAGTAAATAGACAAGCCGTATTGTCACTAGTTCCCCTCGTGGAGTGAGTAGCTAAATCATTAGCGTTTGTTCAGGGATTTTTAGGCAAGAACCGAAACATCACTTGCATAAGCAAAAATAAAATACGCGATTCAATTCCTTTGCAAGCTCTATTGACTGTCACTGCTGCTATCACCGTCGAATCCTCTGCCCAATCGACCCCAAAGAGGTCATCATCGTTAACAGGTCGAGAGGCTTGATATGCAGCCCACATATCATCTGCCATCCAGCTTCGCCAGTTTTCAGCGGAAGAAAAACCGAACGCGGTGACCTCACTTCTTGCATTTAGTGCTGCATCCTGGCGAGACCCGTGCGCAATCTTTGCCAAGGTCCCCGGCATCGTAGTCACGAATGAAATTGTGCGTTGCGATGCACGCAAGTATCACGGTTTTAATCATCAGCATCTCAAAATCTATGTAGGTGCGAAGCACTTTGAATCGGCGCTTTAGGATCCCAGTAACGCGTTCCACAATATTTCGTACCTTGGCGAGACTTAGCTTAAGTAGTTCTTTGGCGTTTTGAGGGCGACCCGCAGCTCGACGAACCCATTCCTTCAAGTGATACCTCACACCACGATAGGGAGTGAGAACTTTGTCACTAAGCCCGTTGCCAGCATCCGCCAAAACGTAAAAATCATCAGGTATGATGTCCAGCAATTTTCCTCGTCGAAGAACAGTAGCGTCGTGAGCCCCCTCCCTCTCCTCCTGCGTAGGAAAATTGCACCTTCATACGCCAGTCACACACTATCAAGACGTTCGTAGTGATGAAACCCTTGTGATTGCGGAAGCGGATAATAGAAGGGCCACGGATTCTCAGACGTCTGCCTGACGCAGGCGGCACGAACCGAATCGGCTGCTCAGCCTGATCGCGCGTCATCGACAGCGCCGATACGAGCCGACGACGGCAACTGGAGGCTAACGTCGTGTCGCCGGTTCTTTGCAACAAGAACCAACCAAATCCCTGGATCCATCGCCCCCTCGGCAAGTACACGTGTCGCAGGTTGTCCATCTGCCCGACAATGAGGCTCAAGCCCATGTGACACAGGAGCGGCAGAGTGCTGCGATGAACCTCTCTTCGGTGTTCAATTCCCCTGACCATCGCTGGGACGAAGCCGACCTGAGGTGCGGTCCCTCCAACGCGAGGGACGCCCTCCAGGAAGAACATTACGGTGGAAGCGTTTTCCGGTTGTGTACAGCTGGGCTCATTTGATTCTGGTGTCGGAAGTTTCCGGATCAACTGACAGATGTTCAAATTTTGGATGGCCATCAGTGGACGGAGTCGCCGTATATTTGCAGCTACTCTGTCGGGCGAGACGTCGGACTGGTACTCTTATTTACGCGCAGCGAGTCCCGACCTGACACCAGAGGAGGTTGGTCACCTACAAGAGGATATGTACAAAACCAAACTCCCAGAGCACGAGTTGATGGCGCGAATGATGGTTGTCAGGAGACTTACCAAGAGTACGGCCAACGACTGCTGACCATAGTCAACTCGCACGTCAGGCGGTTCACACGTTCATTAAGAACGTGTACTACAGGTATACTATCAAGGTTAAGTCGTTTGTCGAGCAACAACCGTGTCAGTACCCACAGCTCGAAAGCTGAACAAACTGGTGGACCATTTAGCTTAAATGCCAGACTGTGACGGACCTATGTCCGCCAAACAGCCCCCGACATACGACCCCACTTCCCATTTCAAGCGCACTAAAAAGTACGACACGTCGCAATCAAGTCCTTATCCAGTTATGGCGGCCAACGTCGAACACAAGCACATGTGACCCCACAACGCTAGGGGCTATCGTCGCGGCACCGACGGCCGCACGCGCCAGCAACTCCACCATGCAGGACGGGCGACCCGCTGTTTCCAGTGCCAGCAGACCGGCCACTTTGCTCGACAATTCCCAGACCGCTAAGGTCGCAGTGCCTCTGCTGCTCGACTCCAAAGCAGAGCGACCAACGCATTAAAGGAGGACAGGTGCTTGAAGTTCTGGTGTCTCGTGGAAGAGAGTCATCGTAGCCTCTGGTGCGTCGATCCACTTGACGGGCCTCGTGAACAACATGACACACCCACGCACGCTGGACGAACCTATTCACGACAAGGTGTAGTCGTGTCCATCACTACTTTCGGTACGCTCACACTGACGGTGTTGGTCAGTCGACGTGTAAGCGTGAACGGCGGCCCGTCTCCCTTCAGAACGTGTACCATGTTCCGACGCTGTCGATGACGCTCATTTCTGTTTCCCAGCTAGTCAAGAGTCGCTATATTGTGAGATTTGAAAACAACCAATGGAGCGCCAAGCTTGGATCTCCAGCAGTACTGTTTTCAGCACACCAGAGATTGGTGGCGTCTATGAAGTCGTTACCCTCGACTCGTCATCAAGAACGAGCCTGGGGCACGCTATGAAGGTTAATGTGTCATCGACTACCTGGCATCGCCGTCTTGGACATCTCAACTGCGCTAATTGTAAGCCGTTGGCGTCATCTACTGCTGTCCAAGATGTGGTGCTGTCTCCAGGTGCCGATCCGCTTACCCGTAATGCGTGCGCATTGGCCAACATCACTACAGTAACCACCGCAATTAGTGTCACCGACACTAGTTTATGTAAGGTGTTTTTATTGTCTTCACATAAATTTGTGTAAGTGTGAACTGACGCTAATTTACGTGTGGTAAAATTAGTGACACTTTCACTAATTTTGGTTACCTCTCTAGACAACCACACTGATGATGCAGTCCTCATCTTCAGCAGCGCTGCTATTGCTAACTTAGCTGCAGCATTACAAGCAAATTCATCGGGATACTTCTTTATAATTTCTTGGAGATGAGGGAAAAGCTGCTTGGGGTCCCAGGCGCCGTCAACATCAAGTGAAAGCCCGCATCTGATTATTGCCTTCTTCGCATATTTGATGCCATGTTCGTCGGTCTGGGCGTTTACCTCACGGACACAATTCAGCGGCTAAGGACAAGAAGAAGGGTCGGACCTATCCCGCTGCACCAAATTCCAAGACCCACTGACACTGATTTCGAATCTGCATTTTTTCTTCACAGGAATTAGTGTCACGAAATCACAGTGACACTAATTCGCGTATGGCACTAATTGTGAACACACTAATTACTGTACACGGTGGTTACTGTACATCCACAGCTCCAACTCAACTCAGGAGCACTGACGAGATAGCGGACGGCGTTTCCCAAATAGATCTAAGTGGACCTGAGACGAGATCGTATCATGGTTATGAATACTTTACGGTGATCGTGTGGTGCGATTATATCAAAATCTATGGGCTGCGTCGAACTAACGCAGCGGGTCAGAAAGCTGCCGAATTCTCACGTTTATTGACCGATAAACTCAATCCCGCGCTTGCAGTATCCCGACGGTTCGTACTGACGGTGGAACAGAGTTCATCGGCGAACACTTTCGAAAGTTAGTTGCCACCGATTGCATTCGGCACCAACACACTCCTCGTTATCGCAGCAGCTGAAACGGGAGAGCTGAGCGTGCAATCTGGACGTTAACCGAAGAAGCAGCGGGAATGCTGTTAGACAGACATTTGCCACACTATCTGTGGGAAGACGCTTTTCAGCATGCACCTTGCATTCGCAATCGGATACCCAAGCGGAATTCTTCAGTGACGCCTCATCAGCGTTTGTTTCAAGTGAATCCATCTGTTGACGGTAGCTCTATCTTCGGACAGGCTGTGGTAGTCTGAACTACTGAGCCGCTCCACAGGAAAACCTATCGGTATGACAGGCGATGGGATATTGGAGTGTATATTGGATTCAGTGAGGAGATTCGAGGGTACAAGGTGTACGTTCCTGGCCATGGTCGCCCTATCAAGGAGACGACAGATATCATCGTCCTAGATTCAATGTACTTGACGAATTTTTACTCGAAGACGATAAACTTGAGCCGATTGTCGAAGACGCTGATGTAGAAGCCCCAATCGAAATTCCCAACTCACTAGCGACCCCGCAAACTCGTGCTTCACGTCTCCGCGACACCAGTTGGTAACCAGACCAAGTCGAGGATGTGAATGGGTCGTCAGATATGACGCGAAGGAGACGGTCGGAGCGAAGTTTAGCAAGAAACGCCACCTCAACGTCCCTTTGTCTAGTTGAAGTCATGAGGGAACCCCTATCCGTGTGCGACATAACGATGGCCACACCGTATTCATGGTCACCCGGATTCACTGATTTTGAGGTCTCTACGTCCGGGCTATGCCCATAATGCCCGGCTATGTCTGAGGCTATGTCTTAATCACGGCGCTGTTACATACAAAAACCTAGTTAGTGGGGTGACCAAGTCTGGGGTCCGGCTATGTCTGTAATGCCCGGCTATGTCTGAAACTGCGGGAAGTCTCGAGGGAATCACGGCGCCGGTCCATACAAAAACCAAGTAGGTAGGAGCGACCATTCCTAGGGTCCGAGGTGTACCGCCTCATATACCCCCTGCAAAATTAAGTCAAATCAAACGTATCGGTAACGACGAACGCAGCAGTGACACGGTGACAACGGAGGCGACGGCGGCAAATAGCGGCAGAGGACAAATCGTCGAACGTCGACCATCACAATCACGAACCGGAACAAGCCGAGTAGCCGACAGCAGATAATGCTGGGAGTGCTGAATACCGCCCAGCAGCGAGCTGTGATAAGGTGTGCTCAAATCTTTCTGGCGAACCCAAAGGTCGACAGTGTGCAGAGAAGGGCGACCTCGTCCCAGTTCGAGAAAAGGGCGGGAAACGCCATTGAAGTCAACGGTATGCGACATGAACAGACCCCGGTTGTACCCATCGCACTTAAGCTGAATGGATGACTCTCAGGTCTGAGAGCTGAGAGCTGAGAAGGTGAAAGCTGAGAATATCGTGGTTGGAGGTCTGGGAGTTGATTACGGAGGTGATGGAGTTCAGATCTGAGATGCTGATACCTGGGAAGCTGGGCTGAAATCTATATCCTCGTATCAAAGTCCGACCTGTGTGCAAGCTGGGATCAAGATCCAAAGATCGTTGTGGAAAGTTGCTCATTGGTGGTTGCTCGATGAGGGAGTCTGTCTGGAGAGTCGCCGCCTCTTCATCTTCGAAGGCTCATCCTGGTGAACCCACGTGCCTCACCCATGCTCGGACCAATCATAGCTGAGCCTGGTTAAAAGTGCTTGTCCAAGATGTGTTTCAGCCAATCAGAGGCTGGTATTTTGAGGATTGCTGATCGAATTATACTTGAATTAGCGATTCATGGAAGGAGTCTCTTCCTGCTGTCAAGGTGAACCCAGAGGGAGCTTGCGCCTCCACTTGCTAGGTCTACATTTTGCATGTCTTAAATATCCCGTCAGAGTTCAATATGCCCCGAAGGACGCAGACATCTTATTCCCTGCAACAACCCCGACGACCAGACGGTTCTCGCACTGTATTAATTCAAACCCTAGCTGCTCGACGGTGCCTCCGAGTGAAGAGGAGTCTTCGGCTACTGCATATACCCACACCCTCGTCGCGGATTCGGCCCGGCATGAGTGTGCTTCATATTTTCGGGGGATTCGGCCCCTTGGCGACGCGTGGTGGACTGTAGGACATTGGTAACCTGTCCAGTGCGAGGTTGTCCGTTACTCGCCAGTACCAAGGCGTGGTGCGCGGAAGTCCCAGAGTCCCTGGAATGCTCTGGATACACGGCAGACTTATCCCAAGTCGACAACTCCGTCCAGGTCGTAGCTTGACTCGGGAGAGAAGAAGCTGGTCCGGCTCAAGCTTTGAGACAGGAGAATAGAGGAGAAGCCGGTCCGAGTCGTTGCTTGACTCGAAGAGAGAGAGGAGAAGCTGGTCCGAGTCTTTGCTTGACTCGTGAGAAGTAAGGAGAAGCTGAGCTGAGCCTGGTCTGGGTTTTGAGAAACAACAAGACCAAACTCGACTCTCAGCAGGAGTCGAAAGAGCGAACGTAGAGGCTGTTTAGGGTTCCAGTCCAGAACCCGAAGGAGAAGAAGAGGACAGGTGTACGTGTAGTGACGTGGCTACATAAACCCGGGGGCAAATCGGGCAAACGACACGTGCGGATTGAAGACCTGCTAATCGGAGAGCAAGTTTCGTCTGGGGACACCCGGAGATATCTGTAGTGAAGAACAGCTGTTGTGACCGACTCTCGTCTGGGCCCAAAGCGTAGCCTTAGGAAGAACTTCAAGGGGATCACAAGTGAGGTCTACACACGCCTTGCCTAGCCCAAGTCTGAGCCAAGGGGTCTGAGCTTTTATCTGAGCTTATACTCTGAGACCTCAGGTTTGCGCTAAGTGATTTGAATTCGAGGTTTAACTGAGAACCTTGAACCGCCTCGCCACAGACTCCTCTTCACTCGTAGGCAATCTTGAACCGCCTCGCCACAGAGCCATGACGCGGAACTTCTTCACGCAGCCATCTGCGTGGGCATCCCAACCGGCCCCAGTGAACCAGCCAGCACAGATTTCCCAAGATGAAGACGCTGAACCTGACGGACTTAAAGGCCTGTCTGGGGAGGCTATCGAAGCCTGGTTGTCGACCATCCCGCCAGATATCGAGAGATAAGCTGGTCTCGGCGGCGACACGTGGACAGCAGAAGAGCTCGACTACGAAGTACAGCGGTCCTGAAAGATGAAGCCAGTAAATGGTTAATCACACTGAACAGCAACATAAGCCCCGACGACATGAATTTGGGGTACCAGATGCGTAAGAAGTATAGCAGACACCTCAACATGTTCAGGATTCAGCAGCGCTTGGCCGCGCGAGTGCACCAATCGGGTCAACGGCTAACCGACTTTGCCACAAATTTGATCAGTATCTGCTTCGAACGGCACGTAACAGCTAGACGATTTCATCGACGGGATTAATAACGAGCTGACAGAAAGACAAGTACGCGCGTACCAACCGCGAACGCTGGATGAAGGCGTGCAGTTCGCCGAAGACGTGTGCGGAGAATTTGGTGACGGTTTCAAGGTGACCTACTGGCGCGTGTTAAAGCACCGGAACCGAGAAGAGCACGAATTCGGAAGTGAGATTGACCCCCAACCCGAGCAAAAGAAGCCAGGAACGGTAACGGATACATCAAATGGTCTCGTCTGGAAACTGTTTGGTATTGGTTTTATGGTATGGAAGATAACCCACCGATCTTTGAAACTAATGGTCGAGCTGTCTCAGGACCGGCCAATACGGCGACAAAGGACCGGTTTCGGTGGTTGCGCTGCAAGCCTTTATGGCTATGGCACTCGGCGAGACAGAGACAGTCAGCCTCCTGCAAGTCGGGCGAAGGTCGCGTGGACGCTAGAAGTGAAAACCGAACAAGACCCCGTGAAAGCACAGAATGCAGGCAACGAACAGCAGCAGCCACCCCGAGCGCTATGGACTCAAGATCGGGAAGGCAACCGCGCCGACAGCGGCGCTAGAGCGACAAGCGGAGGTCAGTTCCGAGGCTGAGGAAGCAACTGGGGTGGCTGTGGACTTGACCGGTACGGTCCGCGAACGGTTGTAATCCGGAAGGCAGCGACTAAGTGTGCCACACTGTAACATTCAGGGCCATGTGAAGCTGCGTCCAACATTTAACTCGATGAGTTAGAAACCTAAATAACCAACCACTTTCCCGAGATCAAACCGGCAGATCAAAGCTGCACTCAATGAGATGGTAGAAAGACAGCCTGCATTCAGGTTCGTGCCCTCGTTTCTGATTGTTCGTTTTATCTGCATCCTGCAAATATACCAACCGTGAGAACCACTAATGACGACATTTGTGACAGCGCTGACAATGTGTGACTGATTTGTGGGTAGCTGTGGTAATAATGACAAGCTTCTGTTTGTACAGCTTGTAGCCAGACTCACGCTCGCTGCACTTCGTTTTGCACTGCTTCTTGGTCTTGACGTGCTCGTGGTTGAACAAGAAGTTTCGCGGACCTTCATAGAAGCGCTCTTTGACACCCGTAGTGTAGTCCTTCACGTGATTGCTGAGGTAGTTGAGGAGCAGCTGAACCTCATCAGCGGTTTAGCGCCTATTCGTCATCGTCTGATGTAGCCTGCTGTTCAAACGGAGACCCGAGCTGTCCAGATGAATTGTGATGGCAGGCAGGCAGGGGGCACGGTGTTGACTAGTGAGCCCTGTCAATAGCCATTGGTGTGGAATAAGCCAGTCTGGTCTGCAGGCATCAGAACCTCCGATTATTAAAGGTAACCACTACAAGCATGAACATCACATTGATACACGCTAAACGATTGTGCACGTATTGTAATGAATGTAGAAATGCTTCAAAAGAAATGTCCATTCTACAATGAAATAGATGATATCTTTGGAGAGCACCACAACACCAATCGACCCGTTGTGATGGAACCAGGGAGGGTACTTTTAGGAGGCCACGAGGACGACAGTAACAGTAACGCGAACGTAACTGGAGGCAACGAGGAGGATAAATCGAGGGTGACCGGGAGGCCATCATCGAGTGCGTCAACGCAGGGGAAGGAAAATAGCCCGCTGGGCAAACGCGTGCTTACACCTGCCGGCGCAACAACTATTGCTAATGGGAGTAATTTGCACGTCACGCTGCTTCGAATTCACCAATAAAAGGCGAAAAGCGGTACAAGCGCGAATCGGAGCTTCAAGAAGTGCAGCGTCAGCTGCAGAAAGAACAGTTTGGGCTGCAGCGTGAAGAGATTCGTCTGCGCGAAAAGAAAATGGACCACCCGTTTGCTTGCTGAATTAGAAGCTTGAGTTAGAACAAGCCCGTTTTATGCGATCACGCGAAAAATAAGCTTCAGCGAGACGAGTACAAAAGATAAAATCACGGCGTTCGGTTTATAGATTCATTTGGTCAGCTGAGCTACTAGTGTCTTTTTTAGATGCATTGACGAGACTCGGCTCGAAACCAGATTCGTAAATCATCCGACGAAAGGTAGCGATCGGGATCATACTTGTTTTCGATTACACAAACCCAATCGTCAATAGGGATTAGTTCAGCAACTTGGTCAAACTGTTTCTCGCGAAGCTCAATGCAAAACTTGTGTAGGATAAAGCACGCCCGCAGGCGCTTACAAATTCGGACGATATCGTCCTCGCCCAGCAAAAACTGCACATTCGCTCAAAAACGGAAACCGTCCTTTCATAATCCCGATGCAATGCTCATTTGCTATGCGTTGGCTTGATAGTCGGAAGTTGAACTGGTCCTTGTCAAGCTCCCGTGCGGCAGGCTGCTTGTAAGGACTGACTGAAAACGGAAAGCTGACTATGTTCGCACTATCCCCAAACAAATACTCCTGGGTGTCGAGGAAACCGCGGATATCCGAGGCCATATTCGTGAAGGAAAACGCACGCTTGTCATGAACCGGGCCAGGTAGCCCGACCTGCTCGTTGAAGCAATATCGTTAGTTGTTTTCGACAAGACCAAACCCCACCTGGTAGTACATGGCTTGACGCCTATGATCACAAACAAGTTGGCCGTTCCAGCTGTAATATGCTTTGCGCGAAAATTAGCACTCGGCGTCGACCTTGGGTGCGTCCTTCAGCTGAAACATAGTACCGTCGACAAACACATGCAGTTTGGAAACCCGTAGCGTGTTGCACATGTTTTGATGTAACATCACGCTCTGTTTTAGTCGACCACCGTACGAAAATGCCTTCAATGCAACCACTGCTTCCACGACCCTATCATTAAACGTGTATGATATATGCTGCCGCGGTCAAGGGGTTAACCCCTTGAGCGCAAAGTGTATGCTTATATTTTTGCGCATTTTTGCCAGGGGTAACGTTGCTAGCGCAGTGAAAGAAAAACATCAGGATAGTTAGAGAAAATTAGTGATATTAAAAACATTAAGAGAGTAACAACAAACCCTCCCAAACACCGAAGTATTGTGAAACCTGGTAGTATGACAGCGATTGCATCGAAATTAGGAACACGTCTAGTCGAAGCTGAACTGGAGCTTGCTGCTGCTTTCCTTGTGCCCGCTTCAAAATAGGGTGGTCGACCAGTGCTGCGAGTAGAAACAGAAAGCCGTCGTCGCTTATGCGAAGATCACGGCGGGCTCAGACGGGGTCCTTGTAAACCATTCGTGCTGGATAACAATTGGCAAATTTGAGGGCTACTGCAGAACAAGTACCTTGTAGCAAGCACTTGTGTTACCACGTAATGTCATCTAGCTCGTCGCAACCGTCTTCCTCTTCATTTGAGTTCTCTAATGCAGCGTACAGGGCTCGAGCTTGCAGAAGCAAGTCTGTAGCTACAAGAGTTCCTTTCTTGCCCATGACAAGAATAGGAGCCAGTCAGCGCCTACTTGCTTCTTATTGGACAAATATTTGGATAGAAGTAGGTTCATGTCCTCACGATTCGAAGATTGCAGGTTTACAACGATTGGCTAGCTGGATAAACCTGCAAAGTGTGAAACAAACAACCGTGAGAACCACTATTGGCAGTTAACCCTTTTTCTCGCCCTTTCAGGCCCTTTTCTAATCGCGGTACAATGTTGCCCTCGCACCTTCAGCCTAGTACACAATACAGGTTAAAAAGTACCTAAAATGCAATAATTGTCCTAAAACCGAATCCGTGCGCTCCTCGTTTGCACCGCCAATTTCGCGTCGCTCATGGCGGACAAGGCGTCGGTAAATAAATATCATTTCCTTGTTTAGGCATCGAATCTGCCCACGCGCCGACGGTTGCACACCTCCGTTTCGCTTCGGTTGCTAACGGCCTCTTCAGTACCGGTAATATAGCTCAGCTGGGTTTCGGCGGAGAGAAGAGCACACACCGAGAGAGCGAGGTGACTGGCTACCTTTTCCAGTGGAGGAGGAGTTGTGGGTTGGAGTTTGTGTCCAGTTTGGTGCACAGTTGCATTGCCGGAAGGGTGATCACGCGTATGGACAACTCACAAACGGGAGAATATTTCATGTAACTTGTACATCACTAGAGACTATTGAAGTTAAGGCGTCTGACCAGAAAAAGACTGGTCCTGCGGTGAATCGCGGAGTATGGATGGGCCCAACATCTACTTGGTGCGTGTTGGCCGGAGGACCTGAAAGACACTTTGTCAAAACTACTAACAAAGAGGAACTCGGTGAGCTCGAGAAACAACATGACTTGCCATGCCGTCGTGCCCGGAGCAGACATCATGCCGTCCGACTTCACATGGTCGAACGGGCAGAACGGCTTGTAGATGCCTCGAGCAGTAGGATGTATTGCGTATACTGCGTTAAAATGCTAATATATCTGCTTTCAACTGTTTTGTTAATTTTGAACAAGTCGTCAATCTTGTGTGAGTTCTCTGTTTCTTTGGCTTTCATCTTGGCGAGCTTGGATTGCGCATCCATCTATCAGATATATTCCTGGTAATATACCACTTCCGGCTTCAGATTTTTCCTTCGCTGGGAGATCCTGCTACATTGTGACAGTCAGCCTATCCATATCCACTGCAATCATATGACTGGGCACAGAAGCCACTATTTTGTCGCAGCTGCGTGACTATATCATCTCCTGCAACGTCTCTAGACTGATCATCACAATGGAGGCTCACTGTGATGTTGTGCTGAACGACACTATGTTGTTGCTTTTTGACATATTGCGCTTGGGCATACGCTTCGGGTATTTTTGCTTGCCGGGTGTGATTTAATTCTTTCCAGTAGAACCCAGCCGCTTGGGTGGCAAAATGTTTGGATCTCTATCAGATCGCTGCCCAACGGGAGGTTAATATCTGAAAATGAAAGCTGCATGGTACGTTGTCACGGTATACCTTTCTTGAAACAGATCCTCGAGTTTGAAATGGTGGTTCGTTTTATTTTTACTGGCCTTGATCGCTGCGAATAAATGGTGACAATGCACTGGCAAGTGCTCTCGGGATAGACAGCGCACACAAGTGCTGAGTTTCAGATCAACTTTGTGCGTGCGAGCAAACCTCGGAGAATTGAATTGTCCTTAGTGTTGCGAAGTCGATTGACATTCTTGCCCGTCTGCAGTCTTCGACGAAGAAAATCGGTTCCTAGGTTGGTTTATGGTGCACCTAGCACTCTTTGCTGTATTTGTTTGTTTGTTTGTTTGTTTTTTTTTTGGGGGTCACGTTGCGTTTGTCCCTGCGCCATGCTTGGAACTGTTTTCTTCTTACCAGCTACGGTTAATGCTGTTGGATCACAAAGAATTGCCAGGCCCATCACGACCTCGCACTCTCGTGTCCCGTTTTCAAGAGAGGTGTTGTTCTCGCTTTCATTCGAGCTTGTCGTTCGTACCCGAAGCAAAGGGTGTAGGGCTTGTCTTGGTTTCAACGTTGTTTGTGATATTGCTCTTCAACTTCGTTGTTGGTATAATTGACGACGTTTGCCCAGCCTGTTGGGTATATGGAGCGAAGATACTTAGCAATTGACTCTATCTCAATGACCCCGCTGCGTCTTTGGCGCGACCGACGAGCGGTGAAGTTTTGAGCAATACTCACTAGAGTAGCTTCATACTATGCTATCGTGGCAGCTTTTTGCGGACGATACACGAAAATATCGATGCAATCAATCTATAGTGTCAGCCTTTGCAAACGATACACGAAAGGATCAATGCGATCAATCAACCGAACGGGAAAATAGTCTTTCACGTACAGGCAATTGTGAAATCACAAAACTATAAGATCGTAGCGAATCAAATTGTCGCCAAATGTTTTTGAGCCCAGCGCTGTTTACCGGGGTCCGTGAACAGGTGAATGTCAGTAAGTCTTAAACCTCCTCCCATTCAACTGGCAAAAACGCTACGAAAAGTTTTCAACTATCGCAGAAGGTATGAAAGCGACATCAACAGTTACATTTTTTTACAGCAGCAGAACAGTTTGTTCCGAAAACTGATAGCGACAAATCTTATTCCGAGCCAGAGAGAGCTTCAAGTACAAGCATAAAAGTGGTGATAACGCACAATCAACGTTACAAGGGATACCTACCGTGGAGGAGCTTCGCCTTCTTGCTGCTGATATTAGAGAGGGCTCATAACTGATGCTTGTAGGAACCATTTAAGAATTACCCCGCAAAATGAAATCATTAACTGCAGCAAGGATAGTTGCAAAGAAAAACTCTGCGCGAACTCAACCGCGGCACAACGAGAAGTTTACAGATATTATTTTTTTGATTGATTTTTTTTTTTTGGGGGGCTTGACTTTTAGTGAGCTCCCTTAGCCCCCCACCCTTTTACGATAATATGTGGACTATTATAAATTTGAGCGGTCAAACAATCTATACATCAACGTGTTTCGTGTGGGTGGCGTCGTCCTCGTGCTGAACTTCCGCTGGTGGACGGACCTGTACGTCCAGCACGATTGGCCGAACTTGGACGAGACCGAGAGCCGCGTAGCAGACTCGGCCTTCAACGGCACTGTTGCGTTCACGGTCACGTACACGCAGTCACGAGACATGAGTAGAGGGAGCATGCTCGTGGCCAAGTATGACTACGGCGAGGACGATCTCAGGTCTAGGTGACGTCCGTTAACACCAACTAGAGCGACTTCAACATCAACGTCTGTTTTAGGTACCAAAACACTGGTCCTTACGCTTAATTATCTGTTTTCGGTGATGCTTAATGAGTATCATGTGTGGCTATGTATGGGTCCTCACCCAATTTAGTAGCAGGTTTAGGACGCAACCGAATTATCTGTTCTCGAGAAGTATTTTGAAACCCAATTTGGCTGACCTTGGGCAAGCAATCGGGAGTATCTATATG
The DNA here is from genome assembly GCA_012656105.1 of Phytophthora syringae. NCBI lineage: Eukaryota > Oomycota > Peronosporomycetes > Peronosporales > Peronosporaceae > Phytophthora > Phytophthora syringae. Next base: position 743,732 of record JAAKBD010000012.1, read on the forward strand.
ATGCTACGCGGCTACAGTGACCTCAAGCGAGACAGTTGTCGCGTAAGACGCAAGTGAAGTTGATATGCAGCATGAAATTGACGAAAGCAAGCGTGCTACGATTCAACAACGCTCGAAACATGACCCGTCAACACAAGCCCTAGTTCGGCGCTTACCAGAAATAATATTTTCTGTGGTGTACTTCCCGCGAGTTTCGTGATCGCGCCACGGTCACAGGAGTTAAGCTCCATCTATTTCTTGTGAGGATGATGATCGGCCGAAAGTCAAAGAAGAACAGCGATAATACTGTTGGAGGATCGACTCTATGTGGCTACACGAACGCAATTGTAGACCTCTACAACCAGCAGGTTGCCTTGCGTACAAATTCGAAGCAACACCTTGGAACTCCTGCTGTCAAACAACGCATCAAGAATGTCCACGCGCAGACCACTGAAACAAAGGAGAAAAAACTACAAAGACAGGGGTATTGGATCGGTGTTGGAAGGGTGCTGGAAGGGTATTCTTCGGTGAAGCAGTTCCAGCAAATTTACAACGCATTTTTCACACTTGATGACATCCGCGGTCGTCCCGCAATTCTACTGTCTCACTTTGGATTGTTGCGTGCAGAAAATGTTCGTGATCAAGAGTTTGCTGACATGTTTTCTCAGACACTGGATGGTGAGGGCTATCAGTCGTAGTGTATTGCCCTAGTGATACTCATTCAGCACGGAAAAAGAAGCACGATTGGGAAGCTACAACAAAATGTGGGCTACATGCGCAACAAAGAGGTTGCGCTGTTGCTTTGCATTTGTTTCAATTATTTCACGTTGATCGAGAATGTTTTCAGAAAAATCAAGACTGGTACTACATCAAGTTCCTTAGAGGACGACAGCGGGTTGAATCAATCACCTACGAGCCACACAAAGCGAGTTACGAGGCCGCGTTTAAACACCTCGGTCTTACCTTTAACAAAAAGACACACATCAACCTACAGCAAGGTGTGCGCCACCTTGAAAGTGCTGACGTCGATATGTCTCAGACTCGGCGCCACGGAAGATGGGGAATGGATACCTGTGAAGCAGTCTATGCGGCCCGCTCGCACGTGAGGTAATGCGTGCGCTGTCGAGGCTCCCGCCTCGCTCACGTTTGTACTACCTGGAACGTGCAGCCGTTGATCCACTTCTCGAGCTGCAACAACTTGTGTTTCCGGACATTATTTCAGAGGGGAATAAGGAAGAAAATTTAGCGGCGCGTGGCTTTCTAGAGTTGTTACGATACCTTCGCGTTGTCTTTCGTCAGGATAGTGCAGTTTTGTAGAACCTTCTCCCAGCAGCATCGACTCCTTGATGAATTATTTCATCAATTTAGAGCTCGAGCTCTTTCAGCAGCTGTTACCGCCAAACCCCTAGTTGAAATGCAACTTCAAGTCGCGATGTCATTACTAGCTGCTCAAATATCTACTCAGTATGCAGCAATAATGCAGCGGTTAGGTACAAACCTAGCCGAGATCGCACGAGTATTTACAGAAACCAATACCAGTATCACCTCTTTGCTACGGGCTCAGATCGAGTTTCGACTCATTCCCGTCTGGGCAGTCCCAGGGAGCACCAGTGCTATCGAAGAAACACAAAGCGCTCCATTAGTCCAGGGTCATATACCTAGCGTGAGCTCGGACATCTCAACAAGCTGTTACGTACCGGATTATTCCATGAGCAGAGGCGTCTGCACTGTTCGAGAACAATGGACTGAATATAACGTTGGTCTCTCCTGCAATCCATCTGTTGAGCACCTAGAAAGCACGTTCGGGTGCAAGTGGAGATCACTAAATTATTTTCAAGACGCATGTGTGTTATTAAGTACGTACACTCGTTGATAAGTGCCGGTGAGGCGACCGAGACGGCTGTAGACCGCGCTGAGAGTGAGCGCGGTAAACGAAGCATCGATGCATTTTCAAAGTACCTACGCAGAAATAAAACGGTGTAAGTATGAGCCTTAACGCCAATATGTGCACAAGAAATATTTTACACGTAGTCAGATGGGTAGCATGCGTTAATGCGTAATAGCAACGCATCAGCCTCTTAGCGCACACCACCCGCCGCACGACCGAGGTAATATCGTGGTTGCTTTCAGGTGAGTTCAAGTCGGTTTCTGGGGCACCGTCGTCACGTACACCTCCAAGTCCTACTGTGTCTGACGTCGGACTGTCATGGCGAACACCAAGTCCTTCTGTGTCTGACGCCGCACTGTCGTGGCGACTACCAAGTTCGTATATGTCTGGCGTCGCACTGTCGTGGCGTCACCAAGTCCGTCTGTGTCTGGCGTCGCACTACTACGGCAACCGCCAAGGCCATTGTCATCCCCCGTCAGGGTCGAAATCGAAACAGCGTATTCCACATCAACTCCAACCCTGCGCCGTTGCCGTCCAGAAATTGCTGCCAATACTGCTACTGTCGCGGGAATATTCATTGTTCCGCCCAACGCGCCTCACGACAGTACTTCTTTCGTCCTTGCTGCTGCGGTCATTCTTGAAGTTGTTGCCGTCGTCTCCGCTCGTGCAACCATTTCATTCTTCCGCTATTTGCCGTTGGTGCAGCGGTTCGCTCTTGTTGTTCTGATACTCTGGGAAGGCCATCCTCTGCGGTCTGCTCTCCCGTCTCAGTATGGTTTGCTGACTGCTATTTCGTCTCAGTTCCCAAAACCATATCTGACCTTGGTGACTGTGGCGAAACGCCGTCCGGCGTCAATACCGATTCCGCTAAATCAAGTGGTGCTCGAGAGAGAGCATCATCCCCAACGTTTGGTCGCGCCGGTATGGTACGAGATCTCCTACTCATACTTCTGAAACGTTAGCGACAGACGATGAAGACGATCCGCCAAATTTGGCCGTGTCAGTTGTCGATCCGCTTTTAGCTGACACTGGTGCCGTTATTGTTGTTTGGTCCGCCGTGGTCGTGCCCGACGTCATGACCACTACCACCGCGGTCGGAGTCGCCTTCACTATCCGCCATCCCCAGCTTCAGGTCCGCTTTCTTCTTTTCGGGTGTCGTCGCTTCTCGCGTAGCGCAGTGGGACCACTGCCGGCCTCACTGTTTGCGCGTACTGTCTTGCATTCTCGTCGTCTCGGTTCGCTGTCTCTATGCCGATCAACGGGCTCACCGTCTTGACTTGGTTGCTGACGAACTCGTCGTTCGCCCCGCTGCCATTTAAGTTCTCGCCCTGTACCGCCGACTCATGCACTTGCGTCGTCGCTCGTCATTTACCACTTTTGCCGTCTTGGCTTGCTGTCCATTCACGTTCTCGCTCGCTAACCTTGCACGCTCTTGAAATGGTTGCCCCGTCGCGTCCAGTGGCCTGTTGGCTTTCTCACTCGTCGTCGTCACATCTGCGCCGTATTCTCTCGCATCTTGGGATGGTGTTGTTCGCTCCGGACGTTGTTCCCCCGCAACTACATCCGGTCTTTGTTTTCCACTGGCGTCGTTGTCACTCGGCAAGATAGACGTCATACCTGGCCGCCGCTTCTTTGGTGGTACAGTCCTTAGTGAAGTGACCCATATTGTGGCAAGCGAAGCACTGGAAGCCATAGTAGTTCTGGCTCCCGGTATTCGTGTGGTTGTTCGTAGTCGCTGGTTCTTGCTTCGTGGCCTTCACCAGTCGTACACCTCTTTTCCCGTTCTCTTGGCTGGTGGTGTTGTCGGTTCTACCTCGTTCAAATCATTCTCGTTGGAATCGTCGACACTTCTGACCACCATGACCGTCATCTTCTTGTCTGGCTTGCCTGGCTGCTGGCGACCCGATGTCTTCGTCTCGATCACGGTCATCCTCTTTTTGATGCGGGTCCATGCCGGTTTGGCCGCCAGAATTCCCGTGCCACGTCGGTCGGCGGGTACTTCCCACATTCGGACTCTTATATAACCCACCCTGCGGATTGGTGGAGAATGCATGACCTTCACTGTCCTCAGTCATCGGTTCGTCGTCCAAGTCAGCCAGCATGCTGTCTATACCTGATATATATATCATCTAGTGCCCGTCGGTCCGTCGAACATCATCGACGTGTCCGTTGGATTAGTGGCCCAAACCTGACCAATGTTCCACGTACACAAGGCCACATTAGAGCCGGAATCGTCAATCTTGGTTGCCATGTTGGCGGCTTCCGCGAGTGTCGTTCGATCCAGGTCCAATTGCACCAGTAGCGTTGTGCTTGTTTTGAGCCGGCTGTAGAAATGATTCAGTAGTGCTTCTTCGCGCACTGGATTCTGCCCTGCCGCATCTACGAAGTCTGTGAAAGTCTCTCCCGGATGACAAACACGACGCATCACCCTGAGCTCAGCCTGAGCCAGGTCCTGGCGTTCTCCATACCGTCATCAAGGCCTTGTTCAGTCGAGTTCAGGTATGTTCGTCTTCGGTCAGTTTGCGAATGATCTGTACCCACATCTTAGTCGCGTTGTCCTGCAACTGATTACCAACCACGTAATATAGCCATTGTCAGTCCACTCTCCGTGTCCTGCAATTTTTCCTCCTACCACAGCCAGTCGACTTTCTCGATCCAAGTCTCAGCTTGAATTTATCTCCAACCTGTGGCTTGAATGGTTGAAGGTCGATATCCTTGATGTTCTTGCGTCTCTGGTTGCGGTTGCGCGTACGAGTCCGGGTCCGGGATTGTCGTCTACGGTGTCATAGTTCACAGTGTCGTTTTCGTCTTGTGCAGTGGTCTTCGTTCTCATTAGGCTCGCTGTCGCTCGAGCCCGAACTGCTACTGCCGTCGTTATCCAGTGGTCCTGACGGGTTGATTCTGGATCTCCTACCATTATCGTTCCCGTGTTTCGTCGTGTATGCAGGTGGCCCTTGCTGCCCTGCCGCTGGAGCTCCTTCGTCCGGTTGACTGACGTTTGGCATGGTCGTTGATGGTTGTTCCACTTCCTCCGTTGCTGCGTGGTTTTGAGGTGCGCTTTATGCCGTCCTGTCCTGCTGGGGTGTCGCCATTATCCTCTTAGTCTCTCCGCCCTCCAGTCGATGACCGCACTGACATAACTGGGCTATCATCAGCTGCATCACGACCATCATCGATGTGTTCCCATCCTGGTTGGTATTTCCTGCTGTCGTGTCTGTCGGATTTGGGAATTGGTTGACAAGGAGCCAGTTTGACTCAATCCCGCCTGCTTTTCATTCTGCGTTGCGTCCATCGTGACCACAGCGCCTGCTACTGGTACTGCGTCAGGCGTATCTGCCTAAACATGGCTACACCTGGTGTAGTGGAACGTGGAACCGCCCTTGACCGTAACACCGTGTTATTCGTTGGGGTACTATTACCACCTGTCATCGTCGTCTATTGGTCGCGTGCACTGCTTACAGGCCCATGTATGCCCATGTCTGCTAACTCCACACTCCAAGTTTTGGTCGTCCAGCACTGATGCCGATTCAACGTCCGTCTCGTTGTCAGTTGACAACTGTGTCCACTGCGCCGATGTGAGACCGTTGGACTGCACGACCTATTTTATTTACGTTTGAACCTAATACACTTTTATGTTCGTGTTGCTCTGCTGCACTCTGCGTACACCAAGGTGCACATGTCCGTTGTCGTGGACAGGTACGTCCTGCTCGTCCCGTCCGCTGTTCACTCCGTCACTTGTGAACGCCGGTTGTCAGCTGTTCGTTGCTGTCGCGGAAGCCCCGTCTCGCTAGACTCCGCCAGTGGCTACTGTCTGCTTCTGCCGTCTCCACGGCAAGTTGGAAAGTGAGCTCTCTGCGAGCTCGTCGATCGAGCTGCCTGATCATTCGTCGAGCGCCGGGCCATCACCACAGCCACATGTTGCCTCCCTGATGTCGTTCTTGACGGGGATGTTTGCGATCTTCGTTCAGGCGTCCTATTTGCCGTTCGTCGGAACAGTCGCTGGGACCGTTCGTCCAAGCTGTTGTCCGCCGCACGTCTGATGTCAGTGGTGTGATCCGCCGCATCAAGTTATCTGTTACAGAATGTATCAGCATAGACGGCAGAAAGGTTTTGGCAGAATCGCAAAATACCGGTGTGGTTTGGCTGGAGTGAGTGCGTTTGTTTGTAATGGGGTTTTATAAAGAGTCGCTGTCACTCTTTATAAGTTAGGGTGGAATTTTCAATCGGTATGTTGGCGAATGGCTGCTTTTATTGCTTCGCTTGTGTTTCTGACCGCTTACCTTCGTTTGTGCAAACAGGGCATCTTTGTGTACTGGGTGACGTCAAACATGTACACCCTGACCCAAACGGCGGTGCTTCGGCTCAACTTTGTCAAGCGCGCGCTTGACATTCCGGTGGCGGAGGTGCAAGTCTTGGAATCAGCTAGCATTACGACCACGTCGCCTTTGAGGCGGCAGTCTCTCGCGCGAAGGAGGGCACTGTTGTGAAGACGCACATGTACAAGCCCACCAGAAAGAACTAGACCGCTTTGTTTTCTTTTCAAGACTACTCTCGACCCAGGATATGCAGAGGCGGCGAAGATTTTTGTCGGGTGTTGCATCAGCACATGCATCCAACTTGTCCAGACTGAAATGAATGTGTATTGGAATAACCCGGACTACTGCTTTTGTTCACTTTCGTCTCCGCTAGTTTCACGAACGATGCTGAACTTGTCTGGTAGATTCTTTTCCACAAGAAATACATCGCGTTAGTTCCGTTGGAAGCACCTGCCGTTGTCACTCTCGTACCTGGATCTCGGGGCAAAGCGTGGAAGGCAAGAACCGAGCGTGCTCCTCACAGAACGCACTACGCATAGTGATCTCATCTTCTTCCAGAAGAGCAAGTTTGGCCTTTGTCTCTTCGATCTGCGAATCGTTCAACAACAAACCACACAATCATTCATGAGTTCGCATAAACTGTTGGCATGGCAGCACGTGAATACAGGACTGACAAACTGGCGAACTTTCGAGTCGTACTGCTTTCTCCGATACAGCTCAGCCCCGACAGACTGGTAAGACGCCAGAAATTGGAGATAAAAGTCCCGAAGGCTTCGTAGCTCGTCGAACAGAAGCTGCACATCGCCAAACACCACCTCATAGCTATACAAAAAGCAACAGGGCCTTGAAGTCAGCTTGTGGCGACGTCAGCCACCTTTACGTGAAACGTACTGCGGGTAGATATCGTTGATGGTAGTGAAGTATTCCAGCAAGAACCGGTCACACTGCTCCATGTCGACAAAGAAGTTCACCTGCCAGTGCAGATGCTTAGTCAAGACTACCCGCACACGCTCAGTCATCTCTTGGCTACACTTACTGCTGCGTCGTACAGCTCTTCGATCGACTTGCATTCGTCGTCACTGCACAGCCGAAAAACACAGTCTCAGCCCACAAGTCCCAAAACAATCCAAAGCGAAAGACCACAACATACGCAATGGACGCGAGGTTCCGATGACCCCCGACGAGCGTCGATCTCCCCCGCATGGGCTTTATCGAACGTCCGAAAGAACTCATAGATCACAGTAATTCTTGCGATAGCGTGCTGATGCGCTGCTAGCAGCTCTTCCACTCTGTAAAGTTTGCACCCCAACAAGGCGTTTTAATACCAACAGCGACCACCCCCAACCCTGTGCAAGAACCCACTCCTTGGTCTGTTCCAGTGCATCCTGCTGTAGAGACTGCACCGTCTCGGCATCGACAAAGTCGAACAGCGTCTTGCCTCGCTCCCCGCCCACCATCGTCGGATCCACATAGCTGCTTTGCAGCTGCTCAAACACGCGGTTCATCTCGTGCAGGAGCTAAATAATTACATCCATTAGATTCCGACAGTTAAACTTCAGTAAATCCAGAGAAAGCTACCGGCGTCTGCGCGAAGACGGAGGCCTGCGCGATCTCCTGCGCGCTGTGGAGCTTCACGCGGGAGGCGTCCAACATTCTGCCCAGCACCTGCGCCAACAGTCGTAAGAATGTGGAGCAGTCAGTTAGAAGCGCGTTGAAGACGCACCTGGCATTTCTCCGAGATGGTCTTGACCACCTCGCGCGTCGCGACGGCCAAGTACTCGGTGGCACGGATCCCCATGGACATTTGTGACAGAATCTGAGAATTTCGAGAAACCTGTCTGATAATTAATGTCTGATAATTTCTGAGCCCTGCGACATGGACACGTGATTACTCCCTCTCCGCCACGTTGAACTGCGCTGAAGGACCTGCGTCGTATAAATATGACTGCACCGTTTGAATTTTATGTAAATATCGTTGGAATCAGTTATGAAATACAATTTTCCAGCAAATTCACGCAGATACAATAAATACGAGTAGCAACAATACAAAATTAAGCGGGGATTGCCGAGAATCGAAGCCGTGCCGCAATCACCATCACCATCACTCCAGAAGGCCTCAATTCAATAATTTCCTACTCTGAGACTTGTATGCGGCCATGGACGGCGGCGTGCTCACGCTCCTGGTGAACGTCAGCGTGGTGGCCGTGCTGGCCATCGCGTTCTTCGTGATGCGGCGCAAGCTCGTGCGCGTGCACACGCGTCGGCTGCGCGAGTTGGCGGCGCCGCTGCTCGGCAAGTAGGTACCCGGCATCTTGCCGTCTTTTAGCGCTTGAAACTGACGCTTTATGCGCGAATGGCTGCAGCCCTGCGAGCAACGACCACCGACTGGACACGGCCACGAGGTACGGCAGGGAGGGTGGCCTAGAGGCTGCTTGCTACGACGGAGAGACTGACACTGTGTGACACTGCTGTGCAGGGAAGCGGACAAGGGCTTCGAGGTGTGCGCCGTGTGCGAGTTCGAGAACTTCAAGGACGCGCTCTTCTGCTCCATCTGTGGGCAGCGCATGGACACGGGCGAGGCGGCGGATAGCAGCGGCAGGAAAAGAGGAAGCGGCGGAGGAAACAGAAGAATGTGGAGGAGGAGGAGAAGGAGCCGATGCCGCCTCAAGTGCTGAGGGGAGGCAGCTGCGAGCGAGGAAGCGCAGGGAGTGGACGCGCAAGCTGGACGTGGAGGGCCACATGTTCTGGTTCCGCGTGAAAGAAGGCAGCGGTCTCATGGCGCCCGCGAGGGTGGGCAAGGTGATCCGGTTTGTGAAGCCCAATGAGAACAGCAAGATGCCAGGGCAGGTGAAGGGCCCAGAGCCCACGATGAGCGGGATGGCCGTCGTGGAACCGGTCAAAGTCAAAGTGTTTGCGGAGGTGGCAGACATGGATATTATCCCGGCTACCAAGTGGGACGCCGCGGCTCGGGCGACAGGAGAAGTGCTGGAGGACGACTCTCAAGCTGGCGTTGAGCGTCGTCGTGAGACTCTGGAGCTGGCGGCGAAGGACTTCCCGTCCAAATATGCTCACTTTGTAAAGAGCACGGCGTCACTGCTCGTACCGCCTGAGGTGGAGTTCCTCAAGCTGTCGCTTCACCGCGATTACATGTTTGAGGAATCCATGGAACACCTCGGGTGCATAGAGGAGAAATACATTCGTTCGGCTATGCGCATCAACTTCCTCGAGGAAAGCGGCGTGGACGCCGGAGGACTACATCGCGAGTGGTTCATGATGCTGACCGAGCTGCTCGCACATCCGAGAGCGGGGCTCTTCAAGGCTACCAACGGGGAAGACCGAGCTTTCTTCCTGAATTCAAATTCCCGCTACGAAAATGGCGAGGAGCATCTTGTCTACTATTACGCGGCAGGGCGGCTTCTAGGCCGCGCTCTGCTGGAGGGCACAGTGGTGAACTTTCACTTGTGCGTTCCGCTGCTGAAGCTCATTCTAGGCACCCCGCTGTGCATGGACGACGTGAAGTACTTTGACCCGGACGTGTACAAGAGCATGACGTGGATGCTGGAGAACGACGGCGTGGAGGCCCTGGACCTGGACTTTAGCGTACTGGAGCGTGTTGGTGACCGCACCATGACGGTCGACCTGATTCCAAATGGGCGCGACATCGAGGTTACTGACGCCAACAAACACGAGTACTTGGAGCGCAAGTTCGAGCACTTGCTGCTTCGAAGCGTCGCTGATCAGTTGTACGTGTTTCTCAAGGGCATTTATGAGGTCATCCCGCAGCAGCTGCTGATGCTGTTTGACTACGAGGAGCTCGATTATCTCATGTGTGGGTCGCCGGAGATCGACGTGGACGACTGGGAGAAGAACACGTCGGTGGCCGAGAGTGTCGCGCGGTCTCCAGTGCTCGTGTGGTTCTGGGAAATCGTGCGCGGGATGCCCAACGAGTATCGTAGGCGGCTGCTGCAGTTCACGACGGGCTGCACGCGCGTGCCACTCGTGGGCTTTAAGGGGCTCACCAGCTACGATGGCAAGGTGTGTCTGTTCACGATCCGGGGCATCGTCGGCGCGCCCGACGAGTTCGTGCGCAGCTACGCGTGCTTCAACCGGCTGGACCTGCCACTGGGCATCTCGCGCGGCGAGCTCAAGCGCATGCTGTACGCAGTGCTGGACACAGAGCTCTATGGCTTTACCACGGACTGATCTGCCGCTTGCGCAAGGTGATACGCTGGGAGTGCTGCTGGACAGCTAGCGACGGACACTTGACCTGGTTGAAGTGTACCGTATCATTTGTTTTTTTATTTGCAATCTTAGCATACTTCTCTGTCCCACGAAACGAAATTAAGACCATTTTGGTTTTTGTGTGCCCCACAAAATAAATAGAGCGATCCTATTGGCTGATAGCTGGTGATTGGATGACATTGGAGCAAATCGCACTGCCAGCCCATAAAACCTCGTGTTAGCGACGCCTAATAGAGGCTGTTCGGCTTGTTTCTGACTGTTCAGTTGTAGAGGTATTCATCAATACCACATGGTAAACACGTCGCAAAAGTTTGGTTGAATATCGCTATAAATCTTGAGAATTACGAAATAAAACCTTATTTGGTCTTGCAATGCTCGCTTCTTCCGCTGTTATCTGCTCACACAGCCTCGTTGTGAATAACTAAAATAGACAGCAACGAGCGCACTGCCACAAGCAATCCAACGCGGGCACTCCGGCCTTTCACGTGTTAGTATAACTCAAATTAGAGAACATTGCACCAAATGGTCTTAATTTCGTGGGACAGAAGTAATCAGGATTCAGAATTTGGCTTGCTTTTTGTATGCATCAAACAATCATTCTCTACCAACCTGAGCATCTCATACCCTGCGTTTGGAATCTTCTATCTACTTCAAAGGGGTCAACCAATTTAAACTGCAAATGACTGTTTTCCTGAAACAACCACTCACCTCTTACATTACATAACCTGCAGAATTCGTGTTGCTCGAAACGATGAGCAGGGGCAGTTACGTGCGTCATCACTTCGTCAGGATTTGGCTTTGCAGTCGCCATTTCGCTCTCTTCCCCACTCAACTCCCTCCAATGACGACGCTCGTGGGCCGAGGCGCCTCACTCCTGGCGGCCAGCGACCTGTCTGTATGCTGCGCTGTGCTGCTGCTAGCCGCCGTCTTCCTCACCAAGCGCGCCACACGCAAAACCAGCGCCAGAGACGCCGCCCCCACCCTCGCATCCTCTCTGCGTACGTTGCAATGTATTATAATAACTGCCGCAGCCCTTGACTACGCACTAACTCCCACCGCTCTGTCACTGCAACAGCGAGCAGTTGGCCAACCACCGCATGTCCGTGGCGCAACGGTACGAACTCCTCGAAGTCGACTACTGTAATACGACCAACTAATTCATGGCTTGGCTACTTGCGTAACAGTGAAGCGGAGCGTGGATTTGCAGCCTGCACGACCTGCGGCTTCAAGAACTTTGCACGCGTCGTGCATTGCGCACTTTGCGGCTTCCCCAGCTCTGCCCCGGTCGCTGTCTGTCCCGTTGTTGACGCTGCGAAGCCGCTGCCAAGTGCCCTGAAGCGTCGGGAATGGACCCGCCAAGTGGACGCCCATGACCGGCTGGTGTGGCAGCGCAGACTCGCAGAAGGAGGGGACCACTCGCCGGGCTACGTGCTGCGGTTCGACTTGCCACCTGAGGTGGAGCCAGAATCCGAGCGCGAGTCGTTCAAGCACCGAGAACGCAGCCTTAGTACGGGCTACGACCCTTGCGCGGGCGTGCAGTTTGAGCTACTGGACCCAAGTGAAATCGATGCGGTGCAGTTCCCACTCCCGCCGCCTCGCGCAGACATGGACGACACGAGGGAAGAGCTGAAGCAGATGGCGGTGGACGTCGTTGCCCAGGATTTCCCGACCAAATACGCGCAGTTTACTGGTTGTGCTTCAAAACTACTGCAATCAGGAGACCGACGCACGCGCTCCTTCTTGTCAGTGCATCGTGACTACCTTTTGAGCAGTCGGTACAGCACATTAACTGCATTCGCGAGGCTAACATCCGCACGGTGCAACTTCACGTCAACTTCACTGGCGAAGAGGACAGGTCTGGAGATGAGAAGGTTGTCGGCGGATTGCATCGCGAGTGGCTAACTCTTCTCAATGAGAAGCTCGTGGATTCCGAAGTCGGCCTCTTCTCTTGCACGCAGCGCAGTGACCAGACGTACTTCATCAACCCGCAGTCGGAGCAAGTGCTTGGATCCGGCCATTTGCAGCACTTCCACGCGGCTGGACGTTTGATCGGTCGAGCTCTGCTTGAAGGGGCCGTACTTAACTGCCACCTGTGTGCACCGCTGCTGAAGATGATGTTGGGAACGCCGGTGACTTTCGGAGATCTCGGATACCTCGATGCCGAAATGTACCGCAACTTGACATGGTTGTTGGATAACGACGACGCCGAGTCACTTGAGCTAGATTTCACCGTGACACAGCGTCATGGCAACAATTCCCAGACGGTGGAGTTGATTCCTACTGGACGTAACATCCAGGTGAACGACGACAACAAGTTCGAGTTTGCTGATCGCAAGTTCCGCTTCATGATGTTCGAGAGTGGCGCCGCAGCTGGCCTCATTTCTGAAGGGCTTCTATGAAGTCGTGCCTCAGCGGATGCTACTTCCTTTCGATTACGAGGAACTGGACTACTTACTGTGTGGCTCGGATGAGATCAACGTATCTGACTGGAAGTACCACACGCATTTGGCACTTGAGCCGTCTCGACGCGAGGTGATGTGGTTCTGGGACGTCGTGCAGGACATGTCCAACGAGTACCAGAAGCGCCTGTTGCAATTCGCCACGGGATGTTCTCGAGTGCCGCTGGTAGGCTTTCAAGGTCTCACGAGCTACGTCGGTCAGCTGTGCAAATTTACGCTGATCGATGCTGGCGATGTGGGGTACTTCCGAAGTCACGCGTGTTACAATATGCTGGAGTTACCGATCTTTGAGTCGAAGGATGCGCTGCGTGCTGCGTTGTACGCTGCGCTTTTTTATAAGGAGTCCAACGGTGGCGATGCGTAGGTAATTGGAAACACTATCAGTACCATAGATTTACGGAATCCCACTTGTATAAGAATGTAAACCATCATTTACCCTTATTCTCCTTTCAGCTTGTCATTACAACGCAAATGAGGCCCTTAGGGCGTCGATTGAGTTGAGAAGTGCTAACGCCGTGGTCTTCGACAGCGTTTTCTACAAACACCACGTCTTTTTCACCAGTCCAGACGGAAGATCTGGCATACCTAACGTCTTCAAGAGGAAACCCACGCTCCACATGACAACATAAACCGTGTGGAAAGCAGAGGACAACATCGCACAAGCAATTCTCAATACAAACATGCTCCACTTTGAAGATAAGAAACCACTGGTCTTCGAGATACGCCAACGTCCAGGAAATAATATTTTTCTGATGACACCACCTTTTTCACGAAGTTTGAAGTCGCGGAACTGGGTAAGTGGTGAAACCGCGTGATTCACGTTGCTGAGATAGATCGTCAGATTTTCTTGCAGAAGAACGAGCCGTGCTTCTCAAAACCAATTACACCGAGAGCACACTAAAGCGGGAAAATCCGATCTACTTCTTCGAGAGAGATCCCAGCATCCAGCAGTTTTTTCTGGCCAACGTCTTCTCCAGCACCAATCGAATCTTCCTTGTCTCAATCTCCGACTCAAGTCGCGTGCATTCTAGCTCGAATAAACGTCGTTTCTGGGCTTTCGCCTCTTCATCGGCGCTATCATCCGTGCTTTGTTGTCGCGAGTTTTTAGGCGGCTTCGAGTACTATCAGCATCGTCGCTACTGTCTGCTTGGCTGGCTGTTGCCCCACTGTGAATAGTTTGTGCTGGAGTCTCAACTGTCGTCGATGAGGGTGGAGTCGGGGCGCCTCGCGCGCTGGAATCATAGTCAACGTACGGAGCAAGCACAGACGCCAGTCTCTCGTAGTGCGGACACATCTGCAGGACATGACTCTTCACACCTTCCTGCTCCAGTGTCAGTTCATTTCCATCCAACGGATATCCCCTCTTGTCTGACGCAGCCACATGTGTGCTGCTTGGAAAGTCGCGACGAACATCGTCAACTGCTTAATGATCTCCACGCTACTCATCCCCTCAGTCCATGCGAGCGCAGAAACGAGTTAATCTCTTCACACAGCGGCTCCTTATCCGTATCTTGCTTCATCAGCCACCACCTCGAGTAGCTCCCAGGCACCGGGATCCAGTCCAGCAGCAGTTCAGCCGTCGCGCGTCCCTCCTCGGACATGCCCGCCCCCATGGCCTCCCACGAATCGTTGCTGATGTCAACCCGCCTCCGCTTGCTGCTCTGGATCGATTCTTCCACGACTGTTGCCACCTTCTCCATCATCTCCGCAGTACTATCTTCCTCCACTCTATCGTCCACCTCCACAGCATGATCCTCCTCCTCCTCTTCCACTTCCACCTTCGTCCTCCGCACCGTCTCCCCCTGTCTATGACTCAGCTCCGGCCCATTTCCCCCTTTCAAGTTGAGCTGGTGCCTCTTCAGGAAGCTGCTGACCCAGCCCTTGGAGAACGTGACGTCCGTGGGCAGCTGCATCTCCTGGCCAACGCCGCCGCGCGGTTCCCAACGGCCGCGCGCGTGACCGCCGCGTCGCCCTGCAGCTGCTGACGCACCCACAGAAGCACGCGCTGGTCCAGCTCCGGGTGACGCACGCGCCGCGCAGAGCAGAAACCGGGCGGTACAGTCGACGCGAGCACTTTGTCCTTGTCGCGCAGCAGGTTGGAGATCGTGGCCTGCGTGGGCTTGCTCGCCAGGCGCAGGTGCTCCTTGGCCCAGAGCGCCAGCACGCGCTGCGTCCACGCGGGCTCCTCCTCCTTCTTCCGGATGATCGCCAGCTTCTCCCGGTACGTCAAGTTGCGCCGCCGCTGCGCGACTCCATCTTTCCCAGATGTAGCCATGTCAATTAGTTCAGAGGGGGAATGAAATATGAAATATGAGGGAACACAGCTCTGTAAATTGATAGTCACTGGAATGATCGCACCTAATCCGTACAACGTAATCATAACGATGGCGTCATCATTGCGTTACGTGTGGAGTGCACACATCAGTACTTTAAAAGCTGATGGGTCGGCACCCGCGGCTGAACGCGGAGCAGCGGCTGGCGGTGGTGCGCCAGAGCGAGAAGCAGCCCGAGTGGAAGCAGAAGCAGCTGGGCGAGTGGGCGGCGGAGGTGTACAAGCTGGACTTCGTGCCGTCGCAGCCCACGATCTCCATCGTCCTGCGCCAGGGCGGGCGGCCCGTGAAGGTCCGAGGCCCCAACAAAAAGCCCAAGAAGGCGCGGGAGAAGCGGCCCAAGCTCGTCAAGTGTCCGCAGGTGGAAAGGGAGATGGTGAAATGGCTGGACGCGCAGATCGAGAAGG
Source organism: Phytophthora syringae (assembly GCA_012656105.1). Taxonomy (NCBI): domain Eukaryota; phylum Oomycota; class Peronosporomycetes; order Peronosporales; family Peronosporaceae; genus Phytophthora; species Phytophthora syringae. The sequence goes on from JAAKBD010000012.1 coordinate 759,353, forward strand.
ACGCGGCCGTTTCGGCTGCAGCCGTGCAGACGAAAGCGCAGGAGCTCGTGCTCAAGCTCAGCGTCAAGGTGGACGGCTTCGTGGTCTCGGACCCGTGGGTGGACAACTTCATGAGACATCACGTCCTCCATTGTCCATTTGGACTGTCGGACTCGGACGTGACGGACGCAGAGGAACCAGCTCACAAGGCAATTGGCCAAATCTCGAAGAAGGCGGAGACGGACGCGAAGAGCGCGGCCGGGAAGACGAGTCGGCGCGTGGCGAAAGTGCTGGTAGTGAAAGAAGGCTCGCGCACGCCTGTGGCGGGAATTTGGATCCACCGGCAGGGAAGAGGAAGCGGGACGGGATGGACAGTGGTGAACAGGAGGAGTCGGCGAAGGCGCGCAGATAAGTTTTATGGCAGTGGTAGTTATTGTTTACAACAGATTAGGCATGCTTTTGTTGCAGGATGCTGAGCGCTTGTATTGACCTTCTGGATGGAGTGAATTGTTGTGCTGCAGAGAGATCTACAAAATGAACTTAGTGATAAACAGTGTATATTGTTTTGCTGCTGTAAGCAGAAGCACTTATCCACATGACATCCATGGCCACCGGTACATCGAGTCTATAAAATACTGGCGGACGTTAATCCAAGTTGAAGCACTGACGACAACGCGGCTCGTACATTTCGATGCCTCCGATGAGCTAGTTCACACAGGCAAATTAATTTCCGAACATGTTGCAGTGAGATCGATGAACTGCAGTAGTAAACCCGAGTCACGTAGAAGTGCTTACCTCGAGGGTATTGTCAGCCACTAGACGTCGCGTGAATGCTGGTTTTTGCCGATTCAACAATGCAGTTTCGTTAGCAACTCGTTGGCATCCGTGACAACTACAACCCGACAAACATGCACCTGCATCTTGGCCGCATGAAGAGCAAATGGCGTTGAGCTTGATCACCTGCTCTGCCGTGGGAATCAACTCGATCACATTTTCAAACGCCTACACCAAATGAACATTGTCTTAGTGCACCGATCCCACCAGCTTACCAACACTCCTTTTTACCTTGCGCTCGAACGTAGCGTCCAGCGCAGCAACGACCACGACCTTGCCCATGTTCGCCGCGTCCTGGCAGAATTCGACCAGCTAAACGACAGTGGTACAAGTACGTCAGAGAGCCCTTCCAATAAAATATCAACTGCAAACACCACGTACGTCCGGGTAGAACTGTCCCTCGTCGATGCCAATCACGTCGCACTCGTCCAAGAACGGCCGCACCTCCGCCAACGTCTGCACGGGCATCGCCTCCACGAACACCTTGTCGTGCGTCGACAGCATCCTGCCGAAATAGTATTACACACAATCACACAATGTTCAATTAGCATTCAGCTGTCGGCTGCTACCTAAAGACTTTATTGCCCGCAAATTGACTGCATGTACTCTTCGGAATGGCGCGTGTCGAAGAGGTACTTGACCACGAGACACGAGAGTTTGGCGTGCTGGTAGCGGTGAATGCGGCGGATGAGCTCCGTGCTCTTGCCGCTGAACATGGGGCCCACGATTAGCTGTAAATTGCCTTCGATCCTCATCTTCATCGCTCCTAGTCAATGGCGGCCAAAGCGCGAGTGAACCGCGCAAAGCAGCAGTCTCTGTGACGCACACGCCAACCTATACCGAGGCCAATCTAGATCGGTCGGCATACATTGTCTTAGATAATGTGTAGGTCAGATTTTATAGGCTGATCTAGCTTTGCCTAATGTAGCCATGTTATTGACAAAAAGCAAGTGACGATGGTTGGCGAAGACGAGGCCAAGCGCGGGAGCTTCTACGTGGTGTACGTCCCGTCGGACGAGAGCAAGGAGCTGGAGGAGTGGACGGTGACGCTGCCGGCCGACAAGGAGGCGCAGCTGGGCTGTCTCACGGAGCGTCTGCGCGCGCACTTCAAGGCTGGCGCGTCGGGCGCGAGCCAGCAGCAACAGCAGGAGACCTTCAAGAAGCAGCTTCTGGCTCAGCTTCCCAAGGGCGCCACCATGACGGGCGAGATGCTGCAGATGATGCTGCAGATGGACAGTCTGGTGGACTCGATCCCGCTCGTGCTCAACTCGCGCGACGTCGGACACGTAGGCATCAACATGTACGTGGACGACAAGGGCACGGCCAAGGCTCTGCCGACCAATGTGCGCGCGTCGGCCATTGCGCAGGCATGCGGCAAGATGCTGGAGGTCAAGGGAGACGCCTTTATTGGCCGGGTCTTCGACAACGGTGAGTGGGGGTGCAGCGGAAAGTGTTAGGGTATTTTTCATGGGCTGACCGGGTTGTCTTGCTTGTTGCTGATGGGTAGACGATGACTTCGAGCGTATGGACTTCCGGTTGGCAGAAGTGTCGGGAGAGGCGCAGTGGGTGCAGACAGCAAAGCTGCAGTGGGCTGCCGCTGCTGCGGGTAACGGAGGTGCAGCTGCGGGAGCGGCGCTGGCCCGCGCCAAGGCCCCGGGCAAGATGATGCTACCTGGATCGGTCCAGCGCGTCTGCGGAGCTGATCGGTGCTCCAAGAACGGCACGCTGCGCTGCTCACGATGCAAGGCGCAGTTCTACTGCAGCCCCGAGTGCCAGAAGTCAGACTGGAAGCTGCACAAAGTTGGATGTCAGAAGTAAGATGCAATGTGAGAAGAGACGGACGAATTGTTGACGTGTGCATGATCTCGTACTTGGAAACACAACACTATCCGATCCTTGCTTTCTTGACTTCATATTCCAAGATATTTACCCTGGCCTCCTGCACATATAGCTGCGTTTCATCGATAAAACTTGTCGATACTAAAGGAGACGCACCAATTGACAGCCACCCCGCCCTGGAATGTTCATATTCGGCACTCAAAGCGGCAGGACACGGTCGATCTCTACCTGAGAGAGACCAAGCTGCTCCAGTTTCTTGCGCGCGGTAGCCTTTTCGTACAGAACCTGAATCTGCTTCGTTTCGAGGTCACATTTCATCTTGGCGCGCTCAATTAAAAACCGTTCTTGGCGTTGCTGCTCTTCGTCTTCAATACGTTTGAGGAGCGCCTTGTGCTCGTCTTTCTGAAACAGCATCCTCTGCGCAGCCAATTCGTCCTCTATCCGCGCGCGCTTGGCGGAAATTACTTCCTCTTCCTGTGCCTTTCGTTTAGCTGCATATCTCTCCCGGACAGTTTCCTTTGCACCACTCGTAGAGGGCTCAACAATAGCCAAATCCTCGTCAGGAGACTTTCGCTCACGAGCATTGGTCTGAATCGCCGCCGTGTTTTCTTCAACCGTCTGGCGCGTGCTTGCAGTCGCCTTCTGTTTACCAACGTTGGCCTTCTTCGCAGGTTGCTTTCCACCACTCGCCGTTTTCTTTGCTGGAACCGCTTCCTTCTCACGAGTCTTTCGTGGCCCAGCAAGACGCTCTTTCGGGGCTACCGTTGCTCTGCTTGATGTCCGCTTCGTCTCCTCCTGCGATTTTTGCTCTCCAGCACCACTCTGCTCCTCCAAATGATTTTCGCCACAGGTCGTACGCTTCGCCGTTTTCGCCTCTTCCTGAGTCTTCTCCTTACCGGCATTCGAGCTCACCGCCGACCCGGATGCTGTTCGTGTAGGCTCATCATCTGGCTGTGCTGTTTCCTTTCCAGCACTCTCCGCGTCCTTCCCAGATGCCTCCTCCTGCGCTTTTCGTCTGCGAGCACTACTTTGCTGCGCCGTTTCCTTCTCGTTCCTCGTTGATATCGCAACCGCCGCAGATTTAGGAGGTCTCCCTTTCCTCTTCTTCGGAGCTGCTGGAGAACTCTCCGCTGCAACCGCCTGCAGCCCCTTCTCCACAGCCGAGGACAGAATGGCTTTGAACGTCGTCTTCTTGGGGAGCAGGGGCTCCACCGCCTTCTCCGCAGCTTCCTGCTGCTTCTCCACAGCCGACGACAGCACAGCCCTGAACGTCTTCTTTTTGGGGGCAGGGGCTCCACCGCCTTCTCCGCAGTTTCCTCTATGTTATCGTTCGGCTCAGAATCGTCGCCCTCATCACTCTCACCCTCATCACTCTCGTCCCCCTCCCTCACCTCGTCACTCTCGTCGTTCTTCTCCTCCTCGACGCTGTCCCCGTCCAACTCGATCGTCTCCACGTTCTTCTTGGAGAACGACACGCCTCGGAACGCCGGGTCCAGCGCCAGAAAGGGCGGGCACAGGTGCTCCACGTGTGCCTTCACCTCCTTCGTGGCCTTGGCGCGCATGTAGGCGTCGTGCATGCCCGTCTCCAGCAGCCACTGCTTGGCCAAGATGTACTTCTTCTCCATGTCCGCCACCTTGTACAGCACGTACGGCGCGTCGCGGTGGGCAATGTCCTCGGCGCGCATGGCGTCCACGATCTCGCGGGCCAGCGGCGCGTGCCGCTGCGTGCGCCAGCGCTTCACGTTCCCGGGCGTCATGAGCCAGCGCAGCATCACGTCCATGGACGTGGCCGACCCAGGCCTCGCGTTGTCCGCCAGCGCGGACGGGCGGCGCCCTCTTGGCTTCTTGGCTTTCGGCGGCATCTTTAGAAATGTGGGGAAAATTAACAAGTCGGATTCTGGTGTGCCACACACCACGAACACCAGCACGAAACAACTTCAACAAGTTCAACTTTGATACGGTAGTTGCTGCATTTTTGGGTTTTTGGTTGGGTGCAGGCAGCACTCTTTACATTGGCAGTACGCGGTCGACCTCGGCGGGGTCCACGCCGGCGCTCAGCAGCTTCTTGCGCGCGAGGGTTTTGGTCACCACCAAGTTGATACGCGTGGCCTCCAGCTCGCCCTCGAGCTTGGCTCGCTCGAGCTGGAACATCGTCTGGCGCTGGGCTTGCTCCTGCTTCGCCCGCTCGATGTACTCCTCCCGCTCAAGGTCGCGCATTGAATGGCTACCGTTTCGGGCGCGCTTGGGGTGCGGGCTTGGGACGCTGCCAGAAGCGCGCTTGAGAGAAGTCTGCGGCTGGACTGGTGGCTTACCGCTTCGCTCGACAGGTCTCGGCGGGACAGCTTCTTCCATTTCGTCGTCGTTATTGTCGCCATTTTCGGATTCGTGCTCTTCGACCGTGGGGACAGCTTCTACCTCAACGTATTCGTTCTCGCTTTCACTTGAACTGCTCTCTGAATCATCGCTAGCCTTAGCTGCGTCAACTTCTCGCCCCCATCATCTACTTCCTCTTCATCACCTTCATCGCCATCTTCGTCCCAGCTTTCCGCCTCGTTTTCGGTGTCCTCCTTTTCCTGCTCTTCTTCTCCTTGCTCATCCGCTTCGTTGTTGTCGTTTCTGTCGCTATTGTCAGCCTCGGCGTCCCTCTTCACCTTGTCTTCTTCGTCCTGTTCCTCATCAGGTTGAGCCAACGGAATTCGCTCTTCTCCATCCACGTCTCTCTCCTCCTCCTCCTCGTCTTGGCTATCATCGTTCTCATCCTCGCTGCTTTCTTCCTGGGAGCTGCTCTCTTCAGTTTCGGGCTGCTTCTTCGTTTTCAAAAAATACTTGCTTTTCGCACCAGCTGCAGCAGCTTCCCTGTGCTCATGACCCTCCTCCTCCGAGCTACCGGCTTCGCTCTCTACATGAATTTGCGTTTTCGGCTCATCTTCGCTGTGGTCCTCTTCAACATCCGCAAGAGCGCCACCCTCTTCTTCCACAATAACACTAGAACCTTTTCCATCGGCACTGTTGCGCGGCCCGGCCTCTTTCTCGACAACACCACCAGTCATATCCCCAGCCTTCTCACGACCTTCAACAAAACTCTTCTCCCCGTTCGTTGCAGCAGCGTCATGAATCTCTCCGACCTTCTTCTGTGCAGAGTCAGCACTCCCAGTATGCACTACAGTACTCTGCATTTGTTCCGCGTTCTTCTCGCCCTGCTCCTCACTCGCAGTCCTCGGTCTATTCCCTTCCAGACTCTCCTTCCACTTCCCTGCCGCACTCGCACCTCCTGCCGCCTCTGAAGGCGCAGTCGCCGCCCCGCTACTCTGCACAGCAGCCGCCCCCGCCGCCGCCCCCAGCTGCGCTTTCCTGTCCATCGAAACTTTCCCAAAGACCGCCACAAGCTCGCGATACTGTGGACACAGGCGCAGCGCGCGCTTCGTCGTCTCCGCGTCCGCTTCCCCGCGTGCAAAGGCCGCCGTCGCCTTCTTGATGCTCAGAAACGCGCTGGCGCTCACGAACTGCTTCTCCAGCACGCCCATCTTGCGGTTCACGTCCCCCAGCTCCCGGTTGGCGATGCCGTGGCCCTCCAGCGCCGTCAGCACCTCCTGGCAAAGTCCTCTGCGCGCGCGCGCTGGCGCCAGCGCAGCGCGTTGCCCGGGACCGTGAGCCACTCCATGAGCACGCCCAGCGACGACGGAGCGCTGGGCGTCGCGCGGTCCGACTCCCATGGCGTGAACTTGCGCTGGCGCCGCTCGCCCGAAGCCTTGGCCTTCCGCTTGGCCGTCATCTTTTACAAATGTGTGTGTTTTTCGTATTTTTGCTTATTTCCCGATTTGTTTTTAGGTTTTGCTTATTTCCCGATTTTTAGCGTTTCCACTTCAACTTCAGGTTGCACTTTTGGCACTTTCAATTCATTAGTTGCGGGCGTATCGTTGTGTAGTGTCAGAGGGGCAGTAGTTGGTCGACGCGGTCGAAAGAGAAGCCCAGCTGCAGGAGCTCCTTGCGCGCTGTTGCACGCACGAGAACGGCCTCGTCGCGCTTGGACTGAATCTCGAGGCGGAAGAGCTCGCAATGCGCGTCGGAATCGGCTTCGAGAAGAGCGCAGAGCTCAGAAGAGTCCTCTTCTTCCACTTCTTCAACTTCTTCTTCTTCCACTGCTTCGTCTTCTTCTCCAGACGCTTGCGAGTCACTCGGGTGGTCTTCCCACCGGATATGCTTTGATGCTTCGTCTTCGTAGGAAGCACTGAGACCTGTTGGCTTCGAGCCAACTTCAGCGTTGTCTTCCAAAGCGTGTTGTGCTGCTTTCGAGGGTCTGGCAACAGCGACGTGAACCTGTGGCTTGATGCCCCGCGGAGACCGCGAGGGTGCAACAAGGGCTCGAGCTCTCGGTAGCTTGGGCACATTCGCAGCACCTTGCGTTCGGTCTTGCCGTTCGCATTGAAATGGCGGATGCTCTTGCGATCGAGCCACTTTTCGGCCTCTCCAAATTGATTAAACAGATACCAGATCTTCTTCTGAATGCCGCTGGGGTACGATGCATGATGCCGTTCGCGACCAGCAACTTGTGGACTTCGTCGCTCAGCTTGTCACGTTTCCCGTCCTTGACCAATGCAGGCTCCAGCCACCGTGCGACGTTCCCAGGAACCGATAGCCATTGCAGCAACACATCCATCGACGATGATACTCCATCAAAAGCGTCGGAGTGCCAGCCCAAGTTCCTCATCGCGCCAAAGATATTGTGCGCGCTGAAAGGTATCTGGTGTACTGGAGGTACTTCCGCGATATCTTTGCCGGATCGTTCACCGCCTGCATGCCAATCAAATGCTCTTGTAGAGGAATATTCTCACCCGCAGTCGATCGATCACACTGGTCACGCGCGATGCAGGGCAGAGTATATTGATACAGTCACAACGGCAGGAGTCGGTCAACATCTCCACGAGAGACGCCCATGTCCAGCAACGCCTTGCGCGTTTTTGCCCTCACAAAAATTGCTTGATCACGCTTGACCTGTAGCTCGAGTTTGAAGAACTCGCGGCGCTCTCCCGGTTCGGGTTCCAATATCGCGACACCTTCGGTATCATCGGTATGTACACGCTTGGGAGGTTTCCAGCACTGGCCAGTCCGTAAACGCTTCGGGCTTGACGCTTGAGCTACCACGGGATCGTATTCCACTTGCTTAAAAGCAGCCCCCATCGCCTTGCCACCGTTCGCTTGCGACCTCGTGACCGCTGCTGATCGAAGTGCAGACCGCAGCACGGACTCTATCTTCGGGTAAGTAGGGCACAGACGCAGCACTGTGCGCTCGGCGTCGGTGGTGGCTGTGTAATGGTGAATCCCCTGCTCTTGAGCCAGTTCTCCGCTTTGTCGAATTGTGCCTCCAGCGTATAAAACTTTGATTCGACGCCGCGACGAGTGCGATGTGTGATGCCGTGGATCAGCAACAAGTCGTAAACCTCACAGGCCAGGTCGCGTCGAGACCCATCAGCCCTCCGAGCAGCTTCCTGCCAACGTTCAGCGTTCCCTGGGGTTAATATCCACTCGAGAATCACATCTAGCGACGAAGGTCTTCCGTTCACTCCATCAGAGTCCCATTTAGCGCTCGAAAAGTCTGCACTCTTTTTCGCTAGTGGCTGACTTGAATGATCATTTATCCGTCGTTGTGTCTGACGATTACCAAGACCATCTTCATCACCACTTTCTTCCTCACTGCTCTCATAGTTCATATTTCTCTTGTTGCCGCTGGACGCATCCACAGACCGCAGCAGAGGTGCGAGCTCTCGATACCTTGGACAAATCTGCAGCACCGCTCGCTCTGTTTCCTTACCAACATCAAACCAGCGCAGCCCCTTGCACTTGAGCCAGTTGTCTGCTTTATCCAGTTGCCTCTTCAGCCCCACAGCTTGGAGACGATGCTGGCACGATCGCGGTGGGAGAGCCCGTGACCCAGCAGCAGGTAGTGGATTTCGGAGATCAGCTCGGACCTCGCTCCTCCCTCGTTCCCCTCAGATTTCAGCCACGCGTCGGCATTCCCAGGGACCGCCAGCCATTCCAGCAGCACGTCCAGGGATGACGGACCTCCGCGAACGCCATCCGAGTCCCATTTGCCGCCCCCATTCCACGGCTTTTCAAGATTTCTGCTCTTGTAGAGGAAGGTTTGAAAAAGGCAGAATGCATGCAGTTAAAGAGGAGTCGGTCGATCTCTTCGGTAGAAACGCCCATGTCCTGTAAATCCTTTCTCGCTTTGGCTCGCACCAGAATGGCTTCGCCTCGCTTCACCTACAGCTCGAGCTTGAAAAATTCGCGACGCTCGTCCGGTTCAGCTTCTAGGAGAGCTACGCACTTGGAGTCCTCTAGTTTAATGTCCTGTGAATGGTGCTCTACTCGTGCGCGTTCGCCTCCTTCATCATGAAGTTCGAGAGAGATACCTCGCTTGCAACCAACTTCAAGCATCTCCCCTGCTTCATCGTCGCTACTGCCAAACCCAGCAGCTGTACCCGATTGGAAGTCATTTTCCACGTGGCAAGCGCGTTGAGGCCTTGGTACGGATGTGGGGCTTCTACTCGAGCACTTGTAGCTGACCGCTTGGGTCGCAACAGCAATTTGATCTCCGGATATTATGGACACATGTGCAACACCTCTCGCTCCGTTTCCTTGCTCACATGGTACATGTAGTGCCGCAGCCCCCTGCTCCTGAGCCAACGCTCTGCCTTTCGCAGCTGGCTCTCCAAAGTCCAGAGTTTGGTATTGATGCTGCCAGTGCTGCGGTACTTGATGCCATGGGCCTGCAACATGTCCGATATCTCGTTGGTCATCTGTACCCGCGATCCGTCGCCCTTTCCCGCCGATTGAAGCCACCGCGCAGCGTTCCCAGGAGCCTCTAGCCACTGCAGCAGCACGTCCATGGACGATAGACCGTCGTCTCCCACGCCGTCGTCGTCTCAACTCGGCTACGTCAATTTATACCAAGGTTGATGCGTGTCATTGCTCTTGTAGAGGGGGTTCCCTTCAACAACGGTTTAGTGCAGCGACTGCCCCAGTCCCAGATTCTGCAGCGTTGATGTGGGATGCGGCAGCGCACAAGAAGCCAAGCCGCATTCATTAACATTTTTCTTCTTTGGCTTTGAAGTACGACGAGATGTCGACCAAGCAAAATCATCGATACTGGGACGCAGATGGAGTGAGCTCAACGGCGCCAACGTCGATCGATGTGCTGCTCGAGTGGCTGCACGTCCCAGGCAACTACAAGCGGTGGCAATCCCAGAAAAAGTCGCTGCTGTGCTACGAGATTGTCGGATGCATGGAGCAAGCGGGGATCACGCATCGCACCGATAAAACCGTCGCGTTGAAGATGTCCAAGCTGGAGCACGGCTTCGAGTCTGCTACGAATTGGTTACTGACAAATGGGCATTACGACAACTACTGGCGCGGTGAGACCACGAAAGAGGTTCGCGTGAAGGTCGGCAAGCTGTGTCCGTACTACGACGAATTGCTGCCGATACTACAAGGTGGGACTTCTACGAGTGAGGCGCGCAGAAAGAGCTCCAGTGTGACCCGATTTGCTGCTCCTACTTCATCCCAACGCCGTGGACGTCCGCTGTCATCCCGCGATGGCCCCGCCCGTCGATCTCGACCCTCTTGTGTTCCGGCAGCTCAGCCTACGGATTCGGTGAAAGACGAAGCGATCGCGGAACACAAGCAGCGTCTGCTGGAGCTGGAGCTGGAGAGCAGGAAGGCGGATGCAATCTGCAACAAGGCTCTGAACCGCAAGAAGATGCTGGATGCCGGCATAGACCGAGATGAGGTCGACCGACTCCTACCCCAGTAACGAGCTCGCGAATCTCCGGCAACAACCATTTTTTAATTTACTGCTGTCTTTTTGAATGATGAATCAATGAAATGCAAAGGCGAAGTAGTGAGGTTTGCTTCATGCAGAGGATCAATGTTTCTGTGGTAGCTAGATATTTTCCACGCTGTAATGCATCCCAGAGATTGCATACTGATTGGTGGAGATGATTCCTGAGTCCGCAAAGCGGCATACTTACAACGACTGCGAAAACCTTTTCCAGACGACGATGGGTTTCACCATTAAAACTCGATGGACCCCATGTTAATCTTGTCGCGGTAAGACACGCCATTAAAGTCCTCCACCAGGTGCTGGAACTCCTGTAGATGCGTGAGGTGGTAGTGCGCGGTGTGGTTCGGAATGGCCTTGTCCCCCGGCATGTAGTGACACACGTGTGTTCCTGCCTCCCTGTGGTGAGCAGTGAAAAAAATGAGGGTCGGATGGTTAATAGGACGTGAGGAAGCACGTACTTGGCCGCTTTAATTGTCGGCGCATGTCGGGCGAGCACCAGGACGTCAGACGGATTCAAACCGAGCTCCTCGCAGATGCGGAGGATCGGCTTTGGGTTCGGGAACTTTTCTTGCTCCTCCTTGGGCAAGAACATGTCAAACTGACCTTCCATCTAAATCGTTTGAACCCAAAACATCGTTGGTTAGTAGTGTATCAGAAGGCAATGAGTATAGTGCCAAACAAGCACGACGCTAACCTCCTTCAGGAAGAACTTGTACTCATCCTACATACAAAGGGAACCATCACGCAAACCATCAAATAGATAAGTATCCCAACACGAAAACAGCATCGATCACCACGAGCACGTACGTCTTGGAGCAGGTCTTGCGGTGGGACCAACGCCGTAGACAACCCGCGCAGACCCATGTAGCTCTGCGCAACAACTCCAGTAGTTAATACAGCTAAAAAAAATTCTCATATACAGCCAGCCCCACGCACCAACACTTCATTCGCTCCTTCATTCACCATCCACGTGGACAAACCCGCAGACGTTGGGCTCGCCGTTGCCACCACCCCTTCGAATGCAGCACTGGGCCCGACACTCGCCTCCTGTTTCTTCTTCTCCTTGAGCTTCTTAATCTTGTCCAGGTACTTGTTCCTCAGGGAGCTGGCCTGGCTGCTGCTCTTGACCCCCATCCCTTTGTTGCTCCACTGCTCTCTCTCGAGTCGTTCCTCCTCCTTCTTCTGCTTCAGCCTCTCCAGCTCCTGCGACGCCGACTGCAGCTGCTTCTCCAGGTGAATCTCGTCCTCCGACTTGCCAGCCGCCGCCTTTTCCTTCTCCTCGGATCCCGTGACTCGCTCCAGAACTGAGTTGGCACATGCACGTCAGTCGTTAGACGCCCCTCCCACTGCAGCCATTCAGCGCCCTTTACTCTGGCTCGGCAGGCCCTGCAGCGTGCTCTGCAACCGCTCCTTGATCTCCCACGGCTCCCCTCGAGTCCTCGTTCAGGTCCTTCAGCAGGCCACGCACGTCGGTCAGCAGCATCGACTGGAGGGACGACGCGCCGAACAGCGACGAGCCGAAGCGCGTCTCCTTCTGCTGCCGTGCCTTCTCGGCCGCGATCTTCTGGCGCTGCCTCTCCGTCTGCTCGGCCGCGGACTTGCCCAGCAGCGTGCTGCACAGCACGTCGTACTCGACCACCACGCCCTTGAGCTGCTGCGCCGCCGCCTTGGCCAGCTTCATTATTGCTGGTGAAATGAGATCTCCTCTATAAGGAAGGTCCTGACTCCCTGTATAGGAACCAGTAGTGAAGCCATGTGGCAAGCATTGTGTATGCCACACACACGCGGAAGATTTTGACTCGCACTCGAAGCACAGTGGCGCCGACCAAGCTCCGTCTCGCGCACCTCGTAACTCCCGTGTCTTAGCTCGCACGCGCACGCCACAGCGCTCTCGACGCTCCTGCGTCTTCTCTTCCTCCCCATACAAGTTGCACTGCGCATACTTTCTTGCAGCTCAAGAAATCGTATCTAACTGAAGAGTATCAAAGGGGAGAAATGGCCTACAGCTACGTGGCCACGGCGCAGAAGCCCACGAGCGTCACGCACTCGCTCACAGCGGCCTTCACGGGCCCCAACGACACGAACCTGCTGCTGGCCAAGAGCACGCGCTTCGAGGTGCACCTGCTGACGCCGGAGGGGCTCCAGCCCCAGCATGACATCAACTTGTACGGCCGCATCGCCATCTTCGAAGTCTTCCGGGCGGCCAACGAGCCCCAGGACTGGCTCTTTATTGTGACGCAGCGCTTCCAGTTCTGCGTGCTTGCCTATGATGCAGCTACGCAGCAGGTGGTGACCAAGGCGCACGGGACCATCCGCGACTCCATCGGCCGCAGCAGTGAAGTCGTCACCAGTGGAAATATCGATCCGGAAGGACGCCTTATTGGCATGAACTTGTACGAGGGGTACTTTAAGGTGATCCCTATTGACAGTGGCAAGGGCATCTTGAAGGACACGTTCAACATCCGCCTGGATGAGCTGCGAGTCATTGACATCAAGTTTCTGCACGGATACAACAAACCCACGATTTGTGTGCTGTACGAGGATTACAAGGCCGCGAGGCACTTGAAGACGTACCACATCTTGCTCAAGGAGAAGGACTTTGCGGAGGGGCCGTGGAGTCAGGCGAATGTCGAGTCCGGCGCGAGTTTGCTGATCCCTGTACCGGCGCCCACAGGGGGCGTGCTGATTGTGTCGAACCAGACCATTGTGTACCACAATGGAAGTACCTTCCACGCGATCCCGATGCAGAGCACGGTGATTCAGGTGTATGGTGCTGTGGATAAGGATGGCTCGCGGTTTCTATTGGCTGACCAGTATGGCACTTTGTCGGTGGTGGCGCTGCAACAAACTGGTAAGGAGGTCACCGGCGTGCATTTGGAGGTGTTGGGAGATACCAGCATTGCGTCTTGTCTGTCGTACCTGGATAACGGTGTGGTGTTTATTGGAAGTACTTTTGGTGACTCGCAGCTGATCAAACTCAATGCGGACCGCGATGAACAGGGATCCTACGTTGAAGTGCTGGACACGTATGTGAACGTAGGCCCGATTATCGATTTTTGTGTGATGGATCTCGACCGCCAGGGCCAGGGGCAAATTGTGACTTGCAGTGGCGCTGACAAAGATGGAACTCTGCGCGTGATCCGCAACGGAATCGGTATTAATGAGCAGGCCAGTGCGGAATTGCCAGGTATCAAGGGGATGTGGGCGCTCCGTGAAACGTTTGCTGCAGAGCACGACAAGTACTTGCTGCAGAGTTATGTGAGCGAGATTCGCATTCTAGCTATCGGCGATGACGACGAGATGGAGGAGAAAGAAATCCCTGCCTTTACTAACGCCAAGACCCTGCTGTGTCGCAACATGTACGGTGACATGTGGCTGCAAGTTACCGAGTCAGAGGTGCGACTTATCAGCTGCACCTCATTTTCGTTAAGTTCAACCTGGGTGCCACCTTCGGGATCGCGAATTACGGTTGCCGCTGCAAACCCGACGCAAGTGGCGGTTGCTACGTCGGGTGGTGTGCTCGTTTATCTGGAAGTTGAAAATGGCGCAATTACCGATAAAACCAAGGTCACGATGGAACATGAGATTGCTTGTGTGGATATCACCCCACTGGCCCGCAGCACTGCTTCAGACGGTGACATATCAATGACAGGCGCTTCGACTCACTGGGACATGGCTGCGCTGAGCACCTCGCTTTGTGTCGTCGGACTGTGGACTAATTTTTCGGTGTCCGTTCTGAAGCTACCGACACTCGAGAAGGTGACAACAGAATCGCTTGGGAACGATCTGCTTCCACGATCTGTGCTATGCAACACATTTGAGGGCAAAGACTACCTGTTGGTGGGACTAGGCGATGGAAGTCTTATGAACTATGAATTGAGCGTCGAAAAAGGAGCCCTTGGAGCGAGAAAGCGCGTATCTCTGGGCTCTCAACCGCTCTCCTTGTCAACTTTCCGATCGAAGAATATGACGCACGTATTCGCAGCGTGCGATCGGCCGACGGTCATCTACTCCAACAACAATAAGCTACTCTACTCCAACATCAACTCGAAGGAGGTCAATGTGATGTGCCCATTCGACTCGGAGTCCTTCCCGGAGTGTCTTGCGCTTTCCTCTGAAGAAGAGTTGACGATTGGTACGGTCGACGATATCCAGAAGCTGCACATTCAAACGTTCCATTTGAACGAGTGGGCTCGCCGAATTGCTCACGACGCCGACTCGCACACGCTTGGTGTGCTGACTGTGAGTTTCACGGTAGATGACACGGGCGAAGAGGTGGATCAAGGCTTTGTTCGTTTGTTCGACGACCAAACTTTTGAGGTGCTGCATTCGTACCGTCTTGATCCATTTGAGACTCCATGCTCGGTGGTTGTGTGCCCGTTTTCAGGAGACTCCTCGAACGCATCGTACTTCGTGGTTGGAACAGCCTATGTGCATGAAGAGGAAGCCGAACCCCACCAAGGTCGTATTCTTGTGTTCGCAGTGACAGGCATCCACGGTGAGCGTAAGTTGCAGCTGGTCACCGAAAAGAAGTGAAGGGTGCCGTGTATTGCTTGAATTCTTTCAACGGGAAGGTCCTGGCTGGTGTCAACAGCAAAGCGCAACTGTACAAATGGAGTGAGAACACCGACAACGAGAAGGAGTTGGTTTCCGAATGCGGTCACTACGGCCACACGTTAGTGCTGTACATGGAATCGCGAGGCGATTTTATCGTTGTGGGTGATTTGATGAAGTCGATTTCTTTGTTGAGCTACAAGCAGCTCGATGGCACTATCGAAGAGATCGCTAAGGATCTCAACTCAAACTGGATGTCTGCTGTGGGAATTGTAGATGACGATACGTACATTGGTAGTGAGACCGATTTCAACTTATTTACTGTGCAACGCAACAGTGGTGCGGCGTCTGACGAAGAGCGCGGCCGATTGGAGACTGTCGGCGAGTTCCACCTCGGTGAATTTGTGAACCGCTTCCGATATGGATCGCTTGTGATGCAGAACAATGCTGCAACTACCCAGACCTCTGCTGCTATCACCACTGGACCCACTGACATGGTTGACGTGGGCGCGCCAGCTCCTGTGCTTCCCGCCGTTCAAACTCAATCGATGTTGTTCGGCACTGTCAGCGGAATGATTGGCGTCATTTTGCCGATTACCAAAGACCAATACTCGGTCTTGCTTCGTGTCCAGCAGGCACTTACACAGGTTGTGAAGGGCGTCGGTGGTTTCTCGCACAAGGATTGGCGCACATTTGAGAATCGGCGATCAGTCTCAGAAGCACGCAACTTTATCGACGGCGACTTGGTGGAAAGCTTCCTAGACTTGGCGAAGCCTCAAATGGCAAAGGTCGTGGACAAGCTGAATAACGATGGGATGCTAGACGGCACGAGCCAATTCACAGTGGAAGATCTGACTCTGCGCATTGAAGAGCTCGCCCAACTACACTAAACCACAAGGGGTGAACAGGGAAATGCTCAACTCGAACCCTGATGGTAACTGGCGCAGTTCGCGAGGAGTCTCAATCATAATTTGATTTGCACCTAAAATACGCCCAGCTACCGTAGTTTTATTCCTGACGAGGTATTATAGCATCTGCGTTTGAAGGCGACGACGCATTTATCCGATCAGCGATGGCACATCAGAACGGAAGCAGCAAACCTGTGCGTGTGGGCGTCGAAGCGCAGAAGAAGGTGAATACCACAGTTTATCCTTACAGCAATTCCTGCAATAGTGTCCTTTGGCGTGCCAACGAGCCGCTTTCACTGTACGATGTACTCCAGGCAAAAGGTGACAAGGAAGAGATCAAGTTGCCTGCTCTGTCGCCAAGCAAGAAGGTACATGTATTTGCTTAGACGAGGACATCATGGAGTTCACAACGTCGTTATCTTTCCAATGGGCAGGTGAAAGATACTCCAATCTCAAGTAAGCCTGCACCAGTATCCACGGCAGGAGCAAAGGTATTGAAGTCGATGACGCCAAAATCGCCTTCGAAGCCTTCAGCCCCCATTACTCCAGCAAAACTGTCGGCGCCTGTAAAAGCACAGCCAACCCAAGCACCACAGCAGCCCATTGGAGGGAGGCTCCCATTTGTTCAGGTCCATATATTAGTTCTGTTGCCGCCACAGAAGCCAGAGGCCCTTCCTTATCCTCCGAAACCATGACGTTGGATGGAAGCGGATCTGCTATCAAGACGGAGGACCCGGTAGTCTTAGCGGAAGACCTTTCGGCAGGATCTGCTAACCCGTCTCCCAATGACCTAGCTCAACAACTTGCGAAAGCTGCAGCCGCAGCTGAAGAAGCCGAGCGTCTACGAAAGCTAAATGGCAATGGAATGGTGAAGCTCATCTACGAGCAGTATGACGAGCTCTTTCCCATCGAAGACGGGTCCACGACGCAGACAAACATCGATGAAGTATACTGTTTGTCTTTCGTGATGCCGAACTGTTTGGTGCGACTGTCACGACATCCAAATATCGAGCGCTTTCAGCGTGAGGAGAGTGGCATCTTCGACAGTTTACTGCGTGAAGACCCGCGAGGCACTTACCACGATTTGGAGAAGGACGAGACGTACTACGTCGTGGTAGAGCAAGAAGTTGATCAACTACGAAGAGATCAGGAGGCCACGAAGGCGCTTTGGAATGGAGAGTTACAGAAGCAGAAGAAGGCGGACAGAGACGACGGCCGTGTGTTTGAGACTTGCTCGTGCATCTACGGCAATCCGTGTGGGGATGAGTACGGTTGCCGTGATTGGCACTCGCGCTTTGCGGTGGCTACGAAGAACGGGTGGAAGGGCTTTTGAGGTTAGAAGACAGATTCGGAGGCGGTGCCATAAGAAAGCTTGTCAAATGGCTCCTGTTTCCATTTGGGTGGCTGTGAGCTGACCCTATTGCACGACTTTCGAAAGCTGGTAAGTGGCAGCATGACGCTGTACTTGCTCCATCGAATAATACAAGAGATCTATCACCGCACTGAAGCTCCGTAAGTCGCTTGCTCCTCCACCTTTACCCTCATGGGATCCGCTGGTGGCTTTCATCATCTACGAATTTTGGTCCACTATTGGCCCCCCACACACACACAGACATCTAGCCAACCAGCCACACGAAAGTGCTGCGGTTGACACGGAGGCAGGGCAAACCCGTTGCCCTGAGGTAAAAGATTGACAGACAGCACGCGACAGCATCTTCGCCTTCGGTTCAGAATGCGCCAGCGTTAAGCGCCGCGTTTTCGGTGCAACGCAGGTGGTTAATTTAAATGAGATCTCGCTGCAGCATTGGACTGCATCGACCGGTGGCAGAACGCCTATCCACGCGGTTCCGCTGCCGTTGCTGTAAATTGGGGAGAAGGTAGCAGGAAGGCCGTGAGTCCAGTCAATGGGTTTCGGAAGAGGGAGGGCCTCCTTATCGAGCATCTTTGCATCGGTGGCCATCAATTCCGATCCGGATCGCCGCTTCTTGCACCTCATCCATGCCGAGTATGGGAGATCCACTCGTCTTGGGCGATGCCAAATACTCAAGCACAGCCACATTTCGGACCATTTTGATCACGAACCTGCCCCACTCAGCATAAAGAAATGATTTGCTAACTTCAACCTTGTAATAATAAATGCGCTAGTCGCCATTCGGAGACACTTGTCAGGGCTGAGGTGCCTCATTGCTGAAAAGTCCGAAGAGAGAGAGAGACCGTGACAATAATACCAACTCGCCCACAAGCCAATTGCCGCCATGGCCCACGAGCTCGTGAGTCCGCACTGCTCGTCCTGGTCCTTCAGCAGCAGCTTCAGCCTCAGCAGCAATGGCCCAGTGCCAAGTGCGACTCGCCACAAGTTCGACGCAGCGTCCACAGTCACCAACCCGCTCAATGACTGCAACAGCGACTCGGGCTTCTACGAGGCCGCACTCTCCCCACTGCCAACAGTCCACGAGCAGGAGAACCACCCGTCGCGACGAAGTGCAGCACTGCTGGTCAACTACTTCGCTGCTGGGCTTTTCCACGGCGTCGTACCAGCTCTCGTCTACCCGCTGTTCAAGATCCGGCTGGGTTTGCAGGGCTATCAAGCCAATGCAGCGCAGACACTGCTGGGCTGTGCGTGGCACGGCAAAATTCTGCTGTGTCTGCTGACGGACTGCGTGTCGATCTACGGCCGCAGACGCACCCCATACCTCTATATTGGCTGGGTGCTGGTGCTGCTGGTGTTTGGAGTCTTGCTGATACTGCGTCCGGAGGTGGCGGTTGATGGTGCAAAGGCCCGGGGCTTATTGTGGCCATCACCACAGCGTCCTTGGGTTACTTGCTAGTGGACGCAGCATGTGACGGCCTCATGGTGGAAACGGTGCACCGAGACAGCCAGATTGAAGCGCTGGGTCTGTTCCGGTCTTCGAGGCTTTCGCAGAGTGCGGTGCATGCAGTGAGGTTCATTGCCGAGCTCTTGGGCACGCTCCTGGTCGCGGTCGGAATGAATTCGGAGCAGTACCATGGTAGCTTTTCATTTGAGCTGCCATTACAAGGGCTGCTGGTGATTTTAATGGCGACTGCGGTGATGGCGTTGACTGCCACAGCATGGGGACTCACTGAGCGTCGTCAGAGTACGACCGAGAGTATTGAACCACTTCCAAATGCTGTTGTGGTGCCAAACTTACGCGCAAAACTGGGCGAGTTTTGGCGGATCATGCAGCAGCGTGCGACTTGGCAGATTGCAAGCTTCGGCTTTCTGCAGAAAACAGGCCTGTCTTTTGGAATGGATTCGGCACCTCACTCCCAGGCAATGCACGAGTTCTGGCTGCATACGGACCCTTTCACGAAGAACCTGTTTCTGGCACTTGCGAATGGAGGTGTTTGCGTCGCTGCCTCTGTTTTCGTGCATCGTTGCCTCTTGTCCACGAGCTGGCACTCGTCAGTGCTCTTTGCGTTGCTGGTTGGGCTCGTTATTGGCTTTCCCATTGTGATGGCAGTCGTTTTCGACGTGTGGCGCAGCAAATTTTTCTTCTTGGTCGCCACAGAAATTGTCGGGTTTGCGGATTGCATCGCCATGGTGGTGCGAATGCTTGTCGTTGTGGAAATTGCGGAGCCCGGCTACGAAAGCAGCACCTACGGGCTCGTGACTTCTGTCTACAACCTTGCTGACCCTGTAGCGACTGCTTTGAGCAATGTGCTAGCAGCACGTTTTCGCGTATTCGATAGCGACATCAAAGAGGACTCGAAAGATGTTCGAATGCGAGCTGGGGCCCTTGTCGCTGTTCTTTTCAGCATCCGCGCATTTGTTGGTCTCGGAACACTTCCACTGCTCCCCAAGCAGAAACATAGTGCTCGCGAGCTAAAAGATCGAGGAGGGTCCAGTAAACGTTCGGCATTACTGGTATTTTCAACAATTGGAGTTATTTTCTTCATCGCGCTAGCTGCCAACTACCTTGCTGTTTACAAGAGCACATCCTGTCTACGGTTTGCTGGGGGTGCAGGATGCTGACACCATCTCGGTCGCTTAGTGATAGCTCGGTATCTGTAGCCGAAAGTACTATTCGTCTGTGTGTCACATGAGTCCTCAAGCAGGAGTTGAAAAGTAAATTGAAAATGGTGGTCTGTCGGGTAGTGTGCCGCCGAGACTTGATAGTATCTCCTGCTCACGTACGGAGACACCGTAGCGGGTTTTACGCTCAAATTCGGCTGCAGGGAGGAAACTCAGTCGCGTAATGCGCTCATCGAAGGAGGCTTTACCCTGCACAGTACAGTGATCTAGCGACGCATTTGTTACTCGAATGACAAGGTGCATCCCTGTACGATTCACGCCACGAATGAATGGATCCAGGTCGAAATGAACAGCTTCAGGCACGCAACTACATTTCTCTCCATCGCTCGGCGTCACCTTCACCAAATGGTTTGTAAGGGAGTCGTCTTGACGCAAAATTGCCAAAGCTTGCTGCGAGGCTGCGGATTCAAACTCAGCTAGCAACTGAGCAGCAATTGCACACTTTATATCGCATTCATCATCTAATTGTTCAGTTGCCATGTCTGGAAAAAGCTGGAGTGTGTGACATAGTTCATGGCAGATAAGTAGTCTTGTAGGTCGATATGTTGCTTCCTGGAGTCGACCAACTGCGAGCAGCAGGTATGATCTTGCGGTTTTAATATTCCATGGGATACTGTCTCCTGTAGGTGCTTCTAGCCCTGCTGAGAGCATTGCACCACATTGCAAGGGGAAAACATTGCTTCTCAGTAACTCTGCTGTACTCAAGAAGATTGTGTGTAGTGTTTCTTCAAAGCATTCATCCATAATCAAACTGCAAGCACCGCAACTTAAAATGTCAGAAGGTGGACTTTGCAAGGAAACGCAGTACTTATCACGACGTACTATTGCATCCAACCCGGACTGGAAAGCTTTATGATGACGCAAAACGCTTCCTGGGGAGTAGAAGTCACGATAGGTAAAATGTTAGCTTTTGAAATCGAGAAATAAGGTGATTCTGCTTACTCGTAGAAGCGTATGGAGTTGCCAAGTAACCGGTAGAGAAGCAACGGGACACCAGTCTAGCTCTGGAATCACGCGGTATACTCGTACGAATCTCTCCATTAACTTAGCGTATGATTCACTTGCAATCTTGATCCGTGAAATTTGTCGCTCTAATGACTTGAAGCCGGACATCAACAGAGCTAGCTCCAAGTTACACGATCGCAGTAAAGTTTTGGCTTCTAACAGTGCCACCACAACGTCAGTGGCATTTTGTACTGACTTGGGAAGACCGTATTCTGATCTCAGTGTACAATTATCGATGTGAAGATCATCAAGAAGCTGTTTCAGTCTACAAATTGTCTCCTCCATCGTAGCTGAGCGGTTTTCAAACATTTGAGTGTTTCCAATGGAAGACTCAATTCCAGTACTAACTTCGGCAAATGGTGTCAGGAGCAATGGCTCACTGTAGCGACCAAACCAATCGATACTACACCGTGCCACGCGCACGCATCCTGCATAAGCTGGGGTGAAAATTCTTATCCTTGTATCGAAGCCTCGGTGAACTACCTTGAACATTCCGTCAAGCACACTGGCCTTTGTCTTGTCGAACCACCACGTTTGGTCGTAGCGGCGCCAAAATGTTGGCGTGAAGGTTGCCAATTCAACGACGTAAAAGTATGGTGAAAACTTGGGTTGCGCTTGTGACATCACTTCACCGTCTTCTTGATTGCCAACACTTAATGGGCTACCAGAGTTCTGGTACATTTCAGAGATTGAAAACGCGGATGCTGTTAAATCTAACATAAGATCTCTGCTTGTTCGTTCGAGTATTGCCGGTGTTGGTGGAGGTTGTCCGAAAATGGTTGTATCGTCACGAAGAAAAGGAATCTCGACGGCCAATTCGCGCTCATAAAGAACGCAGTCATCAGCAGATAACGTATTTGTGCTCTTGATTTCAAGGGAATGTACACGCGTCCGAGTCTGAATAGGCGTTTTGCACACTGCAGCGTGAGCACCCAGTTCAAAATATGTTGGGTGATCATCGAACGATATCGACCCCAAGGACACCTCCGTAGCAGTGACAACAATTTCAGATGAAGGAGGAGGCCAACGAAAGACGACGCTATCTCCACCATTAATGCGTAAATTTAACGAAAACTTTTCTCGAATGTTGAGCTCAAACGACTCAATCGTCTGGTTTGACGCAGGTTCATCGGCCTTTTCTCTAAGACACTTCTTCGCTTCTCCCCAGCAATTCGCAAGATCTCGCACGAGGGCTAACAATATATTCATCGCACCAGCTTTCGTTGATAAATTCGTCGGACGCAAAAGAAACAGCCGCGCTCGCTCCACTGGGACTTCCAAAGTGTCTTCATCATTACGCAATGTTTTGGGCCGACTCACCACAGCAAATACACCCAAACGATGAATTACAACGCGAGCGAATGTTTCACTCACAACGGCATATTCTACGTCTCGTATAACCCGTCCGGATTCTTTGTTTATTTCCACGACGATAGCGAAATTATTTGCATCTGACACTAGAAAATGGGGCAACCACATCAGTGCAGGGCGAAGCAGGTCTCCCATTGATTTTGGTAACACTTCAAACAAGCAGCTGACAAGATGCTCCCCATGGCGCAGTTTTAGATTCGGTCCATCAGCATGGCGACGAGAAATTGCAATTTCAACTCCGTGCGAGTCCGACACATTTTTGCCATCACGATCCAAACAAGTAAAGAAGTCGGGCTGAAAAACGATCGCTGCGCCTGTTTGTGACTGGTATACACGTCCACCAGCACTCGCTTTCAGGGTCCGCACAATATGGGATCCTGGAACTACTAACGATCGATCCACAACGAAATTTAGTGTTGGGTCGGGCAACATCCGATCGTCAACAACTCGAACTTGCATGCGAGTGGAAAATATGCGACCTCGTCGATTCACGACTTCGCAGTAGTAAACCCCTTCATTATGGGGCTGGATGCTCGGAGATAAGAAGATGAACGATTGTGTGGCGCCACCAATTGGAGTGCCTTCTTCTTGCCCGTCTTGTTGTACAAACCACTGGTACGTCAGTGGCTCACCTTTCACAATGAGAGATACTTCAACAAATGAGTCAATAACAGGACATAGAGTTTCAGGAAGATCTCGCTGAAGCAATGGGATACCTGCACATTAACAGCATCGATACGTCAGGGTAAGCATTGCGAGTGAACAAGAGTAGCAGCACTAGGATACCGAAATGCCCCCAGGTATCAACAAACTGTGTCCATATCTCGCTGACGGCCGTGGACGCAACGCGAGCTTGGTGTTCGTCGTATTGTCGACGCTCACCGATTACCGTTCGGCACCGAGAGTGAGGGAATTTAGGGACACCTGCAAAGAAATCCAGCAGTGCACGTTGACAGAACTGGTTCGGTTGCGTTAGTACTTTATAGTTGAAATTGGTCTTCACATTAGTACCAAACTCACCCGACGAGCATTTTCAGTGTGCTGTTTTCCCAACAAGTCGTCAACGACGAGGATACAGCGGGAGGCGGCTGCGACAGCAAGTCGAATCACGAGCTGTTCGGGACAATTATTCAGGATTGCATGCGTCGTCAGGGCGAGGCCTTCGGAATCTTTCTGAAGCACAATATCCAGACTTTTGTCGACAAGCCATGAAAGCGAATCCAGTTCCCAGTGCTGCTCTAGAGCATAGTAAAGTGGTGGACGTCTCTACGCACCAACATTTCGAAGTCACTTCAGTTTAGGACTACAGGCAGGTCAGTTAAGTAGTTCCTACCTGGTGATCCAGTAGTTCGGCAGATTTAGGATGGAGCGCGTACAAACTTCCCAGCAACTCAAAAGACTCACCCTGTGGGTCCTCGACGTGGCTGAGAGAACTGACTGCTGCATGCAGTGGCAACTCCATCTGCAAGAAGAAAAAACACGTTAGGCAAGATTCCTCCCATACCAGGACAAGTCTCGTCCCCACCTCAAAGAACCGAGCTTGCTGCCATTCTCGAGGCGTTGGCGATTGTAGCCGGTGTTTCTTCTGCAAGGTGACGAATCTCCAGGCTCGGAGACAAGTAAACAGCCTCAGAGCAGGTCGATGGCTGCGGAGAAGCTCACCCCAAGAGCAGTCGCAGCTGTGAGGCGTCTCCATTTTAGTACTCATGACGCTTCGCATCCAGCCAAATCTACGCAAACGACCATTTGTCTTACTCGCCTCCTTACTTGACCTGGTCAATCTCGGCGACCTCGGCCTCCACCTCAAGTTCCGTACATTGCGGTCTGTCCGCGAACCGGACTCCCAGATCCACATCTTCCTCTCCGCGCGAGACGTCCCCGAAGAAGCCGGCGATGAACGTCCCGTCGGGCGCCTCCACCGCCTTGCATAGCTCGCCGTGCCGGGTTCCTCCGAACCGATCCGACGTTCTCTGGCTCGTGACGAACTGAACCGCGTGGATCTCGCGACGCACCCGGAACAAGTAAACTTTGAGGATCAGCTCGTCCTGCTGCAGCTCGAAGTTCTGCATCTCGTCGTCCCGGTCCTCCTCGGAGAGATGATGTCCCTCCACTTTGACCAGTTTTCCATCGGACATTTCGATGCCCACGCTCCGCATCTTGAAGTCCACGGCCAGTGGCTCGTGCCCCACTTCTCCTTGGAGCCAACGCGTCCAGCGGACTTGCACATGGCCAGATCCTCCAAGACGAAGGACCCGTCGGTCGAAACGTCGTCGTCCTCCTCGTCCTCCGAGTCGGTGTCTCCAATGGCGTCCTCGTGGAAGAGAATGTCCGGCGTCGTGTCCTCCAGCAGCGCGGTGCTCTCGTCCTTGTCGTCGTCCAGGAGGGGAAGGCCTCGTGCTGTTCTTCTTCTTCTTCAATCGCCTTGTTATGAATTAGCTCCGCCATATTCTTGTGCTTTGCTTGTTGCGCTCTCTGTAAAATGTGGAAATGCGGATCATTCTCCCAGTGTAGAGAGATAAGACTCCACCCCATCTGCTCAGCTGTTCCACCTGCTTCATCTGAACACGCGCAAAACATACATTTAGAACAACTCAAAAATTGGTTGAGAACAATTGGAACCAAATAACAGGCAGACATTGCAAATCATTGATCAATTTTAAGGAGCCGTACGGTACTGTGAGGCGGTGCTCGTGGGCAAGTTGCTGGATCGAGCTGTAACTACTTGTTGGGAGCAGACTGAAAGGGTGTTGATCTAACTACAAGCTATTTGTTAGTGTATGGGGCTGGACTAGTTGGTTTGTGCTTCTTCTGCAGCAATATACCTACCGCGGTCCAGCTAACTGACAGCAGCGTTGATTCTGTGAACGTGCAGTCATTTAGTCGACTGCAACGCTGTCAGCACAACCCCGAAAGACTTGTGTGGCTTCTTCGATCGTCGGCTCGTGGCTGATTAAGTTTTGGAGCTAGCATCGTTCTCAATATGGACCGAAGCTCATTCAGTCGCTTTTGGAGCTTACGGCTTGCGCCCTGCAAGAAGTCGAAATGGGGGTACCTGCTTGACTTTATTGCCGCACCTCCACAATACAAGCGTTGCGAACAGAGCAGTCAGGAAAAATCAAAGTCTCAGCCGCACGACGAAATTTTCCGGCCCAAAAGTGCGCTCATAAATCTTGGTCAACTGACTCAGTGGAATGTTCTGGAGGTGCTGCCAGCTTCTGCATCAGATCGTCAATACCGCAGTCTTTTAAGCCTTAAAGTCTAGGGGGCGATGCGGGGTTCTTGGTTGATGGCCTCCTCAATTCGAGGTCGTAGTTGTAGGGAGGTGTCTGCTGCGCCGTCACCGAGTCTTCTAGCAAACGGTGGTGCAACGAGGTGGGCTTATTCGTAAAGACCCAGGCTAGAAAGCGGCAGCACGAGTTCTGGTATGTGGTACGAGAGCGCGCAGTGACTGTGCTCTCGCGAATAACGCTGACGTAATCTTAAAAGCTGCACTAGTCGTAGTCCTCCATTGTGGTTAGACTTGTGTCTGCCATCTTTTGTGCGAATCGCAAATTGCGATCGTCGCCCTACATTTGCACAGAGGGGAGAATTTTGCATTTTCAGAAAATGTCGGACGCTGTGTCTGACTCTATATCGGATTATGGGTTCAATGTCTGACAGATTTTGGGTAATGCTTATCGTGCTCCGTGTTTATCACACCTCTCTTTTCCGTAAAGCTTGTACTACCGGTAGGCCGGTGTGCTAGGACATCCCATTCCATTGGAATGCCCAAACGGACAAGGTGGCTATTATGGTAGCAACAACACAAATCCCAATCGGGTCCGCACGTAGAAAAATGCGTAGCAACGCTTTGAAACAGACCGAACGAGCAACGGCTTTGTTTTCTACCCCTGCCGCACTTAGTGCAATTGTTCCTGTTGATCGGGTCACCAATAAGCGTCCGTTCTCAGGAGCGCACCTGTTGCACTACACTCGGCCGATGTTCGGGCCGATCGTAGCCGGCATCACACACGTCACCCGCTTACAAAGTTCGTGAATAGGCTTCCGGCATGCAACCTTCACACAAATGATTCACTTGCACACAAAGGGAATCACCGGTGCCAGACATTCCAATTTGTGTGAGACTTTCAGTTTGTCAACACAAGCTCTGCACAACTTGAGCTGTCGATTCATACCGTGTGTAGCAAACCTGAGGCATGTTTTGCTCTCGCATTTTCCATGATTGTACTTCATGTATGCTTGACTCCTCACACTACGTTCTCACTTTTTAACCCAAAGTCCAGCTGGGCCGGGTAACACACCGATATCTCCGCCAACATTGTCTCAGAGATCCCACTGTAGCGGCCTTCATCCATCGAGAAACCATTAAAACCACCTCCACCGAAATCTTCATAAAAATTTTCATCAACATCTCTCTCGAAATCTCGACGAATATCTCCACCAACCGACCCACGTAAAACTCCACTTAAATCTCCATGATCCGCACCACTTAAATCTCCTCAAAAATCTCGACCGACAGCTCCACCAAAATCGCCATCATCATTCCTATAGATTCCACCATTACCAAGACACAATTCATGAGCGATATCAACGACAGCACAAGAGTTCATCAATTTACGGTAGGCTCTGCGAGGTAGTTTACCCGCAGAGCCACCCGCTGCCTTGATCTTGCGCTTGACGCCGATCGTCACGCTGGATGTTGAACAGGAGCCAACTTCTTGCGCTTGCGAATCTTCGTCGTTGCAAAGGTCTATAACGTTTGCTGACGCGGCCTTGGTTCGTTGCAGCCAGGCTTGCATCGTACCTTGCCTTGGCGTGGTGCTTTGCGGCCAAATTCGAAATTGCTACCAGAGACCGCCAAAAATCGAAAAAGGCAGACAACCGGCAACCGGAATGAAGGTCTCTTCAATCCACTTCAACTCCATAGATACGGATACTTTTGTGTATCGCGACCTTGGCTTCCTTCCAAATGTAGACGAATAAGCTACAAAAAGAAGTGTTTCATACCTTTAGTTCATTGTTCTACGATTCAATGAGTCATTCGTATCATCACTAAGGTTTGTTCTCTCATAATACTCTCTGCAAGTCCAAAAATTTGTCATCAGTTTAGGTGGAACGTTTACATTTATTTATAACAACTCAAAAATTGGTCGAAATATATATTTATAACAACTCAAAATTTGGTCGGGACCAATTAGAACCAAATAAGAAAAACAAATAGTGATGGAGGACCCTGAGATGGAGGAGCAGCCAAGTGACGAGCAGTTCGGGGGCTGCACGTGTCCAAACTGCTGGCCAGGCTGCGCGAGAGTGACAAGACGCCGGAAGCCGCCGCTGTCGAGCTCCAGAGCGCGCTGGTAGTGAAGCTAAAGCGGGAAAAGGGTCCGTGGTAGAATGCTGACGACGCTGTGTCACTGTAAACAGAGCAAATTGCGCGCGTTGCAGCAGGAATTCGTGGTCAAACAGGCCAAGCAGAACCTGCTGGACCGACTGGCGCAAGTGGAGACGCTCGAGGCGCTGCAGAAGGTGGCGACGGGTCGGAAGGCGCAGGCGGAAGCGAGTTTGGAGCAGGAGGAGAGCGAGCTGCACATTGCGACGCAGGAGCGACAGGACGTGCTCCATCTGCTGGGGAGACTGACACAAGAGGTGGAGCAGGAGAAGAACAAGGTGCTCGAGCAGGACGCCAGCAGAGAGGAGCATGAGAGCGAAGTGGCGCAGCTGAACGACGTGTGGAAGCAGATGCAGAAGAGAAACGCTCACCGGAAAGCTGCGGTGCAAGTGGCGACAGGAGTGATGATCACGGACGAGGAAGACTGCGGTCGTGTACTGGACCAGCAGACGCAGAGCATCCAGGAAATGCACCAGAGGCAAAAGGAGCTGGAGGTTCGTTGGGTGTCGAAGTGCGATGCGTGGCATTTTGGCTGATGATTTTGTATTGATCTGTCGTAGGATGAGAAGATTGACATCAGCACCCAAGTGAAGAGGACG
This sequence comes from Phytophthora syringae, assembly GCA_012656105.1. Taxonomy (NCBI): domain Eukaryota; phylum Oomycota; class Peronosporomycetes; order Peronosporales; family Peronosporaceae; genus Phytophthora; species Phytophthora syringae. The sequence continues at coordinate 787,725 of JAAKBD010000012.1, forward strand.
AAGCGGACAATTGAAAGTCTGTCCAAGCAGGTGCGTGCTGAGCTTTGATGGGGATGAGAAAATGGCGCTCACGTGACCGTGTTTCTTTATGCAGAATGATCTTAGGAGCAAGGATGCCGAGGTGAAGCAGAGGGAACAAGACTACATGACGCTCCAGCAAATGAAGCAATGGTATGTCGTCAGAAGCGTCACAGCGTGCCCGGATCGACAACAAATAACAACTCTCAATCCTTGTTTTGCAGGTATGACCACGTGAGAAGCATCCAGGAATCCCTCTCCGGAATGGACCTCACGAAGGTTTCCGACGACTACCTCGAAGTGCGAGTTTTGAAGTCGCATACCGTGCGGCTATTCTGTGATCCAGAATCTACGCACTTGCAGCGCGTCCAGGTGAACTACCGTGTGTACTTGCTATCGCTTGGCGTCCCAAGTCTCATGCTGTTGTGTTTCTTGCAGTTCCTCGGCCCTAGCGTGGACGCTGACGACCTTGTCGAGGTTGCAGTGCGCGACAACAATGTGCACTATCTTTTGTGTGAATATCGTGAACGTGTGCGGGAGTTGGCGCTGTAAAGTCCACAGCCAACAAAACATGTCGAATTTTATACAGCTACTACGTAGTAGTACAAGCTGTCTGCCAACTGCTACATGTACACTACAGCTGTCGATGATACATAACGAAAGTGGTAGGCTCACAGGATAATATCCAAGAGGATCTTCCTTTGCTGCTTCAACGAGTGTACACGATGCCTCTGCCGGTTACTTAAGGAACAGCTCATCCACCTGGGATTCTGGCAGACCCTCATCCAGTAGCTTTTTGCGAGCAAGCGCTCGGTCGATTGTGAGTTTCAGTTTTGCCGCTTCCACTTCATAGCGCAACTTCTCACACTCGAGTTTGTGGCGCTCCTCCTCCATGCAAAACCTCTTGCGTTCTCGTTCCTCGCGCACCGCTTCGGCCAGAATTCGTTGCGTGCTCTCGAGGGCCGCCGGGTTTGTCCACGTCGCCGTCAAGCCGCCATTGTGCAGCGCACTATTCACCGCAATAGATGCAGCTGCTGCTGGTGTTGCCACCGTCTCGCTCCCCACGGGCATAGCAGCAATCGGGACAACGGGTACCGGCGTATGAACTGTCTGCACCTCCACCGTATCTTCCATCAGCTTTGGGTCCATCTCCTCGTCTTCTGGCAACCTCCTCTTCTTAATGGGCACCGGGTACATGGCCGTCCGCGGATGGTACTGGCGTCGCGCCTGCACTCCATTGTCGTTCTCCAGTCCGAACACGTCGTTAAGTACGTGATAGTAGCGACACATGCGCTGCACATGGACCTCCGCCGGTCCCTGACTGTCCTCCACCGTCCCAGCAGCCGCGTCCTCCTCCTCCAAGCGCTTGAACGTGTACGGGTCGTAGCTGTTCTCCTTGAGCCACCCACGCGCCGCGTCGAAGCTGCGCTCCAGTTCGCTGATCTGCGTGCGGATGTTGGCGTTCTCTCGGTGGTGGATGCCCTGCTGCCGCATGGCGTTCTTGATCTCGGAGCACAGCGTCTCGCGCGTCTCGCCCGTCTGCGTCTTGCCGTCCCGCCAGCGCGCGTGGTTGCCGGGCGTCGTGAGCCACTCCAGGAGGACGCCGATGGACGTCTTGCCGCCGCGCGTGGCATTGTCGCTGTCCCAGAGCACGCGCTGGCGTCGCGCGGCGGGCGCAGAGCGGGCAATTGCGGTAGCTGCCGGTGTTGAAGGCGAAGACGCGGTTGAGCTCATCTGATGGATCTCTAGGCCGACAGTCCTAGGGACTGTCGGAATGCCTAGTTCCCCCGGGTCGGCACTCAGCAGTCATTTCAATACGCCAGACTAGCATCGAGTATGCGTCCTGCGCGCAGGCCGGCAGCTTAGTGCCTCTGGCCATTATGTCCAGAGGAACCACCGGGGTTTAGTACCTAGGGCTCAGCCAACTTGCAGAATGTATGTGAATCTAGATTGCTGGTGGTGCACCTGTCCAAATGGGAAAGTGTGTCCTGCAACGTTAATTTGAGGAAGGGGTGAAAATGACTTTCTGCGACCAAGCCTAGCGAATGCCTGTGGTTTAAGATCCGTGTGCGGAGCACTCGGGCTTAAACCCAGGACCAACTACGGTCACATCTCGACCAACGTAGGGTTGTTTTACTTTGTCAGGGTTTGTTTAGGGTGAGGCAGGGCGATATGTTTCCTGTCGGCTCCTCCATCTTTTGAGGATTTGGTGTTCCATGACACCTCAAGTTTCTGATATATTTACCTTGACGCTTCGATTAAGTATGAATCGAGATTTAGCGTTGCTTTTACAGTAGGCTGTTTGCGTTGCACTAAGGGCTGTTGTGTTGTCGTTTTTAACGTTGCAGGAACGTCATTCTCAAATTGGGTGAAATGACGGGTTTTTACAGGTAAGTTATTTTTGTAAAACACATTCTGAGTAAAACCACTTAAATATAAGTCTAGGAAACCTTATACCCTCCATTTCATATTACTTGATAGAATTCAAAATAAAGTACATTCGCTTTTATTAAAGAAAACAAATACGAAGAAGAAGAAGAATCAGGAGGCCAATGGCGTCCATGGACGAGTTCGAGCGCGCGCAGGCCCAAGCCATGGAGCTACTGATCCAGCAGTGCGTCAACACACCAGGCGACACTCTCTCCATGCCGCCCACCGCCGCAAGCGCGCGAGAGAACGCCGCCGCCAACGCCACGATCTTGGACCTTTGGCTCAGACGTGCGCGGACGCCAACGCGGCGGTGCAGGAGCTCAGCGTGGACGAAGTGGCGGCCGGTCTGGCCAGCGCCGTGGCCGCCACCCAGCAAAGTCTTCGCAGCGTGGGCGCCAACGTCGGAACGATCCTGCAAGACCCGGAGCAGATGCGCGAGCTGTGTTACCACGTGAAGCAGGCGGATGCCAAGGTGCTGGAGGCACTGCACAAGTCGTCGGCATTGCTGGAACAAGATAGTGATGGCCAAAGGGGAGGAGCGTTATTACAGAAGCGCGAGACGGCGCTGGCCCTGCCTCCGGACGAAGAGAACGTGCGGAATATGATGGTGTTCGCTGAGAACATGTGCACGACCATGGACCACGCTCTGAGCACGATCACCAAGGCCGAGCTCGGTCTGGCCGCTCAATTGTCGTTGAACATTGCACAGAAACTGCTGGATGCAGGGCAGACGCTGTTCGTGTCGATGGGGGACGAAGAGCGCAGAAAAGTGGCTGGAGATCGAGAAGATCGCATTACGATTGAGGAGTTGGAGGACGAAGAGGGCGCAGCTGAAAAAGACCGAAAGGGTCGACGAGATAGAGCGAAGAATAAGGGTCAGATGCAGCGGGCAGCGGTGCTGCGCACGTACGTGACGGATGTGTATAACCGGACGCGCGAAGAAGCGGTGGAGCACCCGTTTCTGGCTGGAGCACTCACTGCAGCGGGATTGCCGTTCATTGGCTTAGCGGTAGGATTTTATGATCCTCTTGTACTTGGCAAGTTGGCTTTTTGCTGATTGTGTTTGTGTTTGTGGTCATTTTCAGATTCCTGTGGCGAGCTTGGTCGCATTGGCGCTTATGATGGAAAAGTATTACCCGGAGCATGCGAAGCTGACACTGGAACTCTGCTCCAACTTCATCCAGGTACGCAAGTCGCTTGGTATTGGACCACACTTGGGATTTTACACACTGACGTTTGCTTGCATGTTATTTGATTTGTGTAACTAACCAACTAGATGTCCAAGCTCTGGTTTCTCCTGCTGAAGATTGGTGCACGCCAGGTCAGTGTTGTGGCGAGGAATGCTTTAAGTCGTGGTACGAGTACGCTTCTGAAAATGGCTTTCTGGCCACGGGCGTGGAGCTGGCGTCGACAGGATGCAGCCTTGGTTTTCTAGGCATCTCTTATCTATACCAGACCGCGATAGGTTTTACCAAGCAAGTTCTCGAGTAGGACGGTCGAAGGATATATGAAGCGTGATGCCACCCACTGCTCAAGTTCAAGATTGCGAGGAGATTCTTGGTCGCACCCATTTTAGTTAGTCCACAGGGACAATCGTTTTGCTCAACACGTTTCCTGTTATTTTTATCAGAAGTTCTTGCTATTGCCGCCTGTCATCTCAAAACGAGTGAAATATGGGTGCGAAGCAAAGTGCTTTGAAGAAACAAGTCGCCTCGTTACAAGCTGAGGTACGGAAGAGGTCTGCGAAGCATCAAGAAGAGTTAGACACCGCTGCGAAAGAAAAGCGGTTGCTGCAAGTGAAAATCAATGACCTGCAAGCAATTGTAAGCATGTCAGCTTTTTGTATGTCGTCTCCTACCGTCGTTTTAACTGACTGAAAATGCCTGCGTAGGTGGTGCAAGCACAACAAGAAGCTGAGAAATCGAAAAGCGAGGCGTATGAACAGGAGGAGCGCATGAAGGCTTTGAAGTGGGAGCTGGTTCGGCAGCTCAAATTGACCGGGTCCCCAGCCAGCAGCCCGCGAGCATCAATATCTCCATCAGCATCAGCTCGCATTCCTCTGAGCTGGAAACTGAACGAGGATGTGACGCTGCGGCAATCCGCTGTATCGCCGACGAAGGAATCAGGCAACGCTGGCACGAGCGACAACGTTCCAGCTCCGACTCCTTCAACTCCAGGTATTTTATTAGCCCCTCGTCGGTCACTGATCGCAAGACCAGACGCAAGTGTTCCCGGTCCGAACTACACAGCTGACGTCGATGCCAAGTCACCGTCCGAACCGACCTCCAGCTCTGCACCACTTGACAGTAAAACCAGCAGTGGTGATCCTTCGCCTTCCGAACTGAAGCATATCGAGAGCAGCATCGAGTCTCCACGAGAGTTCAAAACCGATAGCAGCAGCGACGACAACCGCCCGCCCGCCAAAAACGACGACGAAGAAGAAGAGAAACCCCAAGCAAACCCCAAAGTCGATAACAAACACAGCGAGGACGAAGTCCACTTCGACAGCAGCTAATCCGTCCAAATGTAGCCATCTCCCACTTCAACTTCGTTGTGCACCACACATTGTATACACCGTGCCACACCAGTTCGTCCAAAAAGATCATCAGGCGTCACTCCATTTTCCGCGATGGAAGGCCGCGAGCGCCTGCAGATCGACACGGAGGTGCCGTCCAACGTGTACGCGCTGGACCTGCACAAGCTGAGCGAGCTGACGCGCATCCCCGAGGCGGAGCTGGTGCGCGGGATGCAGTCGGAGGACGCCGTGGACATGCAGGGCGTCGTGGTGAACCGCGGCCAGGAGGTGCCGTTCGAGGCCGTGGGAAAGCCGCCCGAGGACGACGAAGATACCGCCGCTGGGAGTCCGTACGCCAGCCCATCACCCCTGACGTCGCCCGACGCTGGCGTGAAGCAGGTGCTGCTCACGGCGGCCTCCAGCACCATGTGCCTGGACGGCTCGGACACCCCCAAGTGCCTCATTCTGCTGGGAGAGTTCACGCTCATCGAGCACATTCTGGCGCAGCTGTTCGTGGCCGGCATGGAGCGAGTGGTGGTCATCATCTCGTACTTTGGCCACGAGATCATGGAGCACGTCAAGCAGAGCTTCCTGTACGCCAAGCTGCAGATCGAGTTCCTGAACTTGGGCGAGGAGACGCCCTACGGCCACGCGCGGACGCTGCTGTCGGCCAGAGAAATGTTCACCAAGCCCTTCTTGATCCACACGGCGGACCACATCTTCGACCGAGCGATCATCAGTCGCTTGGCCCACTTTGAGCTGGAAGGGTGCGTGGCTTGTGTGCTGGTGGACGCAGACAAGGACAAGCTCAAGGGGCTGCCGGCCACGGCGGGCAAAGTGCTGCTGGACTCGACGAACGGGACGATCCGCAAGATCGGACGCGGACTGAAGAACTTTGACGCCATCGACGCGGGTCTGTTCCTGACGACCGGGCGGCTCTTTGCCGCGCTGGAGATGCTCGCCTATGAGAAGCCCAAGTTCTCGCTGGCGGAGGCGCTCAATGTGTTGCGTCCGAGCTACGGGCTCAAGTATCTGGAGACAGCTGGCGACGCGTGGCTCAGTGTGGAGACGCAGGCGCAGCTAGACGCGATTGCCGCAAATGATAGTGTGGCGTCGTTATCGCCATGGCCAGTGTTCGTTGCTAAGGAACCGTCCACAAAGGAGCCCGCGCGGCCAGGATCTCCTGGCGGCAGGAATGTCTTTCTGGCTGTTTCAGCTGCTGACGACGACTCAATGCTGCGCGCGGTAGACGCGCACGTACGCCAGTCGGCGGATGTATTTGAAGGGTTCGTGGTGGGAGTTAATCAGCTTCAGGAAGTGGACGCTGGCATTGCTGCACCTACTGGAGCTTCAGTTCAAGCCCGGGAAACGACCCCGCTGCTTGGTATGTCAGCTAGATCGCCCTCACGCCGTGACCGTGAAGCGTTCACACCATTGAATATCCGGCGTAAGCGGAGTTCGTTCCTGGAGACGGCAGAAGACTCGTTTGTGCTATCCATACCCTTCGAGCAGCCGTCTGATGTCACCATTGACACTGGAGTCTCGCACGGTGAGCATGGCCGAAACGCATATCTGATTGAGCTCCCACAAGTGACGACGACTGGAGGCGGCCCTAGCGCTGTTCAGGAAACCTCGCAGCAGTTTGTGCTGGCTGTACCTGATAGTGATATCTTGTACAAGCGTCCTGGACTATTGCGTCGCCTCTCGTCGCTACCCACAGATGTGAGGGATATTGCTGTGGAGACGGTTGAACTCCGTGATGGCACGATGGAGTTGCAGCTGCTTGTGAAACGCCAAGTACCTTTCATCGGATATGTGCTGCTTCTGGCAGCACTAATTACTATTTCGTCCATGGGCGCTGCGTTGGATCTTCAGCGGAATGTGGACCCTTTTATGAAGTTGTTTTGGCGCACGACGGCGTCTTTGATCATGTTCATCCCGCTTGCCGGCGCTGCGCTATACGACCAAGGTCTGCCACAGTTCTCGACGCGGAACATGATCCTGTTCCTGACGTGTTCGCTGTCCTACGCGGTCTTCCTCATGACATTCCTGTGGTCTCTGTCTCACACATCGATTGACCACGCCTACATATTTAACAACTGCCACTCGTTGCTCATGGTAGTGGGTCGGCTGCTTCTTGGGCGCTACGTATCGCAGTTTGAGGGCCTGGGTACTGCCGTCGGTGTGATTGGCGGCGCATTAACGACGCTAGATTACCAGCAGCCATCGACGACGGGAGTTGAAGTGGTGCAAGTATCGTTGGCTGGAGATCTTGTGGCGCTTCTCGGCGCTGTTGGTGGTGCGCTGTACCTCATCACGGCGAAGAAGTTGCGCACTGAGATGGACATCAGTATCCTGTTCGTGGGCATGTTCACGTTGCTTGCACTGTTGATTTTCCCCATGTTCTCGCTGCTGGAAATTCCGTTCGAGGCATCTCGCGATCCCGTGATTGGGCTATTCGGTTGGCTTGACCCGTCACGTGCTGCATCTGAAGCTTATATCGTCCTGGTGTGTACGCTTGTTGGTACGCTGGGCTACATCGCCGTGATGAAGTACTTCGCCCCCATTGTCGTGTCCGTCGTGATGCTCGTGGAGCCTGTGCTGGCCGCTTTCATGGGCGTGGCCGTGGGCGTGGAGGTGTTCCCCGGTCTGCTCACGATTTTAGGCTCGCTGCTGATTATTGCCGGTACGGCGCTCGTGATCATGTCCAACTCGTCCAAGACGCAGACCATCGACGCGACGCAGGCCATGTCGGCCGCGTCCTCCGCTTTGCCCCGAGGTCTCAGCTCGGCCACCGCCGCCGGTCTCAAACTGCCACAAGCCACCCCCACGACGAACCTCAGATACGTCTAACCAGATGCATGTAATGCAACCACCACTAGCCCAATCAAAGTGTCCACCAGGACATTCGTTTGAAATACAATTCACCGGTGTGTTTAACTTGGATTCACTAAGCAAGAAGTAAAGTTGCGCTAACCGCTTACGTTGCTCCTTTTGGCAGTTCAAAAATCTACTACGTAGTATCGAAAATGGAAGTCGTAGCGCTCAACGAGCGGCTCCGCGGGGACTTCTCGGCGCTGCTGAAGCTGCTGCCGCCGCCGCACGCCGTGTCCACGCTGTCCGCCATCAAAAGCGCCGTCTGCGCTTCCTCGGAGCCGGTTTCTGCGCCTCCAAGCGACCGCTACACGCAGCACTGCCGCTTTATGCTGTGGCGTCTCAACTCGTACCAATACGGCTCTGCCAGCGCGTTTCTACTAGATCTGGAGCAGTTGGAGCGGGCCGCTGAGTCCCCAGAGCTCAAACAGCAAGTGCAGCAGCTACTGACCCAACTCACGGTCTCGGAAGGCGAGAAACAAAGCCAGGAGAGCAGTGTCAAGACCTACCCAAGTGGCAAGGCAAGTGTCTCGCTGAGCTCCTTCCGCGGCGTCCCTGGGATCCAGGAGGTTACTGCAATGGACCCAGAGACTCCGAGCGAGTCTTCGTGGCTCTGTAACGTGTCGCTGAAGGACCAGATCGTGACTATCGGCGCGTTCAAGACCCAGGAAGAGGCGGTGGCAGGGTATGAAGAGCAGAGGCTCAAGATGGCGGAGAACGCCTCCGGTTTTGCCAAGTTGAGACAACTGGCTGCTAAGATGGAAGCAGAGCAACGTGAAGAAGACGATCGGGTGCTGAAGCAGGCGGTGGCTCAGTGCCACCCGAGACTGACGTCGTTGAAGGCGTCGGCCTTGGCCGCTTCAGCTGCCAGTGCCAACAGCGCGGCACTGAGTGCAAGTGTGGTGGCACGAGCCATTCCGCGGTCGGTAGCGAAGAGCATCGCAGCTTCAACGTCGTCGCCTGGGGCGAGTCCAGCGCCTTCGGAGACTGGCGCGTCGCCGCCGAGAACTTCAAGAGCTACAAAGAGGCACAAAGCGGAGAGTAGCGCGCCGGCTAAGCGACAGAAGGTGGAGTCGGCCAGCAACTCTGCGGCTAGCGCGTCTTCATCAACAGCTGGACGCTCGTATCTCAAGCTGCGACGGCTGATCCAGAAGCGTCTGTGTCGGCACTTGAAAGGCAAGGAAGTCTGTGTGCTGTCGAGCCCAAACAAACCTAGTGAAGATCGGCTGCGCGCGTCTGGGCGACTGGAGGCGGGCAAAGTTTTGTCGTTCCGCCGCAAGAAACAGTTGACGTTCGCCAACTACGTGCAGGATGAGCTGGGTCGTGCTGAATCAGCATGTGCGCACATGTTCCTCGTTCGGACGAAAGAAAGCATCGACGACCACCTAAAAGTCTGTGACGCATTTTCGAACAGGGAACGCGAGCTCGGGAAGACTTCGCGTCGTGCGCGCTAACAAGGTGTGTGTTGTGGCCAACCTCTTCTAATATGAATTTCTGTGCAACTTGTTAGGCGCTTTCTACTACATTTTTCCACACCAACTCTCGTTAGGCTACGGAGCTACCTGCTCAAGAGAAGCGCTCTCCGGTCACAGGGCAAAGCTGCAGATTGCTGTTGGTACAGTTGTAATGCACGACCTTGCCGTTCGGGTAGACCGCGAACACGATATCGCCAATGCGCTTGTGACATACGGGGCAAAGCGTGTTGGGGTCGACCTGCACGCTCTGGGTCAGACGCTCAACGCGATCGCACTGGACCTGGAGGTTGTAGACGTTGGACAATGACTTGGTGAGGCTCATCTCGCGCACATTGTGCGCGCTGTTCGGCAACGCCTGAGCGAAGAATTCACCCAGCTTCGACAACGGTGTGCTCGGCGGTACCATCTCCAGCACTGTTGCGCCGTCCAGACTTTTGCCGTGACGCGCGAGTAGTTGAAAGCCAAAGTCGTTAAATGCTGCCTTCTTGGATTCGTCGCGAGGAGAAAAACAAATCTTCAGCAGCTCCATCAGTGCCTCATTACGCTCCATGGCATCGGCACCAGCTCCGCCAGTTTTGTTCGTAGCTATTGACGAACCAACCGACGGTGCACGCGTTCCATACTTGACTGAGTAGCTCTCTGCACCACGCAGATCATTCAGCTCATAAACCAGCGAGGTCACCGCCTCCTCGTGCAGTGCGCCGCGTCCACAAAGAATCACGAACTCGTTGTAGAGCGGCTTTCCTTTAATCTTTTCCACCAGCGGTGCCACATCGTAACGAGAGGAGCTAGCCTTCAGGAATTTAAGTAGCCGCTTGCGCGCATCACCCAGAGCACCAGGCTCCTTGCCGGGTTGAGATTTGGATGGCACCTCTCCACGGGCTACGAGCCCAAGCGTTTCATCCAAATACTCGAGCGCCAAACGAGTGTGGTGTGGGTCAACAACAATGGAAGCTGCTCCGCCGTCAGGTCCACGCGTTGGCTCGTCGTCGTCGTCGTTGTCACCGGCCAAGAAGTTACTGTAGCTGTCATTTACTCCAAGCTCAGCTGCGGCCGGGTCAGCGAAGGCCGTAAAGCCTCTGTTGCTGCCTTCAATCGTTGCGCCACTTCCACCCACTGCGCTGTCTGCAACGGCACCTGCACCGCCAGTCAGTGCTGCTCCAGCTTCACCAGTGGCCTTGACTAGAGTCTCAAGGTATCTTTGGACAATGGCAGGGTCATCCGAGTGCTGCCGCAGATGCGCAACCACGTCATTTGACGGCAATGGTGGCCGGCGGTCGGTGAAAATGCGCAGAGCCTGCTTAGCCGATGTCGCTTTAATAATCCAAATCGATTGCTTGAAGATAAACTCACCCTCCGACTCAGGAACGGAAACAAGTACATCAATGGCTGCCTCGATAGGAGACTTGGGCATGCCGCTCGAACCTCCACGCTGCTTGTACTCACCGTGATGCAGCAGAGCAAAGACCTCCAATGCGTCGTCGTAACTCTGATGAGCACACAGGAGCTGGCCGGTCTCATAATACAGTTTGTGTTTCATCAGCAGCGAGCGAGAGGCTTCAAGCTCAAGTGCACAACCTCCAAGAGATCCTGGCGGGCCTTCTACATCTGGGTTCGGTTCCTGGATGAGAACAAGTAGCTCCTTATAGCGTTTGAAGAGAACGTAAAGACGGAAGAGCGCCGTGTCAATAGCTTCCACGCGACGCGCATCTTTCGGGCTGGCAGTGGAGACTGCCCGACCGCGTGCCGACGACATGGTACGCACACGGGCGCGGGCCTTGTCGCGCATGTGCTTCTTGTACTGGTTCAAAAACTTGAGGAGTGCTTTTTGCGCAGCGTTAACGAGATCCGCAGCGTCACTCTTGGCAACTTCGCTCTCCAGAGGTGCCCGAGGCGAGGAAAGCAGCTCCTGGATAACGGACGAGATATCGGGTGCTGAACTGCTGCCACGCGGAAGTACTTCTGGCTTGAACACCGACGGCTCGTACGCAAACGAAGAGCACTGCAGGTCCGGGAAGAAGGCAATGAATTCGCACGGCTCAATAGCGGCGCGGTACATGTAGTCTGCGGCTTGGTCAAACTCGAGCCTCCGGAGCAACGCCACGGTGGCCTGGCGCTGAAAGCGTTTAATCTTGCTGCGCTGCTTGTCGCTGGACAGTGACGAGATGGATTTCCGCACCAAGTTCTGCGCCTCGTCAATCTGTCCACGGTCTAAAAGTTCTCCAACCTGCTGATCCAGCGGCATGGGCTCAATCTTCATGACGCTGGACGTGCCGTTGGATTCTCTCACGCCCACAACCACCACATCTTCGCTGTCCCCACTCGGTCTGGGTTCCATATCCCACTTCATGCCGTTGCCAAACATGCACACGGCTCGTGTCAGCGGCATGGTCTGCACCAAAACTCCGTCACTAGCCCGATGGATCTCCACGCCCACTCTCGGCACCAACGCCAGCAAATAGGGCGCCGAGAACTCGACGTGCTGCGGGCTCTGCGACCACGTAACCGAGTTCTTGGGCATCGTATCCCCGTAAAGCCCACGAAGACCCCCACGCGGTCCATGACAGCGACCAGAATCTCCTCCTTGGGGAGCAGCTTTACAATGGGGAAGACTGTGGGGTCCTGAATGCCCGGCGAGTTGATCTGCGTGGCTTCTCCGGACTTGTCGTTGACCAGGAAATAGTCCTTTCTGTACCCCACCACCACCTTGTTGCGGTACCAGCTCATGGCTTCGGGTACGTCTTGTGTCCCGAACTCTCGCAAGAAGCCGTAGGTCTTGTCACTGCTGTGGTACTGGTAGATGGCAACGGCCTTTTCTTGAGCAGAGCCACCCCCAGCCGGAAATGCGGCGGCCCGCGCTGGTTCACGCACACGAGTCGCACCTGGTGATTGTTGGCCTTGGAGAAGTCGAAGTCCAGCGGCTTGAGGTCCGTGGCCCCGTGCGCCGAGATTTCCCCATTGGAGACGGCGATGAGCATGCGGATGTGCGGAACCGCCAGTAGCTGCTCCACGCGCTGGCCGTGCGGGAACGAGTACGAGGCCGTGGACGTGGACGTGCCTTTGCGCGTGTCGTACATGACGAGGCGGCCGTCCTTGGAGCCCACCACCACGCGCGACGAGTAGTGCGTCACGCACTCCACCTTCCCCTCGAAGCCGGTGACCACGGCGCTCGACCGGAAGGCCACGCGCGGCTCGGAGGGAGACGACATGGGAAGAGCTCTGATACCTGCCCGGATTTCTTTTCAATAAGGGGCGCGTGGTGTGTTGACACGTAATATTAAAAAGTAGCCAACGACCAAAACTGTACCCATGTCACACCTTTTTGTGACATGGGTACAGGTTTGGTAGGTGGCTACCTTTTTGTGGTGCTTGGATAGTTTTTGAACTTGAAGATGAAGGTGCTCGTGTGGTTCCGGCGCGACTTGCGGCTGCACGACAACTTGGCTCTGAGCGCGGCGCTGCAGCTGCTGCAGCAGGAGACGCAGGCGGAGCTCATCCCGCTGTACATCCTCCACCGCCCTCAGATCATGCGCTGCGGCGCCAACCGCTTCCAGTTCGTGCTCGAGAGCGTCGCCGACTTGGCTCAAGCGCTGGAGACGCGCGGCTCGCGGCTCGTGGTGGCCAAAGGGGACGGACTACAAGTTCTACGGCGGTTGCTGCCCGCCTGGGGCGTCACCCATCTGTTCTTTGACGCAGTGAGCGAGCCGTACGCCGTGGAGAGGGACAACCGCGTCAAGCTCCTGGCCAAGCGCCTCGGGGTGCAGATACACGTGACGCGCGGCTATGAGCTCTTTGACTTGGATGCAGTGATCGCTGGCTATGGAGGTAGAGCACCCAAGACGTACCAGACGTTCCTGAAGGAGGTGGGGAAACAGAGAAAGCCGTCGAAGCCTCTTCCCACGCCGGAAACGTTACCTACTCTCGAGTGGCAATCTAGTGAGCTGTACCAGCAAGTACTGGACTACTGGGAGGGAAGAGATAAACCAGACTATGTGGAGAAAGAGGAGAAAGAAGAGGAGGATGACATGGAGGAGAAGGCGAAGCAGCTGGATGAGATTGCAGGGCCGGAGAAGCTCTTTACACTGCCGGAACTGACGGATTTTGGCTACGACGCTATCGAGAGACACTCATTCTTGTATGGGGAGAGCAGAAGGCGCTGGGGATTTTGAAGGAGTACTTTAAGGATGAAGATCGTGTGGCCAAGTTCGAGAAGCCCAAGACGTCCCCGGCACAGATACCCCCGATCCCATCGACGACAGCATTGAGCCCGTACTTGTTTTACGGCTGCATGAGCCCGCGGACGTTTTACCATCGACTCAAAGGGGTTCAAGAACGCCAGAAGAAAATATCGCTCCCGCCCGTGAGCTTGGAAGGACAGCTGCTGTGGCGTGAATTCTACCATTGCCATGGCCACGCTAACCCGTATTTTGACAAGATGGAGGAGAGTCCCACGTGTCTGCAGGTTAATTGGCGCTATCACACGATCCCGGAGAAGGAAGAGGACATGACTGAGGACGACAAGCTTGCTCGCTCGCAGTTTCAGGCTTGGAAAGAAGGTCGGACTGGTTTTCCGTGGATCGACGCCATCATGATCCAGCTGAAGCAGGAAGGATGGATGCATCACCTAGCGCGGCACTCAGTCGCGTGCTTCTTAACACGCGGTGATCTGTACATCTCGTGGGTGCGTGGACTTGAGGTCTTCCAAGAGTTCCTGATCGACCACGATTGGAGTCTAAACTCCGGGAACTGGTTGTGGCTCAGCAGCAGCTACTTCTTCACGGCCTACTTCCGCGTGTACTCCCCGATCAGCTTCGGCAAGAAATATGACCCCAAAGGTCTCTTCATCCGCAAGTACATCCCGGCGCTGAAGAAGATGCCTGCCAAGTACATTTATGAGCCGTGGAAGGCCCCGATGACTCTGCAGCATGCCGCCGGATGCATCATCGGCAAAGATTACCCGCGCCCCATTGTAGACCACAAGGAAGCCATGACCCAGTGTTTGGCTGGTATGAAGATGTCCTATGCTAACGGTCAGTACGGCACTCCCCCAATCTCCAAGATCCCCATTCGCAGCAAAAAGCGTCCGCGTGGGAGCTCCGATGCGTCCGAAGAGTAGACGCGAGAAGAAAGTTGGGTTGTTCCCTGCACTACGGGTGAAGAGATTCACTGGTCATTCGCTCAAGGATTTTATCGCAATACAGTGCGCTGTGTAAATACATATTGACTTAGCATACCCCCAGTCGATTGTCCTCACATTCTGCTGTGCATGTCCAACGCTCGACGCATCTTAGGGAGTGCCCAAAGCAGGTCACTCCGTCCGTTGAGGATTGACTTCACGAGTACATGCTGTGCAAGGATCATCCGCTTCAGCACTTTGTTGTCGCGTTCCGCTCGCTGTCGTTTCTGTCGCTGCTTGTAGACGACGCGTCTCCACTGCGACGTCGACAAGACATCGACGGTGGCGGACTGGTTTGCAGTACTGAGCCGTAGACGGGTGAGACCAACTTCTAACTCAGTAACCTTCCTGTCCGTAGCTCGTATTCTGGAGCTTATAGGTGCGGAGATCAGTGTCTCCTCTCGCCACGGACCACTCGAATTCGCAAAGTCGACACTTGCAGAGCTTGAGTAACAGTCTTCTTCTTGGTCGGTGGCCCTTAATAATGGGAGGACCTCGGAAGCAAACCGCTGCTCGTCTTCTCCGAACCGGAAGCGCATAACTGTGTTGGCTTCGTGCGTGAAAAGCTGGAATAATGACCTAACAAGTGATTGGAAGTTCCACCTCGAAACTCGTCTACCGACAAACTTTGGTCGGTCGTAATCAACGAAAGCACATAATCCTACAGTTTGGGTATCTCACACCACTTCGCGCTAATCAAATCAACACAATGTATCATGGCTACATTAACTTCAAGTTGCCTTTTTTGTCTAGTAGTCCGTGTTGAGTGCGAGAGCGACGCCTTGCAGCACCCAGTGCGAGGCGTGCTCGGTGGAATACAAATCCGCGTCGAAGACGAGTCCGACGCCCATGGCATTTCGACGAGACTGCGTCACGTATACTGGTGTGCGGAACGTGTTCTGCAGCTTGAGGCGACTGGCCTCGATGGGGATCACTTGCAGAATCGGCAGCTCTTCCACGAGCTGTTTGGGTCTCTGAGCAGCGAGATGTCCACGCTCGAGATCCCAGGACGCTCCTTCCAGGAAAAGTCCTTTGACGTAGCATCCGGCATCGTCATTCGTGCCGTCCAGGGCTGGCAACTGCGACTCGTTCGTGTAGCTCGTCACGCGCGTATAGAGTGTCGACTTGTCCAGCGGCCAGTTCTTGGCTCGACAAGTCGCTTGAACCAGAGCGGTGAGATACGACTCTGGGATCCCCAGTCCGGACAGCCACATGACGCGCGGGTCGCCATGTGCGATCCAGTCCATGTACTGCTTGAAACGCTGTGTAAAGTGCTCCATCCAGCTACCAAGTGGCTTCTCAGTCTTAGGACACAACGAGCGCCAGAGGTTGGGCAGGAAACCATCGTAAAGCGCGTTGCCAACCGCATCCAGTTCATCGCTCATACCAATTTCACCAACGAGCGCTTTCTGGAGATCTCCGAGGGACGAACGCATGCGGATTGTGAGCAGGTTCCAGCGGTCGAGTTCTTGTAGTAACACGATTTGGGTGGGCGTTGGAGTGAGCCCCAACTTCTTGCGGATCTGGTCGACATCCACAGGATCTGGTACCTTCGACTGAATGTCGCTAGCCACGTTGCCAATATGGTCTTCACGGGAAATACCTGCACCTGACTGCGCTGACCTCGGCTGAAGTGAGATCAAGTCCTTCCATACACTCTTCGACATGTTCGTGTAGTAGCCGATCTCTGCGTTCGGATGGAGACCAAACACTGCGGGGCTGTTTGTTAACGGTAGCGTCTCGACCGTGGACACGTAGTCATCCAGACGAAGTGCTAACGGACTAGAATTCCCGTCCAATGCACCCGGAAGCACGTAGTCAAAGCCCGAGCGACTGAAGTAGAACCGTTGACAGTCATCAAAGAGGAAATCGCCCATGTACTCTGACAAGTACGTTGTTAAGATACGTCGGTCGTAGTCGTCACTGACACGACCACCGTACATTGCATCACCGATTAAGTACTTGAGTGAGCCCCAGGGTAGCTGCTCGTCACGATCCTCGTACGCCTTGTAAAGATAGAGACTCAGTAACTTCCGAGAGATAGTGAAGTCTGACTCGTTGAAATCATAGCTCACGTTCCAGCCAATCTTACCATACTTGCGTCGTTCCAGCACCACCGCGTGCAGGAAGCACAGGACATAGACCACTGAGCGGAAGGCTGGGTGAGGACACTCCTCCAGCATTGTCTGGTCCAGCTTCGAGTACAGACTTCGCATGTTCTGCTTTAAACCATCAGGTGGTTCAGTGACTACTTTCAATGATCGTTGCAGGATACCCAACGGGAATCGGTCCGTGGGCTCAGTGGTGAGCCACAATCGGAAGTCTTTGTGTGGTTTTGTCATCGCCAAAAGCATCTTCTCCAACGTACGCAGCCAACTAGCTAGTAGATGGCAGTTCTGCAACAGTACCCAATGTCCACGCGCAGCTCCAGCCTCCAACATTTGCTCAGCTAAAGGTCCTTGACCCTGTCCAAGTGCTAAGAACTTGAATCGATGACCAGAGAACCCGTACTCGTCACCCAAAGTCTGGATGTCGCTCTGTGGATCAGCACCTGGACTCAAAATGCAGACGATAGGCGCTGTGGCTGCACTTTGGCTGTAAATACGAGCGTAGTCCAGCACCGGAGGCTGCACAAATTTTTCCCCCATCATGGCCATCACAAACAACTTCATGGCATTGTACACGCGATCCTGACGGAAGCACCGAAAGACCAGTAGTTTTTGCAAACTGGACAATTTATCCGAGTATCCACACGGAAGGTCTGCTAGCTCAGGGGCTTCCAGGTCGTACCAAGCTTTCCACTCGCTTGTCTTGTTCGCAAAGTCGGACATCAGTGATCCAAAGATGCCGCCATTTTCTCCTTCTCCAAGTTTGCTGAGGCAAAGGAGGTCTTTCCATCCAGCACCCGACACCCACGTGATCTCCTCGGGCTTTTGCTGCGATGCAGCATCGAGAGACGTGTCACCTTTCAAGAAAAAGTCGAGTTCAGCTCGGTTGAGGTCACCCGAAGCACTCAAAATCATACACGTCATCTGGAACGAGAACATGAGTTTGTGTCGCTCGAAGATACCTGTGCAGGTGTAATCGTACATCATCTCGGTGATAGATTGTACCATGAAGCGCAGTCGTTTTTCAAGCACAACATCCCGTTTGGCTGTCTCCAGAGCTGTGTGAAAGACCGTGAGGAAACTTGCGAGAGAGATTTCGTACATCTTCATGATTGTTGCGAGAGCTGCCATGGCGAAGTACATAATGGACCCTCGAAGTGCCACCGGCGTATATACCTCGCGTGCCTTGGTGATCTCATCCTTCGTGAAACTTGCTAGCTCAAGCTTGGCACTGATTTCCGTGGCTTTGTTTTTCGTCTCGTCCAGCGTCGCAATGAGCTCTTCGTTATCCAAAATATTGCCAGAGCTACTCGATAATTCACGTAGCAGTGTATCCTCAAGCTCCACGATCAACTGAGTGCTCTCGGACATTTCCGTCACAAGGTCTCTGTACTGTTCCTCCAGATCAGGTCGTTCATGACCCACCACAACATTCAGCAACTGGTTCGCTAACCCGTCTTGGGTGACACTGTAATTCACGATCATGGTTTTGCCCATGACTTCCGGCGAGTAGTGCGGGTTGGCAAGCTTCGAGGTGAAGTACAGCCGGAAGTTGGCATCCCATTCGACATTCTTGTCGCCCAGCTTAATGAGTCGTTGAGATCCCTCCATGAACGTGCTTTTCTCCAGCACCGGGTCCAATATCGGGTCTAGTTCTTCGTCTACACTTTCAAACAGGAACGGGTTACCGAACTGGATCGCCAGCTCCAAGTGCTTCATGAAGTCTGGATCACTCAGCGTTTTGACCGTCAAACTGTTCTTCTCTTCCTTCTTCTTGATCCAGTTCACAGCCTGTTGCTGCGGATCAATACACAACGGAAAACGACTGGCCTTGGTGGTCAGAATACCATTCTGCACCGAGTGTTCGTCCGCGGGTAAACCTTCCGAGACCCACTTCTGAATTGTTGCGTCATCCGTAAGAGAGCTTTCTAATCGGAAAGGTGTCGTCACGGGAAGCTTACGCGCCTCGATGTCTTGGAAAAGTCGCGATAGATCAAATCTGACCGATAGTCGAAGCTGAAAGCTCCAGCATAACTCAGAAAACTAGCTGTGAGCAAACAATCACCAACGAGTCGCTCACTCTGCAAGTTGAGCAATTCGACGTCCTTTGTCCAGCGAGTGCGCTCAGACCCGAGGCCAGCGAGCAATTTACTCGCCGCGTGCAATCGCTTTTGCATCTGATCTGCTTGCGTTTTGAGTCCTTGGAGCTCCGAGTTGGCTTCTTGGAACTGGGTGGACAAGTTATCCAGCTCAGTTTTCAGCCGACCGAGCGTAGCCTTGAGATCCGCCAGCTCCTGCTCCTTAATCGATTGCTCCTTTTCCATCGTCTTCACCTTGAGACGCAATGGCTCGACGTTTTTGGCCACGTCGTGGTACTTGACGATGGCCACGACCCAAACCAGAAGTCCAGCGCCAGCCCTCGAGATGGACTTCATGTTTTCAATGTTGAGATCCGGGTTCTTAAAGAACGTCTTGATCTTCGTGATCATCTTGGCCGAAATCTTGTCCTTTTCGTACTCTTTCAGCAAGTTGATGAGGTTGGCGTTACTCAGCATGACCTTAGCACCTTTCCAGTCCAAGTCGAGCTCTTGTCCTGTAGGTTTGAGAATCAGCACGCACATGCACACGGACATGACCAAAGGAGGAGGTGAAGCAAAGGATTTGAGCTCGGTCAAATCTGCTTTGGACAGATCTTGCAGAGCCGCGGCTGCAGCTTCGACGGCTGGAAGAGCCTCCAGCAAAGCTGCGTCTGCTTCTTCTTTCTCGTGGGAAATGAGGACCGAAGCCTTTTCGCAATCGATTTGTGTAGCTGCAGCAACTTCTTGTTGCTTTGACGCTACTGCTGACTTCTCCTCAATTGTCTTGATAAGCGCCTCGCATGCTAGTGTCTTCTCGTCCACAATCACCTTCTTTTCGGAGAGTTCGATCTGCATGACGTCCACTGCTTGAGCTGCTTCCACGAGCTTTGTGAGACCACCTTTAAGACGAGCGATGCTAGCTGTAACCTTGAGTTTGTTCTCCTTGAGCTGCAAACGGTAATTCGAGATGAAATCGAGGTAATTCTTTGGCGTCACGTAGTAGTGTCGACGCAGTTCTTCACCGAATTGATGAGCCACGCGAACCACTCGTAAATGAGCGTGCACCAGATGGTTTGTTACTTGCTCCCGTGAATCCTCTGGAATCGCTTCTTCAGCCAAGAAGTACTGCGCGACGTTGCGCAGTGCGTCTTCCGGCCAAGCGAAGAACCAATCGATCACTGTCGCTGATACGAGACCCGGGAAGTTGCGGCATCGAGTTCTCAGTGTACTACCCGATGGAGACATGGCCAAAATCACGTGAAGGTTCTGACGACACAAGTTCACGTAAAATCTCCAGCAGCTTTCGTTCGTTTCGACAAGTCCAGCGGCTTTGACCTGATCACGAACTGAATTCGCCAGTACATCACGCTCGTCCGTCTCGAATAATGCTGGTACAACACCAGTAGTAAGCATGTTGTTAATGAATTCGAGAAAACCTTCTTCCACGGCGTGTGCGTCTGTGAAGAGGAAAACCACGGGCTTCTTGCCTAGCATTCGATACAGGTCTTTCAGGTTCTCTCGAAACTCTGCTTCGCCATATCCACGAGTCAAGAAAATCTCAAAGAGGTCGTACCCAGCCGTGAAAGCTGCTAACCGTGAAAGACTCTGTTTACCGCTGCCACCCACACCGATGAGAAGAGCGTGCCCCAGAGGGTTACGGATGATACGCAAAATGCGTGACAAGTGCTCCAGTGCCATCTCAAACAGCACCAGAGCCATAGGTTTGTTGTCCAAATTATACGTCTCCAGTGCTTCATCAAAGATGCCTCGAATCCGGCGATAGGATTCCATGTCTTGGTACAAACGAGCATCTTCGGCGGCTTGACCCGTGATACGTCCAATGCAGTCAGCATAGTCACCAAAGATGAGAGGATCTACCGATGCTACTTCTGCTTCCTCGGGGAACGAATCGCGTAGAATTTGCGTGATAGCGCCATCGACTAGAGCGTTGTCGGAGTCACTGGTAAGACGATCGCAGAAAATTCGCTTCACTTCGTTGCGCCACAGACGCACAATCTTGCCAGTGCTGTCGAACTTGTCCGTTGTGGCCATGCAAATGCCCTCGCAAACACGACCGAGATCGCGCAGGTTGAAAATGTAGTGGAACTTGGACGGAGTGGGTGGCAATTTCTCCAGCGTGAACTCGAAGAACTGGAGCAGAGCCTCTGTCAACTTGAGTCCCTTCGCTTGAATTGTTTCGTTGAAATTGCGCAGGTACGTGGTCACAATTGAGCCGTAGATGTGTTTCAACACCTCTTTGTTGGAGGCGTGAGGTTGTACACGTTGAACTGCGCCACGAAACGCGGGTCGACTTGGTTGCGGCCACCCCGGGAGGGCCCATAGCCCCAATAAACAGCAAGTCTTTCAGAATACGGAGGTCGAGCTCCTTCCCACGGTCGTACATGCTGCCGCGGTTCATCACGAAGTGCAGAAGAGCGATCGGTTGTTGCGTTCCGTAGAGATCCACCTTGGGCATGTTCAAGTCATCGATGAAGATCAGCAGCTTCTTGCCTGCCGGAGGACCATAAATTTTACCCGAGCGCTTGTCCACGTTCGCTTGGATGTTGGTTTGGACGTCCAAACTGCTGGTTCGGCTTGAGAAATTGAGGTTGAGTGTCGAGCAGGTTTGCTGGTCCAAGTCCTTGAGGTAGCTCTGAATTGTCACCGTCTTGGCCGTGCCGCTCTCACCCACGAAAAGGATCGGCTTCTCCGTGCGCATGCAGCTAGCGAGGATAAAACTGTAGAGTACTGAGTCTGTGGTGGGAACGAAGACTCGAGAGAAGTTGAACGGAGCCGGCTCAGCGTACGGCACGACACGTGACTCCCATGGCTGCCATTTACGCGTCTCCAAGTCGAAGAAATTGTTGTAGAGGCTGGTAGTAGGCAGCGGACAGTCTGCGACCTTGCGGATGAACTCGTTAAACCGCACTCGACTGCTTCCGAGCAAAGCTGTTCCCAAAGACCATACAACACTGAACAAGAAGATGCCTTCGACACTTGCGTGGTCTGTAGTCGGGTCCAATGAGCCATCACTTGGCATGAAAGCGTCCAGTGAAATGCAGAGCTGCTTACACATTTCCATGTTGCTGATCGGAATCACTTGTTGGCACTTGGCCACGATCTCGTCGCCTCCGAAAACTCCTTCGAGGATGAAATCGATGCACTTGGGCACGTATTTGTCAAACAAATCGAGCAGAATCGTGCGTTCCAATGGAGTTGAAGGCGGCGCATTGACGATAGCGGGTGTATCCGCTGCTGGGGTGACAGCAACTAGCGGGTACTTCTTCTTAAGCCAACGCTCATAGTACGGTCGATAGCCGAGGTTCTTTGGGTCGACCCAAACCATTCCACAACGACTAATGGTAGCAGGTGAAGCGTACTGCAAATCGAAGGTCTCACAGATCATGGAGCAGTGCGTCTGTAGTCGAATACGTTCACCATTTGGGAGCGTCAGCAACTTGTTGTCATCCATGACACTGTTCATATTCTCGACCCAAACAGCATCCACGTCGCCATCGTAAATGAGCCAGCGTTTCTCGTTCTCCTTTCCAGCAGGGAGAGGCTGATTGAGCTCACGGAACAGCTTGGACAATACCCCATCGGTCCAATCTCTGGTGACTGGGTCCATAGTGCCGTAAAGCTCTGCTATCGGTTGAGCTTTCGGGTTCACCACAAAGATTTTAACTTGATCTTCCAAAGCGGTCTTGGATGCAGCAGCTAAAGTGTTAAGCACAAGAGTCTTACCACCTCCTGTCGGACCGACAATCATCGTTGTATGACGTACAAGCATGGTTTCGTACATCTGAATGATCTTGTCGATCTGCTCGTTGTAAACGGCGGCGTTAGTCGTGTTGTACTCTCCGGAAATGAGTTCTGCTTCGATGGCGTCTTTCAAGGCTGCGTAGCCCACCCGAGGGCAGTCCAGACCGGGAAAAAGATCGTTGATAAGTCCGTGGAAAAGCGGAACGTCCTCGAACACGAATTTGGGCATATTACTATCACGTAGTGCTCGCATGAGCACTAAATCCTCATTCATATCGCTGTATTCACGTTTGAGGGATCCAGCCATCACCAACACGCTCTTAAGAGCTCGTAGACCGAAATCGTAATGGTACTGCTTCGAAAGCTGCTCGCGTGAGAGTTTATACAACACCGTCATCTTCTTCGCGAGTGACACGGCGTTTTCAAAGCCTTCGGAGAAGAGCATGATCTGACAAATTTGCAACAGGTCAGGCACGATCATAGTTACAGGTCGGAAAAGAGCCTTGAGGTTGTCTGGTAGTTCAGTTCGACCTGCATAGCCAGGATTCATCGTGATGAAGAAGCCACAGGTAGCGAACCCTGCTGTACGGTGGATAGCGATCTCCGTTCCGAAACCAATATCAACCGTAGGCTTGTCATAGTTTAGAGCGTTCTGGATAGCTCGAAGTTGAGCCGAAACCACGGAAAGCACTTCGATGTTAATACGATTGAACTCGTCAAAACAGCCCCAGGCGCCAACTTGAACAAGTCCGGAGAATATACTACCCATAGCTTTGTAGTCGAGGCCTTCTCCACAATTGATCACATAGCACGGAAGCGCAAGAGACTTGGCTAAATCTTTCACGGTTTCGGTCTTCCCGTACCAGCGGGTCCAGCAGGTGATCCTCCGAGCTTAAACGTTAAAGCTTGTGTTAGTGTCATATAGCAGCGATCTGTCAGTGGTGTGATAACAAGTCTACCGTTTAACCCCATGTACTCGTAACCATAGCGGAAGTTGCCAGTGCACTGACTGATAACAACGTCATCCACGTCCTTCCGCCAGTAGAAACGTAGTTGAGACTCCCAAGCAAACTCTTTCTCGTTAAGAATGCTGTCACGCACGAACGAGTCTACAATATCGCGAGCGTGGACGTCGATAATCAGCAGAGTATTTACTTTCTTTCGTGTGAGTTTGTCGAGTGGCTCACGCACACGTCGGACGAGGCTGTTGAGTTGCTCCGTTAGTCGTCCTTCCAGTCCTTTCATAGCGTATTTGTCTCCACCTTTGACCCGGTGGAACACGTCTTCAACCTCCCATGTCCACCAGATTTGACTACCAACTAGCGACACCATTCCCAGTACGTCTTCAAGCCACTTGGTGCGATCCATATTAGCGTACTGGAACACTCCTTCTTTAGCGATACGCTGCAGAGTGGCTCGCATTTCGTCCTCCACACCTGTCATCCACGATTCAACGGGGCCTTCAACGGCAGACAATGTGCGGAATTGAAATCCTTCGCCTTCTGAGCTTTCCATCGCACCGACGTTCTTGTTGTTACGCACAAAACTCAACAACTTGACGTTGTCAAAGAGCTTCAGCATGTGAACCTGAATGGATGTCGGGTCGGAGGACCCCAGAACACTCAGCAGCTCGTCATCAGAGATGAAGAAGAACCGCGGGAACGAATTTCGCTTCGTGTCGAGATAGTCACTGAGGGATTTCTGACACTTGTCAAGTCTTTCAGAGAGAGAATGCAGCGTCTCCACTCGGTTTTCAGCTGTACAAGCCTCCACTGCATTAGCGTTCTTGTATGTAGCCCCCATGATGGTCTTCCACGCTTTATCGATCGCGTCAAACTTCTTTGCTTCCTCCGGTAGCTGCTGGCGAATATCCTCTGCACCAACGAAAATGCTCTCGAGATACATCCACTTGCGCTGCACAACGAACCAAATGTCTAAGCACTCGTTCACGACGCCAAGACGCTTTTCCCACTTACGAACACGCTCTGCAAAATTCGCAATGAATCGTGAGCCAGACATCGTCTGCAGGTTCAGCATGTGGTCTTCTAGCGTGATCTTCAGCTCATCTGCAGCTCGCAGCACCCAACCACGATCCGTACCGTTCTTCTTGTACTTGACAAGTTCGAGAACAGCTTTCGACCAGGAGTCTTCAATCTTCAGGATCTCCTGCTCGATTTTCTGCTCCTGCATCGCTGCGTTCACAATTTCACCGATTTCCGACGAGAATCGATGCAGCTTCATTGCGAACAAGTTGCCCAGCGTGAAAGTCTTGAGATTCATATCGAAGCGCACTTGAGTCACCACCATGAGCTCTTCCCAGTGCCGTGACTTCATGGCCTCGTTCTTAAGACTCTGGATGAGAGGGATACTCTCTTTAAAAGACAGAATCTGTTTCTCCACCTCCACAAACGTAGACATCGCTTTCAGGTCTTTTGGGACTTTGCGGCAGCGCTTCTCGAGCTCTTCAATCCCCTTGTTCATGGCTGTCACATCCAGCTCAGCCCAAAGCATGCTCGATAGGTTGCTGATAAACTCCTTCTGCTCAGTGTAGAGGGAGTAGATGACGTCTTGCTTTTCCAAGGCTTCAGCAATTTGCTGTAGCTCGGGGTATGAGGTGATCGACAGCGCAAAGAGGTTTTCAGCGTTTGCTAGCTCCTGTCGCTGCGCCTTAAATACTGTGAGTTTCTTCTGAAAAGCCGACAGCATTTCGAGTCCAGCATCCAGATCGAGGGAGCAGGTTCCCGGCCCTCGTTCAAGAAAGTCCTTCCTCATATTCTTGCACTCCTCGGCAAAGTTCATCGCGTCTTGCTTGGTTACGCCTCTGAATTGATCTTTCACCTTCACAAGCCGTAGGTCCTTGGTCTTCGACGAGAGATACAAGTTTCTCCATCGCTGTTGTAAAGAGAAGGCTTTCTTAAACTCAACGGGATCTCCAGCGATACTGAAAGTCTGGAGAGTGCGGTAGCGTTCAATGATGTCTTCGTATTCGAGCTCCATCTCCATGCCCATGTCGCTAATACTTGCAACTGTGTTCAACACTTTCTTGAGTGACTCGAGATCTTCTGGGGTTGCATCCAGCTCTGCCTCTAGCTGCTCCATGGTAGTGCTGATTGTCACCAGCTTTTTGTTTGACACCTCCAGTAGGATTTTACCGTAGTCATCCTTCCACATCTCGGCTTGTTTTGCGATTGAGATCGCTAAAGGCAGACAATTGATCTGCAAAAAGTCCGTGTCCTTCTCGGTCGGCTGGTTGCGTACAGATTCTGCAAGTCGGGTGTACTGTGCCATACGCGTGTCAAAATACACACACGGAGGTTTCTTGTCTGCAAGTTTTTCCAGTGCACTACGTCGCTTGGTGTTCCAGAGATTATACACCGTGTCGTATCGCCGCCAGCTATCCAAGTAGCGATTCACGATGTTGAAAACCTTGTGGATCTCCTGGTTCAGCGAAAGTGTCATCTTAATGACGTACGGGTTCTGTGAAATGTCCGAGTAGAACGTGAAAGTGATAGGCTCTTCATCCTCGTTGACAATGAGTGGCGCGGTCTCACGACAAGTTCCATGCATCCAGCGGATAAACGCCTTGGCACTCTCGACAATATGCTTCACAGACTTGCTCAGATACTTGTACATATCCGAAAGTGACGGTGTCACGATGATGTCCTTCCGTTCATCGTGGCTTTCACCTTGCAGAGTGGTGGCCGCTTGAGTTTGCCTCCTTCACCAGGACCCATGACGGCCATTGCACTGCTAATATCCTTTGTGTGAACATTGAGTAGTGCCTGAAATGTTGTCATAGATGCAATAATCATCTTCGTGATAGCGTTGAAGATGCGGCGTTCCCAGTACATGTAGTATGTGGACATCTTTGGACTGGTTCCCGTGTTGACGCCGGCGACGATTTCTTCCACCTTGATAAGCAGAGGACCGATCGAGCGATAGCTCTGCACCAGGTCTTCAATTCGCTGCATTCGATTGCGCTCTACAAGCTCGTAGAACTCGCCCACCTCGGTCACGACTCCTTCCTCAAAGTCTTCGATCTTGATTAGCAGCGTGTTTTCGATATCCATCACGATCTCCTCCACCATTTTGCTGCTTTTATGGATCTGGCTGACGAGGTTTGCGAACTGATTGAGCGCTTTGTTACAGTTCTCGATGAAGCTCAGTACGCGCTGCGAGTTCCAGTTCAGAGGCGAAAACCCCACACGAAGAACATCCTCCAAGGCTTTCAGTTGTGAACGCAAGAGATGAGTTTCCACGGGTGTCAGCTCTGCGAGAAGGGAGTCATAACGCCGTAGCATTAACGACAGTTCCTGGACATATTGATGATACTTGTCCTCCTGCAACGTTACGTTTAGAGCCTCCTCCGGGATTTCGAAGCCAAGTCGGTCGAGATATTTGGACTCTTTGATGATCATCGCCAATTCGGGGAGAAGTTGGCGTAGAAAGGTGGCAGTGGCAACTTGTAGAGCATAACTCCCGTCTCCGACTTGCCTGCTTCCAGTAGTTTTGGGCCCAGAATGGACTGTCTTAGACATTCGTTTGTGAGAGCAGGCACTTTCTCCTTCCAGTCCTTATGAAGCTGCTTGATGTACGCGTCCACTGCGCGCGCAAACACCAAGTACTTCTCTTTCACTTCTTCTCCATGTGGACTCTTGAGCAAATCGTTCATGGCACGGAAGCGCAGAATAGGCTTTTGGCACGTAAGTAGAGCGCGCGTGACCAACTAATGGCACCTGCCACCGGCGGGTGGTTCTTGTAGACTGGTGGTCGGTGTTTGAGTCGGTGGAACTGTTCCTCGAGCTTCTCCAGCTCTTTGGTGTACTGCATCAGAATATCCTTGTACTTCTCCATCATCTGCTTGTTGATTGACTCTCGAGACTGAATATTCTGGAAGTTCTGCAACAGATCAAAGGCACCCTCGGCAGAGCGGAGCTTCTGGAAGGATGTGTCGATGAACTTCCGTGTCATGTGCTCAATCTCGCTCACTTTATCACGAAACTGCACCATGACAGACTCCCAGCTCGTCTTGTAGCCACGGTCGAAAACCTTAAAGGGGACACTTTCAAATGGAGCGATGAGACTTTCCACGCGTGACATGACTTCATCAATGCCCTGCGAGTCACCCGTCACGGACTTGAGCTCGGGGCCGAGGAACTTGTTGAACTGGTCCAAGACTGTAGCTACCTCCTGTAGGTTTTCACAGATCTTCGCCATGTAGTTCGTCTGCTCAAAAGCCTCTTCCTGTCAAACTCCCAGCGGTGATCTGTACCGCTGGCCTCGATGCGCTCACGCACCTTCATGTACGTCGAATGCCACAATTCCAGAACCATTTTGGCCTCCTCGATCGCGTGCAGAGCATTTTCAGGACTTTTACGCAGAATCGTGTGGATGTTGATCTCCACCGCCACTTTGTCCACGATCTCGGACGCGACGCGCTCCATGAGCGGCACCATTCGCTCGTCCGTGTTGTAATGCCGCGAGATGATCCAGACCATGCGAATCGCATTCATCATGGATGGCAACGTATCAGCGATCGTGGAGAAGGAACCGCTCGCGATGTTTTTGAAGTGCCGCTCTAAGGTCGTGAGGAACTTGACATTGTCCTTCGCCTCCACGTACAGTTTGCTGAGCTCGGAGAAATGGTACTTGAACGTAAGCAGCATACTCGCCTCGACAAGTTCCAAAAGCTTTAGCATTTTCTGGACTGTTGGCATGTTGATCTGCTCGAAGATGGTGCTTAGTGTGGCATTGCGTTCTCGCCAGAACTCGATCTCAGCCAATGGTCCTTTACGCTTCGGGGTCTTACGAGTCTCTTGCTCCACAACACTCACAACGCTTTTCGACCATTCCTCCAGTGCTTGTTCGAGTATGTTGATGAGTTCATAGTCATCCAAGTGAGACTCGGGCTTGGTGATGATGACGTCTGGGATGTTCAAGTGGATGTCGCCCTGGATCTGCTGAATTGCGTTGGAAATCTGCGACGAAAACTTGACCAGGTTGCTCTTAAACTCATTGCGTACAGCATCGATGACCTTCAGGGCCTGGTGAGCAGCAGCCGAGTTCTTGGCACCGGCATCGTCTCCTTCTGCTCGTCCACTCGTATGATCCGCTCTTGAAAGTTGGGGATCCAGTAGCGGCATGAAGACGTGGCAGATAATCCCCTCCAGGTTCGTCAGCAAGTCTCCGGTCGAGCAGCCAAGCTCGACGTTCGTGTGCACCACCTTCTCATGAGCTTCCGTCACAACGCTCTGTATCGTCACTGGCCCTGCTGCCACTTTGATTAGAAACACTGTGGCGGACTCGGATGAGTCAGCGGGCAGCGTATTCAAGAACGCATGACACACTTGACGCGCAGCTGTCCGCGACCGCTTGACGAGTCTCTTCACCGTCTCAGTCTGTGGTGTCGAGGCCTCAGCATCAAGAAACAACTGCTCGTCCGTCGGCTCAATCGGAGACGCTGCGTCACTTGGGAGTTCTACGTTAACATACACAGGAATGAGTGCTGGGTTTTGACCTCTGAATGCTGTCGTGACGAACCTGTTGGGGAGGCTTCTCGCGTCACTTCCACCTCTTCTTCCACCTCCTCTTCAATCTCGTACTGTTCCTCTCCCTTGTAGAAGAAGAGGACGCTGCCAGCCTCCGTTCGGCTGGAAAGAACGACTGCACCAACTCGGACGGTGCCGGATCTGTTTGGCTATCTGGGGATTTCGACAAAGCTGATCGAAGACCGCGGGCTCCACGTCAAGCGCTCGCGACACCAGGCGTCGCAGCCAGCGGCGAGTTCCGTCGTCCAGCGACATGGTCCGTGGCTAGCAGAACTTGGGCTTGGATCGGCGTCGCTTTAGATCGCGTCGTTTCGATCGGACGATCGGGTACCAGATCGGTGGCACAGTCTCTTCAAGTTGAAGTTGCCTGTTATCAGGTGGGATTGCCCTCCATGTTTCCTTTTGGCGCAGCTGCAGCGGCCCGCCTTGTGCCCCGCCCCCAGCCCACCACAACTCATTCTGGATCTTCCCGCGCAGGTCTCAAGTCAAAGTTTCCGCTCTGCCAAGATGCTGTCGTCGGCGTGCCAGGTGTGCGGGCCCCGCGCATACGTGTCCCCCGACGACCTGCTCAAGTGTTCTCGCTGCAACGCGGCGCTGTACTGCGGGCGCGAGCACCAGGTCGCGCACTTCTTGGCGCACAAAGCCACGTGCAAGCGCATCCACCAGATGCGAAACGTGATGGCGGACGAGGCCGCCAGCATCCGTAGCGCCGACGCCGAATAACTTAACACTCAAGGGCTGAAACCTCATCTTTTCCCCGCTTGCACTTACAAGTTGTAATGTCAACCCCTATAGGAGATCAAACTAAAAAAGTAACTAGATGCTGTGGCATCTAGTACAAGAGGCACTGAAAATGTTTTCTTACTTTTGTTTTGATAAAAGATGAAATCTCAGGCTGAGCGAGATGTTTGTACGCGTTTACGAGCGGTGGATAGCTCGAGCGCTGGCCGTCTCCACACATACGATCCAGCGGTGGCTCAGAAGTATTTCCGTGAAGAAACGTCCACTGAATCGATCACCTCGCAGGAAGCTCTCCGACATTCAAGAGAAATTAGTTGTCGAACACGAGCAACGGTGGTTTCCATGGACGAGTTCAGGACGAGCAAGCTCTGCTCGTAGTGCCACCAGTCTCTTTTGCCCGTCCGGTATGCCGTAGACACGAAACTGCCCAAGCGTCGGAAACGCAAGGGCGTGGTGCTCGCCCGCAACCGAGCTGAAGTGCAGTTGAAGGAGAGGGTCTGTCACGGAGTGCTGTGCTGTGACGAAGACAGCTGTTCTGCCGGCTACTGGGACCGCGACGTCAACGCGACCATCAACACGTAGCCGCGGCCGTAAAGAACGAGGTGATGCCCCTGCGCAAGAACTTTGCGGCGCTCGGCCTG
Source organism: Phytophthora syringae (assembly GCA_012656105.1). Taxonomy (NCBI): domain Eukaryota; phylum Oomycota; class Peronosporomycetes; order Peronosporales; family Peronosporaceae; genus Phytophthora; species Phytophthora syringae. The sequence continues at coordinate 818,091 of JAAKBD010000012.1, forward strand.
AGCAAGGACGTGGCGGGTATGCTTGCCGGTGCCATCGACGAAACGCAGTACCGGCGGCACGGTTCGCTGAGCCTGCCCTTCGGCACGAAGAGGACCGCGGCAGGGAGTTCACGAGCTGGATGTTCCGCGACTACGCCATCCCGGGCCAGCGCTACGCGATTACGGTGGAGGGGCGTTAGTGATTGCCAGCTCGCGAGCGATAACCCGGCGGCGCACTTTTCCGACGACGCGAGCTCAGAGTTTGTGAAGGAGACGCTACAGCACGTGAACCGCATACCGGACTACAGCGACCGCGTGTTCGGCATCGGCTCTTCCGTGCTGAAGGGCGCCACCATGTTCGTGAAACGCTACGCGCCCAGCATGTGCAGCGTTTGCCGCCGCGTGCACGACCACGACAACACGCTCCTGCTTATATTCTCCTCGTACGGCCGCGCGTTTTGGAAGTGTGCCCACAGCCCAGAGACGCCAAAGCAGTTGTTCTACGACCGGAACTGCAACGGAAAAGATTATCAGCGAGTACAAATCGGAATTTTGTCGAGTACGCCTGTTATTGAGATGCATTGCGAGTACAATAATATTATTGGCTGTATTGAGAGTACGGACGCTTAAAAAGGGGGTATTGCGAGTGCAGTAAAAACATGTCAATATTGATAATATTATTGGGGTAGCGTCGTGTCCCAACTACAGTATTAAAGCGGTCGGCGAACTGCTCTCCCATTTTCGGTGTATGGGACGCGACGGTGGACAACTGTAGACAATATGGGACACGGCGGTGGACTACTGTACAATACGAGACGAGGCGGTGGACAAGTTTACAATATGGGACGCGGCGGTGGACAACGGTGGACAATATGAGACGCGGCGGTGGACAACTAAAATATGGGACGCGGTCACCAAGATTGTGGAGTCAAATGCAACGTTCGTTTGTATATAGATCTGATCTATGCATTGTCCTTCGAAGTCTTCGTCGTACTTCTCTGTATCTTGCAGCGTGTGGAGTCCTTCTAGCTGTCCAAAGCATCCCCTTCATCGCTGGCTAAAGGGAGACCGTCAACATTCAATCCGTGAGCATAGCTGGCCGAAACAATTCTGCCGTCTCCTCGCACTGCATCTGGATGACGTTACCGTCTGTAAAGCGCACAGACCAAGCGAATCGACCTCGGTTCATTCTCCATCCAGTGATTCTGCCTGCAATGAATTCCTTTGCATCATTACCATGCCGAGTCAGAAGAAACTCTTTCATCACTGACCAGTGAAAGATGTAACCGGGTGTCTCCGTCAGAAGCTTGATCAAGTTGAACGTGCCAAAGAAATTGGAATCATTCACATCTCGCTCGAGTCCTCCGCGACTTTTTCGAGGACGGCCGGGTTTTCGGCGAGCTGGAATGGCGCGCAGAACATCGTCAAGATCGATGCGTTTCAACATTGCCATCGTAGCTACAACGTGTTCACATATCCATCCGCTCTGTCGAGCAGTCTTGCAGTCACATGAATAGGCATCCCGAATCATCTCAATCTACAGCACACATCCATTGGTATTAGTCTTACTCAAAAGTCACGTTCGGTGGTTTGGTACGTACCTCGTTAGATTTCCAAATCGGACGATTCAGCAGAGACGCATGAGGCTCGACGCGCACGGACACCTTGTGAAGGGACATATACAGGAGATGAACGTCCGTGATTGGTTTCCGATCATCGATGTTTCCGGCAAGCCCTTCCGAGTAGCGTTTCACTCTGGTGGCCGTGACATTCAAGCCCTTTTGGACGTTGGTGGGGAGTTAACGAGATGCGTTGCGTTGAATATGATCGCACGGACAGCAGACCCATTTGGGAGGGTCATCTGCATGTAATTGTGCTTATCCGCTAAGAGGATGCGAGCTCGGACCTGATCAGCCGGAATAGGACCTGTGTCCATATTGTTCATAAATATAGTAGTGAGCGCACAAATCATATAAACAAGTCAGCTACACGTTACCTTGAGCATAGTGATGAAATCCCTTATCGCTAAGTTCAGAGCTCCGAAAATCCTCTCCTACGAGAAGGAGAAGGACTGGAAAATTATCATTCAGGACACAAGGTGTACTTGCGCGTAGATTTGGGATTGCTTTCTTCAGGGTCAGATGAAAAGATTCTGTAGTGTTTTGGTTGGGCAAGATGCCAAAAACACTTCCAGCAGCCCCGACAAACCACCCATCCCACGGAGCCGTAAAGTATACCTCCTCAAACCAAACTGCGTAAGATGTTTCACCATCTTCAACCCACTTGTCGATACATTTGCACCCCAGTGCACGAAATTGATCGTATGTGCGGCACTCGTGCATCCACTTTATGTGTGGATAAACGACGTCGTCAAAGTATGAAGTATCGGAAAGACGCGATCGTTGCTCTCGCGTTTTACGCGCTACATGTGGCCAGCAGTTGAGTAGAATTACACCCGGCCATTCGGCTTGAAGGCGCTTGCAATTGCTGCGCAATGATCCAGAGATCCAAACTTGACTTGCAAGTCTTTGCCAAACAGAGAAGTTCCAAACTTGCGTGTAGTTGCGAAGAGCTCCCGGTACGCCAATGCGCTCTCACTTTTGGTGAACATAAAGCACCAAAAAACGTACTTTTTTAGAACGTTCCACGTGTGTACCGTGTCATGTAGGTGCCAAAGTTGACTAATGTCCATCCACCTTCATGAAGTTTGTACGTGCCATCACTGGATGCAAATACAGCACTGCCTTGTTCGTCCATTGACTTTTTCAAGTTGAGAAATACTTGGCGACTTGAAAAAATCATACCAAATGAATTGTTGGTTGGGTCAGGAAACACTCGAAGCACAATCATTTCATCCATCGCGGTAGTCAACGATGAGTGAAAAGAACGCTCCGTTGATCCAGTCGTGGGCTCCGTGCACCCATAGAAATCAGTTGACGTTTCGCACATCTTATCGCTTGCCCACTCGAGTAGTGCACCTTTGGACTGAATGTGCCAACCACCTACATACATAAGCATTAGAAGTAAATCCAACCGCGGTTGTAGGTTTAAGAACTTCCCCACCTGACTTCTGTTTCTTTAGTACGGCCTTTCGATTCTTGAGCTGCAACTCATTCGGCATGAGTGCTGTCATTCTTGGTTTTTCTTGTACTTTCTCATCAACATGAGTCGGCATTTTGGGCCCGACCCCTCCACTTAGCATTGCATCGACCTCGTCTTTGAAAATGGCTGAAATACCTCTCTTTGTGTTCACGCTAGCCGTAGTTGTACCGTCGGTCCTGTTCACTGCGTGGTCGTAGTTGTCTTGCTGAAGGGAGACAGCACATTCCCCGTCATCGGTGACTATTGTCACAAGACGGATGCGCTTGGTGCACTCGACGTGCGTGGTGCACTCGTACAACGCAGTCGAAGACCGCGAGCCCTGGTTGTACAAATACCGGTAGGTGTAGCCGTCGTAGTGCTGCATGGCCGCCAACGCAGCACCCGTTGAAGCGTGCTCCGAAATCTCCTCATACTGTCTCTGTTGCTGTACTTGGTCGTCGATGTCTTCTTCGTCGTCTTCATCTAGCAAAGGTACCAGCTCCTCGGCCATCGTCAATGAAACAGCAAATGGGCAACTGTAGACCAATAGATTAGCGCAATATAGCCCTATGTAGAAGACAATCGACAAGAGCGTTATGTACTTGGCTGTCTCTATACCACTGACATGTGCCACTCAAACCATCCGAGTAAAATCAGCATCCGAGTACAATTTGTATTGGCAAATGCACTCGCAATGCATCTCAATAATGGCTGAACTCGGAAAGCATCCGATTTGTACTCGAGAAAAATCCGCACCCAAACTGCAACTGGGCCGGGCGCTGCAACGGCCACGCGATCGACACAGCTCCGGTAAAGATCGAGACGGAACCCACCGGTAAGGAGTACGAGTCGGATACAGAAGACGAAGGCGGCGGCGCCAGCCGGAGCTTGTTCGCCGGGTACTCTAACGCGTTTGAGGCAGCCCCGCAAAACGACGAGGGCTGAGTGGCCTGCGCTTTTTTCGTCGGTCTCAAAAATATTTGCGTGCATACTACGAGTTACAATGAGAATGTCACCCCTCAAAAACTAGCTATATGCCGTTGCCAGTTTCGTGGCCCACGAATATTGACCAATGGAACTGTCTCATTTCAATCCGAACGACTTGATTAGCTGTGTGTATTGGTCAATATTCCGGGGCACGAAACTGGCAACGGCCACGAAATCGATGACTCACCTTACATTCTGGAAAGTGACGGCTTGAGAAGCGCACAAAGTCGTTAGCTCCATGCGCATTCAGCTGCTACTGAGCCACCCGAAAGTACTCAGCAGCACTTTTTGTGGCCACGCCTTGGTCTGGAAACCGGTACCAAACATCTCTTCAACGTATCGCTCGCCATCCGGAAGCGTGCTAGTATTTTGGTGAAGAAAAAGTTAGCAAGTTCAACTGAACGATGATCGCTGAGCTTGCGTCGATGAGATCAGTCAAACGGTTTCATCTTTGGTTCTTCTCCAGATAACCATCGATACACAGTACGTTTACAGACATTGGTAACTGCGGCAATCCGGCAAACGCATGCGAGAGCATATCGCTCGTTCTTCGAGAGTGTGCATGGTACACGTATATAGCTGATTTTTTGGGTGGTGACATTCTTATTGAAACCCGTAATATAACGTCGCAATAATGGGGTACGACCCCTTGACATATGCGCCAACACGTTGGCCGTTAACGGAAGTCCTATCGGAAGTGTGAATGGTCATCTTGATGCGATCCTTAATAGCCAGTCTTCGACTTTTTCTGGTCCGCTGAAAAACCTAAAGGAACAACCATATATGCAGGCCGCATCGCCTCGATACTCCTGGTCGGCGTCAGACAAAACAGACCCGTGTTTATCCAGGTGTCTGTGCCAAAGTTTATTGAGGCGTACAGCCAGGGCGGGGTCTTCTTAGGCAGCCCGCAAATATGCCACACCCTCTCTTACGCGCGGGTTCAGTCGCTAAACCCGGCATTTTCGCCCGGAACCGAGGTCCCATACTACGGAGCAACCATCAGCCCCTGGAACTCAAACGGCAACTTGAACTGGTGGACGGACATCGACAAACAATACTCGCTATCGAGCAACAATGACAAGGTCTCATTATTTCAGCTGCTGCAACGCTCGATTCATTGCATAAACGAGGCTCAAGCGCGCTATGGCTACCAATTTCCGGTTACCGCTGCCAATGGGGGCGCCAGTGAGGCTCTTAACTGGATCCGTGCGTCGCCCAACGGCTTGCAAACGGATACCGACGCGTGCTTCTTTAGGTGGATGTATCTGACTGAGTTCGACTTGTTCGCCCACGCTGGCATGATCGCCTTAGGGAAGCTGACGCCGGACTTCGTTCGGCAGCCTATTTTCACGAGCATGTTGCAATCGATGCTTAATCCCGCGGACGATCCTACCCTCAGCACCTTCCAAAACTCTAGGGTCGAGTTCAAGCACTCGACGCTGCTGCAGAAGGGCGATCACATGCTCAGCGGGAAGTACATCTACTCAAAAGACTTCCGCTACAAGCTGTTCCTACACTGCAACGGCTTCTGTGCGGTGTACGCGTTGCCAATATCTCAGCCGTCGCTAGCCGACGCGCACTTCGTGCTCAATGCAAACACAGGCAAAATCGGGCCAGGCAGCTACCCCATCGCGAGGCTCAGCCTTCAAGCCGACGCAAATGTGGTAATCTATGTGGGCTTTACCCCGGTGTGGAGCACGGGCGGAGTCGACAACCCGATCGTTGGCATCGGGGCTCGGAAGCCGTACTACGCGCTGCTCGACGGTTTGTGTCTTATTGGTCGGTAGTTCAACAAGGCAGTTAACTACAGTGCACATGTACTTTGAAGTACGTTTTTATTCCGACGTGAATTAACTGTATTTTTTCCGACGTGAAAGGTCATCATATCCTAGAATCCTCCGATGGCGTCTGCAGTGGCGCCAGGTACGCATCAGTTGACCAGGCTGGCTGTAGTGCTTCAAGGTGGGCTCACAATTGCGAGTGTGTGAACAGTATGGCAGGATCCGTATGTGGAGGTGATCAAGTTCGGGATGACCCATCGCAACATTGGTTGGCACGTGCAGGGCGAAGTGGAGCAGACTCAGGACCAGCAGATCCACAAAAACATTTTTCGGATACGCGGGGCGATCGCTGCTACCAACTACTTGCGGGTCCCAAGGTTGGAGTTGCTATCCATCGCTAACATACAAATCTGATAGGTGACCTTTTAACGGTAGGGATGCAACAAAAGGAATGCACGGACTGGGGCTTACTGGACGATATGCTTACATTCAAGTGCGACGGATCCGAGATCTACCGATGACGATCCATCTCGACTTTGTCACGAGCAAGAAAACTGCTTTACGCTTTACGCTGAGCTCCATCTACCAGTCATTTCGCAGCACGGGAACAGCTTTGAGAGTACCTCTAACGTAGGTGGAAATGGTGCTAGGTTCGTTGAGAAGCTGCTAACGATTATGTGTTTGGCTGCAGATTGGATGATCGATGGACTGTGGTTGTTGTTGATATGGTGCGGCTGCTGGAACTGCATTCGTTTAACCAGTACGCGAGAGACACCTATCGACACCTCAAGGTAAGGTGGCCTTCATACAGTTGGGTTACTACAGTTTTTCTAATCGCAAGCCATGGGTTATCCAACTAGATTGTCACGTTGTGTGCATCCATGAATCTGCGGAATTTCTTCGTCTCTCCGACATTGTACACACCGACGGTATGCTGCATTTTGTACTCATGATATTCTTCCATGCTGTATCTGACCATTGTTGTTGGGTTTACCAGACCTTGCCTGCCACCCTTCGCTTTCCTGGTGGTTTTGGCGACCAATATTGTTGGTTTGTCGTGCCTCCAGAAGTGAGTCCGTCACTTGACCATCCGCGCCTCGACCCGATTAAACAGGAAGATCTGCGTATTGCTGCTACACCCACACCAGCGACGCGAGTGCGTCGAAACTCCGTTGAGTACGCTCAGAATGTCAATCCGAATGTCCTTGAGATCGAAGAAACATCTCAAACGCGGGAGATTCAAGTTATCACGAAGGAATCACCAAAAACTAGAGACGCAAATCTCCGGCGTGACCGAAATGATATCCTTTCCAAGGTGAGGTGAAGCATGGGACGGCTATTTTTCTTTTGTGTACAAAACTCAGTTGACGGTGTCTGTGTTATTTTACGTTTTTCAGGCAGATCGAATTCTCCGTGATGCAGGCATCTTTGATACAAACAACCAAGAATCCATGGACACGGCATACCAATCGCCGCTTGATTCGCCTTCGATGCGGTTTGCAGCACTGACGAAAAGAGGATTGCGATCCCGAATAGTTTCCTCGTCCACGAAAGCAGAGTGGCCAGATCCGATACTGGAGCTCGATCGGGTCATCGGGTTTTCAAACAGCTTTCCACGTATGTTGTTATGGCTTCCGGACGGCTCTGCTTGCATCTACACAAGTTCATCAACGATCATTGTGAGAGAGTTTTGTGGTGAAAACACTGCTCCAAGCAGGTCAAAGAACCCGCAACGTGTACCTGAAACGCATGACAGCACAGAAGCTGTGAAAGGTTCTGTGGAGAATTCAAGTTGTGCAATTGCCACTCGAGAGAACTTTTGTACGGACATTTAGCTCCTATTTGCGCTCTTGCAGTCACATGCGACGGAGGTCTTTTGGCATCTGCAGAACTACCAACAGAATCGACACTTAATAATGGTGTCAGGCTTTGGAATCTCGCTACTCGCGAGTGTATGACCGTCGTCAAAGCTCAAGCCAAGGGAGTCCATACCTTGTGCTTCTCTACGTCTTCAAAGCGCCGTCTTTTGCTTTGCGTTGTTGGTCGAGATGAGTGTTTTCGCACGCAGATCTTCAGCTGGGATTGCTCGGGTCTTCAATACCGAAAAGAAAATTCTCCATCAGCTTCAGCTGGAGCAGCAGTCAGTCTCATGGCACGACAAACATCGGACTTTGTCATTGAACGGATTGCATTTTCGCCGTACGAATCTCTCGATAATTACCATCTCGTATCTTGCGGTCGGGAAAATGTTCGCTACTGGCGCGTGAACCCGAACACGGGCCACCTCACGGGTTGTCCGGTGATTTTGAACGAATATTCACGTGGAACTGTGTTCACAGATATCGGTTTTGACACAGTCATGGAGACGCATCCTTCGGACATAAGCCGCGTGCGTCCGCTATACGTTGCGTCAAGTCTAGGGACATTGCTAGTGATTGACTACGACTTGAAACAGGTTTTGTGTGTGTACCAGCTTCACGATGCCAGTATCAACTGCCTTTCTATCAATGAGGGTTTCTGCGTGACTGGGTCGGACGACTGTTTCTTGCGTGTATGGCCATTGGACTTCACGGATTTCTTCTTGGAAGCTCATCATGAAGCTGGTGTGAGCTCTTTGGATGTATCGGCAGATGGGATGAAAGTGCTGGTTGGAAGTCGAAACAACGCCATCGGTGTGTTAGATATTGCAGATCAACATTATACGACTTTGCTGCGATCTCACACGAAGGAGATAACGGCAATGACACCAGCACCTTGGGGGTCTCCGCTTGCATCGTTGCTTCTTGATGAAGTTCGGCCTGGGGGTATTGGTACTGCAGAAACTGAGCTTATAACCGCATCAACCGATGGCACTTTGCGAGTTTGGGATACTTCGTCGGGGCATCAAATGTACGAATTTGACATGCAGCAAGAACAAGTGACTTGCTTAGCTGCCTCGCCCGTTAACAGTGGCATCGTTGCGGTGGGTTTTGCTTCAGGCTCGACACGAATCTTCAATGTACACCTCACTTCAGCAGCAATGAATAAAGACAGCAATGCCGATGAGGTTCCTAGCATGCTTCACGAACTTCAGCAGCACGAGAGCTCAATTCGCCACATCGAATTTGACGCAGATTCCCAGCATTTATACACATCCGGCGCGGGTAAACAGTTGTGTCTGTATGATGCACGCCAACAAGACTACTTGCCTCTTAAAATGCTGCTGGTGGACTTGGATCCGGACGATGGCCGCTTTGTGCTTAGCCACGACAAGAAATGGTTGGCTGTAGTCAGTGGTGACCGCCAACGTATTATCATGATCGATTCTTGCTCACTGCGTGTGGTGTCCACAGTTCAACCACCAAAACTGTCGAGTATTTCCTCGAGTGGACATGATGCGACGTTGAAACTCGTACGTTTTTCAAATCACTCCACGGAACTACTGGTACTATCTACAAGCGATCGACTTCATATCTTCTCCTTACCAGCCGGGAACTATGTGCAATCGATGCCTCTACTTGGCCAAGACGCTATCAGTGCTTTAGTGATGAGTGCGAACGCAAAGTACATGGCCACAGGAGGCTCAGATGGATCTCTTCGCGTTTGGAACTGGGACGACAAAGGACGGATCGCTCGAATGCACCAATCGTTTATTGGACATGCGGGGAAAGTGAACGAGTTAGCGTTTACAAAGGATGGCAAGAGTGTTATTGCAACAGGAGAGTCAAGCGCTATATGCATTTGGCAGTTCCACGGAGATTCTTCACCATTGTCGCCAAGAGCGAAGAGCGGTATCATGCAATACGCAGATAGTGGCTTGCATGACGATACGAACTTTGATCGTGACGGGAACAACAATACTGATGCTTTTTCTGCTGCTGCTACATCCAAGGTGAATTTCAGATTGAGTCTTGAAGACGATGCTCTGATGTTGAATTCGTGTAGTGACACTGGGCAGTTTGGAAGATCTGACAGTGTCCTCAGTACCAAGACGGATCTGCAGGAAGTTAATGCATTAGCATTGGCTTTGAGTTGGTCTAGTGACATTAGCGGTGATCTGGTCCTTTCCAACGCAGTTGGTGGATTCGATCCTTCAAACTTTGTTTGGTCGTACTCGACAGGGAAATTACTTTACGCAAGAAATTCTGTCGTAGTCGTGGAGGATATAGCGTCGGGCCAGCAGGAGTTTTGTGGTGATCTCAACTACGATAATGTCGGAGCACAATCTTCACCAGTTGAAATTGTTTTGATGCTGTTATCACCGAGCGGCAAGTATGTTGCAGCCATCTCATCCACGTATGACGTTCTTTTGGTTCGATCACTTGCTCGTGGTGAGGATAAAATCTCGCATGACAGCGAAAACATTTTGATCGACCTTCCCTCACACACCTATGCTGTGTCCACACTGGCGTTTGCTCAGCAGTCTGATCACAATTCGGCCGAGTTGTTCCTCTGCGTGGCATGTCGGATTGGAAAACTACCTCATCAGCAACAGGATGCAGTGGTCGTTGCAAGTTTGGCACACCAAAGTATCATCTGGTCGAGCGTGAACTCCAGTGGCTTGGAACTACCAATGACTCGACAAATTGTTGCGACTAGCGACTCTGAATTTCTGCTGCTTTCCTGCGAAACCCGCAGCGTGAGCAAACTTGCTGTCTTTCAAGATGCTGTTGACTTGAATAGTTCAGCGAAAGTCGAGCTCCAGCCATTAATCGGTGCTTTCCCGACTCAAGTTCAGTTGATAAGTCTCTACAACCAGGAAGGCAATGTGGACCGATTGCGCTACCTTGCAGGCGTCGACAACGACCGATACTGCTATTTCTACGATCTCAAGTGCAGTGCCTTCATCGCAACGACGCAACTTTTGCTGCCATCCAAAATGAAAAATGGCAGAATCCAAGCAAGCAGCAAATTGAAAACCTCTTCTAGGAAAATAGTCGAGTTCATGGAGTGGGTGACCACTGCTGGGAAGTCGCTTATTATCACAGGATCCAGAAATGAGAACGTGCTTTACGTTCACGGACTTCCCATGGTGTCGACAAAACACTCTTCTTGGGTGCAAGTGGATTGGCAACGGGTTGCACGAGCAGGAGTGTCGCTTTTGTGTAAGATTCCACTGACTGGTGGCTTGTTACGCAGTCTCTCGGTCGATCCAGCTCGCGATATTGGAGTAGTGACGACGACTGCTAGCACAGTCTGGCTTGTTCAGTTCGATGCACTACCGTCCGCAAAAGTGCTAAGGGAGACATCGGCAAATTCCAATCGAAACGTACCTTTTGAAGCTACCCATGTATCATGGGGACTCGATGGTGCTGTGCTGCTCTCCAACTCGAGTAATGAGAACATGATTCGAGTTTGGATGCCCGAGCTTTCGAGAGAGGTAGCGAGTTTCCAGGTCGACTCTACAATCTGTACGTGCTTCGCAGTGAATCCGTTTTCCATGACCCCAGAAAGTGTTCCCCAGTCGATGGTCATGGCAGCGTACAGCGATGGATCTCTTCGTGTTTTCGATCTTTGCGAAATGAGGCTGTTGTCGCGGTTTGAACTTACGCCTTCGTCTGCAAAGTCCGAGCGAATTGCATTTGATCGGATCGTGTTCGTGGGGGCATTCACCGCTCTTGTTGCGGCGAAAGATAACTCTGTGTTCCTTGTCGATATTTCCAACGGTTTAAGGCTAACCGAAGAAGCCCCTGAGCGTGACACAAGCGCTCGTCGGACACCACCACGCCGAGCTGCACACCTAACAACGAAAACACCGTCAGAGAAAGCTACCGGTAGAGCGAAAACTAAATCTCACGTTACCGATTGCCGTCAAGAGGTGGTGTATCGAGAACTCAACTTGCTGCCATCGAGTTACACTCGGCGAAAACGATTGCCCACTCGCGAAGAGCGAGCAGGTGCACGCGGAAGTGGGGACGATCGAGGTGAAGATGGGAGGCGGTGACGCGAATATTCACCCGTTTCTCATCGTAGTGAAGTACTCGGGCCCTGCACGATACAAGGAGGGAAGGTTCGTGGTCAAAGTGTTCGCTGAGCCTGCTATGAGCGTGTCGACAGGAGAGAACCTAGTACCGACGGACGAGTGGAGGCTAAATAGCGCCTCGAGTCTCGACAAAATCGCAGTCATGTTCATCGCAGCTTCTTCACCTGAAAGCGTAAGCGTATTGTACACTCGAGCAGACTTACTGTGAACACGACTCGGGCGATGAACACAGAAGCCGCCAGCAAGCTTCGGAGCTGTACTCCTGGGGCTTGGCAATCCGCGACTGTACACAGAGATGTGTGATACAGCACCTCACGTTTACCAGCTCTCAGCTTGCAGCCCCCGTACTACTTCGCTATATCCACGTATCACTGAGTTCTGAATCCACCGAACTTGAGGAAGCCGTCCTGTTGTTGGACTCACAAGGGCGTATGGCCATCGTCGATTTGACCTGTCACCACCTTATCCCCATCAACTCCCACATAGTCCGCACCTTGCACTTAAAACCCTGTCCAAGCCCAAGCCCCAGCAACTCTCTTCTCCTGCTCTCAACAGATCCATCCAGCATAGCCGTCGCCAGCCTCCGCTTCCAGAACCCAACTCCTAACGAACAGAAGAACAGTAGTTGAATTACTTAGCAAGTTCCGCGACCACCTTCTCGTTTCGAAGTCGGAACGTCGTCTTAGTCCTTCAGCTCTCCGCAGTCCTCAATCACCACAGGAGCACTACAAAAGAAAACAAAAATCAATGAGAACCCTCTCAACTCCGTAATAAAAGCTCAGAAACCTACCGAGTAGCACCCGACTGCGACCCCACAGCCTCCATAGCCTCCAGCACGTCGTGGCCCTCCGTGACCTTGCCGAAGACGACGTGCGCCGAGTCCAGCCAGGGACAGTCCACAGTGGTGAGGAAGAACTGCGAGCCGTTGGTGTTGGGGCCCGCGTTGGCCATGGACAGGACGCCCGCGCCCTCGTGCTTGAGCTCGAACTTCTCGTCCGCGAACTTCTCGCCGTAGATGGACTCGCCGCCCGTGCCGTTGCCGCGCGTGAAGTCACCGCCCTGGCACATGAAGTTGGGGATGATGCGGTGGAACGCGCTGCCCTTGTAGTGCAGCGCCTTGCCGCTCTTGCCCACGCCGGCCTCGCCCGTGCACAGCTGGCGGAAGTTCTCGGCCGTCTTGGGCACCACGTCGGCGCGCAGCTCGAATACCAGGCGGCCGCCGGGCTTCCCGCCGATCGACACGTCGAAGAACACGTTCGGGTTCTGCGCGCGCGCCGCGGAGCTGAACCGCGCGACGGAGAGCGCCGGCGCGCGCTTGGACAGCAACTTCATCAACATGTTGGAATGCAACGGGAAGATTCAAAAGTGAGCCTGTGGCGGAAATTGCGCCGAGATAGGTATGCTGTACGATAGGATGGATGCTACATGATAGGTTTGGGGCTTTCGATGTTGCACTGACCATCACTCCGACAGGTCATGACGGATGCGGCTACGGACGCTGCTAGCGCTGTCTCCGCGACCTCTGCGTCTGCTGCTGTGTTTGTAGCGCCTTCTCTTATTTCTACGGATGCGAATTATATCTGTGAAGGCTCTGGGAAGCGCTCCGGGACCACGGCGGAAGAAAAACTGCGTGTCTTGTCCTGGTACCGTGAACGCTGCACAACGTGTGGACTATGAGTACTCACAGGTCCAGTCAGTACGCCACGCTTGTCCGAGGACGAGCCGCACGCGAAGCGCTAAGTTACTCGTGGACACTTGTACGGACCTAGCAACGGGTGTGCGATGTTGACACCCGCAAATACCCCTTTGAGTTGCTGCGGAATGCACTACTACCAAAAAGCTGAAAGGAACCACGAGGAAGAGTTTTATAAAGGACACTACTGGCAACCGTGGTAGCAACAATGGCAGCAGCAATGGCAGCAAGATGGGCAGCAGTGGTTGGTGTAGCAGCAACAAGTTCCGGATCCAGCAAGTTGTTTTCTGGATTGCTTCAACGGGAACTACGTCCATAGAGCAGTGAGAGAACTACGTGAAATCACGGTTGTCGGGTCACTGTCCACGAAGGCGAGCTTTGGACGGACCTTATATCGTTTGCACTCTCTTCGTGCTGACCGCAGTTACCATCTCAGTCATTTGACTCCTACTCGCCATCCTTGTGATGTCCAGTCAAGTTGGTCAAACGTCTGTAGTGACGACGCACCCGCCATGCAAGCTTTAATCGATGAATTGAACCGTGCAGACTCGGACGTGGATTTGGGTGTGGAAAAACTCAAGCTAACGATACGCTGCTGCTTCAATTCGAGCGGGAGGCCTCAGTGCGCCAAGCTTACGTATTTTCGCGAGGACGACAAGTGGGTCTTTGCGGAGGTGCGCGCTCTGTTGGATGTGTACGCTTGTCACGATCTTTCTTTGGATAACCGCGTCAAATTTCGCATTAAAGTTTGCGCCGATGATTTCACCCCGGAAAAGCTTGGTGGGGATCGATCAAGGACCTCTTGTTGTTTGACGAGTCGAATGGCGACCCACTTACGACGAAGGTGAGGCTTGTGTCGCGCTCAAGCAAAAAATTGCGGATTGAATTTGTCAGCATCAAGAATGTGTCCAGTGTTGTGAATTTCCGAGGATTGATCTTCCAGCTCTCCAAGACGCAAGGTTGCACCTTCCTGCAAGCTTTCCCACCACGCAGTATGTTGGCCAAGGGGCAAGCTGGAGAGAGTTTCGAGTTTCTGGTCACGAGACTGCTGGAGATTTTGGACGAACTGTCGTACGACGGGACGTGGAGTGCTTGAACGTTTTGATGTTTTGCATGAGGAAAGTGGAAGCAAGACAATGCACTCCTGGTAGTCGCTTATCCAACTCGATTGTGTCACCTAAAAGTTAATCAAAGCAAGTATCTTCCTCCTTCACTTCCACTTCGACGATAGTCACCACAAAACTCCATTCTCAAACGTATCGAGGCGAGCGTCTCAGCACCAAAAACGCTGCCAGTCCACACAGCACCCCCGTTGCATGTCCAACGCGAGGTGCACTGTCCGGCACCCAGGGCGGCCGCTCTCTTTCATCTCTCGTCAAGAACATGAAACTGCAGAACCAGAGCGGCCAGCGCATCCACCGCCGCGTCAGAGCGACTCGGGACGGTGGGTACAACAGAGCATTGAGCGTCACGATGCAGTCCACGGCACAGGACGCACCTCCCGGCAGCTGGAACTTGGGGAACACTGGGTCGTCCTCAACGCACCCCCGGACGTCAACGACACGGCGTTAGAGAGCGTTCCAGAGCCGAAAAAGAGCGACAAGAAGCGGGCGTTGCCCACCGCTCGACAGACGTGGCGACCCGCAATTGCGAGCCAAAAACATTGAGCAGCGCAGAGCTCGCGGCGGGCGCGTACAGCGTCGAGGTGACTAAAGTGTAGGCGCGGCCGTGTTGCACCTGGCTCCGAGAGGTCGTGAAGTGTCTGGCAACGAAGTTTGCGCTCTCGAACGAGCCGGTTACTGGGCTGGAGTACGCTTGGACGCCGCACATGGCCGCGATGAGAACCACGAGGGCCCCCGTGGACTCGGGCGGAGGCTGCGGAGGCAACGGCGCGCGGACTACGCGGTGCGTCCTGCTGCTGCGGCGACTGGGGCGATGCGATTGCTGCCAGAGAGGGCGGCGGGCCAGCGCCAAGCGACTCGACGCGAACATAACGGCGCAGACCGGGAAGTGATGGAGAACTGAGTGTTGCGCTAAGTGCGAATAACTTCGATGCATCTTTTGTTCAGGAACCGCTTTGCGGTTCATGTAAGGAACAGCCCGCCTCACCTCGACGTCGCCCGAATAACGGCAACAATATCCTGAGAAGAGCGCTCACTTTCTTGTTTTTGATCATTACCCTCAGCTGCGTCCGTCCAGAGCGCAGAGCGTGTAGTAAGCCATTGAAATGGGAGGTGACGCCTTCGAGCTCAAGAGTTCAGTGCGCCGGCCACATTTCGTGGCCGCCAAGGCGGAATGGCCGCGATTTGAATTCTGCTGCAAGTTGCAGCCTGCAACGCCATGCTTGGGTCAGACCTGGCCTATGCCTGCCCACGATAAAATATCACATTTCCCACCTCTTACATTACTCAAGTTCGAGCACTTTCCACCTCCACCTCTTGTTCCCACTTTATTCTGTCTCAAAGGTATCCCTCTCATTCCCGATTCCGAGACAATTTGGCGGGATTTTCGAACCACTCTACGATTGAGAGCACAGTACCGTACCCACCTGTCCGTCCGCATGGCCACGAGTGTCTCCAGCAGCTCCGCATCGCGCGTCGCCGACCGCATGCGCAGCTTCAAGAAAGGAATCGACGCGGACGAGACGCGGCGGCGGCGTGAGGACACCACCGTGCAGATCCGCAAGAGCCGCCGCGAAGAGCGCCTGAACCAACGGAGACGCATGATCCCCATGGTGCAAACATACCGACACGCAGTTACTCACACTGTTCTACGATGCACGTGTGCTAATATGTTGCAATGATGGCAGCAGGACAACAAATCAATGGCCTCCCCATGCAGACGAGTCCCGACGTGACGATGCGCTCCCTCAACGGCGTCAGTGTACGCTTTACTTTGTGGCGGAGGTGACCGATGCAGCTCTTAGAGGACAAAGAGGTGGCTAAATGAGTGGTTGCTGGTGCTTCGACTACAGGCGTCGGACTTGCCCAAGATCGCCGCGAGGATCCAGTCGCGGGACCGTTTGGAGCAGTCGAACGCAGTGTCCAAGCTGCGACGGCTTTTGTCACTCGGTAATGCGGTGCTGATTCAGGCAATGGCAGAGATTTCAATCTGATTCTGGCTGTTTTGAGTGGTGCAGAGACCAACCCGCCGATTCAGGACGTGATCAACCTAGGCGTCGTGCCGCTGCTGGTGGGGTTTCTGCGGGACCATGACCGGCCGGATATGCAGTTTGAGGCGGCGTGGGCACTCACCAATATCGCGTCGGGCACGACGGAGCACACGGAAGAGGTTATCAGGTGCGGAGCAGTGGAACTGCTGTGTGGACTTCTGCTTTCACCCAATGAGGAAGTATGCGAGCAGGCGGTGTGGGCGCTGGGAAACATCTCGGGCGATTCGCCCCAATGCCGCGACTTGGTGCTGAACGCGGGGGCGATGATGCCGCTCCTGGCGGTGCTAAGACGGTCATCTGGAAGACTCACGATTCTCCGAAATGCGACGTGGACGCTATCGAATTTTGCCGGGGTAAACCCAGGCCAGAGTTCGCGCTGGTAAGCCCGGCGCTGAAGCTGCTTCCGCACCTTATTCATTCACCAGATGAGGAAGTTGTCACGGATGCGTGCTGGACACTCTCGTATCTCTCGGATGGCTCAACTGAGACTGTTCAGGCTGTTATTGATGCTGGGGTGTGTAATCGGGTAGTGGACATGGTGGGTCACACTCTTACAGCTATTCAGACTCCAGCACTACGTACGATTGGAAATATCGTGACTGGCAATGAGCAGCAGACGCAGTTGATGCTGGACCTCGCAGTGTTGCCGCGGCTGGTGCCTCTGCTGAAGCACGAGAAGAAGCTCATTCGCAAGGAAGCGTGCTGGGCTATCTCGAACATCACTGCTGGTACGCCTAGTCAGATTCAGGAGGTGATCGATGCGAACGTGATTCCACCGCTGCTGTGGCAGCTCATGTCAGTTGAGTTCGACGTCCGAAAAGAAGCAGCTTGGGCGATTTCAAATGCCACATCCGGAGGCAGCACAGAGCAGATCAAATATTTAGTACAGCAAGGTAAGACAACTAGCTTTGGTGTTGTTGAGACGGACACGCACTCACTAATTATCGTTGGTGTACTTCTTGTCTGTAGGATGCATTCCTCCGTTAGTGAAGCTTTTGGACGTTCAAGACCCGCGAGTAATTAACGTGTCCTTGGATGCCCTTGAGAACATCCTTCGGGCAGGAGAAGCAGATATGTCCCTGAATGACACTGAGAATCGCATGGCGCGATACATTGAGGAGGCAGATGGCATCGAGCGGATCCAGAACCTGCAGTATCACCAACAAGAAGGTGCGCTGTCGATGATGATCGTCAAAGTTTGACGGTGTCTAATTGTGATGGTTGTTTATGTTGGTTCTTGCAGAGATTTACGAAAAGTCCGTGCGTATCATCCAGGACTACTTTGATGGCGAAGACGACGAGGACTTTGAAATCGCACCTGATATGGACCACGACTCGCATCAGTTTACATTTGGGGTGGTTGATGGAGCTGCAAGTACAGTGGCTGATGGAAGCAGCATGCACTTTAACTTTAGTTAGGTGGGGAGCGAGCATTAGTCGATGATTTTTAGGCATCCAGCTAACTGAAACGCTTGAATTCCCAATTGAGTTATGCCTGCTGAGAATGGAAAAAATAAATCGGACTTCGTGTTTGGCTCATTGTTTATAAGGAGGCAGGTGCTCCGCTCGGTTCTAGAAAACTGTCGCCTGCTCTTCTTCCAGCTGCCGTCAGCAGATTCTTCCTATTCAATGCCGTACGTGGGGACCACGAGGATGTGCCACTGGTGCAGCCAACAGCAAGCCCTGCATCACAAGAAAACACCAGGAATTTTAGTCAAGAGGCACAATGTTTGCGACTATTATCTCGCCGTACCAGAACATCCAGAGGCAGATACCGGTCATGAAGGCCAACAGCGTGAAGATCCTGCACAAATTCACAAATAAGAGCGAATTAGAGCCGAAATAGCTGCTGGAAAGGGACGAACCGGCCCACGTACGACGAGTTCTCGCGACTCATTTTGCCTGTGACGCCCATGCCGATGCCCGCGAAGCAGGTCAGCAGCGTCAGCACCAGGTACGTGATGGAGCCATTCAGCAGCGGCGCGGGGACCTCCATCGTTGCGCGAGAGTGGAAGTGATGCACCCTGCCGCGGTCTTGTCCAGCTTGCGCTTTTGGAGCTAATAATGGAGCTTGAGGGAGCGTGTAACTGATTGGATGCCAATGATTGCGTCGTATTACTTGGTGAAAACTATTAATAGGCGCGGTTATTGCGGTACATTGGATAGCTCATTCCGAATCTTTTTCGATTGTACCAGGTGTACCGCTACGTGGCCCACACTTGATAGTGGCCACACAAGTTGAAATGTCACCTTTGCCACCGTGAATTTCCGAACTTGACTTTTGGAGGCATGCAGCTAACATGTAAATTGATGTACGGCGGTGACCGTAGTGCAAGTGGATGTGACGATGTATTTATTGGTGAAGCTCACGGCTATGGCTATGGTTCAGTGTGTCGCTCTTCACACCATGAGATCAATCCACTGAAGTGAACCGTCTCCGTACTGAGGCCTCGGCGGCATTGATGATGTATGCGAAAAGCTGGCAAGACCAAATGATCAGCAAGGTGGACTTGCATTTCGCTTTCCTTTCCAGTGCCTGCATGGTCAGTCGGGGCATACCAGTTTGCCGTTGCGTGGAGCTTAGCATCAACCTCCAACGCGTGTCAACGGATTCCGGCGGCCGGAATGATGGTAGCTCTACAGTTTATGTGCGCAACCACAAACTGCGGATGGGGTACAAAGAACCGGTATTCCTAGAATGACGGTATATGGATCGGTTTTGACCGGTTCAGCATGTTTAGCTACCAGCATTCCGGGTATTGAAGCCACGTGAACAACAACAACTTGCGCACTGTGGATCTACAGTACTGGCAGTCATGAATTTGCGCTGGGGCCATCACGCTTGCACGACCATGCGTTAAGCAGGAGACAGCGAGGCTCTCTCTTTAGGCATGCACAACGCGCCGCTGGGAAGGTGAGACCGTCGAGCAACGCTGCTGTTGGCGTCTTCATTGACGGTGGTGCGTAGGGAACGAAGTACTTTGCACAGTAATCTGACGCAATGCAGGACGGGACTCGGGGAACGACGTGATAGAACCAGAGAGCACGCGGGCGTCAAGCGTACTGCACTCGTTGCAGTGGGCGGTTGTACGTCGCCCCCATTGAAGAGACCCAATCTTGTCCGCTTGCGTGCAATTGATCTGCCTTGGGACCACGAGCAATCGAGTCGTGCGGCTGGAATCCACCGCGGCTACCAACTTCAGCGAATCTCCGAGACACGCATAGCCAGCCCGCGGATCCGTTCCTGAATTTGCAGATGACATCACGCTTGGCTTGTCCACGCGCTGCGGAAACAGCTCGATGAAGGAGGCCAGCAGCACGATTGTGAGCAGCCCCGATATCGCAGATCTCGATTGTGCTCTGCTCTCGGTCGGCAGCACGTGCCGAGTGAAGACGAGCGCCGCTGCAGCAAAGCTCTACTACAAGTGCGAGTCACCAGCGGTGGCGGCCAAGGCGAAAATCTTTCCGGCGGCGCTCCTGGTCGGCAGACGAAATGAAGGAGAAGACGTGTGTAGCCACGTGAGCGGGACCGCGACTTGAAGATTTACCCAAACCAGGTTGTAAACCAGCGAGACTCAGTGCAGGTCAAGCAACATCCGCCAGACTAAGACGCAGATATTCCCCAGATCTCGGCACATTTTCGGCGCTCAAAAGGCAAAGACAACGTGCGGTGATAAAACCAGTGCTGGCAGTGCCGTATAAACGTTTTTCGAGATTTTAGAAAAGACTTGGTATATACTGCCATCAGACGACTCTTCATTTTTATACGTTTTTATATTCGCATTTTCGATGGTACAGTGTGCCAAATATCAATCTTCCCCACACCTTGATAATCCAAATAATAGCCTGTCGACTCAGCCTTCAATGGAGCTTCTAGGTGGTCTCTTTGGGCCTATATGATAAAGGCACGTACATCCTGGCACCCTCGTACGTAACCACGTACGTCCTGATGGTCATCTTCATCCTTGCGGACACGTAGGCAATGGTAACTACGACGTACGTCCTGGTGACCACGTACGGCATGGAAACCACGTACGTCGTGGTGGTCGCGTACGTCCTGGTAGCACGTAGGTCATGGTAACCGTTTACGTACTGGTGGTCACGTACGTCCTGGTAGACACGTAGGTCATGGTAACCACGTACGTCCTGGGAGACACGTAGGTCATAGTAAGCTCATGTTGACGTCGATGCCGTCGAACCCAAGTCGCGCTCAACCATGGCTGACAGGCAAATTGTCTGCAAGGAGGTTAATCGAAAGTATTCGACACGGCATCTGATGGTTAGTAAAGATTTATTACCTCGTAGAACTGTACGAGTTGGAGCCGAAGAGCTGTGCCGATAAGCTGCTCAAACGACGGTGATACGTGCGCCGAGCGTGAATACAGGGATGCACCAATTAGTGGACCCGCTAGGATTGGAACGAGTTGTTATCTGCATAGTGAAACCAAGCTTATTTGTTGGGGGTAATTAAGCCCTGGCGTTCGTAAAAACTGTATATACGTCTGTAAAAAGTGTATATACCATCGAGCGTTTGAAACGTCCCTTGAACGATCGTGATTACCAGCGCTGATAAAACGGCGTCCCGCCTGGTTTTGTACACCACACGACGGTTGGGGCCGTTTGCGGTATCTTGACTGCATCGGTTTGAAGGGGGCAGCGTCAGCCCCGAGACTCGACTCGTCGCTCACTCTCGAATTCTCCACGTCAAGCACAAGCTTCTCCAAGACTCCACTTCCACACCTCCATAATGGCGTCCTCCGACTTCTTCCAAGAGCCGTTCACGGTCAACAGCAAGCACGTGGTGTACACGGACGACGAGATCACGTCGCAGTACTCGTACACCACCACCCGCGTGGAAGGGACCGTGGCCACGCCCATGGAGGAGAAGTACACGTTCAAGACGCAGCGCAAGGTGCCCAAGGTCGGCGCCATGATCGTGGGCCTGGGTGGCAACAACGGCTCGACGCTGGTGGCCAGCATCCTCGCCAACAAGCACCACATCACGTGGAACACCAAGGAGGGGCTGCAGGAGCCCAACTACTTTGGCTCCGTCACGCAGGCCTCCACTGTGCGTCTCGGCACGAACTCTAATGGAGAGGGCGTGTACATCCCGTTCCACAACCTCCTGCCCATGGTCGCCCCCAACGACCTGGTGCTCGGCGGATGGGACATCTCGGCGCTCAACTTGGCTGAGGCCATGAAGCGCGCGCAGGTGCTGGACCACGACCTGCAGCGCCAGCTCGTGCCGCACCTCGAGAAGATCAAGCCGTTGCCCTCCATCTACTACCCGGACTTCATCGCCGCGAACCAGGCCGACCGCGCCGACAACCTGCTCAAGGGATCCAAGCAGGAGAACCTGGACGCCGTGCGTCAGCAGATCCGCGACTTCAAGCAGAGCAACGGCCTGGACAAGGTCATTGTACTGTGGTCCGCAAACACGGAGCGCTTCGCCGACATTGTGGAGGGCGTGAACGACACGTCGGCCAACCTACTGGAGTCCATCAAGGCCAGCGAGCCGGAGGTGTCGCCCTCCACCATCTTCGCGGTGGCGTCCATTCTCGAAGGCTGCTCGTACATCAACGGCAGCCCGCAGAACACGTTCGTGCCTGGAGTGTTGGACCTGGCGGAGGAGAAGAAGGTGTTTGTGGGCGGCGACGACTTCAAGTCGGGTCAGACGAAGATGAAGTCGGTCCTTGTGGACTTCCTCGTGTCGGCTGGCATCAAGCCCACGTCCATCGTGAGCTACAACCACCTGGGCAACAACGACGGCAAGAACTTGTCAGCGCCGCAGCAGTTCCGCTCCAAGGAGATTTCCAAGTCGAACGTCGTGGATGACATGGTGGCCTCCAACCGCCTGCTGTACAAGGAGAACGAGCACCCGGACCACGTCGTGGTCATCAAGTACGTGCCGTTCGTGGGCGACAGCAAGCGCGCGCTGGACGAGTACACGTCCAAGATCTTCATGAACGGCCACAACACGATCTCGATGCACAACACGTGCGAGGACTCGTTGCTGGCGTCGCCGCTCATCCTCGACCTGGTGCTCGTGTGTGAGTTGGCGGAGCGCATCACGCTCAAGAAGGAGGGCGCGGAGGACTTTGAGCACCTGCACTCGATCCTGTCCATCCTGAGCTACATGCTCAAGGCGCCGCTCGTGCCGCGTGGCACGCCCGTGGTCAACGCGCTTTTGCGCAGCGCGAGTGCATGATCAACCTCTTCCGCGCCTGCGTGGGCCTCGCTCCCGAGAGCCACATGCTGCTAGAGAACAAGATCGCCAGCGAGATCAACGCGCGCCAGTAGATGCGTCGGCTGCGTCGTTGTATGAGGTAGCAGAGCCGCAGATAATTCTTTTATTCCAGTCAATACTCACTCATGTCACTCAAAAAGTTGCAGACGTTGACCAGAATGTTATCATCATGTGGTCCACGCAACTTGGGTCCTGGACATCACCTTTCGATCCAAAGAAAGATCTGGCGAGACACGTGGCCGCCGCGCGATTGGCTCAAATTCGATTTTCCGGCGACCGCATCACGTCATTTCCAGATTTGCAGCCTTCTACAGTAGTCATCATGGCCGCCCCCGCGAAGATGCGTCTGCGCTCGGAGAAGCACCTGAGCAACATCACCAAGCGCGGCCTCGTCTCGCAGCCTCAGAAGGTGCGAGCAGCTCCACCTCATTGCGGCAATTCACTGCCAGGGCCTGACTCGTGTATCATTTTTTGCCACTGCAGGAGGAGAAGGGCTTCGGCGTGGGTCCCGTGCTGCTGGGCTTCTTCCTCTTCGTGCTCGTGGGCTCGTCCGTCATCCAGATCCTGCGCACGGCTCAGCTCGGACTCTAAGCAGCAGCAGCAGCTACGCAATCCGTCAGTTGTGTACGGAGTGACGACAAGGGCCGGCAACTGCCACACCAAGTGAGGCAGTTGTCGCCCCCACCGCCACTAATTTAACAGAAATTGCTTCCTACCAGTTTGCATCGTAGTGAGTGGGTTTGAGTACTTGTTAAGTGACTTTCATTGAATCAGTAGGCGCTGCTTCCAAGAGGATTTAGGCCGATGAGGTCCTCTCGGATGGCAGTTGCCTGGCTTGTCTACAATTCCGAGTGGAGCGACTCCGTGTCCTTGATCTTTGCGATGAAGTCGGCCTTCTCGACGCACCCGACGCACTCGACGCCGCGCTCGCCCAGGATCTTCCGCAGCTGCTTGACGCGCATCTTGGAGTAGTCTGTGTTGGCGTCCGTCTTGACGGCTGCAAAAGCAAAACTCAAGTCAGCCAAACAAAAAGCACTACAATCTCCTCCTCCTCCAGTGACGTACGGTATCGCATGGAGCAAAAGTCCGGGTTCTTCTTCTCCAGAGACTTGCAGATCTTGTACGAGTCCTTCTTGAACGACACCTGACGAGCCACGTCCGCCTTCAACGGCTCCAGGTTGTAGCACTGGTGCAAGTGCATCATCAGTTGTCAGGTCCAAGTCCGAAAACAAAATGTAGCCATCTCCAGTCAACCGGGGCTTACCAGTTTGTTGTCCTTGGTGCTGAGCTTCTTGCCGCAGTGCTTCGTCACGGCCTTCTCTGCCACGTCCTGTTTCTTGCCCTTCGGCGTCGCCTCCAGCAGCTGCGCGTACGTGATCTTGAGGTCGTCAATCACCTTGACACAGACTGAAGCAACAACAACATCTACTGTCAGCTACACAGCTACTACAGCCAACCAATTGGCAGCGTCAGGACGGACCTTCGCACTCCTTGTCATCCGCCTGAACAGCTGGAGCAGCGCCAAGTACGAGTGCCACGAGGGCCAGCAGCATCACGCGCTTGGTGCTCATCATATTCGTTCAGGACGCGGGATATCTAGAAATGGCACTGGAAGCGCCGCGTGTTCAATTCCCTTTCCAACATGATCTTCTATACATGAACGGATTAGAGCAAGTATGCATTGTTAAATTGCGCATACATACGAATAACAAGAATACGAATTAAGTCGCCCGTTGCTACCCGGCTTTATTAATTTTGCACAGGTTCCGACGAGCTGCCACGTGGACCGATCCGAACATGGCTACATTTTGGATATCTGTTGCTGCATTGAAGCACTCGCCTTCCTATTGTGTTTAGCCGTAGCGCGTCTGCAAGTCGCTGAAGAAGCCACTCGTCATGTTCTTGAGCTGTAGCAATAAACGGCAACAAAATAATGTGAGAGGCACTCATGACCACTCATGATCATCAAAAACATTGTTGCAGTCCTCACCTTTGCGGCTTTGGTCGCCATGTTGTCCTTCATCAGCTGCAGCTGGTAGGCTGCCTCATCACTCACTACAAGATCAAAATGACAATTGCAGTTAGGACCCACCCTAAAAGCTAATACAAGACAAGGAACGTACTCTCGTTCGAGGCGGATCGACCTCGAGCCTTGTTGCCGTAGAACGCGTCGCTTGAAATGGACTGCGAGCCCTGGAATCTCGAAAGCTGCGAATTGTCTGCCGTCACCGCTTCACCTCCAAAGAAGTTGTCAGAAGAAATCGACTTGGCGTTCTTATACTTGTCCAAGGTCTGCGTTTGTTGAGCCGGGGCCGGCTGATACGTTGCCGGTGCAGCTGGAGGCGCATCTCTGGCCGAAGGACGTTCGCTATACGAGCACCAAAATGTGAGAACAACCGTTATCCATCCGAGCAACAAGCGAACGCCACTCACTCTTCAGCTTCCTGTAGTGCGCGTGCCAGAGCTTCATCGTCCTTCAGCTGCTTCTCCATGGAGACCTCCTCAGCAGTGGGGGCAGGCGGAGGCGGGTTCTAACATGACATCAACCAAATATTAGTACAGCAACACAACTCACAGCACCAAACAAGAACTAAACGCACCTCGAACGGGATCTCATCGAAGTCAAAGTCATCTCTGCCAGTCGACAGTTTGGTAGCCCCCAGACGCGTTGCTTTGCCTCCCGTCGTCAACTTCGTGGCTCCAAGACGAGTTGCCTATCATGAAAAAAAAACTTGAGCACAGTGCAAAACCACTCAACAGTGCAATAAAAGGATGTTTACCTTGCTGGTTTTCGTGTTCACTCGTCCGGGAGTCGCGGCCTCTCCATCCTTCGCTCCCAGCAGCACCACCGGTCGGTTCACAGTCAAAAGTCCTGCTTTTGGTGGAGTGTGAGCCACAACGGGGGCCTTCACCACTGCAGGAGCAGCTGGCACCTCCCGCTTCAAGTGGCTCGTACTGGTCTCTCCCTTGATCTCCACGTGCTTCACCAGCGCCTCCAGCCCATCCACCTCCTCTACAGGAATCTCCTGCACAACAACAACAATAACCTATAATTAACCTACAATTAACCTTTCAAAACTCACAAGAATACTCTCTTCACCTCCACTTCCGGTGCGACAATTTGCAGCGTCGAGGCCTTCACCTTCTTCGCCAGTGCGATCTTGTACATTTGAGCCGCTTTGGAGTTATATTTGGCCTCAATCTACCGCAATTCGTCAGTTTTGCGCAAAAAATACCGATATGTTTTGCGCAAAAACAATAAACTCACGCTCGTCATGCCCTCCGCGCCGTACTGCTTGAAGAATTTGCGCGCTTCGGCGTTGCC
This sequence comes from Phytophthora syringae, assembly GCA_012656105.1. Classification (NCBI taxonomy): domain Eukaryota; phylum Oomycota; class Peronosporomycetes; order Peronosporales; family Peronosporaceae; genus Phytophthora; species Phytophthora syringae. Next base: position 844,318 of record JAAKBD010000012.1, read on the forward strand.
GCCCTCCGACATGGCCTTGAGCTGGTCCTCCGTCCACTCGTCCATGTCGATGGAGCGCACGAAGGACAGGTGGACGCCCAGGCGGCGGTGGTACCCGGAGCAGTCCAAGCAGATGAACACGCCGTACGTGACGGTGGCCCACGTCGGGTGGCGCTTGTTGCAGTCGAAGCATCCCTTGTTGGCCGCAGAAGACCGCACCTTCTGGAACCAGGCGTCGCGCACGGCGGTGGGCACGCAGACGGGTTTACCGGTACTCATTTGCGGTAGCGCTTCCTGCTTGTCGTCGGTTTGCACTCTTGTTGCGCAAAAAGCTGAATGAAGGCGAAAACGGACCCGAGGACTATTTTAGGAACCGAAACTTCAGGATTGGTCACTTTTTGGCCCTGAAATAGGTCACTTCAACATCCAGAGACTTGTGCGGATGGACCCGCTGCAGCATTTGGTGGCACCGCGGCGGCCGTTGCCGTCACCTCGATCGACGGCGAAAGATGCTGCGGGGTGGAACGTATTTGCGCTGCCGATGATTCACCAGTTCGAACCGGTATTGGCATCCTCGCCCAAATCGTATATGGTCGCGAATGCTAAGAAGGAATTTGCGCGAAAGGAGAAAAGTACCGGTATTGAAAGTGCAAAAGTGGATGCAATTGCGGTGGATTCGCAACTGATGATGCCGAGCCTACCGCAACGGCCGAAAAGTAGGGAAGGAGTGGGGTCGCCACGAGTTTTGCGCCCCCAACCCCGACGGGAATTTCGTCCCGTACAGATGTGGATATCTACAGATACAGCCAAGCAACGGAGCAGCGGATGGCCATTAAACCGTTGTTCGAGCAGAAGAGGGGGCTAAGAGAAAGGTTAAACCAAAGGAAGAGGTATCGACTGAGAGTGAAGGAGTTGGGGAGGAGATACCGGTTGTGGTGGAAACCGAGGAGAGTGAAGAGGCTACTGAGGGGGTTTAGAACCGGAGGAGGTACCGAAATTGTCGAACCAGAGAACCGGTTCGCCTACACCTGACGACATTTGTAGTGCTTCAATGGGGGAAAATACCGGTTTTAAAAAGCTGGAGGAGGTTGAGATGGAGGTATCAAGAGCGGACACCGAAGAGATTCAAAGTCCGCTGTTGGTGAAAAAGTTGGATATTTCATCTTGCTACGAGCCATTTTTGCAGACAGAAGGGCCCAAGCTGACGTGGATGCGAGAGGTTATTGGGACAACTTGTCCTGAAACGACTCTGAAGCCACAGCCTGCAGCGATACGAGCTCCAAAATCGGATATGGTAGTCTACAAAACGCTAGGAAAGAATCTGCGAACTCTGGGAGGTCAAAGTGTTCTTGTCACGGTACTTCTCAGCTCCCGTGGGGCAACTCACATCACCTGCAGAGCGGATGGTAGTGATAGTGAAAGTACCGTTGCTATTACCAACTCGGAGCTCGAACAGTCCAAACGTCTTCGTCCAGACCTGCAAGTACTGACACCAAAGTGGGCAGAGTGGATCATTACGAGAGTTCGCTGCGACTCCAGGTTAAGTTTTTACTTGGATCTCACGGATGCTGCAGGAGACGAGAAGCGCATCTGCTTTTCTGAGACGATTCAAGTGAACGGAAAATGCATCGCTGTTGAAATGGTCGCACTAATGACACCGGTCAGTCTGATCATTTCTGTCCGAGAAGAAACATCAAATAGCAACAATGCTGAAATACTTCTTCGAGCGGATGATATGCAGCGCCTCGCACTATCACTTGGCAAGTGGACAATGGAAGGTGATGCTGGTCAAGAAGTGGCTTCTCTATTTGATGATCGGGAGTTCCTGAGCCAAATTGTCACTAAGACCAATGTGGTTCGACTCGGTATGAGCTGTTCAGGGTCTGCTAATGTTGTTGATGATTTCTTGTTAAGCGGTGGATGTCCTGTAGTAGCCACCGATGCAACTGCTGCTGTTTCAACGAGAGATAATGTGCTGATTGACCTTGAGCTGGTAGACTCGACAAATCTCGTGCGTGAGTTATTGGATGAAAACAATTCGGTTGGGACTGTAGCGTTTTTAGTGAAGGCGTATGTGGAGAACGGCATATTGTCGACATTGCGCCACTTCCAGCAGCAGGAGGCGATTCAGTTCAACGTGGCCGCTTTCATACAACAAGCTGCCAGTATTGACAGTGAGGCCAATTTCAATGCCCGTGTGGAGAGAAATCTGGAGGCAGCCAAGACATTAAAACTAAGGGTACGTTTAGATTTCGGAACTTTCTTGCTAGGTGTTTGTATAACTGTCTGTCGGATTCGTATCAGGAAATTGCCAGCATATCAATCATAGACGACATGATCCTCGACCTGATTGCGTACGAATGTCGTGTCGAGATTCATACAGCCAAGTATTCAGGTGGCTTCGACGATCACTACGCAAGCAAACTCCAAGCTACGTACCGCATGAGTACTCACAAGAAATCGTACGACCACAAACGACATGTCCGGATGCGTGCAGCACAAATGCTGCAAGCCTTGCAACGAGGAATTATTGCGCGAAGGAGATACAGCGAGATGAAAGTGGAGCGCGAAAAGTACCTGTTTTACGGCTTTCGATCGAGTTTGTACCATGCGACTGCCAACATGAAAGACCCGAGACTCAAAGCTCGTGAACTAAGCACGGAGGCTGAACGACGGCGACATGCCTTCCTCATGCAAGTTATTCAAGGATACGTGGCCCAGAACTTCGTCGATGCCGTGTTTCGTGTATCTGCTGCAATCGTCCAAGAAATCTACAATGAATACGGAGTTGTAGTTGGGTGCTCGACGAATTTTGGCGACATTGTGGTATCCTATCTGGGAAGGCCCCAGACCAAGCTTTGCCTGCTCGTGTTGGAGATACAACACATGACCTCGACCTCAACACACCACCACGAAGTTATTCATGCAGCCAGGTCAGCGCTGCACTATTTCTTGGACTGCGAGACCAATACGACGACACTTTTGGCCTCTCTTCGAGTGCTCGTCGAATGAACACTGAAATTAAGCAGCGATCGAGCCGAGGAACAATGGAAGATGATGATTCTGGCCCACCAAGATGGATGCTGAAGGCGTCTTTGTCTTTCCAGCAGTCCAATCTAGATCGATTAGCTGGTCTTCGCCTCACTCGCAAGGCAGCCGGGAAAAAGTCGGCGCATCTAGTGGCTCGAGACTATCGCAGTGTTCTTGCATGGACGTTCAACTCGTTTGAAAGCTGCCGAGCGACTTGGGAAGCTGACATTCGAGCTAGACGAGACCAGCAACGCGTGTTGGACACTTTGTCAGTCGACGAGCTTGCTCAGCACTGCTTGGATCTGGCGATTTCAAGCGTAAAAGGTATTCAGGACAAGTGTTGAAGTTGTTGTGGGTCTTCAGATGAAAACTTACTGTATTGTGGTTTTCTTGTAGACTGGGGGATCGACCCAGATCCTCTCTTTGAAGCGCTCAACTTATGTGGTCGCCATTGCCACGGAAAACCAGCGATTTGCGTCGTGGAGAAGAAGTTCAATGCGTATGCAGCAAGTACGTACACTTTTTCTGCAGTGAACTTCGTTTTGCACAACAAAAACATTTACGCTCGTGTTTTTTTGTTTTCTGGCAGAAATGAATGAGGTTCATGGCAAGAAAAGTGTACTCGCCTTGCGAGAGGAGATTCCACAGGAGCTTGAAGACTTTGAAAAGCTGCTGGCTTTGCGGTGCCTCAACATGGCAGTGGACGACGCAGTGACTGTTCCTACCAGTGAGCTGCTCCACATCATGTTGAAAGGGAATCTCGACGAAGAGTACATCCGTCACGGTCTCTCCACTGTACTCCCCATCGCAAGTATCACTGAGAAGCATGACCTCGCTCGCAAAATGTTGTACGCTTACGCCAACGCGTCGTACGGAGACGCTTTCAACCTCATCTGCTGGAGCTGCTTGGACGTAGCAGAAAACGTCACGGTCGAAGCTGCGCAATTTCTCGACAAGATCACCCGCCCAACAATTGGCACTGATGCAGACGGTGAAGCAGCATCCTCCAGCCGATCTGTAAAAAGACGAGAGGTTCATCTTCGGAATCCATCGCTGCTCGAGCACTTTACCTGCTCACAGGCTCGCAAGCGGTGCGATTTCTGCAGTTCTTGGCCAAAGTTTCTCACTTCAACAAGGCCATCCAGAAACGTGTACTGACACATCTCTCTCCGTACGCCGACGAGTTCGAGATGCATCGACTGACCAGTGCCGTTTGTGCACTTGAAGACTTTTCAATGGTCTCGCAACTTTTTGACGACTGTTTCTCGACCGAAAGTCTTCAATGCTGCACACCTGTGTGGACACAGTACCAAGTTCTGTTCGGCCAAGAAAAATCCTTCAAGGCGAGAGAAACAACCTGAAACAACCTGAAAACTTGTTCGACGACGGCAGTGCGTACCTTTGGCAACTTCTCTACTACTGTACGTAGTAATTTTCATCGTACAAAAAAAGAAAATAACCAAAATTAGGAAAAACAAAACCTCTTCTTATTCAAAACACCGTACATCGACTGTATTATGTCTTGGGAAATTAGAACATAGCTTGTCGTCTTGATGTTTGTATGCACAAGTGCAACTTCCTCTTACTCTTGGACCGCGGGGGTGGCCAGGTGGCCGCGCGACTTCTGGATGTAGTCCGGGATGACGGGGCCGTCGTACTGGTCGGTGGGGAAGCCCATGGACCGCCGGATGGGGACCACCACGAGCGGCAGCGACAGGGCGACCGCTCCGATGGCGCACGAGATCACCACCATCGGCTCACGGTCCAGGTAGTGGCGGACGAACTTGGCGAGGGCCATTTTGGGGACTTTGAGAGTTCTTGGCTTTAGATTGAGGGACGAGTATGAACCTCCCGTGAAGGTGGTGTGCAACACATGAAAGACTGGACCATTGGAATACTGTGGGTATGCTAGAAGAGAGGCTACGACGTGACTGGGTGTTTGTATGGTCCAAGTTGAAGTGCGAGTAGCCAATGGAGAGGGAAGCAGCGGCGCGTCTCTTTGAGGCATCCCATGTTGCCGCTATGATTAGGATATGTATGTCGCACTTGTCTTGGCCGATTCACCTGAGACTAAGCTGCTCTGGTGGCGACTATTCTAAGATGGCTGCGTTCTCGTGGTCTGCACTGCATCATGGCTGTCGAACTCACTGAAACACCCGTGGCCTTCACCTGCATAAACGCCAACTCCATCCGCAGTTCGCTTTTTGCCTCCTCCAGCTCGAGGCACAACACCAACATCTCCTCTTCTCTCGGACACTTCGTCTTGCAATGGGCACCGAAGGCGTCGACCCTGCGCAGGTCAAGATGGGCTTCGGGTCCAAGATGAGCGGCTGCTGCAGTATTGGCAACAAGGGCTGGCTTCTCTCGCTCCTCGGCTTCGTCTTCGTGATTCTCAACTTGGCCGCGCTCTGGGCGCTGCACTTTGCGGATCGCCCGTCCAACTCGGGAAGTTTGCGGTCGGCCACGCGGTTCAGTACAACGACGCTTGGTGTCACGGAGGGCTACACGGTGGCTGTGGGCGACGCCGTGAGCTTCAACAGCGATAACATCTTGCGCGCGGGTGCTGGCACCACTGCCTACCTGGACAAGCTGGAGCTCGGAACGGACCTGAAGGGCATCTCGTACATCAACTTCGCTCCCATTGGCACCACTGCTGCCCACTACACGACCAATGTAATGAGTTACCTTCGCACCACTGCTGCTGGAGTCACTGAATCTGTCTTGACAACCATCTCGTACGACACCGGCACCAAGACACTGACAACGGCCGAGACTGACACGACCAACAACGTGGTCACAGACAAGATCCGTGGGCTCGCGACGCTTTCAGACACCAGCATGGCTGTCTTGACTTTGACGTCCACCTATGGTGCGTCTGTGACCCCAGCCGTTCTTGACGGCAAGACGGTGAAGCTCGTGAAGGCGAACACAAAGGAAATCATCTCCAGCACTAGTACCTGTTTTCTCGCGTCACTCTCCAGCTCCTCATTCGTCACGGCGTACTACGACACCTACGTCCCTGCCGGATACGGACAGAGTGTAGCCGTGGGTTCCATCGGAAGCGACGGCTCCATTACCCTTGGAGCCGCTAAAGCCCTCGGCATCAAGAACACGGACGGCATGAACACCCAGTTTGGAGCTCCCATGGCCCTCAAAAGCGTCGGAATTGTCGTCCCGTACTACCGAACGCTCAACACGTACTCGCCATCCACCCCAGCGAAAACGGATGCCGATCTCACCGGCCTTTGCGTGGCCTACTCGGCTTACAGCGGCACCACCATCACAAGCTTCACGGATGTTTGTGACTCGGCGTACCGTCCCGCACACTTTCCTGAGCCAATTGCTCTAAGCGACAACACCATGGCCGTTGTTTTCCACGACAAGGCCAACAGCAACGCACTCACTCTCGTGACCTTGAAGGTGGTGGGCTCGGCACTCAAGTTCCAGACCAGCTACGTCTTCGCGGAAGTGTTTGGCAACTTCGACTATGGCAAGGGCTACGCCTTCAACACGGAGCCACGTCTCCGCTTAATGTCTGGCAACCGACTAGCCGTGAGCTTTCTCAACCCTGCTTTGGCTGGACGTCTGAGCGTTCGCATTCTCAGCTACTCGACTTTAACGTTGGCCTTCACCGAGCTCACTCCGGTACTCCCCGTCGCTCTGCCGGGAGTGTCGTTGACAATCACAGAGACGACCAACACAGCCGGCAGTATCACGCACGACTTGATCCCTGTGAGCGCTGATGGCTTTGTGACGTCCTTCGTGGGCGGTCGCAACAACATCGTGCACAAGCGCTTTATCGTGCTCGAGACCCTCTCCAAGCCCGTCGGTGTGATTCAGTCCTACTCCACTGATGGCATTTCCATTGCCACGCAGGGTCGAGTCGATATTAAGGGACTTACGTCTGGTGAGTTCCACTACGCGACGACATCGGGCGCATTGGTCGCGAAGGGCAATTCATCGGCTACCAACTCGGCTGAATACATGTACGCTGCGGGAGACACGATCCTTGTGACGTCGGACTCGCGCGTGGGTGTTGCTGCCGATGACGACACGCTCTTCGTCTCCACCTCCCTGTAGAGAGCTAGATCCGATTTGCTCGACACCCAAGCCATCGGAAGTGAAGGTCTCGAGCCACTACTATAAGCAGCATATCCACGCTGTGCAATGCATCACGATATACATTAATGATTAAATCTCCATCACCTTGACCCCTCTTCGCGTCCGTTTCATCACTAAGTTTAAGTCGTCCCTGCATGAATAGTACTGCAGCAAACGTCCAGGATAACCAGTAGATGCATGGGAACGGAAGACTCGACTGCTCTTCCTCCAACGACCGATGTGTCATCGGCACCATCGATCGTCCTCTTGTCAACGTTTAACATTGCAGCGCTACGTCGAGACTTTGAGCGTCTAAGTGTGGATGACCTCAAAGCCCTTGCCAGCTTCCCGGTCGAGCCCCACGAACTCATCGGCCGCGTTGTTGCAGTCACACATTGTCTGCTATTGTCACTTTCATCTGAACACACGACACTCGAACTTCGTGCACCTCCATGGCCAATTTTGAGACTGCACCTTCTGGACGACACGCCACAGATTTGGAGAAAACTGCGCAAGCGTGCAGCTCAGCTGGAGAACCGAGTCAAGTCGCTATCCCCAGTTCAAGTTCGTTTCGGATGCACAGAGCTCGTACCATTCATTCTGCCACCAAAGCACGAAAATCCACGAACTCAGAGAACTTGGCAGCTTCATCGACTGGCACAAGTAAGTACAATTGCAGCCTCTCTCGGCGCTTGGGCTGTGTATTGTCTGTGCTGTTCTGTCTTGCCCCCTTTGACGATTAATCTTCGCTCCGAAGCTCCAGCTGCCCACAGTTTACACAATGCCAACACGTTTCAATCTCTGTCTTTGGTACGGTATCGATCACCGCGAAAATATGGTTCAAACCGAACTACCAGTCATTCATCCGTAAAAACTGCTGCAGGAGTTCCGACCAAGAAGCAAAAACATTTTGTTCGATCGTCGAGGCGGATCGGAGTCAAAGTTGGCGGTCGGTTTATGCTTTTCCACACTCGCCTGGACATCACATGTGCGGATTCATTTGGTGAGTGGTCCGTCTACTGTCTTGATGCCAACCGGGTCAGACGACAAAATTCAACTTCATCTCCTTTGAGTATGTCTTGGTGGAACCCTCCCCGTGAAATCGAGACACTGCCAAAGACACGTCGTTTGTTGGCACTGTGTCAATTCACACAGTTTACGCAGCTTTCACTGCTACTTCAGTTGGGTTTTCATGAGCATTTGTTCGAGCGTCCAGTTCAGATTATCCCTTATGTGAAGACTCCTCGGATAACTCCGCCAAAACTCACACTGAAGTTTGATGTGGTGGCCACCGACTCGCTGCATCAACTTTCTCTTTTGGGTATCGGACATGCCTTCATCACAATGGAAACCACCGTGGAAGAGCTGCGTAGTCAATTAAACCCGTCAATTGCTGATCGTCTCTTCAGCGTCAACGATAAGCGCAGCAACTTTCGCTTCATGTACCGCGGATCATTTTGCGCAATCTCCCAAGAGAAATATCTTCCTGCAGTTTCATTGCTGCCATTTGCATTGCTCGTTGTGTCAAGAAACAACCCAGTCAAGGAATTGCACGCCGGTAAGCGCGCCTCGCAGCTTTGGCAGCACCACAATGGAGTCTCACATGCTCTCGTGAATTCCGGGATACCCGATCTTTCTCAAGAAATGGAGAGTATGTCAGCTTCCGGTTCACCAATTGATTATGTTCCACAAACGTATGCCCTTCAACAGCCACTTACGTCCTCGACTACCTCAGTTATTGTCGAGTGTTTCACGCTCTGGAGAGCTTTCGTCTCCTTCCAGCAGTTGCAGGATTCATTGGTCCTTTTCAACTACCACCAGACGCCCCGAAAAAGCAAACAAAGTCTTCTCATCAATTGCCACGACATCGCTTGAACAACGAAAATGAGGATATCACGAATGAAAGCGTTCCATACGGGCCACATCCTCAGCCGCTCCTCGAAACGTACGCTTCACGTATTCCTAGATTTTAGTTTGATCTCCCTCTCTAACACCGTCCTCTTTCTTTGATTCACACAGAAATTCAATAGCAAGAAGGAGTGGTTGCTACCACTGTACGCGATGGTGGAAATTACATCCACCACATCCGCAGTTTTGAAGACGCCATTTCGACAAGACGTTGAACACGCTCTTGCTTCGCCATGTCGACTTGTCTTGGCAGAAGAATCAAATGTGATCCATTTGACCCGAATCAACCATGTGACGATGGAAAGCGACGATCTTGGTGTTCAGATTTCTGCGTTTGACGTAACATTCGTGCGCGATGAGTCTTGTTCACTGGAATCGCTGGTCATGTTACAAGGCGTCTACGTTTGGCTCGTCGTGCCGCGTAAAACTCGTAAACAGCGAGAAGAAATCACTGAATGGATGATCGACCTCTATCGATTCGTACAGCACCCCATATACGAACTCCAAACATCAGATCTCCAGCCGATCACCTACTTTCGTGTGCGAATGCCTTCGCACATAGCAGAACGTGCTATCGAGACTGCATTTTGGAGTAAAGATGTCGACTGGACACTTTCACTAAGCTCCACTGATCTGTACGCCACAGTGTTGCGTGAAATCTTTGAAACGCTTTGTCGTTCACATCCTCCAGCTTTTGGCGTTGACAGCGTCAAGTTCAGCAAGCTGTTGTATGAGGCCAAAATTCAGCCGACTGTGCTGAGTATCGGCGATGCTGCCTTCCTGTTCGCAAGTAACCTCACGCCTGGGTTATCCGAAATGGACTTTGGTGGCTTCGTATGCGCTGTCGAATGGCTTTCTCAGCAATTCTACAGCGACCATGGACCAAAAATTAAAAGTAGGCCAAGCAAAGCGATCCCTGGGATCCAACACGCGATGAAGCAGTGGCAGCTATCCCCAAGTGATGCTTGTGACCGCGTGCTAGCCCCGTTACAAAGATTCTGCTACGAGACACTAGTACATTTACCCAGTTTGACCTCGACGTGGCACGATATCATGGCTTCCTGGCGATTGGAGCGCAAGCAGCAACTTCTGGAGGGATACGCGCTCAAGTACTGCGCAGCTACGCGCGTGCGTGCAAGTTGGGTAGGTTTTGTCGCGTGGAGGATCTTTTGCGGCAGCGACAGCGTATGAAGGAGGAACGTCTGGCTGCTACGAAGCTTCAGAGTCTTGCTCGTGGACGAAAGCAGTACTTGAAATATCATCGTGTACGACGAATCATCGTGAGAACACAGCACCGAATACACGCACGTTCGGAGCTGCGTCGTCTTCGGGCTGAACGGGCAGCCTTCGTAGAGCGGATGAGAGTTCGTATGGTCATGTGGATGCGCTACCATCTATGGCTTCTTCGGGAGTGGACGCGACTCAATGCTCCGAAGGTTGCGAGACGCGAACGCATACGTGAAAAACGGCTACGGCGAGTTGGTGACGCCGTTTTTCCCTTGAATTCTTTGTGCGTGCGCTTCACGTTGTACCGGGCCAAGCCCGTAATTCCAACTGAAGAATCGATCACTGAGAACAACGGAATTCACTCGGGTGGCACTTTACAGCGAGATGAATCACTCGAAATGTACGACCTTGAAGTCGTTGACCCTTCTCGTTCCTGGGGTTGTGTGCTTTCCGTCTCGCAACATCAAATCGATCAATTCATCCTCGAAGAGGCTGAGCGTCTGTTGTTGCAGCACGATCTGGCGCGGACAACGCTGACTGACAAGAAGCTGGTACCGATCTCTTCACCGTCCTCATTCCCACCCATACACAATAGTAAGCTTCCGCAGGGGCGCAAGCAGGTAGAAGAGTTCGTCGCGCGAGATTCAGTTGTACATCCGCTGTTGCAGCCAAGCATCAAGTTGCTTGCTCTAGCACGTCGTCTAGTGATTTCGAAAGACTCCCAACGTGAACCTATAAGCTTGCGCTGCTACAAGGATCCGACTGATACCTCATTGGGAAAGGTACGCTATTCTACACACCCTTGATTGCACCGCGCCGTAACGTCGCTCTGTTTTGGATCTCAGCTCGTCTTTAAAGGAGCTCTTCGGTCTGAATTGGCCCAGTCTCGTGGCCGGGAGGGGATGCTCGCTCAGCACCATATCGTGCGGGTATTGACGTGGGCCGGCACCTTTAAATTTCTCGTGTATACACCCGCAACATCCGATAGACGCCGCTATGACCTGGATGCACCGTTCATTCTCTCTGTTCTCCAATTTTCACGATTTCAGTCGATGCGTCTAGCCATTCCTGACGATGAAGAAGATGTCGACACTGCAGATAAAGCGGAGGCGGACCGAGCTTCAGCGTCAGAGTATACAACGACTGGGAATCCGCAGTTCACTCCTCATCAAATCCATCGCGTCTTGAATGGTCCTCACAAAAATCTTGCGTTTCAAGGTATCCTCAGCTACGTTCTGAAGTATGGCGTCTGCACTCCAACGTACTTGCTGATGCCTCACGTAGTCGCGGCGAGGAACGAAAGCGCCAAAAACACAACTCCGAACAGCGAAAGGTACAACTCGCTCGAGAACGGCAGCTTATCGTAATAATGCAGACTTGCTTGCGGCAGCATCTCGCAAGAAAAACTCGACAACGGCTCGCATTGGTAAATTGATCTGCTGAAGAGTGTCACGGGTGCTGTAACAAATGACCTCACCTTGTGTGTGTTTGATTTTTTCCGTGCAGTCTTGTTACTCGAAGAAGTTTGATCACGAAAGTCGCCGGTTCGTCTACGTTCAACAGTATCAGTCAGGCATTTGCACCGTGTTGGGAGAACGAAAACCCTTCAGTCTCTTTGACAAGGATGTGCCGTTGCCACCAGATGAGTGGCAGCCCATATCTTCTTCGGATAACAGCATTTGCTTCTTCAATCCACGACGAGGGTCTCCAGTCGGTACAACACCGTCCTAGCCACAACGGCAATCCAGCGCTGGTTTCGTGGCAAGATGTGGAATGGAGTCAACAACTGGACGCTGCGCGATACTGTTCACGCATTACGCTATCAAAGCAACGTCCACAAGCCGACAAATATGACTGACCTCGGCGAACTGGAAAACCTCAAGCGGTACGCTCTCTATCTTCATGCACTGCAGCATCAGGTACAAGTCAAACATTCAACTGCGTGAGGGTGTTGGTCGTCTAACATGCCCCCTCTCTGCACGTGATGTCGTTGCCAACAGTACAAAGAAGCTTACCCCGTGTACGAGGCGGCATTGAAGGTACGCACTTGTTGCAACCACCAATCATGTCGGAGGTTCGTGCTAACTTCTACACCTTCATCACTGTCTGCTGCTTCTTTCCTCCAGTTGTCGGCTGACGACCCTCAAACGCTCGTTTGCTTAGCAACATTGCTCGTCATCTCGTGTCGCTATCCTGCCGCACAGTCGTGGAAACGCGGGATGGCTCTACTGCAGCAGGCTCGAGCGCTGGTAGGCGATGATCTGCCCAACATACTGCAGGAAGCCGAACAGAACGCATTCCGCTGGGCGTTGTTTCTTCAGCCAAAGAACCCTCACGTAAGATGACCCCTCTGCGAACAAAACGTTTCCATAAGACTAACGCCTTTGTCCACGTGTCCATACAGGCCATCGCGAATTACGCTGCGTATCTTCAGTGCGTCTACCTCGACATTGACAAGGTACGCTTTGTCATTTCTTGATCGTTGCTTCCGCAGTCTCCGAACAACATTTTTTCGCGTCGATAGGCCGAACTTCTCTATCGCCGAGCACTTGACCTGGACTCAACAAACGACCTATTCATCACAAATTTCCAACGCTTGCTGGCAGAGCGAGCTTCAGGTGGAATGTACGCGTTTGCCGGGCCAGGAAAAATTGCACTTGCACGCTCATCGGTGAGTCAATCTCGACTTGTCTGCTTGGAACTTGGTCATTCCCTGAATACTGTTCCATTCTCTAGGAGATCTGCCGGCTTGGATCCGAGTCTCAGTGGCGGGAGATGGAAGACCCTTCAGCACAGCCACCGATACCGAGCCGCTTCTTCCAAGACCTTCGTACCGGCAAATGCACATGGAACCTTCCAACAGAGGACTCCGAGCTTGACACTGTGGCAACATAACAGTCAGTTGCATTCCCGCATCCAGAACAAAACGTACCATTGAGCTCAGTGGTGACGACCTGGAGTGAGTGGGGAATTCGCGCCCGTCATTTTATTTATCCTACTTCATGTGTTGATTCGTTTCATCATTCTGCTTTTCTTCAGTATCCTTCGGGGCCCGTCTTCTTCGTCTATGGGCCCTTGTTGCCTGAGCTGCTTTGTAAACGCCAAAATTCCCTGAGCCAACACTTCAGAGGCACGACTAGTTCGTCCCACCTTGCAGCACACACCGCCAGCGGTTAGCGGTGATAATGCCGCCAATGATCGGAGATCAGACTGCAATCGTTCGTTGCATATCAGGTCCTCGCAATGCTTCCACTCTGCGTCAATGCTGGAATGATTTGACTCCACTGACCGATGCCGAAATGAAATCAACCGTGTGCACAGAGCTTTTAGTAACTGCAGCTGAATCAAGCGGATTTGGTCCAGATCAGAGGGTGCCAGTGGGCAAACAGCGAGCTGCACGACCGGGAGGAGCACGCCGAAACGCAGCTCGCACACGACAAGTTTTCGGAGCAACATCAGCAAGAAGAGGTTTATCCGCGTCTTCCCGACGGAGCACGATGCAAGCTTTTGCTCCACGAAGCTAAGCACTTCTCGCACTGTGTTCGTAGGGACCGTGATCACCATCGTCTTCACAAGCTCCGCGAAAGTGTCCGCCCTTCCCTCATAATTGTTGTCAGACAGAAGTCCAGAATTGCCACCGCTAATATCTTCACGTCCGCAGCAAAGTTTGGTGCACTGCTGCAAAACTACCCACAGCAGTGCTCGAATGCCATTAGTGCTGTGCCGGAACAGATTTTGCAGCAGCGCAATCGCTTTTCTTGCCGAGGTGGGAGGGCCCGTGTACGCGCAGTACACAAGTTCCTGCACAACATACTGGCAAGTCCAGTCCTGATTGAATTTTGCAATCGTGTTGTTGGTGACCACGGCATTCATCACATCCAGAATCATCTCCTGCCTTCGTCTCCGCCGTCCAAAATTTAGCAAACCCGATAACAAACGTACAATAGGTCCGGTGGAAAGCACGCGCCGAGCGAAGTCTCCAGTGTCGTTCTCTGCCAAGGCCATCGCCTTGAGTGTGGTGAGGAGCTGTGCAGTTCTGATTGATGCGTCGAGCGTGGCAGGATTAGCAGGTGAGCCGTCATATTCTACAAGCGACTTTTGTACAACGCTTCGCTTCACGCTGGTATCCACGCCACGGTCGCCACAACTGCTCAGGTGCAGAACGACAGCATTGCCAAAAATTGTACACGCATCGGTGAAATGCTTTTGATCCAAGTCTGCGAGGGCGCTCATAATCTCCTGCAGCAAGATACCCGCAACTGGGCGCGTAGATGGCAGGAGAAGGTTAAGCGCCTCTGAATACTTGACAGCAATTTCTTCCTGCGTGTTTTCCATGTCGAGGTGGCGGCTCAGGCGGTGATAGTAGGAACGGCAAATCCTTCTTGTGAAGCTCTGGAGCTTTTGGCCAAATTCACTCCGGTCCTCGATAATATCTTGGATTGTCACGGAAAGCAGCGCATGCACGTAGCCCCAAGGAAGCGTCGTACGCTTATCGGACCAAGCTTCGGACCAAACGTCCAGGAATATTGCACTCGTGCGTGCATTCGCACCGATCAAGAGGCCAGCAAGTACCTCTACCTTGCTTTTGGCCTCCACAGTAGCCTGGCTCCCAACTACATCAAGATCTTCTGCGACCACATTAGCAGTGGGAGCTGGCGATTCATGCGCTCCGTTTTGTCTGCCCTTCTGTTCGAGCGACTGGGCGACTGCTCCGCCAAACACAAAAGACATGTAGTCACGCAGGATCGTACGTAGTACCGGCTCCTGTTGTTCTACATGGCACTGAGGGGACAGCACGAAGCTCAGCACGTGTTTGACAAACCATTCGGGTTTCTTCACACTCAACTTCGCATTGAAGCGAACTAAGAAGTCCACCAGGTCCTTGAACGATCCAGCGACGTCTTCTGAAAGTTCCTTCCGGCGCCGTTCTAGCCACTCTGCCATCAGCGATGCACTCCAGCTTGTACTAGCATATGTAAATGCCCGCTCCAAGCAGTCCGGTACCAGGTACGACTGCGAGTCCAGCAGTTGCTTCTTCAGCTCGTCGTCACTCAGGAGAAGCTTCACAAACCCACACGTCATCCGACACACGCGCAGTTTTCCTTCTTCCGCCAGCAGCTCCACGATTTGTTGTCCCGAGTCTTCAGTTCGCCAGTTCAGCTCATTATCAGCTAGCGAGGTATTTTGTTCTGCAACAGGGTAGCAAGGCAGCAGTGCTCGCCACAGGCTCCGCAAGACTTCATCACTTGACTCAATTGCACACGCCGCGATCCACGGACTGAGTACAAATCTGTCACTATTATGCTCCACGAGGCAGCGCAGCAGTGATAAGCACGCCAGGTCATGCCGAGCCACCGTTTGGGGCCCAGGCGATGTGCTGCACCTACGCACCAAGGCGTCTGCCACCGGGTACTTGGTCGTGGACACCGACTCGCCGGCCTTGCTCATTTTCTCGAGCATCTTCGGCAGCAGCACGTTCATAAACTCGGGTCTCTTGAACAAAAACCCAGCCAGTACTTCGTCCAGCAGCGTGGGGTAGTTGCACGGGTAATACGCCGCCAAGAGCGTAGTCAGTTCCTGGAAAAAGCTGGGAGCGAAGCCCGCGCGGCTGCACCAGTTGGTCACGTGGTTGCCCACGACTCTCCCAATTACCGCGCGGCTCAAATGCACGTCCACGCGGTCCACGAGTCCTTGCGGCACGAGCTTGGCCGCGTCCACTCCGAACCGCAGCAGATCCACTTGGTCCACCGCCAGCTCCTCCGCACGCCGCGTGCGTCGCTTTCTCTTCAAGGACCTCCCGCCATTGGCCTCTTGTCGGCTTGAAGAGGGAAGAAAAAGTCGTACATGGAGCGCGCGGCGGGCGGACTGGCCGCACCGTTCTTGGCGTCGCCATTGGCTGCCGCGTCGCGTCGACGCTCCTCGCTGAAGCTCTGGATGACGGGCATCTCGTTCTGGAACAGCGACGAGGCGGCGGGCGTGACGTGCTCGTCGGCAATGGAGAAGCGGCTGCTCTCTCCGCTCCACGAGTCGTCCGGATCGACCTTCACTCTCTTGGCTTTGCTGGGTGCGTCTTCGACGACGGCCATGAGCGACGCCACGTTCATCTTGGACGCGCGCGGCGCGCGGCTGCTGTTGTTGGCGTCCAGAGGCGCGTACATGGACGCGACGGACGTCGGGGCGGGCGGTGGGCGAGCGCGCGGCCGGCCGCGGCGACGCTGCGCCTCGTCGTCGTCAGCTCTCGCCATTGCGGAATGACTTGCCGGCTAAGAGGCGTTTTTGATACTGGCACCAGCCGGCCGTGGGGGAATTGCTAGTTCCGATACAGCCCCGCGAAAGAAGATGGCATCGGATTGCGAGGGGGAACCCGCGGGCTGGGAACACCACAAGCACACAAAAGCTCGACAAGGCGCACTTACAAAACCCAAGTGAAGAAACATAGAACGTTGTCGGGATTTGGAGTTAATACCCGTGGGTTTACCTGCGAAAGACGAGCTGAAATATCGTCTACCACGGGGATCGATGAAAAGTTGTGGATAACGTCACCGCCAGCATACCAAGTACGGTCAGTAAGTAACATGCAAATGTCCGCCGTGTATTGTATCTCGACTTGCACTGGACTACATGTAGCAGCCTTCGCTCTATTGCGCGCTCGGGGTCATGTGCGCCGCGCACTTCTCCAGCGTCTTGACGGCCGAGCCCAGCTTGTTCACCGTCTCCATGTACTCCGCCTGCGGGTCCGAGTCGTACACGATGCCGCCGCCCGCCTGTGAGTAGACCTTGCCATCCTTCACCACCATCGTGCGGATGGCGATGGCCGTGTCCAGGAATCCGGAGAAACTGAAGTAGCCCACGGAGCCCGAGTACACGCCGCGACGCTCCGTCTCCAGCGAGCATATGAGCTCCATGGCACGCACCTTGGGTGCACCCGACAACGTGCCGGCCGGAAACATGGCGCGGTACGCGTCGTACACCGTCCGGTCGTCGCGCAGGTCACCCTTCACCACCGACACAATGTGCATCACGTGCGAGTACTTCTCGATCTGCATGAGACGCTCCACCCGGACGGAGCCAGGCTTTGCCACGCGGCCGACATCGTTGCGGCCCAGGTCCACCAGCATAATGTGCTCGGAGCGCTCCTTCTCGTCGGCGAGCAGCTCGGTCTCCAGCGCGGCGTCCTCTTCGTCGTTGGCGCCACGGTGACGCGTGCCGGCAATCGGGTGCGTCTCCACGACACGGTCGTGGTCCACCTTGACGAGCATCTCGGGCGACGCGCCCACGATCTGGAAGTCCTCGCCCATGTCCAAGTAGAACATGTACGGCGACGGGTTGATGGCGCGCATCTGCCGGTACAGATCCAGCGGAGTCACGTCCTTCGGGAGGTCCACCGCCAGACGCTGCGAGGGCACAGCCTGGAAAATGTCGCCGTCCACAATGTGCTCCTTGAGCTTGTCCACGAAGCCCATGTAGCCGGCCTTGCCGACGTTCGAGGCCTTCTCCAAATCAATCGATTTGATGGCCGGCGTGCTCGCGTGCTGCGCCACGCTGGATGTGCGCACGAGCGGCTTCTCGAGCGCCGCGTTCACTTGCAGAATCTTGTCCGTCGCTTCCTTGTAAGCTGCAGCGAGGTCGTCCGTGTCCAGACGACAGTGCGACACGATCTTGAGCGAGTGGAACACGTGGTCGAAGATCACGACCGTGTCGAAGAACATGTAGATGCTCTCCGGCACTTGCAGGACGTCCTTCTGGGCGTCCACGTACGGTGCGATCTTGGGCTCAAAGTGGCGGATGGCGTCGAAGCCGCAGTAGCCCACAGCGCCGCCCGTCATGGGCACGTTCAGCTCGGGCAGCGTCACGGTACGGTACTTCTTCATCTCCTGCTCGAGGAGCACGAGCGGGTCGCCCTCGAAGCTCTGGCCTTTGCCGGTGGCCACGACCTTCAGAGGTCCGGCGCCGATGAACGAATAACGCGCGATTTTCTCGCCTGGGGCCACCGACTCGAGCAGGAACGAGTGCGTCTGGCCCTCGCGCAGCTTGAGCAGCACGCTCACGGGCGTGTCCAGGTCGGCCACGACGTCCAGGTACACGGGCACGAGGTTCTTGTCGGCGTTCTCGGGCTGCCGCTGCAGCTGCGCGACGCGCTCCACTTGCGGCTGGAAGGACATGACACTGTGAGCACTTGATGGTGACGACCGGAATGGAGATGGAAATTGAGAGGATGTGGCGTGAAACGCCGTACAAAAGGGTAAAGTCTCTTGTAGAGGGTGTTGTTGACCACAAGAAAATTCGCAACAGTTGAAGTTTTTCGTGTTAACGGTGGAGGAGCTTCTTCTGATGAAGTCGAGCACTCGCCATCCGAAAAGATGGCTGGGCCGGCCAGTTTTCAAGCTGGGAGTGGACGAACGTGGGCGTGAGAAGAAGATGGACGGAAAGGTGCTGAGTTATGTCCCTAATATTGCCAGTTATATGCTGGTGTACACGGATAAGTCCGAGGAGGTTGTGCCAGTGGATGAGATCGACGACTTCGTGCCGCTGCTGCCGCAATTGTCGTCTGATAAGCGCAACGCGAGGAAGAGGAAAACGCAGCGTCTCACTGAAGAGGTTGAGAGCAACCGAAGTCTGGAGCCCATTGCAAAAAGTTCAAGGTGCTGAGACTAACTGCCGCCAAGGACGAAGACAAAGTTTCAACGGTCGCAAAGGAAGAAGCCAAGGCTGCACCTGCTGCCGTGGATGAATCTCGTATTGAATCGATGTTTACACCTTCTGCTGGTGAGGCGGCTATCAAGTCGAAATTTGTGCAAGATGCGCTGTGGTCGCTGACACCACAGCTCGATGTCAGCAACGAAAAGCGAATGACGCTGCTGGCCAGTTTGGACAACCGCTTCGAGCAGGTAAGCTGAATAGGTTGAGGTGAGACTCTGTGCTTGATTGTCGAGATGACTAAACTGTAGTGCAGCCCCGTGCAGCACTCATGAGGTTCATTGAAGAAGACGGACTGGAAGCTGTTAGCAAGACGCTCCGGAACTGGGCAGATGAAGGTCGTGACAAAGACGAAAGAGACCAACCGTGTCGTGTCTCGGAGAAAGAGTCGCCACCCCTGAAAATGATGCAACAAGCCATCGTGCATCCACTCGCGCCACCAAAACCACCGCGGCGCGAAAGAGTTCCCCTTGTGGTGGTCACTTGCACGATCTCATGTTAGGTGAGCTCGACTCGTTCGCTTTTTAGAAGAAGGAAGGTAACTAACACAAGCGTATTTGTTTGCTACTACACAGGCAAGTGCGAAAGCGTTTTCTCGCCCAAGCGTACACAGCCAAAGGAGCGTCACGCGCCTTCCAAGCGGAACGTAGTCGCCCAGCGCAAGAAACCTCACCGCTTCGATGAAGATTCGCACGCAGCTTTGCCTCCACGAAACGCGCCAGAACTGTTCGATCTCACTGGCGATGAGCCAAGCGACGAGGAGGAAACCGAGTATCTCCTGACTGCGTGTGCAGGCCGGCGCCTTCGCTTCGGTCCCATCTTGACCGTGGTTTTCAGCAAGCGCGACAGTGTGGACAAGTTTCGTTCCCAGCTGAGACGAAATGGATTCTTAAAGCGAGAGATCAAGCAGAACCCCGAGGCGTGGAACTCGGTGCTGAAGAAGTCGTGAGCTGAGACCTGCTGCGTATGCATGCAGTACATGTGATGCAAATGTTTGGATGGTTCATCCGAACCGTACGTAGTTTAGGATTTTCAAATTGAATAGTGTTGCTTTTGGCTTTGGTTGGGGTCGCGTCGTTTCGCGGGGCATTGAAATCTCTTCCAGCGATCCACAGCTCGATCTTTGCCCTACTTACAAGCACCTCACCAACTTACGATGAACTACGGCATCATCAACAATGCGCGCCCGGACCAGAAGCGCGGGGCTGCGTCATCTGTGAATGCACTTCTGGCCGACCCTCGCATGCGCGAAATCGCAAAGCAAATGGGACTGCAGCCCAAAGACTTTGGCGAGGAGGCGCAAGTGCTTTGGCAGACTCTCAACGACATGTCGACGTCGGACCCCAAGCGCTACGAGTACTTCATCAACGAGCAATTGCAGGACGGACCACCGGTATCTCCGTCCCCAGCTTCGCCGTCTTCAGACCAGAACACGAACGAACCTCCTCGCTTTTTCACACCCGAGCCTGGTTTCGTGGTCAAGTGCACCATGTTCCACTCCATCAAGTGCCAGCAGAAAGAGACCAAGCTCTTCCTGAATATCTGCGCGTACAAGCTCATTGACACACCCAAGAACCCGAACTCTGGCTTGGAAGTCCCTGAAGACACGCGAGCTGTACCCACCACCGCCAACTTGCAGGTTCCTCTTGTTGTGGGCAAAGTACGCGAGATCACCGACTTCAGTGGCGCCGTTTGCTGCGCCGTGGATGTGGTGGTGAACCCGTGGGTGCTGCGTCGTTGTGAGTGGGACTCGAATTTCAAACGGGAGGTCATGAAGCTCGCTGTGCAGTGGGTACAGGAGGACGCTGGTGTCAGACTCGTGAAGCCCACGGGCAAGTTCATCAAAGCGCGCTACAAAGGCGGCGTGGCAGTCGGCAACGAGATCATCACATCCAAATTCCGCATCGAAGACGCTGACCCGACCAAGCAACGCCTGGAATCACCGGCTGATCTCTTGAAGCAGATCAATCTCGACGAAGCGAAGGATGAAATCACACGGGAGCTGACGATCGCGCCACCTATCGAAAAGAGCACCACCCAGACACCGGAGGTCCTTCTCAAACCACCATCGTTGGGCCACGCTCAACCCCCACCAGCGCCTGTAAAAGCCACGGAGACAAAGCCGCAAAAGAAAAAGTGCTCATTGAAGAATTGCCGTCACCTTCGACCAAGGAGAACTCTGCGTGCAATGTCAGTGCTGGTCAATCTGCAACGACACCAACGCCCACAAGCTTAGGAACAAACGTACCCGCACAGACAAAACAGCAGCAGAAGAAAAGAGGTGGTGATGCAGTGAAGCGAGGGTTCCTGAACTCGTCCAAAGCGAGTTTGTACCCGAAGGGGTCCAGCGAGGGCCGTCCATCGTCGGCGTACGTAAACCTTATGAGTCGCAGTAAGGTCGTCGATCTTGGAGAAGCTGAGCGCCAGCGGAAGGCGCAGCAGGATGAGCGCAAAGAAACTATGGAGTTCTTCCAACCAACGGAGAAAACAAGCCATCCGACAGCAAAATCTGGAGAACTCGACCACGGCGATCACATCTTTGAGCAACTTTGCCAACAAGCCGAGCCAGACCTTAAGCCTGCAGCTCTTCAAGGCGCAAGTTCCCTTGATACAATGAGCTCCAACCAACTTTTCGGTGAAGGTTTCGAAGAATTCGCGAAACTCTTGAACCCTTAGCTGACTTGTGCTCGATCTACAGCCATATCACAGAAACACCAGAACACTACAATAAGAGGGTCAAAGTTTCGCGTGTACTGTTCATCGTGACTCCTTCTTCTTGACTTTCGCTTTCGCATCCGTTTTGCACCCTCAAGTTGTTGTCACTCTTAATCCCGTGTGTCCGGATTTACAATGTCGTGAATCCGCTGGTATGACATTAGCAGGAACGCGTTCAGGCGACGCATGCTGTCAGCAGTAGACGGGAATTGCTCAAGCCGCTTCAGCAGCACTACAGTGTTGTGCTTGACACTGATGGACGGGTGAAAGATTCCTTGTGCGATAGTCTGCAAGCCTCCGCGTAGAACCGGTAAGAAGCTGAGGAATTCATGTAGCTCCACTTCGGTGTGCAATAATTTCGCGAAGTCTGCGTAAATTTCCTCCACAAGCGTGTCATCAAGCACGACCATATCGCCCTGGAGACTGCGAATGTGCCGCTTCAGGTCCACCCCCGTTTTATCTACGTAAACAACAACACAGCAAACAGCACAGGCCTCATACAGTTAAGGAACACCATATCAGCAACATATTCAGACACGCACGCTTGCTACGAGAGCGAGCAAATACAAGATGACTGTGAGTAGGATATATCGAATGCAGGTGAGTGGAAATGTTTCCGGTGCGGTGAGTCCATGAAGCGCTTGTAGCTGTCCGTGCGGGCCCACTTGGTAATTCGCTTATTGTTGACTGCTGAGCGCTTTGCCACCGCATCGGGACTCAGGTAGTTGGCTTCACCCAAGGCAATATCAACGATGTTTTTGCGCGTGTACTCCTCGAACATGCATCGTACCCACTCTTCATCATATCCCGCTGCCACTCCATCCAAAACCTGCGCAGGAATTGGCGTTATTAAAGCCGAACATAAATCGCTAGTTCACACCTCTTTCCACCCCACCTCAAGCACCAAGTTGCGATCCGTCGCATCGTAATCTTCCTTCTCGACCGGAGCTGATACAAACACCTCACCTGTCGTAATATCGCACAATACATCCCACCACTCCCGCTTGGTCTTAAACATTGGGTTCGTCACGCCAGCAATGTATCCGGGCGTCGACAGGAAGCCCAGATCCGTGAGATTCGCATACCTGTGCACAAACACCATTAGAAACACACAACAAAACATACGACAAGACTCTTAAATCCAGATCCAAACGCACGGGTACTGGCGATAGATCAGTCCGAAGAGCGGCGGACACACGAGAGCTCGTGGCGAGCACAAAGTTGCAAATTTCACCAGCCGGCCGGTTGTACCCGATAAAAATGACCCTCTGACCTGTGAGCACGGCGTTAAACAGCACCATCGTCTGGTCGCCAAACGTCTGCAGTAACTGCGTCAACGTCCCGTCATCGTGCTGGTCGTCCGTACTGCAGATCTTGAACTGCAGCGGGACGGGGATCTCGTCCCACACGGCCTGCGCCCGGAAGAACAGCGCCTTCTCCAGCCTCTTGGCGTCCTCGTGATTCGCAGCAGCTCGTCCTGTGCTGCTGATGGTGCGTTTCATGAGTCGCCTCTCCATTCCGGACAAGCCGCGCACACCGGAGACGTCCACGGCGTTCACGACGTCAAAAAGCTCTTTGAGTACCTGGTCACTCTCGATCTCACTCTGAGCGCCCACGATTTTGAGTACAGCGAGGTTGAGCACGTCTTTAAGTGCGAAGCAGCTCTTGTGCGTCGAGCAGAGCGCCACGGCCGTGACTTTGGCCCCTCGTCGAGCCGCCGAGTCGTGCGTGGTGCGAACCACGCTAAGGCAGTACATGAAGCTCTGCAAAGGGTCTTCTTGGCTCCCATTGGCCGGCTCTGCGTCGTCTTCGGCGTCCTTGTGCGCGTTCTGGCGGTTGAGGAAGAAGATCGTCGTGTCCTCCTCGCGGTTGTGGACGCCCTCGGGCAGCATCATGTCGGCGAAGAACTCGGGCGAGTAGTGCGCGAAGGGCGACGGGAAGCTCGCGCGCAAAGTGCTGCCCTTGGTCAGGTCGAACTCGGCGTACAGCACCACCTCGGCCAGCGGCCGCACGGACGCGTCGCCCATATCTTGCTCTTCTGATCGTGATAAAATAATGCAAACCTTTATTATTTTATTTGCCTCTCTTATGTTATTTGCCAAAACCTCTCTTATTTAATTTGTTGCCGTTGGTCATTTCTGAACCAGCATTCAGTCGGCGTGCCAGGTGTGCGGTCCTCGCGGGGGCGTGTCGACCGACGCGCTGTTCAAGTGTTCTCGCTGCCAGGCGGCGCTGTACTGCGGGCGCGCGCACCAGACCGAAGACTTCCCCGCGCACAAGGCCATCTGCAGACGCGTCAAAAGATGCGCGCGGTGATGGAGGACGAGGCGCACAAGATCCGCAACGCGACGGAGGACATGTTTATGCCCGCGAACGCCTTCGAGACGAGCGTCGGCCACTTCTGGGGCATCCACGAGACGCGCCCCTACATGCGCGCCAAGCTGGAGGTGATCCGAGCGCTGTCCATCATGGAATCCCGTCCGGCGGTGGAGGCGGCTCTGGCGGAAGCCATGGACTGCATGAGGCTCTGTCGAGGGGACAACATGGGCGTCCGTGACGTCATCCCAACGCTCATGCTCATGCTGGGCCAGTACCAGGAGGCCTACGACTTTGTCAAGTGGTACGCGACCAGCGGCGAGGACTCGCACTATGACTGGGGCGACATGGACCTGCCGTTCCTGGACGTGCACGACGCCGACATGGCGGAGGAGCTGGACGGAATCAAACCGTACGACATCTTCTTCTTGAACTCCTTGGCGTACGTCAAGATGGTGCTCCTCAAGGCGGTTGAGGAGTCCATTCACGCGCACGAGGTGGCGGACCGCGCGTCGCTTCCGGCGGGGGTCGCCGACTCGCTGGGGGCGTTTCTAGCGCCGACGACGGGGCAGACGCGGAGCCTCGCGGAGCTGAAGACGCTGCTTGGGAAACTCAAGCGTCAGACGCGCGAGGCCTTCTCGCAGGCGCACTTCCAGAACCAGCACTTCTGGGGTGCGATGCTCGACCCGATGCCTCTGATTGACGCGCCTGAGCCACCGTACTACGCGCCTGGCGATGAGAACCAAGTCAAGGTGTGGATCATGCAGAACGCCCTGCTGTGGCGCGACCACCTCGAGTTTATCCGTGAATACCGTCCGCGCGATTAAATCGCTTGGTGTCTGCACCGACTCAAGCAAGGCTTCTCGTCGTGCTTCAAGACCGCGCTGCTAGTCAATTTCGGCAAACTACAGTACGCCCGTCACCTTTGGATAAGTGTCAATACAACCTTGGAGCGAACACGCGCGTTCTTCATTATCGCCAATGCATTCGACAGTCTCCAGCAAATGCACTTTGCATTGAGAAATGAGAAGGCCAAAGGCTCAAATCGATGAGGAGACGTTGCTACAGAGTTCGCTTCTTGCAAGCTATCGCCCAGGAAGAAGTGAGAGCTCACTTGAAAGTTGTGAATTGACGTTCAGAAAAATGGTGCTCCCCGGGCACCAACGCTTCGGTGTGGCACTAACTTAACAGCGCACGAGGTGGATAAAGAGACTTGCTTGGTCGTGGGTTCTTCACCCATAGTATAGCCGTATGGGTCATACGGCTCACGACACCCAGCTTCAACGTGCCCAAGCAATGCTCACGGGTAGTTGCGCATGAGTTTGATGCCGCGGCGCGGCATTTCCGGCAGGAAGTCCGGATACACGCTCCGTTTCTCGCGAATCAACTCGTGGTGGTCACGCCACAGCATGGCGTTCTGCACAACCCAGAGCTTGACTTGGTTCGCATCCCCAGGCGAGTAGCACGGTGGCTCAGGCGCATCAATCAGAGGCGTTGGGTCCAGCATCGCACCCCAGAAGTGCTGGTTCTGGAAGTGCGTGAGCGAGAACGCCTCGTTCATCTAGCTCGTGAGCTGCTTCTGCAGCTTCTTGAGCGCGCGTCTCCGCGTCTTTCCGTTTCGGTGCGAGAACCGCCGCGAACGCGTCGGTCACCACCGCCGGATCGTTCATGGCGTCCGCCGCAGGCTTCGCCATCTGCATCTTGATGTACACGACCGCGCTCAAGAAGAAGATGTCGCGGCTTTGAGTAAGAGACGCCGGCAGCTCCTCCGCCATGTCGGCATTGCGCACGTCCAGGAACGGCAGCTCCATGTCGCCCCAGTCGTACGTCGGGCTGTCTCCGCTCGTCGTGTACCACTTGATGAAGTCGTAGGCGTCCTGGTACCGGTCCAAGAGCAGCAGGAGCGTCGGGATAACCTCGCGGATACCGAGGTTGTCACTTCGGCACAGCCGCAAGCTGTCAAGGGCTTCGGCCACAGCCGCCTCGACGGCCGGACGGGAGGCAATGACGGACAGCGCGCGGATGAGCTCCAGCTTGGCGGTCATGTACGGGCGCGTGTTTCGCAGCCACCAGAAGTGGCCGACGTGCGTCTCGAAGGCGTTCGCGGGCGTCCAGTCGTCGGCGTCGGCGCTACGGATGCTGGCGGCCTCGTCCGCCATCACGTTTCGCATCTGGTGGATGCGCTTGCACGTGGCTTTGTGCGCCAAGAAGTGCGCGACCTGGTGCTCGCGCCCGCAGTACAGCGCCGCGTTGCAGCGAGAACACTTGAGCAGGTCGTCGGGGGACACGTATGCGCGGGGCCCGCACACCTGGCACGCCGACGACAGCATCTTGGCAGAGCGGAAACTTTGACTTGAGACCTGCGCGGGAAGATCCAGAATGAGTTGTGGTGGGCTGGGGGCGGGGCACAAGGCGGGCCGCTGCAGCTGCGCCAAAAGGAAACATGGAGGGCAATCCCACCTGATAACAGGCAACTTCAACTTGAAGAGACTGTGCCACCGATCTGGTACCCGATCGTCCGATCGAAACGACGCGATCTAAAGCGACGCCGATCCAAGCCCAAGTTCTGCTAGCCACGGACCATGTCGCTGGACGACGGAACTCGCCGCTGGCTGCGACGCCTGGTGTCGCGAGCGCTTGACGTGGAGCCCGCGGTCTTCGATCAGCTTTGTCGAAATCCCCAGATAGCCAAACAGATCCGGCACCGTCCGAGTTGGTGCAGTCGTTCTTTTCCAGCCGAACGGAGGCTGGCAGCGTCCTCTTCTTCTACAAGGGAGAGGAACAGTACGAGATTGAAGAGGAGGTGGAAGAAGAGGTGGAAGTGACGCGAGAAGCCTCCCCAACAGGTTCGTCACGACAGCATTCAGAGGTCAAAACCCAGCACTCATTCCTGTGTATGTTAACGTAGAACTCCCAAGTGACGCAGCGTCTCCGATTGAGCCGACGGACGAGCAGTTGTTTCTTGATGCTGAGGCCTCGACACCACAGACTGAGACGGTGAAGAGACTCGTCAAGCGGTCGCGGACAGCTGCGCGTCAAGTGTGTCATGCGTTCTTGAATACGCTGCCCGCTGACTCATCCGAGTCCGCCACAGTGTTTCTAATCAAAGTGGCAGCAGGGCCAGTGACGATACAGAGCGTTGTGACGGAAGCTCATGAGAAGGTGGTGCACACGAACGTCGAGCTTGGCTGCTCGACCGGAGACTTGCTGACGAACCTGGAGGGGATTATCTGCCACGTCTTCATGCCGCTACTGGATCCCCAACTTTCAAGAGCGGATCATACGAGTGGACGAGCAGAAGGAGACGATGCCGGTGCCAAGAATTCGGCTGCTGCTCACCAGGCTTGCAGAGCTTCTTTTATACTTTGCGATCCTAGGAGAGCGTTGACCGCCTGGATCACTAAACTCGCAGGTATTTCTACCTCGTAGTCTTGGAGACGAACATTCGGTCTTCGAATTCTTGTAGATCGACGAAACGATGTAGCAGCCCGTGAGGCTTTTCCTCTCCACCCATCGGATTCATCGTCCATCTCATCTTCGTCCCCCATATCCTCAAATGCAGCAAAATGCCCCACCAAATCGTCAGGATCTCCAAATCCAACCGCACGATCATCATGTACAACACCATCTGCATCAACTTGATGATCTGCAATGTAACGGGTTACATGGAGCGTAACTAGGTTACGCTCAGGAGTGACAAGTCACACCCAAGGAGTAAGGTGGTGTAGCACACACCACCTAATCGTCTCTACGATATGGCTACAGTCCTTCTTAGCCAACCAATAGTTAAATATGTAGGACAAACTATAGAGTACTTATAGTTTGTATTAGATCTCATTTAGCAACCAACCAGAATATAACTCAGTCTTAATTCTACCTAATTTGGTCAACGTTCCTTCAGACCGGAACTAAAGTGAACTGCCGTTCACTTAGAGTTTGTATACACAAACTCCTCGCTTCCTCTAAGCAAGCTGCTGTGTGCCCCGTCACACTTGGTAGCACTTGTAGTCAATCCACGCCTACGCAGGTAGCGATTGTACTACCCGAATCCTCTTGGGACTCTAGACACGAGTCAAGATGGAAGACAGAAATGAGTTTCCTCATTTGAACGACTCACAGTTTGATTTGTGCGCTCACTACTATATTTATGAACAATATGGACACAGGTCCTATTCCGGCTGATCAGTGCGTCCGATCGTAAGATGGCAGGCATCTTTGGAGTAGAGGCACTCCGTAGTTTGGCGGCGTCAACGCCGAACGAACAGATCGAACGCGTCGCGGCATTCGATGAGTACGAACGAGGGTTAATCGCCCATGTGCGAGGCACCATCCAGCCTTCGGTCACGGAGGCTAAGCCACCGGCGCCCAAGCCGTTGCGGCTGAAGGTGACCCCTTATGAAGGGAAGGAGGAGAAAACCTCCACTTCTGGGTCAGAGAAGTTGAGCTCGCCATGGACGCAGCTCTCATCTCGAGCGACCGACTTCGTGTCGCTTTTGCTCTGTCACACCTTAGTGGCAGAGCTAAGAGCTGGGCGTATACGCGCGAGGCGATAACGCCAGGATGCTTTGCATCATGGGTCCAGCTGTGTGAGCAGCTGAGAGCCGGTTTCCTCCCGGCGAACTACGAGTATCGTCAGCGCTCGCGCTTCCTGTCGTGTAGACAAGGAAGACGCGAGCTGCATGAGTACATACAAGAGATGCGAGAGCTCACCGCATCTCTTGTGGGGAATCCACTCCCGGAACACATCAAGGTGACTGTGTTCATGGAGGGTCTACGGGTCGGTCCAGCGCGGACCCAATTGTTCCGGGTACAAGCCAGTATCCTTGAAGCAGCGGTTCAGATCGCCCTTCAAGAGAGTACAGCCACAAGCAGGCTCGTACTCCTACGAGCACCTGGCCAGGGAGCTCCGCACCAACCTCCGGTGCTGCGAGAGGCGCTTCCAGCGGGCCAGTCCCCATGGACCTTGGCCTGGCCGAGCAGCAAGACATTCGCTGCTTCGGCTGTGGTAAGCTTGCGTACATGAAACGTGCCTGTCCTGCAGGAGGAAAACGGAGGCGATTCCCTCCTAGACCCGTTGGTCTCAAGGGCCGCTGGCAGAAGCCGCGACCCGTGGCCAGGGGAACTCGGGAAACCAGTAGGGGCGGGGCGCCCTACTGGGGAAGATCTAAGTCTTCATGAGCGGTGCGCGGGTGGCGCGCACCATGGAGACTTAGCCCCTGAGAGTCTTTGCACTCTCGAATCGGAGAAGAGCAGCGAAGGGCTGCTCGTTGTACATGCGAATGTACAAGGATATGATCATCCCTTCCGGGTTTTGATCGACTCTGGGGCGTCGAAGAACTTCGCACGCCGCCAGACAGTCGCCAAGAATGGCGACAAGTTAGCTGATACTATGCGAGAGAGCAAAGGCAACGGGCAAATCAACGTAAGACTTGCCGACGGTACGATAATAACAGTACCTAAGGTCCATATGGACCTGGTTATCAAGTTTGAAGACTTTGACAGCCGTGAACGATTTACCGTTCTAAAGATGGACAAGTACGACTTGATCCTAGGGATGCCATGGCTCGAGAACATGAGCCATGGATCGATTGGCGCGGCAAAGCCATTGGAGCCAGCCGTCCCGCCGTATCAGACAGGGCATTGGTGAGTCATGTTCCCACCCCTGAAATATACCGGGGATTCCGCAAGGATCGCCAGGACACCAGGACGCCAGAACGTCCGAAGAGTTTTGGGCCCCACCGCCGTGGTGAGCGCGCCCTCAGTGACTGCTAACGAAGTTGCAGTAGGTCAGGAGACCGAGTCCGAGACGGAAAACTTTAGGGGTCCACCAAAAGCTAGCTTGGTGGCAGGAACCCCGAGTGTGGCGGCATCAGAAGATGCTCGCCAGGTGGGTAACATAGGTCCACCCCGGTCGCCCAGACCTTAACTGAAGAGGAAGACGCGGGGAGCGCTTCCTGTGTGGGTAACGAAGTTCCACACGAAACCTTAGCGGTCTGTGATGCCCTTGAGCGGGCATCACCTGACTTGAGAAACGTAATCTCACGTCAAGGCCGTCGTCGACGAGACCATCGCCGTCGTCACAAGTCGAGGTTGACTTCAAGTCAAACAGTAGTCATGTCAAGTGACTCGGAGCCCAGGGCCCAGGCTCCTTCGACTAGTTCGACGGAAGAGTGTTATTACGTCTTCGACGGCAAGACAGGCCGTCGCGTGAAGGCAGGCGCGCTCACGTTAGATCCGCTGCCCGAGGTGTCAGAGCTTCTGAACCTCGAAGAAATGTCAATGAATGACTTTCTGACCGACCTCAAGGTCGGTGATATCGCGGAAGTGGTCCTTCTAAAGCAAGAGACCCCGCTGAGGAGTTAAACTCTTCCTCTGTGATGGACGAGGATGTCCTGGAGGAGTTCACTCGCCAGCGCGCCAAGCGCTTGGGTTCTGAGATACTCAAGAACCCGAAGGATCGTTTGTATTCCCTGGTGAAGGAGTTCTCGGACGTGGTGTCAAAGAATCCACCGTCCCAGCTCCCACCTGATCGTGGAGGGAGGCACGAGATTGATCTCGTGCCAGGCACAGCGTACTGTGTCACCAGACAATGGCCACTGCCTCGCGAGCAGTGCGAAGTCATTGATGACTTCTTCGCCGCTAAGGCGAAGGCAGGCATGGTGCGGGAGTCGAAATCCCCGCACTCGACGCCTACCTTCTGCGTTCGGAAGCCGAACGGGAAGTGGCGTCTGGTTCACGCTTTCAACAAGCTGAACAGCGCAACCGTGCCAGCGCAGACACCCATCCCGCGCAAGGATGTGTTGTTAAACAACATGGCAGGCTGTGAGCTTTACAGTGCCTTGGATCTGGTGGACGGATACTACCAGATCCTGATGCGTCAAAGCGACATCCCTTTAACAGCGGTGAGTACGCCAAGCGGAATGCTTTGGGAGTGGCTAGTGATGCCACAAGGGTTGTCGAATGCCCCAGCAGCGTTTAATCGCTTGGTCACACAGCTATTCCGACCCCTTCGTATGTTCACACAGACATACTTTGACGACATCTTCGTCCATAGCCGTGCCGAGCAAGGCCAGACGGCTATGGAGGTGCATTTGAAGCACCTCCGTCGAGTGTTCGAGGTCATGAGAGCCAACAAGCTCTATGCCAACATCGACAAGTGTGTCTTTGCGGCTCCCGAGATCAAGATTCTCGGTTGCTTTGTCAGCAACGTGGGTGTCCGTGCGGATCCCGAAAAGGTGAAGGCCATCTCTGCTTGGCCAACACCTAGGTCTCAGAAAGACCTCCGGAAGTGGTTGGGTCTAGCCAACTACCTGCACAAGTATAGCGCAGGCTATGCGGGTTTGGCTAAGCCTCTGTCCGACCTCCTTAAGAAGGACTGTGACTGGTGCTGGGAGCACCGTCACCAAGACGCTGTTGACAAAGTCAAAGCAAGTTTGCAGCAAGCACCGGTCTTGGCACTGCCAGACGAGACTAAGCCGTTCAGCATCGTCTGTGACGCTTCTGACTATGCAATCGGTTGCGCACTATTGCAGAACGACGCGGACGGACACGAGCGAGTTATCTCGTTCCAGTCCAGGCAGCTCAAAGCGGCCGAACGGAATTACCCAGTTCATGACAAGGAACTCCTTGCCATGAAGTATGCGCTCGTGAAGTTCCGAGTGCATCTTCTGGGCACCAAGCCCTTTGTGATCTATACGGATCACGCGTCCTTGCGGACGGCGACTAACTCGCCACATCTCTCACAGAGAATGGCGCGTTGGCTGTCATTCTTCGCGGAATACAACTTCCGCGTTGAATACAAGCCAGGCAAACTCAATGTGCTTGCCGACGTGCTTTCGCGTCGTCCAGACTATGAGTTAGCTCATATTAGTCGTGTAACGACGGATCTGCACGATCGGATACGCATGGCGTATCGAGATGACGAGTCTCTCGCGCCCCTAGTACGGTTCCTGTCCGCTGGGAAGGACGCCAAGTCGGAATGGCTTACGCCACGACAGAGGTCTCGTCTCCATCGGTATGAATGGACCGATGGTCTTATTCATTACAGAGTGGACCCCGCAGACCCTCCTCGGGTTGTAGTCCCTCATGATGAAGACCTGAAGTACGACATACTTCAGGAGGCGCACGATGCGCCTTCCAGCGGCCATCTCGGTCGCGAGAAGACCTTCCAGTCGGTCTCACAGTCGTTCCGGTGGACCCACATGTACAAGTGGGTCGCCAACTATGTGAAGACATGTGAAACATGTCCGCGAGTGAAACCCGCAGGCCATGCCTCGGCTCCTTTGCAGAGCCTTCCAGTCCCTGTGGATTGCTGGAAGTCGATGAGTCTCGACTTCATCTTTGGACTTCCAGCCGACGGACTCGGCAACACCGGAATTTTGGTTCGTGTGCCGCCTAAGCAAGATGGTGCATCTGGCACCTGTGCCTGATACGGTCATGGGCGAACACGCCGGCCGTCTGTTTATTGACGGCGTGTTCCGCTATCATGGCCTCCCGGAGAACATTGTCTCGGATAGAGACCCACGGTTCACCGCTGCGTTTTGGAAAACGCTGTTCCAACTCATTGGAACTCGTCTCCACATGTCGACCGCTGACCACCCTCAAACGGATGGCGAGACGGAGCGGGTTGACCACGTGCTTGAGGACACGCTGCGCAGCATTTGCGCAGAGGCACCTCGCACCTGGTCCGACCGTCTGCCGGCCGTTGAGTTCGCACTCAACAATGCGGTACACGCATCAACAGGGTTTACCCCGTTCTACTTGAATGGGCTTCGTAACCCTCGGGTGCCGCTCACGGTTCGTGGCGACACCGATGCTTCTATCCTAAGTGGGAGAGAGGCTCGGAAAGCACTTTCCTCCCGGGTCTTTGACATAGACCCAGCTTCCTTGAAAGCAAGTGCAAGAGTTTATTAGCACTAGGTTGAATGTTATCAACCGGGTGCGCGACGCGATGGCGTCCGCACAGGACAAACAGAAGGAGTACTCAGACAAACATGGAAGAGGAAACTTAAGCGTGTTTAAAGAAGGTGATTTAGTCTTACTAGACACTAGAAACCTACCGCTAAACCGGGTTAGCTCTGTCGAGAGCAACAAGTTGAAGCACCGCTTCATCGGACCCTTCACGGTCCTCAGCCGACACGGTGCAGCTTACACCATTGACCTTCCAAAGTCAATGGCGACTCACCCAACGTTTTACGTGGGCCGCCTTAAGCGTTACCATGATCCGCAGGATCTAGCTTCCCTCAGGGAGCGGCTCAGGCCTTTGAGCCGGCGAGTTCACTTCCTCGAAGCGACCGCCAGGCGGAGCCGACCCCGCTTGCTCCTGCAGAGTCTGTGGCTGAGCCACTGGGAACTGTGCGCGACTCGCTTGCGCAGATCCCCCAATAGGCGGCGCCTGAAAGGTGGCCCCGGGTAAGGCACCTGGCCATAAGCCGAGTAACCACCATAGCCGTAAGGCGCAGGGTAGCCGTAAGGCTGGAGTGCACCTTGAGTCACCCCGCGAGAACTGGCAGGATAACTAAAAGCCTGACCACCGCCTGGAGCCTGTCCATAAGCCGGAGGCTCCGTTCCGTAGGGGATTGAGTACGAATACTCTCAGCCAACCGACGCTGATCGGATTGCAGCTGGTCGATCTCATCGACACGACGTTGAATCCGATCGTGAACGTTCCGGAACTCCACACTCACGTCAGCGCGAAGTTGCTCAAGGGATCCAACAATCCCAGCCATCCTGGCAGCCTTCCCACCTTGGCCGATATTCATCGCCATCTCGAGCGCACACACGCGCTCTTGGAGAAGGCGATTATCCTTCTCGTAAAACGAAAGGGAAGGATTCCCCGCAGACGAAGCCGAACGCGTCGTCGACTGTGGCGTCGAGGGCTCGAACTCAAACGCGTTCTCGCCCTCCGCCGGCGCTGCTTGACCGCCATGGAGAGATCCACTATCACGTGGAGCGGGTTCTCCACCAGCAGCGCCTCCACGGGAAGCGCCAGCTCTTAGTGAAGTGGAGGGGTTACCCCGATTCACAGAACTCATGGGAGCCGATTGACCGGCTCCGGGTAGACTGCCCGAAAGCTGTCGCGATCTGGGAACAGAAGCGGCAGCTTCATAAGTAGTTCGCGGCTTCTTAGTCGACAAACGAGGCATGGCACTCGCAGAAGTACCATACTGGCGCGCGGCTCGCGCGCCAATGGGGCCCGCACGCCGGAGCTCCGACATGACAGGCGTCAACTGTCGTTTGCCCACGAGGTGAGCAAACTCAATGCGCAAGTCGCGCTGGTCCAAAATGCAGGACAGCTGAATTTCAGCTCTGAGATTTTGAATCTCTTGGGCATCAAACCCCCGCAGGGCTACCCATTCCCAGAACAGCGTCTCCGCCGAGACATCGGATGAGCAATGCTCGGGCATGACCCACGGGTACCCCCAAACGGGATGAAGCCCTCCCTTGTTCTCGGGCTTCTTGCGTCGAGTGGTGAACTCTTTAAGAGGGATCCGGTGCGGTGCCAAGAGCACGCACCGAGCCACCTCAACGCAGCTGAACAACGGATTGTTCGCAACGAGAACACTCTCGTAAACACCTTGAGAAGTGTGTCCGCCAACAAGCTTTCGAGGAGCGGTAAGCTCCTCCAGATACACAGGAGAACCTGTGTTCTCATCGGGTGGATAATACCCATTGCCGGCCTGCAAAGGTGCACGGGCACCGGCATCCACCCTACTAGGAGAGGAGAGGTCACTTTGAGAGTGACCTGCTCCAGAGCGTCCTGAAAGGAACTGCTCTTGTTGGGCGTCCAGATCATTACTGATCGGCTTCTCTTCAGAGAGAGCCCTCTCTTCCACTTCTTCCCCACTCTCGGGAGAAGAGAAGAGGTATTGACTGGGCTCCTTCTTCTCTTTGGCCTCCGGCGTTTCGCAACGCGGGGACCTCGAAGCCACACGCTTCTTGGCCCCAGCGGCCTCCTCGTCTGCGAGAGCCTTAGCCTTTGGGCTTTGGCTTTTCGCAAACCCTCCGCGAAGGAAAGGTTCTTAGCGGGAGAACCCGGGGCAATTGGAGACCCCTTCGCTGACTTGAGCGGGCTTGGAGAGCCCATGAGCTCGTCTGCATCGAGGTTCAATTCCTCCGCGTTCACTACGCTCAGCGGAGGCAAATTGGCATTGCCAGAGCTCTTGCGGAGCTCCGCATCCTTGGCAAGGGCCGCCCGGACCTTCTGGGCGCCCATCTCGCGCGCTTCATCGCTGTCGTAAGCGCGTCCCGGACTCTCGTCCTTCTGGAGCGGTGTTAACCCACTCCTGTCAGATCCCGAGCCACTCGGCGATTGACTGCGACGACCACTTATGTAGGTCGTCTTGGCGCGGCCACGAGGCGACTCGTGCGTTTCCGCAGACGCAGCGGCATCCGCTTTGCGTAAAGAGGCTTTGTCGCGAGACTCAGCCCTCTTAGACTTCGGCTTTGCAGCCTTAGCCTTAGGTGCTTTCGCACCACGAGTAGTACTCTTGGGAGGCATGCTCTAGAGGTCGACGTGGAGACCGTAGGTGCTGCGGACTCTTTCTCCAAATTGGAAATGAGCCGCGCACCAAGACAACGTTGTCGGTCGAATGGAATCGACAATGATTGAAAGGGGTGACCACTTTTCCCTCCACTCTGATTGGTGGTAAACTCGCACCTAAGTGGGGGAGGATGTAACGGGGTTACATGGAGCGTAACTAGGTTACGCTCAGGAGTGACAAGTCACACCCAAGGGGTAAGGTGGTGTAGCACACACCACCTAATCGTCTCTACGATATGGCTACAGTCCTTCTTAGCCAACCAATAGTTAAATATGTAGGACAAACTATAGAGTACTTATAGTTTGTATTAGATCTCATTTAGCAACCAACCAGAATATAACTCAGTCTTAATTCTACCTAATTTGGTCAACGTTCCTTCAGACCGGAACTAAAGTGAACTGCCGTTCACTTAGAGTTTGTATACACAAACTCCTAGCTTCCTCTAAGCAAGCTGCTGTGTGCCCTGTCACATGCAAAATCACTATTGCTTTGACCTCCCACTGAAGGTGAGTCTCCTCCTCGATCCGTCGGTGGCGGTCCGATCGCATGCACACGACCTGTGCTGTTAGGCGAGTCTGCATCGTCGTTGTCACCTTCATCATGCGCGGAGAACTCAAGCTGAGGAGTGTTAGCTCCTAGCTGAGGCACACCCTCGGGTGTCGGCGGAACACATGCCGCAGCATTGCTCACCGGAATCTCTCGATCACTTATCAACCAACGCGCAGGCGCACCTGTCGTTGTTGCAAGAGACTTGCTCTCCCCACCACCGGAAAATCGACAGCTAATATGATTATCACAGCGTTGACGCTTCGTACAGTTATTGGTGTCGTCTTGTACACCTCGCTTGAGACCTCGTGTCACAGGATGAACGACCGGTTGGCATACATAGGGAATAGTCGTCGGCCACACGTGACGGCCCCTGCCGTAGCGGTTTGACAGGAGTTTCTTCACGTACGAGTGACCCACCGTCCACTGTTCTTGAAATTCAACCGAGCGAACTTCATTGATATTCCCCGTGATCAGATTTAACACTCGATAATTCTCCGAATGTTTCGCATATCCCATGAAGAGGCCAGGCTTTCCTGGACTTTCCAGTTTGTTTGCTCGCAAAGCCTTGGGCGTAAACACAAACACAACGCATCCCCACGTCCGCAACGTGGACACGTCTGGTCGCGAGCCAAATCGACGAAAGTATGGTGTATCCCCGTCCAACGCACTGATTCCACTAATGTTCATCACTTCCAGAGCAAATCCAAAAGCTTCACCCCACAGAGCTGTTGGCATGTTGCCGCTGCAAATACACACCTCACACGCGACAGCACCACACCATTCATCTTCTCCACCAAGCCATTTTCTTCGGGACTATAGGCGTTCGTCCACGTGTACTCAATTCCTTTAGACTCAAGAATCGCCTTCATTTTGTTGTTCAGAAGCTCCGACCTTGATCTGAGTTGAACACTTCAATCTTGTGGCCTTGCGCAATAATCCACTTGAGGTGAGCCAACACAACCTCAGAGGCCTCTGCCTTCTCGCGCAACAAGAATCCCCACAAATAACGACTTGCTTCGTCTTGCACCAGTTGAAAGTGTTCAAACCCATCGTATGTGACTTCATCGACATAGCACATGTCACTCATGAGCTTCTGATACGGTCGAGTAACTCGACAAGTCACGGTCTTCTTGTACGACATCCGTGTCATCTTGGATGCCTTACACGCCCATCACGGCGAGTCCATGTCCTCGTTTAACTCTCCACCAAACCCAGTAATCACCTCACGTCTTGCCATTCTCTGCAAGGTGGCCGAGTTCAAATGAGCAAAGCGTAAATGCCAGCGCTCAAGCGATGTGTTATCACCCCTCTTCTTGCACGGCGTAGTCGCTTTCAACTCACTGGATCGCCGCTGAATTTCACTTTGTACCGTGTACACAGCAACTGCAGTCGCTTTCAAGCGATACCGACGTCCTGACTTCAGTAACAGTAACTCGACGTGGTCTTTCCGTAGCCAACACACACGCTGAGAATTGATGAAACCACACTTTACGTTCCATCCTTCACTCTCCAACATGTCCATGCTCAGCCAATTTTCAGGAGCAGTAGGCGAAAGTAAGACGTTATTGAGCGGCATCATGATCTGTGCATGTGGCGACTTATTGTTGGTCACACGCAGTGTTAAGTCACCAACCCGCTCATTCTCCCGCGAATTTCCATCATATCCTTGAAAGAAATGCACTTCATCCTTACGCACA
Organism: Phytophthora syringae; assembly: GCA_012656105.1. NCBI lineage: Eukaryota > Oomycota > Peronosporomycetes > Peronosporales > Peronosporaceae > Phytophthora > Phytophthora syringae. Next base: position 882,080 of record JAAKBD010000012.1, read on the forward strand.
TTGTGCAGTAACGCTGGCTGGTTGCACACATGTACATCACTCGCTGAGTCCAAGACCCACTCCATCTCGGTACCAGCAGGAGTCTTCACAGAAGTAGCAGCCGCAACACTAACTCCGCGAACATGAGAGCCAAGGGCACTCACATCCTTGCGTCCACGGCAGTTTTTTCGAACAAGAATTCCTTCACGATCAACATCAATGGCATCCCGGCTGCCGCTTGTGGTGCTTGCGGTGGTTGTGCTGCCGACTGCACCTGCTGTGCTGCGGCTGCTGGTTGCGCACCGCCGAGTCGCGCCGGACATTCCCGATACCAATGACCCATTAGCCCGCAGTAGTTGCAAGTAGTGCCGGCCTTCCGCTGCATGATCGGCCGAGTGTCGGCGGGCCCATACGTGCCACCGTCGAAATTACCGCGGCCACCGTCCCTCTTCCTCTGCCGTAGCCACCGCGTCCGCCGCCGCCGTAGATACCGCCGTTGTAGTTCCCGTAGCCTCCGCGACGATTGCCGTAGCCTCCATATCCGCCGCGACCACGACCTCCGCCGCCGTAGCTCTCTGTCTGCTGCTGCTGGTTACTCGGGACTTGTGCGACTGCGGCTGGCTCCGGTTCCGGGGCTTCCGCCTTCACCTCCAACGCGCGCGCTGTTCTCGGCTTGACTTCCGTTTTGACGATTGGCGTCCGTGCAGCTGCCACTTGTCCCATCCCCGCGGCAACGGCTATCACCGGCAGAGCGGCCAATGGGAGCCCTCCGTCCTTATCCGCCGTCGCTTTAGCCAATCCCAAGACAGGATTCCCGGAGTCATCGTATTTTGGAGCGGCGTCGCTGCCGCCGAACCCTAGGCCTAACCGTTTCCAGTCGATGACGGGGCCCACTTCCGCTTTCACTTCCGTCTTCTTCGGTGGCGCAGTGCTGGCTGTTCCGTCCTCGTCGGCGCCCGTCAGATAGCGGCGTTGCGCGCTCTTCCAGCTCGTGACCTTGCGGCCCTCTCCATATTCGCCATACGCCTCGATCGCGTAGTCCAAGGCCTCGCTGAGCGTCACTGGCCGCATGGTACGTAAGTGGGCCGCTGCTGCTTGGTTACTCAGGCCGTCATAAAACGCTCCCAAGTATAGCTCGGCTGACACTCTTTTTCCAAACCCGATGTTCGTTAGGCTGTTGGCGAAGCTGTCTAGTCGCTCTCCTGGCTGCTGCACGCGCTGGCCCAAGCGCTTCTGGATCTGCCAAGCAGTCTCCTTGCGCGCGTACTTCTTACGCAATCGGCTCGCGAGGTACTCGAAGGTAAAGTCGCCGTCGTTCATTCCTTCGCTCATCACGACTAACCACTTGTTGGCGTCGCCCTTCAGGTGCGCGGTAACGCCGTAATACAACTCAGCGGACGACCATGTCTCGCCACCCAGCATTTCCTGCCGCTTTACAGCCTGACGGACGGAAGACAGCCATGCTTCGACCGACTCGCCGGTGGTGCCCTTGAAATCGCCAATGTCCAGCTTCTTCACTCGGTGTCTCCGGTCCTGGACGACTACGGGTGTCGCCGCTGGTGCTGCCGGCGTGGCCGTCACTGCTGGCTGGAGGACGAACCGCTGCATCATCGCGCGTTGTTGCCCCGGCGTCAGTGCGTCCCACCAACTCATGGACTCTAGGGAGTCGTTCTGCTTGTCCTGCGCACGCTCCTCTTCTTGTTCCCGGATACTCGGTCGTTGCGGCCGTTGTGGTTGCCGTGGTGGTCTGCCACCATTTCCCCGGTTGTTGCCGCCGCCTCGTCCGCGGTCATTGTCACGGCGCCCGTTGTCGTCCCCGCGGCGTCCACCGCCACCTTGACTGCTGCCGCGTCCACGGTTGCCGCCGTCATCGTTCGCGTGATTACTGCTGTGGTGACTGCTCATGCCATCTTCGTTTTCAGTGCTGCCGCCGTCGTCCAGGTCGTCGTCCGGGTTGTCTGCTACGCGCTGCCCTCTTCGCGTGCCGTCGTTGCAGCCGCCCGCGCCATCTTCATTGTCGTCACTGCGGTTATCATCGCCGCCGTCGTCATCCTCGTCCGGCTCGTCGTCGGGATCACCGCCAGAACCCATCATGCCCGCGACTGTGACGGCCACGGAACTGCTGACCTCTACTTCGTCTGTGCCGCCGTCGTCATTGTGCACACGGAGACGTGTGCTGGTTGTTCGTTGCCGTTTCGTCCGATGCGCTGCCCTGTTAGCGGCTAGCGTCCTTCCTCGCGCCTCCACGTCTGTGGCGGGCGGATTCGTCGGTGTTCCAGCTCTTGTCATTACCATTGCTGCTTGGCTGAAATACACCTCTTCTTCTTTCGCTGGTTCTGCTTGTTGTTGTGGTCGTTGCTCTTCAGCTACAGTTTCTTGCCTTCGGTTCGTGCCTTGGGGCTAAGCCTCGTGATGTCACTCCCGTTCCTCGTCTTCTGATCGCCTGCTGCTGCTTGGGCTGTTTAGTGGTTCAGGAGGACGCCCGTGTTGGAAAGCCCCTGTATGACCACCAAGTAATAGTCGCGCCCAGTTCTGCTTCGCTACCCCGTACCGTGCCAGGCTCGTCCCTAGCTAGGGGTCGAGTATCCGGTGGCAATGTCAGCTGCTGCCGATATACACACTAACTACCAATGCAAAATACACGGCAGCTAGCGTCCAATCTCCTCGTGGCCGTGCAGGTAGGAGTCTCGAGTCCTAAGATCTGCCTTCTGTTCTCGGTTGCTCAGGTCGTTCCGTCTTCGGGGCTAAGGAACCCGGGGACTGCCGATACCTCTGTGACTTGCAAACGACGCTGAGGACGGACTGCTGATACCGCACTTCAACAACGGGGCTAAGGAACCCGTTCTTCTTCTCTCACACCTAGGACTCAGACTCGGCTTCACTAGGGCTACTGCTTGCTCGGCTGCTGTGTTGACGACAGCAGTTAACTCAGTAACACGGCTTGCTTTGACTCTTGTCTTATTGCTGTTAGCTCACTTGCTGCTCTCTCTGCAAATAGCGAACTGATTCCTACTCAGCACATGTACCGGGCTCCCGCGCCCTTGGGTTTACCCGCTATTCGGCAACTGCAACTCCTCGCCCGAAGATCGCCATTGATTATGCCTGTCAGGCCAGTCTTGGTCTGCTGGATCTCCTTCTGGTTGCTGCTTGAGGGTGTACGCATCACCCCGACCGCTGCCGTTCTTCCGTGTTCTTGGTCTTGTTCGTCGTCGTGTCTTGTGCGCTGCGTATGTCGTCTCCGTCCTGCCGCTGCTGTTCTCCCGCTTGTCGCTGTCCTGCCCGTCAACTGCTGCCTCACTAACCGCTGGCCTTGTACTGCCGCTGGGGTGGGGAGCACATAAGCCAATCAGGCTTATTACTACACGAACTTTAAGATAACGGAGGAGTGTCACCTATGCTCATCAGGTCTACCTCCAAAGTGCTGCATGGAAGTTGTTTCTACGTTTGGTGGGCGTCCTCTTCAGAAGCCGCAGTCGTGCCCACCAAGGATAATATTGATCTTCTTCACGAGAGGTATGAGGACACCAATGCTAGGATGATTAATCCCCGTAATCGCGAATTCTAGAAGAAGAGCTTCAGCGGCCGTGAAAGTATCCTGGTTACTCTCGTGAATGGCACCTCAGCATGCCGTTGAACTGCTGAACGGATGGCTCCGGCATGGGGCTATTGAGGTGCAGAGGAACTTGTTCCACACATAAGTACCGTGTCCAGTACTTGATGGCTCGATGGCGATCCACCCGCTAATGTCGGTCTGAAGCCCACTCAAGTCCGTTCTTGGAGAAGAATTGTTGAGGCTCAATGGTCTTTCTCCAGCAACGAAAGACTTAGAAACGATAACCACGCGGTCCTGCTCCGCGAAGTGATACGGTGCTTTAACGACGCCAAGTCTCGCGACACGTTGTGCGGAACTTCCCGGTTTCGTTCTCAGTAACTCCCTGCCGCTTTCCTGATAAAATCGTGAATAGCTCGCATACTCGGTTGGATCCAGCATCCTGCGCATCTTCACCATTGACTCGACTCAAATGTTCGCATCGATCGGAACAACATTCGTACTCTCTTTCCTCTTCAGCATCTTCTTCCTCTTCTTCTTTAGACTGTCGCATCGAGTAGCGTCGATTGGCTGTTGAGGGTGATAATACGAAAGTTTACGGCTTGAGTCGTCTCAAGGTCGTCAAAAGCTTTAAACTCCTGATCGACCTGATGATGAATGTGATATCGAGAGCATCCTGTTCTGTTCGTAGCTGTACATCATGAGTTGCTTTCGAACCAAACGAATGGAGACTCCAGTGGGGCCTGCAGCTTCTGTACGCGAAAAGTCGCTACTCTCTGGCTCCAGCTCCGAAGAGCAAGTGCTTAAGACCCGGGACTTACGTGTGCAGCGTTAACATGTTGACGTGGGCTTTGCACTCCTTCCACGGAGCCTTCGGGATTCGGTCCAAGTACCCTTTTGACATTATGCGCGTCATGGCTGCTGAAGCTTAACTGTGCAGCCTTGGCAATAATTAACCCGATATCATCCGGGTGCATACGCTCATCGCCATCTTCATCAGTAGCGAAATATCGTTCTTCCGTCTCCATGGAGTCCATGGATCCTTCCTCCTCCTCCTCCTCCCCGTCAGGTTTCTTGCTGCTCCTCCGAAAAGCTGCAAATAACAACAGTTCCGATTGCCCACGAAAACTAAATCGAATCGATAACCCCACGGGCAAATACACAAGAGTGGATAGCAAACAATTCGAGAGATATCTATTATTCGCTTCAAAATCACACATTGCTTGTTCAGGACTCGACATTTTCGCAGAAGAAATGGTTACTAGCGCTAGTTCGCGCGCAACACCGCCATTTTTGCTGTCTGAATAGCACTCTTGTCTTTACTCATGAGCGCGTCGCGCAAGCCAATCAAAGCGCTTGCCTTTGCCTGCGAGACCGATGAGCGACCCATAGCCACCGACGTCCAAGTAGTACCCCATTTCTTAGCGTATTTCTCAAGCTTCGACACTTGTGAGCTGGACAAAGGGCTGCGTTCCTCCAAGTCCTCTTCGTCCTCAACAGCGAAACCACGTTCCTCGGCGTCCAGGGAGTCTTCGGACTCGTCTTCTTCCTCCTTGAAGAGCTTGTTGTTGCTCCTCAGAAGGCGCTGGCTCGGACTACCGCGCACCACCTTGGAGATCTTGGCCTGGTCGGAAGTGGCAGCAGCAAACGTGTCGCTTGCGAAAAGGAAGGACGCTACGGCAACCACCAGAACTTGAGAGAGACGCATGGCGTTTGTTGTTTGGCTTGAGGGCTTGAGCAGACGAAAGAAAGTTGCAAAGTGGGGATCGAGCTGCCCCATGCCAAAGACGTCCTATCGCCACAATGTCTGCTGCACGGCATTGGCAACGTCGTTGCGATACGGGATTATCACGGGATTATCACGAGTCGTTGGCCGACGAATGGCGTTAGAGCACCCTAAGATTACAATTGACAACATGCTTGCTGCACCCTTGACTCTGACGAGCACCTTTATCTCTGATCGGAGCCCTTAACTTTGGTAATAAATCGCGAATAAATTACAGGAGCTCATTTACACCAGTTCAATTTTCACTAAACGTGGACGCTTATCGTCATTTTCAGGAAACGTACACCAGCAATAATCAAGATGCTACTCGTCGACTGAAGCATCTGTAGAGCACTAGACCATAGCTGTTCCCCCTCAAGAATGAGAGCAATCTACTTGAGGTAATGCGAGAAGAGTATCTTTTCGAGCGGTATTAATACTTCTGCTCGAAGAGCTGTTCTCCGTGAAATGGAGGTTATTGGGAGCTTAAAAACCGAGTTCAGCCTGTTGATGTGTATAACGCTCTTACTGAAGCTGGCCACGCAAGTTTCGAGCGAAACGACGGTAAGGGCCCTCTGTTAGTTCCAGATCATATGCATTTGCTTCAGAAAAGCGCAGCTTATTCTTTAGATCAAGAGGTCAATTCATCTTGGCACTACGGGGCCATGAGTAAAGGTTACCAGGAATGATCGAGACCGGCCGACTTGTATCTACAAACGTGGGCAGAACACATTAACATCGTTGTGCATGGGAATATGAGGAGCTGCTGTTACCTTCCACGTTAGCGTCAGCACAGGCTGGCATTATCCGTTCTTCCGGCAGTGCACCCTCCTGAGCTATCGTTTCGCGGCAGGTTTCTTCCATGCTGGCTAGGCAAGGGGCGCCTGACGTGTCGTCCGCGCGGTAAACGTTCGGCGTGTGCTCTGGCGGTCTTCCGCGTGCGTAGCGTCCGTCGTGTGTGGTGGTCGGCCACGCGCTTGGCGTTTGGCGTGTCTGTCTGCGGCGGTCGCGCGCGCGCTCAGTGTCCGGTGCTGCGATTTGGTGATTTAATCAAAGGCTCACCGAGCTCGGCAATTTTTAATCAAATTTTACTGTTCGTATGGCAACTTTTACAATTGCGTTAAGGGTGCCCAATCGCATTAATGGCATGTTTTATGCACCATTGTTAGGGTGCAGGAACGACTTCGTTGGCCGACACAGTGGCCAGATTACATGTTGTACAGTAATCCCTTGATAATATTCGGACAGCTACTACTGCTTAGGAAGCAGATGTACTGCCACACAGCACAAAGATAACCAAGTCAAGTTACTGGTTTACTTCTTGATTACATTTAATTTACACTTGATTTTAGTATAGATTGTGGGCGATCGGCAGCCTTTTTCAACCCCAATACGACCGGCAAGTGGAGAGGCAGACACCGACTAACGTTACCGATCGTCCTCGATGCCGACCTTCAGACACTTTCTGCTGGACACCGGCTTCAATGTGCCCCATACCTGTACCTCCTCCGCCTATGCGCACAGGATCGTGCTGCCTGGAGGATTTAACAGAAGCGCTTATAGCGTGCGCGCCGCTTAATGGACTCTAGCCGAGAGAAGAGAGAAACGTAGAGAATGAGAGATAACCCGACGCATGCGGAAGTTGAGCCACTCCGGTGGCAAGACGGCTCGCGAAACGCGTTTACCGGTACATACATACATACATGACGGTAGTACGAATTGTCTCAAGGCAAATTGTTTTACAAATCGAAGCAGAGTGGTCATCTGTTGTACTGCAAGTTGCAGTCTGCAACACCTGGTCGCATCATAAATACAGTACTGTACTAAGCTTAGTACGACAAAAGATCAGACCAGTATGTTCTCTGTTCCGGTGCTTTCAGATCGATCGCCCACAATCTATACTAAAATCAAGTGTAAATTAAATGTAATCAAGAAGTAAACCAGTAACTTGACTTGGTTATCTTTGTGCTGTGTGGCAGTACATCTGCTTCCTAAGCAGTAGTAGCTGTCCGAATATTATCAAGGGATTACTGTACAACATGTAATCTGGCCACTGTGTCGGCCAACGAAGTCGTTCCTGCACCCTAACAATGGTGCATAAAACATGCCATTAATGCGATTGGGCACCCTTAACGCAATTGTAAAAGTTGCCATACGAACAGTAAAATTTGATTAAAAATTGCCGAGCTCGGTGAGCCTTTGATTAAATCACCAAATCGCAGCACCGGACACTGAGCGCGCGCGCGACCGCCGCAGACAGACACGCCAAACGCCAAGCGCGTGGCCGACCACCACACACGACGGACGCTACGCACGCGGAAGACCGCCAGAGCACACGCCGAACGTTTACCGCGCGGACGACACGTCAGGCGCCCCTTGCCTAGCCAGCATGGAAGAAACCTGCCGCGAAACGATAGCTCAGGAGGGTGCACTGCCGGAAGAACGGATAATGCCAGCCTGTGCTGACGCTAACGTGGAAGGTAACAGCAGCTCCTCATATTCCCATGCACAACGATGTTAATGTGTTCTGCCCACGTTTGTAGATACAAGTCGGCCGGTCTCGATCATTCCTGGTAACCTTTTACTCATGGCCCCCGTAGTGCCAAGATGAATTGACCTCTTGATCTAAAGAATAAGCTGCGCTTTTCTGAAGCAAATGCATATGATCTGGAACTAACAGAGGGCCCTTACCGTCGTTTCGCTAGAAACTTGCGTGGCCAGCTTCAGTAATTGGCAGATTCCGGACAGCAGTCCGGAAACCTGCCATAGTGAGTGACTGAGCCATTCCAGACATTTTTCGTCCAATCAGTGCCAACTTATTTATTCCGGATGGGGGTAAAGGGTAAATTCGTATTTTACCGAACGAGAAAATCCACCCACCAGTCGTCCTCATTTGAAGTCTCCTGGACTCACAGACAGCGGGAAGGACAGCGGCTTCGACGGTGACAGCAAGACTGGCGGCTACAGGCGGACGAGTGCGTCGACGCAGACAGCAAGGCCGTTGACGGCGCCAGGGCGAGTGGATGGGGGTGGCCAGTGACGTCGCGCGGGCAGCAGCGCTGCGGGGGTTGGTGAGACTGGTGCACAGCAGCCATGCGATCGACGTTGGACGATCAAGAGGATGGAGGGCAGGTGCACTCAAGGTAAGACCTGCTATTATTTAGTACATATGCTGGTGTAGCTCAGCGGTAGAGCGGGAAGCTCAGCTTCCAGGTCGCCGGTTCGAACCCGGCCACCGGCATCCTGATTGGATTAATTTTTGTGCTTGTGTCTCTGTGTGTTGTGATGTATGCTATTATGTGCGCGTTGTGCCTGCTCTGCTTTTGTTTTTGTTGCGCTGCTTACTATGGTGTGTTGCTGACTACGCTACTAACATTTTGTGTTGGTGACTGTGCTTCTGACTGTGTGTGTGTTGGTGCCGGTACTACTGACTATGTGTGCTTCTGTATCGATGTGTATATGCTGTATTATGTATTGCTGTGAATGTATGACACTACGCTAGGTCGATACTGGTCCACTGATGTGAAGGAGGCGTACACGCGTCTGATATGGTGCCGCTGGACCTCAGCGCAAGGTACTGCGCCCCAAATGCTTGGTATGCAGATGGGTGCGACGAGCGGAGTGTACGCCAGCGCTTCCGGAGCGATGAGGCTTTGGAAGTGGCCTTCTTTCCGTCCAAGGCGCGAAGGCGTTCGTTTGCCGTCTGATCCATGGAGACAGCCAATGTCCACAACGCGTGTTTCCAAGCTTCGTGTGCTACTTTGTCCGATCGGTTTGGCTGCGCGGAAATGTTGCACGGCTCCTGGTACAGTACCTTCATAATATTTACTGCCGCTTTTGCATCCGCTCTCTTGTTTTGCTCCTTTTTACATTTAACTGTCTGCCAGATTGAGTTTGCGTACCAGTTCAGAAAGCAGCCAGCAAGTGTTGACGCTGTTGCTGGTGCAGGAACAACAGGCAAAGATGCAGCAGACGCAACCTCAAGTGGCGGTCCTGCACAAGCAGCAGTCCGTACGGCCGACGCAGTCACAGCGTCTTCGACTCGCGCAATGCGGTCGCTGATAGCAGTCAATTGGGCCAGCATGTTATCCAAGGTTGATGCAAGCAGCGAATCCCTTCCCGCGACAGCATTGCTGAGTTGCGCGTGGTTTATAGTACGCCAACGAGACGACAGATGTGACCCCCACTCACAGCAAGTGGATATCGTGATGTGACATCCCAGTATCGCATTGGTGGCGGATACTCCACGCTCCAGCTCGTACAGGTAACGTGGAACGTGAGGTTTGCTGGTAGCACCATTCTTTGTGGTATCTAACACGGTTTCCATGTGTATGAGCAGAGAAGCAAATGTAGCATTAACCACAGAGACATCCACGTTCAGGCGCGGATCCGGGGATCCCAAAACGTGCTGGTACAACTCGTTGCGCAGCGTCACAAGCTGACCAAACTCGGCGACCGTGAGCCGCTGCTGCAAGTCGTCAATAGTCGGGGTTGCAACCGGTAAGTCCGGAGCCTCGTACCCTGCCAAAACTTTTGCAACGCTTTGATCCTCACGTGTTGTTGTTCCTATGTATGCAAAAGCTTTTGTCAGAGACTCGAGCAACCACGCGCCTCTTGTGGAGATCCACTGGATCGCTAACTTAGGCGATGCATTAGCATATGCAGCTGCACCACGGCGCAAGGAATGGCTGGACATATTAGGAGTCAGGGTCTGCCGTGTCGAAACTGGCATCTCCTTCACGCATTCGCGTATAACTTCGGTAACGTAGCTGGCAATGTTCGGCCGCTTGCGCTCTCGTTTTGTTGGCGGTTCACTCACATTGTCTACTTCATTTTGCAGGCTCTCCCAATAGATCACGGCCTCTTCTTGTGTGTAAGTCTGACCGCCAGGTAGATCCGAAACTGTGAGCCGAGGTACAAGAGGGAAGCGGTACTCTGAAGGCTCATCATAGCAAATGGAGAGCATGCCGAACGCGTGCAGCATACACTGTTGCCAGTGTTGGGCGGACTTGTAAATGGATACACCTTGTACAACTGATGTCTTAATCCGGGCTATATGCAGGAACATCCCCCAGAGGCGAGATCGAGAGCTGTCGCTTCCTAGCAAAGCATGTATCGATAGCTCTACCAAAAGTGTGCCACATCATTGTCAATAAAGCTGCATCGTGAACGGGCTTGAGTCCTGTGGCCACATCTGCGTGCACGATAAGATTCGTCACCAAGACGCAAAGGTCATTCAAAGTGCAGCCTGGAGCGTCGTTAGTCTGCACGTTTGCTCGTCAATCGCACTAGTCATTTGATCACGAATCTTGGCGACACGCTTAGAGTCTTGAAGCGAATCGCTGTAGCGCTCTCTTAACAGGTTCACCACTTGCGAGAAATAGCCCAGGGCTGTTGACTTCGCCAAAAACCCATCAGCGGCGCGAGCTTTACCACTTTTCTTTGTCTGGAGAAATATTGAGAACACTGTTAGCAGGGAGTAGAAATTCTGCATGGGTAAATTAGACGCTTGACTGAGAGAGGAATGCATCTTGTCCAGGGCATCGCTGCTTAGTTCTGTAGATACAAGAAACACATTGAAGACTTTCACTGCTGCAAGTTCCTGTCCAACCGTGCCAGCCGGCGTGTCAAGCCCCGTGGTGCTCTCCGCATGCTGCTTCCCTGTTCGTAGTCTAACGCTCAATGCCAAATACGACGACACTTCAGGATCTATCTTTGGCAATGCACCACCTTCTAATGGATGTTACTTCCGGCGCAATGCGCAGTTATCTGATAAGAAAGTGTTTATCTTGGTTTCAGTATTGTAACTTATTCTCACATTTCATTAAATGCCGGACAAGTCCGGAAATAAGTTGGAATGTACTAAACCTACCCCTAAAACAAGGTGATTGGTCAATTATAGCTCGTAACCTGCTATGAAGCATTTCCATTGGTTGCTATTGGAATAAATATTACAATAGGGCTGGGGTCTCCGTCCAAAATACACTTATCCTACAGTAAGAGCGTTATACACATCAACAGGCTGAACTCGGTTTTTAAGCTCCCAATAACCTCCATTTCACGGAGAACAGCTCTTCGAGCAGAAGTATTAATACCGCTCGAAAAGATACTCTTCTCGCATTACCTCAAGTAGATTGCTCTCATTCTTGAGGGGGAACAGCTATGGTCTAGTGCTCTACAGATGCTTCAGTCGACGAGTAGCATCTTGATTATTGCTGGTGTACGTTTCCTGAAAATGACGATAAGCGTCCACGTTTAGTGAAAATTGAACTGGTGTAAATGAGCTCCTGTAATTTATTCGCGATTTATTACCAAAGTTAAGGGCTCCGATCAGAGATAAAGGTGCTCGTCAGAGTCAAGGGTGCAGCAAGCATGTTGTCAATTGTAATCTTAGGGTGCTCTAACGCCATTCGTCGGCCAACGACTCGTGATAATCCCGTGATAATCCCGTATCGCAACGACGTTGCCAATGCCGTGCAGCAGACATTGTGGCGATAGGACGTCTTTGGCATGGGGCAGCTCGATCCCCACTTTGCAACTTTCTTTCGTCTGCTCAAGCCCTCAAGCCAAACAACAAACGCCATGCGTCTCTCTCAAGTTCTGGTGGTTGCCGTAGCGTCCTTCCTTTTCGCAAGCGACACGTTTGCTGCTGCCACTTCCGACCAGGCCAAGATCTCCAAGGTGGTGCGCGGTAGTCCGAGCCAGCGCCTTCTGAGGAGCAACAACAAGCTCTTCAAGGAGGAAGAAGACGAGTCCGAAGACTCCCTGGACGCCGAGGAACGTGGTTTCGCTGTTGAGGACGAAGAGGACTTGGAGGAACGCAGCCCTTTGTCCAGCTCACAAGTGTCGAAGCTTGAGAAATACGCTAAGAAATGGGGTACTACTTGGACGTCGGTGGCTATGGGTCGCTCATCGGTCTCGCAGGCAAAGGCAAGCGCTTTGATTGGCTTGCGCGACGCGCTCATGAGTAAAGACAAGAGTGCTATTCAGACAGCAAAAATGGCGGTGTTGCGCGCGAACTAGCGCTAGTAACCATTTCTTCTGCGAAAATGTCGAGTCCTGAACAAGCAATGTGTGATTTTGAAGCGAATAATAGATATCTCTCGAATTGTTTGCTATCCACTCTTGTGTATTTGCCCGTGGGGTTATCGATTCGATTTAGTTTTCGTGGGCAATCGGAACTGTTGTTATTTGCAGCTTTTCGGAGGAGCAGCAAGAAACCTGACGGGGAGGAGGAGGAGGAGGAAGGATCCATGGAGACGGAAGAACGATATTTCGCTACTGATGAAGATGGCGATGAGCGTATGCACCCGGATGATATCGGGTTAATTATTGCCAAGGCTGCACAGTTAAGCTTCAGCAGCCATGACGCGCATAATGTCAAAAGGGTACTTGGACCGAATCCCGAAGGCTCCGTGGAAGGAGTGCAAAGCCCACGTCAACATGTTAACGCTGCACACGTAAGTCCCGGGTCTTAAGCACTTGCTCTTCGGAGCTGGAGCCAGAGAGTAGCGACTTTTCGCGTACAGAAGCTGCAGGCCCCACTGGAGTCTCCATTCGTTTGGTTCGAAAGCAACTCATGATGTACAGCTACGAACAGACCAGGATGCTCTCGATATCACATTCATCATCAGGTCGATCAGGAGTTTAAAGCTTTTGACGACCTTGAGACGACTCAAGCCGTAAACTTTCGTATTATCACCCTCAACAGCCAATCGACGCTACTCGATGCGACAGTCTAAAGAAGAAGAGGAAGAAGATGCTGAAGAGGAAAGAGAGTACGAATGTTGTTCCGATCGATGCGAACATTTGAGTCGAGTCAATGGTGAAGATGCGCAGGATGCTGGATCCAACCGAGTATGCGAGCTATTCACGATTTTATCAGGAAAGCGGCAGGGAGTTACTGAGAACGAAACCGGGAAGTTCCGCACAACGTGTCGCGAGACTTGGCGTCGTTAAAGCACCGTATCACTTCGCGGAGCAGGACCGCGTGGTTATCGTTTCTAAGTCTTTCGTTGCTGGAGAAAGACCATTGAGCCTCAACAATTCTTCTCCAAGAACGGACTTGAGTGGGCTTCAGACCGACATTAGCGGGTGGATCGCCATCGAGCCATCAAGTACTGGACACGGTACTTATGTGTGGAACAAGTTCCTCTGCACCTCAATAGCCCCATGCCGGAGCCATCCGTTCAGCAGTTCAACGGCATGCTGAGGTGCCATTCACGAGAGTAACCAGGATACTTTCACGGCCGCTGAAGCTCTTCTTCTAGAATTCGCGATTACGGGGATTAATCATCCTAGCATTGGTGTCCTCATACCTCTCGTGAAGAAGATCAATATTATCCTTGGTGGGCACGACTGCGGCTTCTGAAGAGGACGCCCACCAAACGTAGAAACAACTTCCATGCAGCACTTTGGAGGTAGACCTGATGAGCATAGGTGACACTCCTCCGTTATCTTAAAGTTCGTGTCTGACAAAAGTTCTAGTCATGACGGTAGCAGAGCGCTGAGATAGCTACCCTGATCGAGACCGAAGCCCCAGCAGTCCTGGCCAAATGGTCACTCCAGATGAACACGTCCAAGACCGAACACACCATCGTTCACCGCAGCCCAACCGCGCAGTCCAACCGGATTACACGTGCCAAAGATGAAGATTGGCGCATTACGCGAAAATTAGGTTCTCTCCTCGGCGACGCCGAAGACGTCTCCCGCCGCAAGAACTTAGCGACCGCCGCACTTCACCGCATGTGGAAAGTTTGGCTCCGTCCATCGAAGACCTCGGAAGCTACACGCCTCCGCCTCTACAACTGCTACGTATTGCCGATTCTACTCTACAACTGCGGGACTTGGGCCCTTACCGACTCCGAGCTACACAACCTCGAGAGTTTCCATCGTCAACAGCTCCGCAAAGTGATTGAGTACGTTATCCAGTCGCGAGCACGGTCAAGCTCACGTCCATTTTTTTACTAGGAGTTTTACCAGCACTTCCAGATTTTCGTTGGCATTTTTTTTCTTACCGCTGACCACCGGCTACACGTGTATTCACTCGGCAGATTTACAGAAAAAATAAAAACAAGCAAGAAACTGGTGGCGCGCAAAATCTATTCTGAATTAAAAACATAATGTACAACTTGATAGATCCACTTCAGTTCCCTTTGGCGGTCATAGTGACTCATTCCTGCTGAAGAAGAACCCGATCATCGGGTGGATTGGCGCTACATGTTCTTTGCCCATTATATTCCTTTTGGTGTGTTTCAAATATTCCTTAGTCAAAGCTGTAGTCCCGGCCGATCTGCACGATGCGTCCTCGCAAAGGGACTCCGTCCTTGCTGAGGTCGTCGAACTGCACTTTGGCGAGTCTGCCTTCAAATAAAGCAAAGTCTTCCGCCGCTTGCTCGTACAGCTCCTTGCGGTAGGCGTAGGTGCCGTTGGGCACGCAGTTGAAGCGCTTGCCGCCCGCCGTCTCCAGAGCGAACACCACGCAGCCAGCGTCTTTGCCCTTGCCTTGCCCGAAACCCACGATAGTGTACTCGGCGTCGTCTTGCTTCTTCCGCTTGAGGTACCAGGCGGAGCGCAGCTCCTTGTTGAAGTCGAACTCGTACTTGCGGTCGGTGGACTTGTAGACGACGCCCTCGTACCCTTTGCACACCGCCTCTTTTGAAGAACGCATCGGCGTCGCCGGCCGAAGCCACTTGCTTGGTCTCCGTGAGTCGAACGAATCGCGACCTTGTCGAGGACACAAACTTCTTCAGAAGGGCATGGCGCTCCGCGAAGGGAGCAGCGGCTGACTCATGTCGAAGCAGTCGAACACATGGAACGCCAGCTTGTCCTTCGAGGTCTCCGGCAACGACACGTTGCGCACGATGCCCGAGATCGTTTGCAGATCGGCGCCGTGCGAGTACAGCTCGCCGTCGATGACGAAGGACCGCATGCTGTCCGACGGAAAAAGATTATCAGCGAGTACAAATCGGATTTTTGTCGAGTACGCCTGTTATTGAGATGCATTGCGAGTACAATAATATTATTGGCTGTATTGAGAGTACGGACGCTTAAAAAGGGGGTATTGCGAGTGCAGTAAAAACATGTCAATATTGATAATATTATTGGGGTAGCGTCGTGTCCCAACTACAGTATTAAAGCGGTCGGCGAACTGCTCTCCCATTTTCGGTGTATGGGACGCGACGGTGGACAACTGTAGACAATATGGGACACGGCGGTGGACTACTGTACAATACGAGACGAGGCGGTGGACAAGTTTACAATATGGGACGCGGCGGTGGACAACGGTGGACAATATGAGACGCGGCGGTGGACAACTAAAATATGGGACGCGGTCACCAAGATTGTGGAGTCAAATGCAACGTTCGTTTGTATATAGATCTGATCTATGCATTGTCCTTCGAAGTCTTCGTCGTACTTCTCTGTATCTTGCAGCGTGTGGAGTCCTTCTAGCTGTCCAAAGCATCCCCTTCATCGCTGGCTAAAGGGAGACCGTCAACATTCAATCCGTGAGCATAGCTGGCCGAAACAATTCTGCCATCTCCTCGCACTGCATCTGGATGACGTTACCGTCTGTAAAGCGCACAGACCAAGCGAATCGACCTCGGTTCATTCTCCATCCAGTGATTCTGCCTGCAATGAATTCCTTTGCATCATTACCATGCCGAGTCAGAAGAAACTCTTTCATCACTGACCAGTGAAAGATGTAACCGGGTGTCTCCGTCAGAAGCTTGATCAAGTTGAACGTGCCAAAGAAATTGGAATCATTCACATCTCGCTCGAGTCCTCCGCGACTTTTCGAGGACGGCCGGGTTTTCGGCGAGCTGGAATGGCGCGCAGAACATCGTTAAGATCGATGCGTTTCAACATTGCCATCGTAGCTACAACGTGTTCACATATCCATCCGCTCTGTCGAGCAGTCTTGCAGTCACATGAATAGGCATCCCGAATCATCTCAATCTACAGCACACATCCATTGGTATTAGTCTTACTCAAAAGTCACGTTCGGTGGTTTGGTACGTACCTCGTTAGATTTCCAAATCGGACGATTCAGCAGAGACGCATGAGGCTCGACGCGCACGGACACCTTGTGAAGGGACATATACAGGAGATGAACGTCCGTGATTGGTTTCCGATCATCGATGTTTCCGGCAAGCCCTTCCGAGTAGCGTTTCACTCTGGTGGCCGTGACATTCAAGCCCTTTTGGACGTTGGTGGGGAGTTAACGAGATGCGTTGCGTTGAATATGATCGCACGGACAGCAGACCCATTTGGGAGGGTCATCTGCATGTAATTGTGCTTATCCGCTAAGAGGATGCGAGATCGGACGAACTGATCAGCCGGAATAGGACCTGTGTCCATATTGTTCATAAATATAGTAGTGAGCGCACAAATCATATAAACAAGTCAGCTACACGTTACCTTGAGCATAGTGATGAAATCCCTTATCGCTAAGTTCAGAGCTTCGAAAATCCTCTCCTACGAGAAGGAGAAGGACTGGAAAATTATCATTCAGGACACAAGGTGTACTTGCGCGTAGATTTGGGCTTGCTTTCTTCAGGGTCAGATGAAAAGATTCTGTAGTGTTTTGGTTGGGCAAGATGCCAAAAACACTTCCAGCAGCCCCGACAAACCACCCATCCCACGGAGCCGTAAAGTATACCTCCTCAAACCAAACTGCGTAAGATGTTTCACCATCTTCAACCCACTTGTCGATACATTTGCGCCCCAGTGCACGAAATTGATCGTATGTGCGGCACTCGTGCATCCACTTTATGTGTGGATAAACGACGTCGTCAAAGTATGAAGTATCGGAAAGACGCGATCGTTGCTCTCGCGTTTTACGCGCTACATATGGCCAGCAGTTGAGTAGAATTACACCCGGCCATTCGGCTTGAAGGCGCTTGCACTTGCTGCGCAATGATCCAGAGATCCAAACTTGACTTGCAAGTCTTTGCCAAACAGAGAAGTTCCAAACTTGCGTGTAGTTGCGAAGAGCTCCCGGTACGCCAATGCGCTCTCACTTTTGGTGAACATAAAGCACCAAAAAACGTACTTTTTTAGAACGTTCCACGTGTGTACCGTGTCATGTAGGTGCCAAAGTTGACTAATGTCCATCCACCTTCATGAAGTTTGTACGTGCCATCACTGGATGCAAATACAGCACTGCCTTGTTCGTCCATTGACTTTTTCAAGTTGAGAAATACTTGGCGACTTGAAAAATCATACCAAATGAATTGTTGGTTGGGTCAGGAAACACTCGAAGCACAATCATTTCATCCATCGCGGTAGTCAACGATGAGTGAAAAGAACGCTCCGTTGATCCAGTCGTGGGCTCCGTGCACCCATAGAAATCAGTTGACGTTTCGCACATCTTATCGCTTGCCCACTCGAGTAGTGCACCTTTGGACTGAATGTGCCAACCACCTACATACATAAGCATTAGAAGTAAATCCAACCGCGGTTGTAGGTTTAAGAACTTCCCCACCTGACTTCTGTTTCTTTAGTACGGCCTTTCGATTCTTGAGCTGCAACTCATTCGGCATGAGTGCTGTCATTCTTGGGTTTTTCTTGTACTTTCTCATCAACATGAGTCGGCATTTTTGGGCCCGGCCCCTCCACTTAGCATTGCATCGACCTCGTCTTTGAAAATGGCTGAAATACCTCTCTTTGTGTTCACGCTAGCCGTAGTTGTACCGTCGGTCCTGTTCACTGCGTGGTCGTAGTTGTCTTGCTGAAGGGAGACAGCACATTCCCCGTCATCGGTGACTATTGTCACAAGACGGATGCGCTTGGTGCACTCGACGTGCGTGGTGCACTCGTACAACGCAGTCGAAGACCGCGAGCCCTTGTTGTACAAATACCGGTAGGTGTAGCCGTCGTAGTGCTGCATGGCCGCCAACGCAGCACCCGTTGAAGCGTGCTCCGAAATCTCCTCATACTGTCTCTGTTGCTGTACTTGGTCGTCGATGTCTTCTTCGTCGTCTTCATCTAGCAAAGGTACCAGCTCCTCGGCCATCGTCAATGAAACAGCAAATGGGCAACTGTAGACCAATAGATTAGCGCAACATAGCCCTATGTAGAAGACAATCGACAAGAGCGTTATGTACTTGGCTGTCTCTATACCACTGACATGTGCCACTCAAACCATCCGAGTAAAATAAGCATCCGAGTACAATTTGTATTGGCAAATGCACTCGCAATGCATCTCCATAAGGGCTGAACTCGGAAAGCATCCGATTTGTACTCGAGAAAAATCCGCACCCCTGTCCGACGCCTCGAACATCGCCCGCAGCGCGGCCTTCACGGACTCGAAGCCGGCGATGTCGTGCAGTCGCCGCGTTGCCAGCTGCAGTTCGCCACCTTTTGGCCGAGCCGAACCAGCATGCGCACGCCGTCGAGCTTCGGCTGCACGAACAGCGGGTACTTCAGCTTGTGCCCGTGGTCTCGCCAGGTCTTGACCGCCATCGGGAACGGCAGCGGCCGGCTGGACTGCCCCCGCGCCTTCGTCGTGTACCCGGCCTTGAGCTTGCTGTCGTACTTGCTCCGGCAGTCCTTGAGTGCCTGCGTGAGCACGTTGGTGGCGTTTTTCCTGCCGAGGTTCTTGCCCGAGCGCACGACTGTGGTCGCGGAGACGGTCATCTTCATGCCCGTGTACCCGGAGCTGGTGGTGTACGCAGCGTAGTACCCGTCGCGCACGTCGACGTCTTCCGCAGAGCACCCTCTGGCGCTAATCTCGCCACCGTGCTCGTCAAAGAGCGACAACGAGATGCTCCACTGGCGGGTCTTGCTCTGCTGCGTGTTGAAGATAGGCCCCAAGGTCGTGATCGACATGGCAATATACCAACAATGTTTTTTTACAAAAACCGATCTTTTTCTCTCTGCTAGAAGGCGCTACTGTCACTGCAGTAGCCGTCGTCAACAAAGCCCAATTGCGACGCGACCCACTCAGCGGCCTTGCGGCTGTTGTCGTTGATGGACGCGGTGTCGATGAGGGCGCGCCCGTCGCGGTTTACGACGCTTCCGTCCTGGTCCAGGAAGATGAGCTGCGGGATCGTTTTCACCAAAACCTCATCCCGCAGCTCCCCGCGGATCCCATCATCGAAACGCGCGGCCGGCCTGCTCGGTCTTGTCCGACCCAATCAGCACGATTTCGATCCCGCGCGCCAGCAGGTGCGCGTACAACCTCTTCAGCTCCGGCACGAACTCATGGCAATACTTGCAGTAGTCGGCGCCAAGTACAACCCAACAACCTGCGCGTCGGGGGACGACGAATAAGTCAACGCTCGCTTGACGCTCATGGTTTATATATCCTCCTCGTTGCCCTCCACAATGTCCCAGTTTTTCGTTACCGTATAATACTTCTAGTATCCGACAATCCGACAACACATTTTCAGCCAATAGAATGCGCCAAAAGGCAACAGGTGTCAATTCGCTGTTGAGTACTTCTTGCATCCGACAATCCTAGTTTTGCCTAGGTTAGACCTCAGACCTATGTCTCGCACATATTGGGCAAAACTCGAAGCGCGCCAAAATGATGCTTGTGGTGATCAGGGATGCTGACTAGTAGAGCTAGTTACTATTACTAGTCCGTTCTGGAGAGTACTAGTTACTATTACTATAGTAGTGAAGGAATGGCACTAGTAACTAGTATTCATATTAGTAGTGCTATAGTATTACTATAGCACTACTAGAATTCTTGGTTAAGTACGAATTTTGCACTCCATTTTTCTGGGTGTGGACGCTTGTTCAAGGTGTAGTTCTCGCTTTCTGTCCTCCATCCACCGCATTTCAACGCAATTGTGACGCATATATGAGCTTGTCTCGTACACGAACAACTCGTTTACCCACATTTGTATGCTGTGCCTGGAAACAAGCGAAATTCAGGACCGGCCCTCCTACCTTGAGACAAATTTTGCGAAGAAATCAACGCACATACAAATGACAGTGAATATGAAAACATGGGCTTTTCACAACCGATTACATTGGAAACCATAATAAAGGCAAGATAGCTTGTTTTTACTGTATTCGATAATAGATGAAGTCCATCATGTTATTTATTGCGCAGGTCATTTACATATTCAATGTAATACGTCGATGAGAGAATTAGCGCAACAACTAGCGAGAAGTAGTGCCTTCTGCAGTTGCACGTAGCTTTCAAAAATGATCAGCTTGAAGAGGTTTGCTGACGGTCGGTCTCAGCAGTGCACACCAACGTAAATAGACAATCCAGCCAAGGTCCTGCAGTCCTGTAAACTCACAACTAAAACCTCACAACCTGAATCTTTATGAATGAGCGAAGCGCTGGGAGGAGAACACCCCTTCTGACTCTTCGGTCAAACTACTAGTCATTATTATCAGAATAGTGACTAGTAGTGCTATATAGTGCTATAGCACTACTACACCTTTGCCAGAGCATAGTGAGACTGCAAGGACAGCAAAGTGAGACTGTGCTCGTTTATGTGCATGAAAACAATATTGGGTGCAAACTGATTCTTTTATTTTGGGCTGCTCCAAAGCAACCGAGATTAGCTCCAGAGCAAGTGACGCAGCCTGTCATCCTACGTTCCGTACTGCATGTCCTCCATCTTAAGAGCGTCGGCCATAGCACGCTGGCAATGCAGTGCCATTGACGTGACGAGGTGACGGTGGATGCAGCGGATAGCTGAGTTTGCTGCGTCCTCCAGCAGCATCATCCGTGCTTCCGTCATCGTGCGGAAGGTCCCCTGTTCAAACATGCGTCGTCTGTGCTCCGCGAGGTAGGCCTTCACCTTAGCCTTAAAAACACTAAAGCAGCCTAGACAAAATAAATAGCATCACGATGGTTAGTTGTCAATCAACTGATAGCAAGCATGCAGCAAATTTACAGTACCTTCGATGGGATTGAGCATCGGGGAGTACGGGCCAAGTCGAAGCAGCACGAGGTCACTGTGCTCACCAAGCTCCTCAGCCAACCGTGTCTCGGTTTTGGTTGTGCGCCGGGGCATTGTCGAGCACAATGACGATACTTTTACCGCTGTAGAAGTTGCGGTACGTCTCTGAGTCCTTCACAGCATCGTAGATGCTCCGGACGAAGGACGCGTTTACGTCCATCCGAATACTTCCGCGTTGCAGCTGGTGCAGCACCAAGCCGTCCTCAACCGACACAGCACACTGCACCTGCAAGTTCTTCCCTTTCGAGGGCGGTGTCTTGACAACTGCTCGTTTTCCTTTCGGTGCACGTCCTTGTGAGCGCATACAGAACAAGTTGAAGTTTGTCTCATCGTAGTAGACAATGTAGTCACCGTTCGTTTGGTGCTGGACGAGCTTCTTTGCAAAAGAAAACGCTTCATCTTGTTCACTTCATTATTGCAAGTTGAAGGCTCTTTACGAATCTGTACAGTACGCATAGAAATTAAAATCAATTGAATAACAACATCTAATGAGAGAGACATACCTGCTTGAGTGTAATCAGCTTCGTAGCCAGCTTGGCGCTAATTGTCGACGTGGACAGCTGGACTCCAAAGTTCTCCATCACCTTGTCCGCCAGCTGGACTAGCGTTAGCGTGCACTCCGCGTCGAGGTACCCCTCCATCGTTTCGACAATTTCGGGGTGCACTTAAGGACACTTGCACGGGCTCCTCCTCGGGCTGGCGGACTCGGATCGCCGGCCTTGCACAGCCGATACGCGGCCGCCCTGGACACGTTGTTGTACATGGCAACGGTAAGCCAATCGTCGCCACTCTCATAGGCACTGAGAACGCGCTGCCGTTCTTCTTGCGTGGCGAGGCGCCGTGGGGGCGGCGTCGACGAC
Organism: Phytophthora syringae; assembly: GCA_012656105.1. Taxonomy (NCBI): domain Eukaryota; phylum Oomycota; class Peronosporomycetes; order Peronosporales; family Peronosporaceae; genus Phytophthora; species Phytophthora syringae. The sequence continues at coordinate 904,166 of JAAKBD010000012.1, forward strand.
CGGCTTGGCTCTTGGGGCATCTGTGGGGGTGGAAAAGCAGAATGCAGAATGAAACTGGTCCTACAAAAGCGCAAAGCTGCTGTAATAGCCGCTTTTGAAATGACTGGTCTCACTTGCTCCAGAGCAAGTCTCACTTGAATTGGAAGTCCTAAACTAGATAGTCCTATTTTAGCCCTATTTTAGGCACAGTCTCGCTTTGCTGTCCTTGCAGTCTCACTATGCTCTGGCAAAGGTGTAGTGCCAAAAATTTCGTTCCTAGTCACTATAGCATTACTAGTGGGAAAATCTGTGTTACTATAGTAATAGCACTACTATAGTACTACTATAGCACTACTAGTTTTCACTACTACCAATCACTGGTGGTGATGTTACCGGCCGACCTTACCCGGTACGTGTAAGCTGTGGGGGGAGGGGTATCTCCTTTGATTGTCTAATCGGTGACCATATAAATGCAATTTGCAGCCATGCATTGTGCACCTTCCGCCAGACCAGCAGGTGCTGGAGCGGCGCCCTGCTTCTAAGAGAGTGGCTGTGCACACAGTCTTGAGACAAACGGCGGGGAGAGGGGTGAACGGAGGTGAGCGTGTGCGAGCGCGCGTAGCCAAAGCAAACCCGCGCGGGGTGCCCGCGAAGCAGGGCCGCGTGGTATTTGCGTAGGCGGGCCCAGCGCCGAGCTCACGAGCGAACCGAGCCTTGCACTCGCCAGGAGTTAGAATCTTTTATCGCAGGAGCGCAGCGACTGCCTTTGCGAAGCAAAGACATTCCCTCGCATGACATCCGTCCTCGCGGGAAGGCCCATCCCAAGATAGAATTTGTAGCACCTTGGCTTGACTTGATTTTAGTAAGCATCCTCCAAACCGCCCGGCTAAACAAGACTGTGTGCGTAGCCGCTGCCCTGCTTCTAAGGCACAGTCTCCTAGCGTACCCAGGAACCTTGAGTGCGTGTGCTCAGACTCGAGCCGTTGGATGTGCTGGTGGAGCTTGGTCTCATTCAACAGGGGCTCTTGGAGCACTTGCTTGGGGTGCTACATCGCTTTGCGTACGGTACCAGGAACGTCGGTCTCACGTTGCACCAACGAGCTCTTGTGCATTCCGCGACACCACCTTCCGTAAATTATTTTATAATGTGGTGTACATTAACTTTGAATGGGAGCAATTTTTTTGCGTTGATCGGGAGCATACAAAATAGATTTGAGTTAACCCTACACCTCGTTGACAGGGTGTCGGATGCTAGAAGTATGGTATCGATTTCACCATTGAGAGCGGCTCTCGCAATAACTACCGAATTCCTCGATGAGCTGTCCCCCAGTCGGGTTTCCTATACAAAGTGATGGGTCACTTTTGTTGGGACTTCCTCGAAGAGCCGTCCCTCCACCATAATATTAGCCAATGAGATTCATTTTTTACTTTTGCGGCTTTTACTCCGGAGTACTTTTACTTTTGCGAATTGCGCTGGACATCATGAGCTGTACTTCGACTTTTAGGCAGAGGCTCGAGCGGTCAGGGTAAGGCTGTTGTAGCGTCCTATGCTTGGGATCACTTGACCGGTACACGGGAGGACGGCCAGCCACGGGCGGGATGCCGCGCCGCATCGGTGCAGGCGACCAGGTCGAAGAGGCTTGATGTCGGCGTTGGCGTTGGCGTCGGCGTCGAAGGAACCCAGGACTGGGCTAGCTCGAGTGGTGTTGACTGCGCCGGGTTAGGCGAAGCTGGTGCTAATCTTGGACAAGGCTGATGTCCGAGAGCTGGGTCAGGGGGCTGGTATAGACGACCGAGATGCAGAGGAGAGCGATGCCTCCTCGCTGTTGCTACCGACGTCGAACAGCGTTTTAAAGTCTAACCTGTAGCACTAAATCAGAGACTTCAATTTTATCTCCTTCATCTTGCACTGTACTGAATCCGCTGCATCCACATCTTGAGCGTTGGGATTGAGTTGAGGCCTCCAGCACTATCAGACGCTACTGCTTCGAGCTCTCGCCATGATTTCTATGAAAGCACGCGGCGTGCGGCCAGCAACGTATATTGCATTTTAGCCAATGAAAAACAATCTTGAAGATTTGGCTTTCCTCGATGAGCTGTCCCCTTTGGCGATGTACCACGGGGGACAGCTCATCGAGGAATTCGGTAGCTGTACCAAATGTGAGAATCATCGCCTTTAATATATCTGCTCCGCCGACAAAGGGGGTCTCATACACACACTACAGAACCAGAACGAACGAGCAATGGCCACCACCTCCACACCGAGCTTCACCAGCATCATGGACGATAGCCTGCCTTCCAAGCTGCTACTGCAGCGATACATGGACCAGTACGTGCTGAGCAATGACGACACGGACACCGCCGCGAACTTCATCAGCCTGTCCCCGCAGCACCGCAGGCGGTTCTTCGTGCCGAACGACGGGGTCCAGCAGCTGATGGCACTGGCCAATTCGTGTCTGAAGGAGGGCATCGCCAACCACATCTTCGAGGTGCAGGACGCCACGGAGCTGGGCGCGTCGGGGTTGACGTTCGAGTTCCGCTTCGAGTCGAGCAAAAGCGCCGTGAAGTTCGACTCGGTGGTCCCCGGGTTCCTGCGGGTCTTGTTCCGCGACATCCTGGTGAAGTGGCTCGTGTTCCCCGCCGGCCACGAGGAGCACTTCTGCTTCTTCCTCTCCACCAACTCCGCCGTGTACGACCGCAAGTCGCTCAAGTTCAAGTCGGCCTTCCGGATCGTGCTGCCGAGCGTGGTGCTGCCGCCCGAGGTGCGCTACTTCGTCTTCGAGCGCGTCTGGAGGTCCGTGGACCTGAAGCGAGAAGCTGGACTGCCGCATCCGCGACTGCTTCGTGCGCTAGTGCCGCACGGCGCCGGCACCGCTGCTCGGGTCCTGCGAGGCCGGCATGCGCGAGCCGCTGTACCTGGACTCCGTGCTGCGCGTGGACGTGGACGGCGGGCAGACCGACGGAGACACCGTCACGATGGGCTCGATCGAAACGCGCTTTCCCGACACGGTGAACGAGCTGTCGATCTTGTACCCCTCGCTGGGCAACACCGCGGGCAAGCGCCTGTTCCAGCCGCAGGAGCGCTGCGTGCAGCAGGCCGCGCAGGAGATCGACGACTCGCACCTGTTCCAGATGGCCTACGACGCCGCTTACGCCGACTTCGTCCAGCAGTCCACGGTGGACCCGACGCTGGAGCCCATGCGCGCCATGATCGGCATGCTCGGCGCGCAGCGCTTCCGCGACGTCGAGGCCTGGCGCGAGGTGCTGCATTCGCTGGCCGCGGGCCGCCATGGGAAGCGGCTGCGCTGCGTCGCCGTGATGGCCGCCCTGGACCACGCGAAGCATGTCACGAACTGGGAGCAGTTCCAGCTCGACTGGCACGCGGCCACCAGCAGCCGCGCCCGGTACTCGCCCACCTCGATCCGCTACTGGGCCGAGCACGACGCGCCCAGCCGCATGCGGCGCTACATGGAGGAGGTCGTCAGCACCATGTTGGTCGGCGACGTACGCGACTCGCTGGTGCAGGGGCGCATCCACCACAGCCACATCGCGACGTACCTGTACTTCCGCTTCCAGAACGCGTACGCCACCTTCAACGTGACCAAGACGATCGCGCACTAAGGATCGGCGCATCCACCAAGGTAAGCTTAGTCAAAACTTTCAATGACGAAGTTGCTTTGAAAACGCTGTCATTCGCAAATTTTCTTCGTGACTATGGCAAGTTGAGCTCTAAAAGGTAAAATGTGAAGTGAGACTAAGGTTGGCCGGCTAAGAGTGCAGTCTTCTTACGTACGAGCCTACCGAATTTTGAGGAAAGCTGTACCCGTCAAAGTGTCGGTGAAAGCTGTACCCCCTATCAGATTATCTATATAAAGTGATGGGCAGCTTTTTTGGCTGTGTGGAGGAAACCTGTACCCCCGCAAGATTATCTACCAATCAGAAACGTTTGTTGAAATCGCACTCAGAACAGTTTGTGCCATGATTCCACAGGGCGTCGACATCGTTGGATGCGATATCGAGGACGGGGTCGTAGCTGTGCGGTACATGAGGCGTGCGGCAAGCACATTCGAGTCGGGGACTTAGTCGTCTTTCGTTTACAAGTGGAGGATCAAGGTGATGGCGAGATGGGCTATTGCGTGAAGGCCTTCGTCATTCGAGACGGTTCGCAGCAATGCCACATTGGGTTCTTACCACGAAGACTTCTTCGGCAGCAAGACCAGTACAAGAACCAATTTGCCACTATAGTGGAGGATTGGCGCGACTCTGACAACGGTCAAAAGCGACGCCACTCAGATCGCCACGGAGGGCTCGTTCGATGCCTAATGCTCAATTATATTGAGGAACAGTTTAGAGACTAATGTTATACAGCACGTCACTGACTTCCTCAACGTCGGATCCTTCTTCCTCGCAGTCATCATCACTAGCCTTCTCAATTTCGTCCTCGCCATCGCTCTCGTTAAGTACGTCTGGGTCAGACACCTGGGAAATACCGAATCCAATACTTGCAAATGTATCTCTGACACTCTGTTCCGTGATGCCTTGCCATGCCTTCAGCAGCCAAAATACAATATCTTCTCGCTTCGGGACTGGCACGTTAGCATCAGGCGCAACGTCGGCCATGTTTATTGCCGCCCAGTCGTCGTATTGCGCTCTTAAAGAGTCCTTGATCGGTTTGTTTAGCCCAATATCACAAGGTTGAAGTACGCATGTGTAGCCCCCGGAATAATTGTAAGGTCGGTCCCTAAAGCACTGAGTTGACGACCAAATACGGGCTGCTTGTGACACTTGAATTCGTCCAGTAAAATCATTGACGACGGGTGAGCAGCAACGTAAGGTGCCCACACTTTTTCAGCCCAAATACGACAACCCCGATCGTCCTACATAAACACAAATACAAAATGTTACACAATATCTCAAAAGCATGACAATATATAGCGTTACAAACCATCCAACCGCTCTCTTGACAACATCCGTAGACTCCTTGAGGTAAGATCTTGTCTAACTTATTTTCAATCAGACCGTGGGGCTTCGCTTTAAAAACAACAAAGAGAGGTAGTTTAGTACCGTCTTGGGCGCACGTAACACATGCCGTGAGTCTTTGACTATTAGACCCACTGCCACGAATTGCTACAGTTCGACTATTAGTCGGCGCGATAGTTGTGGTGGCTGTCTGCTCGTAGTGGACCGAGGTCTCGTCCATATTCACGATCATTGAAGGTGGTGTCCCCTCGAGGGTCCCCCTGGCTGGAAGCGCTCGTTAACCATGTCGACGAACTCTTTCCGAATGGATTGCAGGTGTCCACTGAGTTTTTGGCCGACGTGGGTGCGACGGCGAATGCTAAGGCAATTCCGCCGCAAGAATGGGTACACCCAATGTCGTAGTGTCTTGCGAATACCACCTTTAAATGACGAGTTCATCGAGAGGGCCTTGTTGATAACGTGTCTGGTTGAGACGGCTATGTCTTGGTCTCTACGAGCTCTAATCCAGGCGGCCACCTCTGCTTCAAAAGCACCATGAATTAGCGGTCGGCCTTTGGACACTGTCTTCGCTTTCGGGTTCCTGTTCGCTGTCTGCTCGAGGCGCTCTCGGTTTTTGCGCCACCTGCGAATCTGCGAAGGTTGCACGCCGTATTCGGATGCTGTGCCTCTGACGGTGCTCCTTTCTGCCTGCTTGACGATGTCCAGCTTTGCCTTCACCGTTAGACTGGTATCACGCTTGCGTCGTCTTGGCTTCTTGGGCATGGCTGCTGCTGGCTTTTGTCAATGAGCGACGATCGTCAAGAGCTAATAATTATGACCAATAACAATTATGACCAATGAGAAACCGATGGTGGTAGCTCAGTTTAAATTCAGATGTGGGTGAAAGCTGTACCCCTTTCAGGAAGTGCAACACGGGTACAGCTTTCCTCAAAATTCGGTAGTCTTGAGCTTGGTCTCGCTTCCTGTGCCCTGCAGCACCCCATCAGCCACTCCTCGCTGCCGCCACATGCCTCTCGCCCGTTGTCGCCTCCGCCGCGTGTCTCTCGTCCGATGTTGCCGCCGTCCCCAGCTTGCCGCCTCTGCGGGCACGCGCCTCCGCTTGTCATTTGCTGAAGGCCGCTGCCGACGAGATAGCAGTCGTGATTGGCGTTGAGATCTCTGCCATGATTGGCACGAGGATCTGCGTCGCGGTCGGAAGTCTCTTGCTGCGTGTCGTCTGGGTTTGCGCTCCTGAGCGCTCAACACAGCCCCCAAAGACGACCACTGCGAAAATGAAAAACTTGAAATTGAAAAACGCTTGAACTTGAAAATGGAAAAAATCACCGCCGGAATGTCTCATCTTTGTGCACCATATGTTGTCTGCACAATCTGCACAATCTGCACAATCTGGACAATCTGTACATCGACTGCTGAAATTCCACGCTAAAGTAAAGCCACGAGCTCCGGAGCGTCCACAGATTCGACGTACTGCGTCACCAGTGTAGGCACGTCACCGTAGATGGATGAGAACGATTCCCAAGAGTTCTCGGCATCCTCGAGGCCACGCCAGGCAACATACAGCTGCCATTCCTTGGCGCTGATGTCGAAACGGTGGTCTACAATCGCGCGAACACCCAGTATAATCCCCTGTGTAGCGACATGCTCACGGATCTCGGCGGTGTTGCCGAAGTCGGCGTCGCAGTAGTGCTTGAGGCGTGACCCGTGCACCTCGTACTCATCCCCGTAAGCAAATGGGTGATTCGAAACGAGTGCGAGAGGGCACGGGCAACGCGGAAAGGGCCCACCCAGCGGACCAAAAGTTTGGATCCGCGCAGGCGGGAGTCGATGCGGGACCACAACACGTAGTCCCCTTCCGTAAAGTCACAGGTTTGGCCCAGGCCACGACCGACTCCATACGCGCGTCGCTGTTCCTTGCGACTGACTACGTCGCCGTGCAACGCGTGTAGATGATCGCGCAAAGAGGCGAGCTGTGCAGACGCCACTTCCAAGTTGACGGTGCGCAAGCGGTGGGTGTCCCCAACCGGAACAGTAATCGTGTCGAGTAGGGATGGGGCTGGCAAGCCCGTGAACAGCTCGACGGATGCGTGGCCGCCCAGGGACGCCACGGCAGAATGGCTCAAGTTCGCCTGGATCACCGGTAGGAGATAGACCCAGTTGCGCGTGTCGAGTTTAAGTTCGAGGAGCAGAGCACGCAAAACTTGCAAAATGTCCCTGTTTACTCGTTCCACTGTCCCATTGATCCACGGTGTGTAGACCGGCACGAACTTGTGCGTTGCCTTCAAACGCTGTGCAAGTTCGGCCATCACAGCTGCCTTGAAATGCGTGCCATTGTCAGACACCCACATCTCGGGTAGACCAAAACGTTTGTACCAACCCAATACAGCCTCTACGGCAGTGGTACTGGTCGGTGAGTCGGAGACTACCAACTCGCAGTAGTGAGTCAATTCGTCTTTCCACACCAAAACGTACTTGCTCTCTTCATAAGAGTCTCCCAGAGTCAAATAGTCCATGTGGAGGCATTCGTTCCTCTTTGTAGCGGTAGACGTCGGACCCCAAGGGCGCACGACAAGTTTGCCACCCTTAACATGTTTGCATAGTAGGCAGTCCCGCAGGAATCGAGCGACCAACGGCTTCAGATTCGCGATCGAAAACCGTTCCGTATGAGCGGCGAGCATCACATCGCTCCCGCGATGGCCTTGCGGCCCACAATGCGCGACCACCAAGAGCCTCTGCAGAAGCTCACTAGCTCCTCGAGGAATCCACAGCTTCTTGTCCACGCGTACAAGTCCATCCGCATCGGCAGCACAAGGTGCATCGGCGTGCGCCCGGCGTTGCTGGACGCCGATCCTCCATCGTAGGCCAGACAAAGGCGTCATCTTGTAGTGGACGCAGCGACGAGACTGATCGTGAACTGCGTGTAGTCACCCGCTTCACAGGCGCCAGGATGTGTGCAGTTTCTGCAGTTATGCCGCAGAGATATCAACAGGCTGGAAAATGGAGAGGCAGCCGAAGTGGCATCCACCTCGTCTTCCGGATCGTCGCTGCCGTCACCAGCTGCAGCACTCAGCACCCGCCTCACGGCCAAACAGGAGTCCTGGGGAGACGTCCCGCTCTGACCCCAGCGCGAGACAAGGTCAGCCCAGACGTTGTCTTCGCCCTTGATGTGCTCAATAGTGTAGCGTACACCCACAATTTGCAGAGCCCACCGCTGCAGCTTGCCGCGCAAGTGCGGTTTGATCGTCTTGTCAGGTGCAAAAATGTGAATCAGATTTGCGTGGTCGCAGTAAATGCGGACACCTTTCTGGCGCTCCAACAAGTAAGCAAGATCACTGCAAGCACGGACCACCAGATATGCCTCCTTTTCCACGATTGACCAGTTCTCTTGCGATCCGGTGAAAAGTCCGCCACGGCAGACCAGGAGCTCGTGGCGCTGCTCCGCGACTGGTACGCCTTCGACCCAATCGTGCGCTTGCGTGAGAAGAGCAGACCAACCTGCGAGCGATGCGTCGCTGAACATGCACAATGTGGCGTCCGCGTCAGCAAAGTACTGCTTCGCCGAAGTTGCCAGCAGCTTTGACCACAGCGTCAAACGCTTCCAGGTCTTCCTGTGGCCAGCTGAGAGCCACACCCGCAAGCTGCGACTTGCGCCGACCCCGGCGCGACATAACTCCCTCGAGCTTAGACTGAAGAGGTCCTACGACGCGAGCGTAGTCGACCATCGAGTCGCGTAGCCAGTTGGCTGCACACATAAACTGCTGCAAGGCGGCCGCGGTAGGTGGCACTTGAATGCTTGTCAGCGCTTGCAGTCGATCCGGGGAATGCTGGATGCCCGTGCCATCAATAACCTTGCCGCACCACACCACCTTCGTGTCGAAAAGAACGCACTTCTTCGTGTTCAACTTAAGTCGGCGGGCACGCAGCACAGTGAACAGCTCACGCAGCTTGGCGATATACTCGCTAGCAGTAGTAGCAAATAGCAGCAGGTCATCAATCCATACCAAGAGGTTGTGGTAGAGCATCTCACGAAAACACTCCTGCATCTGCAATTGAAAATGCATTGCAGAATCACTGGCCCCTTGCGGAACCCTTGTCGGCGTGAAGACACCATCCTCCGTGACAAAGCTGAAAAGTTCTTGGCTCAATGGGACTAACGACAGCTGCCAAAATCCTTTGAAAAGGTCGAACAAACCGAAGCCGTACGCACCCTTGACACTCTGTGTCACTGCGGACAGGTTCGGCGTTGCTCCTGCTAGCGGCACTGTACACTTGTTCACGGGACGGTAGTCGATCGTGCAGCGATAGTCGTCACTGTGGGGTTTCTTTACAGGCAGTGCCGGGCAAGCCCAGTGGCTTGGGTTGTTGCGACGCACGAGACCATTGCGCTCCAACTCGCGTACAAAGTCTCTCAGGAACACTCGCTGTAGCTCGGGGTACTTCCGAGTGCCACTGCGATACGGTGTCACATTATCATGTAGTTTCACCTTCAGCGGTTCCACGTCGGCAAGCGGGTCGGCGCCAATGTTAACGCGCCAGACATCAATAAACTCGAACACCAAAGCGCGCAGCTTACCCAACAATGCAGGCTCAAAACCCGCAGCCTTCGCAGAGTCCAACATTTTGTTGAGGTACATCGTGATCTGTTCCTTGTCCACAGTAAACCCCAGTTGAGGTGATTCAATGGTGACGTCGTCCTCATCAGCGTCACTAACCTTGCTGTTCCCTGCCTGTTGCTCGAACAAACGGTCGATGTCAATGCCGATGTCCAACATGGTCTTACGACCAAGCAGAAATTCGTCCTCGTTCCCGTCCATGACGAGGCACGAGACGTTCGAGAGGTGCAACGGCCCAGCTGCAGTCTCGATTCTCAAATCCAAAGTCGCAGTGTCTCGACAGAGCACCTTTGAACCTCCGGCAACCTGTACGCGCACAGGCGGGTCCAGTTGCTGGAGCCGCGCATCACTAACAGCGTGCAGTTCTTCAACAAGCGCACGAGAGATGATGTTACTGTCGGCGCCCGTGTCTGGGCAAAACGGCATATCTAGTACCCCGTTGACACAAACTCGGCGCCCTTCACCAGCGCGGACACTGAGCACAGCCTTGGCCCGCTCCTCGTTGCGCCCCTTCCTAGCCCGTATCGCTTGTTGCACTTCTTGCTTCTGCTCCTCGGTCGCATCTGGGCACTCTCTCGCCCAGTGCGGACCCTTGCAGATTAAACAACCCGACCGAGGCGGAGCCGAAACTGCCTTCGGTCCCCTGGGGCGATCACTTTTGGCAGCGACACTAGTCTGTAGCTGCCGCGAGCCGCTTGACTTGTTCTGCCCAGCTGGCTTGCTCTTCGGAGTCTCGCCTCGCTTCAACTCCGACTGCATGGTATGGTAATGCTGCTGACTTTTCGCCCTGAGGACGACTAGTTCGTAGAGTGCGACATCATCATGCTTTGCCTGCTGGTGCGTGACGGCAACAAGCCGTTCAATGTCCACGCGCAGCACGGATAGAAACAAATTTGCAACTAGCAGCTTACACCGCGTCTTCATACGCTGACGCCCAGCGGCATCGGTCACAACTCCTCGACCCACCCACGTCACCAGTCCATGTTCGTCTACAAGACGATCGAAGTCCATGAAGTACTTCGCGATACGGGCGCCGATGTCCCCGATCTTCATGTCCATCTTCAGGTGGTAATCGAAGAGCTTGGCCACGTCGGGAACGTGGTCGTTCATCAGGCTGGCTGCCCGATTCTTGATCTCCTCCTGCAAGCGCGCCTCCGTCACCCCTCCACGGTGGTATGGAACTCGTAGTGCGCCAAATGCTCCAGAATTCTTGGGTCCATCGAGCTCTTGATGCTGACGACGACATTCTCATGTGCTTCACCTGTCGCCAGACATCGCTCCCAGATCCGCTCTTCGTACTGGCGGCGATCGCGCATAAACTTCACCAGGGCAGACTGCCCCAGGTTCGACAGTCTTGGAGGCTTGATGTACTCGAAGACTGGCTGCGCGTTCGTCATCTCGACGTCACCGTCTTGGTCAACCACGTTGTTGTGCGGCATCGTCGATTCTTGATAGCCAAAGTATACTTTATGGCAAGTTGAGCTCTAAAAGGTAAAATGTGAAGTGAGATTAAGGTTGGCCCGCTAAGAGTGCAGTCTTCTTACGTACGAGTCTAGTCTTGAGCTTGGTCTCGCTTCCTGTGCCTTGCAGCACCCCATCAGCCACTCCTCGCTGCCGCCACATGCCTCTCGCCCGTTGTCGCCTCCGCCGCGTGTCTCTCGTCCGATGTTGCCGCCGTCCCCAGCTTGCCGCCTCTGCGGGCACGCGCCTCCGCTTGTCATTTGCTGAAGGCCTCTGCCGGCGAGATAGCAGTCGTGATTGGCGTTGAGATCTCTGCCATGATTGGCACGAGGATCTGCGTCGCAGTCGGAAGTCTCTTGCTGCAGTGTCGTCTGGGTTTGCGCTCCTGAGCGCTCAACAGTGACTGACAAACGAGATGTACGTCACGACTATTCGAAGTCGAGCAGCACGGGAAGCCCCCAGCTACTCGTGGACGTTCGTGCCGACTCAACAACTGGTGTGTGATGTCGACACCCACAGATACGCCTATGAGTTACAGCGCAACGAACTCCTACCAACGGACGAACGGAACTGTGGCGAGGCGGTTCAGAATTCTCGGAAAGACCTTGAATTCCAATCACTCAGCTCAGACCTAGGGTCTCAGAATATAAGCTCAAAATATAAGCTCAGATTCCTCGGCTCAGACTTTGGCTGGGCGAGGCGTATGTAGACCTCACTTGTGATCCCCTTGAAGTTCTTCCTCAGGCTACGCTTTGGGCCCAGACGCGAGTCGGCCACAGCAACTAACCACCACTTCAGATGTCTCCAGATGTTCCCCGGCGAAGCTTGCTCGTCGATTAACAGGTCTTCAATCCGCACGTGTCTTCTGCCCGAAATGCCCCGGTTTTTCTCGTATGCAGCCACGTCACTACACGTACACTTGTCCTCTACTTCTCTTTCGGGTTCTGGACTGGAACCCCGTACAGCCTCTGCGTTCGCTTCGTTCAACTCCGGCTGAGAGTCGAGTTTGGTTTTGTTGTTTGTTAGAGCCCAGACCAGGCTCGGCTCAGCTTCTCCTTTCTTCTCACGAGTCAAGCAACGACTCGGCCCAGCTTCTTCTTACTTCTCACGAGTCAAGCAACGACTCGGACCAGCTTCTCCACTTCACACGAGTCAAGCAACGACTCGGGCCAGCATCTCCACTTCACACGAGTCAAGCAACGACTCGGGCCAGCATCTCCACTTCACACGAGTCAAGCAACGACTCGGACCAGCTTCTCCACTTCACACGAGTCAAGCAACGACTCGGACCGGCTTCTCCTCTATTCTCCCGTCTCAAAGCTTGAGCCGGACCAGCTTCTTCTCTCCGGAGTCAAGCTACGACCCCGACGGAGTTGTCGACTTGGGATAAGTCTGCCGTGTATCCAGAGCACTCCAGGGACTCTGGGACTTCCGCGCACCACGCCTTGATACTGGCGAGTAACGGACAACCTCGTACTGGACAGGTTACCAATGTCCTACAGTCCACCACGCGTTGCCAAAAGGCCGAATCCCCCGAAAATATGAATCACACTCTTGCCGGGCCGAATCCGCGACGAGATAGTGGGTATATGAAGTAGCCGAAGACTCCTCTTCACTCGGAGGCACCGTCGAGCAGCTAGGGTTTGAGTTAATGTAGTGAGAGAACCCTCTGGTCGTCGGGGTAGCAGGGAATAAGCTGTCTGCGTCCTTCGGGGCAAATTGAACTCTGATTGAATATTTAACACATGCAAATGTAAGACCTATCAAGTGGAGGCGCAAGCTCCCTCGGGGGCACACCTCGACAGTAGTAAAGATCGTTCGATGAATCAGTGGCTCACGGTGAAGTCCGGGCGTCTTTCCTCAACGCTGGCCTTTGATTGGCCAAAACCAAGCTTCAACCGCGCACTTTTAACCACGCTGGCCTGTGATTGGCTTGAGCGTGGGTGAGGCACGTGGGTTCACCAGGATGCGCCACAGAATATCTTCGTGAATCCAGGGGCGGCGACTGTCCGGAGCGACCCTCCAGAGCAACTTTGAACGGGAAACCAACCTTCCATGAGCAACCTTCCACGGCGACCCTCCAACGCGATCTTTGGATCTCATCTCAGCTCGGACACGAAACCGACTTGTCGTACCAGAGTGCTCTTCTCAGCTCAGCTTCTCAGACACTTGCGCCTTCAGCTCCAAACCTTCAGCTAAGTCTCAGCTCTCAGACTCTCAACTCTCAGACTTTCAGCTTCAGCCTTCATCCCAACTTCAGACCGATTCTCTTCTCAACTCTGAGACTCGTGGGCTCAGGTGGTACACCGGTTTAAAACAGATCAGTCTTCGTTGGGTTCCGTTGGAGCCAGTTGGAGTCACTTCTCTGTCTGGGACGAGAGAAAATATCAGGCAGCCGACTGACGTGTTCGCCAGGAAATCTGAGCGCACATCGTCACAACCGTCCCTTATGATAGCCAAGGCTAAAGAGATCATTCACGAGTTGGTTTTCGCTGTCATAACGAAGGATGTCAGCTTTCGCCTCGTCCCGTTCGCGCCAGGTCTCAGCAAACGCTTGGGTCATCGCTCAAGCTCATTTAGCAAATTCCAACACCGAACCCACTCGCTGCTCCAATCTCGCGGAAGCTATCCAGCAACACGCGCCGAAACTCGACACGTCCAGCCAACAAGAATTTGAAGGTGAAGGCGGCCAAGGCGCTACCCCAGCTGACGTGCCGTTCGTAATGATGCCACCTCCGCATGAGACTCCTCCAGCTGGGCCAACGTCCTCGTACGGATTGTCGTCGCGACCAGTGAATCTGCTTAGCCAGCCAGCAACCACCACAGCCGCGGTCATCAAACTCCCAGCCAGGATCAACGATCTAGGGGATGGTGCTACGCTTGCTGATTCTCGCGACGGCTTGACGCGCATCATTCCACTCGTGCATTTCTCCGACAAGGAACTGGGCAAACTGAGTTCACTCAGTGGGGAGGATGCTGCCAAGAACATCTTGCAGCCGACAGCGCTGACATCCAAACCCATCTCAGGTACTCGTGTGCGCATCGGATTAGAACGTGAAGCAGCTTCACTTGCCCAATGTTATGGGTCAGAGAGACTCGCGCTACGTGCAGTTGGCACAACTCATCATCTCAAGTCCGCCGTGGAATACATACAAGACCTCGAACAGCAGACAAGCGCCAGGTCACATTCAGTTGAAACAACTCGGTTGCAACGCGAATGCAAGGAACTGAGGGAGCTCATCCAGAAGCAGAAGTCGGAGTATGATGCCGTCGTCTACGATCTCAATGTAGCTCGAGCTCAGCAGCTGCAAGCACGGACAACTTCCACAGACGTAGCCTTGGTCGTGAGATTGAGAGGTGAGATCAAACGTCTTGACTCTGCTCGTATTGCGCTCAGTGTCAGCAACATCCAGCTCCAAGATAAGCTAAAGGCTTCTGACGCCACCATTTCAGAAGTACACGAACGACTGTGCACTAGTGAGCAAGCTCTAGCGGGCCTGAGAGCTCAGCATCCGAAACCTCAGAAATTCTCACCGGAAGAGCTGATGGACTTCGTAGCAGACAATTCCACGCTCAGCGGTCATTGGCAAAGACTCTTAGATCTGATCCGACTCTGCTCCGTCAAGCTTCCGAACTTTTCTCCAGATCTCCGCTCGGGATGAAGATTCCGACGACTGCGGGTCGTACGTATCTCAATTACAGAAGCCTCATCTATCGGCTCAGGTTTCTTCCGCTTTGGGAGCTTGGCTCGAGAACCTGGGCCTCGCATATCTTCGACCAGATCTTCCTCACAGTTCACCATGGAGAGGACCACGTCGTGTAAAAGCCAAGACTCTCGCTGATGGAAATTGCTGCGATCTCAAGCCATTCCGTGGCAATGTCGACCTCGCCCAGCTTCTCTTACGATTCATCAATCTCTCTGAGCTCAGATGACGATAACGATGATCCGGACAACAAATTGGATCAGCAACCGTTCCGAAACGCTCAGCGTTGTCCAAGATCGAAACTCGCAAGTCACCGGAGGCACGAAACACCATCGAAGCTCAGATCTTTCAGGCAGCATCCCAGCCTTCAAGAAAGCCAAATGTATGGTTCAGGCGACTGCAATCTCAGCAAGTCGGTTCAAGAACACAATTTACGAGGCAGCTGAGGACAATGGCGTCGTTGAAACTCCTCGCCCAGGTACTTGGTACCATTACGGGATCAGGGTTCAAGAACTGAAGCGCCAGACGCCGGGGTTTCCACGTTACATGCCAGTCAAATGTTTGACTAAGCACCACCATATCCGGTGGAGACCTCTTGAGTACTGGGAGCTTCTACAGACTTGTCCATGGGACGACATGTGGCAGCGCCGCGTTCGCACCTTGATCATCTTTCAGTGTGTCCAGTATGCCAGCACGACGTCTGGAATGGTTGATGCTGTGACGACTATTGCCAATTTCATGAGTCGGTGGAGACGCGAATACTGGGAGCGGCTTCATTGGGTACTGATGGATCCGGATTTCGACTATCAAGCTTCAGCTGCGCTTCGTGGTGTCCCCGAGCTTGCAGGTATGCACCAAGATCGGAAAGACCGACAAGCCACTTTCGAAATACGACGCAAGGCCTTGATGACGAAGTTGGAGCAGAAGACGAACTTTAGTTCATCCATTTGGTACGAGCCAGGGCTTTGGACTACACCCAGGGATCCGTGTTACTGGATCTTGAGAAGTCCTCATCTAGCCATCTCCTTGTCGGACCAGCTCCAAACCATCGACAACCCTCGAATGCGCTCGCACCCAATGGGCTACGCGACGCACATACGACGCATTCATGTCCATCGTCCCTGCGACTTTGGTCAAGTATCGTATCAGCGAAGACGATCGTGCTCAGAACCTCATCGTTCCAGATGCTGGATTCAACTTCAACACGCTGCAAGAGGTGCTGGCGTCAGTCCGCAATTCTTGAAGCAAGACCGAAGTAATTCGAGCTACAGTCAACTTAATTCTCATGAATCACCGTATCACCACAACTCCAAGCTTCCATCTCTCGTGTCGTGCCATCAAGCTGTGAGTCGTTACCAATCACTCTGAGCTAGTTATCTCAAACCACTCACTCCGCCGCGTTCCAGCCATAATTCACATCCGACAGTTCAAACATTTAGCACTCAAACACATACACGGCTCAAGTCGGAGACCACCCTATTGAGCACTAGGCTCAGGCGGATTGCTCTCAGACTGTATAGAGCTGAGCCGTGTCCTTGCTTGGATGGGTTTGTCGAACTCTTTCGGCGATGACCGAGACGAGTTAATTCTTGGTCCGGACGAAGTCTCAGATGTGTCATCAGAATTGGTTTGGTCCTTTTCGATAGCGTTGCTGACCCTGATCTGAAGTCTCTCCGACGTCAAGACATTCATGGCTGAACACAACGTGCCAGTGACAGTTGACACTGGCTCAGCCATGATCTCCTCTGTTTCAGGTTCGGAAACAGCCTCAGCTCGAGCAGGTTTCAGTTCTGCCATTTTCCTCAACTTCTCAGGAATCCTGTTCAGGTTTTCAAGCTGCACCAACTCGCTGGGATCGCAGATGACTACAGGCCCTCGAGTTATCAAAGCCTTGGATGCCAGATAATCAGCAGCAGCGTTAAACTCCCGCTTCATATGAATCAGCTCCAATGACAGGAACTCCTGACACAGTACCTCGAATTCACTTAACAGCACCTTCGATCTTGGATTCAGGCATTGAATGAGCCCTTGAGCTTGTTGGATAACAATACGAGAGTCACCAACAGCTACCAAATTGTAGATGCCTCTGGCTTTAGCAAGACGAAGACCTTCAATCAATCCATGATATTCAGCTTCATTCACCGTGGTACCTTCAAAATGAAATCCTCTTGCTTCGACACAATCCCAAGACGGAAGGTTCCATATGACACATCCTGAGCTGCCACACCGATCTGAAAGCTTTGCGGCTCCATCGAAACTGAGCAGCCATCCCTCGTAATCGGCTTTGAGCACGCTCATGTCGGCGAAAAGAATTTTGGGTCTCTGTCGTGCGACTGGGATAAACGTTTCAGCGATCGGGTCTAGCATATCCCTAGATGTGGTCTTTGCCGATAAGATGGTGTCTGAAAAGCCGTTACTTCGCTTGGAGTTGCCATGGACCAGAAGCGAATGAGCTGACGAACGGAACATTGATCAGGGAACCCTCCCAAAGATGGAGGCCTGGCAATTCGTCCCAGCCCACATCGAGTACTCGTAGAGGAGTCGCCATCAGTAGCCATCCGGCTCAACGGACTCGGCTTGGCACTTGCTGACGCAGCGTTAGATCCTCTGCTCAGACCTTTCGCAACTCGATGTTCAGGTGGAAGCGGCGGCCGTACAGCAGGAACACGTCTTCGAGTAGACTTGGGGGCGGGTTCGTGTTGACCACGAAAACCCTTGCGTCCATGTCTTTATTTGCGTCAGCTCGAGTCGGCTCAACTTGCGACGAAACATCTTTCCTCAACATCAGCTTACGAGGCCATCGATAGGTTGGTCTCTCAACTGCGGGAGGGGCGTTCAGCTTAGCCTGTCGGTTCGCTAATTCTTCTCGCTTCAGAATCTCTGGAGATATCTCAGCCTCATAAATGAGTTGACTCCACTCCTTGTACTTCCGAGAAACAGACCTCGCAAATCGTTTACCCTCAGGAAAATAGTCTCGCTTGACCAGACAATCGACTACTGTGTTTCGCCAAAGGCAGGTCACTTGGTCTGAAATGTTCACCACCTTGACTGCTTTAGGTTTCGAACCAACTCCATAGATGAACTCAGTCACCCATTGATCACTACGCCTGGCCCATTCGACTGTATCCTCGGGATCAACCTGATCATATTTCACTGGGATAATTACAGATCTTCCAGGCCGTAGCCATACCGTTTCAGGAGAAGATATACCCAACTCCATACAAACGTGATCCACGTGGGGTCTTCCAGCCAGTTGCAAGGATTCCTCATCTGGAAGTCTGACGATACCTTCTTGTGAGCATAGTCTGACTCCTGCGGCAACCATGAAATCCATTCCAAGGAGGCAATTGACACCTCCACCAATGTTTCCAACCCAGATGTTCATGACGTACACCACTCACGTTCCCAGCGTCAACTTGATCTTGGCTTGTGCGGTCACATACGTCGGAACGTTTCCTGCTCCAGTCACTCGTAAACTGTAGCCATATCTGAGCTTGAGGTTTAGTCTGCGCGCAAGATCTAAGCTCATAATGCTCGTCGAAGCTCCAGAGTCCAATAATACCTGCAACCGGTGGTGGAAAATTGCTCCATGCACCATCGCCACTGCTTGCTTGTTTCCGGTCAGAGTGTGGTCTTTCCACCAGCCATATCGTTCACCAGGCACCAGCGCAAATTCGAGATGATTCTCAAACTCATCGTCTGAGACTGGGTCCTCAATGTCAGAATTCGTGGTATAGACACACGCTTGATCGGATGAAGACGGACACTCCAGGTCATCTTTGGTCCAACATGGAAGGGCTGACCCCACATATGCCAATGCACAATAACCTTGGGGTTTCGGCTTGTCACGACCTCGACCCTTCCTCAAAAGCTGGGTAATATCAGGACCTAGACCCGTGATTGAGTCACCAGTGCGAAATCCACGCACCGCCTTCAGAGCCGACCATACGTCACACAAACCTCGGCGGTAATAGTCACCACACTTGGAACAGGGTCGTCGCTTGCAGAATTGAGTTGGATGACCCTTCTCATGACAGCGTCCACAGATGAGCTTACTCCAGCACTTGTCAGCCAAATGGCGATGACTTCCACACTCACTACACATTGCGTCTGGGTGCTGGGCTATCTTTCTTCGATATGACTGAACGCGGATGCTGGGCCTATCCTGGAAGTGCGCGTGTCATCCCTGACTAGGGTCAACTCTGGCACCACAAGCCATGAACACACCTTTCTTGATGCGACGCTGATGGGATTTGTACTTCCCGAACTGCAGCCTCTGAGCCGAATGGTGCTTCTGCTTGAAACCTTTGGGATTGTCTTTCTGTAAAACCTCGATACGCTTCAGAGTATTCTCCAATTCGCTCAGAGTGTCGAACCTCAGACCTTGCAGAGTCGCTCGCAGCTTCGAAGCGCCCAACGCCTTAACAAAACGTCGAATGTGAGCTTCTCTGTCGACAGTCGGTCTCAGATAAACGATATTGGCTCTCTTAGCAGCTTGGTTGAGGCGGTACAAGAACATCCTTGGCGTCTCTCGATCTCCCAGTTGGAGTGCGTAATAGCGTCCAGATCGGGAGCCGACATCACGGCACCACTCTCTCCTGAAAGCACGAGAGAGCTGCTTCCAATCTGACCGAACTTCATCCGAAAGCTGAGCACACCAATGCTTCAGTGAAGCTGAGAATCTCGTCCTGAGCTGAACAATTCGAATCTGTCCATCCCAGGGAGACATCGTCGCATAGTACATGAAGCGTTCCCATCAATTCACTCGGTCATCTAGAGGCTGAGCTTCGTCGAAAGGCTCCAATGCGTTGTGAGGAATCATGTTTTGAACCAGAACTCGGGATCCAAAACTGGACTCGGGTTCCTTCGACGTATTCACAACTCCAAATCGTTCCGCAGGCTCATCTTTAGAAGCACTCGAATCTGAGTGGTCTGAAGCCGAATCAGTGTCATCCGATCCACTAGACATCGTAGTTCGAATCTCCCCGCTCTTCTTCGAAGTTGGAAAATTAGAACCGGATTGACTGGGTCGGGTGATATCCTGAGGATCTTCAGACTTGCGACTTGGGTCAACTGACTCGGATCGGCCTTGATACAATAATTGTTGGGCACTGGCCACAAGCTCAGCCACCTGTGTTCTCAACGAATCATCATACACTTGGGCATCAGCTACCACTGCACATCCAGTAGGCATTAGACGAGAAGTCACTTCTGGAGCAACTTCAGGAGAGTTGGAGTCATGGCTGTCGTTGAGCTGTTCTTGAGTCGCTTGAAAGCGACGAATCTTTTCTTCTTGCTCTCGTATAGCTCGACGACTCTCTGCTTGTTCTCGCGCATACCTCTACTGCATCGTCGACAACTCAATCTGGTACTCAGCTAGGATCCGAGAACTTTTGATACTCTCGTCCCTGGCAAGCTTCCGCTCAGCTTCTCTGGCTCGAGTTTCAGACTTTTGGAGCATCCTCTGTACATCTAGAAGATATTGTGCTTGAACATGGTCTAACCTTCGCCGTCCAGCTTCTTCTGCTTGGCATCGAGTTCGTTCAGGATAACTGTGCGCCATGGTGTTGCGCATACCGGAAGCGAGGTTCAGATGGACTGCGTCCGTCCCAGTCCGAGCTGAATCAAACCATCTCAACTGTAATTCCCGTTCTACCAACGTGCTGAGTTCGCAACCCTCGACTTGGCTACCACAGACATCCGTGGCAGTTGGCTCCGGGTTAGCACTCAACGGTTGGGAGATTCCGGTCATCGCCTCAGAAACATCTTGAAACGTGAACTCGCGTTTTTCGACGGGAAATCCTTGGCTCAGACTTCCATCAACATGAACACTTGGTAACGCGTCCGTTCCACCACTCCATTCACCTTCTGCATTCTTCACAGGATAATCTAGCGGTAACATCACAGCATCCAGCGCAAATGCGTTCTCAGATTGCATGCTCGGCTCAGACTTCACTACTAGAGCCGCACTTAAGCCAGCACTGAGCGCACAAACTTCCAAACTGGGTTCTTCAGTCTTGGACGCTCCATCTTCCTCGAACACCACTTCCGCTGGAAAATCATCAACTCGTAGACTTCGCCAAGGCGAAGACTCGATCTTGTTACTACCTGTCTTGGAGACACTTGAACTGGGTTCGGTCGACATAACGTCACGCATCCGTCCAAAGTCGTTTCCTGATCCGGGCACGCGCACCAGTTGTGGCGAGGCGGTTCAGAATTCTCGGAAAGACCTTGAATTCCAATCACTCAGCTCAGACCTAGGGTCTCAGAATATAAGCTCAGAATATAAGCTCAGATTCCTCGGCTCAGACTTTGGCTGGGCAAGGCGTGTGTAGACCTCACTTGTGATCCCCTTGAAGTTCTTCCTAAGGCTACGCTTTGGGCCCAGACGCGAGTCGGCCACAGCAACTAACCACCACTTCAGATGTCTCCAGATGTTCCCCGGCGAAGCTTGCTCGTCGATTAACAGGTCTTCAATCCGCACGTGTCTTCTGCCCGAAATGCCCCGGTTTTTCTCGTATGCAGCCACGTCACTACACGTACACTTGTCCTCTACTTCTCTTTCGGGTTCTGGACTGGAACCCCGTACAGCCTCTGCGTTCGCTTCGTTCAACTCCGGCTGAGAGTCGAGTTTGGTTTTGTTGTTTGTCAGAGCCCAGACCAGGCTCGGCTCAGCTTCTCCTTTCTTCTCACGAGTCAAGCAACGACTCGGCCCAGCTTCTTCTTACTTCTCACGAGTCAAGCAACGACTCGGACCAGCTTCTCCACTTCACACGAGTCAAGCAACGACTCGGGCCAGCATCTCCACTTCACACGAGTCAAGCAACGACTCGGGCCAGCATCTCCACTTCACACGAGTCAAGCAACGACTCGGACCAGCTTCTCCACTTCACACGAGTCAAGCAACGACTCGGACCGGCTTCTCCTCTATTCTCCCGTCTCAAAGCTTGAGCCAGGCCAGCTTCTTCTCTCCGGAGTCAAGCTACGACCCCGACGGAGTTGTCGACTTGGGATAAGTCTGCCGTGTATCCAGAGCACTCCAGGGACTCTGGGACTTCCGCGCACCACGCCTTGATACTGGCGAGTAACGGACAACCTCGTACTGGACAGGTTACCAATGTCCTACAGTCCACCACGCGTTGCCAAAAGGCCGAATCCCCGAAAATATGAATCACACTCTTGCCGGGCCGAATCCGCGACGAGATAGTGGGTATATGAAGTAGCCGAAGACTCCTCTTCACTCGGAGGCACCGTCGAGCAGCTAGGGTTTGAGTTGATGTAGTGAGAGAACCCTCTGGTCGTCGGGGTAGCAGGGAATAAGCTGTCTGCGTCCTTCGGGCAAATTGAACTCTGATTGAATATTTAACACATGCAAATGTAAGACCTATCAAGTGGAGGCGCAAGCTCCCTCGGGGCACACCTCGACAGTAGTAAAAGATCGTTCGATGAATCAGTGGCTCACGGTGAAGTCCGGGCGTCTTTCCCTCAACGCTGGCCTTTGATTGGCCAAAACCAAGCTTCAACCGCGCACTTTTAACCACGCTGGCCTGTGATTGGCTTGAGCGTGGGTGAGGCACGTGGGTTCACCAGGATGCGCCACAGAATATCTTCGTGAATCCAGGGGCGGCGACTGTCCGGAGCGACCCTCCAGAGCAACTTTGAACGGGAAACCAACCTTCCATGAGCAACCTTCCACGGCGACCCTCCAACGCGATCTTTGGATCTCATCTCAGCTCGGACACGAAACCGACTTGTCGTACCAGTGCTCTTCTCAGCTCAGCTTCTCAGACACTTGAGCCTTCAGCTCCAAACCTTCAGCTAAGTCTCAGCTCTCAGACTCTCAACGCTCAGACTTTCAGCTTCAGCCTTCATCCCAACTTCAGACCGATTCTCTTCTCAGCTCTGAGACTCGTGGGCTCAGGTGGTACACCGGTTTAAAACAGATCAGTCTTCGTTGGGTTCCGTTGGAGCCAGTTGGAGTCACTTCTCTGTCTGGGACGAGAGAAAATATCAGGCAGCCGACTGACGTGTTCGCCAGGAATCTGAGCGCACATCGTCACAGAACCGCGAGGAAGAGATCTACGAACGACACTATTGGCACCCGTTGAAGCACCAGCAATATCGCTTTCCCGCAAGTTGTTTCCTGGACTGCCCCGACGGAGACTTCATCCATCGAGCAGCGAGCAAACTACGTGAAATTACGTTTGTCGGGTACCTGTCGATGATGGCAAGCTTTGAGCGGACACTGTATCGTTTAAACTCTCTACATCCTAACCGCAGCTACAAACTCAGCGATTTGACTCCTGCACTCCATCCCCGTGACGTCCAGTCAAGTTGGTCGAATGTCTGCGACGATGAAGCACCGGCAGTGAAAGCGCTAATCAGTGAACTGAACCGTGCAGATTTGGACGTTGATTTCGCGGTTGCAGACTTCAAGCTAATGATTCGCTGCTGTTTGAAATCGGGTGGGAGGCGTCAGTACGCCAATCTTACGTATTGTAACAAGTGGGTCTTCTCGGGGTGCGCGCTCTATTGGACGTCTACGCGTGTCACGATATTTCGCTGGATAACCGCGTCAATTTTCGCATCAAAACCTTTGCCGAGCTCTTAAACCCGGGACAAGAATGGTGGGGTTCGATCCAGGACTTGGTTTTGTTTGACGAGTTGAATGGTGACCCCCTTACGACGAAAGTGCGTCTTGCGTCGTATGCAAGCAGAGACTTGCGAGTTGAATTCGTCAGCATCAAGAGGGTTTCCAGTGTTGTGAAATTCCGGGGATTAATTTTCCAACTCTCCGAGATGGAAGGTTGTACCTTCCTGGAAGTTTTGCCACCACTTAACTTGTTGGCCATGGGGAAAACTGGAGAGAGCTTTGAGTTTCTGATCACAAGATTGATACAGATTCTGGATGAACTGTCGTGAACGACACTTCGAGCTTGAACGTTTTGTTGTTTTGCATGAGGAAAGTGGAAGGAAGCAGTGCACTCCAGTAATTTATCCAACTCGGTTAGTGTCACCTTAATTCATTTATAAAAAGTGATTTCCTCCTCCACTTCCAGTCCACATGATAGTAAACAGCGAATTGGCAGCGGTAGGTGCCGTGCATTGCTCAATTGGTCGAGGATATTGCTACCTAAGATGGTAGAAGTATCTAAGATCACACAAGTCATCTGCCGGCTTACATCGACAAAACGTATCACGCGCTCGAGAGCTCCAGGAAAGTGATACTTGTCTATTCAAGGTGATTTCTTGCTAACAGTATTTGTTTGCTCCGATCGTTATTTCGATTTTCCCCTCGCCGACGCACTTCAAAATCTTGTAAATTGAGCACGAGCCGAACTGCACGCGACGTATCCACTGCGAGAACGCTGGATTTCGAGGAACCGCATGTTGAGCCTCAACCGTTGATTTTCCCGGATGAAACTGGATGCTCAGTTCACAAGGGTACCAGATTTTGTTTGTCGACTGCATTTTCGAGTTTACACTGGACGATGAAATACTACTCCGAATGCAACGTCAACACCCGGCAAAAATGCACCATCACCGGGCTCTTTTTCTTTCTGTACGCAAAATTAAGCGGACTCCTCATTCGACCATGTCACTTCCGAGGGATTAAAATCCCTGTGGCATGCGGTGCCAGACCAGTCTCCCATAAAGCACGGAGTATTATTTTCTGGCTACCCAGGCGAATTTGGGCTAGCGCAGACGTTGCCACTTGCGGGGTAGCGTCAGTCCGCGATCATTGACAAGAAACTGGTCGCGGATTCGGTTCTTCACCTGCTCGCGCCGTTTCTGAAGCGTCGACTCGGGAATCCAATCGTCCGAGTCGTCCGAGTCGTAGCCGTAGCAGTCTTCGTAGTCGTAGTAGTCATAATCTCGCCGTCTCTGTGGTAGGATATTTCTGCACTCGCTGGCGTACGAAGTGTGTGCAAACAGAAACTTCATCTCTTCCATGGTGTCCACAATATCCTCGATCTCCCCAGTGCCATCGACAATGTACTGCCGGCAAAGAGCGCTGTCACTGCGGAGATCGACCGTTCGATCAGACAGCGCAGCCACGAGCTGCCTGTACCGCTCGGCTTGCTCCGCCAACTCGCTTTTGCTATACATATTCGTTCCCAAATACTGCACAAAGTCGGACGGCAGCGTCTCCAGAAACGCAGTGGACTCATCCAGCACCCGAATTCGCTCTTCCCTCGTCCTAATTTCCTTCAGTCTGGTATCAGCAATTTGAGCAGAGTCCCCTTCGCCACCTATGATGTACCGCTTAGCGGCGAACGTTGTCGGCGTGAATTTGATATTTCTTTCAGCCATTGCAGCATTTAGAAGCTCGTAGCGCGCGGCTTGTTCTCCGACGACCTGTTCTGAGGTCCTTTTCATTTGACGACTCTTCAAAAAGTCGACAAAAGGTTGAGAAACCGCGCCAGCGCCGCTTGGTATTCTTCCTCCTTCTTGCGTTTCGTTTCTGCTAGTTTGCGTCTGCGTCGGACTTTCACGTACAGCATTTCCAGTCACTTCATTTTCGACCCGAAGAGGTTTTGCGCGTACCGATCCATGTCGGCGTACTCGAACAAGCAGTAGTAGCCCCTCCCATACACGGAGAAGCTCGTGTGCGGCACCTTGTCGATGTCTTGGATGCCGTACAACCTCCGCGCCTCAGTCGTTGTGACGGTCGTTCTGAACGAAGGAGCTTGGAGCTGATTGCAGGCCAGACAAAGGCCATTGGCGACTGCGAGCTCGTCCTGTTCACACGAGCAGCAGATGGAACTGACTAGGGGTCCCCGCCAGGGAAGTGACCGCCGGTGACGGACTGCAGTTTCACGACCGACTGGTTGCTGAGGAAGCTGAGAATGGTGGCGAGAACGTCAGCGTCCACCAGCTCGAAACAGCACTTGGAGCGGCTGCCGCTTCTCTTCATGGGGCACTTGCTCTGGTGCCGCTTGAGGCCGCGCGCTTTGAACGGCTTCCCGCAGAACTCGCACTCGACCACGACCGCTTTGACGGGTTTGGGGTCGGACGCGCTGCCTGTAGAGCGCTTGGGTGGCATCTTGCAGCCGATCTTGGAAAGACGGAATGCGCTGGGATTCCCCATAATTTGGTGTGTTGAACACGAATCTGTGACGAGGTGCAACAAATGATGAGCACAGCTTGTTGCGGCTCTTGATGGTGGCCATTTCATCTTTTCACGTAAGACTGGTATATTATACCCACCACGGCAGGATTAAATGCAGGATTTTGGGGCTGGACCACAGCGCGAACGTTGATCCCCATGCTCCGTACGTAGCGCGACAGTGCTAACAGCGCTGAGCGAGGCCACACTCACTTGGTTGAGAGTCCACTCAAATACTCCTCCAACTCCTCAAAATCATCCGCTCCAAAATTCATAACGTCGTCAGTGCCATCACCATCTTTTGGCGACAAGCCGTCGAGGCCCTTAAGCTCTGCATCGAGGAGTTCTAACTGCGGGTCGATTTTACCGTCTGGTAGGGCTGCCAGGTCACTCGAGAATGATTGGAGACCCAACTCCTCCTCCAAGTCCTTCATCTCGTCGAACTCCTTCGAGAGGTCTGTTGGGTCATCTTTACTGTTCGCAGACGTCGTTGCGTCAGCTGTCTTCTCCTCCAAATCGGCTTCACCAACATCGTTGGCAGCCTTGGCCAAAGCTCCATTCGTCAATGACTCGAGTTCGCTCATGAGTTCCTTGTCCTTCTCTTCATTCCAGCTGCCCTTACGGTTGGCCTTCACTTTAGACCCGAATCCAGCGTCTTCATCTGCTCCGCTAATGCTGAATGAGTTTTGCTTTTGGGCAGCCTGCGCTTTTTTGCGGTCTCGGCTTCAGCTTCAACATTCGCTTTGGCTTCAGCTACTGCGGTGGCTGCAGCAGCGGCTTGAGCGGCAGCCTTCGCTTCTGCTTCTGCCTTCCTCTTTTTCAATTGTTCTTCACGCTGCTTTTGGAGTCGCTTTTTCCTATCCTCAATATCCTGCCAGAAGGCCTCATCTCGATGAAGCATATCTTCGTATGCTTGGCGGTCCTCCTCGTTCAAGGCAACACCCTCGCTCTTCGGGGTATTGACAGTTTCGCCATCTACAAAATATAAAAGCTGATTAGTGAGGTAATACAAATAGTAACAGCAGCGTTCAGAACTTACCCTCTGATGCCGGAGTAGCAACTTTGCCTTCCGTTTCAACATCCGCGAAGATCAAGTCGACAAAAAGTCTTGGTCAAAGCGGGGTCGCTGCACGCGCCATCTAACTGTGCCTTTGTCAGCCTATGAAGAAAGTATAATACATGGATCAGGATAAATCGAGCTCACACAACTGGGACGCCGCACCTACCTCAAAATCCCCTGCGGAATATAACCAGTGTGGAATGCGCCACGGAACATCGAAACGCGTTCACCGGCATCCGTCAGATGACGACAACGGATCAAAATGTCCCCCTGCAGCATGCAGTTTACGTTGAACGACACCGAGCCATCGCCCGTGCTGGCCCATTGGATCCCATTACCATCTTCCATGTCGTGCCAGGTTGTTGTGAAGACGAGCTTGCCACTCTTGAAGATCTGCAGATACGGGCAACAACCTTCCTCGACGGTTTCTTGCATTTCTTCTGCCTCTTCTTCTTCGACGTCGTGTGCAGGGGTCGTCAGCGACTCGCCTTCGACGCCTATAGTTTCAGATCCATCATCCGTAGAAAAACTCTTCTTCACCGACTCCAGCACTCGTCGCTCTCCAAACACCGGGATCGTATTAATTATCACGCGACGCAGGAGTAACGGCGAAGATCGCGGCTTCCCGCCGTCCATCACGTTGTTGAAGTACTGAATGTATCTGCAATACATACACAACTCTCATCAGCCAAAACCCACAAGACGCTTAAAAATCATAGTTTGGCTGTACCTGCGTTGCGACGGAATCGTGAGCTTCTCCACTGACGTCTGTCTCTGCTCGGCCACATACTCCAAGCTCTCCATGGCATTGGGGAACTGACCCACCCACGCCAAGTAGCACGCGATCACAGTGCCTGTGCGTCCTTTGCCCGTCAGACAATGAACAGCCGCGAGGTTCTTCTCATCAGCCTGCAGCCAGCTCTCAATGGACGAACAAATCTTGAACACCAGCCCTAGTGGCGGCGCCGGGTGGCCCGGGAAGTTAAACTCCAGCACCTGGTTGTCAAAGTACGTGTAGTCGTACGTCTCCTCGCTCAAGTTCCAGATCATGTAGTGGCCCGCGTGCTTCTCATTGAGGTACATGGACACCAGGTCGATCGGGTTGTCCTTGAGCAGCGTGCGGTTCGTGCCCAAGTTCATGTTGGGGAACCCCATGGCTACTAGGTTCTCGCTTATGTACGAAAAGTTGAGCAGCTCCAGGTTCACTTCGCCCGTGGAGCGGTCCAGTGCGTAGCTGAGACGGCGTTGCAGCGCGTCCATGTCGGCGGCGTCCAGCGCCTTGCGGGCCTTCACGGCGCCTTCCTTGGCTGCCGAGGCCGCCGCTCCCTGCGCCTTCTTGACGAATCCCATCATACTGGCGGCCGCGGCCGAGACGGATTCCGCATTGAAGCGCTCGCTCAAAGTTGCCTTTAGGGTTGCGGTTTGGTGATCATCACTCTTGCTCTCCTCGCCGAAGAGCGTGGGCGGCGGACTCGCGGCCGCTGGTTCCTGCGCTGGGGACGGCGACCCCGCCGTGTCTGCGTCTGAGGAAGGGGAGGTCGTCCTGGCGTCCTGGCCACTGGTGGTCGTGTAGGCCTCCAGCCGCGTGGCCGCCGCGGGGAAGCGCTCCGAGAGCCTCTTGAACATGACTGATACTCCCTCGCTGGATGCGGAATGGCACATGGCTTCCCTATCGCGTTTCACAGGGTTGCTGAATCAAGGTTCTGTCAGGAAACTACATGTACTGATTGCATGACTTTTCCCAGTGTTGCAACTTCAGGGAAACCGCAGCCATTTGCAATTGAGACCCTTCACGATCATGGGCGAGCGATTTCTGTGGCGCGTAGACGCCGACGCCTCTCGCGGGCGGATGCTGCGAGCCACGCGCGCCGTCAAGACGGGAGAAAGCGTCTTGTGCGAAAGAGCATATGGCAACGTGGTGCTGTCGGCGAACCGCGCCGTGCTGTGCGCCGTGTGTCTGCGCGCGGCCGACGCTGATTTGTGCTGCGACGACTGCTCCAAAGTGTTTTTCTGCAGCGAAACCTGCCAGGAAGCGCTGCAAAAGGTGCACGAGAAGGAGTGCGAGGCGCTGGAGGAGGTGGATCTGGCCGCGGCCAAGACGAGCACCGACGCGGACCTGCTGCGGCTCCTGATCCGCCTCTTGGCGTCGCGCTCGCTGGACGAATTGGACGGCAAACTGCACGCGGACGACAACGGAATTGTGCGAGCCAGTTACGCGAATGTGAAGAACTTGGTGCATGTATTGGACAAGGAAGGAGGTCTGTGGGCGGACCATGTTCGTGCTGGAGCGAAGAGGATCTTGGACGATTTACCGAGCGAGTGCCAGCTGCCAGTGGAGGAGATTCTGGTGATTGCGGCGCAGATCAATGAGAACTCGTACTCGCTGGATGCTCTGGACGAGAAACATTTGGTGGCGGCGGTGGGACTGTTCCCGATCTGTGGACTGATCAACCACAGCTGCCAACCGAGCTGCACGTGGTCGAATGCTGGAGACGGCATCATGGAAGTGCGAGCGCTGAGAGATATCGACGAGGGGAGGAGATCACGCTCGGGTACATTGGCATTGATATAGAACGCAGTGAACGTCGCAAGGAGTTATGGGAGACGAAGCACTTTGACTGCCAGTGTGAACGCTGTGCGACGCCGTTAAACGAGTCGGTTGACCGGTACCTGGAAAGCTTCTGCTGTCCACGTTGCTCTGTTAAGACTGGTGAAGAGAAAGACTGCTTGCTTGTTCAAGTGGAGAATAAGCTCGTGTGCCCGGACTGCCAGCTGGACATTTCCGCCGCTGGCGTTGCTACGGCAGTCCAAACGGCGAAGACGAAGCTGGCTAAAGCAAAGCAAAGCCTCAACCAGTTCCAGTATGCGGACGTGGTGAGCCAGCTTGTGAGTCTTTTGAAGGGTATCGAGGTGCGTGGCCAGGTGATTCCATTCCACCGTAGCCACAGTGTCGCTATCGCAGCGGCACGGGTGCTCTCAGATGCTCAAATCAAACTGGGTAACGTTATCCAGGCCTACCTGCTTCGCAAGCAGCTGCTGAAAGCCCTTCAGCTTGTGTCTTGGCGCTATCACCTGCCGCTTGGGCTCGCCCACTTCGACTATGCAGAAGCGCTACGCCGAATGCTGTTGCACCCCACCACGCCGATCCCTGAAAACCTCGACCGCGAGGAGCTCCAGCAAGAGATGCGCGCTTCGTATCAAGCGTTCAGCGATATCTGTGCCGTGTGTCTGGGCAAGCCTCATCCATTGCGCTACCGTGCGCTTGCTGCTCTGAAATTCTGAGCGCATTTTCTAACACTATGCTTTGATTCACCTAGAAACTTCGGGCCAAGCACGCAGAGTAGTAGTAGTGGCAGGTTTGGCTTCACCACGACGACGTGGACGCGAAGCTCATGGACCTGACCCGAAGAATGGGCAGATGATAAATCACAGTGTAAATAGCCACCCTGTCGACGTAAGTTTCGCCCTGCTCAATCATTTATTCAGCTTATGGCATTCATTCATCGAGCACTTCCTGCTCATTCAAACGAGTCCTTGCGCCGACGAAGGTTCTCCAGAACGCTAATGGGGTCTGTACCACCGACCGCATTTTTGATTGTCTCGTTGTGCACGCGCAGGAACGGGTTGTAGAGCATCTCTTCACGCAGGGAGGAAGGCACACTGGGCAGGTTCTTCGCTCGGCGGATACGGACGGACGCGATCTTGTCGCGCAGCGCCTGGTTGGATGGGTCCACACTCAGCGCAAACCGCAAGTTCGACATGGTGTACTCGTGACCGCAGTACACCTTCGTATCCTTCGGCAGCGTGAGGATCACTTCATACAGAGCTCGGTACATATCCTCGGCGGTCCCTTCAAAGAAGCGCCCACAGCCCCCAACAAACAGTGTGTCGCCAGGAAACAGCAGTGGAGGCGTCTCGACGTCACCAGTAACGACGTACGCCACATGGGCCTTCGTGTGGCACGAGACATTCAGGACCTTCACCTTGGCCGCGCCGATCTTGAATTTATCTCCTCCGTTCACAGCACGAGTCCTCGCAGGGATCAACTCGCCCTCGGGACCAGCGATCATGACGTCCGGGTACTTCTTCGCGATCTCCTCGTTACCTGCAGTGTGGTCCCTGCAGCAAAAACAAATAGACACCGTCAGTCTACACCGAATTGCCACTACGACAACTTGAACGCAGACGTACGCGTGTTTGTGCGTGGTTAAAACACCGAGGAACTCGCGCTTCCGAGTCGTCTCCTCCTCCTTCAACACTGGCAAGATCTTGCTGGGCTCGGCCGGGTCCACCGCAAACATGGTGTGATTCGCCTCGTCAACCACCACATAACCTATGTAAATATGTACCATAATATCATTAGATATTATAATGAAAAAATAGATATTCCGTGTCCTACGCACCATAGTTATCTTGCAGCATGGGCACAACGCGTACGCGGAGGCTCGGGTCGTTCAGGTATTTCTTCTTGGGTTTAACCGCCTCAGCAGCGGCTTTACCAGACACAAACCTCCATCCACAGGTCGAGCTCACGGAGCGCTGCAAGCATCGACGCAGCATCATCACCGATTTTAAGGTCTCTCGGGTAACTTCAACTGGTCCGTTTTCATTGGTGGAAATCCAAGTACCGGTTTTCAAACCGGTTTCCAGTTTCTCCCTTTTTGGACTCAGGAAAAAAGCTCCGCCGGTCGAAATGGAGAGCTTCGGCACCGAGCTCAAGGAGACGCCGTACCCGCTGGTGGCTGCGCTGGGGGCGAAAGAACTGCAGAGCAAAGTGCTTCCTCTTGTGCGCACGGCCAACGAGGAGTTCGTACCGAAGCTGCACCTGGCGTCGTTGCCGCGGGAGCACCGTTTCCCGGGGAAGAAGGAGCTGCGCGAGAAGCACGGCACCTTTCCAAACCAGACGCAGCGCGACTTTGACGGGTACCGCACACAAGGGGTGCTAAAAGCTCGATGGATTAAGAAGCAACACGAGCTGCTGCCGGCGGTTGTGCTGCTCTTCGACGAGTTCGATCCACGGTGGAGTCCCCGGATTGGCAGCAGAGGAGACGGCGCTCAGGGAGGAGGTGGAGAAGCTAAAACGGACGTTGGCAGGTGGGTTCTACTGGTTTTATAGGGATTTACCGGTTTTATTTTAAGGGTTTTATTGTTTCCGTGCAGCTAGGGAGTGTCGTGTGATGCTGGTGCTCTTGCAACAAGTGGATGATGCAGGGTCGCACCCATGAACACGACGGAGGAGAGGCTGACGAACTTGAGGAGGAGACTGGATACCGACGCCAAGGGGCTCGTACTACTGAGGTCCAGAGACTTGGTGCGAGGGTCCAGTGTACTGGCCAAGCTGGAGTCTTCGGTGCGCAACATGGCGCTGGAGTACTACAAGGCGCAGTCCAAACGCGTCAAAAGGTATAAGAAGGCACTGGCCAAGACGCCAGGGTACCAGGCGCTGCACGCGAGATTGAGCTTTAAGATCGCACATTACTACGAATTCCGACGGTACACGACCAAAGTGCTCCAGCACTATGAGGCGTCGTATCGCGCGATTATAGCCTTGCCGCTGAACGAGAGTGAGGTGGTGGACGGCATCGCCTACACGCAGGTCATGACGATGGCGGAGTTTGTGAATTTTAAGCTGTGCTACCACTTGATTTTCTCGTCGAATAACATCAAGGGCGCAGCGGATCAACTGCATCGCCACATGGGGGTGTACTCGCGCGCGATTATTGTGGCAGACCGAGCGTACGAACATTGGGAGTGGGTGTCTCGCCAGTATCATGTCTTCGCGCAATTGCTGTCCGAGGCAGCTTCCATTCGGGGATCACTTCCGAGCACTGGATTGGACTCGAACGTGTATAAGGAGCCATATTTATACTACTCCATTGCAGCAAAGTACGCTATGTTCCGGCGAAAGGCAGCTGCAAAGTTAGGACTCACTGCCGCCACGACAGTGTCTACTGTCACGTCTAACGGGGTTCTGTCGGAGCGCGATTTTGTGGTGGTACCTTCCGTTTTCGTGGGTGGTGATCCAGTAGTTTCAGAAGCGAATTCGACATCCCAGGATCCGTCAATAGCGGCGCTTGTAAAGTACAGACATGCTATGGAGAGGACTGTACCCCACGCCAAGCGATCCATTCTTCTCCTGGAACATGCCATTCAGCATTTAACAATGTTTGTGGCAGACCGCAGCGCGCCGCGTAGTCGGTTGAAGAGTCGATTGCTAGTCCATCTAGGCTCAGAACGGCTTGTATCGGGCGAGTATGAGCGAGCGCGTGCCGAGTTACAGAAAGCGAAAGCGACTTTCAGTATCGAGAATTGCTGGGCACAAACTGCTCAGATTTTGAAGCAGCTGCTAATTTGCACCTTCCGTCAGGGAGATACTGCTGCGTATCTGGACTATTCGCTGCAGTTGCTGTCCCCTGTGGTGGAGGAGTTCGTGTCTCCCAAGGAGCGTGGTCGTATTCAGGACTCATTCCTAACGGCATGGAGAAGCCCAGCGGCTCTGGGAGCACCTTTCACAGACAACTCGGCGCTTGGAAATGACCACGAGCTGGCACTTGAACGATCACGCCCAGTTTTCGCGTTGACAGCCGAATTTGATCGCGCATCTGCTTGTGTGAAGGAAGATGTGACGTTGGAGCTAGGATTGCGATCCCATTTCCCCTCGCCTATTGTGATGTCGAAGATAGAATTGGTGTTTAACGATGAGCGCTACCGCACGGCGATCTACCACAAGGCTGATATTGAAAGTGGTTCATTGGCTTGTGACGGTGGAAAGTTTTACGCTTCGCTGGAGTTTACACACAAGGCGATTAAAGAACTTCAAGTACCGTTACATGTGTTGGATGGCCGACAAATGTTATCTATCCAGGAAGTCCGCTTTTACTTGAGCGCTGAAGCTCACGGTGCCAAGGCAAACGGTGTCGAAGCAGATGGGGTTGTGCCGGAGGAAGAGTTTTTAATTTTTAGCCTACTGGTTGAGCGCGCGTCTGTGGAGCAACGAGAAACTCCGCGGCCGTATCTCGTCAATGGACGTGTGCCTGCCATGGGCAATGGCTCTGCTTCTCCCAGTTTTTCTAGGAGGAAATCTATGTTTTCACTTGTGGAGGGTCCCCGACCTGGCCAGGATGTCAGTGAACCCATTCAAGAGGATGGCACTGCTCATCTTCGGGGACCATCACTGATGATTTTGCAGCCTCGTGCAAAGGCTACACTGAAAATGCTGTCGGCTGAGCCGCTTTTAACCGGGGACTTCCGTGAACTTGCGTTCCAACTTTCAGCGAACGAAGACACTCTAGAGAATGTCACGTTCCAGATTATGTGTGAGCCTCCGCCAGCATCATTGACTGCTGGTGACGCCTTCTTCTTCACAGAAAAGTCCGGGGTGTTGACACCAGTGTCACTGGAATCGAATCTACAGCCACGTGATCTGATGCCAATTCCAAACAAGAGCCCACAAAGCGAAGAAACTCTCCGCATTATTGTACGTTCCACACGAGCAACTCCCGTGACGCTTGTTGTGTCAGTTGCGTACTCTACCAAGTCCGGTGTGGCTGTGGGTGTTGATGAGCGATTCGACCTGGTTTGTCACGATCCGTTTGCCATTCAAGGCGGTCTCATTCACGACTTCCTCAGCGGGGGTGGCGTACCTGGTGTTGCCCAGATGCCGAAGGGTTCGTATGGATGCGTCGGAAACTCAGTAAACTTCAAGGTAGCGTCACGTGCACATCAGGAGGGCCCCTTAATGTCTTGGCTCTGGAGTTTGAGCCTCGTGAAACCAACATGGTAGACGACTTAGCTGTCTCAGGCTTCGGCACTGTGTCCAGCAGTAGTGGGGACGTCTGTGCAACCTTCAACGACGGTGATTCGCGCTGTTTCTGCCTGCGGTTAGTACCGAAGATCGCGTCCAGCTTCGTCACGCTCGGTCGTGTTAAAGTGCTTTGGAGACGCGAATCATCGGCTATCGCCAGCCGAGCTGACGGCACCCGCAACGACGTCGTGAGTACGTGGATGGAGATCCCGATGGTGTCGTTCGTGGACGCTCCGCTCACGTTTAGTGTGGAGACGCCTCCTTTCGGCGTCGAGGGTGTGGTCGTCCACATGGACGTTCGCGTGAAGAACAACGAGGCCGTGTTCCACAGTCTGCGAGTCAAGCCGGTGGATGCCGAGGGGCGTTTTTCATTTCAGGCCGCACCAATGCCACGGAAGACTTGCTGCCGTTCGACGAGCGCGTGTTTCGGTTGGGTTTGGTCCCGACCAAGACAGGTATGTATGGCTGTTAATTTAATTTGCGGTGTCCTCAATTGAAACTAACTCGTTTACTGCCTCTGCCAGGTTACCTTCGCCTGCCCCGCTTAGAGATCGTGTCGTTGACGTACAATCTCCCGTTCACGAACCCGGACGAGCGTCAAGAACTGTTTGTGCTGCCTCGTGAAAGTCCCGAGTGGGAGGCCACACAATAATGCAAAAGGGTCTAGAATTGATGTGTGCGATAGACTTAATGGAGCTCTTCGGTTTCACCTTCAACATCTCTCCCACTTATTTCGAGATGCAGACTCGTCATAATGGCTGTCAAGTGTTTTTAGTCTTGAATACTGTAAGGAATGGCCCTTTTTCTACCCTACCCCATCTCACTGAAAATTTGTGCGTCCCGTTTCAACTTGTTCAGAAAGGAAACAATTACACGACCGACTCACTAAGTGGTTACCCTCCCGCAGACGAGGAAGAGGTCTCCCTTCGAGTCAAGTGCAGCGTAGCGTGGAGAGCTCCTCTGCGCATGAGTCTCTGGTGTCGCTGTCTGTCGCGACGACGCGGAGACCTGCAGAAACGCATGCTCTTCCAGGAGCAGTTCGAGCGCATCAAGGCCGTGTACCCAGGCACCAGCTACGTCTGTTTACTGGATGGCGACAGTGGAGACATGATGTGCGTCACTTTGGGTCATTTACCTTTTGCAATACCGGTATTTAATGAGTTACTGGACTATTGACGCAGAGCTCAGTCCGAGACGACGGAGGTGAATACGGACGAGTTCACGCGCACAATTATCAATTTGAAGGACGCAGCGCTGCAGTTCGGTAAGGAGGTGATGAAAGGGTCGTTTATTATTGTTTCTGTACTGATGTTAAGTTTTTTTTTTGCAGCGGCGACGCTCAACCAGATTGACCCGCAGGTGGTTCATGTCCGAGGGGCGCAGGGAATGTTCTCGTGTTATGGCTCAGCTCACATGGTGCGTCATTGGGGGAAAGTGGTGGTTGGATGGGGTGGAGAAACTCATGCTGCTTGGCGGACTGTAGATTTTGGCTTTCTACAGTGAAATGCCCGGCGTGGACTTGGAGCTCTTCGACTGCTTTGAAGCGGACAAGAACATTGAGCCCATCACGGGGGAACTGCATCGAATTTTGGACGCCAACCAAGGACGGTATCGGTAGAGGACTCGACCGGCTCGAGTAGCCGTCGGATTTCTTTCTCGACGCTGCTGCCATGCAACGACCCTCGAACGCGGTGGAGCGCAATATGAGCAGCTACCGCTCAACGCGTAGCAAAACAACCTCTCGGTGTATTCGGAGACGTCACCACGTAGAGATACAGACAGGCTAGGACGCAAACGACACAAAACCAAAATGAATATATTTAAGTGGGGACACGTCCGCGTGGTTTCCGTTCCATCTCGCTGCGTTTGCGCACCGTCTAAAATCGTTCGTTCATTCTACTAGCTACATTGCGCATCTTGTTGTACACCTTTCCTGGCGGCGCGCCCATGATGAGCGAGCAAAGGGCGTCCCGCGCGAGCTTGATGTTGGCGAACGAGCCCAAAATGTGGATCTTCTGGTCGGCCAGCACGATGCGCGTGCGGGTGGCGTTCTCCACGGCGTATTTGGTCTTGCCGTCCTGTCCAGCCACACGGCCAATGGCGCGACTCAGGTGGTCGCCCTTGAGCATCTTGACGTCGTTCACCTCGAACGTGTCAATGAAGAGGTCCTCGAGACGCAGCAGAGCCACAGCGTCCTGCACCTCAAAGCCCATCATGTAGGCCTGCACAAAGTCCGCAGCCTTCTGCAGGGCTCCAGCGTCCGTCGTGTGCGGCGAGTTCTTCAGTTCGATACAGCGCGTCTTTGTGTTCATGCGGATCTGCAGCTTCAGGTGCTCCACGATGGGCTTCATGATGTTGGGCCAGTCGTTCTTAAGCGGAGTGTAGCGGTGGGCCGGCACGCGCACGCGGCGGAAGTCGTTCTTGCCTCCGGACTGCTGCTGAGCACTCAGCGCCGGGAAGTTGGGGCGCACGACGCCGTTTTCCTCGATCTCCATCTGCTCCGACGCGTCCTGCGCCTGCAGCGCGATCTCCTGCGCGTTGATCACCAGGTCCTGTCCAGCCATCGAGTCCACTTCCATGCTTGCGGTGCGATGTATCAACTCTATGGAGAAGGGTAAGCAGAAGTGATGGCCTTTGCTAGCCAACAGCTCCGAAAACGATTGGTATCGAGAATTTGGGCCGATGATTGGCTGAAAGAAAAACACCTGGGACCGGTATACCGGTGTGAAGTACGTCAGATGGCTTCAACGTTGTTTTAGTGAAGCTGCTCACTGCGTTTTCAGTTCGTGTTTCCCGCGGAAGAAGAGGAAGAGACCGAGTGCAGGGGTCCACCCACCGAGACATAGAGCGATCGCCCATATTGGGCTGCATTTGAAGAGAAAAACATATGCACGTCAGTGACCAGCGATGGTGATACAAAACATTGTGCTGACATACCTAAACAGAATCCAGTTGATCCCCACGACGGAAAAGGTAAGTGCAACGCTCATGCTGCTCGCCAGCAAATGCTGTTGGATGCCACCTAAAAGATGGCCGAACTGCTCAATCAGAGGCTTTCGCAGCACGAGAAACCCGATGAAGCCCAGAACGGCCGCGAATAGACGGAAGAATCGGTTCTTGCGCACCTAGAAAACAACACGAACAATGTGAGAATCAGAGAGATGAACGGGTTTCACGGCTTCACCTGAGTGGCTCACCTCTGTGCGGGTCTTCTTATCGAAAAGCTCATTTGCCATCATAATCCCGTCCTCCAAAAGAAACAGCGAGTCGCCAGCAGAAGACGTGAACGGCACCAACTCGTTCCCACTCTGTCTCGCACACACTGTCACCGGGTAGTTTGGTGTTACCTCAAAGTACACACGTTGGTCTCCCAACACGGGTCCCCTCATTTCAGTCCGCAAGTAGAAGAAGTTTTCCTCAACCGTGACATTCGTCAGCGCACTGCCCTCTTCCCACCGCTCTCCTTTTCGCTGGTTCAGCAAATTCGCCATCACGCGACGACTGGCAGCATTCAAGTGCACTGCATCTCGACGTTGAATCTGATCCACCAGCTCTTCCGGTAGTGAGAATGCACCAACCACCAGCTCCTCGGCCTTCACCACCAGCGACTTGTAGCTCCAGGCCTCGGGTGGCGGGTTCCAGTAGCTCACATCATCAAACCCGCTACTGTCAATCGCCTCCTCTCTCCACCGCAAGTCGTACATGTAGATCCTCTCCCGGTCTCCATCCAACCGACGGTCCTCGTCTTCGGGCGTGCTGCTCGTCGAGGTGTGCGACGTCTCCACCCACTGCAGCATCTCCACGTGTCGATGGAGCCTCACGCCCTTCACAGCGATGCCAAAAGTTGCGTCCAATACGAACGGACTCAGTCGGAGGTGCAGATCACCCGTGTCGGGCTCCTTCCATTGCGTGTTGCCATGAACTGCAGTGGTGGTGATAAGCCCCGAGAAATGAATCAATTCGCCATCGTTGCTGGCCGAAACTTCGGGTTTGGACAGCGAAACCACCGCGGACCGGCCCTGTTCAAAGCTCTTGACGCTGCGCACCAGCGCAGACTCGAAGAAGCACGTCGTAGCCACCGACGCCAGCAGCAGCAATCCCCGATCGTCCCTTCCTTCTGTCCCATTTTTTTCTTCTCAAGACACTTTTCTTTCTGAGTGTTTTGAATGATTGCACCGGTATTACTGGTACATGTATTAATACTCCATGTTTCGTCATAATCTAAATTCACAATGGGCAGGAAGCAGCAGTGCAGGTTCTTCCTACAGGGCACGTGCCGCAATGGCAACAACTGCCGCTTCTCACACAACAACAGCGGCGGCTTCGGGGCTGGGCAGCAGTCTCCGTTCGGCAATGGGGGAGGAGCCACTTCCACAGCGTCTTCGAGCATGACCGAGTCCGGCCGCGCTTTGGCCATTGAGGAGCTCAAGCACCCGCCCATGTGGCCGTACTCCGGCTACGCAGTCGCCAAGGGGCTGCCGAACATCGTGGCTGGGGATGTGAGTCCGGAAGAGGCGCGATGGGACCACAAAACGGACCCCAAGTGTGGCACCTCGCCGATGCTGCAGAGTCTGGTCTACGAGCACCAAGAACAGCGGCAGCGGGTGGTCGCACTGCTGGAGAACCACCAGTCGGCTCAGAAACTGTTTGCAGGCGAACCGCTGCCTGGACCAGCAGCTTTCGGCGACCAGAGTGGGTGGGCCAGATACTTTGGAGGAGTCGCATGTCCGTCTGGAGGTGCGGTGGCGCCGGCAACATGTCCTTTGGTGGAGGTCTGGCTGCGGCAAATCCGTTCGGAGGTGGTGCGGCTGCTCCGGTGGCGTCGCCGTTTGGACAGTCGGCGACACCTGCTGCAAGTCCGTTTGGCGGGGGTGGAAATACTGCGTTTGGTGGAGCTGCTGCGAGTCCGTTTGGTGGCGGTGGAGCGCCCTCGACGGCGTTTGGAGCACCTTCAGGTCTGGGAACTGGCACAGGGTCAGCATTTGGAGGTGGTGCGACGGCCAACCCCTTTGGAGGAGCTGCTGCGGCACCTACGTCATCGCCGTTCGGACAGACGGCTACACCTGCTGCAAGTCCGTTTGGAGCTCCTTCCACGACAGCTTTCGGAGGAGCTGCTGCGGCACCCTCCTCGTCGCCGTTTGGTGGTGGTACCACGACGACCGCTTCGCCGTTTGGAGGTGCTGCAGCTTCTACCACTACGTTCGGGGGTGGTAACGCTGGATCAGGAGGGTTTGGAGGCTTTGGTGGTGGCGCTGCTAAGCCGGCAGCTTCGCCGTTTGGAGGCGGTGCAGCGGCTCCAGCATCGTCACCGTTCGGTGGTGCGTCGGCGGCTCCTGCAGCATCTCCGTTCGGCGCATCCTCAAGCACACCTTTCGGTGGTTCATCCGGAGCATCAACAGCAAACTCGAATCCTTTCGGTGCAGCGTCTAACGCTGCTTCAACACCCTTCGGTGGATCCTCAACAGGAGCGGCTAATCCGTTCGGAGCCCCAACTTCCACCAGTGCAGCGGCACCTTCTTTTGGAGCGTCTGCACCGCCATCCAGCAGTCCATTTGGTGCTCCCGCGGCTTCTACAAGTACTTCCGGTGCCTTTGGCAACCCGTCTGCAAGCACCTCTTCTGCATTTGGGGCACCCACAACTACCACTGCGCCGCCGCCTCCACCCTCAACACCAGCAATTAGAGGCCCACCGCCTGATGCTCGTGACGACGCGTGGAATGCGGAGCAATTCCAGCAAGCCGAGTTCACGTTGGGTATGGTGCCTACCGTTGCACCCCCACCACAGTTCTGCTAGTACTTGTAGTCTGTAGATAAAGCTGCTAGTAAGGAATGGTAAACGTGCTATCATATTCGAACGGGGAATAATCTATATAAATAAGGGAGCGAAACCCACCAGAAACTCAAAATCCATCCAGGCCACCGAACGAGCCCGTAGTGCGAGCCTTTTCTTCATCACTTGGCAGACGCCCGCATCCACAAAGTTTTTGCACCGCAAGGCGCGCAGAGAAACATCCGCTGTGTGGCCGTGTGTGCTGTTCAGTTGCAGCAATAACCGGTAGACGGATTTCTTCTGAGCTGACGTCGCTCGTCCCACCAACTTCGGACTCTCTGCGTACAGGAAAACTGGCTGCGTCCTTGCCACTGCCGAGCGGGAGCTGCAATTAAATCGCTGCAACAACTCGAACGGCACGGCCTTCCCGTCTCGGAACTTGGCCATAAGCGTCGCCGTCGGGCTCGTCATGAAGAAACCGAGCAGCAGACCATCGTGCTGCATGACGAACATGAACCGGCATTCAAACACACAGTCCGCTGCCACGGACTCGGTACTTCGAACGCGTGAAGCATTTGTACGAGCTGCGGAGCTCAGCGCCACGGCGAATTGCTGACACATGGAGCTGTTCCAGGCGTCAATGTTCACATCCACTTCTCGGCCGAAGAAAGAGGTAACCCGAGACAACCCAACCGTCCTGTTAAGCTCCAAGGGGTGCGTGGCGATGGGTGACGACGTCATGGCGTCTCTGTCGCGCGTTTCCAGCGGCGGGCGGCAGATGAGCTGCTGCAGCACGTAGAACTCGATGCGCGCTGACACTTCTCTGCACAGCAGCGCCCACTTGTAGATCAAGCTCTGCGTCATTTTGCTGCGTGGGATGCAGTCGAAGAAGAGGAACTGCAGCGGTCCGAAGTGGAAGCCGAAGGCCAGCAGCGCGTACACGAAGTACACGACCATGATGAGCAGCGACATGGTGTAGTAGGCTGTGCCGTGGAACGCGTAGTCGATCAGTCGCAGCTTGAGCCAGCAGTAGAAGAAGCCGATCCACAGGCGCTGCGAGGGCGACAGGAAGTACACGCGGCAGCCGCGCAGACAGTGCTGGGCGATGCGGTAGCCCACGAACGTGGCCAGCGGCTCGGCCACCACCAGATAGAACGAGAAGAAGCGCAGGTCCAGGTCCATGGCGCGGGGCTCGCCGTCGAAGGCCGCGGACGGGCCGGAGAAGCCAAAGGGCGGGCCGCGACGGTACAGCGGCATTGGCGTTGAATTTGACGACGGAAGCTCTTGCGCGGAACGTGTCAGATTGCGGAGTGGGAGTTCAATTGGCTGCACGGCGCCGTGGATACGCTGTGTATCCTGGTCTCGTCGCTTGCTCGCTCGCTTGCTCTCTGTTCCACGCGAAGCAATGCCGCTCCGCCAGCCTTTTCGATAGTGACGACGCAACGCGGAGTTGAGGTGAGCTGACCCCAAATGGTACCTTCTTTGCGCGCGGTGCTCGTTTACACCTCTTTACACCTCGCAAAGTTGGATTTCGCTTGACGGCTGTGTCTCGAAACATGATGAGTAGGCAGTGAATAGCTTATGTATGGAGATAAACAAAGGTGATTCAGGGTTTGTGGGGACTGATGGCTGGTACCTTTGAAGCGGTCGCAAACCGGTATAGTGAAGCGGGCTAGGTGTATCTAAGCTCGGAAGCAAAGGTCTCACTTGATTGGCGCAGAGTGGCATCCACCAATCAGCATCTGCCACCATCAAAGCTTGATCCTGGATCATCCAGGAATGAACCCGGGCGGAGTCGGGGCACCGCGCGGTCATTATTAATACCACCGTTTGGCGGCGAGACTCTCGCCGCGAGAGTCGGCGGTCAAGACGATGTGGCGTGCACGGCAAGGCCTGGACCAGCCTGCAGCAGCAAGTACATGTACATGTGCTAGCTGCTTTCCGCTGCCTACTCGGTATGATGGCACGCATTGTTTTCGGTGTTTACGCTTCGGGCTGGTTATGGCGCTTACGGTACGGCGGCACTTGGTTTTAGTAAGCCGCAGACCATTAATTTTGAAGAGCCGGATTTTTCCAACCGTAACAGAACTTCTGATTTGCGTAACATTCCCGATACAGGTACCGGTAAACCGGTGTTTTGTGAGGAGATAAAAAGATCGGTTCTTGAGACCAAATTCGACTACGATGGGAGGTGACACCGCACCGAAGCCGGCACCGGAACATGTTTCATCAACCTAGTGCCTGCTTCTCATACGGTTTTGGGTGCACTACAGGGCTGGCGTAGGTGGTAAGGGATGCTCGCGCTGTGATTGGTCAGAAAAAGCATCTTCAACATCAACATCGGCAACTTTAAATTGCTACCACAAGGCCGTGCGCGTTGCGCCCGGGATGAGCTCTGAAATTCAAACGCTGTGTTTCGTTGCATCGGCTGATA
Organism: Phytophthora syringae; assembly: GCA_012656105.1. NCBI lineage: Eukaryota > Oomycota > Peronosporomycetes > Peronosporales > Peronosporaceae > Phytophthora > Phytophthora syringae. The sequence goes on from JAAKBD010000012.1 coordinate 947,078, forward strand.
CCGAGTCGCGTATATTGTTCACTGGCGAAGAAAGCTTTGCTGTCTTCGCTATCTCTACTGTTTAACCCGCAACAAGTTCACATTCAACTGGTTGACTGGTGCAAAGCTTATGATTGTTCTGTTGAGTGATGTCGCCGATCGCATTCTTCTTCTAAAGCTTCGAGTCGACTCATTTCCATAAGAGCTGCGTTGCTAGGAATGAAGCTTAGCTTAGGTACTGCATCGTGAGCGGCTCAGTGAGGAATAATTGATCCAGTGTTCTGACACGAGTGACGGCCACGTAAAACGACGAGCGTTGGGGCAACTTTCGTGTGGAGTGACGCAATGGACACTAGTTTCTCGACAGTGAGACCTTGGCATTTCTCTGATGTCAATGAAAACGCAGCAACTAACGGAACTTGGAACATCCGAATGTTGAAAGCGATCATGCATATTCCACGTTTGTCACGAGCTCGTACTGGAACAGCACCAGGAGGCAAATCTTGGACAATTGAGTCCAACGGATCGTATGGTAGTAGTTTCATGAAGATGACTGCGGGTGGTTCTGAGCGAATACAAATGTTGAGTTGATTGTCCGAGCGAGTCGTGTCATTTTTGGAAGGAGACAACGTGACCAATTGGACGATTTGCTAATCGTAGTGCTCGAATAACATTTTGAGTGCACTGTACAGTATGGCCACGCTCAGAACGATTGGTGCATTTCCCGTTTTATCATCTCGAAAGGTGCGTTAGGCTGCGTTGCTGGTTTGCAGTCAGCCGAAATCGAGATCGGAGGTGTTACGGTATGGGATGAAGTTCGAGGGTGCAGTGGAATGCTGCACAATGGCAAGCACGATATCGGTAGCAGCGGCAACACCTCAACCTGGATCGCCACTCCAGCTCGTAGCAGAGGTGGTCCCGCCGCCAACGCGCCAGGTATCGTAGGCGTGCGTGTGACCGCCTAGCATGAACACGAACGCGGTGACACTTTAATACCTTGCCGCGAAATGGCTGCCCTGCCAGAGCGTCAGCGACACCTTGGGCATGCCCATCAACTCGCGCTACTCCTTCTATTAGCAGATCTCCATCATGAATACGCACGTTTTGAAAGCCTCACACCATGCCAGCCGCGGAGCACACTGGAGTTGCCTGCGCAAAGCAGCTTACCCGTCATCTCCGCCTGCCTTGTTCACGGTGCTCATGTAACATGAACACGTGGGTCGAGACGTGGGTACTGTTTGTGAGCTCGCTAAACCCCAGAAGTTTACATGAAAAACCCATTTGTTATCTTGAAAATCCCACTTCTTTTTGTGAGTGCGAAGCGCGTACAGGCAACATCGGCTGGGTTTATCGCTCTGCTAAGGACATTAAGTTTTAGAGAGTGTTTGAACCATAATTGTCCGAGAACTGTCAAAGTTTATAGGTTGAAGTTGCTTTATTGCGTCAGTCACACCCTTTTGGGTGGGTTTTCTCACTTTGCTGAAGGTTATGCGATTTTGGATGTGTTGGTGAGCCATCGCTGTGAGTCGTGTTTTCGAATTATTGCATTCTATGCGTTATTGGTAGAGAATCGCATCCCGGTAGTCAACATCGGCAACTTTAATTGCTACCACAACAGAGCTCGATCACGCACACTCAGTGCGTTGCTGGTGAAAATGACGGTCGCTGCACCTACACTACACTGCACTCCGCTCAGCTTTCTCCGCCTCTTTGTCGTTGCCCACAGAAGGAATCATTCCGAGCTGCATCTTGTTCATCACCACAACGTAGGCGACGATGGTCACAATCATGATGCCGCCCAGCGTGAAGTGCAGGTACTCCATGTGGCCATTGTTCAGGTCGGCGGGGATGAATTTGCCGAAGAGAAGAACCATGATAGAAAGCAAAGTGCTTCCCATGGAGTTGGCGAAGAAAGCGAGCGCGATGGACGTACTACGCATACTCGCAGGCACCTCGGAGTAGTTGATGTCGTAGCATGAGACGGCAGCCAGCACCTCCGCTAAGGCGATGAGCAGGTACTGAGGGATCGCTGTCCACCATGGAATGTCGTTCATCACTTGGCCACCGTCATCGTTCAAAATGAACTGATTCTCTCCGTTTAAGTCCACGTACGTCAGCGGAGAAGTGTTACGGCGGATGATCTCAAAGCAGCCCGTCCAAAACATTGCCACAGTGATGACACAATATCCGGCGAGCACTTTACCGTAGAGACTTGGTGGCTTGCCCGCGTACTTTTCGTACAGCGGGTAGATCACCTTCTCCGTCAGTATAACGAAGACAACACAGCCGATGGGGTTAAACATTTGAACCATGGGTCCTGGCATTTGAGTTGCATCCGGGCCGCTGCCGAGACGCACGTCCGTTTGCTGCATAATGGACTGGTTGTTGCCGCCTTGGTTCTCGCACATCCAAAACACAACCGAGAATGCGTTGATGGGGAGAATACGGATGACTTGCTTCACTCCATCCACGACGTTGGTGTCGAATGGACCACCCATCGCGTCTTTGGCAGTCTCCATGAACGTCGAGTTGCGGCCAAAGTAGACCCAGAGCACCGTTGCTACCACAATCATCGCACCGCATGCGTACGAGATGTTGTTACCGATTTCACCATTGTCCGACAGGAAGGAGGCCACAATGTTCAATGCGAACGCAGCTACGTACAGTATCGTGCCGAGAGTGATCATTTGGGCGCTGGCATTCTTCTTCGCGTGGTCCGTCACAATCTTGATCACCAGGGCGATCGACTCTTTCGATGGTGGCACATTCACGTAGCGTTTGCGAGATACCCAGAGTGTGACCAGGAACAGAACCACCATTACGAGGCCGACGATATACACACTAGCGTAGCCGTACTCTGCGGGGATAGCGCCGACTCCGTGGATGGACACGTACGGGAACGCAGCGTACCCGACGAATGCACCAACATTCGCCACGGCGTATTGAATGCTGAAAAACAGCGACTTTTCTGTTGGTGGAGCGTTGGGTGGGAACTGGTCCCCTCCGTACGAAATGACAAGCGACCGAAGACAAACTTGAGAGGTTGCAACGCCGAGGAACAAACCGACGTTGAAGATGACTTTGCTGGCTCGAGTATGTTGTAGTACAGCGGGCAGCGCAGCAATGACGAGCAGGAGCAGACCGAAAACGTCGAGAGTGGCGGCCGATAACAAAGTCTTAAACTTCCCAAGACGTTCGTCCGAAATGTAACCCGCCACGATACACATGAACTGACTGAAGGAGTCGTAGGTCAGCTTCATGGAGGTGGAGCCCTTGTTGGACCAGCCCAGCTTCTGGAAAAAGTTCTTCAGTGACTGGGCAATGGTGAAGTTCGTAACTTGGCTGAAAACGGACAAGACGAAGAGGACGACGCAGACGTTCTTGAGCACATTCTTGCTGTACTTGACAGGGCGTTCGTCCCAGAGCTTGGTACGCGCGTATCCTGCGACGGAGGGTGTCAGCTGCGGTGTGAGCACCGGCGATGGAGACGCTTGCTTGGACATCTGTCTGCGCGGCTGGAGGCGAGTTCCGAAGTGAGCGCTTGCAGTCGGGCCTTGAGCTCGTCTGCAGGGTAATAAAAGTACACCACGGTCAAGCTCCAAAGGCAACGCGCTGTGCGCGTGCATGGGTCGTCTTTGCACGTTACCGCAGCAAAAGCAGAAGCCGTACATGCACGTCTACATGTTACGCTTTCTCATTGGCGCACCGGCATGGCTCGTCACAGTGACTTGGCCGTGGTTGCCTTTCCATTGTTGCGGTCTCCGTCCGTGGTCTCTACGGAGATCAGCAGCAATCCCGAGTGCGATTTATACGACCACCGAAGCAAATGTGAACGAATGCCTTTTCAGCCAATAGAAACCCATTCACTTGGAGAAACCCCATCATGACAGACTCGGTGCGCTGCGTGGTCTTCGGACGCCAGGACGACGCTGCCCTGGCGGAGGTGCTCACTTTCCTGCGCGGCTTCAGCGCCCTCTATGGACCAGGGCTCGCACTGAACAGCGAGATCCGCCCCAGCGCCGCGGAGGTGGCCGCTCTAGCCGCGCAGGAGCTGAAGAAAACTTCTCTCACGCAGATCAACCAAGTAAACGATCAGGAGCAGGGCCAGCTCTTCGCGCGCATATCAGTGGAGACTCAGACTCCGACTCAGGAGCTCATCGTGTTCGGCAAGACGGAGCTCATGCAGTGGATGAAGCAGCAGCTACTGGAGTCCAGATACAGCACCGCTCATGCCGGTACTGTGGCCACAGGCCAGGAGACGCCGCCACTTCGGCTGTTCGTCAGCGGAGATCGAGCTCAAGTGGGCAAGTCCACTGTATGTTTAGGGCTCGTGGGTGCACTGCTTCGCAGTGGCTACACAGCCCAAGACCTGGCGTACATCAAGCCGGCGACGCAGTGCGAGAAGCCGCAGCTGGTCACCAAGTTCTGCAGACAGCAGGGCATCAGTTGCTGCGAAGTGGGTCCCATTCTGTTCTACAAGGGCTTCACACGGGAGTTTCTAAAAGGTGAGACGGACTCTTCTTATCAGCTGCTGCAGAAGGCAAAAGCCAAGGTGGAAGAGGTGGGAAGAGGCAAGAAGGTGGTGGTCGTGGATGGCGTCGGGTATCCGGCTGTGGGCTCCATTTGTGGAGTGTCGAACGCCCACGTGGCCAAGACGTTGGAGACGCCTGTGGTGCTCGTGGGTAAGAAGGGCGTGGGCGATGCCGTGGACTCGTTTAATCTGAACGCGACGTTCTTTGAGAGCCACGGGGTGAAAGTGCTGGGCGGCATTTTCAACCGCTTGCCAGAGGACGGTTTCTACAGTTTGGAGCACTGTAAGGAGAACGTGACGGCGTACTTTGAACAGTTCCAGCCCGAGAAGAGGGTCTACGGCTTTCTTCCGGAGCTGACAGACGGCGGACACAGTGCGCTTGTTGCAGAAAACCCCAGTGAGGACGGCCAGAACGAGCCTGTACCAGGCGTGTTTCTAACGGATGCTGAAGATGAATTGGCTAAGAAGGTCGTGGATGCGTTTGTTGCAAGCGTTGACTTGACCAAGTTGCTCGAGGATGCGGAAGCGAGTCAAGGAGCAAAGAAGAAGGCAACGACTGGGGCGACTAAGCCAAAGGTGAAGAAGGCAAAGAAGGCTCGCAATTTTGAAATCCCGACGTCATTCGAGATCATGGAGCTTCCTGCGTTCGACACTGTCCCGATCCCCACGTCAATTGAGACCATGGCGATCCCAACATCGCTCGAGACTATGGAGATCCCGACAACTTTCGACACGGTTCCTATCTGAACAGGGTACCAAAAGTGCTGAAAATATATGAGCTTCTTGGAAGAAACGTGTATACTCGCAACCTATTCGGCATTGAAGACTCGTTTTGCCTGACACCCCATGGAGATCGATTGATGCTTGATTCCGGTTTTGATGCATTCTGTCCAGGACTCGACTGGCGACCGATAACCTCTGCTCAGCACTGCGGAAAGGAGGCGAGAAGATTTTAACTTGCGGGTGTCGCTACGAGCGGTTTAGTTCTCTTCACAGCAGTGCTGAACAGTGTTGGTCTTTCGCCTGCGATCGTAGCTAGCGGAGGCAACGGACTCCATGCAGTAAGGATGAACGCTATTATAGTACAGGATCCGTTTGGCTTTCTGCGGTTTTCAACGGATGGACACTTGCTGTCCGTACAGTTGTACAGTACTTTCACTTCAACGTATCAGCCAATCGCAGTCGACATAGGCACGTGCGCCAGTGCACACATAAAAGCTGCGTTTCGAAAATGTCAAGGTGAAGGACAAACAAACCTCTGAGGTTTGTTTGTCCGGGGTCTCTTGACTGCAATGAATACTGCTTACTTTGGAACACCACTAGTATCCCACAAGTCAACTGGCGGGAGATGTTATAGGATCTTGATATCGACAACTACCGGTAGGTGTAGACAGAAAGTTTTGCTCCACACAAACTTGATGAAAGATACCAGTACCGAATCCAGCGCAAACGTCGAGTGAGCGCATTGCGCATGTACCGCGGCAACAGCGAAATGATGTTTTGAATCTCTTCTTCTAACAAGAATGGTGCTGGGTCGATGCAATCTTACCGCAAACAAAGGCCGTATCCATAGGCCTACTAAACCAAAGTTTGGGCAAACCTGTCTTCAAAATGTAGAGAAAGCTTACCAGTCTTGCCAAGATCGACGTATTTTCCACAATTCCACAGCTCTTCCAGCGATCTTATCTTCCTTGGACTTCCACATGAGCTTAGGTCGCAGTTTTCTTATATACGCACGTTTTGTCAATGGTCAGCCCTGGGGTCAGTTGGGCCCGTCTGCGCAACTTGCAAGTCACTTCGCAACGCATAGAGCGCCATTCGATCGCTTCGCTGCGTCTCCTCGAGCTCACTCTCGAATCTGCCTCCTCTCGCCCAAGTCTCTAAGTCTCACACCATGGGCGGCAAGGACACCGAGCCCAACGCCGACGGCGTGTTCACGCCCCGAGCCGACTACACGGACCCGTCAGCCTCCACCACACACGCCAAGCGGCAGAACCTGCTCTTCGGAGGCGTCTCGCTCTTCCTGCTGCTCAACGTCATCGCGCTCTACATCCTGCACTTCGTGGACCGCGGCAGCACAGGCGACTCGGTGACGAGCACCATCTCAGCCTCGACGCTCTCAGCCGCCAACGCCAACTCGGCCGTTGAGGGCCAAGCCGTGAGCTACACAGCCGACGGCCAACTCACGGCCGGCGCCGGCACCACCGCGTACCTCTCAGCAGCTTCTCTGCCCTCAGAGGAGCAGTTCCTAGCCTACATCAAGTTCTCGCCACTCGGAACATCCGAGTCGGTCTACAGCTCCAACCTCATGTCCTTCCAGACGGGCACGTCGCCCGACGTGTCCGGCACCGTCACGGTCTGCACCACGGACGCTGATGCCAAGACAGTCAGCATCGCTGATGCGGACAGTAGCAACGTCTTCTCTGGAGCCACCGTGAAAGGTTTGGCTACTCTGTCAGACTCGCTGGCTGTCGCTCTCACGACGGTCACGAGCTCGGACGGCATGTCCATCACCACGTACGTGACGCCCGTGAAGATCAGTGACGGCAGCGTCGCTGTGCAGCAGGAGCAGACAGTGGAGGCCTCCAACACTTCCATCACGACTTTCATTACGCGCGTGTCGGACACAAGCTTCGCGCTTGTCTACTACGAGTCGTACCTTATCAATCCATACTACCAGCGCATGGTCGTCGGCACGGTTGATGGAGACGGAGCCATCTCGTTTTCGGACAGTTTGGAGTTTGGCAACGCCAACGGAGTCACTACCACGCAGTTCGGTACACCGCAGTCGGTCTTCAACTCCAGCGATACCGTCACGGTACCCTGGTATGTGGAGGCGTCCACGGCTTCCAGTAATGATACGACGTCCTCCGACGTGGGCTCTGTCGGTCTCTGTCTTTTCACAGCTAGTCTAGCTGACAGTACGCTGACGGAGACGGTGGAGGAGTGTGATACGACTGTCAGCCCCGCGTACTACGTGGACTCGGCTAAGATCTCGGACACGGTCATCGCGCTGAGCTACTTCGACACGGCCAACAACTACGCGCTCACGGTGTCGCTCGTCGAGTTCTCTACCATCACGGGCTCGCCCACGTTCCGCAGCAGCTACGTCCTCGACGAGTCCGTGGGTCAGATCGACTTCGGCTCGGCTTTCGGCTTCTACCCGACGCCGATCGTGCGGGTGTTGGCCAACGACCGTCTTGCAGTGGGCTTCCTCAACCCGGCCAGCTCGGGCAAGCCGAGCATCAAGGTGCTGGCGTACTCGTCGGATCTGTCGCTGTCAGAGGAGTCTCCAGTGCTTCCTGTAGCGAATGCCGACTTCTCGCTGGCTTCGGCGGACCCCAAGGCGGCCGGATCGATCGTGATCGACGTGGTGGCTACCGAGACCGGGGCCATTATTGGCTACGCTGGGCTGTGGGCTGGTGCTCAGAACCAGCGCGTGGCTTTGGTGGAGTCGTTTGGCAAGCCGGTGGGTGTCGTCTCCAAGGTGGACGGCTCGGACCTGGAGGTCGCGCTGTCTGGCACCGTGGACGTCTCGGGCTCGCTCGTGAAAGGAACAACCTATTACGCCTCGACCCAGGGCACGCTATACGCCGCCTCGACGACCTCGACGGACAACTACATCCTTGCCAACGACAACAGCGTCATCATCTCCAAGGACGCGATGGTGGGCGTCGCCATCAGTGATGAGAAGCTGCTGGTCATGGTCTAACATTGTCCTCGTCAGAGCAACTGGATCCGTTGTTTAAACTAGTTTCCAGTCCAGAGTGTCGGCATTTCTCTTGGTGAAGTTAAGAAAGAAGCACGCTCAACTAGCGGACCATAAGTCATTAACGTATTTTCAACATCGCCAAGAGCACACTTTGTGCACTTCAAGTTAACTACCGCGAACGAAAGTATCTTATGCAACACAAGCGTAATGCAGCAACGAAGATTCTATTCCGTTGCATTTACTCGTGTCAGCGAACTACCTTCACAGCGTTCTACTTCTTCTCCTCGTCCGTGTTGTGCTCGCGCTGGGCGATTTCTCTGTGCTTGCGGGTGCTGCCCTCGAGTCCGTTCAGGACGTCGTCTCCCTCCTGGCCACTGCTCGGGATGACCATCTCGAACGTGTCCGTCACGACCGTGTACTGGTAGTAGCCGCACCTCGCAATGGGTTTCGTCTTCTTGACGTCCAGGATGCCGTCCGTCAGCACCTCGTCCTTGATGTGCACGGCCACGACCTTGCCGATGATCACGTCTACGGAGCCCATGGGCGGGTTACCCGGTAGACGCAGCGTGCTGTAGTACTCGCACTCGAACTTGACGGGGCTGTCCGCCACCATGGGAACTCCGTGTCTGGACATCTCCTTGGCCAGACCGGCGCGCTCGAACTCGTCCACGCCGGGTGCCACCTGCTCAGCCGTGATGTTGACAGCTTCGCGCAAGTCCCACGTGGCCAAATTCCAGCAGAACTTGCCGGTCGTCTCCGTGTTCACAGTCGTGTCTTTCTGCTGGCCCGAGGGCTTCTGGTTGGCGCTGAACATGACGTAGGGCGGGTCGAAGGTCAAGTTGTTGAACTGCGAGTACGGCGCGAGGTTGTGCTCGCCCGTGGCCGAGACGGTGGAGATCCAGCCGATCGGACGCGGCACCACGCACGCCTTGAACGGGTCGTGCGGGAGGTTGTGCTCCGTCTTGCCGGGTTCGTAGAACATGGTAAAAGTAGCTTTGGTTTGGTGCTTGGTCGGAAGCAAGTTTTTTGAAAATGAGCAAAACGGAAGTCCGCTTGCCACGTCAGATGAGTGCGCCGCCTCTATGAGAATTACGCGCCGGCATTGTGACATTCAAATCGATTCCATTGCATCTCCATCTGATCCCCAACGGCGCAGGAACTTCGTCCGGAACACTTCATCAGGCTGATGAAGTGTCCTGCAGCAGGAGCATACTCTTGCCACTTTGTCGTCCCTGAAAGCTCAAGTCGTAGTGGTTCATTTGCAGTCTCACAGGGCCCATAGTCGTCGCTCAGCACTCCATCGTGTCTTCTCCGGCTACAGCCACCGTCTTCTCCTTGTCCTCCTCCAGAGCTGCTGCCGGCCAACTTGAAATGCTCGAGAGTACCGTCGTCCAGACGAGGTTGACGCAGTTGATGAAGAGGATGCGATACTGCAGCGGCACGTAGCCGTAGTTGACGATATTGGCGAGCGGCCAGATCGTGTAGTTGGCCTTGAGCGTCTGCGGCAAGCGGTCCACCGCAAAGTCGAAGCCGCCGCCGAGAGATTTTCCCTGCATCATTTGCGTGGACGTGAAGAAGAGCGTGTTGATGCTCGGTGCCAGCACGAACATGTCCAACAGCATCTTCTTGACAACCACAACCTTCCCATGACTACCGACCGTACGCTCCACGAAGTTGACCCACGAGTGTGCGATCGGTGCGAAGAGGACGCCCCCCAGATTACCATCCGCATGGTGCGAGCTGTACTGCGACTCACGAGCGCTCCGTCATTCTCTTCCTCGACACTTGTGTCGTTTCCACGCGACTTCTCCACTCGCTGCGCAATGCGATCTCCCAGTCCAAACAGCACGGCCGAAGTCACGCACTTGGTCAGCACCGGTGAGCGACGCAGCCAGCCGTCGTACAGCAAAACCACACGCCGCATGACTGCAATTCCTGCACTGAGAGCCACCACACGATTGTGCCGACAAGAACCTCCGTTACAGAAACCAAGCAAAGGGCTTATGATGTGTTCAAGCAATAGATATTCGAGTTAGGCTGAGTGGGTGTGCGCGAGTTTCGCTCTGGTGGCAGTCTGCTCTTCTGGCTTTGGTGATCGTTTCAAGAACGGCAGTACGGGAAGTGGGTGGGTGGCCATGTACGAGAGCACCGAAGCCCACCCGACGTTCACAAAGTTGGCAAACAGCAGTCGGTACTGGAGCGGCATCAGTCCGTACGTGATGGAGTTGGCAGCCGGCCACAGCATGTAGTTGGCCATGAGCATCACTGGCTGCTTCTCCACCGCGTCGTCCAGCGCTTTTCTGAATGGATTGCCGGCCATGACGCCGGTGGTCGTGAAGAACCACAGAGGCATTTGCGGCGCGATGAAGACCATGTCCGCCAATACCTTCTTGGCTACGACGAGCTTCCCTGATCCTACGAAGACTCGCTCCATGACGTTGTACCAATTGTGCATCATGGGAGTCAGGAAGAGGCCTCCCAGACCATCATGCGGACGGTTTTCGCTGTACTCTCGCTCAGTATCCGACCTTCCTCAACGACGTCGTCTTTGGCCAATTCTTCCAGCTCTTCATCCGTTTTGCCAATCTTCTCCACGCGTTGGGAAAGTCGATCTCCCAGGCCAAAAAGCACGGACGACGTCACCATTTTGGTCAGCAGAGGTCGACGATGCAGCCACTCGTCGTACAGAAGTCGGAAGCTGCGCATGTTTGAGGTCGGTCCTTTGCTGGCTGCTGCAATTCAGAAGTGATCTGTGCAGTTTGCTGCGTGTGCGCGGATTGCGAAATGGCGATGGCGGGTGAGATGAATCTCCGTTCAACGGCAGTTGAGCTGAGCAGGGACGGCAACGACTTCAACGTGCGAGTCAAAGCAGAAATCGACTGTAGAATTGAAGGAGTAGCGCAGCAAAAGACAGCGGCACAAGTGCTTTCGCGCTGCTTGATGCCGGGTTAACAGCGCAGTGGCCTGGAGGCAATGGCACGGTGTCCATGGTTCAGAAATGAGACACATGCTAATGACCGTGCTGTTCCCTTGCTTGCTCACCACTTGTTTGTGCTCGATACGCGGCCATTTCGCGATCTCCACCGCACAGGAGCGTGTACAGAAGACAACCATGCGCAGCTTCCGACTTCTCTACGACGAGTGGCTGCATCGTCGACCTCTGCTGACCAAAATGGTGACGTCGTCCGTGCTTTTGGACAGGGAGATCGTCTCGCCCAACGCGTGGAGAAGATTGGCAAGACGGATGAAGAGCTGCAAGAGATGGACGTCGTTGAGGAAGGTCGGATACTCAGTGAGAGTGCAGCCAAGACGGTCCGCATGATGGTCTGGGGTGGAGTGATCATGACTCCCATGATGCACAATTGGTACAACCTCATGGAGCGGGTCTTCGTCGGGTCCGGGAAGCTCGTCGCGGCAAAGAAAGTGGTGGCAGACATGGTCTTCGTGGCTCCACAAATGCCCATTTGGTTTTACACCAGCACTGGGGTCATGGCTGGCAGGACATTGCAAGACGCTTTCGACGACTCAATTGAGAAGCTGCCGGTGACGCTGATGGCCAACTACATGTTGTGGCCCGCTGCCAACTCCATCACGTACGGGGTGATGCCGCTCGAGTATCGGCTTCTGTTTGCGAATTGCATACATCTTGGGTGGGCCTCGTTCCTCTCCTACATGGCGAGTCATCCCCTCCCAACTCTACCATTTTCGAGATCCGACGATGAAAGCAAGCAGAATAAGGTTCAATCTAGGTAGGTATTCAGCTTAGCCCAGCTTGAACTCCTTGTACAATGAGCTCTGCCTTGTTAATGAGAACCGTCCAGCGTTCATGGTTGTTTATTCTTCATCGCTTGTTATGGTTGAGTCCTCAGAGAGATACAACGGAATGGCGTCGTCGTGGCTGGCCATCCCAGAGAGGAAGGTCGACCACACGAGACCCACGCAGTGCGTCAGTGGGGTGCGATAGTGCAGCGGCACGAGACCAAAGATCACCATGTTGGCTGCTGGCCAGAGCATGTAGTCGGCCAGCAGCGTCGGAGGCAGCTTGGACTTGGCCACCTCGAACGATTCGCGTAGTGGTTCACCCTCCATACTTTTGGTGACGGTGAAGAAGGCCAGAGACGTCCCCGGTGCGATGATCATCATGTCGGCTGCGACCTTCTTGGCGACAACGAGTTTCCCGGTGCCCGGGATCGCACGGTCCACGACGTGGAACCACGTGTGCATGATCGGCGCTGTGAACAGCCCACCCCACATCATCATCCGCAGCGTTCGAGCTGTACTCGCACTGACGAATTGACCGTCATCTTCTTCTCGGCTCAGGTCGCCCTCATTGCTGCTGGTGTCGATGCGTTGGGCGATTCGGTCTCCTGCGCCGAACAGTGTCGCGGCCGTCAAAGCTTTGGTAACCAGCGGGGCTTCATGCAACCAGAAGTGGTAGAACTGGCCGATACGCTTCGTCATTGCCAACACGAGCGCCAAAGAGAGAGTGGCCCCACCCAAGGATCGCGCCGGTATTGCGCATTGCGTCTCGGCAAAGACACGATCTTGACGTGGCTGAAGTCCAGCCACGTCAACATGTCGTAGATGCCACATCCGAGTGCATGTACTGGCCCATGGCGCTATTTGTAGGCTCTACGAGGACGAGTCTTCCTTGATGGAACCGACGGCACTTCCGTTTGGTCAGTTTAGCATCGGTTCCCTACCAAGCACCAAGTCCTGCTTCACAATGCGTCGGATCGGTGAGCTCTACCACTTCTGGCTGCACGAGGCTCCACTGCTGACCAAAGTCGTGACGGCCGCCACGCTCTTCGGTGCGGGTGACCGCATCGCGCAGAAGCTCGAGGCAAACAAGACTCTGCCGGGCAGTAGCCTTTTGGGGGTATCCAGCGAGCATCAAGAAGAGGAGGAATCCACGCTGGTGAGTGCCAGTACAGCTCGAACGCTGCGGATGATGGTCTGGGGAGGATTCTTCGCGGCGCCGATCATGCACACGTGGTTCCACGTCATCGAGAGAGTGATTCCGGGCACCGGGAAACTCGTCGTCGCCAAGAAGGTCGCAGCCGACATGATGATCATCGCACCGGGGACGTCACTGGCCTTCTTCACCGTCACCAAAAGTATGGAGGGTGAACCACTACGCGAATCGTTCGAGGTGGCCAAGTCCAAGCTGCCTCCGACGCTGCTGGCCGACTACATGCTCTGGCCAGCAGCCAACATGATGATCTTTGGTCTCGTGCCGCTGCACTATCGCACCCCACTGACGCACTGCGTCAGTCTCGTGTGGTCGACCTTCCTGTCCGAAATGGCCAGCCACGAACCTCCCAAGCTGACGTGGGGAACGGGTGCCCCCAAACCTTCGGTGCCATCTAGCGCGCTTCCTCTCTAGACAACCACAAACTACACAAGAGCGAAGTTTATCAAAGGTGTTCTAGTTAATACAAACACTATCTGCATTATCCAGTAACGATCTCCTCCTTGGTCTTCGTGCTGGCCATGCCGGACAAGTAGGTCGACCAACCCAAGCTCACGCAGTTGACGAAAGGTGTGCGGTACTGGAACGGCACCACAGCGAACACCAACAAATTGGCAAGAGGCCAAATCTTGTAGTTCATGACCATTGTCGGCTTCAGCTTCTCCTTGGCCACGTCGAACGCGTCGCTGAGTCGTTCCCCTTCCAAGCTCTTGGTGACCGTGAAGAAGCCTAGGGCCATGGCCGGAGCCATGATGACCATGTCGGCCGCCACCTTTTGACCACCGCCACTTTGCTGGTGCCCGGGATTGCGCGCTCGATGAGATGGAACCACGTGTGCATGATGGGGGCTGTGAACAGCCCTCCCCATACCATCATACGAAGCGTCCGAGCTGTACTGGGCCGAACGAGTCCATGGCTGGTCTCGGTGGCTGGAGAGCCCTTGGCCTCAATTCGTTGGGCAATTCGGTCCCCAACGCCAGACAATGTAGCGGCCGTCAAAGCCTTGGTCAATAGCGGGGCCTCATGCAGCCAGTAGTGGTAGAACTGTCCAATGCGCCGCATTTTCACAAGTGTGGACAGCAGAGACCATCACAAATATTAAAATCCTATTTTTGTTTTAACAAACAGTAGCCCATTTTTACACCATTTGAGCCCATTTTTTCAAGCAAGCATGAACCCATTTTAACAGGTTAATTAGAATTGGTCACGCTGCTTCTTCCGAGTGTGGGAAGAAGCCTTCGAGCTCCTTCGTGCTCGATTCTTGTCCGTCTTTGCTGGCCATTTGGGAGAGAAACGCCGACCAGCCGACGTTGACAAAGTTGATGAACAGAACTCGGTACTGCAACGGCACAAACCCGAAGGTGCCCACGTGCACGAGCGGCCACACGGTCCAATTCACTGCGAGCGTCGGCGGCAGTTTGGCCACCGCCGAGTCGACCGTTTCTCGCAACGGTTTGTCCTCCGAACAACCGGCGTACGTGAAGAAGGCCAAGTTCAGCGGCGGTGAGAGGATCAGTTGGTCGGCTGCGATTTTCTTGACGATGGAAGTCGCGCCTTTGCCCCGGACTGCTTTCTCGAGGAAATTGTACCACACGTGACCCACGGGGGCGAACAGGACGCCTCCCCAGACCATCATGCGCGCCGTCCTTTGCAGTCCGTTGCGGTCGCTTGTATCGCTATCGTCGTCGGAATTCTCGAGTCGTTGGGCGATTCGGTCACCGAAGCCGAAGAGAATGGCCGACGTGACGCCTTTCGTCAGCAAAGGCGAATCTCGCAGCCACCAGTCGTAAGTGAGTCGGAAGCTTCGCATCGTGAGGATCGGCGACTAAAAAGAAGAATGCGGGCGTTTCGTGACAGCAAAATGTAAAATCGGATTCTGCGATGTGTGGTTGAAGGAGAGGAAGGGGGCTTCGCGTGACGTTCAAGTCTGTCACTGCTCTGATTCAGCGTCTACTCTCCATATCCATAGTGCCTTCTTCCGAGCATGGATCCGCTATGCCTTCCGAGCACTGAGTGCAGTGATAAAACTTTATGAAACTGGACGAAGGCTGTGGAGAGCTGTTCTTCAGTTTAACACCTTTTGCGGCGATACAAAACATAGGACACTTGAATGTTGCTCAGCATTTGCTGACAATAAATAACAAAATGATAGCTCGCGCTCGCTCACTCAGTATTCTACAGCCCTGTCGGCTCGGTCACTACTCTACAGACAGCGAGTGTCTTGTCATCCTCCGCTCTAGGACGTCCAGGAAACGGTTTACTGGACCGCACACTGGTTCGAGCCAAATACACGGTCTGCATCTTCCGACTCGGGTCGGAGCCTTCGGGCCTCCGCAAGGAGCAGCGTCGCTCGTCGTCGCCTTCGCCACCAAAGCTGCAGTAGCACAACCGCCTTGTGGTCGATGCGCTCCTGCTCTTCCAGCGGCACGGAGCCCGCACCATAGACGGTCAGCAAGCCGACGCCACCCGCATCGAACTCGCGTGGCTTTCGAACGATCGCCTTCGTCATCGTGCGTTCTTCAGCAGCATCGAACGCATCCACCTCCTCGATCACAGCGCGCTGGAATGCAACCAAGTCCTCTTCAAAGGCTTTGCGTTTACTTTCAGGTACGAACGGAGTCAGCACAGCACCAAGAATGCCAGTCGCTCCTGCAACGATCTCGTAGCTGGCACTAATCGTGTTCATGGCCAATGACCGCACACCCAGATATGTACCGCTGATAAGCTCCAGAGGGCTACCAGATGCTAAACCACGCGCAGGTAGACGCACAAGCTCCACGACACCGTGGCCCAAACGGTACACAATACGGAATGGATTCGCATACACAGACACTGTGTGCAAACCACTCAGAACGAGGATGACAGCTTGCTGTGAGTACCGTCGTGTCACCTTCTCGACTACGTTCGCCTGCGGCTCGTAGAGATGGGTAAATGACAGTTTTGTCAGATACAAACGGAAATCCTTCACGTTCGACTCGGGGAGATACACAGCCAGTCGTCGGCCTGATGGTCCCAAAGTCTTGATATACCGCCCACCATGGAGCTCCATTGAGAACTTGATGCGAATGGCTTCGATTGACAGTTCTTCGATGTAAACGCCGCTGGGTTCACTTCCTGGAGCAGTCACAGTACCGCCGCCACCTCCGCCCCCAGTAACAATGCTCCGTTCGTCTCCTCCAGCTGCAGGTACAACGACACCGCTATTGAACCCGTCAGCATAGTCTAGTTGCGTGTTCACAATCTGTTCAAAGGTGTGGTGGCTTGTAAGACCCTCCAGGCCTTGGAAAACGCTGATAAGGTTGGCGACGAATTTCTCGTCGGTCGACACCTCCAGCTCCTGCATAATAAGCTCAATAAGCTCGTAGTGCGTAAACTCCCCAGCGTGGCAGCTCGAATTCCATAGCATACGGAACTGAATGACACTAAGATTGTTGGTGTCCAGCTCCTCGAAGATGCCGCGGTAGCGGTAATTCATGAAACTACGCCACCGATCCCGCAGACGCACCGACACGCCCTCTTTCACACGATGCACCTTGGGACCAAGCACCACTTCACGCTCCATTTGATTGTCCATTTGCAAATTGCCGAGCGAAAAGACCACCTCGCTACTGCCACCCGCACACGAGTACAATAAACCGAGGCGCTGCAGCGACAGATACGCGACTTCCACCATGCTGGAGTTGGCGTTGTGAAGGAACGACAATCCGATGCTCGGTATAATCACGCTCATGTTGTAAATGCCTGTGGGTTGGATATGCTCACGCACTGAGGTGCGGAACTTCAGCGCCACGAGGACTTCGCCCACCAAGTCGCCAGTCTCTGGGTCTCTCATTTCCCACCAGTGTCCTTCCACCCGACCGAGCGACCGACGCGCTTGCTCTGCCGTGTTGTAGGACAGAGCGATCGAACGTTTTGCTCCGACACCCAACTTTGTCCAGGCCTTCTTCGGAATTTTGATTTCAACAGTACCAGCCGCGCCATTCTCGTGACTCTTTTGGGGGTTCACCTCCTCATCTGACTGATCTGAGCTGACGTAAGAGTCACTTACACGCCCGACATCACTCAGCTGTAGACCTCCATCCAGATACGACAGATCGCTGTCGTTACGGTAAAATCCTTGGTTTCGCGGTAGCGACATACTATCTGAGGAAATATTACCCGATAAAGGTCGACACCGTCGAACTGGGGGCGTATGCATCATCTCAAATGACGTCGATTCTTCGCCTGTAAATTCTGTAGCATCCAGATCAAGTTCCGTAGAGCTATTGCCAGCTCTGGCCCGGTTACTGTTGAAGTAGCTTTCGTCATCGATGCCAATAGAGGACGCGTTCAAGTCCAAGCCTTCTTGGTCTTCTTGAGTTTCATAGAAGTTAAGAGTGAGCTTCTTTGGCCGTGTATCACATGGGAATTCTAGATCAGAATCGAAGCGATACACATGTGCAGTCTTCAACTCTTTAGATTCCGTCGTTTTCGCCTGTACATATTCAGAAAATAAACAATGTGTTAGAACGAGACATTTTAGACCTTCAATCCGTGTCTCGACGTACCCCGTGGTTGTCAGTTTCAGCAATGAGCTCCGCAGTCGAATCCGGTTTCAAAGAGAACTCGTTGCGCAAACGCGCCGCAATGATCTTCACCTCCAAAATGTAACTTGGTGGTGTGTCAGGGTTATAATCGCGGAATACCAACACACGGGAGGCGCGGTCAACGACAATATCACCTGACACGGTTTTCGACTTGCTTCCAAACATTTTGTAGCGTAAAGCATCAATATTTCGCTCTCGATCCAAATTTGCGAAATCGTAAACGCCATAATTTCGAGAGATCATGTTGTGGCGACCAACAACACTGCCAGTACGACACGCCACACGCCTACACACGCGACAAGTAAACATACTTAGTAGAGTTTGCATACAGGAAACCATGAAACCTATTTTCGCAAATGAAAACTTACCAAGGTCCGTCGGGCTTCACCCACGCGAAGGGAATAAACTCGTTACTCCGAATAACCACCGTCTCGTCCGAACAATGGATCTGGTTAACAAAAACATCCGAACTGGACTCGTTGCGGATCACGTACATGGGTGGATCGTCCCGTAAAAGTGTAACAACCATACTGGGGCCCATGTTGCTGATCCGGACTTTCACCCTGTGCATCTCGGCAACACTACGCCGGAACCCTTCATGTTTGTACGCGGATCCACTTCCATTCCTCCACGCATCCATGACTGTACCATTCAGCTTCAGCGAGAACTCGTTTTCTTCGTCCACCGCAAATGGGCCGCTCCATTCTGCACCGTGGTGGTCCATCCGCAAGTACACTCGTCGATTTTTCAAGCTTGTGGCCGCATCAAAATCAAAGTGGTGGGTCGATGGAATTCCTTTGCCAGACATTGCCGGCAGCTCCACCACCCGGTCGTTGGTCTTCATATATTGGGAAACCTTGAACGCAGCTCGAGTCTTGTTCACGAACACGAAGTGTGAAGTGATTGTCACCTGAGTGGTTCGGTGGAACTGGCCCAACGGACGCTGGATGGAAATCCCGAGCTCATTGCGCGTCTTTGGGCCTAGCTTACTTCCAAACTTGAGGTTGATAGGTTCTTGTACGCCCACAACCGTCGAGTGGATTTTGTCCGACCAACGAGAGATCTCCGTGTCAATAATGGTGCCAATCTCAAATACTTGACCCGGGCAATCCATCAGCCGTGGTACAGGGCGCTGAGGAACCAGCTGAGGAACAACCAAGGTAGATGTATCCGGGTTATCGGCACAACGAAACAATAGTGTCTGCACATGCGACTGATTGTACACCCAAAGTGAGCAGAACAGCACAATGCGCGGACTTCCATCATCTGCAGCTGTGTAATCGATGCGGGTGGTAACCTTGTTCGAGGTGATATCGCTCTCCTTGAAAGCGATCCCCGGGCTCTGTGGAGACGGAAGAAACTCCACAATTGGATCCCAGCCACCGAGTGCACCCAGCATCGACTTGATGGTTTTATCCATACCCTCTCTATAGATGCAATCGCCAAGATTAATCGGGCGGCTCCAGATTGAATCCATTTCAGGAAGCCGCAACATCAAGCGTGCATCCAGCTGGAAATCGTGGATAGGAACTTCTTCGCCTGGAGAGAGCGTGCCAGTTCGGACTGTTTCCTCCGTTAATCCGCTGGCAACGATCTTGTACTGCACTCGAATAGGCAACGTGTTCTCAAACATTAGACAGGAGTGCAGGGATATCTGGTACTTTGTTGCGTATGTCTGCAACTCCCCGTCCTGGTTTGTGTTTCCACGAGTGATCATTCCCTGGTTCTCTTCTCGGTACACCTTGCGCATATGTGATGTGATGTTCACGTACAAGCAGTAGCCCAGGCCTTCTGCGTTCGCTGCCTCGAGTGTTAAGATGGTGGAACCTGCAGCTAGCTTGTTCAAATCCGCGATAACAGTGGGCTTGCACCCATCCACTTTCACAACGATGGAATCCTTCTCCTCGCCAAACATCGCGCTGATTGGAACCGACATTTTGTTGCTTGTAGTCAACGTCATTAACTTGCCCGTCCGCGGCAGCACACCACTCTGCACAAACACAACATCAATTTATTTGGCAACGTCAGTTTGATAAAACACAAGGAAGGTCCGGTTGGCAATGAACCCGACAAACTTACCTCCCCGGCGCTAGACGCGTGCGACACGTCCACAATTCCATGTCAATGCTTGTGTCTGCATTTACATTCCACATTTCATGAGTCAGGTATACCAACAAAGACTGCTCGCAAACGATACTAACCATTTTTCAGCTGGACTGGTGAGCTAAGCAACAGTACGCGCCGCGACTCGTCTCTCTGGGCAACCTTTACTTCAGCCAGCACATTTTCACCCTGAACAAGAAACTTTCCGGCACGCCGGAGAGGGCACATCAAACTCATCCGTGATGAGCCAATCATGACTTCCAGAGCCAAGGGCGGAATATAACTTCCTCGTAATCCATCCGACAGCATTGCATGATCTTTGCATTCATCTCCGGGACTATTTGCGTTTGCCGTCACAATCTTCAGAGGATCGAAAACCAGGAACTGACCGTCTTTTACTTGCTGCGGTTCGTGCATTCTTGTGCGCTGGGCGGAATTGCTAACGTCGGGTACGAATTGCAGACCGACAAAAATCTCTCCTGTAACATTCCCGCGCAAATCGTGAAGCCGATACCATCGATTCAGCTTCATCCGGTTAGGGTCTAGTGAAGCCATAACATTTCCAGCCAGATTGATCTCTGCTGATCCAACAGAAGACCACCTAGTACGTTGAGAATTGCACGTGTTGGTGCTGTCTCCTCGGTCCATGCGCTGCTGTGTATTAGGCGGTGTTATCCGCTGTGCTGCAGGTATATCCATGTAATCATCCTCATCATCCATTTCGACTTCCACGTACTTATTCGTGACATGATCAAACACGTAGTTGCGCTTGCGTTCGTCAGTGGTTAGTACGTCAATCCTCAAAATCGGCGTTACGCCCGACTGCGCTCCACCGTAAGGCAGTGAAAACTTATGGCGGAAGTTTTCCACAGGCTGCATTTCGCGTGGGTGCCACC
This sequence comes from Phytophthora syringae, assembly GCA_012656105.1. Classification (NCBI taxonomy): domain Eukaryota; phylum Oomycota; class Peronosporomycetes; order Peronosporales; family Peronosporaceae; genus Phytophthora; species Phytophthora syringae. Next base: position 967,857 of record JAAKBD010000012.1, read on the forward strand.
ACGGCAACAGCACGACTGAAACACGGACATTGTGGAATCGCGAGTACCCAGGGAATGACCACCCATCTCTTACATCGACATGAAGTGTCCCCGCGTGTGAAGTGTTTAGATTGGCAAGCCGAATAGGAACACCAAGATTGTTGAGCACACAAACACGACCATCCTCTTTTTGGCTTCCCCATCGGCGGCCACTGCAGCAAGGGTACGCTTTTCCACGATGAAGTCTTGCTTGCGCCTATTTTTGGCAATGCTCGACAGTAATCGAATAAGCGAGTCCGTGCAATTGACGTTCAGACGTTGTAACGCGCTCAGCTGCATCGTTGTTCCATCTTCGCCACCTTTACTTCTTGCCTTGGCATAAGCTCTCCAGGGTTCGATAAAGGGCTCCCAGTCTGCCAACGAAGTGTTGTAGTATCGTGCAGATATTTCAACGCTAGCATCTACCACGTGATCTGTCGAAAACTCAGTCCGGGTCACGCACTGCATCTTCATGTCGCTCACAGAAAAGTTCATCACCGGGATATAGGTATCTAATGAAACCACAGACAGGCTCCTCTTGATCACTTCGAAGACCACAGAGTAGCACGTGATGGATAAGCGGTCGTGAATCCTCCCAATTCGCAAACGAGTACGGAAAATGGACCTCGAAGAATAGGCTTGACGCTCTACAGGCACTGATAAAATGCCAACTAGCGACTGGTAGTTCAACAATGGGATGAATGCGGACACTTTCGGTTGACGTCTCGAACGTTCCCTGCCACTTTCTTGCTGTCCGTAGTTTAATCCAGCAGATGTCGCGGTAGACATCCGACTGCGGCCGGACGGAGAAGCGTTTGGACGACCGAAACCAGTCGTGTACATTGGACGCAGGTCAGAAGAATCTTGGTCTTGAAGACTGAACTGCATTGACTGTGGTCGTTCGGTCTGGGAAAGATGTCCATCGCCAAGGAAGCTAACATCGTACTCTCTCCTGTCAAACCCATCTCTGTCGCTGGCAAAGGTCTTCTCCTCGTTAGTGCTGTCAAACTCGCCACCATCGTCCACTTCCGTGTGTACCTCACTGTATGTTAGTGCCTCCAATAGCGCGAACAGCAGCTCTAACCTCCGGTCTGCCTCAAGCTTCACCTGGCCAATCGAAAGGTTAACGGACCGATGGCACACTGGTCGCTTCGGTGAGTCATCAGCACATAAATCGCATCCTCCAACAGCCGAATCAGTCTGTCGGTGCAGTCGTAGGTCGTAGCTAATCCAAAATTTATCAACTTGTACGAGTCGAAGCGCAACATCTTCAGTAAGCACAAAGAGCGCCGTGGGTCCCAAGTGAAGTTTGAAGTTTTCGACTCCTGGATCAGCGCGGTACGAACATGAGCTGTCCTCGATCGTCAGTTTGGCTACACAGTGTGAGTCCTCAAGATATGCCTCCAAAATTGGAGCACGAATCTGGATTGCAAGTGCTGGTACTTCTTTCCAAGGATGAGTGCTCGCCGGCTCTTGCGCGTATGCATCAGCTGTGTTACCTCCAGTTCTGACAGCGGTATCGGTCCAAATTACATCCAAGACATCGATCACCTCGAACAAAACCTGCGTCAAGGTGAGCGGCATCACCCAACCAGATATGGTAAGATCTGCATTGACTCCACTTTGTATCACAAAACAATCCACCGCAGCATGCGCACCCCTGTAGGACATCCGGAGCATGAGAAAGGGACCGTTGCTGAGATGGTCCGCTCGCATCTTTCCTGGGGTCAATTTGCCGTTTTTCAGGCTTAAAAACTTGTCACCAACATGCAAAAGGCCATACTCTGATGACTGTCGATGGTCCAATGCTGTAAAATCCTTCAAGCCCAGATACAACGCGAACGCGGAACGATCCGGCTCGGAAACGCGATGCACGTCCACAACAAAATGCACGTTGGTAACACTCATGGAGATCCACGCCGACTGCTTATCTTTCAGAGTGGCAGATGGTTGATAAATGCTTGAGAATCCTCCCAGCAAAAGCTCATCTAGGACTGAAACGTTCCACTGCTCCCGTTTGCGAAATTGCGAGGGTCCTCTTCTACCGGGTAGTTGGCATTTTCCGCTGTTGAATCGTACAGAACCTCTTCATCCTCGATATCCTCGCTCGGCGATCGCTTTGCTGCGTTCCTAGAACTAGACTCGATGCTGTGCTTCCATTTTTTCAATTCCATCAGATTGTCCGAGCTCAGAACTTTTCGAAGAACACCAGAACGAGTCGTGATTTCGAGAACGTCAGCCAATTTGTCACCTTGAAAGCCCCACGGACCTCCAGAAGCGTAAGGCAGCATGATCACCGTACAACCCAACAAGCTGAATTCGTCGAGTACATCCGCACCCGAGCCATTAGTATGCATCGAAAAGTGTCCGTCATCGTCAAGGTGGCACCATGAGCGCCGCCACCGCCGAAATGCAAGGGAGTCGTCTCGAGTATACAGCCAACCCATCATCTCGTTGCCTTGGTAATAGATCCAGCGATTTCTTGCCAACGCCAGCCGAACCATTTTCCGCTTGCGAACGATAGCACCTCGAATAAAACGCTGCATGACCACAATTGCATGCGCAGCCCTCGCCCAGTCTGGAATTGCTGGAGGCCCACCCGGTTCATCACCAACGAGTTGTTTCAGAAGCGCTCGATATGAAGGTTCGTTGGCAATCTCGACTGAGACTGTGGGTTCTCCAGGAGCGCTGATAAACAAGCGCAAGAGGTCAACCTTGAGTTCGTACGAGTAGCTACTGGTTTCAATCGGTGGGTAAGCTTCGTCTCCGAGAGCCATATTGGAGGGGCTTGTTGATGCGTACGATGACACCAGCTGGGAGGTTATGGACTGTGACGCAGCGGCTTGGTCGGCATCCGCTCGAGGGACAACAGGAGGAGCCATTTCACTAACGTTAGGGTAGTTTCTTGAAATCGCGCCAATCCAGTCGTGCCACTCACTTAACAATACAGTCATCTTTGCCTCGTCAAAAACTGCGATAGAATTGCCAATTGCAAGGGAGATTTTCGATCCATATGTGTTCACATTTCCCGGGCGTGCGTCGGGATGAGCATCATGAAGGTGATTCATGCTAAACCGAAGAGCCGGGCTCGGTCCATCGTCATCAGTTAATCCTTCCGCAGGCTTGCAAATACTTGATGCAATACAGTGATTCCCTGACTCTTCCTCTTGCGACATACTTTGAATGTAAAAGTCTTCCACGACAATACCATACAAATGGTACGAGAACAAGCTCGGCCCGAAACCACTGATAGATACCGCAGGATGGTCTAGCATCACTTCCGTAATGACTTGTTTCTCGAAAGCACGCACGAGGCAGAATTTGAGTTGATCAGAGCTAAACGAAAGCTGAGCAACAGTACGAGAGGGGGTAACCTCGAGAGGCATGACGGAGGGGTGGCGGAAGGTCAACACCTTCGTTCCTGGCATGGAGTCGATTGCAAGGTCCACATCTAATCCAGATTTGAACTTAAATATTGAGCGCAGCGGCCGGTCGTTTACCCTGATCAGTAGCAGCCCGGGTTTCACGCTGTCCTTCGTGGCAGCAGGGCTTTTATCCACGCATCGCTTAATCGCCACATCACCAGATGACAGTAAGTCAAACAAGAGGCCTGTTGGACCTTCTGGAAACGGTACGCTGATCTCAGGGAGAGGAATACCAATTGCATCTCCCACTTCGTACAGTTTACTGGGGTATGGCACTATTTTCCCCTTCACCATTTCCAGCCCGAGACGATTTCGAATTGACACCACTACCTCGTACGGAAGTTGCTGCTCTATCTTAGTCGCCTGTATCCAATGCTCGCTTTTTCGTAGAGCATCCATCCCCTCGCTTTTCATCACCATCACTTGGTTCCACAGCAATAAATAATTTTCTGCCAGCTCGACCATCGCGGCTTCGTTGCTCACTGTGTGGCGTTCCGACGCCCTGACCTGTTCTGCCACCATAACCCGCCACTTCTCGTGTCCCGCGAACGAGTCAATAATCAAATTCAGTACGGATAATTGCTCGTCATCCAGCGTCATCCAAATCCTCGACAAATGAAGCACGGCGTCATACCGCGGGTCGTCGGTCTGTGCATGCTGCGTCGCCGTATTCATCGTCAACTTGAGCGCCACGTTAATCGGCGCCACCAAAACCTGTGTGCATGGACGCTTTCCTGTGCTTTCCACCAGTCCGCTTTGGCCGCTCTGGACCCCATCTCCTTCAACCTCGACAGCGTCGACTGCAGGACCTTCGGGTGCACTCTCGAGTGAATAAAATGCAGTGCGTTGGGATCCACATACGCCGATAGATCAATTGCATTAATCAGCTTGAACACCAAATGATTCTTCTCCTCAGCCTCCTCATTTTTATCATCAAAGTCTCCAACCCTCCAATTACTGGGCGTCGTGACGGCCGACAGCGCTCCCAGCGTGACCCCACTGCATATTTGACTCCTTCCGTCTTGTTCTTCTCCTTTTTGCTGCTTCTGGACGTCGGTGGACTCCTCATGGGCCCAGAAGGACTCCACGTGCCTTCCACTCGAATGTGTAAGTTCCTAATGTCAATTTGTAAATTGTCAATGAGTTTCGTCATCGTGCGTCCTATCCAGCCGTCCGTGCCGAAGTAGCCTTCACTCTCGTGAGGCACCGTGTACTCCGGAACTTGAGGACCGTTCCATCGGTCCTGCAGGTCCTGCTCGAGCCTTTTCATCTTGTGCTGCACTAGGCCCGCAATCTCGTCCTGCAGCTCGTCCTCGTCGTGTTGAAGCGGTGCCAGCACCAGCAGGACGTCCTGGAATTTAATCTTGGCTGAGCCGTTGCCAAAGATGGCGGAGATGGGCAAATCCGCCTCAAAGAGGCCGATAAAGCCCGTCTTGAGGCGGAAGGGCAGCCAATTGGGCACGACGCTGGCCTTGAGCGTCAAGTTCTCGAGCTTGAGGCGCTCCGACGACTGCCAGAGCTTGGTCGACACGTTCACCGTCTGGCTCTCCACGTACTGGCCCAGGAAGTAGACGATCCACGACTTGAGCGCGCCCTCCAGCATCCTTTCGAGGTGGTAAATAAATATGCAGGAAGGAAGACGGCAAGTACGGAGCGCTGGCTTTTCGAAAACTAAAAACAAAAAGAACCGATTGGATGAAAAGCGGGAGAATAACTGACGGGGAGTGACCAATTGCAGATCAGAACTGGGTTTTGACCAGCCCTGTAGCATGTCACAGATGAGGTTACTTATGGTGATTTTGTTTCGTAGATAAAGGAATCCATACGGTACAAGTAGACGGATAGTGGAAGCGTATCCGGATAAAAAGGGGTACCAGGTGGACAATTGTGTCCACTTGAGCTCTGTTGGTGATTTTTGGTGATAAACAGTAGAACCGAACGGCGATGGCACATGTACCTCAACGCGTCTTCCAATAAGGAATCGGTGGATACCTTGACGTCGGATAACTCGGTACCGGCAAGTCATGGGGGTCGGGATATTGTCGTGGCACTACATGTACTGCTGTTATCTCGACGAATATTATCTTCTAGGCCTTAAACTATTGTCCTGGGGCTCAGGACACAGGCTGAATGGCACCACACTGCTGCCAATGTTCTCGATCACTTGACTGCCTCTCTTCTTGTCTACTCTTTCAACAAACGTCCAATCGGCCGAGAAATCAACACACGAAAGTTGCTGTTGGATAGCGACAGCCACCGGGTTTCCTCGTTCTCGCCTTTGCGGAGGAGATATCGATCTGTCACTGGATCATGTCGAACGATCACCGCCTCCATTTCCTCCTCCAGGTCCACATCGTATCGTTTCACAACAGAGACGAGCGGATCGCCGAAATGCCGATTGTCAAAGAGGCGAATACGACACCCACACACGAGTTCGTCGCCCCAGCACACATGTTGACTAGCGTTAAAGTAGCGAATTCGCTGGTTCGGCCGCAGAACTTGTGGACCTTTCGAGAATTGTTCGCGTCACGTCCAGTATCACCTCGTCCACTATTAAGCTCATCGGGGTCTCTCTCGCTGCTCGTGTAAATCCCCTTGCCCTGCATTTCATCGCGGATAAAATTCCCCTTCCACGATTCTCCTGAAGTCCAATGGTACGTGCCATTCCCGTGCATGAAGCCGTTTTTCCACTCACCAACGTATCGAACCATTCTCTTGATGTCGGCATTCTGTGCAACAGAGCTAATGTAGTTTTCTTCAGGCACCCAAAGTGTGCCGTATCCATGTGGAATCAGCACTCCATTCTCAGTGACGCCGTCCCCGTCGTATTTGCTGCCGTTTTCGTACCGCTTTACAATTTGTCTGGCTTTCCAAGCAGCAAGTTCTCCTCGTTCCTGTTCATCTCTCTTACGACCTGCCTGCGCATTCAAAATGTCGACCACTTTGGCCTTCTCCCTTCGGATGAACTCCCTCTTGGCGAGGCGAAATGCCGATCTCTCGTCAAGAAATCGACGTTCCAGCAGCTTCCAACCCGTTTCGGCGGTGATTTCGCCTTCCTCTTCCCGATCGTGTTTCTCAACTTGAAACAAAGCAGGAGTTTCCTGACCGCAGGCCATCAAAAGTGCTCCTGCCGCTGCTTCCTCGGATAGTTCCTTTCCACCATGAGATGACCGACCAGCTTTCATTCGCACACGGTCGATGGCCACCTGCTTGTATGGATACTCAGGCCATTGCAGCCGTGAATCTTCGCGGGCGTGAAGTGATCGCAGTGGGTCGAAGGCGAATTCCAGTGCTCCTAACGGGTCCAGAGTCGACTTGTACATGTTGATTCAGCTCCAATTCAATCGTGGAGCACCACGCCGAGATAGTAACGTCTGTTCTCGACGCTGCAAATAGTGCGTTGGCAGGAGTGATTGGTGTTGGCGCAAGGGTAGAGGATTTACCAAACCAACCTTGAGGATATCTCCACGAAAACCCTAAGAGCTTTCTTAGTGCGCACTTGACAACACTCCTCAAATCTACTTCAAGGTCATTCGCCTTTTCTCGCTGATACGGTGGTGGAGGACGACCAAGCCATCAGCAATGTGGCCGACTTCATCAACGGACGCATGAGGGTGAGTGGTTCTACAACCGTCTCTACTTCTTCAGAGCCTGGAAACCGGCACGCGACGGAGAAGTGGCTCGGTGGCTTCATTGCAGAGATCCAGAATCCACGAGCCTTCTCATGGGAGAAACCACTCCGGAGCTCCGTGCGATCATGACTCGAGAGAACCGACTGGGCTTGACTGACGTAGTTGCCAGAGATGAGTTCCCGGGCCACTTGACCCCCGTCGACATCCATGTGATCGTAGCCTCTCGGGCGCAAGGTACGCTTGTCATCGTTGCTTTTATCAACTAGTTGTACGATTTTAACTTACCATGACATTGATGGATAGTTCCACCGGAGCTTTTACCACCAAGCTTTTGGAGAAGAATTGCAGCGAAGTGTATGTGGAAGCCTCCTCGTACATGTTTCTCTTCTTCATCGACCTCGTCTCGTTCTACATCTCGTTTGGGCCGCTGGATGCATTTGTCCCAACGGGTTACTGTCAAACAGGGGTCGTCGCGTCGACCACGTGGCTGGTTTGGTCTTGGATCGTCGACGTTATATTCGCGGCGTCCGAAGGTGTCACCACGGACGAACAAGATTGTGTGATCGGACTCCAGCTCGTGATTTCGTGGATCGGCGATCCCAGCCTTATTTTCATGACTTCGAACTCAGTTTAATATTCTTCATGTTGATTCAGCTCCAACTCAATCGTGGAGCACCACGTCGAGATAGTAAATTCCGTTTCTCGAAGCTGCAAATAGTGTGTTGTCTGATTTGGGCATGGCAGGTTAAGTTCTACTCACGCATAGTGCATTAGTACTGATTGTTTCTGGCGCAAGGACAGAATGGACCCTGAGGAGTACTCGTGGAGTAACCAAACCAACCTGGTCTCGAGCTTGGACCTCCTAGAGGAAGAAGTCCTACGTGAAACGAGTAAACCTGGACCGCAATGGAACCGAGAAAAGCAGCTCCTTGTCGAGGGTGAACCAGCCATTACAATCCTGAGGTTTGTCTGCTTGAAATGCAATGTTTTCTCCAGAACACTAAATCGCTATGAATGCAGAGAAGTCTCGAGAATTTCTCCACGAAAGCCCTCGTTTGTGCCAAAATCTTCTGGTCGTCGAAGATAAGCACCAGCCAAGCTGGGAAGCGTAGCGCTAACAACGCGGAGGAAGAAGAGGGATCGAGCAGACACGTCCAGGTCCGTGTGATTTTCTCACTTTTTGCGTCCAAACTCGTTTTTGATCGCGATCCGTTCCATTCAGCTTGAAAATGAAAGACTTCAGCATCAAATCAAGCAATGGCAACGCGAAGTGGAGCACGCTCGTGAGGAGAAGCAGGAATTGGAGGCATCTTTTCGAAGACTTGACCAAGAAATTGGCAGCGGGTGTCATCTTGCAGAGCGTAAGGAGAAGGAACTTCGTATCGCTGAGCTCATTATGAAGAATCAAAAGGTTCGGAGATGAAAGCTTCCCATTGAAATTATTTTTCAAGCTAAGCACTTCCATTGCTCCATTAGATGTCACGACTGCTGGAAAAGGAGCTTCAAAGTCATGAGGAGCTGCGTCGAGTGTATGCAGAACAGCAAAACGAGCACAAGAAACGGCAAGAGCAAGTGACTCTCTTGAACCGAGTCCTTGACAGTGTGGAAGCAAAATACGCAGAGCTATTGAGCTCTCATACAACGCTTACTGCAAGTTATGAGGCGGCACAAACGGCAGTCGAGACTTTGCAGCATGATGTTCATACCCTGCAAGACAAGCTGGCCACTTCTGCCACACACGTACAGGTTGTCACGGAATACGAAGAAAAAGTTCAACAATGGGAACAAACCTGCCGGGAGCTAGAGCGCAAATGCGATCGTAAAATACAAAAGCTCGCTCAAACCCAGCAGATCGCTAGTGCAGCACAACAAGAAGTCCAGCGAGCTCGGCATCGCCAGGAACAACTGGAGCAGGAAGTGAGCAACGCACATGACCAGTTGATCCAAACAAATGCTGCTATGAGGACGATGGAAGCGAAACTGGAGGCGAATTTGAAGACTGCACAGCAAAGGGGTAGTCACGAATCGGTGAGTGTTTGGGGTGTTATCGTGTGTATGAGTGATCTTTGTGTGACTGGTGAGTTGTGTTCTAGCTGTACCATCGCGTCCGACAATTGGAAGGAGAGCTGCTTCGGAAGAACCGGGACAATACTGATCTTATGCAGACTTGCAACCAGCTTCTTGGTTCGCGAAAGCGAACAGGGACAAACAAGTCTTCACTTTCAGCCAGAGACAATCAAACGATGGCCTCTCGCGTGGTCAAACTAACTACTCGGATCGCATCTTTAACCGATAAATTACGTAGTGCGGAAGAAGTTCGGTGGGTAGAAGTATCCCTTTCATTTCAACGATGGCGCGAACTAACACCTTGTATGCTGTGAAGTGACCGAAAAAGTCGCAGTCTGGATGTACTCATGCAGGCATTTCCGTTCCTTCTGCATCGCTTGGATGCTTTGCAGGACCAATTTACTGCAGCTGTAGAATCCAACGACATTCTCCAAAGTGCTCTGGAACAGATGCAAGCCCCTCCAATCTCTGCTTCCAGTTGGAACAATCCTATTAACTCCCATAACGAAGCAAGTTACGGAGTTCCCAGAGTTAGTGGGTCAATGTATCTCCACTTGGCGAGGGAAACATACTTGCTCGAAGCCCCGTATCCAGTCGAATTACTTGCTGACCAGACTGGTGCCCAAGCGCTCAACGGAAATTCAGTGTCAACTGCAATGAAAAGGAAATTTTCTCCCTTCCGAGTTACTTGCAGCGCCTTGAATTTGCAAGGCAATCAGCACGAGGAGAAGAGCGACGACCAGACTCATCAGCTCGTTCTGCTTTCAGCGGATTCAACTGATCAAAGTGGCGCGTCCTATCTGAATCGAAGCAAGATTAATGCGTTCCTGGAAGTGATCCAAAGTAGCGCTGCACGAACCAAGTTCAAGACACTTGTGATTGGAAAGCTAGCCGAGTGTCTGAATAAACTACGCGAGTTAGCGCACCGGTCAGCGTCGGAGGCTGCAGCTCATAATGCCTCGATTCAAATGTTGCATCGTGAGGTGGTGGATCTTCAGCACAAGCTGAAAAGTTACCCCAAGGACAGTCACGATGCCTTTAATGGCGTGGCTTCAACAACCGCGAAGACATCCAAAGATGTCGGAAAAATGCGTCATTTCATGCTGAAGGTAGTCGATGTTTATGCTGATAAGCAGCAGGAAAGCGATCAACGCCAAATGACGTTCCTCACCCAGCCATTTTCCAGCGATATGCTCATTACCAAGGCACATCGTAGCCAGAGAGAGAACAACTGCGTTCTAGATGATCAACTATGTTTGGCAGACTGTGGACTTGACGATGACGATGTGGGTCAACTATTGCTGAAAGTGCTGGTGAGTGGCGTGCGCTTTTGTAAGATAATTCTTGACTCGAACAACTTATCGGACATTGGAGTTCAACACGTGGCTGATTTCCTGGAGAAAGCCCCACCCAGTGTTCGAATGGTAAGTTTCGTGGGCAACAAACGCGTTACAAGTCGCAGTATCGACTTGATCCGGCGAGGTCTTTTGAACAACCAACGCGTTCAGCGTGTTAAAGAGGATGGCAACGAACTGGACAACGGAATTGTCATGTACGGCCTTGCTCTAGGGCGAGACTTCGACGACACTGGAAATGCGACCGAAATTCTCCGCGTCGTACTACCGATTCCAGCAATGAATGAAGTGGCTGAAATGGGGATGAAAACAACCACAACTGAGGCTGTGGACGCCATGACGGAAAGGCTACGCCAACTTGGCTTTAGATACAATATCCGGCCAGCGTCAGCGTCTGGACGTCTACAATCTACCACAACGAAAACTTGCATTGCTGGCCACCAGAACGTGACTCGTTCTCGAAACTCTGTGGCTGCTTCTTCGACCAGCTTGTTTAGAAGAGCTCTCGTTCCTAATAATTCCGTGGCCACCTTCAACAGGAGAGCACCTGCTGCAAGCAGTACTGCGACCAACACGAACAGTAACAGGAGAAGGTCTCTTCCTGGTAGGAGCACGACCAATAATGAAACCAGCAATCGACGCCAGCAAGCCAAGACACAGCAAGAACTCCGGTTTCAAGCGCTGGAGGCTGCCATTCGGCGAGCTTCGGGTCCATCTTCGCGTCATTTATCTTCTAGTCGCAGTGTAAACACGAACACCGGCAAACGCACTTTTAGCAGAGCTCACGTCGATACGATAAGAGGATTGAGGCGGTAACAGCAAAAGCAAATTTACAGAAAGCATGTCAAGTATTTGCTTTTACACACTACTTCGAAGTACGAACTCTCGACATCAAGAACTATCCTCTTCGGGTTTTTTCTTTCACAAAAGCCTCGTTAATAGGCTACAGCAGCAGCAACCAGTGCACATAACAAAACCAGGAAGGACTGGAATTGTGACGTCTTCAGCGAAAAACTTGTCTCGGCATTGGCGGACGCGCTCTCAGTTGATGAGGAAGCAGCAGGTGATGTAGTCGACTCCTCTGATGACTGCGATGTTGAAGCCGAGTCGTAGGATACTGTTGGTTCAGTGTCGTAGCTACCAGAGCCCACCTCTGCATCACTTTTGTCGGAGCCCACTGAGTTGTCATTTGAAGAGGATTGGCTGGTGGATGTTGAAGAGCTCGCGCTGGCAGCGTGGACGGTCCCTACGCTGTCCTCTTTCTCTTCGTCGAGAGACGCGAAGTTAGCGGAATCGGCTGACGAGAATTCATCGTCGAAATCATCAGAGCTCGTGGCGGTCTCCGGTACTTCGCTGGTTACTGTCGGACTCGCAGGTGTGGTCGCAGGCGGAGCAGTTGTAATTTCAGCCGTCTGTACTGGTGCATCGGTTGTTGGGGCATCCGGCGGAGCAATTGTAGTCGGTTCAGGGGTGCTTGCCGTGGCTGTAGGCGGTTCTGTCACAATTGGAGCCGGCGTAGTGTCTTGCGGCGCACTGGTTATTACTTCTACGGGAGGCGAAGTTGTACTTTCACTCGTCTGTACTGGTGCATCGGTTGTCGGAGCAACCGTCACTTGTACTGGAGCAATTGTCGTCGGTACGGAAGTGCTTGTCGTTGAAGCAGGAGGCTCTGTCTCGATTGGAGTTGACGTGGTTACCTGCGGCGCTGGCGTCGGGGCGTCCGTCACTTCTACTGGAGCACTTGTCGTGAGTACGGGGTGATTGTCGTAGCTGCAGGGGCCTCTGTCAAAATTGGAGCTGACGTGGTTACCTGTGGAGCTGGTGTAGCTACTTGGGGAGCACTGATCGATGATATCGGAGCGCTCGTCACTGGAATATCGGCTTCACCTGCTGCGGTGTCCGCATCTACTTGATCCCATGAAGTCACACTCGTCGACTCAGGAGCTGCAGTGGTTGCCGCCGGCGCAGTGGTCGTTGCTTCTGGACTTGCCGTAGTTGAAACCGGAGGTTCAGTTGTTGATGCTGGAGCTGCGGTCGTTGCTTCTGGACTTGCCGTAGTTGATACCGGAGGTTCAGTAGTTGATGCAGGAGCTGTCGTCGTTGATACCGGAACTTCTGTAGCTGATACAGGGGCTGTCGTTGTTGCTACTGGCGCTTCCGTTGTCGATATTGGGGTCACTGTAGTTGATACAGGAGCTGTCGTTGTTGATATCGGGGATGCTGTAGTTGAAATAGGAGCTGTCGTAGTTGCCACTGGTGTACTGCCCGCGTCGGACGTCACCTCAACCTCAAAGCACGTCGAATACGCCGCACCAAAGTACCCTCGAGCTTGATCCTGATCCACGTATGAGGCTTCATTGTCCAGCCAGAACGTCCAATACCACACCATTCTGTAGGTACCAGCAGCTGTGCCTGTCGGGACCACGAACGTGCCAATACATGGCTTGCCATCCCCCGCTCGACCTCCCGGGTTGCCGTCGTTGTCGGTGGACTCGCCGCAGTTTCCGTCATCATAGTCCATCGTGTAGCCATCCATCAGGTTCTCCTCCGTCATGTCGAGCGTCGATGTGAGCGACGAGCCTATTTCCCCGTCCAGTAGATTCCGTGCTGTGTGCCGATAGCTTTCTTGTCCTTGACAATGTGTCCATTCGGCATGTATGCAAAGTAGACGTTCTGTCCTGGTGTGACAGAGATTCGCTTGCGCCAGTCTGTGCTGGTGTACGTGTCGCCATCCACCGTCTCACACACATCCGTTCCTGCCTCCACCTCGTTCTCCAGCATCTTGAAAGTGTACTCCGTTCCGATGTCGGTGTCACCGCGTCCAGGATACCCGGCTCCGTAGCCGTCACAAAATCCATTACCCCCGCACCACCGTAAATGTACGACGCACTTTCGTCGTAGATCTTGGTGCGGTTGGTGTCGATGCAGTCGATCCACGTATGTGCCGTCACAGAATGCAGCAATGCGACGAAGATCACCACGGATCTCTTCATGGCAAACGAATCGTTCAAGACCCGAGAAATTCGGTCGATACGATCCGCGGGTGTTTTGTGAATACGGTAGCGTGGCCAACAGCTTACTGGAGAAGAAGTAGGAGACAGAAACTCGGAAGGGAACGCAAATGATACCCGGCTTGTCCGCGCTCGTCCAGCTGCCATCGAGTAATGGCTTGAACTGGTTACAGACTGAGTCTCGTTAGTCGACGCAGACCAGATGGCTTCGCGAGTCTTTCGTGTGGAGGTTGTAGCCGAGAGGCACACGCCTGGTTTCTAAGACTGGTGATCTGGTCGTCACGATATGACGGACTCGTGGCACAAATGGAGACCCGGTGAACCGCAACGCTACAGGTTTGACATTTATTGTGCTGGACGACAGCTTCTCTATCTACTGTAGTGATGAAAGTCTCCGATGCTGCAGACACCTCGAAAAGACCAGTGTCCTGGCTTTTACGGCGTTCCAGCTGGAAACCATGAAGCTGGTCAACTGCGACTTGTCTGGTCCGAGCTGTGTCTCCATGCCGGTTGGCTAGGATTGCCCGCAAGCATGCCGCCTGGAATGATGCACGGGGAGACTGAACCGTATCAAAGCATAGCCCCCGCCAGCAGGGCCAGACCCATCACCAACCACCGCTCGCTGGTCTGGATGACGCTGGCCGAGCTTTCTAGGGTCTTCGCTGAGGTGGTCGATCCTGAGCCCGAACTTGATGCTGGAGCCGAGACCACCATCGACGGTGCCGACGGTGAGGAAGGCTCGTCCTGGCCGACCTGAGGGGTGTCAGATGCTGAGCTCGAGCTTGAGGAGGTTGAGCCACCACTTGAGCTTGAAGAGCTGTTGCTAGCTGAGCTGTCGTTTGCAGGATGCACGGTTGCAATGCCGAATTTCGCTGATGGAAGATCGTCGTCGTTGTCTGTCGGTGCAGGCGCAACCGTACCCGGTTCCGAGCCTTCCGTTTGAGTCGCAGGGGCTGCCGCTTTAACGATAGGAGGGCTGGATGTGGATGCCTCAGGGACCGGTGTGACTGCGGGGGCGCGGCCGTTGCGACCGGAGTCGGAGCAGGAGTCGGGGCCGGAGTTGGGGCGGCGGTCGGAGCCGCAGTAGGTGGTGGGGTCGGTGCCGAAGTCGGAGCTGGGGTTGGTGCCGGAGTCGGAGCTGGGGTCGGTGCCGGAGTCGGAGCTGGGGTTGGTGCCGGAGTCGGAGCTGGGGTCGGTGCCGGAGTTGGGGCTGGGGCTGGGATCGGGGCCGTCGTCACTGCAGATGCAGCCGTCGTCTGAGCTGCAGCGTTGCCGTCCCCTGCCGTCACTTCCACCTGAAAGCAAGTCGAGTACGCAGCGCCAAAGTACCCCTTCGCCTGTGCCTGATCGATGTACGAAGCCTCATTGTCGAGCCAAAAGTCCAGTACCAGACCATGTTGTAGATGCCTGGGGCGGTCCCCGCTGGGACGACGAACGAGCCGATGCACGGTTTGCCGTCACCCGCACGGCCTCCCGGGTTCCCGTAATAATCGACTGACTCACCGCAGTTTCCATCGTCGTAGTCGCTGGTGTGTCCGTCGATCAAGTGCTCCGGGGTCATGTCCAGTGTCGACGATAATGACGTGCCGGCTTGACCCGTCCAGTAGACGCCGTGCTGCGTGCCCACAGCTTTCTTGTCCTTGACGATGTGGCCGTTTGGCAGGTAGGCGAAGTACGCGGTCGCCCCTGCCGCCACCGAAAGTCGCTTTCGCCAGTCACTGTACGTGTTTGCATCGGAAGACTCGCACACGGGTGCACCGGCCTCGGCCTCGTTCTTTAGCATCTTGTACGTATACGCCGTGCCAATGTCGATGTCACCGCGGCCCGGGTAACCTGCTCCGTAGCCTTCGCAAAATCCGTTGCCGCCTGCACCACCGAAGATATACGATGCGCTCTGGTCGTACAGTTTCGATCGGTCCGTGTCAAAGCAGTCGATCCACGTGTGCGCTTCAGCATAGCGTGAGAGCACTGACAGTAGTAGAGGCGCCAAGGCCAACATGCACGAAACGACCGAGACCATCACTGTTCTCTAAGACTACGTAGTAACTTGATATCGCTGGAGATTTGGCCACAACTCGAGAACTTAGAGAGTGTTGGCCGATCGGCTGCAACCAGCCTGCTTCACCTGTTGTGGAAACGGCAACACATTTTACTGTTAGCGATTTGGGCTGATCTGGTTTGTAGGAACGGCACAGAGAAGGACTTGGGAACAGGAGAAAAGCTGGGCACCGCCTGTGGATGGTCAACTTGACCTGGTCATACATGTATCAGGCCCTGGTCTAAGTAGAAAATCTGAAACTCGTTCTGAGTGAAATTCATCTCTGATTGGCTAAAATGTGCACGGCACTCGGAACGAGTTACCTCGGCGAGGCGTTCTGAACTCGGAACGAGTTTCACTGTCTATTTCGATTGTGTCTATGCCAAATGTAAGTGGAAATGTACCATGCTCAGCTTACATTTTCAGCCGAAGAAACAGTGGGAGAGTTAATTTCCAACCGTTCCCAGTATCACGCTTGTCCGTGGCATTGCTACGACCGATTTCGGCGATCGCTGTAGATTTAGGTGGTGCTCCGAGAGGCATGCAAACACGTTCATTTGACCAAGCTCAAGAGAGCCATGCAACACCCCAGGACAAAGTGGTCCCATTAAAAATTCGGTGCCGCAAGCGCACATTTTGTAGTTCATGCTTCGCCAACGTATACTTGCTCGGAACTCGTTCTGTCCAGAGTTCCGAGTCGGAACCAACTTCGGAACGCGTTTACTTGGCTTCGCTCAGCTACTCCTATCCCTAAGAGAAATCTCAGTACGGTTTTACTTAGACCAGGGCCTCATGTATCGGGACGTGCTGGTCGGTACCGTGTATCCGCGGCGCTTTCACTGCTTCACTCGAAGCGGATACATGTAGCTTGATCGTTGTTGTAGCTGCCTTGGTGCTGAATTGCTTATTGCTTACCATTGTGGTAGAGTTTCCATCTGGGACTTGAGAAGCGTAGCCTTGACTTCATGCGGCTGGTACGAACCGAATTCGTGGCTTCGGATCGGAAACCTGAACGTGTTGCAGCTGATCCTACAATTTCAACCACGAAAGAATTACCGATAAGATGCATTGTACACATTCAACGCTTGGCTGTACAGTATTATTGTAAAAACCGGGCAGAATGTCCGTCACCTGGCACCCCTAAATATGCTCCAACGTGAATGTAAATCGGTCTGTCATAAATCGATAAAATTAGGTGTAAAACTGCGATCGATAGCGTAATATTAAGCCTAAACGGTATCTCCACAACACGTCATGATTTTCTACTGTACTGCTTTGTTGTGGTTCATATTGTTGCCAGATACGTCTTCCTTTGGCTGGAGTCACAAACGACACAAACACACGACATTCCAAGAGGTTTCGGTTGGGCAGCTCTAGAGCTCGCCGCAGCTCGGCCATCATCATGCAGACCTATGTTCATAGTCATCGACAAGACTTTGCAACGTGTTGAAGAGACCACCACGTTGGAGTTCTACCTACCTACGTGGTGGAGTTCCTCACGTAGAACGACTCCGACTGGAACTCCTCCGAGAAGTACGGGAACGTGGCACCGTCCGAGTCCGGGTTTAACAGGTTCTTACCAGCGTAGATCATGACGTAGACACCGACGACTTCAGATGACGGCGATGAGCATGGAACCCACGCGCTCGTACATGGGCAGCTTGGTCCAGTAGATCTTGAGGTAGAACAGGAGCGGCAGCACGAGACTTCCGGCCGTGACGAAACCGCTGGACATGTAGATCGCCGGCATGGTTATTGTCGAAAAGGCGATGACAACGTGTACGTGCATGAAGAGGTACGCCATGCCGACGTTGAGTACGGGTCTGACGTGTTGACGTCCGAGAAGAGGAGGTTGCCCTCGCACCCGCGGCATATCCGGCGATGGCGATGACCAGGAAGAAGACGGTGCCGAAAACCATGTTGATCAGGATGATACGCGGCATCCGCTCCGGCTGTGAGTACTGGCGCTGTAGATCGGGGATCACGACGGCGGTTTCCGTAGGCCAGAGCGAGGTTACCGTAACCCGCAAGCTAGCAATAACTCGTTCCTCTACCTCTCTAAACTCGTCAAAACAATCAACTCCCTCGTTGCATTCGAAAACTAGAATAGCTACGCTGACACTTGTTCTGCTGTACTCCAACGCGGACTGGAGTAGGCATGCTACTGCTGGCTGAACGAGATTTATTCAATAATCAAGCCGAATGCCCACGACGAAGTGGGCATTCTGCCTCTCAGTCATCTAATTCGGTCGCCTGCTCTAAATAGGTCAGGCTATTCATAGCATAAAAATGAGGAAGTGCCGATAGTTCAGGGTCGGTCATGAAATATGGAGGTTGCTTAATCAGCGTCTTAATCGGCCGATTAGCAAACGAAATGGGCAAAGCAGCCGGTTTTCACAATACTTGCAGCCGTCTAAGTACTCTTCATCATCTTCGATCGATGACTAGGCACGACGCCGACAAATCGTGCCTTTAGATGCTGGCGTCTCCGGACTGGGTGTTGAAGGAGAAGGCGTCACTGCCGGGGTAGCAGGAGTCCCCACAGGAGCTGCTTGGGTCTCGACAGGAGCCGCAGGCGTCTCGATGGGAGTTGTCGGTGCCGGTGTTGTTGCCATGGGTTCTGTCGATGCTGGAGTCGCCATTGGGGTTGCTGGTGCAGGGGTCTCCGCGGGTGCCGCTGGGGTCTCGACAGGAGTTGTCGGCACCGGTGTTGCCATGGGTTCTGTCGCTGCTGGAGTCGCAATTGGGGTTGCTGGTACAGGAGTCTCCACAGGTGCTGCTGGGGTCTCGGCAGGAGTTGTCGGTGCAGGTGTCGCCATGGATTCTACCGGGGCTGAAGTCGCCATAGGGGTTGTCGGCGCAGGCGTCGCAATCGGTGCTGTCGGGGCAGGAGTTGCAATTGGTGTCGTCGGCGCAGGCGTGACAACCGGAGCTGCTGACGTCTCCATCGGAATGGGGGCGTACCAGCAGGAGTTGCCCCTGGGGCCGGTGCCTCGACAGGAGTCGGTGCTGTCAACGCAGGAGTTGCGGCCGAAGCAGCTTCTGCCCCAACAAGACCGTCTGGGGCTGTTGTGGGTGCTCCCTGCTGCACTATCGTCGCGTTGCCTGCACCTCCAGTCACCTCCAGCTCGAAACACGTCGAGTATGCCGCACCAAAGTACCCCTTCGACTGCTGCTGGTCCTTGTACGCGGCGTCGTTGTCAAGCCAAAATGTCCAGTACCAGACCATGTTGTAGATACCTGGTGCCGTGCCTTCCGGTACAACAAACGACCCAATGCACGGCTTGCCGTCCCCTGCGCGACCACTAGGAGCACCACTGCTGTCGAAAGTTTCACCACAGGTGCCATCGTCGTAGTCCATCGTGTTCCCGTCCAACAAATGCTCCGGGGTCATATCCATCGTAGACGAGAGCGATGTACCAACCTGTCCAGTCCAGTAGACTCCGTGTTGAGTTCCAACGCCCTTCTTGTCTTTCACGACGTGGCCATTCGGCAGGTACGAAAAGTAACCTGTTTGTCCTGGTGTCAGCGATAACCGTTTGCGCCAATCTGAGTAAGTGTTGGGGCCGACATTCTGGCACACGGGTGAGCCGGCCTCCACCTCGTTCTTCAGCAGTTTGTAAGTGTATTCAGTACCAATGTCACCAGCACCTCGACCGGGATACCCTGCTCCGTAGCCTTCACAGAACCCATTGCCACCGGAGCCGCCGAAGATGTAGGACGCACTTTGGTCGAAGAGCTTTGAACGATCCGTGTCAAAGCAGTCGATCCACGTGTGCGCCTTGGCGAAATGCCGAACAACCGACAGCAGCAGCAGCGGCACGAATGCTGTCCTGGATGAGACAACGGAGACCATGGGATATGAGAGCTTTTGGTGTATGCCGAGTGAGGTGTGGCCTTAGCTCAGCGATTCGAAGACTGCCGGCTCTCGATCTCGAGCTGTGGCTCACGACAAAGGACTTGGGAACGGCAACGCGGTTTACGATAACAATCGGAGTGGACTGACGTGCACGAGCAATACCGTAGGTAGGAACGGGCCAGGAACACCAGCAATGCTGGGCATTTCCTCCGCTACGACGCAAATGTCCAAAGGTTTGTAGGAGGCAGGCTGGTTGAGATCGGTGCATACGGAAGTTGAGTCAAGTTCTTGACGTGTTGCGGTCGTTGATTGCCATGACATTCAGCGCAAATTTGGCAGTGAAAGTGTCGCCGACACCGCTGCGAACGATGCCGTACACAGCCATACGCGTCGTTGACAGCGAGCACTCGTTCGTCATGAGCAGGATTTCCCGGCGATAACAACACGACTTACCATCTGCTTCATGGGCTGTCGATGAATTCTGGTTCGACGCGTCGCAGAGGCATTCGTTGCTGCTGTTCATGGTTCTGTAGACCATCTGCCTCGCGCAGTTGAGCGCTCAGGTTTGAGTGAGAGACAACCACCATAAGATGTAACGAGCTTGACCCAACTGCAGTTGCAATGAAAAGCATGAATTCATATTGTCCGGCAATATGCAAACTCACAATTCTTTCAAACTTCGTACTGTACCCCTCTCTCACCGCCGCTTCGTTGCATCGGCATCTCGATCGCACAGTTTATCATCGCACCAGGATTCAGAGACGCATGCAAAAAGTAGCAGCAGAATAAAGGTCACCTTCTCGGCCGAACAATGACGGCCTCGACATGATCACAGTACTTAGCCCATGTGCACCGACACGGGCTTGCCCATCTTGCCCATAATGATAAGGTGGTTGATGTGGCCAGTGATCGCCTCCGTGAAGTTCGGGAGCACCGTGTACTTGATCTTGTACTTCTGGCACACCTCGAGGATGATCGGCGCGATGGCGGGGTAGTGGTACTGCGAGACGCCCGGGAAGAGGTGGTGGGTCACCTGGTAGTTAAGCGCGCCGGTGAGGAACGTCGTGAGGTACGAGCCGTGGCCGTAGTCCACCGAAGACTTGACCTGCGAGATAGCCCACTCGTCGTTGATAGCCGTCACCGCCTCCTCCTCGTCGCCCGGGTACTCACACGCCGTGGAAACGTGGCTCACTTGGAAGTTGAAGGCCAAGTACCAGCCCGTCATGAACTCGCACAGGAAGAAGACGCCCCAGAAGCGAGCGGGGTCCACCTGCAGCACGGCCAGAGGGATGTAGATGCGGTAAAACGCCCAGAAGGCCTTGGACAGGATCATCTCCACCCAGTCACCAACCGAGTGCGGGTTCACGCGCAGCGGGCCGTTCGTGAGCGCGATGAACGTCTCGAAAATGTCCTGCACGCGGAACTTGAGGCCAAGCACGCCGTACAGCGGCGGCAGGTACAGGTGCTGGAACTTGTAGATCGGCAGCAGCATCTGGCGGTACACGATACGACGCACGTCGCTCTTGAAGTCCACCGGGAGGTCTGGGTCCGCGCCAGGTACGTTCGTGTAGATGTGGTGGCCGACCACGTGCTGGTTGAGCCACGACACCATGTTGGCGCCGGCCACCCAGTCCATAGCAAGACGTCCGATGAACCTCCAGCCCGTCGGGCTGCTCGTGATGGCCGCGTGCGAGGCGTCGTGCATGACGTGCAGCAGCGGCAGCGCCTGGCACACACCGAAGAGGGCGCCCCACGCGTAGTGCGCGTAGATGTTGCCGGGCAGCAGCTGGTTCATGCCCATGTAGGCGAAGACGGCCACGATGGCCACGAGCGCCATGCGCCACAGCCCCGAGTACGGACTGCGCGAGTCCAGGTTGTTGTCCTTAAAGTACTGGTGCACACGCTCGCAGCACTCCTTGTAGAAGCCCGTGTCGGGCTTGTACGTGGGAACTCGGAGCCGCCCGCGAGCTTGCCCACGGCGTACTTGGCCAGGATCTTCTCGGCGCGGTTGGAGAAGGGGTGGTACGAGTCGAACGTGTCCGTGCACTCGCGTCCGGAGTGCAGCAGCACGAGCTCGCGGCCGCCAGGGTGACGGTCGGCCCATTCTGATGGTGATGCAGCAGCAACAAGCAGCATCGTCAGTACAAGAGGAGCATTTTCCCTACACCAGAGGACGCACCGGTGACGTCGTACACGATGCCGCGGATGATGACCCACGCGCTCTTGGCCGTGTTGTGCTTGGCCACTTCCTGCCACGTGAAGGTGGCCGTGTCCTGGCTGGCAGCAGTGGCAGCACCCTTGCGTTGGTGCAGACCTTCTGCTGTGAAGTCAAAGGACAAAGTGAGTGGACGTCCATTGGGAAGTAGAGAGAGATGGCGACAGACGCACCGTTGGCAGGAACGCCCTTGTCGCTCTCGATGGGGGCCATGGCAGCTTCGTCAATGAGTGGCAGCAGAAGATTCCGTTGGTCCTTCCGGGCGTGGGCGCGAATCGAAGTGTGATGTCATCTATGGCGGTAGCGGCGACCGTTACGGCGTGCTAAAGCGGGGTGGACAGTATTGGTTACGAGGGACTTGATGGAACGAGTTACGGAGGAATACGAATCTGCAGATTTTTAAAGCCATTCGTTTGAAAGCTGAAGGAAGTGGTTGGAAAGGGGATAGGAATAGACAGGGTTATGTACATCACACCACATTGCTGGAAGATCGCCTTGGAAACGTGTGGCCCCGAAGATGGCCACATCTCTTTGTAGCCAAGTCCACCATCTGAGCAATCGCGGCTCCGTGCAGGCCACAACTTCTCAACAAGAAGTGAGCACCTTCGTTATTTGCTATTGTTGCTATGTGGTGAGGGAATGGCTCACATTGCCACGACGGACGCAAGGAGACGTGAAGCTGGCGGTGCCGGATTCTGATGGTCTGCGTCATTTGGACAGAGACCCGATCACGAGCCGTGAAACTTTAATGAGTTGTTAATTCGCGGTACACAGTACCCGTTGTTGGTCACGCAAGTACGTCAGAGCTTGATGCGGATACCTGCGAGCTGCAGCGCCGAGGCGACCACGCAGACAACCACCATGTACACGAGCAGCACAGCGCAGGCGGTAGCGGGGTCGGTGTTAATGGTGTGCATGCTCAAGTTGACGGCGCCCGTCATGAGATTGGCCTGAGGTGGTGAGACGAGTTAGCTCGAGGCACCACCTTGGCAAACGGAAGATCGACGTACCATGATGAAGACGAAGAGCTGGTTGTGGTTGATGCCCTGGGACAGCAGAGGGACCCTCGGTAGCATGCTGCAGAGGAGTTTTTACAGTGTGAGCAGACAAGTTGGAGCTGAGAGCAACTATGATGGACAAGCACGGACACCGCACCTGACAGTTTGGATGCCGCAGTAGAGCGCCAGTAGGGTGATCGACTCGGCCATGACCCACAGCAAGTACGACAAGTTCAACTGTACAACAAAATGAGATTTCCAAGTAAAGAAGCAGAGCCACAATTGCGTACCATTCGACGAGACGGACGCGCAACAAGCCGCACGGAGAGGAATGTCGAGAGCCACAGCAAACTAGCAACGGCAAACAACGAGATCACAAGCCACCTCATGTTGCGTTGTAGTTTTGCTCCGTTCGCGTCCATGTAGCTGAAAATGCTGTGGCCAGCGTAGACTGCAAGCATGTAGAGCGAGGTGTAACCTAGGCGACCATACCAAGTTTGCAATGTCAGTATATCTCATGGCCCCGACTCAATGATACGTATCTGCAGCAATCGAGCAAAAGACAACGAGATTTACCTGCCAGACTGAGGATTCCTTCGCGATTCTGGCTCATCAAGTTGTCTCGGGGCGCGTCGAGGATGTACTCTTCACCACCATACTGAGAAAGGTACACCTGGTACCCTGTCGGATCATAATAACACCATCAATAGGTCAGAAAATAAAGTTGAAAGATAGCACGCTGCCGTCCGCCTGCACGACGGAGACATACCACAGGCAATTAAAAGCGCTGCTACAGGGCTCGTTGCCCATTTTCCGAAAATTCGCAGAGAAGAGTACACTAGGTACACGCCTGCAAGAGTGAAGTAGAAATTCCAATGCACCCCGTACTCGGACACGTGCTCCTAATCGCCAAATTCAATGTTAGTAGAAGCGCTTCTATCTTACACAAAATAATTTCGTACCTGATAATTGACCCCTTTCACGGTAAAAATCTCGCTATTCCGAAGACCAGCACAAGCGCAATGGGTCGAAGGAAGGCATAGCATTTAGCTAAAATGCTTAGCGTCGGTTTGTCCTCGTAGTGAGACCTACTTCATCAGAGCATACCCATTAGCATGTAACGCGTAGAGATCATTCTACACCTCAGAACGTACCTTTTCGAGTTAGTACTCGGGCGGGACTGTCTAGCAGGAGCGGACGTGATCGCCGACGACACGATAAATGCCCCCACACCGATGTCCATCTATTCGGCACTGAAGTTAGATGATGCTGAGCTTTTGACAAAATAACAATGGAATGGCAGCGCGTACCACACTAAAGCCGAAGTTTTCCGTCTTGGCGAAGCGACGAGGAAATACCGTGAAGTCAACTGCCAAGATCGCGAAGCACCTATGCCATCATGCAGAAACAAAATAGGTCAGAACCTGCACACGGTCGCAGATTGGTCCCCACAACCCACGTCGAGAGCATGATTTGTGCCCGGAAATTGGTCAAGAACGGCAGTTCCTTCTCGAGCAATTGGTTCATCTTCTCCTTCCTGCAGTGCTTGTGAATGTATTCCTTGGCATGGAACCGAGACAGCGCGCATAACATGGCAGCCAACGCGTACACCATCACCAGCAGCGGCACCGCGTACTCTGCGTAGCTAAAGCCGATCATCGTAGGCACCACCGTCACCAGAAACTCCAGCACGATCGTCGCCACCAAGTTCTATCTCGTCAGTCGGGTCATAAAATCATTAGCACAGTATACAACTGCACCATCAGCACTCGTTCACTGACCAGGTTACCGGCGCCCACTTGTCGGATGCCCACGACCTCCAGCAGCAGCAGCAGCTCCGAGTAGAGCCAAATGCTCCCCTAGCACAACGTCACAACACCTCATTTCAGTCTCCCGACTCGAGTTCTCAGCGGTAGAGCACCGTTCCACCGCCATTTCCACCACAGATGAAATACGCACTGGCGCAATGGCGAAGACGAGGAAAACCTCTTGCGCGCTGGTGCCCTGGAGGCCCGCCACGAAGGCTTCCTTGGCCAGCTTGTAGTCCTCGTCCATGATTGGACGATCTCCGATTAACAGCCAATCAGCGGCTGCAAAGGGGCACTTTGAGCCATTTTCGCATCGCACAAAGCTTGAGATGACTGGTACGAATGGCAATTCGCCTCTCGGGCGATACGTGGAGCTGTTCACCCCATGGCGACTGGAAGATAAGATGCTGGTGGCAACGATAAGCTCACGCGAATTTTGCTGCGTTTTGATTGGTTTTGCGTGCAGATTACAAGGAGGAGCAGGCCATGGAGGTGGAGGCCCTCGAGGCCATCTACATGGACGACTTCACCCGTGCGAACTGCTGCAATTTTTTGGATGGAAGTGGTGGTGATAGTGACGCTTTGCTGTGGTGGGGAGTGCAGAGCTGTCGGACGAGCCGCTGACCTTCCAGGTGCACGTGGTGCCCAACCAGGACGGCGAGAACAACTTCGGTGCGTGTGGATTGCTATTCGCAACGGGCTTTGCCTTTTTGGTCGGTAGAGTGCGCTTGCAATAGCTGACGAAGTGGTTGTTGCTGGTGCTGCGGTTGGACGGAGTGCAGTGGCGATGCTGCTCAAGGCGGAGATCCCTGACACGTACCCGGATGTGGAGCCAAAGGTTGGTGTGGATTTGCAGTGGATAAGTGGTGGCTGGCTGCACGAGACTGAGTGAGTGGAACGGTGTGGATTTGTTGCTACGCAGCTCGATATTATTGTGAAGAAGGGCTTAGCGGACAGTCAGCTGAAGGAGATCAACCAGTTGCTGGCTCAGCAGGTCGAGGAGAACATGGGCATGGCCATGATGTACACGCTGTGTGAGGCAGTGCGCGAATATTTAGTCGAGAACAACCGCGAAGGAAATGTACGTTGCAATTTATTGGTGTTACGAAGCGGTCGTAAACACGATGCTTCGCTGTCTGCTGGTATGATGCTGACACAGTGAATCTTGGGATCTACGTTTGTTTGGACAGGATGGATCGGAACACCAGGAGATGCTGCGTCGCATGGAGATGAAGAAGAAAAAGGAGGACAAGGTGGAGGCGGACAAACTAGAGGAGGTGAGGGACTTCATCCCCTCAGGGAGCGGTCAACACACAAAGACCCACCAAGTTTGCAATTGCTAACGTACGTTTTTTTATTAAACTGTCCAGGCTCACGCGCATGCGGAGGAGCACCGGCGTGAATTCCACGGTAAGAATTCGCTGCTGTGCAATTGACAGATTCCTTGGTACTAACGGACGTGTTGTCTTTGGTTAATGACGCATTGCAGGCACGCCGGTGACAGTCGAGTCGTTCGCTGCCTGGAAGGCAAAGTTCGACGCGGAGATGCAGGTTACGACGAAGTCCTCCATCAAGGACGAGGCCACAGCCAAGCTTACAGGTACGACGGTTGAAGCAGACAACTTGTCTAGTCTACAGCAGTCTAACATTTCTCCTTGCAGGTCGTCTACTGTGGAACAAGGGTCTGGTCACAGAGGATGACGCCGAGGAAGCTGAGGCGAAGGCCGAGGCTGAAGTTGAGGTCGTCGATGAGGAGGAAGAGGATGGCGAGGAGCAGGACGACAAGTAGACAAGTAACAAAAGGCAACTGCAATGTAGCCATATGCTCCTTAGAAGTTTGAGCATGCCTGATACGAGGTCGCACGTAAAAGAGCCTTGATCAGCTGCCTTTTTGAACCCATCACACAAAAAATAGTCTGCTGGACATTTGGGACTAAGAGAAGAAGATGGCGATCCCGCGCGGATCCGCCGCCCGAGCAGAGCCAGACACGGATGTACTGGAGGCAGCTTCCTTCTGCCAGTGCTGCCAGGTGGCCTGTCACCGCTTTCGCCCGGCCAAACCTTGCAGTGTCAGTGCTTTTATGACCATTTTCCTGTCTAACTTTTTTCTACAAAAATATCTTATTTGTGATTATGATTACGTTGGATATGGCTACAGTTCTGCCACGCACTTGTGTGTCAATTCTGCTCGTGTGGCAATGAGCCCCACGTGCTGTGCAAGGGCTGCCAGCCGCAGGTGCGCGGGTCGCAGCCGACCTTCTCGTTCCGGCAGCTGCTGTGGCGTTTCAAGCTGCTGCCGTTTGGCTGTCATGGAGAGAAGTGGCTGTTCCTGGTGCGCAAACGCCAGTCCTTGGTGGTGCCTACGGAGCTCACGGGCGACGAGTACCAGTGGCTGGTGCAGCAGCTGTCGAGGCAGCGCAGACTGCAGGGGGCGCACTTGGAGCAGCAACGGACGCTGGATCGGGTGGGTACTTTTGGCTGCTGGTTGTTAGGAGGTAGATCACCTGAGATTGATGTGGTGTTTGGATTTGTAGGACGTCGATCGCACGTTCCAGCAGCTACAGATACGCGTTGCCAACTCCAAACGGCCAAACTTCCTGGTCAAATCACAGTACTCTTCGTCCGAGTTCATGAACTGGAAATCAAGCACACATCAGCTGCTGAGTGTGTTCCTGATGCTCAAGCCACAGATTGGATACTGCCAGGTTGAAAGGGTTGAGAGATTGTGGAGTTTGTTTTTTCTCGAGTGCTGATTGTTGTTTCCTTTGGTTGGTGCAGGGGATGACGTCTATGGCGACAGTGCTCGTGCAGGAGTCAAAGATGAACAGTGAGATGGCGTTCCGGCTGCTCTTGGCCCTCACAGAAAAGTACAGGCTGGATGACGTCTACGGACCCGACATGAAAGATGTGAACCTCCGCTACTTCCAGCTTGATGAAGCACTGCGTCTACATCTCCCGCGACTGCATGCCCACCTATCGGATCGGGATATCCACCCGTCAACTTACGCATCTTGGTGAGCTCCTAAAATGTTGCTTGGACCCCGTCGTGTTCGCCACGATATCTAACCATGTATCCCTGGTTTCCAGCTGGATTCTGACGTTATTCACAGAGTGCCGGCTGTTTCCGCGCCGCTATGTAGTTGCGTTCTTGGAATTGTTCTTTGAGTTTGGGTGGAAGGTGTTCTTCCAAGTGTGCCTTGCGATCTTTAGCACAATCGAGGTAAGAAGAATGCGTTTAGATTGCAGAATCTCTTTCTGATGTGAGTGTCCGTTGAATGCGATCGTTCCACAGACTCAGCTACTGCATCAGTCAACATCAGGAGAAATCTTCGCGTTCCTGTCGAAGGTTACGTGGTTTCACCGGCACAAGGTCCGTTGATAGGCGAACTTTTCTACCTTTGATTCATTTACACTTACCGTATTTGACGTGATTCAGACCGACAACGACATCGATCAATTTTTCGCGACGGCTAAAGCGTTCAACGTACGTTGCCTTTGACGGTAGGTGTATTGTGTTATGCAAGGTCTCATTGCAATGCTTCCGGTGATAGATCTCGAGCTCGTTCCTGGACGTGTTGCAAGGCGAATATTCAACGGAGGCCAGTATGAGTATGAACGAGTACGACTAACCGGCGAATACTCCGTGCAGTTTCGACGAGAAGTGCTTGGTAGCACTATATCAGCCGGCTGACAGTCAATACAGTCTGCGGAAATCGTGTTTACGAGAACGATCAGACCATTGGGCAGCGTCAAAAGTTGTGCTGCCTCATCCGACAGAAGGACGAGCTTGTGGTGAATGCCCCGAATAACACCACATCCGGCAGCATGTCCTAACACAAGTAGAATGTAAATGGATCTGTCCGGTCGAGAGGCAGTGCCATTGCCGCGGTGCCTGCAACGTTTGATACCACAGAGTTATCAAACGTCTCAAGGTGGAAGCAGTGGAAGGAAGAGAGCAGCGGAAGAGTGAACGGACTTCGCGTTCCTTTGTTGAAAACATTTCGGCTTCATAATAATAACAAAAGCTTGTCTCCTTGACCGATGCCCATAAAACTTGGTAGGCAGTCCAGCCATCATACCTCACGTCACTGCGTCGTTGTTTCGAAGGTCACGTGCTGCGTGAACGAAACGCGCTTACGTTTGCGCAACGACGCTGTGAGTGCACGCGGCTTGGCTCTCTTCGCCGCGACGCCTGTTTGAGACCCCCACTTGAGATGGTTAAACAGCGCCTCCGTGAGAAGGTGCTCGCGAATAATGCCTTCGCTCACCAGCGGCCGCACTTTTCCGTATAAATCGCTGACACTCATCGTGGGAAAACGCACAAACTCCATCATCTCGGCCACTAAATCGCCCGTCGACTTTCCCGCGTTGGCAACGCGAGACTCGCCCCACATGACCAGCGCCTCCATGAGTGCAAGCTCGCGGATCTGCAGCTCATCCTGCGGTATCAGTTCAAGCAAAATTTTCTCCGGCAACTGAACGATCTGTGGGTCGCAGAAAACTTCGTGTGCGTACTTGAGCACGAAGCCCTTGCACATTTCCCTCAGTGCCGCGAGTTCGTACATCTCCGCAGCAATTAAAAGCCCCAGCACACTCTCCAGATCCAGCACCACGTCTCCTGTGTACATGAACAGCAGCATCTTCTCCACAATGGTAGGCTCAATGTCATGCAGCTCCACATCCCTTCGCGACGATTCCCTCATATTCCCCGTCAACATGGCTCGGAACGGCGGCGAACTAGCTGCCAGAATGAAACGATGCGCATGGAACCTGCGAACCCTTGCTCCCCCATTGCTCACACCTCCTTTGGTCTCACTGCGACCCACGCAAAGCACCACATCCGCTCCGATCATGGCCTCTCCGAAATTCTCTTCTTCCCCATCACGCACCACCGCCTTCTTCAGCCGCTCCGACAGGTTTCGGTGGTCGGAGCAGGCCATCGACACGCGTTTCCTGGCTCCGCGTCGTCTGCCAACTCGACCGGAGCCCGAACTCACCTCGGACGACGTCTCGGAGCGCGAATCCTCGTCCTCGTTGGACTGCGGCGTCGACTCCACGTCTGCGTACGGCGACATATTAGCGGCCGGAGGTCCCGTGGGGATCCAGCCAGCGCTTCGGTCATTGGCAGCGGCGGAGACGTGGGCGGAGAACGTCTCTGAACCGGCGGGGGCTCGTGTCTCCTGCTGTGGCTGGAAACTCCTGCGTCATCACTTGGTCTTCGATGGGGATCTGCGTCTCTTCTTCGTCGTCCGATCCCTCTTCTTCTTCCTCCTCCTCCTCTCGCTCCATGTCCTCCGAGCTGTCGGCCTCACGCCCAGTCTCAGCGCGGCGAACTCGAGACGTGCCGGCCATGGTCGGAAAATGGCAAAATGGTAAGCAATTTATAGTTGTCGCGTCGTTTCATTGGCTGAAAAGAAACGACATGCGAGATGCGAGGTCCTGTCGATAAGCATACTCGCTCATGGGACTCACTTTCGCACAAGGATGATCAAGGGGATCCTCATCGTGAACAACCACGGCAAGCCGCGCATCGTCAAGTTCTACGAGCACGTGGTGCGTCTGCATATACGGCGATTGTACGGTCTTTACAGTGTCTAATTGCAGTTTGTGGTTCGCAGCCGGATGCCGAGCAGCAAGCGGTGATCCGAGACATCTACACACAAGTGTCCAAGCGGCCCGACACGCTCTGCAACTTCCTCGAGGGAACGTACGTGACTAGCAGCTCAATAGAACCAGCTTCTCTTGCACTGAAGTAATGGATTTCGGGTTGCCTGTGCAGGGTGCGGTATTGGGGGACGGCGTGAAGCTCATCTACCGCCACTACGCGACGCTGTACTTCGTCTTTGCGGTGGACAAGCAGGAGAGCGATCTGGGCATCTTGGACCTCATTCAGGGTGCGTTACCAGGCTCTTTGGGGGTTGGAGATGGACCTTGTACTAATGGGGAGCTTTGTGGTGATGGGGACAGTGTTCGTGGAGACGCTGGACAAGATCTTTGAGAACGTGTGCGAGCTGGACCTGATTTTCCACAGCGACAAAGTGCACTACGCGCTGGACGAGATCGTCATGGGCGGGATGGTGCTGGAGACCAACATCAACGAGGTGCTCACGGCGGTGAACGAGATGAACCGCATGGACAGCGTCTCGGCCAGACGCTCGCTGCAGTCGACGATCAAAAAGTAACCGGGTGGGGGTCGAGTTGTTGACTGAATTGTTGCAGTAAAGCACCTCGCGGTTGAACAGTATGCTCGATTTATTAGCTTCTTACACGTGGCCCTGTCGTCGCTGCACTCGGCTATCCTCTATGACCGACCGCACCGTCGCCTTCTAGCTTTGCCTGCCTCTCTGGCCTAAATAAGCTTGCTCTTTTTGCCCTTCTTGTCTTCCGAAGACGAGGCGGCCAGCGCCTTGGCCTCCTCAGCGCGGTCACGCAGCGCCTTGGCTTCAGCTTCCTTGGCAGCCTCCTTGGCAGCGGCCAGAGCTTCGTCGTCCGGCAGTTGGCCTCCTAGCTGCACCACGAGCTTCTCCAGCACCGCCACCTTCTCGCTGAGCTGCGTCTTCGCCCCCAGCTCCGCCTCGTACTGCTGCTTGTAGGCCACCATTTGCGACGAGAGCGACAGCGTCAGGAACGCCACGCCGATGTTGAACACGTTGAGCTTCTGCGTGCGCAGGTGCGAGATGAAGGACGTCGGGTACTCTGCAGAGACAGCAACGCGTCAGAGACCTAGCAGAGAGGCCATGCACGCTACAGTACGCGCGTACCCTTGCGCGGTGCCGCCGTGGAGAAGTGGTGGATACGACGAAGAGCGAACATCTTGCCGTCCTGCGGGTCAAGTCTGTGTGTGGTGATTGGGAATGTAAATTAAACGGTATTATAAATGTACTTACTTAGTAAGAGTATGAAACTGAGTTTGAAGTCATGAAAATAAGGCTGATCCACGATCACGAGCTGGAGTCCGATCACATATCCTTGTTCGTCCGAGCTGACACCTTCGGGCGCCGCGAATGTAACGTCGACGATCCAAGACCAAACCACCAACGTGGTCGCCGCGACGACCCGTGTTTGACTACCGGATCAGTAACCCGTCGGGACGAATGCATCCAGCGGCCCAAACGAGGTGTAGAACGAGACGAGGTCGATGAAGAAGAGAAACATATACGAGAAGGCTTCCACATACACTTCGCTGCGATTCTTCTCCAAAAGCTTCGCCGGTGGAACTATCCATCAATGTCATGGTAAGATAAAATCGTACAACTAGTTGATAAAAGTAACGATGGCAAGCGTACCTTGCGCCCGAGAGGCTACGATCACATGGATGTCGACGGGGGTGAAGTGGCCCGGGAACTCATCTCTGTTCAACTACGTCAGCCAAGCCCAGTCGGTTCTCTCGAGTCATGATCGCACGGAGCTCCGGACTGGTTTCTCCCATGAGAAGGCTCGTGGATTCTGGATCTCTGCAATGAAGCCACCGAGCCACTTCTCCGTCGCGTGCCGGTTTCCAGGCTCTGAAGAAGTAGAGACGGTTGTAAAACCACTCACCCCTCATGCGTCCGTTGATGAAGTCGGCCACATTGCTGATGGCTTGGTCGTCCTCCACCACCGTATCAGCGAGAAAAGGCGAATGACCTCGAAGTAGATTTGAGGAGTGTTGTCAAGTGCGCACTAAGAAAGCTCTTAGGGTTTTCGTGGAGGTATCCTCAAGGTTGGTTTGGTAAATCCTCTACCCTTGCGCCAACACCAATCACTCCTGAGCAATAGCCAACGCACTATTTGCAGCGTCGAGAACAGACGTTACTATCTCGGCGTGGTGCTCCACGATTGAATTGGAGCTGAATCAACATGTACAAGTCGACTCTGGACCCGTTAGGAGCACTGGAATTCGCCTTCGACCCACTGCGAGCACTTCACGCCCGCGAAGATTCACGGCTGCAATGGCCTGAGTATCCATACAAGCAGGTGGCCATCGACCGTGTGCGAACGAAAGCTGGTCGGTCGTCTCATGGTGGGAAGGAACTATCCGAGGAAGCAGCGGCAGGAGCACTTTTGATGGCCTGCGGTCAGGAAACTCCTGCTTTGTTTCAAGTTGAGCAACACGATCGGGAAGAGGAAGGCGAAGTCACCGCCGAAACGGGTTGGAAGCTGCTGGAACGTCGATTTCTTGACGAGAGATCGGCATTTCGCCTCGCCAAGAGGGAGTTCATCCGAAGGGAGAAGGCCAAAGTGGTCGACATTTTGAATGCGCAGGCAGGTCGTAAGAGAGATGAACAGGAACGAGGAGAACTTGCTGCTTGGAAAGCCAGACAAATTGTAAAGCGGTACGAAAACGGCAGCAAATACGACGGGGACGGCGTCATGAGAATGGAGTGCTGATTCCACATGGATACGGCACACTTTGGGTGCCTGAAGAAAACTACATTAGCTCTGTTGCACAGAATGCCGACATCAAGAGAATGGTTCGATACGTTGGTGAGTGGAAAAACGGCTTCATGCACGGGAATGGCACGTACCATTGGACTTCAGGAGAATCGTGGAAGGGGAATTTTATCCGCGATGAAATGCAGGGCAAGGGGATTTACACGAGCAGCGAGAGAGACCCCGATGAGCTTAATAGTGGACGAGGTGATACTGGACGTGACGCGAACAATTCTCGAAAGGTCCACAAGTTCTGCGGCCGAACCAGCGAATTCGCTACTTTAACGCTAGTCAACACGTGTGCTGGGGCGACGAACTCGTGTGTGGGTGTCGTATTCGCCTCTTTGACAATCGCCATTTTGGCGATCCGCTCGTCTCTGTTGTGAAACGATACGATGTGGACCTGGAGGAGGAAATGGAGGCGGTGATCGTTCGACATGATCCAGTGACAGATCGATATCTCCTCCGCAAAGGCGAGAACGAGGAAACCCGGTGGCTGTCGCTATCCAACAGCAACTTTCGTGTGTTGATTTCTCGGCCGATTGGACGTTTGTTGAAAGAGTAGACAAGAAGAGAGGCAGTCAAGTGATCGAGAACATTGGCAGCAGGTTGGTGCCATTCAGCCTGTGTCCTGAGCCCCAGGACAATAGTTTAAGGCCTAGAAGATAATATTCGTCGAGATAACAGCAGTACATGTAGTGCCACGACAATATCCCGACCCCCATGACTTGCCGGTACCGAGTTATCCGACGTCAAGGTATCCACCGATTCCTTATTGGAAGACGCGTTGAGGTACATGTGCCATCGCCGTTCGGTTCTACTGTTTATCACCAAAAATCACCAACAGAGCTCAAGTGGACACAATTGTCCACCTGGTACCCTTTATCCGGATACGCTTCCACTATCCGTCTACTTGTACCGTATGGATTCCTTTATCTACGAAACAAAATCACCATACAAATCTTCATATCAATTCTGATTCCGCCGAAGGTCGGAAGAAAAGGACTTGAAGAGTCAGCAATATTTGCGACTGACTCTTCTGATAAAAAGAGATGGAGGCCATCCGCGTCTCTCAGGAGCTTCCTCTGTCGCGACGCTCATCCGTGTCCGTCCATCACCGTCTGCGTAGCTCCAGCAGTAGCAGCCTCAGCGTCTCAGCCTGCAGCAACAGGAGCACAGTGAGCACCTACCCAGTGCCTAATGCACAGACATCTCGTCCTGGTCCCAGTTGGCACTTGGGGTCTGATCAGACCTACGAGGACTATGAGGTTTAATTTACATCTAGAAAATTGATACATTGCATAACACTAAATGACCATTATTGTGTTCTTATTTGTGTACCCAGGTGGTGTTTACGGAGGACAAGTTGGGCTTGACGCTGAAGAGTCAGGAACAGATGGACCCGTTGGGCTACCGCATCCCTGTCACCATTGTCAAGTCGACCATCTTCAGTGTCGGACAAGTCTCACACCAGATTCGTGTGCGTGGAGATGTTCTACGATTTTGTTGTTTTTTAGTCCAAAATGCATGAAAACAAGTGTTTTCTTTCTTGTAGGAAGGGGATGTGCTGCAGTCGGTGAATGGGGAGAGTATTGCCAACTTGCAGTTCCAAGATGTGCTTCGGATTTTGAAAATAGCGCCGAGGCCGATCCGACTGCGTTTTCGAACTAGATACACCCTTCGAGGAACTCGACGAGCGTGGTCGGTGTCGGGAGATGATCAGCAGGAGACATCGTCGAGACGCTCAAGTTCTGGAAGCGCTGACAGTGAACTGCGCGTACCGACTGCAGTGGGGTCGTTTCTGTTTCCTGAACATCCTGATCTGGAGGAGGATCGAGATGACTCGGACAGTCAGGATGCTGTCATGTCCGAGAGCTTCGGTGATGCTGACAGTGCGAGGTCTACTGAAAACAGCTCGGTGATTACAGAGATCACGGATACGGATTTCATGTCTGGGCGGCCGTCTCGGTTAGCAGCGTTTCTTCGTAAACCTTTCCGTCGCGGCGACGGGTTTGATGGAGGACGGTGGGAACTTCGCATGGGTATTGTTCCTGCTTCTCCGTGCACAGAGATTGCACTTGAGTCTCCGTCCAAGGTATTATATGGGCTTCTTTTAAGCTCGGCGTTTGGGCAAGGTGTTTAATTAGTCCATTTATTGTGCATGCAGGCGGCAATACACATTCAGTGGCGAGTGCATGTCAAGGCACTATCATACCACCTGCAGTTCTCTCGAGACTGGACTATGAAAGTGTGGAAGAACTGGTCAGGACGACCCCGACGATCAAGTGACACTGAGCGCGAGCTGGTCACAACAATATTCGGTCTCGACTACTCGAAAGGCTATGTGGTGCGTGTTCGCTACGACTTTGGCGCTGCTCATGGTCTCAGCGATTGGAGTTCCCCAGCGCGCCAGTTACAACAGTCAGCCACGTCGACGCCATGCACCATCGAATTGTTCAGCCTAGAGCTCAGCGCGGATGAACTTCGAACCAAACCTGGGCGTGGCCAAATATGCTCGATTGTTAATTCGTCCACTTTGCTTCTGATTGATTGCAACAATGTCACTGCTATCTACTGTATATACTTTGTACAACCATCTACCAACGAGCGGGTTGTCCGCCGCGTGCAGGTCTCCAGGTTCGGAAGAAATAGGCGTCCGTTGGTGCATTCGGCCACATTATTGATATCGTCCTCTACATACCTCTGTACAAAGGTATAGATAAATGGAATTCGTCGTGCAACCTGCACGACGAATATTTATGATTTTAGGTAGTGTTCTTGAAAAAGTCACGAAGAGCTTGATACGATTGATACTACGGCCAAGCCAACGAAATACGTATACCACCGAGCTCTCACCACTTTAGTGAAATGGGTTTACAGAACTACTAATGTAGACCGTCGAATATTGCTTTTCACACTATCATTTCGTGAGCTAAGATCGATTCATGAAGTTGCGACTGCGGAATAGTTTTCAGACCCCTCGTGAGTCGCATAGACCCCAGAGCACCTTCAACTGGAATGTGTATGCAGTCATGTCATTGGGACAGCGTGGTCTGACAGGTAAGTTCGCCTTCGGAATTGTATTCGCTTAGCTATAGCGATCATTTACTCCGCTCTCGGTCTTCGAGTTGACGAGCGTGAACGACACAGAGTTGGACGCGGATGCGGCCATGACCATGACAGCATTCCAAACTTCGGCATTAGGGATAACACGCCCATCTAGCGAGGCATTAAGCTGCTAACTGTCTAATGATGAGGTGCGCCAAGCTTACAGCTCAATAGACTCGGCTGACAGTCGCTTTTTCTACTCGACATCGTCGAACAAGGCGGACAGCGAAGGTTAGATCATTTGTCGTGGGCCAGCACGAGAGTTAAGAGTAAATACACGCTGAAAAATAATGATAACGATCCCGCTAACTTGCTTATACATGTACTGCGCTGTAATATGCTTCGTGCAAATTGCACGACGATTTGCCAGTGAATGCCGCATTTCAGTGATTACACTTGGGTTTTGTATACTTGAAATATTTGCATTCTGGGAATTCGGCGTGCAGTCTGCACGGCGAATTGCATACAAAACGCTATATTTGAACGGCGAATTCCGGAGAAGTGTTGATTTGTCCAGAGACAATATACTTCATGCTCCTGAGCAATAGCCAACGCACTATTTGCAGCGTCGAGAAACAGACATTACTATCTCGGCGTGGTGCTCCACGATTGAATTGAAGCTGAATCAACATGTACAAGTCGACTCTGGACCCGTTAGGAGCACTGGAATTCGCCTTCGACCCACTGCGAGCACTTCACGCCCGCGAAGATTCACGGCTGCAATGGCCTGAGTATCCATACAAGCAGGTGGCCATCGACCGTGTGCGAACGAAAGCTGGTCGGTCGTCTCATGGTGGGAAGGAACTATCCGAGGAAGCAGCGGCAGGAGCACTTTTGATGGCCTGCGGTCAGGAAACTCCTGCTTTGTTTCAAGTTGAGCAACACGATCGGGAAGAGGAAGGCGAAATCACCGCCGAAACGGGTTGGAAGCTGCTGGAACGTCGATTTCTTGACGAGAGATCGGCATTTCGCCTCGCCAAGAGGGAGTTCATCCGAAGGGAGAAGGCCAAAGTGGTCGACATTTTGAATGCGCAGGCAGGTCGTAAGAGAGATGAACAGGAACGAGGAGAACTTGCTGCTTGGAAAGCCAGACAAATTGTAAAGCGGTACGAAAACGGCAGCAAATACGACGGGGACGGCGTCACTGAGAATGGAGTGCTGATTCCACATGGATACGGCACACTTTGGGTGCCTGAAGAAAACTACATTAGCTCTGTTGCACGGAATGCCGACATCAAGAGAATGGTTCGATACGTTGGTGAGTGGAAAAACGGCTTCATGCACGGGAATGGCACGTACCATTGGACTTCAGGAGAATCGTGGAAGGGGAATTTTATCCGCGATGAAATGCAGGGCAAGGGGATTTACACGAGCAGCGAGAGAGACCCCGATGAGCTTAATAGTGGACGAGGTGATACTGGACGTGACGCGAACAATTCTCGAAAGGATCCACAAGTTCTGCGGCCGAACCAGCGAATTCGCTACTTTAACGCTAGTCAACACGTGTGCTGGGGCGACGAACTCGTGTGTGGGTGTCGTATTCGCCTCTTTGACAATCGCCATTTTGGCGATCCGCTCGTCTCTGTTGTGAAACGATACGATGTGGACCTGGAGGAGGAAATGGAGGCGGTGATCGTTCGACATGATCCAGTGACAGATCGATATCTCCTCCGCAAAGGCGAGAACGAGGAAACCCGGTGGCTGTCGCTATCCAACAGCAACTTTCGTGTGTTGGTTTCTCGGCCGATTGGACGTTTGTTGGAAGATTAATTGGAAGGAGGAGGTAGAGAACATTGGCAGCACTGAATCCGTTTTTAAACCTACGCGTTGATATCGAAGATCTAGCCTTTTAAACCTACGTGTTGATACCGAAGACCTAACAAATGTATCGTTTAGGGTCTGTGTCCTGAGCCTCAGGACAATATAGAAGAGAATACTCGTCGAGACAACGGCGAATAGTAGTGCCCCGACAATGTCCCGACCCCCATGACTTGCCGGCACCGAGTTATCCGACGTCAGGGTATCCACCGATTCCTTGTTGGAAGACCCGATTGAGTTACCGTTGAGTTACCTCCGCCATTCGAAATTCCCAAACGGTCGCATCGTCAAGGACAAGAAGGGAATTGGAACTCAACATGGCGTCTACTGGACGAGGGTGAATGGGGCATCACTCACGTCGACATTAAATATGACGAAAGAGAACTTGCTGGACATCAAAACCATGGACTCTTTGGGGCTGATGCTTTGAGGTGCACGTGACGTCGAGTGGAAGCATTACCAGCACTTCGACGGCAATTTCAAAGTCAAAGAACGATTCGAGCAGCTAAATAAATCGGGTGCAAACGCTACGTTTTCAGGACTAGAAAGCAGAGATGATAGTTTGGCTGGCGTGCATGCTGAAGACCCCAGTAGTAGCTCATAAGGTTTCAACGACGTCACCTTTGAAAACACAACACCGGAGGTTGATTCCCAGTTTCCATTTTCCCCGTAAATATTGAGAGTCCTCCACTTACTACTCTCACATTTTAACCCTTACCTTCGTCCCTCTCCGTACCGCCTCCCAACTCCCTTGTACAGAGACTCGCGTCTGTCTCCGTTATTCGATTGTTTGGGCTCGAAAACCCTCGCGACCCGATCGATGCCCAAGTCTTCACTTCACACCCGAGCGGACCATGCGTCCGCCCCCGCTCGCCCCTTCCGCGTGGGCAGCGACGGCCTCCCGCTGCTGCCTGCGCACGACGTTTCCGTGCGCGTCGCCGCCGCGGGCCCTCGCGCCGTGTCGCAGTTCGGCTGCGTGGCCTCCCACCAGGACGTGCGCGCGCAGCTGCAGACGCGCTACGGCGGCCGCCACGTGAGCGAAGTGACGCTGCGCATCGACACGGAGCTGGAGCTCCTGCGCCGCAGCTGCTTCGCGCAACGCAACGCGCAGTGGGGACACGTCACGCCCGACCAGTTCGAGTTCCACCCCGTGACCAGCGACACGTGGACGCCCCAGCCGGCCAACGCCAAGCTGCTGCTGCGGCAACTTAAGGCCGAGGGCAGCAAGGAGTTCTATCCGCCGGACCAGAA
Organism: Phytophthora syringae; assembly: GCA_012656105.1. Lineage (NCBI taxonomy): Eukaryota > Oomycota > Peronosporomycetes > Peronosporales > Peronosporaceae > Phytophthora > Phytophthora syringae. Next base: position 1,006,872 of record JAAKBD010000012.1, read on the forward strand.
CAAGGCGGAGACGCAGCAGTTCGTGCGGGACCGCGCGTGGCCGCCGCAGGAGTTCGCACTTAAGCAGGTGACGAGGCCGTCCAGAGGAAGAGGCGGCAAGCGCAAGGCCGCGCCCATGGCGGCGGTGCTGGAGCCGGTGCCGCTGCTGGCCAAGACGTGCAAAGAGTGCAAAACGCAGTCGACTGCGCTGTGGCGAACGCAGACGCGGACGCTGAAGGGGATGAAGCAGGTGCAGAGCGCTGGCTTGGCCAACGCGTTTGTGGCCCAAGGGATGGCGAAGATTGCACCGCAGCAAGTGAAGATGCAGGAGGTGGAGCAGCAGGTGGAGGTGGATCTGTGTCTAAAGTGCTTCTTGAAGCTGGAGAGAAAGGAGTTGTTCGATAAGAAGAAGTTAGACCAGAGACGACAAGAGCGGAAGAAGGAGTCGACGGTGGCCGTGGCGTTGGAGAAGAAGAGACTGACGCAGCAGATTCATTTGCTGGAGAAACAGCAGGAGATGCAAGTGGCGGACCAAGTGGAGGAGCCGGCCCCGGTGATGCTGAAGTTTACGAGGGAGGAGATTGAAGCGGCGACTGGAGCAAAAGAGAGGAAGAGGGAGAGGAAGAGGGACCGCAAGGACAAGAAGAAGAAAAAGAAACATCGCCGCAAACGCGAGATGCTGGAGGACTCGGAGAGTGACGGACCCACGCCGATTCCGTCGCCTGCGCAGATGAAAGGATTTGTGTACGCAGACCGAGCCCCTGAGCCGTATGCAACGCCGCAAGTTTCAGCTTTTCAGGCCGAGCAGAACACGTTGAGGCATTTGGATACGCTGGCAGTGCGCACAGAGCCGGAAGCGTTGAACAGCTTTGATAGTCACGACGACTCTGTATCTACACCATCTCGATCTTCGTCCCGGAAGCGAAAGAGCGTGCAGCGTACCGAGCCAGCCATTTTGGTCGAATCACCGGTATCTGTCTCGAAGAAGCGCAGGACTTCTTCGTCGAGGTCAAAACGAGCCGCTCCTGCTCCTGTTGTGGTTGCTGTTCCTCCGACACCTTCCGTCCGCAAGCGCTCGCGCACGAAAAAGGATCTTGCACGCGAACGCGAGCTCCGTGCCCTGGGCCAGTATTGCCCGGTGTGCAACGAAGTCTACGAGGACGACGACCAGAACACGTTTGTGTGCTGCGACTCGTGCGAGCTCTGGGTCCACGGTGCCTGCGACCCGACCCTGACCCCGTACGTAACGCTCTTGTGCTAGAGTCATTGTTGAGTCTAATGTGGTTTTGTTTCCTGTTGCAGAGCTGTGATCGCTGCCATGGCTAACACCGAAGATAAGTACATTTGCCCGCTGTGCGCTGGGCGGTGAGTGTTCGCTGCTAGATGCATGGTGAAGTAGGACAGTTTAGGGTCTCGATCTGCTATTATAATAGAGCGCGTGTGGGGTCTTCTCGTGCATGTTTCAATCTCTCGTCTCGTTGAACATGTACGATCGACAGGTTACTTATCCGATTAATATCGATCATCTTTGCGGCTTCTAATGTTCATTCATTAAAGACGAGCGAGATCGTTCTCCATCTCGCGGATCTAGTCGTACGTGAAGATGACTTGTTTTGCTATTGATTGAAAGATAGTACATGTAGCAGTTGTTGGTGCTTGGACTTCATTTCCCAAGCATCTTGCCACGCCACGAAGCAGACCAAGCCATGGCTCCTTTTGCTGCCGAACACTTTGACTGCAAACTCATAACCGCACAAGAAATCCAGGATGCCTTCGCGGTCCGTGAATCGATGTTTGAACTTGATGAACAGATCGACCTGGGTCTTGTGACTCGGCCCATGGATCAGCAGGAGTTGGACATACTGGAAGAAGAAGCTTCTGCGCTCCTCGGCGCGCTCTTTGAAGATGAAGACGAGCTGAACGACTTAGGAGACTTTAGTTTTGCTGGTTGGCGTGACGTTCTCTATCGCTGACACTGCAAGCGTATAATTCAAGTTTTCATTTCTAACCAAAATCGCTCGATTGTATACTTTTGCGATGCGTGCTCGGCCCATCGATAATTGCCGGTGCTTCTGCAAGTGTTATTAATACCTTCAGAACCTGTGGCTGCAATCCACGAGTTTTAAATTTGAGTTGAACCATCACCTGCGATAAATGACAATAACTGTTTGTGCATTTTAAGTTTGTCCGTTCATGCTTGAATTAGCTTAGGGGTTGACCGATACCACCACTGCATGCCGCAGCTGTGTGAAGTATTGTCGAAAGCGATGGCGCTGGCGGCGCATACGCAACTCGCCAGGCATGTGCTGGTACATATCTACATGTAGAATTTCACGAAGAGCACCTTCTTCAATCACCACGGTGGATACAGCGGACAAGAACCCACCTATGAGAAGTACACATTACGACCAACCACTCGATTAGATACGCTAAACGAATTGTTTCTGAGAGTACAGGTTTTGGACGTACCTCGGATTTGAACGGGCATCTGAGGTGCATGTAGACATTGGAACAGGAAATCCCAAATGTTTCGTACACGATAATGCTCCCGCTTGGGTCCCAAGAAACCTAGCACGATGCGCAGAACTTCCGTGGCGAAGATATCTATTCTTTCCAAGATCGGTTCTGGTTGGCAACGCATCGCGTCCAAGAGGAAATCGCACGCTGCATCACACATTTCTTGCATCTGTATAATTTGGTTAACATAAAACGATGATTAGTTTTGATCTTGAGAACGCTAAGCAACAACGTCATTCACCTGGTGATCCGCTTTCATAAGTCTCGTTGCCAAATCCAGGCATACCAAGTACAAATTTGGCTCTCCATTTGGACGATTTTGCAGTAGCACTTGTGGAAAGGAGATCAACACCACCCGAACCAACTTCATGAACTGCTCGACCTCTGGAATCATTTTTCTGTTTCGCTGTGGCGCGCCAAGAAGTCCTCCATTTTCATATTTCCGGCGGTAGCTTCGGCTTCTACGACATCGTGCATTTTGCTGCGAAAACATGCGAGAAGACGCTGCAGTACCAGGATAACGATTAGTGCAACGCTGAAGGGTGACAGACATTATTCCTCACCTCAAAAACTTGATCAACTGATGTCTGGAAACTTGCATTGCCCCGTTGTCTTGAAATTATTCGAGAACAGCATTCGAGAATATCAGGGGCGATATTTTCACCATACCACCATAAACACACGTCCAATATTTGCGTTTCTATCGAATGAGCACCCTCATTCCGCAAAAGAGGAATGACGTTGAGGAAAAACTGTACCCCTGCACGGCGGCAGGCATCGTCTGCCTTATGTTGTAGCAGCGCAGCACTAATTAGAGACCATAACTGGTCAACTAAGGTGGCACCATGATGTTGATCTTGAACGCCTCCAATAGCACGACCCAACATGTAGACGCCACTTGAAATCTGAGCAGGGTTTTGGCTCTGCACCTGAACAGTTAGACTCGAAAGGATGGAGGAGCACAACGCCCCAAAATCTACAACAGAACGAATAGTTAGAATTTGTGGTTCATCAAGGATTGTAGAGGACCCATGTTGTTCGTACCTGCGTTTGATGCACCACTCGCAACGCGAAATGTTACTTCGAGTAGATCACCTTCACTTTCTTGGGTAGTTTTAACTTGAGGAGTGCTACAGTATTGAATAAGAGTGTGCAATAACGGCGCTCTCTCTTCGACAGTTGTGTACTTTCTGCAGAAAGCACAAAACAACACAAAAACTAAGCTTTTATGAAACATACAAACCATGACTCCAATCCAGACGGGCTTTCAGCACATACGTAATCGGCGAGCAGTTTTGTAGCAGAGATTTCACCGTCACTGAGAAGGATGATGTGAACCGAAGTCCTTGACATATAGTCAGCGCTGTGCGCAGATACACACCTGCTGGCAACGCAAGAGAAGCACTAAGAAATCGAAGATACCTGCGTTTATAATAACAATGAGTATCAGTCAGAAACGCGAGATGTGCTACGTGTGAGGTGGATCTTACCGGGCAATGCCGTTGATTACCAGAGGATGTACAGGAAAACTGGGAGCACCGTCTAGTACACCCAACAGAATATCCATTCCGCCCGATGCTGGGTCCTGAACGAATCGGGGTCGTCTTCAGACTCCGAATCCGACGATACAGCATCAAACAACTCAACCATATACGAAAGCAAGAAAAGCAGCGCATCGATCACGGCAACTTCCTTGCAGTCCAACAAAATTTGGCATATGCCCTTTACACACGACGCGTAATCTCCATCAGATTTCCCAGGGGCCCCAGGCCATTTGGCGAAAAGGCTCAGTAGAGTGTCCGCAATCTCTCTGCATACAAGCATTGGATATGTGTCAGTACATGGTAGGTCTAGTGCACTGTAGAACACACAGCTCACCTGCGTAGGTCATCAATCGCCTCTATCTCGGGATCGTCGCTTAGAATTTGATGCGTTTCAACGAACCACAGCGGATACTTGCACTTCACGATGAGTGTGTTGACCAAACGTGCAAGCACGCTAACAACGTGCTCTTGGCCTGCTACGTCTAAGAGACGTAACGAAAACTCATTTTGCGACGAATTCTCCTCAAGGAAAAAGAACCAGATCTCTAATGTGGGCTGCACCACATCGATATCATCGAACGAGGAGCACGCCAGAAGCAGTTCCAAGAAGCCAATGGAGAAAAGTTTCTGCTGCTCAGATGTGCAGCTTTCGATGCCTCCCACTTGGTTGGAGAACAGCACGGGTGCGTGGTTCATCGCCAAAGAGCACGCAATTCGCGAAATACCTCGACAAGCAGTTGTCTGCTGGTCTTTCGTCATAGCTTGTCCAGCCGTGGACTGCACTTCTGACTGAAAAATAGGGATCGTTTCTATCAGACGACGACCGACATAAAGTACGACATTCATCATGGTTTCAGACGCAGGAGCTGAATCAGTGTATACGAATGAATCGGCGAGGATTCCTGCAGCCAGCTACAGAAAATTGTTAGAAACAGTATGCAAGACTGTATACACAACACGGATGAGACTCACCTGCGCCTGCTCCTCGCTACCACCGATAACGATGTTGAATAGCTCATCAACTAAACCCCTTAAAATATTCATACGCACATCGGTTGAGCACACCCAAACATCTCGAACATCGAATCGAGAACCCTCTTACCGAGAAAAGAGATGCGCGGCAGTTAGGCCAAAAGCCTCATAAGTCTGAACACACCCCACAATCCATCCCTCCAAGCATCGTAGTGCACTGCTCCGCTCACCAGGTCTACACAATTTATAAGCAAACCGTAAGAAAAAAATATCTACGGAGTTGTCAGTACGCCGTACATGCTCGACAGAATCATCTGCACTGCCGTCATGACCTCCTCTCCTTCTGCCTGGAAAATCGTCAGCCTCTCCGTCATCTCCTCCGCGCTCCACAGCCTTTCGCAGCCCACAACCTGCAGCGGAATGGCGCCCAAAATCTCTGCCAGCTGCAGAAAACCCATAAAAATCGTCAATCCACACTCGCACAAAGCTTTCAATTTCCTTTTTCGCACCACTGCGGCCGCCTTCTGCTGCCTCTGCGCCGCGATGCCCGCGTCCACGAGCCGCTGCACGTCGCTCTTCCAGCCCGTCCAGCTCTTGCACGACTTGACGATGATATCGGCTAACGTCACACATGTGATGCGGCAACTTACGGCAGAGAGTCCACCGTGTGTCACGCACGTCACTTCCAGCAACTTCAACAAGGTCTGTCTCACGACGACTTGTTCGTCACTTTACCTAGTCGAGCCCCGAATAAGATTTCAAAGTTTACTTACCTGCCGCACGATTCCCTGCTGCTGTGCGCTGATGCTCGTCCACTCATGCTGCGTTTTGAGTCGCAAGATCTGCACGGCCACGAGCTCCGGGCCAGCCAGCGGTTGCTGCGTCCGCGGGTCGCGCGCCGGCCGCTCCAGCAGCTGCAAAGCCGCCTGCCACGCCTCCTCGCGCTCCTGGAACTGCATGAGCCACGCGTTGGCCGCGCGCTGCTCGTCACCGCCCGACGCGCCCTCGAAGAGCTGCCGAGCGCACGCCGCTAGTTGCTCCGCCATCTCTCGGTGTCGATCTGGGGTCTGATTGGCTGATTTACAGACTGGTGTGACGTACGTAAATTTGGTGTTCGTCACACCATGGAAACTGTTGAACCTTTTCGGGACAAAGATGACCAACATGGAGCTCCTGGGTGCGTATGTTTGGGTGCTTGCCGTGAGAAGAAAAGACACCGAGAGCAAATAATATATGGATGTACGTGTGGAGGAGATGCTGATGATTGTATACATACTTGTTGTGTGCTGGTTGGGTTGGTATTCGTAGAGAAAGCGGCGGGCGAAGGGCTGCATGAGTTTGGCGCGCTCAACACGCTGCTGTTTGTACGCCCACGCTCTACTGGACTGAAAGGATAGCGGCTGGACGTTCTAACCATTTGTATTGAACATTGCAGGTGATCATATTGGGCGTGTGCATCGTCTGCGCGTACCTGATCAAGGAGTATCGCTTCTACTACCTGCCCGAGTCGGGGGCCGCCATGCTCGTGGGAATGATCGTCGGTGCCTGGTACGCAGCATCAATATGTTTACTGGATATCCAGTAAGTGTTTGACTCACAATTGTCATATCAATTGACGTCTTTACACAGTGCACGGCTGTTCTATCCGAGTCGCAAGGAGATGGAGTTCCTTCGCTTCAATGTAAGAGGAAGAGGACATGCCGATTGTAACTGTTTTCTTGTGCTGATGGTGCCTCACTGAACGCGAAAATGCTAGAAAATCCTGTTTTACTTTCTGTTGTTGCCCCCAATCATCTTCGAAGCTGGATACTCACTGCATCGGGTAGGCGCTGTATTTTATTCCCTCGCGGTTGTTGGCTGGCTGTGCGATATTCATATTCAATGTCTTGCGTTTACCTTTCAGAAACGATTCTTCGATAATTTCAAGTACGTGCTTAACTGGTAGATGTGCGCGTGTTGTACAGTGTGGCTAGATCACAATTGTTCTGTTGTTACAGCACAATATTGCTGTTTGCCGTGGTGGGAACAGTGGTGTCAACGTTTATCATCGGCTACCTGACGTATTATGCTGGCAAGGTAGGCTAAGTATGTTCAATCTGCATGGTGGCATATTTCCTAAGCCTACGGTACTCTTTGCTGCATGGCCAATGTAGCTGGGCTGGATCGGCATCGATACGTCGTCACCCCTGGAAGCTTTACTCTTCGGAGCGTTGATCTCAGCTGTCGACCCTGTGGCGACACTGTCAATCCTGGGAAACCCGGAGTTGAATCTGGATCCTCTCCTGTACAGTCTTGTATTTGGTGAAAGCGTGCTGAACGATGCCGTGGCCATTGTGCTATTCAACACGTTTCTGAAGGTGATGATTTCGTGCGTTGCTGTCGTTACCGTATGCGATATTGACAGACTTTGGATGAAATTCAATGTAGTTCGAGGAATCTCAGAGTGAATTCACGTCAGGAGCAGCTGCCTCGTTGATGCTTGAGTTTACCTTCATCTCGTTGGGCTCTGTCGCGTGCGGCGTCTTTACGGGGTACTGGGGGTATTGCTGTTTGTTCTTGTTCTACCACTAACGATGACTGTTATGTGGCCATACGACCAGACTCGCATGTTCGTACATGTGCAAAAACTCTAACATCAAGGGGTACCCAGCGTACGAAATTACGCTCCTGTTTCTTTATGCGTATGGATCATACGCGCTCGCGGAAGTGATGAAGCTGTCTGGCATCATGTCACTTTTCTTTTGCGGCATCATAATGGCGCATTACAACTCGTACAACCTGTCCAAACCATCGCAAGTGACAGCAGAACACATCTTCAAGAGCTTTGCACTCGTGTCCGAGTTCTTCGTGTTCCTCTACATGGGAATGGGCGTGTGCGCTGGTCAATTTGGACGATGGGATTTCACGTTCATTTTACTCGCCATCCTCACTTGCTTGATAGCTCGTCTCTTCAATACGTTCCCGCTCAGCTGGATTGCCAACCAAGGGTGCGTTCATAGATCTGTATAAGAATGGATTGTGCGGCTTCGAACTCACCAATTGTACGATCCACAGGCGCACCACGAAAATCCCGGCAAAGATGCAAGTAGTACTGTGGTTTTCAGGGCTCCGTGGTGCCATTGCTTTCGCGCTATCGCAGTACGTGCATTAGGAAATGGCCACGCAATGATCTTATGAAAGACTTACATTGGGTTTACTTCAAGGAACATGCCAGGCCCCAACCAAGATCTCTACGTCACTACGACACTCTCAGGTAACGTACTGTGCTTACGATATACGTGAAGTAGGTACTTCTAAATTTCAGCTAACACACATGCAGTGTGCCTTTTCACGACTATTATCTGCGGCGGTTTGACGGAGCCGCTGTTAATGTATACGCGACTGAAGGTTAGAGTGAGAGCTGCTCTAGTTTTTCTGCGAACAATGATTAATTGTAGTTGTTTGCTGTATATCCATTCAGCGCGACCAGCCAAGTGGTTTGGAAGGAAACGACGAAGACGACGAAGAGGAAGGTTTGCTGGGTGAAATGGTAAGCAGCGTCCAGTCGAGTTGTCTTTGTGAGAGCGCTAATCTTTTATGCGTATTACCTAGATCTCTGATCATGATCATGATGACGATGAAGATGTTCGAGATCACCCGGTATTTGCTCGCAAAGAAGAGAAGAGTAAACTACATTCATTCTGGAGCAATGTTAGTAAAGATCATTTGTCTCTTGTGCGGCGTGGATATCTTACAACTTCTAACAATTGAATGTTTGCAGATTGACGAGTGCTACATGAAGCCAGTCTTTGGAGGTTCCGTTCATCGTCGGGTACTTATTAAGATGGTCTGGTATATTGAAGCAACTTTACTGAGACAACTTGCTCTGTTTTTGCAGCTTTCACGGTCTCCGTCCAACTCGCCACCGAAATCAGGTCTTGGAAAAGGACTTCAGTAGGCTCATTCACGTTCGGTGACTGCAGCAGTATCGAGATATGCTGGGCGAAAGTACAGAGGGTTCTGCTACCAAATGTCTGGTCTTAAAATGTTGGGTCAGCAAGCCGGACCTCCGCCTCTGCTGATCCGTAGCTGACGGTTGGCTCACGTTTGCCGCTTTTGTGTCTGTCCCTCTTCTCGCTGCTTGGTCGCTCCTTCTGATCGGCGTCGCCAGTTTTCTTGCGGTGCTGGCGGCGATGGTGGCGGTGGGTAGAACCTTCTTCATCATACGCCGAGGCATGCGAATCGGAAGCCCGCGATGGTGTTGAGGCTTGAGAGGACGACATCTGCGATGAAGTCGAGTCTCTACGTTTGTCGGCTTTGCTATGGCGTGTGGTGCTCCTGGATCCCTTCGATCGGCTCGAACCACCTTCCGAGCCAGCATCGCTCGCCGCACTCGCACGGGAGTGTGACGATTTTCTGCCGTCCTCAATATCGGATATTCGAGATGCAGCTGACGGTCTCCTGACGTCTCCACTCTCGCTCTGCCTGGACGTACTTCTCTTTGACTTGTTGAGGCTTTCTTTCGCTTTGCGAGGGCTTTGAACCTGTTTAAAATATGACACTTAGTTTGTGGTGCGGCGAGAAAATGGTTAGCCCTGCTTACCACGTCGTCACAGTTGTTGTCGAACTCGAAGAAAGTCTGTATCAGCACGAAGGTCACAAGATTTTGAGTGCCGAGTGCTATCGCCAAGAGCGGTTGTGGCAGAATCTACCTTGAGGTGCGGGTCAGAGTGGTGCTTAAAAAATCGACAGCAGTTGTGATCTTGCAGACGTTCGTCACGAAGGAGTCAAGCAGCACGCGTCGTTCTTCGAGGAAGTGGAGATCAAAAGCTTTGCCCAGAACACCTCGGAAAGCATCACGTTTGTGCTTGACGAGATCGATCCCCTCCATCTGAGCGCCAAGCGAATTTTTCAGTGCTCTGCCAAGTAGCATACATGGTTAGAAAGCTGAGACCAAAACTACAACTTCAGAAGACGTACAGGTGCAGCTCGTCGAATTCTGAAAAGCGCCGCCAAATGCTCCATTCCTTCATCAAACGGCGGGCAACCAGCTTACTAAACACTTGGCAAGAGCAAGCGATCATGTATTCCTGCGCATTGATTCGCGTTAGTACAGGAACAACAACAACAAGATGTAGCGAAGTGCTGTACGTACTGCGTGGGTGCCGTCAACATGAGGTCGGAACTTTACAACACGCGCATGAAACTCGAATTCGTTTTCAGCCTGTGAGACTGCAAACCGAGGGGCTCGAGGTCCATCTCGCGCAATTTGATTCAGTGCTTTAATCCACGATTTCTTGGTCGAGTCATCCGGGGCTGAGAAATAGTGAGTGCAGTCCTTGACCACGCTCGTTTCCCGGACGTAAAAACAGTAAGACGTGTCACTGACGTCGATACCGAAACTCGATTCTCCGGGGACAGGGGTCGAAATGTCTGCTCCGACAAGTTGCACGCTCCAGCAAACCTCAAACTGGGATCGGTCAGTAAACGCGATCAACCGCGCCGAAATGTCGTCAAGTTTGAGGAAGAAATTTCGCCACTCTTGCTTCTTTTTCTTCTGGAGCTGGTGTCGGTGCTTGTCATCAGTTGAGGCTGTCAGTATGAAACCCTCCATGCTTCCTAGTTGTCGTGAAATTGGACAATGCGGAGCTTTGACGAATTTTAAACAGATAAAGTCAAGGTCAACCCGAATCTCTGCATCAGATGTAGAAGTCAAAACGAGGACGCTATTTATTGCTGAGTGTTGCCTACGTATAGAACGACTACCTGTTGGTAGAGTCACCCCTTGATCTGTATGTGAACGAAGAAACATCCAACCCAAGCTCTTCAACACCACTGAGATTTGTAAGTGTTGGCTCAAGGGGTTCAACGACTTGGGCAGGTGGTGCCAGGTCGCTTGAGGCTTGCCCAGACCGACTATTTGCACGAATTAGGGTCGACTTTCTGGTTCCATACACTGCAGCCTGCATGCTCATTGATGCCACATCGAATGAGGATGTTAGTATTGTGCACAACCGCAGTAGGAGGTCAAATTTCATGGAGACGTACCCTTACTGGGAAGCGGGATTTGCGTTTGCCCTTTGCCGAATTTACCGCCCTCGTAAAAGAACTGCCCAGACGCGCTTGAAGCAGAGGGACAATGACAGCATTGTTCTGCACCAGGTCAATGACTGTCCGCCCCTTAAAGTTCTACAGTAGTTGATGATACATGTACGCGGTTAGTTACACGAGTTCACCAACAGTAACGATATTCCTACACTTACTTTGATGACCCAGAGCGCGGGTGTCGATCCAGGTTCGAAACTTTCTTGTTCAAGAGCCATTTGCAGTAGTACCGTGCCGTGCGCTTGACGACCTGCCCAGTGAAAAGCTGTATCACCCTACAGAACAGCCACCCGCGTCAGATAACTCGCCATAGTGTACTTTGCCACAGTACACAAGTTAATTACGTGGCTGTCGATGTGCCGTGGGCTCGCTCCATGCCGAAGCAAGGACACACATATATCACTGTGGCCTGCGCGTGCAGCCTCAATAAGAGCAGTAGTTCTACTTGCAACCTGCCTCGGGTATATATTCATAAACCATTCCTCTCCTCTCGACAACATCATCGACATCAAACTGCACGTACACTGTCGATTACGTCCACATTGCACCCAGTACTTAAAATGAGCTCAACGATGTCCCTGCGTCCATGCCTGTACCACCCACAGCCATAACAATTAGCGTACACCAACCACCAAGGCAAACAATCTCGATACCAGCTCAGCAACATACCACGCCGCATAATGTAGCAACGATCTCCCTCCTTGTTCTGTGTCTGGGTGTCGCCGACGCAGCAACGTCGGTGCTCCTTCAACCAGGAAGTAGTTCTGCACCATCTCAAACTCGTTGCTCTTGACAGCATCCCACACGGTGCCATGATACTCAATGACACGCTTCCTTGCCTCCGCACGCTCTCGCCGCTTCACGGCATCATCGCCAGCTTCTGCGGCTGTCGGCCGATGCGAATTGTCTTTGCCAGCAGAAGAACTCTCAGGCCAACCTCGCTACAAAGTACGATGCAACCATCCTCATAAGTTAGCGATACTGAAGCAGTACACGTGAACTTAATACCCTACCGCAGCTTTCATGTGGATCTCGAAGCCGTTTGACGCCTGTTCCAACTGCCTTTGCAGCATCCGCTCCTCTCTCTTGGCACGCAAACGTGACTGGAACACAGGCTGAGACTCGACATCGCCTGCATTCGCGTCGGCTCTCAGCCCTGCCTTGTCACCGCCCATGATGGTGCAAAAGAAGAGCTCTTCAATGTTCTCGCGACCTTTCATGGAACATGGCTACACCCAACCATCATACAACTTGTTTACGACGTAGTGGCAGTCTGGCTAGGTACGACGATCTGGATATAGAAGCGGAACGGCAGAGGACTCAATATGATGTTAGGACATTTGTGGGTGTGTAAAGGGGCGTTCGCTGGGGGACGTTTGGAGTATGGAGATGACGACAGTGTTTCTCGAGTGCAGTCCGATTAACATGTAAGATTGTGGATGAAGATAATGGCGGAAAGCGAACGAAGAATACGGTTGGATTGGTTGTCAATACGTTGGGCACGGAGCGTCTACAGCCGATCTTCGATAATGGGATGTCCTGCATGACTTCTACCATCATCTTGGAGTGGCTGCATGCTTGGAATGAAAAGCTAGTGGGGAGCAATCGACACGCACTTGCTGCTAGTGAGTCAGTCTTTGGACAGCTGAAGTATAGTTTTCTAACATCCAGCTACGATTCTTTCCAGTCTCCGCCACAGACCATCTCCAACCGTTTCGGCCCGACAAAAACTTTCACACTCAATTTTACAAGTTGGTGCTTTGAGCAAATCGCGTATCGGTGAAGAAAACATAGCTGACGGCAGGCGAGCAACACTGCAAAACGATTTTCATCTCTCCCCGGCAGTTCTCCAATATTCTCGACCATGAGTTTGCCCGAGCAGCAATTTTAATCGATTTAATAAACAGCAGCAGACTTCATGGGGGTCTCTGCAAAATTGGCGTAGACACGTATGGAGAAATACAAAACTCTTGCCGAAGCACGTTACATGGTGAACAAGATGAAAACAGCAAAGATGGGGGCCAAGCGCTGTTTTGTTTAGCATGAGCGTGGCTAAAGTTTCTTCTGGAGGTTCCAAAACTTCTCGTAGTCGGAGTTTTTCTTGATCAGGCTCAAAAGTAGGGGTTCAGAAGAACCTTCGAATCCGCTTCGCGTTTCGTCAATTGCTTGATTCGTAAAATTGTGGACAGCATCGACGGCTCGATCTTGTGCTTGTACAGCTCACTAAAGGGTGCATCCTTTTGAATCAACTTAGTCGCTTTTTTCCACCTCAGTTCGTATTTGAGGTGCTTGATGAGATCGATGGCTGCTCTCTCTTCATGTTCAGTTTTTCCACGGGTCTCGACGGTAGTCGCGACGGTCCTCAGGTAGCGGTTCCTTGCGCGATTATCTTTCACTAGCTGCAACACACCTGGCAAGACCACTTTTGCATGGTCCGTGGTGGAAACAGCGGTCGTGATCATGAAAGAGTAGCTGACTGCAATTACCAGCAAGATGTAGCAGCTTCGCATGGCAGGTTTTGCTTGGATGTGCCGACTGGGAGGCAGAATGTAGAATGAGACTCGTCCAGCAATTGATATTTACATGAAGTCCCCATCCCCTGGAACAGGAACTCGTAACCACGCGACTTCATAATCAAGACCGGTTGAGCTGATGACACCAGAAACTACATAAACAGCGAAGTCACGTGTACCGATTGCCTCATCAACAGCAGTGCCCAGTTTGGCGTTGAAATCCGCCGATCTAGAGGAAGCTGAGTATTAATGTCAACATCCTCAAGCGTGACATCGTCTGCATCGTAACACGGAATGAGGGATACAGTTCGGCAAAACCAATCGGTTTGAGAATGAGGACAGCGAGCAAACAGTGGGCCTCACTGCTGTTTGCAAACGTTAATTCGGCCACACTGCCATTTTCGTGTCACTTCAGTCTCGAGCCTTCGTTCTGCACCCCTCTCAATGATACAGATGACCTCCTCCTTTTGTTAACGGCGCGTTTGATCACTTCAAAAGCGACGTAAGCTTCGAAACCCGCCTCGACGTAGGTAGTAGTAGTACACCCCGCCGATAAACGCGCCGCTGAGGTGGGCCACATGGCCGATGCCGTCCTGTCGGTCCGTCACGAACGAGTACGCGTCCTTGAAGATGAAGAGCGAGCCCGCCACCCACGCCGGCATGGGCACAATGCCGAAGATCAGCAGCGTCCCGTGCGGGAACATGAGGATGCTCATGGCTGTGATGCCGTTCACCGCCCCACTGGCGCCCAGATTGTACGTCAGGCGGCCGGACAGCTTCTGCTCGTACACGGCCGCGGCGGTCGAGAGCACGCCGCTCACGAGGTACAAGCCCAGGAACTTCCTGTGGCCGATCACGTCGCACATCTGCCGCCCGAAGAAGAAGAGCCCGAGCATGTTGGCGCCCAGGTGGCCCAGCGTCGCCTGGCTGAACATGGCGGTGAGCAGCGTGTAGTACCGACCCTCCTGCAGGTGCTGCGTGGACGTGGTGAAGTGCGTGAGCATCGTCCTCATGGACGGCTTGAAGCTGCGCAGCTGCGCCGCCGGGTGGACGGGGGCCGGTCCTTGCGCGCGCATCCAGGCCATCGTCACGCCCACATTTACCGAGATGAGCCCCAGCACGACGACGTCTCCCGAGACGGCGCGGCTCGGGCGGCGGTCTCTGGAGCGGAACCGGTACTGGCGACGCGTCGAGGGGCCGCCACGCGCCACGGATGGACGAGCGGCCGGCTGCAAGGCATTCGGCAGTCGGGAGCCGAGCTGGGCGCTCGTGAAGCTGCGCGTTGTCGCCTGCCGCAGGGAAGCCCCGCGCTCAGAAGAGCTGTCCTCAGCATGCGAAAATAATGGCATGTAGTTTACCGCATGGTAGTTTACGGTTATTTTTTGGCATGTTTAAACGAATGTATCCATGTTGAAGTGTATTTAGTGTGGCATCCCATAATTTACCCACGGGACGAAAAGCAAAAGATGCAGAAGACCCGTAGCAAGTACGTGCGTCGTCCTCCCATGGGGGCACCCACTGCTTCCCCCATTTTATCAATACCACCGTCTCACCTGCGCTTCTTTTGCTTTGACGCAGCTCCAACCCCACCGGATTCCACAGTCTGCACGGCGTCTCCGTGCTCTGGCACGGATGGCTCAAGAAGCTCGGGCGTTTCAGCAAACGCTGGCGCAAACGCTACTTCGTGTTCCTGTCGACGCCCAACGGACTCAAGGAGCTGCGTCACTATGGTGCGCGCCCAGAACCGAAACTCTGGCGACAAAATTCGCACTACAAGAGTCGGAATCGCAAATTTGACCCCTTGTGTGCTGTGCTGTAGACACCTTCAAGGACGTCTCCACGCTGCTCATGTCCACGCCCAAAGGGGTCATTTCTATGACGGACGCGACGGGCATCTGCTGCTTCACGCCCGTTCCAACAGCAGGCAAAAACCCATGAAATTTGTACGCCGACGGCTGAATTTGAGAGATATTGCTAGTTGGAGTGTTGATAGTTGGGTGGTGGTAGAATCGATCCGATGCAAACGACTCGAGACCCGGCGCGTACGACCAGAAGTTTGCAGTATTGACACCTCTGGTACGTTGAGAGGAGGCGGTGAATTGTTTTTATTTTTGTGGGTCTTTATCATGGTATTTTTATTGCAGCATGTGAACTTGCTGGCGTTTCATAACGGTAGAGAATGGGGAGGGTACGTCGAGAGTTTTACCGTTTTTCTAAGATGAAGCCCACGCGGAACAGGAGAGTACTGAGTTTGCTGGGTAATATTTTGTAGTGCAAGTGAATCACAGCAGGGGTTGTCGTTGCTGGCATCTCTTTCGGCTTTCTACCCGACGGTGGACGTGCTTCACTCTGGGTGGATGGCGAAGCGACGAGAGCGCAACGTTCATAGCCCCAAGAGCATCATGACGTACTGGAAGCGGCACTTCTTCGTGTTTTTGACATCAGGTGATTTGCTTTACTTCAGAGATGATACACTAAGCGAGCTTCAGGGCCGTGTGGATGTTCGACACGCCCCCACCGTTCGTGTTACAGGAGAGCAGCTCATGGAAGAGAGGAAAAAGATGGAGGCATGTTCAAGTTTGGCAAGATGCCAGCAACTGAGCGTGAAACCTGTCTGATCTGGATTGCTACGCCTCCATCAAAGATGTTTGTTTTGAAACTTGAAGATGACCACGAAGACGCAGGTGGCAGTGTTGGTGGAGGAGGAAAGAACGCCTTAGGTTCTTCTGGTGTAGGCGTCACTACCAGGAAAGCTGAGCTTACACCGAGTTCGAAGAAGTGGCTGCAGCTTCTTTTACAGGGTCATGCCGAAACAAAGTACACGCAGCTGGAGAAATGTATGGCGACGGGCAAATACGCACTGACCACGGAGGTAAGTTTAATTTTAAGGAAGCGAACAAATAATCTGTACTCCCAACATCTACATCTAACACACTGCTTGTTTCAATATTTGCGTTTCGACTGTCAAATAGATTATCTCGGCTA
The DNA here is from genome assembly GCA_012656105.1 of Phytophthora syringae. Lineage (NCBI taxonomy): Eukaryota > Oomycota > Peronosporomycetes > Peronosporales > Peronosporaceae > Phytophthora > Phytophthora syringae. Next base: position 1,023,466 of record JAAKBD010000012.1, read on the forward strand.
TTCGAGCCGGAATTCCCGATGAATTACGCGGCCAGCTTTGGAAAGGATTTTCTGGTGCCACAGATCTTCAGCGGCGAGTTGAGCTGAAACATGCCATTCGTAGCGCATCCAAGTCGTCCAATGTGTTTCGGATGCCTTCACGGGAATCGTCTAGGGCTGGCCATAAGTCTCCAACAGCAAAGAAGCACGCGATTTATGAGCTTTGCTCTGCAGGTATCGATGCAACGAAAATGGATACGCCTGAAAACCAAATGCTCTTCTCCCGTTTGTGCGCATTGGCACTCCAGGAGAGTGGGCACGCGGCTGTCAGCGTGCGGCCAAGCGAGTTTCACAGCCTAACGGGTTTTGGACGAGCTGTTTCGGATGCTTCGAACCCGTCCGACCAATACAGCGAAGATCGTGGGTCGTTTTATGATGATGAACGCGACTCCATGGATGACGATGACGGTGATCACGTCGGAATGGACGAGTTTAAAACGGCAAACGACCCTTTTGGCAAACGCGCTTCAGCGCGAAATACGCTCAAGCAACTTGAAAAGGGCAAAATGGGAAACTACGTGTACCCCAACGACTACCCTGCAGCGGACTGGGAGCTGGCAGCACGACGTCGCTTACTGATTGCAAGCTCACGCTACAAGTAAGACGATTGCAACGTGATTGTGAACGGCTATTTATTTAGTTCTAACTTGTTGTTGCTGTTGATACAATTGTACTTGCACAGCCCATATTCACATCCATTTCCGTGGAGAGTATCCTGCCTTCTGCTGGCTTACGTCGAAGAGGAGAGCGCGTTTTGGATCATCAACAGGTAAGTTTACGACGAGTTTGTTGCAGATAATGAGTTTCTGATGTCTTGTCTGGTATGTTCCAGCATAATCGACTCGCTTCTTCCCGGTTACTTTCACGGCTACCGACCAGCCTTGCAAATTGATGTGGCGGCTTTCACCGCACTTTTGCAAGACCGCTTGCCAGCCCTCGCGTCTCATCTAGCAACGCTAGGATTTCCTCTTGGTCGGCTGGTAGAACGATGGTTTCTCAGCTTATTTACTGCATCGCTCGTCCCGCTTCCCACGGTACAAAACTCACCTGGCATATGAGGTTTCGAGGGTTCAGTCACTGATGCATTTCTTCCTGTAGGTGCTGAGGATATGGGACGCATTCTTCATTCGCGGTGTGCTCGTTTTCTATGGAGTGGGGCTTGCATTGTTGTTCCGTGCAGAAGAAACGCTATTTCATGCCAAAACTGCCACTGAAGCTGAAGAGTATTTGCGAGCCAGTGAGCGCAGCTGTATTGATGCTGATGGTGTCTTCTCCCTTGTCTTCAAGGACGATCTCACCATTCCATGTACGTTTCTCCCTTCCCGACCCTGTACGATTAACTGGAACTAACTTTGCGTTTGACAGGGCTTACCGACGAACAGCTTGAGAAGCTGAGGTCAACACATCGTCATCGAGTAATGGAGCGTGTGTCCCAGAAAGTGGGCTACTTCAAAGACAAACTCAGCATCCTCAAACTTACACAGGATCTCAGCTCGCGCTGTCAGCGTGTGGCAAAACAATTTCTGAGTGATCGTAAGGGTGTCACGACTGCATTGCGGTTGAGCGCGGCAGGCGCTGGACTTGAAGAGAACGACCCATATGATATGTACGGGCTCGATGATGAGGCCGACGATCTTGACGTAGGTGCGGATGGCGACAAGCTCGAGGATTCATTTCAGAGTTCTCTGCACCTTCTTCTCGAACAAGTGAGGGGGTCCTCTACAGCGGCCGAAACCCTTGCTGTGGAGCTTGGTCAGCGTCAAGCAAAATGGTTGGCTGCGTCAAGTCAACTTGGAGCATGTCCTCTTGCTCGACCTCCAACGCCGGACTTACATAGCTGGCTCTCGCAAGTCAAGGAAGGCAAAATATCGGGTGCAGGGTACGATGCCTCTGCACTCTTTTCCTCCGGTAGCGGTGGGTTCCCCTCGGCTTCTCGCTTCATCGAAGCTTCTGGGATGGTGTTTGATACAGGCGAGACTCGCCTTCCGAGCAACGAGGCTTCAGGAAATGGGAGTGACAGCTTAATCACGTGTCAGCGTAGCTATTTACTCATGGAGAGGGAAGACTTGGGCCTATCGGATCGACATCTTGCTGAAATGTTCCTGTACGCGATGGTGTCCTGCCTTAAGGCGTTATGTGCTGCCCGCCTGGAGTGTTTGGGTGTAACGTACCGCTTCATGTGGCATGGTGGATCTTGGTTGGAATCCACTGTTGAGTACCCTTCATTCTCTGCAATAGCAGGAGCTGCAACACCATCCAGCGAAAGCTCAACACCAAATTCTCGACAGTCCGTTCGGATTAAAACGTCAACGTCATCGCAGTCATCCGTGTCTTCTATCTCGTCGCGGCGTCCGCGCGCAGTGGACGACTCTGCGTTGTCTGGACGCAAGCGTGGTGACTCTGGTGCGACCACTCCAAGGCGAGGCGGGCGTCCGACAACGCGAAGCTTCTACAACCCGGGGAAGTCATCCACGCCACTACGTCCAACTTTGTCGTCTGTTGACTTCTCGGTGCTGGAGTTCGGAGGTGTCGGAACAAACTTGTACGATGACCCCATCATTGAAGGACAACCCGCTCCATCATCGCCTACATATGCTGAACAGCTTGTAGGAACACTCGACTCCTACCCAGCCACGCCTACTTCACCTCCTCCCCACGACAGCAACAACTTTGGCTCGGAGATTTCTTTTGGCCGCCGGCTGGATCGCTGCGCCTCATCAACGCTTGATACGCCAAATAAACCGCTGTTAGCAGCGCTTACGGTACAGCATCAGGAAGGTGAGCGTGTGTTTCGAGAGTCACATAAGCGGCTGCTAAGTGGGCTTGGCAAATTCCTACGCCTCGAGTACCATGACAAGGACTGGGCTCTGCGTGAGCGCGCTCTTACCATTGAACGCGAGCTGCAGCAAGAACTCCAGGAAATTGAAGCCGAGGTCCATGGCGCTCAATGGCCCCAGAACTAGGTCTACATGTTCATAAGCACAACAGCAAAATACTCGTTATAACTTACTACAAGTAGTACGATTTTCCATATCGTACAGCCTCGTTCATCCTTAGAGGTGTGTTCGAGGACCCTTGACCCCGTTACTTCTCGGCTGTGCTCCCACGACGGCACCAATTTCGCTACTGAACGGGTCACCAACGCTGCTATCGTCGGCATAGCTACTGCTGCTGCGACTTGAGCGCTTGTAGAAGTGTGGAGACTCGGCAAACGGATTATCGGGTTCATCGTTACTGAGCACACGAATGTCCAGTTCCTCCATGATTTCCGTCACAGCAAGCCAAACCTCAGATTTCAGCATTGCGTATTTGCGCGCATCAAGCTCTTCCGTATACGAGTACACGCGGATGGTGTAGAGCTCCTCCATTGCTACGAAATAAAAGTGCTCCCATTTCTCGCCATGCCGCAAGTCTGACTGATTCTCTTCGTGGGATGTGAGTCCTACGTGCAATGACTGCAGCATACTCTCGAGTCGTTTGAGTGCTTGTCGTAAAGTCTCCTCTAATGTAGCACGAGAAACACGAATATGCAAGTCCACATCGCGCTTAGGCCGTTGCGAGAAATTAATCATGGGCTTGTAGAGAAAGAAGCTGTTCGGCACGTAAAGCGTTGTTCCCTCCAGACTCACAACTGTCGTGTAGCGCAACGACACGCGATGCACGAATCCTTCAGCGTCCCCAACACGGATGAAGTCGTCGATCTTAAACTGCGAGTTGAAGGCGAGAAAAAGCCCACCAACAACGTTGTGGAAGGATGGCACGAAACCCAGTGCGATGGCCAGTCCGATGACACCTAGAACCGAGTACTTCAGGGTAGCACTATTGCCCAGCGCAGACGAGTAAATGATCAACGCGATGATCAACAGTGTCGTCAGTCGAAGAATCTGTCACCATTTGCAACCAACAATTCATTGTGTCAGATACAAGAGACAATTGATAGAACGACGATCCCTTCTCCTACCTTGACTGATTCCGAGATGACCATCTTCTTGGAAAAGTCTCCATTGACACCGACAAACCGACGAACAGCCAGCTATCGAAATTAAAAAAACAAATAAGTAACGAAGACCAAAGCATTAGAACCACGATTCCTAGCAGAAAAACTCTACCAGGCAGCAGAGCAACTTACACTCTGGACGACGTTGAAGAGAGAGTAGAGCCAGTAGAGGAAGAAAATTCCCCAAATGTACATGGGTAAATGACAAAAACTTCATCAGCTCCGACACTGTCAGTGCCAGTAGCACGAGGGACATGGAAATGAGGTAGGACGTGGAGCCCACACATGACTCTCGGAAGTCCTCAGCAACTCTGTACGAACAATTGTCAGGTTAGTGAGTTCCAGCTCCTCTAATGTAAATTTCTTATTTGAAATGATAAATTTTTAAATATAGTACGAACTGGTGCATGAACGGAAGTTTGGTGAGCACGAAGATGAGCAGACGGACGAGCACTCGGGGCAGGAACGTGGCGAAGAAGACGAGCACGGCGGCCACGACCATCTGCGGCGGTTTGGTGCTGCGCCACCAGTTGGGCAGACACGACACGGACGCGCAGTCACCATCGCAGCCGTCGGCCCGAGCGGCGTCCACCCGGAGCAGCACGAGAAGCAGCAGCAGCAACTTGCGAGAAGGCATTCGGTTAGAAATATGAGCGGAAATTAAACGAGTACCTAAAATCGAGGGGAAATTGTGAGGAATGTCAAAATCTCGAGCTGTGATTGTCAACTTCAACTTTTGCTAGACGACATTGCTCGGGTTCATTTGTTGAATTAATGTGCTTAGCTACTGAGTACAAACACCAGTTGCGAGCGTCACTATATTATACTACTGCTGACCGTGACTTGGAGCAGCAGCTTGCTACGGTAGCTGGCTATCCAGGCTTTAGTCGTGCGTACTGCGGATTTCCTTCTCCAAATCTTGAATCTTGACACCGACGCGGCCTAAGGAGGAGAGGGAGCTGCGGTACAGCGCATTTACACTCGCTTTTGAGCTGCGGCGCGGAGCATCGAAACTGCTCTGGGCACGAGACCTGACCGGACTTTCGAACAGCGGCTGGCTTTGGTGCTCGTCAAACATGTCCGCGTCGAGAGGCGACCACTTCGAGGGCGTTTGCTCTCTCCGCTTTACCGATGCGTTGTTGTCCTTAGGAATGGCCCGCTCCTTTTCAATGCGCTTCTTTTCGTCTCGCTCCTTCTGCAGTACACCAGCAATGTTGTTGACCACATCGCCCACAGCTTCTGAGACGCGCACCGCTTCAGTAAGGAGACGGGAACACTTCCGTTCAATATCGTTCACCCAACGCGGCTGGTCCTTCGTACGATCAAACCCATGAGAAGCTGACTTCCAGGCGTCGCCGTATCTCCGCTGCAATTCTCTTGACTGCGTAATGAACTCGCCCCAGCGCTCAGACACCAAGTGCATCCGGCCAATGTACTCGTCCAGCTGCAGGATAGCAGCCTCGTAACTCTCCTCCTTGCCACCCGTGTTGACTAAAGGACCACGAACGATGGGGCTGTCTTCCCAACGCTTGTACGTCTCCGTAATCATGTACTGGGTCTGCTCGAGTTGCTCTAGCAACGTTTGCTTCACCTCACCGAATTCAACACGGCGTTGAAGCTGCTGAGCATGCTTCACAACCGCCGCTTTGTATTTCGCGATGTCCTTGTCACGGCCGGCAATGGCATCCTTGTACATGTCAATCGCCTTCAGCAGCTCTTTGTTCTCTCGGATCGCTTGCATATACTGCTTGCGAGCGTGCTCGGCAGAGCGTCGGCGTTCCTGAACTTCTTCAAACAGGAAACGGTTGCTTTCCTTCAGATCATGATAGTCACGCTGTGAATCCTCACGCGAACAATTTTGATCCTTTCCAGAGCCTCTAGATTGTTCGTTGCCCGAGAAAGTGCCTTCTCTGCTTCCGTAGCCTTGGTTTGGAAATAATGAATCTCCTCTTCAAGAGATCGTCGCTCCTCTTCTTTTTCCAAGCGCAACTCTTCGTACCGGATAGACCACGTCTTCTCCAATGACACTTTGGAATCCTTCGCGTGGAAAGAAGAGCGCTCCAAGACTTCCAGTTTGTTTTGGCTTGACCGCAGTTGAGTAGACAAGCGGTCAAGCTTAGAGGCCATTAGTGATGCCTGCTGCTTCCAGCTCGTCTGCATTGCTGCAGCCTCGGCCTTGAACTCCTTCTTTAAAGCGGATATGGCCTCTCTTGCCATGCTTACCACTGACTGGTGTCGACCGCCACTGAAATCCCGACTACTCATTAGCTGAGATCGAAGTTCCATTTCCACAGCCTCTAGCTCTCTCTGTGCTGACGAGATTTCATGTTTTAATGCAGCCGTTTGTTCTGTGTCATCTGTTCGCCGTCGTGCCTCCTCCAATTGCTGCAATAGTACACTCTTCTCCGTTGTGAACCGGTTATGCCATTCTGTCTGCTGCTGTCGAGCTGCAGTGCTTGTCGACAAGGCGGCTGATAATGCCTCAGCTAATTGGTTCTCCAGCTCCTGCATTCGTGTTGCTCGGCGGGACAGCTCGTCTTCACAGGCGGCAAGCTGGTTCTGGTACTCCTGCACTTGAGCAGCTTGTTGTTCTATCTCCTGCAAATGGGGTGGACAGCGAGCTAATTCATCCTCGTAATCTGCAACCTGCTTCTGGTATAGTTGCACTTGAGCAGACTGTTGCTCCAGCTTATCTTCATAAGCCGAAAGGTGCCGGCGCTGCTCTTGCGCATTTGCCGCCTCATTGGAGAACCTCTCATCACTATCCTGAACCTTACGCTCCATGGCCTCCAAATCAAGCTGGAAGCCCGACAACTCAGTACGAAGTCGTCGGTTGTCTTCTTCCATTGCAAGTCGATCCTTTTCTAAAGCCAGCAGCCGTTCATTGGACGTTTGCTGGCAGCGAGACTCGGCCATGTCACGCTGCTCCTTCACCCTGCGGGCTTCAGCTTCCGCATGCTCCAGCCGACTCTCCATCGTCTTGAGCGTTAATTCATGCTCATGTTCCTGTTTGCGTCGTTGGTGAAGCTCGGACTCAAGTTGGTGAATGGTGTCCATCGCAGCCTCCCGCTCAGACTTGAAGCTGTCCAGCGACTTGGCCTGTTCTTCACACGCTGCTGCCAGCTTCACGTTCTGAAGCCGTAGCCGTTCCGCCTCGCCCACAAACTGCTGCCTCTCATTGGACATCCTTTCGATCTCTGCCTGCAGCCTGACCCGCTCCTGCTTGATGCTCTCGTTCTCCATCGCAAGTCGCTCCTTGTCAAAGTGCGTCTTCTCCCGGTCCGTCAGCAGCCTCGTATGCTCTGCGCGGTAGTTCTCGCTCTCGCGCTGCAGCTGCTCCATCTGGTGCTGCACCTGCTCCTCCATCCGCTTGAGTTTGGCCTGATAGCGTGCGTCCTGCGTCTGCTTCTCCTGCCTCGAGGTCTCCGCCTGCATCTGCAGCGCCGTCAGCTGCTCTTCGCGTTGCTTACTCACCACCTTCCAATGTTCCAGCTCGGCCGAGGCTTTGACGTTGGCCATCTCGACCTGCTCCATGGTCTGCTGGTCTTTCTGGGCCTTGAGCTCCATCTCTCGCTGGTCTCTCGCCCTGCTGTCCTGCATCTCCTGCAGCTGCGTCGTCAGCGTCGCCACTGCGTCGCTCTGTCTCTGCAGCTGCTGCTCCAGCTCCTGCGTCTTCAGCCGACTCTGCTGCTCGTTGTTCACCGCCGTCTCGAGCTCCAGTCGCCACCTCTCGGCCGTCTCGGCGTCCACGCCGCCGCGCGCTTCCAGATGCTGTTGCAGCTGCGCCTCGGCGTCTCGCTGGGCCTCTTCCCGCGCCCTGGCGGCCGCTTGCTGGGCCTCGTGCAGCTGCGCGTTGAGCATGTCGATGGCTTCCGTGGCGCGGATCATGCTGAAGTTGCGCTGGCGCAGCTCGTGGTCGCGCTCCTCCAGCGCGATGCGCAGCTGCGCCAGCTCGCTCTCCAGGTCCTCGCTGCAGAAGTCCGTGCCCTGCTTCATGCGCAGCAGCCGCTCCTCCAGGAAGTTGATGCGCAGCGCCTGGTTGAAATTGTCCATGCGCAGCCGCTCGCGCTCCGCCTCCTCCTGCCGCAGCAGCGTCGAGTGGTCGCGCGGGGGTGTAGGCGTGGACGAGAACATGCCGCCGTCGCCTTCGCGAGGCGAGCGCGAAGGGGTCTCCATGCGGAATGCTCGATCTATTGTCTCCAATAAGTTGCTATTTTAGGGCCAGCTTTTTGGAAGTTTCGCGCGCGATTTGGTATGGGCGGACCAAGCGGGTGGTGTGCGGCACGTCAAATGGTGTGGCGCGACTACAGTCTTACCCCGCATATTAGGCATATGTGCTCTAAACAAGGGAAGTGACTACAGTCCCCAACGAAAATTACATAAACGGGGACTGGAATACTATTACCCTCAATAAAATACATCGATAAATTACGAAATCTCTACATTTCAGTTTTCGCAAAAATGGGGGATTTCGAGTCATTCCAGAATCCGCCGGCACCCACGCAAGCCTAGCGGGAAACGCACGCCGCTGCCCCGCGTTGACCCTCCCCCGCCGACTGGCCCAGGTAAATGGCGCGCTAGCGCCCGACTGTTAAAGTGAATGAAAGCTTGTTTGATCTCAAAGTCCTTTTAGTGATCCTTTATTCCTCTGCCTATTGCTATCCTACAGACGTGCTCAGTCCGAAGCAAAAGAGGAAGTGAGGAGAATGTCCTCGCTTCCTTATTCGTTTGCTTCCTCTCCTCATCGCACTTAATGTTGCCTCTGTTAGAGAGAGGGCAAGAGCCAATAGTGATTGGCTCAAAACCATCCGTCTGGTCGCAGTACCGTAGACTACATAGACACTTCATATAGTCAATTCACTTTTATTTAATATGTCTCGAACTGTGCTTCCTAGCCTATCCCGGGATCATCTGTCGGTTGATTACCGCACAGCCCGTCCCAGGTGGCGGCTGTCGCACAGCGTCGAAGACGCGTCGAGCCCATGGCTCAACACTCCCACTAAGTGTCGTCCGTAGTCTTTAGGTCTTTGACTCCAATCAGTTCTCGTAGCTTTCCGAACTGGTTTGTTGGTAGGGCTTTCGTTAAAATATCAGCTGCCATATCGTCCGTTGAGCAGTAGTGAATGTCCAGCCTTCCCTCCTCCACGAGGTCCCTTGTAAACAAGTATCGAACTTGTATGTGCTTTGTTGCTTTGTGATTTCCTGGGTTCTTTACCGTGCTAATGGCTGCCTTGCTATCGCACCAAACCTGCACTGGTTGCTCTTGAGGAACCCCATTTCTCTGAGCAAGTACCAAAGCCACTCGCTTTCTTTTGCTCCTTCACTAAGTGCAATGAGCTCTGCTTCTGCAGTCGATAACGATACTGAAGCCTGTTTGCTACTACACCACGAGATACTGGTGCCAGCCATGGTGATCACATACCCAGTAACTGATTTGCGTTCTTTGGGTTGACACGCGAAGCTCGCGTCTGTGTACACTTCATACGTCACCGTTCTCGAATTTCCATCAAAAGGAGACCGTACGTTGACGCCCCTTTCAAGTATTTGAGCACTCTCCTTGCTGCCTCCCAATGCGTCTCGTTGTAGCATGACAGAAACGTGCTTAGTTCTCTGACTGCGTTAGCTATATCTGGTCTAGTTCCTCGTACCAGATACTGCAGCGATCCGACGAGCCCTCGAAAATCAAATCTTTGGGCTGCGATTTGCTGAGCTGACATCTCTGTCTCAGCTTCTAGTTCAACGCCCTTGACCTGTGGTGTTGAAACGGGCACACTATTTTCCATGTTGAACTTTTTCAGAAGTACCTGAATGTACTTGTGTTGTGAGATTGTCATCGTCTTTGTTTCCGATTCCTGCAGACTTACATCTTTAAGATATAGTGAATATCTTCTAAATCTTTCATCTTGAATCTGCCTGATAGATCCCTTTTTAGTTGATTGATCAGCCCCATGTCACGAGACATGATGGTAAGGTCATCAACATACCACCACAATTATCCAATGCTCTCCCACTTTTTGGACATAGATGCAATACTCCTTGTTGCATCGGACAACACCAAGACCAGTAAAAACTTATGCAGGACTCCATACCAAATTTTAGGTGCCTGCTTGAGCCCATATATGCTCTTTTAAGCTCACAGACAAGTCCTTCATGTCCAGCTAGCTTGTAGCCTGGTGGTTGGTTGAAATATATAGAACCTCTGTTCACCGTCCATTGACCCATTAAGAAATGCGGTGCTAACGTCCATTTGGTGAATATGGCAGTCCAATATCGTTCCTATGGCTAAAACGAGTCGTAGTGACTCAAATCGAGCTACGGGTGCGTACACTTCGTCGCAATTAACCCCATACTCTTGGTGATTTCCTTGAGCCACTAGTCGTGCCTTAAACCGTTCTAGTGCTCCGTCTGCGTTATATTTCACAGCCAGGACCCAATGACAGGGTAATGCCTTCTGACCAGCTGGTAACCGAGTGAGCTTCCAGGTTCCATTCTCTAGCAGTGATTGATACTCTAGATCTAAAGCCTGTCGCCACTGCTTTCGGTGATCTCCCGATAAGGCGTCCTTAAGGCTTGTAGGAACTCGTATCTGTTGACAATATTGTCGACTGCGATTTCCTTATCGATGTGTGTCTGATAGCACTTGCAGTCAGAATAGCGCACCGGAGTCTTTCGAGTTCGTTGTGGTCGGGATGAAGCCACCTCACTAACTCCTGTTTTACTAGCCTTTTGGCGAGTAGCTCCCACTGCTACTGGCAGCGGTCTTTTCTTGCTTTTGACTCCCACTGCTCCTGGCAACTCAGCCTGGTCACCTTGAGCAGGTGGTGCATTTTGCGCCACTACCTCACCACTTGGAGGTCTATCAAGAGAGTCAATCTCTTCCAGCTCACCCACTGTGAGCTTATCCGGTTCTTTTCCGAATGACCGTGTAATTATGCTGGAGCAGTTTTCCGTGTCAAAAATGACAGACCACGCAACAAAGAACTTGTAGTTGTAAATATCCAGCAGGCGGTACCCCTTTGTATCCTCCGAGATACCCAGGAATCGGCATTTGATTGCTCGTGCTGCCAACTTCTTGTCCTTTCGAACGGCTTCTGGCACGTAGGCAAAGCAAACACAACCCCACACTTGGAGCATCTTTGCGTCCGGGCTTCTCCCTTTCACTAGCTCATAAGGTGTTCTATTCTCTAGTCTACTCATCGGAGTACAGTTTTGTACATAGGTCATGTACCGAATTGCTTCTGGCCACCACTTTGCGGGCATGTTCCCATCTCTGAGCGCACACCGTACTTTTCCCATCTTAGTTTGGTGGTCTCGTTCAGCTGCTCCGTTTTCCTCCGGACTATACGGATTGGAGGTCTGAAAGATTATCCCTTTGTCCGTGCATATTGTCTTTAAAGCTGTGTTCACAAACTCCGTACCTCCATCAGATTTGATGCGTCTTATTGTGAACTTCCCTTCTGTTTCTAGCTGTGCCAGCAGCTCTTTGACTTTATATGCACCTCTGTCTTGGTTCGAAGGACGAATGTCCAACGCCATGACGTTTGATCGTCTATGATACTCAGGAAGTACCTAATAGAGCCTACTGCACCGTACACTCCTAGTATCTTCATCGGTCCATTCGTGTCCATGTGAATGGTGCTAATGGGTTGTCTGTCTCTAGTGCCAACCATATTCCTGTAGCTCATCCTGCGCATCTTCATTTCCGTGCAGGAATGACAGAAGAAGGGCACTTTGGTCAGGGCAACCCTGCTATAGCTAGGCACCCCTGGTATCAGATTGCCACTGTGGTGTAGTCCTAGTCAAATTTGTTCGATAGCACCCAACTCGTCCGTGAACGAACGATCACGGCACCCCGGCACCCCAAGGATCGACTGAGTAATCACAACTCGGAATGACGGTAATGGACTCAGCTGAAGTCCGCTGACTGTACTCGGCTGAAGCTAAAGCTGACCAGACTCGGCTAGTACTAGAGACTGACTCAACTCAAATGGGCGTCAAGACAATCGACTTAGCGGGAAGAAAAGCTGACTCAACTCAACTAGAGTCGGATCCGACGCGACTCAACTAAAGCCGGGAACCGACTTGATTCAGCTAGAGCCAAGAGAGATTCAACTCAGCTAAAAGCCGAGTCCGGTTCGGTTTTACGGGAGAAAGCTGACTCGACTCGGCTGAACCGACGTGGATTTTTAGATCCAAGCTGGGTTGCTTATTTAGAGCCAGATGAAGAGTCGGTTGCTCGATTGGAACTCGGCTGAAGGGTCGCCGAACTCAGCTAACGGCTCGCCGAGATCCGAAACCACTTCATTCACTAGATATTTGTATAGGACCTATTAGGAAGGGGCTTTATAGCCCATCAGACATAACAAACAAACAGAGCAGAATTTTCTAAGTCCAAGAACAGCGTATACTTCCATAAGTCACTGCGCGGGCTGGATTATGCCTGCCGTCAACTCCGAGAGGCATAGCTTGTAGAAGTTGACAACTGGCAGCGCCAAGAAGATAAGTCGGTCCGGGAAGGGTATCTCGCTTTGTGCGCTTTCGTTTCGTTGCGACTCAACAAACTCCGCGAACTCAGCGGGTCGATACGCCGTACAGCCCGGGTATTGTTTGTCCAGCCGACTAGCCTTTGCACTCGGCGACCTGTAAAAGCGCTCGCGCGCCGTCGCCCACCCTTTGGTGGCGGACACAGGCTATTGTGAAGAGAAGACAAGAAGTCAGCTAGCTCGGCTGGCTTCTGAAGAAACTACTGGCTTGGTTGCCTGGTCTCGGCGAAACGACACACTACTGTCCTGGAAGGGCCCAACCGCTGGGGCAACTCAGCGCAGGCTTCAACCGCCGACTTAACTCGGCGATTGTTGTGTGTGCTCACTAGGAATTCACATCTGACGAATGTTTGTGTACTACAATACCACAACTGGTGCCGCGACCCGGGAACAGGGTGCGTTTGTTTCGTGGGTACCAAGTAACCAAGTTTCGAGAATCAAATGAGTAAGATGGTCACGGGATTGTCATCGCCGAGTGGAGGGAGTCCAGCAATGGATGCTGACTCACCTGTTGAAGGACCGAGCTCAGCTAGTCAGCTGATCACTGACTCGGCTGGGCATGGAGACCGCAGCGTCCAATTTGACGATGACGAAGACTGTGACTATGGAGAAGGAGATGAAGATGAAGAGAAGGCCGAAGCTGACTACGACAAGTCAGCTGGCGAGCTACTCAACGAGGACGACGAGTTGTCGTTCCAAGTTGGTCGGATCCGACCCGTGGAACGCAACCTGGCCGCTGGGTTAGCTGATGATACGGACGATGAAGAACAAGAATGCAAAGGTGTTGCTCAAGGGGACCGTCCGCCCTTAATTACTCGAGTGACACCGAATGCCGATACGTTTAATGCGAGCAAAGTGTTGACGCAACTCGGCGAAGAAGATACGGACGATGACGAAGATGAATACCAAGGTGTTGCTAAAGGGAAACGTCCGCCCTTAATTCCTAGAACAACACAGAGGGCCAATAAGCCGAGTTCAAACAAGGTGCTGGCGCGACTTGGCGAGATGATGATGAAGAGCCCGGGGCGTCAGGGAGGCCGTTATGACCACCTCTACGACGCTGGTGACGAAGCCGAGGCGGAGGATGACTGGAAACGTGAAAGTGAAGAAGACACTATGCAAGAACATATCTGCCGTCTCAGCTTCGATGATGCCGATCGAAACCATGGCCAATTGCTGGAGATTCGGTCGCAAGTGTCCTTGGACAAGATAGCCTAGTTCGGTGGTAAGCGATTCCGAGCTGACACCGCTTTGCAGTGGTTGAAGCGGTTCATCTATGAGATGAAAGGAACTCGGATGGCTCAGGATACGTGGTGTGAACCCTTCTCGCTGAGTCTCGGACGAACGGCGAAAAGCTGGTTCCGTCAACTGCCCCGGAAGACTCAGGGTCGTTGGCGTCTACTCAACGAAGCCTTCCTGGATTACTACTGTTCTCAGCTCGACCAGTCAGCTCGCGCGCGATACTACTCAGCGAATCGCAAGAAGAACGAAGGAATTTGCGATTTTCTTACTCGGCTGAATGGATATGCTCGTACGGCCAAAATCCAGTACGAACGAGGAGGCGCTGATGCAGCTGACCATGTCGAACAATTCCTGGTAAACTGTGGCGACAATGATGTAATGGATATGCTGTACCCCTTGCAGCTTGACGACATCCACCGCGTCGAGAAGATCATCAACCGGAAGCTCTTGGGTGAAAACCTGAAGAGCCTGCGCGACTGGAAGGTTCCGAAAGGTAATTCTATGAACTATCTCCAATTCGTCGACTCTGCGCAACTGAAAAGAAGATCAGCCGACTCGGCTCGACTCGACAGATGCTGGGGCAAGACTTCTAGTGTTCAACCAGCTGAGTCCAGTCGATTCGACAGAGATATGAGAAATTTCCCACGGTCGAGAATACGTGAAACGACCTGTCTACCACAACCAGCTGAGCCAGCACGGGGAGCGAACTATGTGTTTGGTTTTGGTGATGAAGCACAACCACCCGACATGAGGAACACGCAAAGAGAAGAGTTTGACATTCACTCGAGACGACCTGATGGTGTGGTTGCTGCAGTGTACAAGACAGGTGCTGGGGCAGAAGACTGGGATTTTGAGTCAGCTGACTCAACGATGGATGACCCAGCCTCGTCTAAGCCGATTAAGATGACGGCGTACGGCAAGCTGGCTATTAAGCTGGCTAGGGTGACCCAACTAGCCGCAGAAGCTGAAGTTTTGGTTGCAGCAATGAAGCCGCTCTATGATGGTCTGGTCACAGGAACGTACCCCGACGAAGAACTTCACGAATGCAGCAATACGGACACAGGTTACCACTGGACTGACTCAATGAGCCACCTGAGCCCAGTTGATGAAACATTGGTCGAGTTCAGTCTAGCCGAGGTCATGTCAAGTGAGCTTGATGCGTCGGGCCCTGCCACCGCCGGCGACAGGTCACTTCACGAACTCGACTGGAAGCCGAGTTCGCCGAGTCAGTCGAGCAGAATGAATGTCTCGAACGGCGGAAAAGGTGACACACGGCAACAGAAAGGACCGGGTGGTACTTTGTCTCACTGTCGTCGTATTGAGCATCAACAAGCGATAGGCGCTGTCGACGATCGCCCAGCTCACTTGGCCCTTAAAGATTATATGACGCTACCGACGCTGAACTCGGTTGGACAGCTACTCGAGCCTGTGTTATGGGCTCCCCATGCGTCAGTCAGCTGTGCCAGTCATGAACGTTCATGTAGCGGCTCCGCTGTAGAAGCGTCCCAATGTGGACTCAGCTATTGGTACATCAGCCGACTAGCGGACCAGATTAACGAAGCTCGACGGCTGCTAAATTTCATAGAAGACCCTCCACCAGAAGACATTTGGGAGCCCGACAAAGGAGCCGAGGAGTATCAAAATGGTGTTGGCAAAACAACATTGACGAGTCTACCGGTGCCATGTGGTGGAATGATGACCGGCACTTTCTGCACGACCATCGAAGAGATCTGGTCGAAAATCGTACAAGTGTTAACATCGATTACACCAGCACGATTGGAACATCGCCTAGCTGGGCGATGAAAAAAGCTACTGCATCAACTTGTATTTCGCATATATATTTTTTTACGAATGGAGATGGAAATAAGAAGAAAGCCGACGACTGTGGTCAAGACACTCACCCCTCTGGCTCGTATCGTGACCGGGGTAGTTGTGATATCGTGATTACCGACTAGCTCTGGCGATCGAGTATATCAACTCAGCTGCCAAACCTTGATCGCCAGTTGAGTCCGAGGTGTCGGAAGCCGAGTCGAGAGCCAATATAGGTTCTCTCTACGGACCTAGCAACGTACACATCGAAGACGTAGACCAGCAAAGGGGAACACTGACGAGTCATACTCAGCAGAGACAGCAAAGCCGAGTTGGAGAAACTCAACAAAATCCCTGATGTATTGAATGCCGAAGCTGACTCTGACCAAGTCGAGTCTGCCAAAGCTGAGTCGGCCAACGCTGAGCTGACTAAAGCTGACTCGGTCATCGCTGACTCCCTCAAAGGCTGACCTAGTGGGAACGAAAAAGCAGAAACCACCGCCATGACAAGGAGTAAAAATCGTCACGATCGCCGAGTCCACTTCAACGCACAAGGGGTGGCCACTGATGAGTCAACTCGGCGACAAGCTGAGACGACTCGGCGCAAGTAAACCAGACGCAGATCCGCCCCGTAACCTGCAAATCTTTGCACTGAAGAAGGAGAGTTCGAGGTAGCTCGGTCGATATCGCTACCACGCCGAGTTGGGAGTCAGCCTCAGATAGAAGTGGACGAAGGTCGAGTTCCTAACTCGGCGGATGTCGATCCCGTCGTCGTGCAAGCTGAACGAAGACGACGCATCTCCCGAGCTCAAGACGAGGAGCTGAAGTGGGCTGATCTGAAAAGGCTCCTCCGAGACGAGTTGGACGAGCTCACCTATCGACAACCCAAAATGCGAGCAAGATTGCCGACAACTTCGTTCTTAGCGAAGACAGACTACTCAATTATCAGGGGCAACGAAGACGTAAACCCGAACTCGGCGCAGATCATTTGGCGCTGAGATTGGTGATACCGACGACATTGATTGATGAAGTGCTCCACAGTTGCCACAATGCAATAGAAGGACATTGTGCGGACATTCCATCGAGTAAAAGCCGAGTACCACTGGGTGGATTTGTATGCAGATGTGTTAAAACACGTCCAGGCGTGCGAGACTGCAGCACCAGCAAAAGTAAACCTCAGCTGAGAGGCTACTCACCAGGAAACGTGATATCTGACTACCCATTTCAACTGGTATCGATGGACTTCGTGATTCCACTGCCAAAGACCCGGCGTGGCAACACTGCGTTGCTATTATTCAAAGATCACTTCACTGGGTTCGTAATTGCCAAGGCCATGAGTGATACTGGGGCACTTGAAGTGGCAAAAGTGTTCGAGGAATGTGTGTTCCGAGGATTTGGAGCTCCGTCCCTCATCAGACACGATCGTGATCCGAGGTTCATGAGTGAAGTATTCCAGGCGTTCGCCGAGTTGATGCAGTCAAAATCGAGAGCTACGCTGAGTTACAGACCGCAAGCCAATGGCCAACTGGAACGCTCGGTCAAGACTATGATTCACACGGTCCGAATTGACGTGGAAGACCCACTACCAGCCGACTGGGATGACACCACCGAGAAAATGGTGCATGCAATCAATAATTCACGCGATACAACTCGGCGGGAGACACCGTTCTATCTGGTCCAGGGATGGGACGCTCAATCCACGCTGAGAGCCATGACTTCGACTATTAGAAACAACCCTGCGAACTCAGCTGACTCACTACAATGACTACGAGAAAAACCTACTCAGCTGACTAATACTGACGACTCGACGACTAGAGAGTAACGTCATCTGGGAGATCTTCGAAGATGGGATGGTCCTCACGATGTGCAGGCGTAGGAGCAGTCGCAGACAAACTCGGCGCTTCCTGATCAGCTGGGTCCACATTGTCTTGAGCCAAGACAGCAGTCTGTTCACGGTCGAACTCAGCTGGGGCAAACACTGGAAACTCCGGGTGTAGCGGTCATAAAATGTTTTATAGGGGCTGTTCTAACCACCATGCACGCCGAACCTCAGCCCGGTCAATGAAGGTCACAGCTGCCGAAGGCGGGAACCAAGGCAAGTTGTCGGGCGTCGCGAATGGCACACCTGGGTCTATAAGTAATTCAGAATCAAGAGTTGGCGCAGGTCCAGCTGAGTCAGTGACCGAAGCTGAGTTGGTAATGGTCTCGTACATCTTGGTGAGAACCATACGCAAGTTGTCGCCACGTCGTTTCCGTGCGACGACATACTTCTTCCACATCTTGATGATAAGAGCCAGCGCATCCAGAGAAACATCTGGATTCAGGGAAGGATGTAATCCCAGCACCACGCAAGAGTGCGTAATTCAGTGAAATTGCTCCCACAGAGCCACGTGAACTCGGCTCCATCACCGTATCAACGCAACATACACTCAACCACAATTTCAACAGGCAACATGCGCTTGGTTGACGCAGGAAGAGCGAGAACTCGGCGCACGACGCTGGCTGACAGAGAAGTGAACCACCAATAAGCTAAGACAACGACACTCACCTTGGGAGGTGGATAAGATATTTCTTCACCGGAGTTGCCAAGATCTGAGTCACCTGGTGGACGTGGGAGCAGACTGAATACTGCCACCCGCTGCGGGCGGAGCATTTGGACGCGAGTCAGCCATCTGTGTTTCGCGAGCAACAGTCACATGTCCTTTACACCAGCCAAAGTGACTCGGCTAAAATCGCGGAGGCAACTTTGGAAATGAGAATGTGTGGCCGGAGTTGATGGAATTGGACCACCAGTTGGGTTCAAACACTCGTCAGGTGGACTCATATCAGAACCGGGGCAGTTGTGGTGTAGTCCAAGTCAAATTTGTTCGATAGCACCCAACTCGTCCGTGAACGAACGATCACGGCACCCCAAGGATCGGCTGAGTAATCACAACTCGGAATGACGGTAATGGACTCAGCTGAAGTCCGCTGACTGTACTCGGCTGAAGCTAAAGCTGACCAGACTCGGCTAGTACTAGAGACTGACTCAACTCAAATGGGCGTCAAGACAATCGACTTAGCGGGAAGAAAAGCTGACTCAACTCAACTAGAGTCGGATCCGACGCGACTCAACTAAAGCCGGGAACCGACTTGATTCAGCTAGAGCCAAGAGAGATTCAACTCAGCTAAAAGCCGAGTCCGGTTCGGTTTTACGGGAGAAAGCTGACTCGACTCGGCTGAACCGACGTGGATTTTAGATCCAAGCTGGGTTGCTTATTTAGAGCCAGATGAAGAGTCGGTTGCTCGATTGGAACTCGGCTGAAGGGTCGCCGAACTCAGCTAACGGCTCGCCGAGATCCGAAACCACTTCATTCACTAGATATTTGTATAGGACCTATTAGGAAGGGGCTTTATAGCCCATCAGACATAACAAACAAACAGAGCAGAATTTTCTAAGTCCAAGAACAGCGTATACTTCCATAAGTCACTGCGCGGGCTGGATTATGCCTGCCGTCAACTCCGAGAGGCATAGCTTGTAGGAGTTGACAACTGGCAGCGCCAAGAAGATAAGTCGGTCCGGGAAGGGTATCTCGCTTTGTGCGCTTTCGTTTCGTTGCGACTCAACAAACTCCGCGAACTCAGCGGGTCGATACGCCGTACAGCCCGGGTTTCGTTCGTCCAGCCGACTAGCCTTTGCACTCGGTGACCTGTAAAAGCGCTCGCGCGCCGTCGCCCACCCTTTGGTGGCGGACACAGGCTATTGTGAAGAGAAGACAAGAAGTCAGCTAGCTCGGCTGGCTTCTGAAGAAACTACTGGCTTGGTTGCCTGGTCTCGGCGAAACGACACACTACTGTCCTGGAAGGGCCCAACCGCTGGGGCAACTCAGCGCAGGCTTCAACCGCCGACTTAACCCGGCGATTGTTGTGTGTGCTCACTAGGAATCCACATCTGACGAATGTTTGTGTACTACAATACCACACCACCCATCACCTCAATGAGCTTGTCCCTGTTTAGGTGTCCTAATTTTACGTGCCACTCCATAAAAGCTGCTTTGACCTGTGTGTATCCTACCACCCTCAATGGTGTTGCAGGTCTTGCTTTTACAGCAGAGCAGTGCATCTGCCTTTCTCTTAGTGTACGTGCTTGTATATAGTATGCCCCATTAACGGAAATGGCTACAAATGCTAGTTCACGCTTCCATAGTATAATTTGTACCCAGCGTGGGCACTCTCTACGATTTGATACCCTTTCTTCTTTAGCCAATACTCACTGAGTATATTTGCTTTGGCTTTAGGTACTAGTGCCATGTTATTAAAGCGGAACGGCCTAATTCCTTTTGGACCCAAAAATAGAGCTGAACAGAGCCAACGTGTGTATTGCTTAGCTTAGTACCTTCTCCGAATGTAAATCTAAACTCTTGGCTGGGCTGCTTGCGCACAAACACCGACGCGTTCGCGGTTAGACCGTAGCCGTATCCGGAGTCTAGAACCCAGTCAGAACAACTTATGTCAGCCACACCTCTTTGCATCAGCTCAGGGTACAATTCTCTTACCGTCTTTGCGATCGTGCTTGACGCATCTTCAATGCTGCTTGACGCTTCCGTCACCGCTCCAGCAAGAGCCGCGACATTTCAAGGCGTAAAGTCATCGACGTCATCGTCGTCACTTAAGATCCCATCCGAAACCACCGGAGATCCTGGGGTTGGGGGAGGAGATGCCATCAGCGCATCCTCGTCGGCCTTCGCCTATTCCGGCGTCAGCGTGTCGCTTGGGAATGGGATCGGCTTTTCTGCCTTGGTACGGACCGCCGCAACGCGCTTGGGCTTGGGCTTGCTGATCGCCTGGTGCAAAGCCACGTCCGCCGGGATCTCGACACGAGCCGGCATGGCCTTTTCTTAGCCGCCGTCTTTGCACCCTTCACATGAGCGACTCCCACTGATCTCGATGGGGCAGCAATCCGCGTGCCCTTCACGAAGATGTTTGTGCGCATCAGGCCCATGCTCCGATCTTTCTGCATCTTCGGGCAGTCACGCTTCATGTGCGAGACACCGTCCCTATTGTCGCAGTAGAAACAGTCGTCCGACTTCGGGCCATCAGCCATACGGGCCTTGCGCTTGCCCAGGTGCCGGCTGGACGATACATGATGCGCGGGTATCGACGCTGCTTGCATGGCCTCAATCTGGCTCCTGTTCTGGTTCATGAACACGTTGCACAGCAGCGCCTCCACTTTGTCCAAGTGAAACCCTCCAGCGCTGTAATCGACTTGATTACCCCAGTACTGGCTCGGAAAGAGCGTCAGTATCTTGATCGCCGCCAACTGATTGGGGATCATCGTCACACCGTTCAGAGACTCGCGCGCCTGACAGTTGATCCGATTGCGCGCTTCCTTGACACGAAAGATGAGCTCGCCGACTGACTTGTAGTCTTTAGTGGGAGAATCATCAAATCGGGCAAGCAAGGCTGCCATTCCTTGAGGATTGGACTGTCCATAGTCCGTCTCCAGTCGCCCATGCCGCAGGCAGCTTCACGTCGTTGTACGAGATGCGCAGCGTTTCTTGATACGCCCGTGGCAGCGTCTGGCTCAACATCGACCGAATGTACGCGTCTTGTTCGCTTAGCGTCACCATCTGCCACTTGAACTTGCGCATAAGCTCCGCGTCGTCCGTATCCATCGGGCGCGGCACTTCACAGCTGGATCTCAGCAAATCTTCAAAGTTGAAGGCTGGATCGTTTAGCTCCTTCAGCATGGCCTCACGGCGCAGCGACGCACTTTTCTGCCGCAAATGACCGATGATCATGTCCTTCCAGACGCCAAACTGCGTCGGGTCTTTCAGGAAGACGAGCCTGTCGAACGTGTGTCCACCAACGTTGTTTGCCATCTTTACGTGTGCTTCTTACTTGAAATGTTAAAGTGAATGAAAGCTTGTTTGATCTCAAAGTCCTTTTATTGATCCTTTATTCCTCTGCTTATTGCTATCCTACAGACGTGCTCAGTCCGAAGCAAAGGAGGAAGTGAGGAGAATGTCCTCGCTTCCTTATTCGTTTGCTTCCTCTCCTCATCGCACTTAATGTTGCCTCTGTTAGAGAGAGGGCAAGAGCCAATAGTGATTGGCTCAAAACCATCCGTCTGGTCGCAGTACCGTAGACTACATAGACACTTCATATAGTCAATTCACTTTTATTTAATATGTCTCGAACTGTGCTTCCTAGCCTATCCCGGGATCGTCTGTCGGTTGATTACCGCACAGCCCGTCCCAGGTGGCGGCTGTCGCACAGCGTCGAAGACGCGTCGAGCCCATGGCTCAACACCGACCAACGGAGTCGAGCGGGTGCGAGCGCGCGTAGCCGTAGCAAACCCGTGCGGGGTGCCCGCGAAGCAGGGTCGCGTGGTATTTGCGAAGGCGGGCCCAGCGCCGAGCTCCCCAGCGAGACGAGGATTGCGCTCGCCAGTAGGTTCTATTTTTATATCCCGAGCGAAGCGAGGCGCGGGGGCGCCGGAGGGGCGCTCGGCCAAGCGTAGCGCGGCCGTTAACTCGCAAGAACTTGAATCTCTTTGTGGACGTATTAGCTGTTTGTGAGTATGTAGCTTTTGCATACGGTAGGTAGTCGTAGAAACCGGTATGCTCGTACTGCATAAGCTTCGTGACGGAGGCGTACGTGTGAGTTTGGACTACTATTAGGAATGATGCATGCGTGTGGTGAACACATGTAGAGTCTCCCGAAGCCACGCGGGTGACGTGAACGAGTGACGGGTGGACCCCTGTGTGGCCCACACCACCATGAATTATTTGAAAACAGCGTGAAATTTATGGAAAGCGGATCGTATTTAGCGCGGTATTTTTCGTACTTAAAGTCCTTGTTGGTGACCGTAGGTGAAGACACCAACGGTTAATCCCTCCCAACCAAACAGTTGGTGAACTCATTGGTGATCGTCGTCCGTTTTATGCAATCTCGTTGGGGACAGTTACGAACGGCGTTACGGCAACCATAACACGACACCACGACCATAAATACAGCAACCTTACAGCCTAAAAGCAACCATAAATCATATGTCGTCTGAGAAAATCTGATAAATCTGATAAAGTCAGAATGGAAATAACCCCTAGCCCTAATAGAAATAACGGGTGTCATGGCCTCCACATCATGAAAGTGGACAATGCCCATTAGAAAACCTTCGCCCCGGATCCCCATTGGAAACCCTGACGAAACTTTACCTCACCCAGTACCCTTAGGTGAAACACTACTTGTCACTGCCCTAAACAATCCGTGCTCAACGCAGGGATCTGAAACGACGAGCGGTAATTTTTCGCTTTCTGACATGGCCCATTCACCCCCTCTTCGGAGTTATGGTTGCTGTAACCACTCTGGACAGTTACACGGTTCATACAACAGTGCATAGGGGTTCTATTCGTTTACGTGCTATACATCGAACGAATTGCAAAAGTCTGAAGAAATAGTAGCAGACGGGTCCTCCATCCTGGATCGGTGGTTTAGGCATCGCCATCCTATTTAAATGGCGTGTGTTCAAGTCCGCTGCGACAGTAGCTGCTCGTGGTGGTGCTAATCGTTGAAAGACCAGCAAAAGCATTGAGATCGAGAGTTGCTAGGGTCACAAGGGCCTGTCCATCACCTCTTGTGCGGTCAATATGTACACCCCAACCGTGTGCTATGCCTTCTATTCGCAGTTCGTAAGAACTGTCGCTTGTCGCCGTGGCCGAGTTTGTCATCGAGCGACATTCGTAAAACATTTCCATTGTTTCACGAATGTATGCCAATTTGAACATTTTGCAGATGTCGGACTTGTCTGAGTTCTCGCTGCTCGACTCGACAACCTGCGCCGGTGCTACGAGCTCATCTACATGTACGTGGGGCCCATTCTCATCGCCATTCAACCCTTACCAGAAGCTGGACGCCTACAGCGAGTGCCAAATGACCGCGTACTACGGCAAAGCCATGGGCTCCTTACCCCCGCACGTGTTCGCGTTGGCGGACCACGTCTACACGCAGCTCATCCAGGGCGGCGCCCTCGACCCAGCCAACCAGAGCATCATCATCAGCGGAGAGAGCGGGTCCGGCACGACGGAGACAACCAAGATCATCATGCAGTACTTGGCTCGAGCCACAAGTTATAGAAAAGGACCGGACGGGGAGGGCGTGGGGCCCACGGCCAACAGCGGCATGTCTGGCGCACTGGGCAAGCTGGAGGAGAAAGTGCTGGAGAGCAACGCGCTGCTCGAGTCGTTCGGCAATGCCAAGACGCTGCGCAACGACAACTCGAGTCGCTTTGGCAAGTTCATCGAGATCCAGTTTAACCACCACGGGAAGATCGTGGGCGCGCAGATTCTGAACTTCTAGCTGGAGAAGACGCGCATCGTGTCGCAGAGTCTTGGAGAGAGGAACTACCACATCTTCTACCAGCTGCTGGGCCGATTTGAACAGCCTCGTTGCTAACAACTATGCCCGGCAATATACGTGCGTTTGCTTAAGAAGAAATTTATTTTCAGTGTTTGCGGAAATGCTGTCAAGTAGGAGAGTAGTACCAGCTAGCTATCGTATTTTCACTGAGCTCTACTAGTCGGCTGTCTTCATCGATTGCATGCCTTGGAGGTTTTGCCCATGCTGCTAGAGCGTCTGTAAAGGGGCTCAACGTCAAGAAAGCATCACGCGAGGTCACCCTTGATACCATCAAATAAATTTGCTGCGGCTTGTTGACAATTGCCACTTTTGACTTCCAATCGACAACAACCATCGAGCCCAGTGTTTCCCCTGTACCTTGTAAACGGTAGATCCAGCGGCGCAAACAATGGGCAGTTGCCGAATTTTCACAGTTAGCACTCTTGGATGACCATTTGGCGCTGGTGGTAGCGATATACTGCTGTCCTTGTACGCTTCGGTGTTATAAAAGACTGGAAAAAGCTCTGGCGAACTACCAGGTCGTATAGGAACTGCATTTATCCTGGGAACGCGGATCAGCGCATATTCAGGTGGTTGAGTCGGTATTTGAACCACTACGTTGCTTGTGCTATCTCTCGTCAAACGAAAATCAGTTCCACGAGGAAAATGAACGTGCTCAAGAGTACCCAATGTGCCATTTGCAACGCCCTTGGCTGTGGCAACATTTTGCGTTACTTGAATTGGCATACCTTCAATGAGATCTAGATAAGGTGCCAAACGACCGAATCGGTTATCGGGTAAACCCATAACCATTTTTACGTCCGGTTCACTCAAGCCATCGAGCTTATTGCGAAAGTCTGCTACGACACGTATGGGATATTGGGAGGTGGGTAGCAGTGCCGCAGTCTCAGCAACAAATGCGTTGTTGATTGAAAGTCGTGTCGCGTTCTCCGGCGTTACAAAGACGCTCTGCTTCCCAGCACCGAGGAATGCATCACCAGAATCAGCTACTAGTCTGCTGTTGATAAGCTCAATAAATTCAGGACTCCAGTCGCCTAACCGAGCTCTCCGACACCCTTCCCCCACTGTGGGTCACTTTGAAACCTCATTGACTCTTCCAGAACTATTACTTTCGTGAAGAGCCTCCAGAGTTCAAACCCAGCCGTATCAGTGAGACTAGCAGCCCGTTTAGTCCTTGGGTCAATGTAAATTGGGTCGGACCCAACTGGAGGCATCTGTAGAAAATCGCCAACAAGAATGATATGAATGCCTCCAAACGGAATTCCTCCTAGTTTCTTGTACTTCCGCAATAGTTTATCGAGCTTGATCCAGTCTTTCTTCGTCATCATTGATATTTCATCGATCGCAATCAGATCCAAATCGACAAACTCTCGTCTTTCGATTGCATGCTTAAGACGAAGCAACAGACTGGCCAATGTACGACCTCCAATCAGCGTTGCAGCTTTTCCTGTAAGCGCTGCTTTAATCATGGCATGACCCCGATTCCAACTAGCACAAAGCATCGTTATTGCATCGATCACACGCGTTTTTCCTGTTCCACCAGCGCCCCTAAATACATCAAAAGCTGATCTTCCTGCAGATTGGTCACGTACTCACTTGAACCATAGCCGTCGCTGTTATCTTGCTGAGCCGATTCCTGCTGATAATATCGACGAAGCAGAGCTTTGCCAGCTATACAGAAAGCTATATGCTGGCGTTCGTTGAGCTTATTAGCTTTTGAAATAGATTGAAGCGACGCATAAGATCCTACTTCGATCGATTCAGAGTCAGCGCCATTATTTGAGCTCCACAACATATTTTCAGGTCGCAACGCCTCTGAAAGCAGCTCGATAACTTGTGTAGGTCGCTCACCATTGCATGAAGATTGCAGAACCAACGAATCATCCGTCTGAACGTCTGCGACCCACCTGCGCAGATCGTCAGCCGACAAATGTTCATTTCCAAATGGCAAAGTATCTCCAACTGGGACTGAAGGCAGAATATCTTTACGCCTATCCACCGCGATCCGAGCATTTGGCGCAAGTAAATCATGTTGAGCAAGAACATCAACTACATGACACGGGTTTTGTGAACTTGGATAGAGTATGGGGTTCAGATCATTTGTTTCGGGGATAACATCATCATGCCTCTCAATAAGCTCGTAGTTATCTGTGGAAAATAATCCCTTTTCAAGAAAGTCATCGTTGGGTTCGACACAAATGTCACTGTCGGCAAATTCATCATCAGAACCTTGACTACTTTGTGACCTATCAGAGTCGGTAGACTCAATATTCAAGCTTGCTTTGTCACGAGCGCGAAAATAATCGTTCATGTTTTCCATAATGTCCTGAACAAATGATGAACGATGGAGTTCCCAATCCAGGTATGCTTGCTTCCAAGAATCTGAACTCGTACAGTCTTCAACTAGGTCACCGACATATCGAAACGGCTTGAAGAGCGCTAAGGCCGTTCTGGAGCGCTTCACCACAACTTCATCCGGCGAATTCTCATCAACAAAAGGCATACGAACGCCAGTAATCACAGGGACGACATCTTCTTGATGCTTTCCAATGCAATGTGACTGGCAGAGAGGATGTGGGGAAAGAAATATACGATCGTCACTAGTCGATGAAGTCCGTTGTCGTCGAAAGAATTTCATCACGAACTCGTAAAGATTGATGTCTTCCAACGACGATGGGCGCCATCGATAATCGTCAAGAATTGATGTCGATCTATATACACCGCTTTCATTTGTGTCCCTTGCAGGCTCCGACACTCCGATTAGATCACAACCATAGCTTTCAGAACCCAGTAAGGCTTTCAGTATCTCCGCCAATGGTAATACGGTTGTTGATGTGCTCATGTAACAACACGACTTTCGAAGCAGATACAAAGCAGCTAGCGGACCGGCGGTCTCACGACGATCGGTTAATGCGTACGTCAAACTCGAAACGCGTTGGCGATCAATTTTCTCTCATCCTGTAGCTGATGATGAGCATGAGCACGAGCTTCCTTGTCTTGCCTTCGGGCAAATGCAGCAAGTGCCACCGCTGCCACAGAATCCACTTGGTTTTGATGCTTTGTTACATACTTACAGCAATAATAAATGCGATCCAGGACAGCCTCGCCACCGATTAAAACCTGAACGTCATGGTTTGACTTAAATGTTGACATCATCACGTCATTGTACCCGTTTATATACTCACACCCAAGTTTCCGCTGCAACTGCACTCCTTTAGACGAAAATGATGTTCTTTCAACGCGATCACGCGGGTAGCCATACCGACACGACCCTCGAGGTGCAGCACGTGAACTCTTAAAACAACTTGACGAGTGACTCCACCAATGTAAGTTCAGCAAAAAAACTAGCATGGCCACCATAAACGCAAAACCATCGGTAGCCCACCGTAGATCGTAACTAGATGGAGGCATCATTTCAATAGTTTGGGCTAACCCATCACGTTTGAAATCGTCGTGAGCATCGCGATCTGTTGAGCCCTGAGCTGCGTTAATGGACTCCAAAAATGCACTATAATCATCATCGTCATTGCTCACTAAACGTAGAAGCAAGTCTCTTTCGTAAATCCAACGTCTCGCACCAGATAAATTGTTGTTTGCTCTCGCTTCTCGGGATGCTTGATCATGCAATTCGCACAGGTCTAAATCCCGCATTGGTGGTGGCCAAGTAGCAGGCCGGTTTTGTAGTAATACTTGCTTCAATACATGCTGAGAGCTAAGGCGAGTAAGGCAACGACCACACTTAAGCAAAGCGGGCTCGCGCTGCTGAGACCCACTATGATCTGATGCCTTCATGCGAGCTTCATCAGGGATTTCCAGTGGTCGTAGATCAGAGTATGATTCACCACAAAAGCGGCAAGCACTGGCCGATATATCGAGTGGGAACGTTGTTTTCACGACACTGTCAGCATAGCGTTCAATGTCTTGTAAGAAATCAGCTCCACGTTCCTCGAACATTTTTCGATATGCTGGCACGTTAGGTGGAACACAAGACAACCACACTAAAAATGTGCATTTAGAGTACCCCCACCCTGCGTTTCTACCATGCCGAAGTAGGAAGTTACAGGTCCAAACAATCCATCGAAGGGTTTGCCTCGCATTTGCCGCGGATGGACCCCCAGAACATGCTCGATAAAAGCTTTCATATTCCTGTCGAATAATCTTGCCGATGCAAAATCATTTTTGAATGCGGCGGCTCTAACTTTGCGTGATCAGGCGGATTGAACAGCGGCGCATCAAAAAGCGTATCGATCGATGTTATTCCTGTATATTGGGCCAATGCAAATGAACTTGAGACGTTCGGCGTCAGTGTCACGAAGAGTGCAGGCTGACCAAAGCGTGCTTGATAAGCGAAAGCTTTTCGCCTACATTGTTCTCGTTCAGCATCACTACCCCACACATTGCTTTCACTCAGCTCAACACTTCGCAGAAATCTTGTAGCAGCATCATCGTTATCAGTCGCAGAAATTCGACCTTGCCGCCTGCGTTCATTTACTCGAAGCGCTTCTTTTAAAGCATCCATAGATATGTCGTGGTATCCATCGAAAGCTCTTGGGTGTCTTTTGCATCGCAAACTCACGTTTAGATACATATTTCTCATTGACATATAATCAAACGCAACAAGTGTAAATAGTTCATCTTCTGCGAAAGCCCGAGAGCTCAAAGCCCCATAATATTGAATACAGGCATGCAAGGATACCGGGACTACACGATCTTCACCAGGATGCCCCCGTCCGTAGGGGAAAAGGTGCGGGAACATCTTCGCAAACAGAGAACCGTCATCTTGTGCAAACTTACTTGAATGGCGAACGAGGAACCGAGGCTCACTAGTTACATTTTCGCTGATATCATCCACACGAGCTTCATCAAAGTTGTTTGTTTCACTTCCATTTTCGAAAAACCACTCTTCTTTCTATCACTTCATCTTCATCGTCAAGGCTTTCCTCCGCCACATCAGTGACTCGATCATGATCTCTTGCAATCTCTGAGACAATATTTTCTTCGGTGGACTCGTGAAATAGGTGCTCCACTGCGTCATTGTCATCAATATCACTACAGTCAACAGCAATGTCTGCGAAATGACAATTTTGCACTTCTTCCTTGAAGTAGATAAGCAAATTCTCCACTCGGTCTCGACGAATACAATACATTTTCTTCACTTTTGCTCGCTGTTCATCTGTAAATGGCCCCGCAAGAACAACTCGGTAAGTGGTCATATTTTCCAGACGACGTGGCAGCAAAGTTGCTGGTGGACCAGGGGATGCATCAAATGCAAGGCAATGAGATCTGATTGAGCGATGTGACCCCCCGCATTACTCGAGACATTGCAACCACACTCACCGGCTGGACCATGAAGCGCTCGACCACAGAAGTGTCAGCAAAACGTGAAGGTAGCATACCAACGAAGAAACCATTCTTGATGGCAAATTTTGGCAGTTCACCTCTGCAAAGACTTCTGTTACACTCCAAACAAACAACAATTTTGGTCGATTTATCCTCCGTAGTAACTCCACGCTTTGACAGCAATAATCCACTTAATGAAGGAGCTTGCACTGAGCAATCGTAATCAGCGGCGAGACGTGGAGGAAGATTTTCATTTTCACTTCCCAGAAGAAGTCGCATCCGGCGTATCATTCCTCGTCACTTAATTGGATCAATTGGCTTTCTTTCGTCAGCACGAAACGATCACAAACACCACACACTCGCTCATCCAATTCACTCGCCCCGAGAGCTTCCTGCAAACCCACGAGAGCCTTTCTTCTCTTTGCAGCACCAATGGGAGACAGCGGCGGTCGTTCTTTCCAATCTGGCGCATTGCGATTGTCTCTAATCTGTTGCTGCCTTCTATCCCTGGCGTATTCACGTTGCTTTCTCAGCCGCTCTGATCTTGCTGGTTCAGGTTGTCGACTTCGATAACGTCGAGCAGCAAGCCTATTACATCGGCGTCGCTCCTCGATATCCATGGGAATTAGCGCGAACGGAGTGCTCTTCAATGCCGTCAATACGTAAATGCATATCAATGCGACCGTATGACAAACAAACAAAAAAACATATCATGCTCCTCGTCGCATTACCTCATGCGTATCAATGCGACCGTATGACAAAAGCCAAGTTCCTCGTCGCATTACCACAGATGTCACCTAGCCTTCATTCTCATACAAATATCGTCCTAGATATCATCCCTCCGACCACCCCGACGGGCTCACTCTCTCACATTCCAGAATTTTGTCTAGATCACAGCTCCCGCAGCACCACTGCCTTAAAGATGGCCAGGAAACGCAGCTCAACCAGCAACGACGATCTGAAGCCAATGTCACCACTGAAGAAGCTTCGAAAGAAGCAGATTGAAGAGGCACGTGCCGCGGAAACCCAGCGAGTGATTGACAACGTTCCAGGTAAGGCCGTTTACTCTAGTTTTTCTATTGAAAACACTAACGAGTGTATTGCTTTGATTACAGAACTGTTCGCTTACATGAAGGAAAACACGATTGCTGGTCAGCAGTCAGTTACGGACTTGGCAACCAAAGCAATTCGGATTCAAGGTCGTTTTATCTGGGCTAATCAAGAGACGACGAAGAAAGGATTCAATTTGTTGCGCTTATACTTAACTGAGCCATCGATCACCGATTCACCAGGCGAGCAAAAACGGGTATGGAATCCATACTATGGATTCATATGTACTTTGTCTTTGGATACTGTTGATGCTAACTAAGTGCTGACAGGACTTGCAAGCGGCCCAGGAGCAGAACTCATACGAAGCCAACGCTGTAGTCATCACGGTGACGTTATTTGACACGAACAAGTCGGACTCGCGCCTACCAAAGGAAGGGAGTGTCATCTTGTTTACTCCAACCAAGATGAACCTGTACGGTAGCTGCTGCCAAGTGCAGACCAAGCTTTCCTACATCAGTGTTGTTGACGATGAAGCCGCAGTGGCGCCCAGCACTCACGAATCCGTTTAAGCACAACACAGCAGCTTCAGCCACACAACAAAGCAAGTACGAACACAAGTTAGGAGCAAATCCAACGATACCAGGCTGTAGCATATTGTTGTATTTTTATGAATGAACAAACATTAGGTTGATCATTTTGGTAGCTCCACAAAAACAAATGTGTGAGCCAATCTCGTCAAGCTCCTCACTGTAAAATACATCCATATTATGTGTTCTTCTCAAACTTTCCGATCCCGGATGGTTGGTCATTTTGATAGCTCCACCAAAATAATGTGTGAGCCAATCTCGTCAGCTCCTCACTGTGAAATGGACGATGATACATCCACCGGACGAAAAATGATTATACCAGGACTTTCTGAACACCTCGTAAACATCATATGGTTGTGATAAAAGAAGCGAGATATTTACCGGATCTGCTAGGTGGCGGATCAAGATCCCCGGCCGAGCGATCCCGCGCGCCACCAGTCGGGCGCCCAAATTTCGGTGGCCAAGGCCGACACGAGCAGCAGCATCGGCCCAACGCTGAGACTGTCGAGAAAAAGCTTGCAATCAACGCTTTTCTACGAGCACCACGGTCATGCGCGCCACGTTCCAGGAGTTCTACCGTCTCCTGTCCGATGACAGCTACGAATCGAAACGCAGGACGATCTTGCGTTGGCGTCGTGAGCGCCCCAAGCTGGTCAAGGCCATGGCGGAGGGCAAGGGACGCACCAAAATACGCAACGTTGGTGTAGGTACAATTTTGTTGAGCTTGATATTGTGCATGGGATGAGCTGCGTGAGGACGGCGCCCCTGTCTCCTTACGCATGCTTTCCTATAAAGCTCGCCAGGTCGCGGTTGAAGCCGAGGTCCGTGACTTGCACACCTCGGACAAGTGGGTGGCAGGCTTCAAACGCCGCCACCACTTCAGTCTACGCACACCTACGCGCCAGAGCCAGATCTGCTCGGCCGACATTAACATGATCGCAGCAGCATTCGGTGCCACCGTCGAGGCGATTGTGCGTGATCTTGGTGTTCGACGTGTTCAGGGGTTAACACATATCAAAAGGTAATTTACCGCAAACACACAGCCGAAGCTGACTCAGAGTGGAATAGATATCTGAAATATTTCCAGCTTGTCAAATTTTATATTACATTAATTTTGCAAGACCACCTAACCCTTTCACATTGGAGGTGACTCTCTACATGCGAATTACCGGTACGGTACCAGGATAAACAAAGTATTGGGGTTCAAAGAAATAGCCCTATCCTCGAAAAGATCAGAACTGCGAATTCAAGCGGGCCACCAGCCCGCGAATCAATTAAGTATGTTATCTAAACGGAGTTTGTGTGCAATACGAGCGATAAGTAATATCTCTTTAGAGCACATATGCCTTATATGCGGGGTAAGAATGTAACAGTCGCAGCTTACGTTAGATAGGATAAACATTGTCCTTTAACTCAAACGAACAATCATCAGACGTGATTGTTCATTTGCCCTGACTCAATTCGCATAGGAATATATATCCACCAGCATGCGAGTCCGTCGTTTACGGCATGCAGGCACTGCCATAACCCCTTGCGTGTTTACACCGCCAGCGAGATATCGGGTACCTCCGCATGCATTCCGCTGACGTCCGTCTTCTTTATCAAAAGCACAAGAAACAAGTTACGCAAACTTTACCACCTGATTTGCTCAAAGGCGCCATCTGCTAAAGAGACCCACAGCATAACAGCTCAGAATTCAATTTGCCAACAAACACCAACACCTTCAAGCGATGCGATCGTGGTTCTACACCAAGTACGCGCCGTCCTCCGTTTTCGCACCACTAGACAGTCATTAACCACGTGCAACCTGCAGATACGGAGGCCCCACCGTCCTGCAATCGGGCGACCAGCCTGACGCCAAGCTGCGCGGGCCAAGGGACGTCCTCGTTAAAGTGCATGCAGCAGCGCTCAACCCCGTACGCTGCTCACTTGATAGTGGTATCTCGCAAGACTAACTGGTGTTTTGTATGCAGATTGACTACAAGCGGCGCCAGGGCGTGCTGAAGATGCTGATGGAGCAGACTTGGTGCGAAGCTCAGATAGTATAGTACCCTATTTCTTTTCAAAACTACTGACAGAGCGATACGCCAGGCCGCACATTGTCGGATACGACTTCTCCGGTGTCGTGACCAATTGCGGAGACGACGTTGACAAGTTTGCAGTGGGTGACGAGGTCTTCGGCATGCTGCCGCACGACGGCAATGGATCGTTAGCCGAGTACGTGATGCTGGACGCTTGATAAGCAGCTGATGCTGTGGTTGTGGACTAAGAATTGGCGCGTTGCAGTTTCGTCGTTGTGAGTGCAGACTACATCAGCAAGAAGCCGAGCAATTTGACGTAAGGAGTGCCAAAGCGGTGATTTAGGGTATCAGCTTTAGTTGACTGATAAGCTGTTGCTTGCAGTCATGTGGAGGCGGCGGCGTTGCCACTGGTGGCACTAACAGCGCTGCAATGCTTTCGACTGGGCCAACTTGCTGAGAACAAGAAGGTGCTGATCACTGGCGGCGCTGGTGGTGTTGGATCCGTCGCTATTCAGATAGCGAAGACCGTTTTCAAGGTAAAGAGCCCTAGTTTTCGAAGCTTGATGTTGGAATTCGGGACTGAGTTGTCATTTATGCAGGCGCAAACGGTTGCGACTACCGCGAGCACCAAAAAGCTGGAGCGAATGCGACTGCTTGGTGCCGACGAGGTGGTGGACTACGGGAATGAACGCTTCGAACGGGAGCTGGCCGAGTACGACTTCGCTCTGGACTGCACCGGAGAGGTACGCGACTCATTCGGCAGCGGCATGGGAGTTCATATGAACACTAATTCTGCATCTTTTGCAGGCTAAACAATGCTTTGAGTGCGTTACGCGTGGCGGTGCTGTCGTCTCAATCGCCGAGACACCGACAGGAAGATCGTTTTCGACGAGTGGAGATCACCAAGGCATCAGCGTCTCTTTCCTTTTGAGGTCTATCCTAGACTGCCTTAGCAGTTCAGTGACACGTCGTGCGCGCCAAGCACAGATCAATTACGAGTTTCTGTTCGTGGTGGCCAACGGTGCCATCATGGATGAGGTGCGCGAGCTCGCTGAAAAGCTTGTGATCACACCCGTGATCGACAAAGTGTTCCCCTTCGAGAAGGCCAACACGGCCATGGAGTACTTGGAAGCGGGTCACGCCGTGGGCAAAGTTGTCGTGCAGCTCGTTGACATGAGCAAGGCGAACTAGATAGCGATCCTAGCTAACGTCACAGAGGTGGAGGTCAAACAAGTGCACTGATTGATGAGCGTCAAACACATTTTGTCTAATATTCAACGGCTTCCGCAGACAGGCACTACATCCGATTCGCCACTTAGTGTGGGGTGCTGCCGTACTGCGGGGTTCGCTTACGCGACCGGGTGCTGTACACCGCACGGGGAGTGGCGTTCGACGCTAGCACAGCTTCGGTTGCATCAACCTTTTCTGTCTTGCGACTTTGCGAGTAAATCACGAGGAACGTGCCACCAATGACGAGGGTGGCCCCACGAATGTGAGCAAACCGGGCACGGCATCCAAGCCCATGGCGATGCCCTGCCCTGTGGCCACGATGGGCTCCATCAGACAAACCACAGACACGACGATTGGGTCGAAGTATTTCATCACACCAATGTATCCCATCGTGCCGATGCCATCGCAGATAAAGACAAGATAGAGCACCACCAGCAATCGGTGAACAGAGGGGTCATCCACCCGAATACGCCATTGTATGGGTCTGTGGATAGACTGAGCTCTTCACCGGTCACAAGCATATACGTCAGCAAGGTAATAGCCGATGTTGCCGTAAGACCACAGAGGAAGACGAGCAGGTGCATGTGTGGACGCACTTTCTTGGCCAGCGAGAAGTAGACTGCTCCACCTGCTGCACCAACGAGTGCTATGAGATCTCCTGTCGCGGTAGGTGACACGATGTTGGGGCCTCCCTCGGACGTATCCATAGAGGTGATACCTCCACCAACAACACCAATAGCAGCTCCTAATGCCTCGAACGGAGCCACGGGCTTCCGCTGCACTAGCTTCCAGAACACCAGCAGCATCGAGTGTGCGTTATTAAATAGCGTTGCATGACCAATCGATGTGTAGGACAGCGCCGCTACGTACGAACCCAGGAAAAACGCGTACGCCAGACCAGCCACAATGATCGAAGAAAGCAGCTCCTTCCAGGAGGGGCCATGAGGATCATCGTCACGACGGAAAAGAATCATCATTGCCATTGGAAACGTGACCGCCGACGTGACCATGTTTCTCCAGAAAATGCGGATGACGGGTGTTACAACATCGTCAACCTCATCCAGTGCAACGCCCACAGACGCAATCGTGAAGAGAGACGACAGCAGCAATACGTAGCCGATGATCGGCGCCTTGCGCTTCACCACGACAGTCACCTCAAGGTTTTCGTCGAACCCTCGCGTGTTAAGCGAAATCTGTGTGATATCCGATGGCAAAATCGTCGCTTTGTGCAGCGGCGTCATTGTCGCCCGCGGAGTCACCAAGCTTGCCGTGATGGACCTTTCATCCTCTTCGTAATCCAGCTCGTGCTTGCCGGGCACAGCCAACAAGTACTCAGACATACCTGAGCCAGGAGGCAAAACACCAGACGGATCACCCGGGGTCATTTCGATCAGGTACGCGTGATGCTTTGAGTTTACATCCTCGACCGTCTTCGAAGTTTCGTCATCCATGGGGAACGACAGCACAAACGGAGACAACTCATCGTTCTCAAACGCTGAGCCCTTGCTGTCCATAAACGAACGGGCAGAAAATGGAGACCTCGCAGAGCGGTTTGACCACAGTCCTTTCGACCGTGCACTGTATGACAGCAGCGGCCGAAACTCCGAATCATAGGCACCGCTGGGGTGACCCCTCCACGTTCACATCTGCGCCATCCTCTTCGTCGTCGAGATAATCCGCATTGCCTACACCCACCACAAAACCCTTGAAGAGCTTGGAGCTGTCGGTGTTGCCAGCAACTCGAAGCGACAAATCCGGGTCAGGCGCCGACACTCCAATCACCACGTTCTTGGTGAGCGACGGATCCCCAACAGGTGTTGAGGCCAGGAAAACCGTCCACGGAGACAACTTGGCCGTTCCATCCGTGTCCTGCGTATACGCCAGCTGCTCCTCCGTTTCAATGCTGAACCACGTCTCTCCGGCAGTCGGGAGGTACGTCAGCCGACTTTCCGTCGTCTTTGCCGGATCCGCAAACTTGCACGTAAAGCTGTCGAGCGCTTCAGCAAGTGAAAAGTAGCTCTTTTCCGCCGCAAGCGCTTCCAACGCCTGAAAAATGTCCGGCGAGCTCAGGAACAAACCAGCATCAATACCATCGAAGCTTTCCAGCTCACGGCCAATATGGGTCACATGCTGCTTGTCCTCATCAATCTTCACCTTGACAGTCGTGGGCGGGAGTCCCGTCAGCTCTTCAATATCCGTCTCCACCAGCACACAAGCCACAGCGTCTCCCAGCTGATACGCCGACAGCTTGGACACCACCGACTTGTCGAAGATATGGTCCGCTGTATGAATCAGAAAAGGCTCTGGCCCAGGGAACGACTTCCTGGCCGCCAGAATGGAGCGCGCGTGGCCGCCGTCGTTGCGGCGCCCCAAGTCCAGGAACTCGATCTGCATCTTGGTGTAGAACGGTGTCTGCTTGACAGCCGCCATGATCTGCTCCCCTGCTGCTGCCACCGACACGACGACTCGCTCGACTCCGGCCGCGTAGAGCTGCGTGAGGATGTGGCTGATGATGGTCTGTTGCCCTAGCTGGATGAGGCATTTGGGCCGCTGGTTGGCGTCCAGGCTGCCTGGCCGCACAGCCGCAGTGAGCAGAACTTGACGCACCACTGGGCGTCGCGAGGGGTCCCTGGCAGTGGCGCGGGAGAGCGAACGGCTGTGGGGCGTCCTGGGGGCAGCGGGGGCAGCGAATTGGGGCGAGGACGCGACGTCGGAGCTTCTTCCTGGACGTTTAGAGCCACTTGATCGGGGGATGACACGGCGTCGTGGCCCACGGTCTCGAACGGGACGTTCTCGCCGGCGTCGACGATGACGCCCTGGATCTCGGAGCGCGTGGGGTCCGCTTGGAAGCCTGAGAGGAGCTCATGCTCGGGGATGCTCAGCAGTTGACTCACGCGCTGCAGGTCCAGAGCGTACACGGCCGTGGGCACTTCGGCCTCCACGTCCATGGGGCGACGCTGCACCACCATGGTCGACGTCGGGCAGACAGGAAGGAAGACAAAAGGATTCTGAATTGGTGGGTGGTAATTTTTAGTTGTTGGTAAAACTCATTTGAAGTTTGTATGCCGGACAGCGAGGCGGTTGGTGGCTCTGGTTGACGGCGAGTATTGATTGCGGACGGTTCTCCAATGGTTTTTACCTGTACCGTATTGCATGAGGTTCTCCATGTGCCGTGGTTGCGTTGACACGGTACGGACTGTGCCATGTGCTCATGTGCTCATGGGATTGACAGACTACTCACAGTATCAGATTCGACTCGCATGATGAAAGCGGTAGCGATGGTGTGGTGACAGACTGCAGACCAACCATGCGTATCTGGTTGCTACTCAAATACCGTAGGTAGGGCTTTTCGA
Source organism: Phytophthora syringae (assembly GCA_012656105.1). Classification (NCBI taxonomy): domain Eukaryota; phylum Oomycota; class Peronosporomycetes; order Peronosporales; family Peronosporaceae; genus Phytophthora; species Phytophthora syringae. Next base: position 1,061,074 of record JAAKBD010000012.1, read on the forward strand.
CAACAGACAGTTGAGCTTGGTGTTGGTGATGAAGATAGATAGCGTGGCAGTCATGCAATCTACTACGTACCGTAGTAGTCGGCGATGACCACCAAAGATGGCTACATTACGTCAAGTTGAAGTGGCTTTCTGGTGTGCCGCACATCCGCTTGATATCCTCTTTTCGTCCAATGTGCGCCGCGTTTCCCACTTCGACTTGGCGTTTGTATGCCCACGGCGCTCCCCAGCCAAAACGGCTCTCGCCACAAGCCCCAGAGCTCTCGTCGCGCGCCACGAGGCCGCTCTGTCGCCGCCCTCTGCGCGCCCCCAGGCCTCCTCCGCCTCCTCTCGTTCGTTGCGCGCGTGTCCCACCGTCTCCGCTCGCTGCTCGCACTTCTCCGGTAGTCGTCGGCTCGTTCTACCCCGAGATCCAGAGCTCCACAGCGACCTACCGAGCCGTGGAATGCCCCCAGAGCCCCTAGCTGCTGCGAAACGGTGCGTTCTACCGTCCACCGTGCAACTCTGCATCTGTACCGTCTTCCGAGCAGCGGAAGCAGCCACATCAGCTGCCGGACACGTCTCTAGAGACCGTTTTACTCCTTTCTGACGCTCTATTCGGCACTTGCACTCTACCGTTTTGCCCTTTATACTGTAGAACCATTGGATGAGAAGCCCCATGTCGCCCTCGCCGGTGCGAGGGCAGCCGCGCTCGCCGCCCAAAGGCTCCCCGTGCACGGAGAGGGCAAGATCTCCCTGCGTGTGGACCAGCCCGTGGAGGGCTGCACCATGATGACGCACGCGTTCTTCCGCTCCGGAGACGGAGACATTGACGACAAAGACGTGGACATGCAGTTCCACTGGTACAGGTCCTCCATGCGGCGTGCTTGCGCCAACAGCGAGTGTACACGCTACACAAGCGACGGAGCCGGCAACGTGCTGCTGCTCATGGCCAACATCGAGTGTGTGCAGTGCTGCAGACTGGGCATCACACGGGAACACTCGTGCTTCTGCAGTCCGGACTGCTTCCGCTTGGCGTGGCACAAACACAAGCAGCTGCATGACGTGCAGGCGCTTGTGGTGCGGGAAGAAGACGACTTGCCGTGGAAATCGCAGCTGCACAACATGGACACGTTCTGTCCGATGCCAAAGGAGTCGTGGGTCAAGGTGCAGGAAGAAAAGTAGGCATTCTAGCTAGACTTTGGTCGAGACGGAGTTTCTCACGCGAATGCCGCTCTTTTCTTACAGCCGGTCCTACTCGCCTACTGCTGAGGACGTGGGGCATGTGATTCGAGTGGAATGCAAGGCCACCAAGCGAGTTGGCGGCGGGGTGCTGACCAAGCTCGTCGACACTGGGATCGTGCTGCCGTGTAAGTGTGTACTTCATTGCTCTACTAGGCTGATTTGTATCTCTGGGGTTATGTGTGCGTGCTGAACTGACGCATGTGGCTCAACCACAGTTCCGCCCATGCCCCCAAGACGGCAGATGCTGGCGAACGTGAACGAAGAGCGGTTAACGCCGCGGCTTCGCCAGATCGGCATCTTCCGCGTACTCACATACAATGTTTTGGCTGAGATTTACGCAACGCGGCAGATGTATCCGTACTGCCCGATATGGGCTCTTAGCTGGTCGTTCCGGAGGAGTTGCTCAAGCGTGAGTTGCAGTCGTACAATGCCGATATCATTTGTCTTCAGGAAGTTCAGGGCGACCACTACAAGAATTTCTTTGCCCCGATGATGGAGGAATGGGGCTATGAAGGCTGGTATTTGAAGAAATCACGTGAATCTATGGGACTCGAGGGCAAGGTGGACGGCTGCGCGCTGTTCTACAAGCGCAACCGGTTCATTCTCAAGGAACGGTATCCTGTCGATTTCAATGATTTAGCAAATGAGTTCCTGAACCAGGTGCAAAGTGAGTACGATCTGGATTATCAAGGACCTTCGATGGCTGCCCGTGAAATGTTCATTTCTACCGTCAATAAGATGCGGCAGCGGCTTCAGCGAGACAACGTGGCGCAGATCGCAGTGCTAGAGGTGGTTCCCGCTCATGACGAAGTGGTCACACGGAAGTCCCAGTCCGGGCCGTTGCTCTGTATCGCGAATGTGCATATATTCTCCAACCCCAAGTTTCCCGACGTTAAGATGTGGCAGACAACTATGCTGGCGAAACAGGTGCGTTCGAGGCAAGTCTGGATCAATGGGTGTGCTGACTTATATTTATTATACTTTTTACAGCTTGAGCGAGTGACTCTTAGTCGGAATTTACCCACAATACTTTGTGGAGACTTCAATAGCGAGCCTACGAGCGCCGTGTATGATTTTATGACGCGCAACCATGTGCCGCTCGACCACCCGGACATTCAGTGGCCGCCGCCGCAACTCGCGAACATTTACGCGTCGCTAGATTTTGAGCACAGCATTGGGTTTGCCAGCGCGTATGCATCCGTCTTCGGTGCCGAGCCCGAGTACACCAACTACACAGGTACAAAACGCTCATGCTGGGAGAAGTGAATTGGCAACTCTAACCGATGCGTGTTGTTTCCTAGGCCACTGGACGGGCGTGGTAGACTACGTATGGTACACGCCGGAGACATTGACGCCGTTCGCCGGGCTGAAGGTGCACCCGCCCGAAGTGCTCAAAGCGTACGCAAAGACGGCGCTGCCCAACTGCCAATTTCTTTCGGACCACGTCCCTCTGTGTCTAGACTTCAGCATTAAGGCGGGCGCCATGAACAATGGAAGATACTGATAGAGAGAGAGACGCATTCGCTGTACAATCACTGTGACCACAATGTCCACCTACAACAGCCGTCCTTCGTCATCACCTTTATCAACTCTGACAGTTTTGTTGACGCCTTATCCTTAACTTTCACAGCCTCCAAATCGGAATCTGACTCCAATGCAGACGTCCCAGGTGTACGCGGTGGACCGCGTGTTCGGCGACCTGCAGCCGCAGTTCGTGGCCAAGGACGTGCTCAAGGCGCTGTCGCAGCTGGACGCCGTGGTGGGGGACGTGTTCAACCGCCTGGCGCTCAAGGTGTCGCAGGAGAAGGAGCGCGTGGCCGCCGTGGACAAGCGCATCCACGTGTGCCAAGCCAAAGTGAACGCGTTGACGGCGCGCCGCACGAGCAACAAGCCCACGACCGTCTTCTCCACGTCCAAGTACCCGGCGCCGCAGAAACTGCCGCTGTCCAAGACCCTTTTCCACGACAAACCGTACGCTGACGCGCCGCCGCTGGTGCCGGACGCGGACGATGACACGCACTTCCTGCCGGCCGAGCCGCTGCCTCCGGCCCAGAGAGGCCAACACTTGGCGGAGGTGGTGGAGCTCTTCGAGAAGGTGAACGAGTTCCAGCAGACGCAGCAGCCAGAAGCAGATATGGAGAAGGAGGGGCTGGGGAGACTGCCAGAGTACATCCCGTCGGTGGGCAGTGTGCTGCTGTTTAACTCCGGGGAGAACCCGTACCAGAAGGTAGGAGAGCGGTTAAAGCAGGAGGGGAGGGACTGATGGGTTATTGTTTCTGTTGTTGTTGTTGTTGTTGTTGTTGTTGCTGGCAGTACACGTCGTGGGACAACTTGTTGGGCACGGACTATGAAGAGGAGGAGGAGAAACGCAAGGAACTGGCTAAAGCGCCGCGGACCATCGAGTACGGAGATGAACTGGTACGTACGGAGGGTGGTTGTATGAGGGAGGGGCTATGTGCTTATGGAATGTTGTTTGTGTTTTTAGCCGACAGTGCACGGACTCAACTACGAATTCCACCCGACGATGGGCATCATGCCGGACATGTCGGCGAAGCTGCCGACAAATCTGCCGCTTGAGAACATCGCCGACTACAAGTATGCGCAAGAGAGCAGTACGTCCATCGCGCCCTCGATGTTTCAGGACAAGGCGTTGCCGGATTTGCCCACCGTGGCGAGCTTTGCTGACGGACCTGCGGCGCAGAACCAACGGACCAAAACTTCCAGGTCGGTCCAGTGGACGGTGCTCCTCCTCCACCGCCACCCGCGCCTGCGGTTGACTTTACCAAGCTCGATGACGGCGCCCCGCCCTCACCGCCGCCGCAGGATGATGAAGAAGAGGATGACTCGACACCACCCCCGCCTCCGCCACCTATGACCGATGATGATGTCGATGACGCACCTCCACCGCCGCCGCCGCAGGAGGTGAGTTTTGTTTCATTGACTGGGTATTTATGATTGGGAGCTCATGCCACATTTGCTTGGTTTTGCTGCTTGTGCTATGCAGGATGGACCACCGGCACCGCCAGCACCGGAAGAAGAGGATAATGAGCCTACCGCCGTCAGCTTCCTGGACGAAATTCGTAACCCTAAGGTCAAGCTTCGAAAGGTACGCGTTTACACGTTAGAGTTTGGGTGAAAATATTCATGCACTAACTACTCAACAAATTGACAGATTGAATCGGGTGAAAAGAAGGCGGACCCTGTTGCAAAGGCGGGAGACACCGCTGCCAAACCTCTGACTATTGCCGAAGAAATGCAGCAACGAATGCTGCGGCGGCAGGCTGCTATCAGTGGAAAGCAGGACCAAATGGAGCAGAGGCGCGAACGAGAGAAAAATGCAGCGAAGCCTGTAACGGTGCTGACTGCCAAGGAAGTGGCAGCCCCAGTTCAACAGCCCCCACCGCCACCGCCTCCATCTGACGACGGGCAGCAACATAACAAGTTGCCAACGCTTGCGATGTCCGATGATGGAACCGATGATGGCCGTGGCCACATCTCCGACGATGAAAAGTCCAACGACGGCGACGATTTCCTGGCCCAGATCCGAAGCATTAAGAAGAAACAGGATGAGGGTGATTCAACCTCTGCGCAGTCGAAGCAACCAACACCGCCCCCAAAGGTACAAGAGGCCAAGAATCCAGTGGCAGACTTTGAATCGGTGCGTGTTTTGCTGAAAAGTTTTGTTCACACGGACATCATCTTGCTATGATTGGAGCTGAGCTGACAATTGTGTCGTGGTGTTTTGTTTAGCAAATGATCGGCTTGCGGAACCGCGAAGACTCTTTGAGCATGTCTGAAGCTTCGGACTGGTCGGACGAGTAACGAGTCCGTTTAAATAATGTGACGACAGCAGGTCGAATGTTGAGTCGTCACGAATCAGTCTTGATATCGCCAACGTGTGGCCAACCTGTTTGTGCTTCGTGTGTTGCTCGTCGCAATATTTGTGCCCAGCTTCTTTGTTGGCCCTACAGAAGCACCGCCTTCTCCTGCAGACTCGTTGTTCTTTAAATAACAGTCACAAGTGATCCGACCGCAGCCCGAACACATTGCAAATTCAACATCTTCCCGCCAATCTGTCTTCGGGAGACGGTATTGGAGCGACAACCCTTCGTCATCGTCTGCATGCGCTGAGCAGCCTCGTTGAATCCATGAAGAACGCAGGAATCGCGATTCATCTCCATCATGACCTCATTTTGCTTGGCTCGCGACAGTGCAGCGTCTTCAATCGCCTGCTCAAGCTTGCGCTTCACGAACTGTTTCTTCTCAAAAGCTAGTACCCCCAGTTCTTCCACTTGCCGCTTGGCAAGTGTCTCCTTCTCCAACATCTGGAGGTCTTGACGCGCATGCAAGATGACATGCTTGCGCACGTTCCTGGTTCCCCAGCGAATGCGCTGTAAACTGACCCTCCGCGCCTTGTCTTCTGTAAACATTGTGATTGCACGTTGCAGTTCCATATCGCGATACGCCTCAAGCTCCATCGACTCGTTCAGGATGCATTCCTCCATGTCGCGCTCCAGATCTTCCAGCTCGATGCGCAAGTCTTCAATTTCCTCTTCATACTCCCGTACCTGTTGCTTCTTGGAAAGGATGTCTTCCACGCTCAACTCGAGACTGAAATGCAAGATGTGCTTTTCAGTTTCAAAAGCTTCGCCCCAGCCACGGTCCATGTCTTCTTCTGTAAGCTGACTCAGCTCTTTTTCAACGACGGGCTGTCGTCGTTCCCACTCGATCCGCATCTCCTTCAACTCCTTTATTCGCCGGAGAGTTTTCGCTTTGTACTTCATCACGCGCTTTAGATCGGCCCGGGCATCAATGATGTCGAACTCGATCATTTCACGATTTTCTTTCGATTGTGTGAGTGAACAAGCCTTCCGCTCGATCAGCGAGCAGAAGCGGAATTCCTTCAGCTGGTTCCGACTGCAGTGACTCCTCCATGCAGCTTGTACAGCGAGTGCAGCTTTGCCATAGCAAGCGTGATGTGTTAGACGCCGATAATTTAATTCTTGACGTGCTCGATAGCACAGATAGCATCGTTGAATCTTCGCGGAAGCAGAGTTTCGAAGCAAAGCCCGAAAGCCCCGCAGCTTCTCTCGGATAGTTTTGACGATACATCTAGATCGCCACATTTGCTGCAACGTAATAGCAGCTTCAATCTGGTCGCGCGTGTCTTCCAGACGCTTTCGAACGATATACCCGCGATATACTCGCTGAATTCGTTTGGCTGAGGGCTCCACGACACGCCGGAAGTACTGTTTCCGCTTTTCGCGTTGTATGAACTTCCTGGCTAGAAAGCCACGGGCAACCGATCCAATATAAGACGCCATTCGATCCCTGCGACGCAGCTCCATGAGTTCTATCCACTTCTTATAGAATCGACGAGCGCGCCAGCATTTCTGAATTACTTTCGCAGCTTCGACGGCGGCACGAAACTTTTTCACTGATCGTCGAGCTATGAAGCCTCGAAGCAGCGTCTCAATTCGAAGTGCGGCCGGAAGATGCACGTGTATCCTATCTCTCGCTTGGCGTTTAGCAGTAACAAACTCGCGCTCGCGATGTCCCCGCCAAACTCGCTGGATAAACAAACAGGCAGGAATCACAACTTGTTGTTTGTGCTTGGCAAGGAAAATACGCTGCGCACGACAGCGCCCCATGAACCCTCGCACAAGTTTCTCAAGCATGATCGCGTGAGCCTGCAGACGACGGATTCGCTGAGCGTGTTTTCTTCCAACAAAGCCTCGATGCACTCGTTGAAGCTCGAGTGTCGCTCGCTCGTAGAGAATACGCATCGCCTTGGTCTCCAATCTAGACTTATACGATCGGTAGACGGACTGGATTATCAACACTGCACATGTGACTACGCAGAAATACGCCCTCGCGTACTTCCGACGCTGGTGGCCACGAAAAAGTCGCTGGAGTGCAATAGCACCGACATGACGGCGAAAACACCGTCGCAACGTCTTGCTGTGCATGTTGCTTCGATACAAAAGCTGCAATTTACTGGCCACTTGCAAATACTCGCGTCTCCGTTTGAGATACTTTTTCACAAAGGTGTCCTCTGTGTTCTTCGTGAGTTTTGGAACGCGCACGACTCAGTCCGACCTCGATTCATTGTAGCTTGTTCCTCTGCAATCATCCGCTTGACTTCGTCAGGCAGTCCGTGATAAAAGTGTGGAACCGACTCTGTCTTCTGTTTGGAGTTATCCTCTTGGTTCAGTGACACCAACTCAGCCAGTCCACGGGATAGTGGAAGCACTCCCTGGTTCACGATAGACGCTCGATCGTTGGCGAGATGACTTAAGCCAAAACGCTCCGTGAAGGACCGTTCAATCCCGTGTTTATTGCGTCCAGCTGTCCACTGTGTCGGGGTCTTCGCACAAATGATGAAGTGGCAGACCAAAGACTTCCACAAGGCGAGAGCGAGCACATTCTTCCCAACCGTCGAAAAACCACGCAGTTGAGATGCAGTTGTGAGCCACAGAGTCTGCGGTTGCTGAAACACGGTAGACTTCTCGTAATCTTCTTGTGTGTTGGCAGAGACTGACACCGTCTCCAACAGAAGCGAGTAGATCATTTCCAGTCGCTCGTTCTGCGACTTCCTCTGGAACTTGTCAGATACAACTACCACTTGAAAATACTTGACCAGTTCAACCGGCAGCTCGCTCCTCCTCATGCTTAAGCCTGTGAACGGGTTAGTGGCATCACGTGCCTTGATAGCCGCGTCAAGCGCCGCCATCGCCGCTCTCTCCGTGTCGAAGAACCCCACGGAGTTGATAGCGACATCTTGACTGGTGAGTCGCGGCATGGAGTGCCACGTGCACTTGAGCAACGCATCGACCGTGGACTTCCGGCAGCAGATGTGGTAGATTTTGACCTCCCAGCGGATCTTCCCCTGCTTCTCCTGCTTCACCGACCGGAACCAGTAGCGCTTGGTGCCCAGCAGTCGGCACTGCAGCCGCGCGCAGCTCACGTCGCGCACTTCGAGCTGAGCAGCAGCCAACGGACCTTTCAGCGCGAGCTGGACAGCTGAGCTGATGGCGACACTCTTCTCCAAAGCAGGACCCGGCGTCTGGGTCGACTGGCGCCGGGGCTTCTGGGACGAGCCGAGACTCGACAGCTGTCGCCGGAGCTCGTGCAGGTAGGGAGAAGCCCCGACTTGCTGTTGGTGCGACTGAGTGACATGGCGAGGCAGGAGTTGTAGACTACAGTACCAGCTCAGCTCAGGTGGAAGGCGCCATCTCTTAACGACAAGTGCAGGTTGCGAAACGACGCGGGCTCTCGACCACCGAGATACGTTTTCATTGGTCAAAATATCGACATTTGGTGTGTCAGTTGTGTGTTGACCATCATGGCGATGCTGCGGACCTCGGGGCGCTCCTTGCTGCGCTCCAAGTCGCAGGTTTCCGTCGGGAGTGGCAGTCTGAGGACTTCTATCGCCTCTTCGTCACTTAGAGGCACTAGGTTTGTCATATTACGCGTTGTATAGTGTATAGTGCTCACTCGGGGACCGACTAACCTGGTTGTGAGCGGATTTGTGTAGATTCAAGGGGGATGCGCGCTGTCTGTCGATGGCAGCGTCCAGCGGGGGCAATTGCAATAGATTGGACAGTAATTTCCTGTCAGGGTCATGGAGTGTCAAGGACTACGGACGGGTGAAAGTTCGTGGAGTGATGATCTTTTCGACGCAAGCGGGGAAGAGGACGTGGAGGGCAGTGGAGAGGACGTTGCTCTAGTCGCCAAACAGGAGCTGGAAGCCAAGAAGAGGTACCGATTCACGCGTCAGGACTTTCAGCCTCTGGAGACCAAGCCGCTGCACTTCGACATGGTCTTTGACATGACGCAGGAGAAGGTCAAGGTGACGCTGCAGACGACGCTCAAGCACGTGGGTGAGAAGCCCCTTTCGCAGCTGAAGCTCAACGCCAAGGAGCTGGAGATTCTGTCCGTGGAGCGGATCGACACGTTTGCTCCGCTGGGCGACAAGGCGGACTTTGTGGCCCACGTGCAGAGCTTCGCGGAGCCCCGCGCACTGGAGTTCGAGGTGGACAAGGAGGACCATTTCCTCGTCGTCAAGCTGGCCAAGCCCGTGCAGTCCGGAGAGGAGTTTGTGCTGCGAACGGTGTCTGTAGCCACCCCGACGGAGAACATTCTCGAGGGACTGTACTTTGACTACACCCCGAGGGCGCCCCCAAGACCATCATCACCCAGTGCCAGCAGCATGGCTTCCAGCGCATTGTGCCGTGCATTGACACCATGGACGCCAAGGCCTACTACACGACCACGATTGTAGCGGGCAAGAGCTACACCAATGTCATCACGAACGGAGATCTGGCGCCGGGATACCACACAGAGACTGGTGTGCCAGTGTTCCACCCTGCGTCGGAGGTGCTTGGCGAGGAAGACTCGTCTCGACACGTGCTCAAGTACTACAACCACAAGGTGAACATGGCGCCGTACCTGTTTTTCCTGGGTGTGGGCACGTACGAGACGTTCCGTCGCACGCTGGAGTTCCCGGACGGCGACACGACGCTGCTGGAGATCCTGGCGTTCCCGGGGTACTTTGAGCCGGCGGACGCCAAGGCTGCTGTCAAGATGCTGCACGACTCCGTGCTGTGGGTGATGGTGAGTCTGGGCCCAGAGGCTTGCGAGCACCATGATGAGCGCAAGCGTATGTACGAACTGCTGGAAGAGCGTGAGGCGCTCAAGGCTAAGGAGGGTGAACTGTGTCTCGGACCGAACGAGGAGTACGTAAAGACTCCAATGGGCGATCCCGATGCTGCGCGTCTGACTGCTGTTCGCGCCGAGCTGAAGGAGCTTCTGAAGACGTGGAAGAAGACCGGATACAAGTACACGGGTGCTGTGTACCGCGAGATCGCTATGGAGAACTCGTACTACGGCGGCATGGAGAACGTCGGAAACACCACCATCGTGAGCTCGTGTCTGTGCCCCAGCTGCCGCATGGACGATAAGTCATACGAGTACATGGAACACGTAAAGGTCCACGAGTACTACCACAACATTAACGGTAGTCAGGTGACTGGTCAATCCCCGTTCGAGATCTGGCTGAATGAGGCTGTCACGGTGCACATGGAGCGCAAGCGTGCTGCCGCAATTTTCGGTGAAGACTACAGTCGTCTGAGCGAAGTGCTGTACATGTTCACTCCGGCCATCGGACCACTGGCGCAGGACAAGTCGGCGACATCTTTGTCTGTCGAGCCGCAGGGCTTCAACCAGACGCAGGAACTTGTTTCGGTTGTGACCTACTCAAAGGCTCCTGAGTTTGTTCGTATGGTGGAGCTGCTTCTAGGTGACGATGCCTTCCACAAGGCTCTGGATATGTACCATACGAAGTACGCGTTCAGCAACGCGACTAGCATGGAGTGGATCAAGTGCATGGAGGAATGCTCCGGGCAGAACCTGCAGAACTTGGCTAAGACGTGGTTGAACCGCCCCGGCCACCCAGAAGTGACATACTCGACGGAGTATAAGACTACATCGAAGGAATACGTCGTGGAGATCTCGCAGACTGGTTTTGAGGACAAGCCAGCAGGCAACAATGGCCCGTGGGAGATCCCGATCGACTGGTCGCTTGTCAAGGACGGCAAGTCGATGAAGAACGGTGTATTCCTCGTGAAGACTAAGGACGCCAAGCTGGTGATCCCGGATGTGTCGGAGGAGCCGGACTTCCTGTCTTTTGCTCGTGGCTGGTCGTTCTTTGGCAAGTCGAAGCAGACGAACCCGTCCATTGCGCGGCTCACGAAGCAGGCGCTGTCGGACCCGGACGCCGTCAATCAGTACCAGGCTTACCGCAGTGTGGCGGACACGGAGAAGGCGAAGGTGATTGAGGGACTGCTGAAGGGCAACACGCAGGTGGAGATTTTGCCCGAATTTGTCGAGCTGCACGGCTCCATCTTGTTTTCGGACGAGCTCTCTCCTTCCGCGCGAGCCCTTACGTTGGTGGAAGCCAAGACAATTCCAAACCATGACGAGTTGAGTCACCACTACGTAGCTGTCAACAGTGCAACAACTGCTCTGCTGCAGGCAGTTTGGTCCAAGTACTCAAAAGAGATCGAGGCTGCCTACACGAAATTGTGTCAAGAAGCCCGATCCGGTCTGCACTCCGAGCAGTTCCAGCAACGTGCCTTAAAGCGCCACTTTTTATTTCTCATTGAGGCTGGAGGAAAGTCTCCTGTACTTGACACGACAAAAGCTGTCCCACCAACAGTGTCTTCGTCGACACTAGCTCTGAATCTGTTGAGGAACTCAACTTTCGCGAGTGAGAAGGCTATTGGCTTCCGCATGGTGCTCGAAGACGAGAGTTTCCCAAACCGTGCCAAGGTGCAGGAAGAGGTTTTCGCAGAGTGGAGCAAGGCTCCCGATATGCTGACCAAGTACATCGGTATCGTAAGCAGTCTTGACTCGAGTGATGTAGGCAAGCAGATCTCGAGTCTACTTGACGATCCGAGCTTCAACCCAACACAATCCAGCCATGGTCGTGCAGTGACTCGTTCTCTCTCGCAGATCCGAGACTTCTCGCTGGCCACCGACGAGGGTCTTGATCTGATGGTACAGGCATTTGCGAAGATCGGCAAGGTGAACGAGATGTCTGCGTATCCGCTGCTGCAGTGCTTCGACCACCTTGACCGCTTCAACGATGCCACCAAGGCGAAGCTGTTCGCGACACTGCAACGTATGCAGGACTCGATCGACAAGAAGAGGGAGGAATCGCTCTACAACCAGCTCAACATCATCATGGAGAAGAAGTAATCTGGCCTCACGCATTCTTGCTTGCACACTTCGTTTGTCTTCAGAAGACCGGACTCTGGGAATTGGTAAACTTCGAGGTACGAAGAAAGGTTGTGCAATTGCAATATGTTACTCGACGAATTACTACATGTAGCTTTGTCAAGCCGAAGTGGTGGCGGCTTGCTGAACAGGAGATTCCATAGCAGCAGCTGCGCCGTCTTTCGGCTCTGTGGAGCAGCTTACTGGAACGGCCGTGTCTCGTTTAGAAGCGCTATCGTGTAAGTCACTTGACAAAACCTCGCCGTCCTCAGACGATTCGTCTTCCGAGACCACTGGCGATGCTGCCAGGTCGGGCACTTTGGCTGCCTCTGGTCGCGCTGATGGGACTACCTCCTTAGGTGCATCCGGTTCGGCTTCAAGCTTATCATCCTCCTCCACGGCCTCGCCTTCTTCGCAGTCCTCAGTAAAATCCAACGGCGGCTGCTCTGAAGTCGGGATGCAAGGTGGAGGAGAGAAGCCTTGCTTTCTCTTCTCCGTCGGGCTCACAACCTTGGATAGCTTTGACGTGTTGAACATGGGAGACTCGGTAGCGGATCCATCATCCGATACACCAACAGCCAACGAAGGGCGCTCAGAAGGCACCACAATGGGATCAATTGTAGGCCTTGCCGTTGACTGCACTGTTGGCGGGGCTGAGTCACCTTCACCGTCACGCAGCGGATTTTCTTCAGCCACCGGGGAAATGATACTCACACGAAGAATGGACCGCAGAGGGCCCTTCCGTGGCGTCACCGATGGATGTTTGGGAACCTTAGTCGAACCAGTTGGGCGATAGATGCGTAACTTTGACACCTCGACCTCCTTGTCAAACAAACAAGTTGAGTTTTCCTCAGCGAACGAGATTTTGGACGGCTGCCAGTCGTCCTCCTCTTCCTTTTTCGTCTGTACGACTTCGACTTCTTGAGCGTTCTCGGTCAATCGCTTGGTAACTTGATCCAGCACCACAGTTGAACGCCTAGCTCGCCAATTGTTCGGATTGCCCAACCTTCGCTTGCTCTTAGGGTCAACCATGTTCCCGAAAATGTCTTGGGTGCCCCGAGCAGTGCTTGCATCTCGGCCATTTCGCGAGTCTGTTCGCACGCGCAAATACTGTCAGTTGGAAATACTTGACCTACACGGAGGATATTGCATAATTAACGCAATGCATACTCATCAGATTCAGCAAATGGCCTGCCGAATTGGACCTCGGACCACTACCATTCGAAGTAACGGCGGCTTTTGCCTTGCTCGGACGCTGGGGCCGCACGCTGCTAGCTTTGACTGATTGGTCATCGCGCTTAGTAGCAGTAGGACGGGTACTGGAAGTGGCCCGTCTCGGAGAACTTGAGACTCGAGACCGGTTTTCTTTTTCAACCTCAGACTTGCTGGTGTCGCTTTTGCTTTGGACACCGACGTCAGCTTTCATCTTCTGGATTACCCAGGCAGCTAGGCCAGGAATAGTTGGGTCTCTAAAGGAGCCACGCTTCTCAATGCTTCGCACCTTCTTACCAATCTTACTTTCAATAATCGCGTCACGTGTTACACCAGGCAACACTGCAAGAGCCTATGAACAAGTAAATCTACAGTCAGATTCAAAGAGCAAGTAAACACTAGAATCGCCATACCTTTAAGACGAGAAGGACCCCTTGCTCTGCCTCGACGTCATCTTCCCATTTATCAAGAAGCTCTGCTAAGGACACGAGGCCGTTCTTACGCACAAACTTTCCAAGCGCTTGCTTATCCTGTAAGCAAAAGCCATAAGAAGCAAAAGTGGGTGTCAGGGGGTTAGTCTGCCATAGCACACAAGAGCTCCTCAATCACAAAGAAGCAATGTACCTTTAACTGCTCCGAGGAAAGAACGTTAAGCTGCATCTCGACTGCTGTGCTTTTGACCGTGCTGACAGCAATAAAAAGCACTTTGCGCAGGACGTTGAACTCGACGTCATCGGCTGCTGCCATGTCACTCTCACGAACTACACCGTTCGTGAGAGTGGTGTAGTCCACAGGCGATTGTGCCCCAGATGAGGGCGAACTGGACGTGGGTTTCTTCGTCGTCGATATTTTAGCCTTGCCGGACGTTGCGGCGTTGAGTTCAAGGGTTTTTGGCCGCTTCGTAGACACCGGTTGGGCAGGGGACATACTACCAGACTTCTCAATTCTGGGCTCCTCCGCTTTTCGCTTTCTCGTCTTCAGCTTTACGAGCCCCGCTGGCCGTAAATCGACTGGGATGCTGTCAAACACTTGCTGATACGTAAGGTCTAAGCATTCACCGTCGAAATACATCACGCGGAACATCCGCGTAGCCGGGAAGTAGCTCGACACGGAACCCCGTACGACATCGACGCCACATCCTTCCTTGGTGACGGTTCTTTCTACTGGCCTACCGATAAGCGTGATGACATCATCTTGGCTGAAATTGGGCGAAATGTCATCCTCTTCCCCGTCCCCCTCTTCTTCTTCATCATCCACAACTTCTTCCTCCTCTTCTTCCTCCTCCGCTTCCTCCTCCTCTTCCTCTTCTTCAACCTCTTCCTCTTCTTCAACCACCTCAGCAGGAATGGATACGCTAAGCAGCTTTCTCGGTTCCTGAAAAGTGCTGGGAGAACCGGTAAAACTGTTGCTGCGCATCAGTCCTGGCGCATTCGCATTAAGACTCAGCACTTTTGGTCTTCTTTTCCCCTTAGAAGCAGTAGGCGATGGTGCCACTGGTAGCGAAGAGGGGACAACAATACTACTATCGCTGTTGGAACTCTTCATGATGGGCTGCGTAGATTGCTTGCTTGGCTTTGGCGATTTCGGCGACTTGGGTGCTTTGACAGGCTTGGGCGCCTTCGGCGGTCTGGGTGGCTTCGGTATGGACAGTAGATGCGCCTCCACATCATCTTCAGTCATCTCCTCGCTATCTCCATCGTCGTAGGAAATATGGTAGAAATCTGTGAGCTCTGAGTGCTGGTCGACACTGCCCTCGAATGGGTCAGCGAACCCGTTAAAGTACTTGGACACTCGCGTCCCTATCGGGAACCTCTGCGTGTGGTGGATCCTCGCCTGGCAACAGCAAGAGACACACATGAGTACATACAAAACCCCAGATTAAGCAGAACGAACGCCACACACCGCCGCCTTCGCGTCCTCGGACCGAAGGCGGCAGATGAATAGCAGAGCCAACGGGCTGCCGGCTTCTGTCGTTCGTTACTAAGGTTTAAATAACTACCAACCATTTTGTTTACTAAGAAATCTCGGGTTTAAACTGTGGCGACGGCGCAGCGACTGGTTTGTGCCCAGTATACGGTCTTTTCCTGTCTTAGAGGGGTCGTTAGGCCTCCTTCGACCGCGGGTGTTGCCCCAGGGTGGACACGTTAGGGTTGGTTAACAGTGGGGACGGGAACACGTCAAGCCGGCGCTGGAAACTCGCGCCCAACGGCAGTCGCTTCTCTAATTCGAACGATGAAAAATACATACCGTAATATAATCGGATATAATTGAAATTTATACGTAGTAGTTGACAATATTACGAATATGTTGTTTTCATTTTAGAAATTGACGAGTCCTCGTTCTTGTCAATTTCTAATTGCGCGTTATTTCATTGGTCAACATGTTGTCGTCAGTCAGGCTGGTCAAATGCCGGCCTGGAGCAGTGAAGACGAGGACGTGGGCGCCGCCACCAGCGCCGCGCCGTTGCAGACGCTTTCATGCACCGCCGATAGCGTCAAAGTGCTCGTGACGCTGCTGAGCTGCTTGGCGCACGGCAAGCGCGACCAACGCGTGTGCTGCGACGTGGATCGCCGCGGCCTGCTCTTCACGGCGCACTCCAAGGGCAAATCGCTGCAGCTCAAGACGTCCATTGGGCGGGAGATGTTCGAGAGCTACAAATTCGGTTCCACCCAGAGTCCCGAGGGAGAAGAGGAAGAGGACGAGGAGCAGGACGAGGAGGACGCACTGCAGCTGAGCTTCGCACTCAACGTGAACCTCCTGATCGAGTGTCTCTCCATGTTTGGCCCTTCGGCACTGGCCACGACGTCGCTACGGATGACCTACGAGCCGGAGGTAGAGCACAGCAGAGTGGGTAGAATTTGCACTAGTAAACTGACATCTTGTTGGTGGTGGTAGAGTGCGAGCTTGCTGCTGGTCGTGGAGGACAGCGGCGTCATGTGCGAGTGCTCGATGCAGGTGCTGGAGCATGAGGGTGGAGATTTGGGCCAATTGGAGTTCGAGAGCGCCTTCGAGCAATCGGCGGTGGTGGCGCGCTGCATCATGCAGTCGGAGCCGTTGCGCGATGCTTTCGCGGAGCTGTACGACCTGCCCAGCGCTGCGAGCGTCACGGTCGCCATGACAGACGCAGACAGCAGAAGTCCGGACGACAGATCGGAGGCCAAGTGTCTGAGCTTGAGTGCCACGTCGGAGACGGGCTCGTGCGAGATCGACTTTGCGCCGACATCGTCAGCGTTTATCGAGTTTTCGTGTGCTCCCGCGAGTGACGGCGACTTCGGCGGCGCATGTGCCGCTACGTTTCATGTTGCGGTGCTGCAACAGGCTTTCAAGGCGCTGGCGCACTCCAATGAGACGTTCCTGCGGATGAACGGGGATGGTTTCTTGTCGATTCAGCACATGGTCGAGAGCGGGTCAGGCGACAAGGCGTTCGTGGATGCGCTGATCAGCCCCGAGGACACGTCCATTTCGTAGGGACACTTTGACGCAGAACGGGTAAGTGACACCTACGCTGCTTCTAAATTATGAAACCAGAAACTTGAGCTACCATTTCCCTTTGGCATCGCTGGTTAGTTCCTGAAAGGTCAATCCAGATACGGTGCTTTTCAAAAGACGCGGGGCGTGAATTGCTGTGAATGCCATGAACCTCATGCGTGAAGACGATGGTGACGGCCTGTATCCTTCTCTTAGGGGTATCGACACCCTGCAGGAGAACGAATACAAGGACGATAGTCCAGATCAGCAAGATGCTCTGATTTCTATGGACGCTCAGCTGGAAGTCTTGGAGTCGCGAATACTTGCTTCGTCAAGAGAAGGCGAGTCTGATGATTCCCAGGCCGATGCATCCGACAACGACAAAAAGAAGAGAGAGGCGAAGTTGCAAACGATTGAGCAAAGAGAGGATGCGCCTTGGGTCATTGCAGAGCTTCCGGCAGAGGTAACCACGCCAGCTTATGCGTCGCTGGAAGTTTTCCAAGCTAAAAGGTGGCGTGAAGTTTTGCAGCTGGTAAGTGTATTCTGACTGATGTTGTGGGGTGTCAGTTCTACACCAACACCGCTGTTGCGCTGATTTTGCTTGTCCAGATGAAGCTAATGTCGGCACCGTGTTTCCACGGCGTTCGTCTTGCCGGTAATGACCGAGCACTGTACGAAGGCTTCTTTCGCGCGTTCCCGCACCATATCGTCACCAAAGCGCGATTTACCAGCGTCGTCCGGCACATTTTTGGCATTCCGGCAGTATCGCTAGGTCGCCATCATAGTAAGACGAAGGAGCCTGGGAATAGTCGTAAATCCAAGCATGATACACCGCATGATCAAGAAAATAATGCTGATGACGAGGAGAACAAAAGATGGCAGCGCGCCACGCACTTGATCGCCATCTGGAAAGGTTGCAGTATTGCTGCGAGCGGTCTGCTGAGAATGTACCCGTGCTCAATTGGAAAACTCTGCTCATCGCACTCAGGTAGCGTTTTGGAAATGTACGCAAATGTCCGTCTTGAACTGACAGCTAGATTTATGCTGCAGAATGTTCCACGAGCCTCTGTTAATGATGCGAGAGCATCTGATCTGGGCGTTCAGTGTGTTTGCCTCTAGTGGTTGTCTCGAGCTCAACGATTCGGACGCAGTTGATGCGAGCGATGTGTCACTCATGTTCACTCACCACGTGCGAAATCCTGCCGCTTCTTGTCTAATGTCCGAACGGGTACGTGAATTTTGTTAGTGGTAGTTCGCCTTCCTCTACTTACTTACTTCTGATCATTGTTCTCGTGACGCAACTTTCTAGCTTCGAGCTGCGCTTGGTATGTTGCCGCCCACCTGTTCCTCATCATCGAGAATCAACTTTCGAGTCTTCAAGCGGCTGCTACAGCTTCCACCGCTAAGAACACTCATGAATCGCATGACGCCGCATACAACAGTTGTAGATGAACTCAGTGTGTGTATCTACCGCGACTTTGTGTACCGAACTCGAAGGCGTGAACACAACAAGAGAGTGCTACGCCGGCTTCGCTACTTCAACGAGACCAAGATTGAGCGCTTGTGTTTTCACGCATGGGCAAAATATGCCAGAGATCGCAAGGTAACTCGCACAACTGTAAAGATCGTGTACACCCTTACAATCCGTATCAAGCAACTATCTGCTTTTCGGATACTCCGGCGACATGCGTTGGCAAGTATAGCAGCTTTGGAGATTCAGCGGGTGTTCCGCGGTATGCGTGGACGAATGCGGGCCGAAGAAGCTTGGCGTCGCATCCAAGCCGTCCTGGCTGTTCAAGGTGCCTTTCGAATGCGTGCTCACTTCTCGCGGCATCTGCGCGCGTTGCGACGTCAGAACCGTCTTGCCATTCGCATCCAGCGGGTTTACCGTGGTCGCTTGGGTCGAATCCAAACACGACAGAAACTAATGTCCTACTACTATCGTGAAATGGCTGCAATACAGCAAGAGCGAGAGGTTTTTCGTGTGTATGTCCGAGGGGAGATGGCACGAAAGTTGCAGCGATTCTTTCGCAAACTGGTTGCTGGCAAGCGCAAAGCTCGACAAACTCAAGAAGACTTGACACAGCAGGCAATTGAATTCGAGGTGCTGAAATTATCAGAGGATGCAGCTCAGCAAGCAGCACGTCATCGCCGTGAGGTGACAGAGAAGTATGACAAACTGCTGGAGGAAGCTGACTACAAGGAGAAGCGCCGCCGCATCGATGGTCTTGAAAAGCAAAAGATTATTCATCGACGGCGGCAACGGGAGTGGGAGGCTTTCAAGGCCGAGAAAGTGGCGCGCAAGGAGGCTTTGAAGCTCCAGGAGAAGGGTAATTACGAGAGTTTGAAAACTGAATGGGAGGCTACGATAGCGGATCGGGTCGGAAAACGGGGAAAGTTGGTCCAGCAGCTACTGCAGCTCGACGAGGTTCAAGGAGAGTGGAAAAAATGCATGCACAGCTTCACCAGCGAGTGAAAAAGCGTTCAAAACAACTTACAGCTAAGCACAAGTCTAATGGTGTGGTGATTCCGAAGGGAGAAGTCAGTAAACACGCGCAACACGAGATTATAGTTGAAGAAACTGAAGACGAACGACGCGCGGTACGAGAGGACTGGCAATGGTGTTTCGCATCGTACAACTAACGTGTGCTGGTGTACTTTTGCAGGCAGAGAACGAATGGCTACAAGCAGAAGCAGATTTCTTACAAACGCTGGACGATGAAGAGGAACAGCGCTTGGTATGGTATTATACTTATTGCCTGCTTATTATTTTTTACACTGAATTGGTTCCTTCGTTTGATAAACGCCAGCTCGCTGAAAACGCCAACGAGCGTGCAGGTCACCAGAAGAGCGCGTTGGCAATTCAGTGTGCCTTCCGCATGTTCATAGCTCGAAAGTTTCTACGTCGGATGCTGCGTGAAGTGTATGTGAAGGAATTTGACACCGACACCCAGGCACCAAAGTACCGGAATATGTCCACGCAGAAGACCACGACACAGAAGCCAAAAGGACTAGGCTCGGAAGAGCTTGAGTTCGAGGACCGCTGGGTGATCGTGGCAGAAGACGTGCTGGGTAACTCGTGAACTTTTCACTTTCGAGAGCATGTTTTGTTACCACTAACATTGGTGGTGTCGATACTTGTTTTTAGGTGAATATTTTTCTACAACGCAGGTCGAATGAAGCAAACTTGGGCTAAGCCTGACGACTGCGAATTGTGTGAACCTTGTAGCGGTGGTGCTTTAGGCAGCAACACAGTATTCGCCGCGGTGTGGAATTCCCAGGACAGCACATACCTGTGTCAGGAATGCTATGAGAAAGAATACGCAGCACGAAGGCAACAGGGGAATCTCCAGGTCGAGGCGTATGTAGCATATGACGGATCGCGCCCAAATGGCCAGTAGTGCAACCCAGCCAACATATTAACCAAGGTAGTGGTGTTCGTACATAACCCCTCAGTTTACTTTGGCTAATGACCATCTAGATTTGACCCTCCATTGTGAGCACGCCGTCTGCAGTAGAAACGAGTGGGGTTCAAAGTCAGCACACCTCGCGCGTAATATTGAACGCAGCGCACGCAAACTCACCTATTGAATCCCGTGGTGGACTTCCCACGGCAGACGTCCCCCTGAACAAACATACACAGTAGTCATGATTAGTGTTATCCATATCTGGAAGATTTTAACAGAGCGATTACCTTTTTGCGCGCTGCACAGCCGCAACCTGCTTTTGCGTTGGTAGACTCTATCGACGGATGGTCCCACTGCGTGATACGCAACGTCGGATTGCAGTAGTAGACCTTGCCCTTTGATCGGGACAAGCGAGTTTCCCAGCCTGGAGGCAGTGGCAGCGCATCCAAGTTGAATGACTCTCTAGCCGCAGACGCTCTCCGAAGATCCGCGTTCTGACGTGAAGAAGCGCTTAATCCGTCTTCGCCGTAGTACTTGTCTTTGACAGCGGTTAGTCTGCTTTTCAGAGATTCCATAGCACCCGCACCTGCCGCACTGACCTCTTGCAAAAGTGATGGTCGTCCACCTGAGTCACCCATGTCACTTCCCGAGAAGCGATTATCATTGTCGCTGTCGCCACCACTGTTGTTGCGCCACAACTTGTTAGCGCGAGACATTCGTCGCGCAGACTGACGGAGGAAGTTCGCAGTGTCTGCAGACTTCTGGGCAAGTGCTGCATGCATGGCCGTTGAGGCCCGGCTTGCATCGTCATTGTCGAAGCCATCATTGAAGTCTTTCTTGGACCCCAATCTTCGGAATACTGAGCGCCTATCTTTTCGCAGAGACTTTTGGCTTGAGAGCACCGGATCGGAGCCAACAAGCTCACGGAGCTTTACGCACTCACGTTCTACGGCTTCAAGTTTCTTGTCCTTCTCTCGAATCTGCAAAAGTGTATTAGTCGATGAGCATTAGGAGGTAAGGAGATCAGTCTTGTAGGCACTCTGTTTGGAAACCTTACCGTGTCCTGAAAACCGCGGATCTTGACTTGAAAGTTGGCTGTTAGCACTGTTTGGTCAAACCTTAGCTTTTCAACTTCAGCCTTCAGCTGTGCAGTCAATGCCCGCTGCTCTTCGTTCTCTTTGCGTAGACGACCCGCCTCTTCGTTGAGCTGACTGATGATGCCATCGGCGTCAGCCATCCACACATGAGCCGTAGATCGCCCACGAGAGCGGGTTCCATTGGTTTCCGAGTAGAGCTGGCTATCGTTCGACGACGTTGACAATCGATCCTTCTTCTGTTCCGCATTTCGTCGCTGTTCATCATGGAGACGCTCCTGCAGCTTGGTCAGCTGATACGCCATGTCTGCTTGTTGCTTTTTATCTTGGAGGGCTTTCATGTACTTCGGTCGCTCGTATTTCATACGGAGGAATGCCTGGATCTTCACAGCACCCTTCCGTTCGCCCTTGAATTGCTTGCTGTTCATCAGAGCGCATAATAATGGTAAATGCCACGTGCACCCGGGAAAATATACTTTGTACAAATGTAGGCTCACCGTTTAACAAAGCGACGAGCATATTTCTGAATGATGACAGCACTCGTATTCTTCTTGGCCTCGAGCGCGATGCAGCGTCCCTGGTATCCACGCCAACGCGCCTGGAGGGTGATAATAGCCATTTTAAACGACTGATAACGATTCATCATGATAACGCATCGCGCAACAGACTAGTTTCACAGGCGAATATGAGATTACAAAAACGGTCAGAATATTCAGCAACCATCCAGATGCTACAGCAACGACACGAGGGCACATACCTGTAGCTTTACAATCGCTTGCAACTTGCGGAGGTACCGCAGCCTGCAGCAAAACCACGCATAAAATGCTGCAAGTGTCGAGCTTGAAGGTCCAGTCGCTCCGCCTTCTTGTCCTCCATTTGTTCCAGAATTCCATATCGAAAGTAAATGCGCGACAGCCCAGTCTGGTATTGTTCAGGTGAGGACAACTCCATCCTCTTCATCAGTGCCTCGCAGCGCTGTTTGATCGGGGCATCGGAATTGCGATGCTGAACATCAAACACCCAAAATTTGTCCACCAATTCCTCCAGCAGCAGCCTATTCGGATACGCAACGCGTGAAATACGAATTGCCTCAATCACGCCAGCGCAACGCAGTTGTGACACAACCATTTGCTGATCCATTTCGACTGGACTCTTATTTTGGTTCGGTTTGATGCACCGCACGTAGTGAACTTTTGTTTGCCGGATGTTGGTCATGAGCTCGTTGAGATTGTCTTTAAATTGTGTACCCACATTTGCCACCGTTAAAGCACCGCCAGTACCTCGACCTCCGAGGCCTCGAGCGCTGCCGATGCTTCGCCCGGATTTTCGTGAGTCTCCGGAGCTGCCAGTCTTTTCGGCAAATATTGTTTGAAGCAACTGTTTGGACGACCCACGCATTAAGTCGGACAGATCTGGGAGGAGTGCATCCTTGTGCTTTTCAAGAAAGCCCAACGATTCGTAAGTAACTGCACCCGCATAATGCTTGATTGAGAACTGGGTGCGCGACGTACGCGGAAACTCAATGACATCTTGTTCGTCCTTGTGGATTGTCGAGAGTTTGGAAACTAATGACTCGTCGTTTCCTTCGGACGCATCACTTCGTCGTTAAGAAGCGAAATAATACCGAGGTGGTCTTCAATCACCGAGATTACATCCTGGTTATCTGCAAAGTCGATATGGCTCCAGATAATACCCTCTGACTCGTACTCGATTTGGACAGTCTTGAAAACGTCTTGCGTAAATTTTTGCTGGAGTTTTTCGTTCGCGTAGTTAATGCAAAACTGCTCGAAGGAATTGTGTTTAAAGTGTTCAAAGCCAAAGATATCGAGAATTCCCACCTGGCGGCGCATCTTCCTGTCGTTCTCTAGTGACGTATTGATCGTTGCGACGAGCCAGTCGAAAACGTTAGAGTAAATTGCCTTGGATAGCGCACCAAGGCATTCCTCCGCTCGGTCCTTTTTCAAAAAGCAGTTACCTTATCACCAGCGACGAAGATCTGTCTCGAACACAGAGCCTTCTCCAGGTCTGCTGCTGAGATGCCAAGGAGCTTAGTTGCATGCTCTGCTCCTAGGTCGCCGGGGACAATAGCGGACTCTTCGTTATTGTTTTTCGCCTGAATTTGCACTTGTCCAAGGTGTAACACACCCGCAAGCACTCCAAAGAGAACTTGTTGCTGTTGCTCCGTTACACCAACAAGTCCAAGCGCTGTTTTGGTGCGCTCAAAGTGCTTGTCATCCGACATGCCCTCGATCTTAATCGTCTTGTTAACGCCCGTGTACGCATAGCACTCGTTGGCGTCATCCAGAAACCACTTTTCCTTGGTTCCACTTGCTGACAGTAATTGGTAAAAAATGTGGTAGTTCCGCTCCACATCTTCGTGTGAAATCACCCGCGTCTTCTCCAGCAAGTACGTGCGGCATCTGGCTCCGACCAAAATGCCCGCGTTATCAAACTGGAGCTGCGTGAACTTACCGAATCGACTACTGTTGTCATTGCGTACCGTCTTGGCGTTACCAAAAGACTCGAGCAGCGGATTCACCTCGATGATCTTCTTGATCGTATAGTCGTTCAGTCCTCCGGCGATGGAGGCCAGATGATTCATCAGGATCTTGGTCGTCTCCGTCTTCCCGGCTCCAGACTCGCCACTCACCAGAATCGACTGGTTCACTTCGTGACGCTTCATGTCGTTGTACGACGCCATGGACGTGGCGTACACGTGAGGCGGCAGTTCGTCCCGGGCCTTCGTGAGGTACTGGGTCTGCATCTGCTCCGAATAGAGCTCCGGGAGCCACTGATACGGGTTCACAGCGATGCAAATGTCCCCCGTGTACGTGTACGGGAGTTTCCGAAGAAAGCGCTTCTTGACGTTGTAGAGGATGGCGGCCTCGTGCAGGTAGTTGAGCGCCGTCATGTCCTCGATGCCCTCGGGCCCCAAGTTCTCGTTCTGGTACGGCAGCGACTCGAGCTGCAGCGTCTTGAGCATGGCCCTGACCTTTGGCTCGTTGAAGTCCAGCACGCGTTCCTCGTTCACAGCAACGGCGTCGCCTGGCGGAGGGAACACGCGCAGCACGAGCGTCTTCTCCGGCTTCTTGGGGTCCGAGCTCCTGTCCTCGCGCAGGATCTGGGCCGGCAGCCACACGTACGTTTCGTCCGGCACGTAGCACTTGCTGCCGGCAACCGCCTCCGTGTCCGCCATAGTTCACCTGTGCACTTCCAGAATGCGGAATGAGGAGTGAAGGTCGCCTTACAATGCGCACAACGAGGCACGATCAGCTGGAAGGTGCTTTTGCAGTGTCGTGCCCTGATTTTAGGTGGCTCACTTGGGTCTGCCACACAATCAAACTGTCATCGTTCATGCACGATTCAAACCTATATCCCATCATAGTTGTATCTGACGCGCCAGTGAGCATGGAGCAGGTTGTGCGCGAGCTCCAAAGCGACGGTACGAGGCCTCCACGCAGCGTCTGCCACCTGTATCTGCAAACTGACAATCACTCTATGCGTATGCAGCGCAGCTGGGCGTGTTCCTGAGCGCGGACTGCAACGTGAGCGCCATCGCCAGCGCCGTCGTCGCTCGGGATTCCGCGTCGCGAGACCTCAGCGGCGGCTCTCAGCGACGCCCGAGCTTCACATCCGCCAGTGACGACACTGACGAGTCCAGCCAATCGGAGCAGTTCGTGGAGCGACTGGACGGTGCCGTGCGGCGCATCGACCGCGTCATCTCGGAGCATATCGGGGAACACCACGCCACGCTGCTGGACCAGGTGGGCTCCGTGGACGAGCTGCAGGGCCACGTGACGTCAGTCCAGAGCTCTGTGGGGCAGCTCAAGCAGTCGGTGCACTCGCTCGAGTCGCTGGTGCGTGAACAGCAGGAGACTCTGCGCGACACGATTCAGCGCTACCGCAACGTCGAGCAGTGCAGTGACATTGTGCGGCGCGTGCTGCGCTTCCAGCAGCTCTCAGACCGCGTACTGGGGTCGGAATTGAATCACCATGATGCGACGGCAACGGAGAACGGGGGTGGGCTCACAGGTGACGCGAGACAGAACGAGATGGCATCGGTGGCACTCGCGATCCGAGAAATGGAAGTGCTGGTGCAGGACGAGGGCTTTGAGGAGCTCAGTGTTGTAAGGGCCAAGCTCCCAGCTACACGCAAACTCAGCGCGAACCTGAAACGTGAGGTGCGTACTGCGCTGCGGACAGGTATCCAGAGTTTGAGCCAAGCGGACGTGGGCGACGCGCTGCAGATCCTTTTCTATCTTGGAGACTTGGCGACGACAGCTCAAGCATCCGTGAATGATGTGATTCAGGAGGTGGAGCGGAAGTGCACTGCTGCTATTGCTGAAGACAAGCTCGTGCGCTCGGGTGCTAGCGCGTCGAACGGCTTGGATGCGTGCAATGGACCGTCAGCAGGTAACATCGTGCAAAAGTCCGACCTGTGGAAGGCACTCCAAGATGTGTTTGACGTCATCCGCGTGCATGCCCTTCAAGTCTGGAACCTGCAGCGCGTTCTGCTGAAGATGGTGGACCCAGCGTCAGGAAAAAGTATCTGGACTTGGTACTTGAGCCCGACGAGCCGTCTCTCTTTGCCACTTTTTGGGAGGTAACATGCGCTATCGTGAGAGAGCTGTTTGCATCCACACTTGGCTATAGTACGGCGCTGAAGTCTGTACTCATCGCGGAGTATCCACGCATGCGTGACCAAGCCACACGAGTTCTCAACGAACTGTATGCTTCCACAAAGCAGAGTACGGGTGTCGAATTTTTAGCCGATTCACCGAACTCGACCGCTGACGCTGCCGCTAACGGGGCGAATAGTCCAACCGAGCGCGAGTTGGTACCGATTGCGGGATCTGTCGGTGAGCGGACGCAGTTGCTGGACGCAATGGCTCCACTGTACGACGCATTTATTGACCGCGCATACCGCCGCATGTCGAACCCCATCCAGCTCATGTTCCCACAGAGCTCTAATTTTCACGCTTCGCCGCCCGGCCGCAGTGATATGCAAACTCTCTCGCGTACAATTTTCTCCGAGCTAGAGCAAGCCGGTGAAGATCCTGTTCTGCTGGATGGCTTACTCCAGCAGGTTCGGAAGGTTGTCAACTTGTTCTGTTCAAATGCGAAACGAATTATGCATCAAGGCAACGCAGCAGCAGCGACGACGCCCTCTTTTGGCCGGACACCTGCACAGTCACACAATGTTGGACTCATGAACGTGCTGAGTCTACTTGGAGACACAGTAGACGAGTTCATAAACCGCGTTGAAACAGCAGCAGCCACGAACGGGACTCAGGCTGGACCAGCATCGACCGTGGTGTCAGGGGTCGATCTTACTGCTTCTGGCGTTGTGACGCCTAAATATGCCAAAGCGTTGTGTACGAGGAATTTGGTCCCGTGCCGTGAGATGATCGCTGACTTAGAATATGCCATGTTAGGCTACTATCTGCAAGCGCTTGCAGTGCTGCTGGAGGGCATTTTTTCAAAGATGCATGATGAGTCTTTTGGCGATCAAAGCGCAGCAGCAAGGATGCCAACTTCATCGGATGCACCGCGGAGTAGCGGTGGGAATCGATCATCTCAAGGCAACAGTGGGTCCAAGTATATGCAAGAATTTAGCAAGGCTTTTGCAGTAATTCTGGAGGAGCATCTGCGTCGACTTCCTATCGCTGTCTTCGCCACCAAGTGTCTGACCGATTTTGTAGAGCGGCTCATATCGGTGTTTATCCGCCACGCATCGCTGGTTCGCCCACTGACTGAAAACGGTAAGCTGCGTCTAGCGAATGACATGGCGCAGTTGGAAGTGCGACTGGAAAATATCGTGCCGTTGCGCAACGTCGGTGCCGTATACGAAGAACTGCGCGCGTTCCGACACATGATTTTCCTTGGAAACAGTGAAATTCTTCGGGACACCACGATTGATAAGGTTCGCCCGAGCAACGTGTGGCACCACCTCACGTCTCGCGCCCCACCCGAGCTTCAGCTGCCACATCAAATGAAGCACTGGACTGCCTCCAAGTATATCGACTGGCTGGACACACGCGCAGCCGTAGGTCAGTCGTCATCGCCATCCACCACACCACCGTCTTCAAGTGGAAAGTCGTCTGCTCTATCACTGTCGTGGAGAGAACTACCGCTCGGCTACCCGTGTCTAAAAGATCTTCGCTTGGCTCTGTCAGCTGAAAAACAAGCTTGGAAAGAAATGACCAAGTGTCTCGATGCGTACTCGCAGCGCGTGAGTGCATCGACTAATGCCGAACTGAGTCCGATTTATGAGCTGCTGCAGGAATCCAGTGCCATTCTGCTGGCAGGTTACGAAGTGATGGTTTCTCGCTAAATGGGACTCCTCGATAGAACGAAAAAATCGACGCACTTTTGATCCTGATACATTGTTTATATGCTGGTTATTCAAGTGGGCCGGTCATATTCGGCTTCCGCTTCCTTTTCGCTTTCTTCTTGCCAACAAAGTTGGCAGGTTTCTCCCAGCGAGACTCGCCCGTCCGAACATTATAGTAGAACGGTCTCTTGGCTAACGGGTCATCAAACTACACGTTTGCATGATACACACGTCAGAGGTTTTTCGCTCAATCAACATGTACGCGTATTCCAGACCTCTTTCCAGTACATGATTTTGTCTTCAATGAGACTGCTGTCACGCCATGCCTTCGCGTAGCGCTGCTTCGCACGACGTTCGTCCAACGGCGTTTTTGATGCTTCGTTCAGCTCTTTCACGTTGCTTTTCGAGAGGAGAATGTGGGCGAAGCTGTAGCCGTAGTCTTTCACGAGTCGCTGACGGATCCGCTCGGATCGCTCGGTACTGAGCTTTCCCGCAAAAATCTGTTGGCTGACCTGTTGAAACTCTGTTTCCAGCTCTTCACTTGTCGCCGATGTGTCTTCGAGAAGACATTGGATATAAACGGATGCCAGCGCGTGGTTTGCTGTGACTCGCCATGCTTCTTCCAGCGTAGAGCACTGGTCAAAGGTTAATCTGAGGCTGCTAAGCTCGTCGAATACGTACGAAGATGCCTCTGCGTCGGATTTTGTCTGCTCATTGGCACTTCAAAGGCCGATACACAACGTATGAGCGGATGTACAGGTTCGTCAGATATCCAAGCATGTATTACGTACATGCATGGGATGACCTTGCGCGGGGTAGATATTTTCGGGCTTGTACTGTGGTCACTTCTGGTACTCTCTCTACGATCAAGGAATCCTGGCGATGGTGCGCTATCGAGCTCGACACCAGTTGGAGTCAAAATAATATCCCCCGATTGTTTTTAGCTGTAGCTGGACTTGGGATGCCGCTATGATATCTGCAACAGATAGGAAAATGGTATCGGTTGGAAGATGCAGCTGAAGCTGCATGCGACGCTCTTGTAAATATTCCCACGTTTTGACTCCGAGAACTCGTGTTCGAAGCACGCGGAGCATCCAAACGCACGGGAAGACGAGTACTGCACTTTGGAACCAAGAAACAGCAGTGAGCATCGGAGAACTACCGCATAATGATGAATACATGCAGGTTTTGCTCACCTGGAAATAAGCGCACGATATCAAATATGGTAGATACTCCGTGGATCTCTTGAAAGCTGACACTGGAGGTTATCGACCCTCCACGTTCCTGCTGATCGCTGGGATGGCTGTCATTGTAAAGAGCAACCAACAACGCCTGCAAATTACGCTCTAACGGGTCAGGTACACCCACAAAAATGCTAAACACTGATCAATCTGCTCGCAGATGCTTGGTAAACAGGGAGGTTCAACTTGCTTGTCTTGCACTTCCTTGCCGTCCCCTGGCTCAAGTATCCCCTCCTTATCATCCAGTTCTTGGTTTTCATTTTCGTCGGCTTCAGGGTCTTTGTGGTGAACAGCTTCCGTCACCGCCAGTTTGACAAGCTGCAGTAGTAAGCTCAGAAAAACAAAACTCCTGATAGAACATTCATCCGCACATTAACCACGCACCTCGACAATGTCTGCTGTACAAATGGAGAAGCACGTGGCCATGAGCTGCATGATGTCCCAACGAGTTCTTGCGGTCTCTCGATGCGTCGCTTCTTCGACATCTTGCAGCAAGAAACTTGTCAGTGGCGTAGCTCGTAAATTGCAATAGCGTAGCAACTCCGCGCGTGATACACTGGAGCGCCTCATGAAGTCGACGTGTAGGAAGCACTGGAAGTACGCCTTTCGTTGTGGGAGAGTAAGTCGCAGGGCATCACACAAGGCCACAAGGTCTTCGATCTCTGGAACTAGCAGTCGGTCTCGATACGCGTCGTTCTTCACCAGTTTTGGAGCTGTGAATGCCACATGCTCGTCCTCGTAGGTGGAGCCGACAATGAATGCAGCGCAGTGATACAATTTGTTGCGGCTTTTCCTGAAGCATGGGCGGTTGGCAGTCCGTGCCGTCCACGCTGCGATTTGCAGTACCAGCGGAGACCTGGACACGGTATCCGCATAGCTCCTCACAAAGTGGACGAGATGGTGCAACGCAGGCAGCAGCTTTGGGCCGTGCTTCACCATGCGCAAGATTTGCATTGCACATGAAGAGACACACGAAAAAAACTACAATTCTGAAACGCATTTCATTCAAGAAGTTGTTGTTTTGCTAACACGAAAGCACAGTTACTGCTTCTTCTCCAGGATGATGTTGAGTTGGTTGTAGAGCGACTCCTCCTTCTTCTTATCGATCGAGTCCTGCATGCGTTGCAGCGTCGCGAACAGCTTCGCCTTGGTGGCATCATCGAAGCGGTCGAGGTGGTCGAAGCACTGCAGCAGCGGGTAGGCAGACATCTGGTTCACCTTGCCAATCTTCGCGAATGCCTGTACCATCACGTCAAGACCCTCGTCGGTGGCCAGCGAGAAGTCGCGGATCTGCGAGAGGCAGCGTGACAGCGTACGTCCGTGGCTGGACTGCGTCGGGTTAAAGCTCGGGTTCGCCAGCAACTTCAGCACCTGTTTGCCCACGTCGCTAGAGTTCAGGCTGCTCACGATACCAATGTACTTGGTGAGCATGTCAGGCGTCTTGCGCCACTCCTCGAAGATCTCCTCCTGCACGTTCGCGCGGTCCGC
This sequence comes from Phytophthora syringae, assembly GCA_012656105.1. Taxonomy (NCBI): domain Eukaryota; phylum Oomycota; class Peronosporomycetes; order Peronosporales; family Peronosporaceae; genus Phytophthora; species Phytophthora syringae. Next base: position 1,091,318 of record JAAKBD010000012.1, read on the forward strand.
AAAGCTTTCATCTTCCAACACGAGGCGGAAGCCAGTGGCCTGGTCCGTCACGAAGGAGGATTTCTTCAGCAAGTCCAGCGCCAGCTTGTACGGCTCCACTGTAGGCGCAACCTTGGGGTTGTGCTAAGCACGGGAGACTTCCCGCCAGCAACAATAAGCAAGAGCAAGTGGCGCTTCAGAGCACGCTCCTGGAACTGCTCAACGTGCGGGCCAGGGTGAGCAGCCTCGCACAACGTGGTGTATGCCGCCTCAATCTTAGTAGAGTACTTGACCCAGACAGCCTGTAGCAGCGCCGTCGTCGCCTCCTTTATCGCAGCGTAGTGGTGACTCAGGTCGTCACGGCTCGGAATTGTCTTGGCCTCCACCAACGTGAGGGCCCGTGCGGAAGGAGTGAGCTCGTCCGAAAACAGGATGGAGCCGTGCAGCTCGATAAACTCGGGCGAAATCTCCACCTGCGTGTTGCCCTTCAGCAGTCCCTCAATCACCTTCGCCTTCTCCGTGTCCGCCACACTGCGGTAAGCCTGGTACTGATTGACGGCGTCCGGGTCCGACAGCGCCTGCTTCGTGAGCCGCGCAATGGACGGGTTCGTCTGCTTCGACTTGCCAAAGAACGACCAGCCACGAGCAAAAGACAGGAAGTCCGGCTCCTCCGACACATCCGGGATCACCAGCTTGGCGTCCTTAGTCTTCACGAGGAATACACCGTTCTTCATCGACTTGCCGTCCTTGACAAGCGACCAGTCGATCGGGATCTCCCACGGGCCATTGTTGCCTTCTGGCTTGTCCTCAAAACCAGTCTGCGAGATCTCCACGACGTATTCCTTCGATGTAGTCTTATACTCCGTCGAGTATGTCACTTCTGGGTGGCCGGGGCGGTTCAACCACGTCTTAGCCAAGTTCTGCAGGTTCTGCCCGGAGCATTCCTCCATGCACTTGATCCACTCCATGCTAGTCGCGTTGCTGAACGCGTACTTCGTATGGTACATATCCAGAGCCTTGTGGAAGGCATCGTCACCTAGAAGCAGCTCCACCATACGAACAAACTCAGGAGCCTTTGAGTAGGTCACAACCGAAACAAGTTCCTGCGTCTGGTTGAAGCCCTGCGGCTCGACAGACAAAGATGTCGCCGACTTGTCCTGCGCCAGTGGTCCGATGGCCGGAGTGAACATGTACAGCACTTCGCTCAGACGACTGTAGTCTTCACCGAAAATTGCGGCAGCACGCTTGCGCTCCATGTGCACCGTGACAGCCTCATTCAGCCAGATCTCGAACGGGGATTGACCAGTCACCTGACTACCGTTAATGTTGTGGTAGTACTCGTGGACCTTTACGTGTTCCATGTACTCGTATGACTTATCGTCCATGCGGCAGCTGGGGCACAGACACGAGCTCACGATGGTGGTGTTTCCGACGTTCTCCATGCCGCCGTAGTACGAGTTCTCCATAGCGATCTCGCGGTACACAGCACCCGTGTACTTGTATCCGGTCTTCTTCCACGTCTTCAGAAGCTCCTTCAGCTCGGCGCGAACAGCAGTCAGACGCGCAGCATCGGGATCGCCCATTGGAGTCTTTACGTACTCCTCGTTCGGTCCGAGACACAGTTCACCCTCCTTAGCCTTGAGCGCCTCACGCTCTTCCAGCAGTTCGTACATACGCTTGCGCTCATCATGGTGCTCGCAAGCCTCTGGGCCCAGACTCACCATCACCCACAGCACGGAGTCGTGCAGCATCTTGACAGCAGCCTTGGCGTCCGCCGGCTCAAAGTACCCCGGGAACGCCAGGATCTCCAGCAGCGTCGTGTCGCCGTCCGGGAACTCCAGCGTGCGACGGAACGTCTCGTACGTGCCCACACCCAGGAAAAACAGGTACGGCGCCATGTTCACCTTGTGGTTGTAGTACTTGAGCACGTGTCGAGACGAGTCTTCCTCGCCAAGCACCTCCGACGCAGGGTGGAACACTGGCACACCAGTCTCTGTGTGGTATCCCGGCGCCAGATCTCCGTTCGTGATGACATTGGTGTAGCTCTTGCCCGCTACAATCGTGGTCGTGTAGTAGGCCTTGGCGTCCATGGTGTCAATGCACGGCACAATGCGCTGGAAGCCATGCTGCTGGCACTGGGTGATGATGGTCTTGGGGGCGCCCTCGGGGGTGTAGTCAAAGTACAGTCCCTCGAGAATGTTCTCCGTCGGGGTGGCTACAGACACCGTTCGCAGCACAAACTCCTCTCCGGACTGCACGGGCTTGGCCAGCTTGACGACGAGGAAATGGTCCTCCTTGTCCACCTCGAACTCCAGTGCGCGGGGCTCCGCGAAGCTCTGCACGTGGGCCACAAAGTCCGCCTTGTCGCCCAGCGGAGCAAACGTGTCGATCCGCTCCACGGACAGAATCTCCAGCTCCTTGGCGTTGAGCTTCAGCTGCGAAAGGGGCTTCTCACCCACGTGCTTGAGCGTCGTCTGCAGCGTCACCTTGACCTTCGCCTCCGTGACGTCAAAGACCATGTCGAAGTGCAGCGGCTTCGTAGCCAGCGACTGGAAGTCTTGGCGCGTGAAGCGGTACTTCTTGGCGGGCGTCGCCATCTTGTCCAGCTTTTCGATCTTCTCCCCACGTGGTCGATTCCCGAATGAAAGGTGATCTTTTTGATTTTTCGTCATCGGTGTCACACTTTCGGATTTGTGACTGGCTGCACTTTTTTCGAGCTGTTCGTCTACATCTTGCACCAAGCTTGCTCATCAACTTGCATTTTTGCACTTCGCGTTGTTTGCCTATTGTAGTTGTACATTTCGGTTGATACGCTGGACTTTGCTTACACTTTCTGTCATGTCTTAGAGCTCGGACTCGTGCGGCTGGGCCAGGAAGGGCGCGACGGTCTCGCAGATCGCTCCGCTGCGCACGAGATCCAGCACGGCGTCGATGTCGGGCTTCATGACGCGGTCCTTGTCGAACCTCGCCACGCGGGTGCGCACCAGCGCGTGGACGGCCTCGAGCGCTTCTGTCGTGCGCAGAGGCCGCAGCAGATCAAGCGCCTGGCAAGCGGCCAACAGCTCAATGGCCACCACGGTCTCCACGTGCTCCACGACGGTGAGCGCCTTGCGCGCGGCAAAGCCGCCCATGGACACGTGGTCCTCCTTGGCTCCGCTTGTGGAGATTGAGTCCACCGACGATGGGTGGGTCAGCACCTTGTTCTCCGACACCAGCGCCGCCGCCGTGCAGTGCGCGATCATGAAGCCCGAATTGAGACCACCCTCCGGCACGAGGAACGCGGGCAGGTTGCTCAGCGTCGGGTTCACAAGACGCTCGATACGGCGCTCACTGACGCTGGCAATTTCGTGGATGCCGATGGCGAGGTAATCCAGCACCTTGGCCGGGTACTCGCCGTGGAAGTTGCCACCAGAGATGACGAAGCCGCCACCGCCTCGGTAGAACGTGTCCGAGGTGCGCTTCATGCCGGCGGCCGGGTGCTCCACGGGCTTTTGCTTCTGCTCCACCAGAGCCTTGAGGCGCTTGATCTCCTGCTTGGCGTCGTCCAGGTCAGTGATCTCGCGATCGAGCTCGATTTGAGGCTGCTCGATCTCGGGTTGCACCTCGTTGGTCTGGTTGGTCGGCGTCAGGTCCGTCGTCACCTCAGCGCTGCCCGTGAAGACCATCGGGTTGTCCGTAGCACTGTTCATCTCGACGTTGAGCACGCCGCGCACGAACTTGATCGTGTCGTGCACGATGCCGTGCACCTGCGGAGCGCAGCGCAGCGTGTACGCGTCTTGCACCTTGCCCTCGTAGTTGTGGCTCCGGAAGAGTTCGGACGGGTTGTCGGCACGCAGCAAAGTGCGGATTCGCGAAGCCACCTGGATCTGACCGGTATGCGGCCGAGCAGCGTGGATGCGCGGGTGGAAAGCATTCACCGTACCGCAGAGCACTTCCAGCGTGAGCGCGACCGTGATGTCGGCGCAATCCGCGACGTTCTGAGCCCGCACAACTGCTTCAGCACCGACGGAGGTGATCAATTGGGTGCCGTTGATCATGGCCAAGCCCTCCTTGGCACCGAGCTGCACGGGCTTGAGTCCGTTCTTGGCCAGTACCTTGGACGCCTCGCTGATGACGAACTCGTTGCCGATCTTGTCCCACATGGGTCCTTCGCCCATCATGCCGAGTGCCAAGTGAGCCAGCGGTGCCAGGTCTCCCGAAGCACCCACCGTACCCTTGCACGGAACCACCGACAAGCAGTCGGCGTTGAAGGCGCTCAAGAGCTGCTCGAGTGTGTGCACGCGGATACCAGAGTGGCCCTTGGCCAGCACGTTGATGCGCAATGCCAGCAGCATGCGGGTCTGCGCCGGTGACAGCGGCTCGCCCGTGCCCGACGAGTGCGAGCGGATGAGGTTCTCCTGCAGCTCCGTGAGCTTCTCGGGTCCGATGATGACGTTGGAGAAGAGGCCGAAGCCCGTGTTGATGCCGTAGGTACGCGTGTTGTGTCCTTGAGGATGTTGTCCACGACCTCGCGGCCGCACGCCACCCGCTTCCAGGCTTCCTCGCTCAGCGAGATCATGGTGGCACCCTTGGACAGCGCGACGAGGTCTTCAGTGCACAGCGACTCGCCGTCCAGCACGAGCTGGGACTTGTTGTGCGCGGAGATGCTTGCGATGGCCATGGCGTTGTGCGGACTTGTTCACTGCCGAGGAAATTGTATAATGATCTCTGAGCAGCGGCGCGGTCGGACAGCCGAGCTGTTTAATCATTCGAGTGCTTCTTGGCACTTGCACTTTGTTTCGGTGACGTCGCGTCTGTGACGCGCTGTCTGCGTCGTTTCATGGGCCAATCAGAAACACGTCAGTTCGAAGTTGTGTGCGATGTGTACATTTGTTTATGTGGCGATAGTGATCTATTAACTGCAAACAGTACAAAATGTAGCCATCTCCTGAAAGTATGGGTGGGTGCCATAATTGGGAAGACCCGATTTCCCCGTCTACTGACTTAGGCGATTGATTAGACTTTCAGATCCGCGATTGCCGTTGGCGATGCCGCCGATCGCTGCGTAGAGCTTGCCAGCGGCTGACCTGCTGCATCGCTCTACGTGCCCATAGCACAGCACTCTGCTTGGCAACCCCATGAGCTGTGCGGTGCATGCAGATTATCGCCCTGCACGGCACTGTATCGTGCTTATAAATGGCTGGGGGGCGAATGCTGGCGCTTCAATGTAGACGCCAGCCACCCTTGGTGATGCATCACTGATACGCGTTGAGAAGCACCCCACCGTTAGACCAACATTCTGTCAGTAGTCATATTACATCTCGTACCCCCAATTTAAAACACCCCACCGAAAGAAAAGTGCAACAGCAGATCCAAGATGCCTGGCCGCACTGCAAACAAGCCGGGCTCTGCGTCGCTGTCTAACTCAGCTGATAGCAATATGTACGAATGTGGGGACGACGAGGGGCAGCAGGAAGAAGAAGGAGATGAGGAGGAAGTCGATGCAGAAATGATAGCCCAGTTAATGGGCAAAGCTGTAGAGAAAACGGTAACCAAGGAAGGGGTCTTACGGATGTCGTACAGGGCGCGGTGTCCAGTTACTTTCCGGCCATTCAAAAGTTCCGTGTACTGTACTTCGATGGCGAGTGCACCGACCTAACATACCAGCAGGTGCTGGAGAGCACTACAGCTCAAGCTTCACCAAGTGCAAGTGCAAGTGTCCGTGGCAAAAGAGAAAGGTGGATGTGGAGGAACCTAAGCCCTCGGAGTCAACAAAGAGACCGAAGAATCTTGCGCGAAGCCATACATTGTGGTCGAAGCCGCGTCAAAATGCGAAGCCACCATCGCCCGGAGCTAGTTTGCCAGAAGCCCCGGTTGTTCACGAGATGGATATGCAGACAGTTGACGAGGTCGGATTTAATATCACGCGTAAAGCTGTCTATATTGCTGTGAGCACGCTCGAAGACGAGGAGAAAGAAGCGCAACTCGAGGTGCTTTCTTCCGCTAAGCTGAAGGTGGGCCACTGTTTGAACCCCATTGCTGGCTTTAGCTGTTCTGATAACCACCAATTTGTTGGGCTTGATAAGGACACGGAAGCGCTGGAGGTGTTTGTGCAAAAGGATGGCTTGGTAACATTGGCTGAATTTCTAGATAAATGTGGAAACCAGGGTGAGGCAGAGGCTGGTGTGCTGCTGATTCTGAAGGTGGGTGCCTACTTTTGATGCAGTTCGCCACCCCTGCTCGGTTTTGCTTATGAAATATTGGTAGATCCTTGCTGTGCTCCCCGGATAACCTGTGACGCTATCAGGGTCAGCAAGATTGGCCTCAAACTGCGACAAATTCAAAAAGATGGCTCCTTCAAGAATACGTCGATACCCGATTTTGCGAGCTGGATCGTTCAAAAATGAAAGCAGATATTGGAATGCTAAACCAAAGCACACGAGTCGATGGCAAATCTGAATACCAGGAAAATCGTGCGCGTTCGTCAGCGCAAAACTCCTTTCTTCGCCCGAGCCAAACATCCCGTGGCGAATCAATTCCTGAGAACAAATCGAATAGCTCGCCGAACGGTAGCCGATCAAAGTCGGCAAGTCACTTGCTGAGATTGATGAGTATGCTGCGTCCATGTATTATCTTGGAGGTCTGTCTGCAGTTACTGTTTCTCAAAGTTATGTTGTTTGTGATTGTGATCAGATTCGCGTGACGAGAGCGATGCATCCGTATCAAGTACTCGGCATGGACGAAACTGGAGTTTGTTGAGCCCACAGAACAAGCTGAAGTCAAGTAAAGCAAATATGTGGCGAGCTAAACGCTCCACTGTTGTGCTTGATCGCGTGCTACAGCGAGTGAGCGAAAATACACAGGACGTCGAGAACGTGACTAAAGAGGAAGAGTGGCGTCCAGCCAAGATTTCGTTCGCGGAGCAAGAGGCGGTGTGTGCTTTTGAGCAGGAGGTGGAGGTGTCCAAGTTGTTTTCATTTTATCTGTCTGGTACGAAGGCCCCAGAGCGTCCACAAGTACCACCGCGCACAGGCCCTCTCCGATCAATTCTCCGCGCGAGGCTCCGCCTCCCACAGCGTCGTGTGAGACCTCCCTGCTCACTGATATCGAAAACTTGGAGCTTGCAGCACCTGCAGTCTTGACGGCGTCGAGGCCTGCTCTTAATCGAATCGCTACAAGTGCAGAGCGGCCTTCACTGTCGGGTGAAGCCCCCGATTATGACGATTTTGGTGATGGAAAGCTGTCCAAGGCGGTGAGTCCAACCGAACAGATGAAACGAAATAGGGAGCTTGATTTGCCACCCCCTCCTCGGTTGTCTCGATGGAAGGTTCGTTGGAGGAAGGTGAAGTTCCTCTAGGCCCAATCCACAACGACAGAGGCTTTCCTGAGCCACGCAGTGGTAAAATCGCCGTTTGTGATGTTGACAGTGTGAGTAAGGGTTACACGTGATTTCTACCGGTACGGTCAAAAAGCGATGAAGAGTATTTAGTTGTGGTAAAGCGCTGTCGTGATGATTCCTACTGGAACGTAAACGACTCGCTAATAACTTAGCACGCCAGCGAGGAAATGAAACTGTGTTTATCAAAACGACAGCATTTATCCGTGTACGTATGCAGCACTACAGAGTGCAGTACAGCGAGTTACTAGCAACAACGACGACATCTGCAAAAAGGCAACCATCACTCTGCAAGTTGAAGCTGGAAGCGGACAGAAAGGACTCCCGTTTCCTCCCTGACTGCGTAGATAAATTAACGAGGTTAACGGGGTCTCTTGTGGATTCCACGTGAGTCGTCCGGCGCCAGCTCACACGATCGCTCCGAAAAAAAAAACGCAAAAGTCGCTCGGTGTCAGCTCTGCCGGTGCTCTGATGCAATAGCCGCCGATGGGTGGCATTCGCAGAGCGCAGCCACCCAAAGATCCGGGGCGCGACTGCAAGAGCTCGGCGTGAGATCTGCGCTCTGGCGCTCTGTCATGAGAAGCAAAAGATGGCCACTTTGGCCTGGTCTTCTCACTGCCTGGTGGCCACATGGCGACTGGCATTACCGCCGGCATACAATCCCCCTACAAACGTCGTCTTAAGTACGCATGTCAAATGTATCGGAAAAGGGCCACGCCGATGGAGAGAAAGGAGCTGCTCGAGGGCGAAGACGTCGCGCTCATGACCAGTCCCCAAGTGTCCGCGTACGGACCCAAGACGCACTCCGAAGAGGACGGGCACGAGACCGCGTCGCTGCTGTCGCAACCGCTATTACTCAGCTCCAGCAGTTCCCGATCCAGTCGTAGACGCAGCTCCATGGGATCCTACAAGCTCGGCAAGCAAGGCGCCATCGTGCTGCTATGCTGCATCAACCTGCTCAACTACATCGACCGCGGCATCATCCCCGGAGCCCCGAGAAGTTCAACCAGTTCATCACGGACACGCTGGGCGTGAGTGTGCTGCGGCAGTCCGTGTACTTCGGCCTGCTCACGTCGGCCTTCATCGCCAGTTACTCCGTCTTCTCCATCGTCTTCGGCTACTTCGCACTCACGCACAGACCCTTTCGCATCATTGCACTGGGTATGAGTGTCTGGATCGTGGCCGTGGTCATCTGCGGTATCGCCCAGGCGTCCGAGAGCTACTACGTGCTCATCATCGGGCGTCTCGTTAGCGGGGTGGGTGAAGCTTCCTTCCAGTGCACGGCGACGCCCTTTATCAACCGTTTTGCGCCTCCTGCCAAGCGCTCGCTGTATCTGGGCATTTATTTGGCGTCCATCACGGTGGGTACGGCCGTCGGCTACATCTACGGATCGATCTTTGCCAGCTCCGGACTGGGCTGGGCTGGCGCGTACTACCTGGAAGGAATCATCATGGTCGGGTTTGTGGTCTGCTGCCTCGTGATTGTACCGGACGAGCTGAACGAGATCCCGGCCAACGAGAACACTGACGAGCTGGAGAACAAGCAGGGCGATGGGGTAGTGGCTACCCCCGACTACGACAGTGCGAGTGCGACGGCCTTCCTGGAAGACAAAAACCGCCGTACGTCCAGATCCAAGCCGTCGTTCCTGGTGGAGTGGTGGGCGATCTTCAACAACCTGCCATTCATGCTCATCATCCTAGGACACGCAGCGTACACGTTTTCGCTGGCGGCCATGAGCACCTTCAGTCCTGCCATCTTCATCGGCTTGGGGCTTTTCGAGAGCGAGACGACTGTGTCGCTCATCTTTGGCGGACTTGTGGCTATCACCGGTACCATCGGTACTCCTGTGGGAGGCATCTTGGTCGACTGGCTCGCGAAGAAGCACCCCAACGAGATTGGCCGTCGCTGCATGATCTCTGTCAAGGCGCTCTTCTACTTCATGCTGGCTGCAGTCGTGTTCGGACTCGTCATGGTCGCGTTTGCTAGCACCAAGATGATCTGCCTGATCTTTCTCACCCTCTGTCTATTCTGCATGTGCGCGCTGTCCGTACCCGAGACAATTGCCGTGTTAGAGCTCTTCCCCAAGTCGCGTCAGTCCATGGCTGTCGCGGCTAACACGCTGATCATCCACGCGCTGGGCGATGTGCCGTCCCCTATCATTCTGGGCGCTATTAAGGACACGTGGGCTCCCCTGTGTGGCACCGTGGAGATCGACGGCGAAGCGAAGCTCAACCCGCGCTGTTCAGAGGACCACGCCGGTCTTCGCGACGTGCTGCTCTTTGCTGTGGTTTGGCTGGCGTGGGGTGTGATGTTCTGGGGCGCTTCGGTAGTGGTGTTGAGACGGAAACAGCAGGAGGACCAGCGACGTGCAGCTCAAGCTGGGATGCTCGACGGTTCATACTAAGCTACATGTAGTAGTCATTCGTCAATGCAATAGATGGAAACGATGAATCACTTCGAGCAGAACCTTGGCTTCAACGTCAGCAGCACACCACGACGATGCTGCAGTCTGCGAGTCGCAGTCTCAGCTTTCCACCAGTAAGGTTAGTCCCAGTCATCCACGATATCTCTGGCCTTCATCGACTTGGCCAGCCAGTCCGTCAATCGCCGCTCACGGCGATGATCTCGAGCTCGAGTTCGGCTCTGCATTGCTTCGCCTTAGACGATTCTCACACAACGCCCGTTTTCATTTGATCGCGGCGTTTTCCACTCATTGCCGTCCTCGGGCGACTGCGAAAAGAAGCGGACGCGGTCGACTTGAATGGACGCAGAGTGACTGACTGTCGCGGCGTTGACGATCTGCAGACAAGAGGAGGATACCGAGCACAGCGCTATTATAGACGTGGACTCGCACCTTGAAGGATCAGCTCGAGCTACTTGGAATTGGGACGCCTGTCACGCTTCTCAGATAACAGATCCTGCCAAAATGCAAGCACAGCTTTCGATGCCGATCCTTTCATTTGCCGCACCCAAATGCAGCGGCGTCTCTGGCTGCACGAAGGTGACGAGCGCGCCGCGTGCTGCGCTCTCCGCCGTCCGCGGAAACGTCTGGAGCTCCTCGTCGTCTGCCAAGGCTTTGGCTGCTGACCTTGGATGAAGAGTCCTGTGTTTAGTGACAGAGCAATGACTAAACTGAACCTGATGACCAGGGTTTTGTGACAGTATCATAGCAAGTTAAGAGTCACAAGCAGTGAGATGGCAGAAAAGAGTGCGGCCAGTGCCTTGTCGTTACCGGTGTGCAAGTAGAAAGTGTGTCCTGCAACGTTAATTTGAGGAGGGGTGAAAATGACTGTCTGGGACCAAGCCTAGCTAATGCCTGTGGTTTAAGATCCGTGTGCGGAGCACTCGGGCTTAAACCCAGGACCAACCACGGTCACATCTCGACCAACGTAGGGTTGTTTTACTTTGTCAGAGTTTGTTTGGGGTGAGGCAGGGCGATATGTTTCCTGTCGGCTCCTCCAGCTTTTGAGGATTTGGTGTTCCATGACACCCGTCTTCGAGTTTCTGATATATTTACCTTTTCCCTTCGATTAAATACGAATTGTGATCTAGCGTTGCTTTCAGGCTGTTTGCGTTGCACTAAGGGCTGTCGTGTTGTCGTTTTTAACGTTGCAGGAACGTCATTCGTGCAAGTAACACCAAATCCTCAAAAGCTGGAGGAGCCGACAGGAAACATATCGCCCTGCCTCACCCCAAACAAACTCTGACAAAGTAAAACAACCCTACGTTGGTCGAGATGTGACCGTGGTTGGTCCTGGGTTTAAGCCCGAGTGCTCCGCACACGGATCTTAAACCACAGGCATTAGCTAGGCTTGGTCCCAGACAGTCATTTTCACCCCCTCAAATTAACGTTGCAGGACACACTTTCGTCAAATTTACACTACAGTAGTGTCTAGTGACTAGGACAGGGAATGAGGCACTTGTCGTTAGCAGCTTCGTGGCTTTCAGCCGTCAGCTCTTTACCACGGCAGCTCAAACGCGCCGAACTTCTTGTCGGCGTTGTAGAACTTTCCAGTGTCCTTCATGGACAAGTCGGCCACAATCTTGGCCATCGACTCGGCCGAGTCGGACGCCTCTAGCCAGCCCGCGTGGCTGTTCATGTCGGTGGCAACGTAGCCAGGATTCAGCGTCACGAACACGATGTTGTTGTCACGAAGCCCGACGGACATCGAACGAGTTACCATGTTGAGTGCAGCCTTGGATGGCGCATAGCCGTATGAACGACCGAAGAAACTGTGGTTCTCCTCAACGTTGGAGCCGATACTGCCCACCAGTGACGAGACTTGGGCGACCGTGGCAGTCTCATGGTTCCTGGCCGCAAGCTCCAGGTTGGGCAGCAGGGCACGAGTCACGAGGAACGGACCGACGGTGTTCACCTCGAATTGGCGCATGAAGGCGTCCTTGGTGACCAATTTGAGGTCATCCTCAATGTAGATGCCAGCGTTGTTGATGAGCAGGTCGATTGGTACGCCCTCCAGCTCACGAGCTGCTGCGAGCACCGAAGATTCGTCACTCGAGTCCAGCGTGACGGTCTTGAAGGGCGAGAGCGCCTCAAGCTGTTCCGAAAGAAAGCAACACAGTGTTAGTATCGACAGTTGAATAGCAGCAATACTTGTTGAGCTCGTACAGCATCGGTGTTACTGTTGGCGCGAATCGTGCCGATGACATCCCAGCCGCTCTTGGTGTAGTGATCGGCCAGGGCGAGGCCGATACCGCGCGTGCTGCCCGTGATGAGAACCGTCTTCTTTGGGGTCGGCATAGTCGGAGGAGGTGGTTGGTTGTTTGTTGCTTGGCTTGCGGGCTTCGAGGCTTATTTGAAAGTGAGAGGTCTAGATGTTGCTGCCTGGGACGAGTGACTCGCACGCCATCACGTAATCATCGTCAAAAACTTCGTCAAAAGCTTTCAAAAGCTTTCACCGCGCACCTGCAACAATGCGACAAGTCGTCTGCAGTAACTACCCAGCCCCGGCCGCAGTCTTCCCCACCTCCGTTTGCACCGAAATCAAGTCAACAACAATAGTCTTCAACGCACGCTTCGACTCGTCAACCGTCGAGAACACGCCTCGTAGATAGCCTTGGCATTTCCGACGAGGATTCCCGTGCAATTTCATGATTTTTTCCCAGCAGCATTGGACATGACTCGCAGCATTAAAAAGCTTGTTCGTCTTATTACTTGCCACTTCTGCACCCTCTACGCCAGCAGAACACATCGCAGTGGTCGCCTTGCTCAGTCCACACTAAAACAACAACAGCATCGAAGCAAAACAAGCCTGCGGGTCGTTCCTTTGTGCCTTCCGTACATTCGATGCCTACAAATTCTTCCGGTGGAGGATGGAAGCGCCGTATTCCTCGTACTCGCTCTTGGTGATCCACATGTTCTTGAACGTCGCAAGCGAAGCCAAAATGGATCCGCCGATCCATGTTGAGTAGATTCGCGTGGGTGGCGCCGAAATGCGGATTTTGATGTCCTTGGGCGCTTTCTTGCGCACCTCGGCCAGCAAACGGTCACCAAAGCCTGGGAAAAGCGTGGAGCCACCGGAGAGAATGATCTGCGAGAAGAGCGTCTTACGCAGATCCAGATCTGACTTCATAATAGCCTGCACCAAGCACTCATGCACGCCGCGTGCCTCCGAGCCGATAATCTCCGGCCGGAACAGTACTTCCGGAGCGCGGAACTTCTCCGGACCAATCTGTGAAAAAAATCAGCGACAACACGTTAATGTTTTTAAAACGCCAGCAATTCCATCGAAAGCACTTACATTGAGCAGCGTGCCGTCGGGCAGGTAGTACGCCGACGTGTCATCGCCCGAGGTGCTGGTGGGCTTGGACTTGGCGCTGAGCATATCTTTGACAGCAATTGCCGACTTCTCGGCCTCCAGCTGCTCCTCCTTGGTGGGGTTAAAGGCCACGTAGCAGAGTTTCTCCTTGATCTCTCTCACCACCTCTCGCTCCGCTGACGTCTGAAAATTGTACCCTGCACGACGCAGCAGCAGCTGCAAGTGGCGGGTGACGTCGCGCCCTGCAATGTCCATCCTGGTAATAGCGTGGGGCAACGTGAACCCTTCGTAGACCGGAACCACGTGCGCCACCCCGTCGCCCACATCCAGCACCACACCAGTCGTGCGTCCGGACGCGTAGAGACTCAGCACCGCCTGGGGGACACAAAGAGCGACGGCACGTTGAAGGCCTCGAAGAAGACTTCGCCCGCGCGCTGGCGGTTGGCCACGGGGTTCAAAGGCGCCTCTGTGAGCAGCACCGGGTGGTCCTCGCTCTGCACGTTGAGCATGTCCTTGGAGTAGACGTGCTGCCAGATGCGGTGCATGCTGTTCCAGTCCGTGACGACGCCGTGCTCCATGGCGTATTGAATCTTGAAGAGCCCGCGGTGGTGCTGCACGCGGTTGCCCACGAACACGTCGCCGCCTTCGTACGCGCCGCCCGGCATCATGCGCGTGTGCTTGGTGGCGCCCACGAAGGACGGGAAGACCACCTGCGGCGTCTCTCCGCCCGCGAAGCCGGCCTTCATGAGGCCGCTGCCATTGTCGATCACCAGCGGCTGGTTGCCCAGCACTGCGCTCGCCATCTTGATCTATTGTGGAGGGGGCGCTTCATTCCGCATTTGTCCCATAAAAACTGTCGCTTCAACTACTCCCATACACTGCAGCTGTCTACTGTGCCGAAAAGATAGAGACGACGCGACTCTTACGACTGGACAGAGGTCCGCAACGACCATCACTCCTCGGTGCGCGGGGAGCCAATACAATAGGCCACACAATTGGATTATCCCCGCACGGCTTTCATGGACGGCGCGGAGCAAGAGGTGGCGACGCGGCTGGAGCAGCTGCAGGCCGCGGCCGGCAACGCAGAGCAGACGGAGCTCTTCCGCCACGTGCAGGAGATCGTGCAGCACCGCGACCCGTCGGGCCAGGAGCGCCGCGTGCTGCGTAGCGCGTTGCCGCTGCTGGGACAAGTCGCGCAGCTCCGGAACGCGGCGCTCGTGACTTCGGTTCTGCAGCTGGTGGCGCAGGAAGCGACGGCAGCTGCCGCTACCGCGAACGCGGGGTCGGTTGAAGCCGTGGACGCGGCCTCCGCGCTTTGGCGGGGCTCTACCAGGTGAGCCACACGGTGCTGCTGCTCAGCCACTCGACGGAGAAGAACGTCGCGTTAGCGCTGCAACTGGCGCTCGGCAGCTTGCATGCGAGTTTCCAGGTGGTTTTACGCGCCGAAAGCCTCGAGAACCACGCGGATATGGAGCCCAGAAGCGCGTGGGACGCCACGATCCGCTGCTTGGAAGCGGCGGCGGACGTCGTGGCCAACCCACCCGAGACGGGGACAGCAACCGCAGCGCAGCCGTGTGGCTACGTGCTTGGAAGCTGCTGGAGAGCGGCGTGATGCTCTTGAGCTCGGCGCAAGACGCGTCCGTGTACCGAGACCCGATGAGATCCAATGTGCAGCCGAACATTTGCAGTTTGGACCGACTGAGTGCTGGAACGCAAACCATTCTAATGAGGACGCAACTCGAGGAATTCGGTGTCTTTCTGCTGCAAAAGATGTGCGCGGTTGTTGCTGGTGCCAAGGTGGCGCTGGCGAAGCGAGAGCTGAGTGTGGTCGTGAACTCGCTGTCGCTGCTGGCGGCCGTGCGACCGCAGCATATGCCGCACGTGTTGCCGAAACTGATTGCGCTCGCGACTACAGTGGCATCGCCTGGGGCGGTTGATGCTGCGATCCAGAAGACACTGTCGGCGAACTTGAGCAAGCTTTTGAGCCATCCGGCTGCACAGTCGTTTTCGGACGAGGTGACGGACATTTTGATTGCGGTGGGGGCGTCCCAGCGTGCATTCGCGGCTATTACGAAAAGCAAGGAACAGCGAAGGAGGTATACTTCTGCCCCTACAGAGGCGTCGTTGCGTCGAGCCAGGATCGGTAAACGCACAGCTGCACAGTCAATCACAGAGCGAGTGGAGAATGCCAATGCCCACGCCAAACGCAGACGAGTGAATCTTTCGGGGTCTTCGGCAGCTCCGGTCGCTCGGGAGAAGGTGACGCACGATGGAATTGTGAATATGCAAGCGGTGGAAGTAGCCAATCTGGTGCTGGAGAGCTTTGCCTTCGATATGCCGCCAGCACCGCCGAACATGCAGTTAGAGCTTGTTCCTAGCGCATTGAAGGCACGAATGTCGACTTTGCTGGCAAAACTTGCGACTCCGTCCTCCGTGTTGGCGATTGAGAAAAGCTCAAAGCGAATGCGGGACCCACGACTTCGACGTGATCCGAGGTTACAAGCACAGAGTAAGGAACAGCCGGCCTTAGTGACAATTTTTGACGAGTCGGTCGTCGAAGAAGTGAGCGACTGGATATCGAAGAACGCTGCTACGATCGCGGAGCCATTGGTTTCTGTATCAGAGGACAACGTCATTCAGGTGCATCTAAAATCAGAAGCTGTATCCTGGCAGCATGAAATGGCAATCAATTCGCTGGTGCGGATCTTGGAGAACGAGTATGGCGTAAAGATTCGGGGCGACGAGGCATTGCGTGAAGGTGTTGTCTGTCGACTTGCGTCGAGTCCATGGCTACTTACCACGGATGAAAACAGCAAGCCGGTAGCGGCAAATGAATCGCTGAAGCTACCTTTTGTCTACCAGAAGATATTGGACTTCGTACTGGGTGATTACTCTGTGCGATCAACTCTGGCGATAAATTTGATTTCTCAGGAGTATATTCGTGCTACGGCTTTGCAGCTTGGCACGGCCAGCACCGAGAAGACAGTGGATCCGCTTGGCACCGCGGGCTTTAAAATTTATCGGACAGTTGTCAACTATTTCTTTGACACACTGCAGAAGAAGATGGATTTGTCTTCTTCGGCGGACAAGAAGTTGTTTTTGAGCCTTGTGGCACAATTGCCGCGTGTCCCGGTGGAGATTCTTCGCATCATTATATCATTGTTTAGTGAAAAGGCTGGACTTGTACTCGGCATTACGTTGCTGCGTGACCTCACTAAGGAACGGAAGGCTTGTCAGGCACCGTGTCTTTTCCTGTTGTTGCGGTATACGTGCCACGAAGACGAGCACTATCGAAACTCGGCCATCAGATGTGTGGCCAACCAGCTCTATGGTATCAGTGCTTTGAAAAATGACATCGAAGCGTTCGCCATCAAGTTAGTGAACTCGTTGCGGGAGCCTGTTCGTGTTGACGAGCCAAATGCAAAGGACGAGGATGAGGCGATGCCCGAGACCGTTAATGAAAGCAACAACAGCGAAATGGCCGAAAATGGCCGAAATGAGGATGAAACCAAGAACGATGAACCCATGGAGGCCACGAAAGAAAACAACTGGATTAAGGAGCAGGTGAAACAAATTTCTCTTGCTGAGAAAGACACTTGTCAAGAACTTGGCGCTTACGCCGATGAAATTCAAGGTGAAACTGGTCTTTCGAAGACCTTGGACAGCGAGCCAGAGATTCTTCGACGTTTGGAATTGTATCTGGCGCTCTGTGCGAAAAAACCATCGTTGTTAACGCATTTGGTAGCAGCTTACGCGTATGCATCCGAAACCGTGCGCCAAGTGGTTTTCCGTGCCGTTGAAAAGCTCATCAAGCATCTCAAGCAACGCGGAAGTGTAAATGTTGTTGCGCAACTGCACGGATATGAGCCGAGCGCTCTCGGATTGGTATGCCATATTATCCAAATCTTGTCGATCCGTGGACAATCAGCGTCCACTACAGATGAACTCGTGCGGCAGATATTGGAGCTGTATCATGTCCATGAACACATCCCTGACTCCATTTCGGTCCTCATTCCGGTGTTGCCCAGCATCCGTGGTGAAATTCTGTTCCCGTTGTTGCCTCAGCTGCTGTCACTGCCCCAGGCTCGGCTGTCCGTCGCCATTACGCGGCTGTTAGAAGCAATGCCTCCGCAGGTGGTGGCTCCAATCGACTTGCTGGTGGCACTGCATCACGTCGATCTAAAGAGCGAGCCAAGCATGCAAAAGAAGGTGATCAGCGCCATTAACTTCTGTGTGGAACACCGCCATGCTTTCCCATCCGACGTTCTCCTCCACGTATGCCGTGTTTTGGTTCAAGAAGAGAAACTGTCCAAGCTCTCGCTTCGTACTCTCATTCTCAGCGTCACTGCATACCCGACACTGCAGAATGACATGGCATCACTTCTAAACATTCTCATTGACAGAAGAGTGTGGGAGATGGAGGACGCGTTGTGGAAGGGCTTCGTCAAGTGCTCGGCTCTCATTCAGCCGGCATCGTTTCCATTGCTGCTCCACAAGCTCCCGACGGCCCAACTGGTGTTGCTGCTGAACGAAGAGAAGGAACTGCGTGTTTTACTACGCGATTTCGCCTTCACTGCGGGTCCAGACGGCCAGCCTATGGATCTTCCTTCCGAGATCAACTCGCTACTTGAAGACCCGAACGAGGTCAAGCCTGAAATCTCGTCTGAGCCAGTGGTGGCTGAGCCAGAAGTGACCGATCCAGTCGTGAAAACAGAGGAAGAGGACGCAGACCCCATTAAGTTGGAGCAAAACGGAGCATAATTTGCCCAGCTTAGTAATTAACGAGGGACAGTTCTATTCAGGTGGTGGCGCCACCGCGTTAGATACTCTTTGCGGAGAAAAAAAAGAGCGCCAAGCTGCTCGCAAGAAACAATGTCTGCGTAGTCTTCTTGACTCAAATATTACTTGCGGCTACTACTTGTGTACGGCTTATCCGTTTGCACTCTGCTAATGTTTACTTGGTCTATCCGCAGGTGTGGCTGTTGTAGCGAACGTGGCAGATTTCGCTCACCTCTTCTATAGCCGTCAAAGCTTCGTCCATGTCTTCCTTTGTGTGCGCCGCTGAAATACAGAAACGCACGCGGGACAGCAACAGCGGTGTAGCCGGGAAACCGACCGTCACCACAGCCAAATCGCGCTCCAGACATTCGCGAGAGAACTCACCAACCTTTGACATGTGGTACAGCATCACCGGGATCACAGGAGAGTCGAAGTCGCCGAGCGTGATCACGCCCATGTCGATCAACTTCTGACGGAAGTAGTTGCTGTTCTCACGCAGCGAAGTAATCTTCTTGCGACCGATGTCCGTACCGTCAAGTCCGGCAATGATGTTCAGCGCCGTCAGAACCTGCTGCGCGATCACGGGGGACAGGCTCGTAGCGTAGATCGCACCAGCACTCGAGTTCCGGATGAAGTTAATGATCTCCTCCGACGCAGCGATGTATCCACCCATTCCACCAAAACTCTTTGAGAACGTGCCCATCAGAATATCAATTTCGCTTGGGTCGACGCCAGCGTATTCACAGATGCCGCGGCCAGTGTTACCCAGCGCACCGATACTGTGAGCTTCGTCAACGTAGATGTAGGCCTTGTACTTCTTGGTCACGTCCACCATTTCGCGAAGACGCACGATCTCCCCCTCCATGGAGTAAATACCTTCAATCATCACCATCACTTTTCTCCACGCGCGATGCGTACGCGGTTGGCCCTCGGCAATCTTCGTACGCAGCACCTTCTCCAGATCCTCCGGATCATTGTGTCTAAACACACCAACTGGTGCACCCGACGCACGCGCACCATTGACAATAGACGTGTGGTTCAGTGCATCACTTATAATAAGCGTACCTTTGCCCATGATAGCAGGAATACTCGTTGCATTGGTAGCATAGCCCATGTTGTACACAATGGCCGACTCCTTGCCGATGAACTTGGCCACAGCCTTTTCCAACGCAACATGCACCGTCGTCGTGCCGAGCTCCATGGGTGGCACAGTAGACGCCAGCGCGAACTGCTGCACTGCCTGGAAGACCTCATGACTGCACGTGTTCATCCAGTCGTCCGCAAAGCCCAAGTAATTGTACGAGCCAAAGTTGAGACAGCGTTGCGGCGGTGCATCCAGACGCTCGAACGACTTGTTGCCGTCCTTGGACACGCGCTGGATCAGGTCAATGTGGGCGCCAGGAGCTCCTGCCACTGGGCGGTTGAAAACGTCCTGCACGCGGTGGTACAAGCGGCGCGTGTAGAAACTCTCCCAGGCGATGAGCAGCTTGGCCAGGCCGGAACGCGCCTCCTCGGAGCGGTAGCGAGAGATGCCCGAGAGGCTGGCGGCCAGGTCGCGCACGTGGCCGAAGGTGAGGAGGATGGAGTACTGCAGGAAGCACATGATGGCGGGGAACCATGGCGCGTGCTCGGCGGCCATGGCGGGCAACGGAGACCAAGGAGTTGGCGAATGCAAGGTACATGTTTCCCCTACGCCCTTTGGGACATGGAACACGAAATTTTAACGGATAGGAGGGTATCAAGGATGGAAGGTAAAATCACCTAAATAGAAGGACCTAGAATGCTTAACGTGTTAAATACAAAGTTTGAAAGGTGTAGACGAATTGAGGTTGAAAATACGTGAGCCATTTGGCGGAGCTGCCTCTGCGTTGCGTTGGCATGACTTATCGGAGATGCCGGGGCCGATAGGCAGGCTTCGTCAATCGAGGCATTTTGTGTAGAGAGTGGGCGCAGTGCCTACATTAAGTTTTTGAAAATGCCTCCAGGAAGAGGATGGATACATCGACTGTTCAATACAAAACTTATGATCTACAGTGCTGGCCATAAGGATGGCCCACCCTATATTTTCCCGCGTAACTCGGTCAATATTTCGAGTTTGGCGCCCAAACTTGAACCAATTACCGTGCGCAATGCGTTTATCCCGCCAATCAAATTTGAGTAGAACCCGCGCGATATTCAGGGAGTTTCTATACAAGTCATCGAAAACGGGGCTGGACAAAAGGATAGCACACTTTTTTACTTGGTTTCAGTATCGAAAAGTTATGTGCGCCACATCGAATCAGTACTTAATCGTGTTTCCGTCCGCCTTCAACACTTCAATGCAGCGCTTCTTCATGGATAGCACCAGCTTTTCGAGGTAGCTGGTAGGCATTTGCTCCCATTGCTTCTTGATCTCGGTAATGAGGTCTTGCTTGGTCAGGTACTGGCGCCCACCTCCGTAGACCTTGCCGGCCAAGTAGCCCCAGATATTTTTCGATCGGGTTGAGATCCGGCGACAGAGCCGACCACTTCATCACCTTCTCCAGGTGCTCGTCGAGGAAGGCGTTCGTGGCTTTGGACGAGTGGATACTGGCGTTATCTTGCTGGAACGTAAACTCCGTACCAAACCGGCGATGGGCCGCAGGCAATAGGTGTTCAGAGAGGGTGTAGATGTAGGCTGGCGAGTCTTGGTTCCCTTCCAAAATGCCAGTGCCGTAGTCCCGTCCGCCCAGAAGCCGCCCCAGACCATGACAGACCCACCGCCGTTTTTGGCGACTAAAACGCATCTTGGGGTCGTCCTCTAGGCACCGCCAGTAGCTCTTAAGTCCATCGGATCCGTCTAAATTCCATTTTTCTCGTCTGAAAAGACGGTGGACCGCCAGTTTATCTCCCCCAGTCGTGGTGATCTTCCGCCCACTCGACGCGAGCCTTGATGTGCGCTGCGGTTAACTTGGGGCCTTGTTCATGGTCACGTACTTGAAGAGCTCAGTGGAGTTCAAGAAGCGGCGAATGGTACGGCTAGAAACTGTCAGCTCGAGCTTCTCCTTGAGCCCCGACGAGCTCGGCGTATCTTAACGGGTCGCTCGGACGACACGGAGGCAGTCACGCGGTGACATCTTCCGTTGGCGTCTTGGACCGAAGCGCTTTCCGTACTTGGTAGGATCACGCAGATAAATAGTGATAGGCTTTCTGGAGCGACCTACGACCGCAGCTATCTGACTGACGTTGACACCTTGAGCAGCATAGGCATCGATCTGCCCGCGCTCGTACTCTGTGAGCTGGCCCTTCCGACCCATTACAAGAAGGAAAATGAGCGTTCCTGTCTGATTCGATGTGGCGCACATAATATTTCGATACTGAAACCAAGTAAAAAAGTGTGCTATCCTTTTGTCCAGCCCCGTTTTCGATGACTTGTATAGAAACTCCCTGAATATCGCGCGGGTTCTACTCAAATTTGATTGGCGGGATAAACGCATTGCGCACGGTAATTGGTTCAAGTTTGGGCGCCAAACTCGAAATATTGACCAAGTTACGCGGGAAAATATAGGATGGGCTATCCTTATGGCCAGCACTGTAGTTGTTGCGGAACCAAGAGAGTACCAGCAATACACTGCAAGGCCATATCCGGGGTTGTTAGCTAGGGCGAGATATCCCAGAAAGAGTTCGGTCCAACCCTCTGAGTGTGAACGACGCTCTACGGGACAAGACGAAAGGAAAAGCAGTTCCCGAAAAACGTGACGTGTGGCTGGCGAAGTATGATGTGCATCTAGGCATCAAACCCGGCAGCAAGACGAGTACTTCGAAGTAGTGGCCAAGTTTTAGACGCTATATACAGTTTTGTATCATGTATGCCCGTGAAATGCTCCTGTAGACGCCGTCCCAGACCCCTCTCAGCTTTCAGCAGCGCTAGCTGAGAATAAAAGTAAGTAGACTATTGTCCCTTTCACTAATTTTGCCAGGACTTCTTAACCGGGCTTTGGGGTATTATGGCTGGTACTAAACCCAGATTACAGTTTAGTAAAATGGACGTCTACGACATGTATGAGTGACTTTTCATTGTAAAAGCAAGTTACAGCTCTCCATCTGATGGCTAGCATGTAAGTCATTGTAAGCGAGAAAGCCCCGAATGCCGAGTTGATTACCGGCATTCGGGCTTTTTCGTCTTAGAAGGCCTTATGATCTGCCTAATCTTAGCTCAGACAATAGCTAAGCAGACTTGGCACCCTAGACCTTGTTTGTTAATCCCAGTTTAAGACATCGACTTAGCCAAAAGCGGTGCTTCTTGGAAGGACATCACGATGAAACACATTCGCCAAGCAGCATCCTTCGGGATGGCTTGAATACGACAGTCTCCCTCTTGATGAAAAGATTCGACATGAATGTTTTGGATGTGACCGACAAATAATTGCGTTCCTCCCCTCAGCCATCAGTAAATATCCTCAAAAGAGATGATCATGGCAAGCTATGAAGTTTTCTCAAAGCTCCAGACTGTGCACCAAACGCGTTTATCAAACACATTTGGAGGTGACGTGATTAGCACAATTTGGTCTGAGCGAAAGGATCTACAGCAAGACTATCACAACGCTCGCAGGGTAAAGAGCATGGTTGATCGCGTGTCTGCCCTCGACATCAACGGAGCATGGGACGACCCTGAGCTTGACAGAATATTTTTGTCGCTGAAGACAGTTGCTCAGGGCCTTGCGAGTATACCGCCCCAGTTGAAGCAGATTTAAAGCGCATGAGAAGCGAATATCGAGCCCGACTAACTGATTTCTCCTTGGATATTTCCTAAAGAACTTTTAAATTTTTTTAGTAGTTCAAATCTACTTAGGCCCATTCGAATAATTGTCATTCGGGTAACGTTTCGTAATACATAGTTTTACATAAGAAGTGATGGCTAGGGTAATCGAGTAGAGCTCTAACCTTCATAAAATACATACAAAACGTGTAATGCCTACATTAACGATTTGAAAGTGCCTCCATAAGCCTACGGTATTCCTTCTGTGCTTACAGACACCCATCTTCACGATTTGAATGGTGACTATAGCCGAGCAGAAAACTTACCTTCACTCGAAAATTATTAGATATCTTTGCTTCACTATAGTGTCTGTTAGCACATAAGTCACAACAGAACAGCAATTTCCGAATTGTAATTGGCTGTTTGGACTGTCAGTAATGAGTGCCCGTCAGTAAGCACAGAAGGAATACGGTAATACAGGCAGTAGGCACGAAAGCCTAAATAGACGAAGCCTATTGGCGATAGGTCCCGGTATTCCGATAGTTTACCTCTTAGTTCCGATACTCCGCCAATATCAAATTTAAAGGTAAGGGTGATTGGCGCCAAAGAACTTCGCCACAGTGCCAGATGAACAGCGAAACAAGAAAGCGGATTATCCAAGATGCTATTGCTAGGAAGGCGTTCCCTCCCACCGTGGACTATCCAGAAAACAAGAGGAAGTGGGACGAGCTCTGCCCATTAGGTGGGCTCTTTGAGCGTCCCGTAGTGGTTTGGGTCCCCGAGTGCTTAAATCAGGGGCAGAAGCCGGCATGTGCTGTCGAGCACTGCACCTGTACACCGCGAGTAAAGGAGTATTTGCAGCGTGTGGTGGAGGACGTTGATGGTAAACAAGATCTACTCTACGTGAAGTATCAGTGCACCGGTGTAAGTCGGTCTTGCTTTTCTACTATCAGCCCGGGGTACGTGCAATCACGCGTGGAGGCGACGGTTCATTTTCCTTACGTTTTGGGAGTAAAAACTGGCTATTCCAAGTCTCTACATGAGCTTGCACATGACGGGATCATGCCCCTAATGGACTGACAAGTGCAATTGCGAATGTGCAGCGACGTCGCCAAACAAGATATTACAAGCTGTACATCATTTTTGCCGAGCGGGTTCGACGCCAGCAAGCTTGCAATCCTCTCTACATAGCGGCTTCACCCCTTCTGTCGATCAGTATTGCGAATCTAACGGTGTAGTCGATGGCAAGGTGCTGACGTCGATTTGGATGGAAACGACAGCGATTTACAGTTCTCTGTGTGAGATGTTGATGACCCGTTTCACCTGATTGACAGGATCTCGTCGAAGCTGGCATCTAAACCGAAGCAAAAGTGGATTAAGAAGGCCTTGCGCGCTGCCATGTACACAGTTGATCGCCAGCTGCGCCCACCAGCAGAGATGGAGTCCGAATTTATGCAGATTATTGAGTCGGTTGACCCCAAAGATCTCTCGTGCACTGAATCCGTTTGGCGTGGGTGTTGGAGCAGCAACGCGAAACAGATCCGAGCGGGCGATTTATATGTGCCGAATAATGACTACCATGATGGAGGAGAGAAGCCTGTTCGGATTGTTGCCACTAGTCAGCTCGAAGGCTTTCATTCTGCACTTAAGAAGTTGCTCAATCGCTCAATTTCCGTGGATGTGGGCTTGCGGATTCTCGATGTATTTATCGTTCGACACAATTTGCGAGTCGGCTCAAAGTTTGGACGCAATCCTTCGTTCGGTGAGATCGACTTCATTTCGCTGGCACAGGCTGCCATTTTATCTCAGGGAGTACTGCCAGAGTCTCCCCAGCTTGCGTTCGTACATCATGTGCTCTCAGAGCCCCTACAGGAACCAAGTTATCGCGCTGCGTCTCCGCTCGATTTCACTTTCAGCAAGTGGATGCGAATGTTTGAAGCAGCCCGTGTTCAGCCACAGCGACTGGAAGAGTCGCTTGCTACGTCGTGTCGCCACAAGAAAAGTGTCCGTGAGTTGCTACTGAGGAACAGCACACGTAAGACTGGCCAGCATCTGAGCAAATCCGAGTTTTTGCGACTGCTGCAGCTCGATGGGGACGGTGGGATTCTCCTTGGCTGAGTACGAGCTTCTTCGTCAAGTGAGAAATGAGCAGGCACGCGAGCAGGATACATGGTCCACATGCCCACTGGTCACAACGCTAATGTTCAATCTGGTTGTCTTTAACAGTATGAACAAGAGTCTGGTGTTGCGCCGACGAAGCTATGCAATCATCGTGTCGAAGCTTCAGTCCATTCCTGCATGTGAGGACGATCAATCACGTGGCACATCGTTGTCACCGAAGCCTCGTTCATTGTTTGAGTTTAAATCATCACCACCCACCAGCGTCTGCAACACTCAAGAGCAGGAACTCCAGATTGAATTGTTCGAGGCGCTCCGCGGCTCGAAGCTCTTTACGAGCCGTAAGAAGATTTTCATCCGAGTATTTGGTTTCGCCAGTCGCGTCTGTGACGATATTCACCCAAAGAGCGAAGTTGACCTGGGAAGCACTAAAGCGTGCAAGCATTCGTGGCTCTGGACTGAAAATTAAACTGAAGCTGGCTCCGACATGTGGTCTTCAACCGGCGCCATCAATATCGTTGCCTGTACCAACACCATCGACACCACCAGGGTCGAGTGCAAGTGCAATGGTGAATTATCTGTGCTCACAGTCAGCTGGAACTGAGCCCGGTGTTGTGTCTGATCAAGCTGCTGCTACTCCCCAGCAGGCAGACCCGCCTCCGTGTCCAAGCTCAACCTAACCACGAACCGATGATCTCGGTACTGACGAGCACAGCCAAGAAATAATACCTGCTGAGCCTGGCACCAATTCGACCCCACCGCAGATCTTCACTTCGGCCACGCTGTCGCAAATTATGCAGCTCAATATCATCGCAACCTGCCCGCCAACCAGCATTTCTGAAACAGATATTGCGTTGTTCAAGTCAGTCGCAGATTCCATTCCACGTAGCTCCAAACAAGTGGGCCTTCATTTATGGACTATTTCATCAGAAGTACCCAGCCAGCAGCATGACACTTAACGCGCTGCGTTGCCGGCTCAAACAGAAGCGAAGCAGCAAACGTAATGTGGAGCCTCCGCCTGCTGCACCTCCGGCTCCACCGAAGAAGATCAGAGCGATCGTGTGCAAGCTGCCAGAAGAAGCGAAAAAGGTGCGGCGACAAAAGTGATAACCCTGCTTGCATGCATCGATCCGGAACAACCACACACACTACGTTAGATGGCTACTTCACGTCCATTTAGCTGCCGCAAGAGCATGCAGTACAAGGGTGCTGATGCTCTTTATCCGAGAAGTGCTGGCTGGTTCTCGCTCGTGTTTGTGTCGGTAGGAGATTGAACGCATTATCAGTATTTTGTAGGCGACCGGGACAAATAAACGGGACAGGGATGGTGCGAAAGGTGCAGATGGTGCCGATTGGTGGCGATGGTGGCGGGACATCCCCTCGCATTCCCCCGTTGGCATTGCATTCGAAACTGCAGCTTTACTTACCGGTACGAATCGTGTGGGTCTTTATTAAGAAATCAGAGCAGCAGTGTTGTTGATATGACGAGGGTAGCGTGCTCTTTCCATTTTGTTACTACTAGTAATAGCAGCGAACCAGTCGACACGGTTAGCTACAGTAACTACCCGGCCAAGGACAGTCCCCGTTTAACAACCAAGACGCAGGCGAGGCTGAACACCTGGCCGACACGCAGAGGAGGCTTCTGATCTAGGAGCGAGCGTTTTTATCGAAGCGGATATTGCACAAGTCCGAGACCTCCTTCAGCGTCTCCAGCGCTTCGTCCATGTCCTCTCTCGTGTGGGCCGCCGAAACGCAAAAGCGCACACGAGCAAGCAGCAGCGGCGTAGCTGGGAAACCGACCGTTACCACAGCGAGGTTACGCTTCAAGCATTGACGAGAGAACTCGCCAACCTTCGACATGTGGTACAGCATCACCGGGATCACAGGAGAGTCGAAGTCGCCGAGCGTGATCACGCCCATGTCGATCAACTTCTGACGGAAGTAGTTGCTGTTCTCACGCAGCGAAGTAATCTTCTTGCGACCGATGTCCGTACCGTCAAGTCCGGCAATGATGTTCAGCGCCGTCAGAACCTGCTGCGCGATCACAGGAGACAGGCTCGTAGCGTAGATCGCACCAGCACTCGAGTTCCGGATGAAGTTAATGATCTCCTCCGACGCAGCGATGTATCCACCCATTCCACCAAAACTCTTTGAGAACGTGCCCATCAGAATATCAATCTCGCTTGGGTCAACCCCAGCGTATTCACAGATGCCGCGGCCAGTGTTGCCCAGGGCTCCAATACTATGAGCCTCGTCGACGTAAATGTACGCCTTGTACTTCTTGCTCACGTCCACCATCTCACGAAGACGCACGATCTCTCCCTCCATAGAGTAGATTCCCTCAATCATCACGATAATCTTCTTCCACGGACGGTGGGTACGTGGCTGACCCTCGGCGATCTTCGTACGCAGCACCTTCTCCAGATGCTGCGGGTCATTGTGCATGAACACACCAACAGACGCCCCGGACGCACGCGCGCCGTTCACAATGGACGTGTGGTTCAGAGCGTCGCTCAAGATGAGCGTTCCCTTGCCCGTAAGCGCGGGGATACTGGTGGCGTTGGTAGCGTAGCCCATGTTGTACACAATGGCCGACTCCTTGCCAATGAACTTGGCCAGCGCTTTCTCCAGTGCAATGTGCAACGTTGTCGTGCCGAACTCCATGGGCGGCACCGTTGACGCCAGAGCGAACTGCTTGACCGCCGGGAAGACCTCCTTACTGCACGTGTTCATCCAGTCGTCCGCAAAGCCCAAGTAGTTGTACGAGCCCAAGTTGAGACAGCGCTGGATGCAGCCATCCTTGTTGTGCAGCGTCTTGTTCTCGTCCACCGAGTAGCGTTCGATGAGGTCGATGTGGGCGCCTAAACAAAGGCGAAAAGGTGTCAGTTACCGGAACTTTACTCTTGCGAAGGAAGACGCACCGGGGGAACCGGCCACGGGGCGGTTGAAGACGTCCTGCAGGCGGTGGTAGATGCGTTTGGTGTAGAAGTTTTCGAAGGCCACGAGCAGAGGCGCGTACCCCTTTTGGCGTTCGACGAGTAGCGAGAGCCGCCGAAGATGCTGCCCGCGTGGTCGCGCAGGTGGCCGAAGGTGATGAGGATGGCGTACTGGATGTAGCACAGGATGGCCGCGGCCCACGGCACGTGCTCGGCCGCCATGGCGAAGGACAAAAATAAGGGGGAGCTACGCTCGAGGACGCTTTCAACTATGCGCCGGATTACGAGAGGTCCCTTGTGCTGAGAAAAACACGGCCGCTAGTTGTGTGTGCCACATCAGACGGACTTTTATATGTGTACCACATGATACGTATGTGACCTTCGAGATTCGATATTCAATATTTCAGTTGGACCTTAAAAAAACATAATCTAGATTGAGGTTAACCCCTTACTTCCCAGGTTATTTACGAGGTGTAGTTTTTGATCTGTCCCATATCATAATATATAGAGTTTTGTATGGTCCAAAATTCTGCTGCAGCTATGCCATCGGGATAGTACAGATCTGGCTCTGGCTAAAAACGTGGCATATCCATCATTACAGGGCTAATGTTGGCGCAAATCTTGACCATCTCCGAGATTATGATGCCTAAGGCAACATACACACTGTACTGTTTATCTGAGTAGTCTTTTCTGAGCGTTGCACACGTACATCAACAGTCAATCGGCACAAAATATTCAATTTCAGTAACGTTTCAATTGATTGCATTTCATAAAATGTTCATGAACCCACACGCCTACGCTTCCTCTCCTTCTTCAGCTCCGTCGGAAGCTCCACTCACACTCGCATCTCCTGCTCGAGCTCCACTGACGTTCTCCTCTGCTGCTGCAGCTCCGTCACAGGCTTCCTCCTCCTCCCTTTCAGCAATAGCACGCCGGCAGCGCTTCTTGCCCGGCGCGCTGCAGGAGGCCGATCGCGTAGCTTGTGCTCTTTCAGCAGGATGCGCGGGATATCGTTTCCACTGTTCCAGTCATCGTGCCAGATAGCGAAGCATGTTTTCTCTCTGTCCCGCGCTACGGCGCAGAAGTATTTCCTGTTGATCAATACGTTAGCATGGGCGTAATTTGAACAATGCAAAGCTGACGTACCGTCGATTCCCTGTCGAGCACTCAGGACAGAAATACTTTGTGTACTTCCTTGGCTTCGTCTTGTACAGCGCACACACCTTGCAGGAACGCTGGCGCTTCTTGTGTCCTTGTTCGTTGTCCACCGTATCGGGATTTTCTTCGAGGCGATGCCCTCCAGCGTCGCATCTTCTATCAGCTGCTTGCGCTCGAGGAGTAGCTTCACGTGCAGGGGAAGCCGCTGTTCTGTCGCGAGCTGTTGTTGCTTTCTGTTTTCAAAATAAATACAACATAACACACATAAAGTTAGCCCTCGTGAACAGTTATGTTGACTTGTTCAACATAACTCACCTCAATGGTTTCGTAGGCCTCGGCAGAGTCAACAGCTAATAGCTGCACCATCAGTGTCTCGAAGAATGCATAGTGCTTCGGAGGACGCTTCTTGCCCTGTGGACGATGGTCGTTCAGCTTCTGGTGATAGCGGAACACGATAAACGCGTTTACCACCGCCATGTCGAATAAACCTAGAAACAGCGTCTTGTAGTACTTCCTGGTTTTGTAGCTGAGTTGGACGCTATACCGCTGCATCCGGAGCTGGTCGTGGACATCGACACCTCCCATCCAGCGGTGGTAGTCACGGACCAGCTCCGGAGCCGGTACTAGCTGCATTTCCCCATGGACTCGGCGCACTGCAGTACAAATAATCATAGATTAGAAACATATTTCATTCACAACAGAGCAGTTGTACTTACAGACGGTGCCCGTTCTGCGACTGCCTCCGCTAGATAGCAAATGGACAGGGTGCGGTCCATCCACATTGCCGCAGTTATTTGCGGAAAACGCTTGTTCACCGCGAGCTTGATAGTCCCCTGAGGTGGAACCAAAAATGTATGCTTGTTCACTTGCCTTGTTTTTTCTTGGTGATGACTCCTTTGCGTAACCTGCACGGTCCGTCTGGATAGTGCCGGTCAAATACATTCGCCGATGCAGCAGCTCCAGGGCCAACTTAACCGAGGTATAGAATCGATCCGTCACGACTAAGCGCCAAGGAGACGTCGTCGATGGAGGGCATAGTGCATTCATGTTCCTCAAGACGGCAGCTTCTCCGCAGTTGTTATCCTTGGGCACGGGTGTCCGTAAGTGTGTCTTGGCTCCGCAATAGATTTCAATCCTGTAGAGTCAACAACAACGTTATGTTAGTCTATGTTGGAGAAAGACAGCAGACAGCACGTGCTTATGTTGTACCAAATACAACATAAGCACTTGAACAAAACAAAACTGTGGCAAGGCCGAAGCCTACCACAGCATTTTACATACCTCAGACAATATGCCGTCTTAGCACACGCCGCTACGAAAACCTTCGTCCCTTACTTGTGGGGCTTGTCCTTGTTGAACTGACGAGTGGGGTTGTAGCGGGATCGGGGTGGCAGTGTAGCTTCGTCAAAGCTGATGACAGGCGGTGCACGATAGCCACGAGCGAATGTTCGCTGCAGCACATCCACGACCGGTCTGATCTTCCACGCGCGGTCGAGGCTGGCACTTGGGGAATTGTTGTTCGAAAAGTGAAGATAGCCCATAATGTGAAAAAATCTGTGCTTGGTCATGAACTGGTTGAATCGTGTCGTCGGTAGCGCCCCCACTTGTTTTGTCGACCAATGCGCAGCAATCCCTTTGCGGATAGGTGTCAGCATGCGTGCAATTAGCTGTGCCATGACGCGCAGCACCTCCCACGGCTCGATATCTTGCACAGCCGCAAGTCGACTCCGGATGTCGCCCAAATCTTCCACCGCACCGCCGGCTTGCCGCTGCTGCGAGCGAATTTTCCGCGCTCGTTGTGGAATCGACTGAGCATGGTACCGGTTGCTCTCAACAGCAATCTGAGTCCATAGCCTGGGGGCATGAAGTAGAAGAGTAGTGCTAGAGGATCATCACCCACTGCCATAACGCTGTCGCTCGGTCCGTAGGGACCGTCGTACAAGTCTGCGTAGATTGGATCAGGACCAAAATTTGCAGGATCTGTATGCAAAAATCCCACAACCGTTAGCTTATGATGACTCTAAGTTGGATGTAGCCATTCATGAGTAACCACTTATGCTGTATATGAACAACATAACGTACCATATTCCCAGCCGCGGGACCGCATCACCGAAATTGCCCTCTTGCTCTGCGCTAACGAATTGCATACCGACTCGGGCAAGTCCTCGCCTCCGTCTTCCGAATCTGCATCTGTCAGGTCTCCGATGTCCCAGTCGATCTCGTCCTCATCGTCCTCGTCAACGCTTTCGTTCTCTTGGTCCTCCTCCGCCGACAGATCTTCATCGGAATTCAGGTACGTGCACCTATCGGCGCCAGCATCCATCAAATTAGCGTCACCTTCAATGACACATTCCGGTGGCGTTTGTAGCAGCGCAGGAGCCGCGCCGTCTTCGCTCGAGCTGCTATCACCTTCTAAACTGACGACGTCAAATATTGCTCGCCGTCTTTTGCGTACGCTTGCTCCAGGAGTAGTTGGTTCGGTTGCTGCTTCGTTCCCCGAAGTAACAGCGGTCACAAGGCCTGCAACCACTTCCTCTACTACAGCCGAGTCGTCTCCCACCGTCTGTATGTCCTCTGCGTCTGCCTCGACCTCCACGGTGTTATCCTCCCCTCCTTCGTCTCCGCCACCGACGCACTCCCATCTCCGTTTCCTTCGCCTCCGCCGACTCGATCATCTGCCTGCTGTTCGCAGCAGCCTCCTTCGCCTCCGCACTTGCTGCCGTCGTCGTCCGAATTGACATGGCTTCCGTGGTACGTTTCGCGCCTTCTTTTCTGCTTTTTTCGTGATGTGCTGGTCTGCGGCTCCCGTGATCCCAGCCTTTTCGTCTGCTCCCGTGTCGTTCGGCACGTCCCCGCCCGTCGAAGACGACGCGCATATCTGTCGCTCAGGCTGGCTTCCCTGCACAGGAGCTGCTCCTGCTCAGTTAGCTTGCGCTGTGGCTGCTTGCCGGCGCCGGCGACCATCTTGCTTGCTCTCTTCTCGTCGTTTTGAAGAATGAGAACTTTGCTGCGCCACCCGTTTGTTGGTTGGTGGCAAGTACAGTTTTTATCACCCTCGGCCGAACTGCACCTTTGGCTGCAACCTAAACCTGTGCATTTGGCTGTTTTGCACTCAAACGGTTGTCTTGGTTTCACTATCAAGGGAAATTGAAAGTACACGTATGCAAATACCAAGTATAACTATGGCTTATGTTGGACCTCCAACATAACAGAGACGCTGCGAAAAATGGGGAGCGGGCTATATGATCTACGGTACAACATATGGGAAGTAAGGGGTTAATACAAGCGCAACTTCTATGCCTTTTGATAGGATCCAGTTATGTTATCTCCGTCATAACACATAACGCATATCGCGAAGGGACGCCTCAGAGCATGGAGCATGTATCTGCCCCACGATGGCTCGCCGACGCGGCGCTCCCTGCAGTCTCGCCACCGTAAGCGCCGCCTGCTGGAGGCCACGCAGCACGCGTCTCCTCTGCCCGAGCGCGCGCTGGTCGAGAGTCTGGCGGCGCAAGTCTCAGCCGCGCAGACCGAAGACCAGGCGGCGGCCGTGAACGCCTGCGTGCGCGTACTGCGCAACGCCAAGGACAGCGTCTACCTGCGCGCGATGGCGGCTCGAGCGCTCGGCCTGCTGATGCTGCAGAGCCGGGCGCTGGCGGACCGACTGCGGCTTGAGACGGAGGGACTGGTGGACGCTCTGCTGCAGCTCGTGGGCTTCTGTCGCCGCAGTCCGACGCAGACGGCGGACACGCGACGCGTTCACGTGAACGGCTGCCTCGTCATTTCACTGTTGATGCAAGGTACGAGACGCTGAAGGTGAGCGTGAGGCTAAAGACTCGGGGAGCCTGCTGCTGGGAGATCACTCATTTTTGCCTTTTGTAGCTCCGTCACAGCAGCTGCAGCTCGTCGTGTCGCTGGACTCGGAGCTGCTAGTGTTGCAGCCTCAACCTTCCGAGCGAGAGAGCGCGAACCTACTTCTGACGGTTGCTGGACGACCGGAGAGCGGAGATACGGCACGAGTAGATGGGGACGAAGGTGAACTTCTCGTTGAGCCTGTTCTTGATGTGAAAAAGAAGAAGAAAAAGAGGAGACCAGGTGGTGATGTTCTGTCTTCTCCACCTCGAGCAGTAGGGAGAACGAATCAGCAGTCACCTCGGCATCGCAAGGTGGCGTGGGATGAAGCCGATGCTAGCAGTGTCGCTGTCGCTGACCATCGACTTGGGCGATCTGCAACTCGACATCCTTCGAATGGCCCTCCTGGAAGTAGAAACGGCAGATTGCTCGGTAGTCTAAACACTGATAACTTGGCCGCTAACGTCGCGAGACGGGAATCGCCGAGTCGCTTTTTCAAAATGGAGCGCAACCGTGTGGTGACGCCTGCTTTTCCTCGGCAGTACATAATGGACCAGCCCCTCAATCCATTGCCACTCATCCAGCCCACCGGTGGTCATCGCATGACCGGGGAGATGAAACTTCGGAGGATCGAGACCAGCAGGACGATGTTGAGGACTCGAAACTCTCTCGCGCGCTGCCGCCGCATCCCTCATCAGATACGCTCTTACACCCCAATCACATGCTGGAGATCTTTCGTACTCGCAAAATGCCGCTGGCATCTCCCGCGTACTTTCAGCATCATCTACGAGATGGCGAAGGACATGATTCAAAAGTTAAAGATGAAAGACGTGCAGTCCCCAGTCGACTCCAAGTTACCCGATGGGATCAATGGAATAAGAAGCACGAGCACGACCAAGACGAAAGTGAGCGTGAGGCATCAGCGGCTGTGACCACTATACCAAGAGGGCGTCCTGTTCATTTTGATACTCATACCAATGGAGATAAAGCAGCCAGCACTGGCGCGGGTAGTCCATCCAAACACCAGACAGCTGCAACAAAATTTCCGCCTGAGGAATACGAACCAGCAACTCCAGCGCTTAAGCGTCAGCGACTGCGTGAGATTTTGTCGTCACCTATCGAGTCCAACGAGTTCAACGCGCGGCAACTCCGAGCCCTCGCTCAACGCGTTAATACCTCAGTAATGACGTCGCTTGAGTCTCAGATCACGCGCGTGAGGCACGAGGAACACCAAGCACGACAAGAGATACATTCAATGATTCAGCAAGGACGGGAGAAATTGCCACTGAAGTTTCTTTTTCAGCTGCCTGGTGGTGCTTCATACTGTCGACATCGAATGCGGCGTGCTATGGCACTTTGGATACTCGAGTTTGAAGACAATCAGCGTCGCATGGCACTCATGCAGTGGAAAGCAGTTGTAGAACATGCGCATTTTCTGGAACGTGGGGAGGAATATCATCGCCAGGCAACTAAGAGACGCCTCAAAGTCGCTATTGAGTACGTGCTGCGTGGTTATCAAGAACAAGGGCTTCGCAAATGGGTTGAGACTACCCAATTGCTCATCTGGCGGGACCGCGACGCTGCAGTGAGGCTCATTCAGAGTGAGATTCGACGACATTTAGGTCGAGAACGCTTCTTGGCACTGCATCGCCACCATCCTTTGCAAGTCCTGTACTGCGCGATATCTACCTCGCCCCAGCTCGACCAAATTTGCCCTTTCGGATTCCAGACGAAGTTCGAGAGCACAGGCGGACACTATGGCGATCAGCAGATATCGTGCAGGGCGCCTATCGCTATCGTAGATTCCGTATCGCGCTCGCCCGCTACCGTGTTGCAGCTATCAAAATCCAGGCGCTTCAACGCATGCGCGCAGCTCGCTCGCACTATCTATTCGTGCGAAGACAAATAATATTTGTCCAAGCTCGAGTCCGAATGCGTGTTTGTCGCGATGCGTTCCTATCACTTCGGAATGCAGTACTGCTCGTTCAAGCAGTCTTTCGGACGGTTCGAATGCGGAGACTACGGCGTTTAGTTTTGTGCGCGCAGAGAAAAGAAAGCGAGCGTTTGTTAACCAGTACCGTTCTGCTGCAGCGAGTCGCGCGGGGTTTCCTCGGTAGGTGTGCTGCTCGGGGGCTGCAAATTTCTCGAGATCAAGAGTGGCATGCGGCGCTCGTCTTTCAGCGTTGTTGGTACAAGCGCAATAATGAATGGTCGACGTTCTTGCTACTTGGATGTCTTCGTGAAAAGGAGAATGAGGAACGCCAATTCGAGGCCCAAGTGTTGGCGTACAAAAGAAATCACATGGCACGCGTGATTCACCGAGCGTGGGTGGTGTTTCTGGCTGAGAAGCGCAACAATGCTGCTGCTTTCATTCAGCGAAATCTGCGTCGGCATTTTGCGCAGCAACTGGTCTGGTTAATGCGTCGGCAGAAGATGGCACATCGACGGATTAAATGGTTCTTTCGCGTTCACCAAGCCCACCGCATTCGGACTGCAAAGTATTTGCAGTTCTGGTGGCTCAAGGCAGTTCCAGGGAGACTGCGGAGTCATTTGTACGTCTGTCGAATTCTGGCTTTTCAGGAAGAAAAACGCTGTCACTTTGAACGAGAACAAGATGCTTCTTCTCGGATGCAAGCACTGGTGCGCGGTCATATGGGCCGGAAGACTGTACTACGCGAACGCTCCGCTCGTTCTATTCAGCGTGCTGTTCGTATGCACCAAATGCGAAAGCATTTCCGGGAGGAGATGGCACGCATCCGAACTGTTGTATCACGCCAAACAACAGACGAATCGATTGGTGCAGCACTACGAAATGTGATCGAATCTACTATGAAGTTGCGCAAAGTGTCTGCGTGTAGCATCCAGCGCATTTTTCGTGGTTACCATTGCCGAATGCGTATTATGAGAAGTATCGTTTACACAGAGTTGCGCACGCGGATGGCAGTTCGAATCCAGCTCAAATGGCGACAAAGCACGCACCATCGAGCAGCACGAAAGCTTTTGCAGGCTCAGAAACGTAAGCGGACGAACCCATTCCGCGAGGAAAGCTCCATGGGTGCCATTCTTGAAAAGATGATATCGTTGTCTGTCGTATTCTACGATCCAGATGATGATCTTCGAGGGATGTCTGTACAGGAATGGCTGCGTCGACTTGGCCTTAGTCCGAAGTACGGTAACCTGTTCCAGAAAAGTCATTGGGTTGCCTCAACTGACCTAGATCCACTTCAGCGGCTACGTGAGCTTGATATTGATGCCTGTGAAGAGAAACTGGAGAGCATTGGCATTCACGACAGTGAGGATGTACAAGTGATAGTAACCAATCTGTACGCCTTCCAAACGATCCAAGAAACCAAGAAACAACGCAGGTTGTTGGCTCTAGCACGAGACAAGCAAACGCTGCTCAAACGCGAGTGTGATTTTGCGCTAAAGCATTTGCAAGTCTGCGTTGACGCACAGCAGCAATACGAAAACTTGCTGGATGGGGTGCTTCAGGAAGCCAAAGAGTTTCGGAATCCACCGAAAGCCGTGAGGGATAAGCAAGCTGAATGTACCCGCGAGCTCGAAGATGCCGTCAAGAAAACATCCGAAGCCCATGCTAAATGCGACGCTGCAACAGCGCTACATGGTGCTCATATCAGAGAGATTACCACTCAACAGCAGCAGTTTTCTTCACGACAGGAGCCAAAAGAGATTTCAGCCGTACACAGTTTACGCAGCTTCCGACTGATTGACCAACTGAACATGGCTCGCGAAATGTTTCTTGAACGGTTCCCTGGATTAGACGCACGGGCGCTCGCCTTTGTCGGTGGTCTCGAGGAGAACCAAGTAACAAGCTGGCAATTGCAGCGCTTTTTCGAGACGTATACAACAGTTTCTGAGGTGAAGCTCAACATGAAAGAGCTCACGTTCTTCTCGTTTGAAACCGAGGTAAGAAGACATAACCACGCAAGGTTTGGCCAATGCGCAGACATTCTGCAGTTCGGCCATGAACGACTGGCAGAACTTCTGGGAATTTCAATGGAGACAATTGTACTCGGCGATGACCATACAAATGTTTCTGCTGCTGACCACCGCAGAGTAGAGGAACGCATGATGCTTGACCGCATACTCTTGGGAACTATTGCTGCGTGTATGAATGCTCGTCTTAATGAGGTGAAGGCGCAGATGGGGCGTGTCGGAGCTGATACTATTGCCAAGACGAATGAAGCGACAACAAAATGCAGAGTCTTTGGCGTCGGCGGGCTGGAAAGAAGTTGGTGGCGGGACTACGAGTCAACCGACACCACCAAGAAGTCCGTCAGCAGTATCTAACCGAGTTTCATACTGATCATGTTACGCCTTTGTGGCAATCAGAGCGCAAGAAAGAGCAAGAAGCTTTGGATGTTTGGCTCGAGGGAGAGGCTAAAGCCCACCGTATCCGTCTACTGTGGAATATTTTACGTTATCCATACGTCGAGGAATGGGACGATGATTATCAGGCTTATGTGTACGCAACTTACTCTCGGCAAGCTGTTGCTAGTGAAGAACCATTCGGTGAAGATCAACAGCCACTGGAGCAGGTTCACATCAGGAGTGTTGTCACTGAAAAACCTACTTATACAATCGAGGAAGAGGACAACGTGGTCCGAATTCAAGCCGAGACACGCCGCTTTCTCGCCCAACGCCATATCCAGGAACTACAGCGTTTACATCGACGAGGACGTCAGCGTATTGCACTCGAAGCTGATTGGGACAGGGCACGGCAAGAGCGAACGCAACTACTCACACTCAAATTCCAATTTCAGTTTCGAGGCAATTCGCACGTGAACTCGTGGCTAGATGGTCGATTGAAGTCAAATTCTGTCGTATCTTCACCAGTGCATCGTAATTCTATCGCAAGATCTCCAGCTAAACGCGGTACAAGCTCGCACAAACTTGCTGGAGTACCTGCAACTGGTCGATTAAAGTCACCTACAAAGGCAGCAAACCGAGCTCAAAAGGAGATGCTGGTAGGGGCTCCGAGCAAGTTTCTAACTCGGTCGCTGAAGAAGAACAACGACGCGCTCGATTGCACACTGCACTCAACGCAGCTGCTGACGCACTAGCACCAACCTACCATGACAGTGTACGAGCTGAAAATCGTCGCAATTGGAGCTTCCCAGTGAACTCGCGCCCAGGTAACGCGCACGGTCGAGCCATCGTCCGTCTTCTTGAGCAGATGCCGACTTTTTATCGCCAACTTGCGCCTGAGTCGCAAGCAACGACCTCTCTACGATACACCAAGATGGCTTTACGTTTTGGCTGGGAAGAAGTACTGCCAACTGCTGCAGGAACAAGCTTACGAAATGCAGCACGCTCGTACTTTTTCAACAAGAACACGCTGCAGACATCCTGGGAACGCCCCGATTACTCTTTCGACGAACAGTTTGCCGCCATCCGAATCCAAGCACTAGCTCGGACTCTCTTAGCTGTCAATGCCCGTGAACGGGAGCTTGCCAGTATTAATTTTGTGGCCACCGTTCAGGATACCATCCAGCAGGCAGCACGAGTTGGTTGGGTGGGTTATTCACTGGAGGGCATGACCTCCGCCGTGTTTTTGAGTAGGTTTGGACTTACCAAGTACGTGACATCGTCTCTGGGGAAAACGCCACTGAAGGAGCTTCTAGACACTGTCTCGTCCGAGCAGAATGCGAAGAGCCTTGGGTGGAGCAAGGAAGAAGCTGCATTGGTGCCGATGTTTCCTCAGATTCGTGCTCGCCGATTCCCCCAGAGCTGTACCAGAGATACATCAGTTCCTGCTGGCGCCAAGCATCCGTTCAATATTCTGCCAACTGAGCGCGTGGTCTCACAGCTCGTGACCCAGAGCTTTCCGAATCAGCAGGGGCGTGTTGCTGGCTTAATCCGCGCGTTGCGTGCTTCGTCGACTCCAATTTCGTATCGGCAGCTAGAGATGCACCTTCGACGGTATGCAGGGCGTCCTGACGATGCTATCGCGAATGTTGGCGAGATCGCCTCACTAGCGTTCGCTACACGGGAGCCACAAGAGAAGTCAATTTTTGTGTCTTATCGACAGTGTGCAGAACGCTGTGTGGTTTTTGCTGCCAGTCTAAAACTCTCGACACTTCAACGAGAATTGTCAGCAGTGCTGCGAATTCCACAACGGCTACTACCTGTCGAGGATGAAAGCACCATGGGAAATACTGGCACCATACCAGTTGCTCCAATCTCTATAGAAGAGGAAGATCGGTGGCTGAAGAAGGCGCTCTCTCGATACCCAAGCTACGCGGTGAAAGGCCTCTGGGAAAATGAGGCGCACGAATTGTTTTCCTACGCTCAAATGGCTTTATACCTCCGAGAAGAAGCTCTCGAGTGCGTGCTCGCCTGGGAACGCACAGCTCTATTGTGTCAAACCATTTTTCGGATGCTTCGCGTGCGACGATGGTATGTCGCTACCCAAAGAGCTCGAGCCTTCTCTGCAACAACGATTCAGTGTGCGTGGCGGTCGTTAGGAGCTCGGGAAGTGCGTGCACTGCTTGAATCTCAACAGCAGTCGCCCTATGAACAACGGTTGGATAAACGCACGTCCACGTTCTACTTCGTGTACACCCCGACGGACGAGAAGTTGCTAGAGGAACCTCGCGATGAAGTTACTGGAGGAATCCTACCGTTCCGTCCCATGATACAGGACCGACTCACAAAGAGATGGATGCTTTCTTGGCCACACTACATCCCAGCTTCACGCTGCGCACAAAAGTCTAACTCGTTGCCTGGTACCGAGACCGCATGGGTTGCTTGCAGTATTTGCATCGCAGATCGCGCCGCTCGACGCTGTATCGAATGCTACTCGCCTACCGGTGACTATGTGGACTTCTGCCTCGCCTGCTTCTATGACCGCCATTTCCCCGCCGTGGCGACGACTGACTCGGAAGATGTGAGCTGGCACACGTACACAGCGTTGAACCCGTTGAGCACCCCATTTTTCCGCTGCGTCGAGTGCTCAAGACCGTCCAACCTGCGATGTCTGCCTTGCAATGAGCACTACTGTGAACGCTGCTTCACTCGTCTTCATGCCCGAGGAAAAACGCGTTCACATCATGCGCGCGAATGGTATGCAGCTCATGCTGCAGCTTGCGTTGAGTGCGAGATGAGAGTAGCGTGTCAGAGGTGCCTCACGTGCCAAGATGCACTCTGTGAAACTTGTATGGCTCGCACTCATGCTCGAGGTCGACGAGCGGATGGGAAGACACACGCCATGGAGTTGCTTCCGCAACCTCTCCAGCCAGATGAAGTGTATTGCGAGCAGTGCAGCGCACGTCGCGGTGATGAACGCTGCGAGTTTTGTGCTCAGACCCTTTGTGCGGTTTGCCACTGGAGCTCCTCATCACCGACTGGAGTTCGAAGTAGCAGACATGCGCTTGTGTGCGTGGAGACCGCCTTGGCTGAAAAGCGGCGCGAGTTACTTGGAGATCGAGGACTGTGTGTTGAGTGCGGCAAAGCTGCGGATCGTGAATGTGTCACGTGCGGTGACCGATACTGCAGTGTGCGTTGGATGGGGAATCCTGGGTGTTTCGAGCGTTTCCACAGCAAAGGAAAACGCTCTGATCACACGTTCACCATGGTCGAAGTGCTGACCGAGACGCCGCAGGAGATACTCGCATTGGAAGAGCAGGTTCGAGTCAAACGCCGACGAGATGCTGAGATGGCCGAGCAGGAGGTCAAACGAGTTGCGGCAGCGTTGATGGAAGAGGAAGGAGCTGCAGCAAAGAAGAAATCCACTAAGACTCGTCAAAAGAAAACCAAACGGAGCAAAAGCAAGAGACGTTTGCCACTGGATTCACTGGACGGGAAGAAGATTTGTGCCGTCCCGCAATGTCGGCGCCGTGCACTCGTGTTTGATGTCCCTGGTGTTTCATTTTGCTCTGAGCACTTCACCCCCAGCACGCGCTTGAAGTCGCTGGGAAAGACCCTCTGGAAGCCGCGCGGTTGCTGGCACTCGTTGAGGATGGCGGTGGGCGCGTCGTGAAGAACCAGAAAGCAGGGTGGATGTCGCTGTTGCCAGGTTCGTTCTTCTCACGCGGTCATCGCGAGGCACCTGGTACGGCAAAAGAGACATCATCAAGCGTACAGGCGGACTCCACCGCCACTTCGACCAATTGATCCACGAAAACCGTCCCCAGTCAAATATATCGTTGATATTCGGGTGTTGGCTCGTTCAAACATCGCTCTATTCCTGTTTCCAGCTCGCTAGTTACTCGTCGTCGTTGTCGTCGCGAGCAGAAGCCGCCGGCGTTTCCTGCACCGAATGGGCCTGTAGCGTTAATCCGGAGTTGGTAACCAACGACAACTCATACAAAGTGTTCTACAACGTAAAACATAAGACGATGTTATCAGTCCATCGACTTGCTAGTTAACCTCCCGCCACCCACCAAACTCACCTCCAGCTTGCGCAGGTTGTACTTGACCGAATCGAACTTGCGGCGCATGGGGCCGTTCCTGAAGTCGAACTGGATGAGTTCTCCGGAAACGGCCTCCACCATCTCTTTGCATCGCTTGACCTCTTCAACATCCCTCGCTGTGGCCTTCACGACTGCGAGCCGCATCAACTCCCTGCAGCACATAATAATCACCTGTCAGCCCCAGAGCAACACCTTCCCATCAGCAGCCTCTGTCTCACCGGTGAAGTCAATAACACCACCCAGATACTCGTTCTTCTGCACGACCGGCACATCTCGACGTGGTAGCAGCCGTTTAGTGTCCAGGTAGTGGCAGAAGCACTTGGCCTCCGCGTACTCCTCCAGCGAGGCCGACAGGGCGCCGTCCCGCAGCGACGGGTTCTTCTCCGTGAGCGCCACCAGCTCCGGAATCACCTGCCCATCAACAAGTCGTGAGCCGTTAGAAACCGCCTCCAGTACTCAGAGAGCAGCATAGAAATGGCCACCTTCTCAGCGCTTCCCAGCAGCTTCAGCGCCTCGTCTCGATCCGCGCGGTGCAGAGCAAAGATGGCCTGCTTACTGCAGTATTTTGTATACACAGTTATTACTACCGAGTGGACTGTTACTGGAGGGTGTGGCTGTTGGTAGTGATATTGATACCTGGCCTTGAGGATCTCCCGCGAGCGCTTGATGATCTTTTCACGCATCTCGTCGTACTCGTGCATTTCTACACAGCGAAAGGGTCAATGGCAGGTGCAGCTTGGAGATGGTGGGACTGCACGCACCGCGGTTCATGTCGACAAAGTCCTGACGATCCAGCAGCCCCTCTAGAGGCGCCGCGCCACTCGCTGCGTCAGCCTCCATTTCGCTTGCGGCTCGAGCGCGCTTCATCAAATTTGATACTTTTTGACATCGCACACAAAGTGTACGTAAACGGCCCAAAATAGATCTGCACTTTTGAACATTTGAAATATTTGGCGGGAACCCGGGCTACCATCCGGGACCGGCCTCAAAATTGTACCTGACAAAAGTTTAAGGTTAACTTTCCTTTGCTGGTGTAGTGCGACCGGAGAAGTGCAGAATGGAGGTTCGTTGGGCATCAGCTTAAATGGTTCAGTCGAGGTCGCCCAACGTTCCTTTATCTCGTAACGGGAGATCCGTTGAGAGCCTCCTTTATCTTCGTTCCAGCCTCCGTATCTTGGTGTAGCATCAGGCGCGGCTAATAAGTTAAACAGGACCATGATATTGGGGTCATTGTGTACTGAGTTGAGTCCATCCGAGGTGCTGAAGCTCATTTCATTCAGATGAGGGCACACGTTCTATTTTGGCCGAATCGATCCTTCTTGCATAAATTATGCAAGAAGGGCAGAATAAATGTATTTTAATATTAAATTAGGGCTGGTTTGTGAATTGTCCAGCAGAAACTTGCCGTTTTGATGTCGGTTTTGTCTTTGGCTAAAGATCCGATGGTACTGTAGCTCGCCGAGGTTGCTCATTGATAATTAAAGCAGCATGGCATCTACAACAACGAGCCAAAGGTAGTCACTCGGAGCAACATGGATGACAAGACATTTTGCTCCGAGTGCGACTTCACATCTTGAGAGGTCTCGCGTTTCACAACGCAGCGCATGTAGAGGATCCAGACACACTTTGGGGCTCTGCTCAAATATGTTCCTCCTCCACCTCGTTCGATGCGAAGTCGTGCTGCACACCTAAAGCTTCCCTTTCCACTGGAGACGCTCACTATTTTTGCAAGCGGAACCCACTTCGTGCTGCACGACCCCTTGGGTCAATAGTGGCAGGCTGCTACATGTATCGGATACATAAAGCTAAAAACGACTTTACATGAACTTACCCTACCGTTTTCCAAGGCAAACCAACAACAGCAAATCAGCAGAGGTTTTTCAACGCAAGGTTTTATTTCGGCGCCAAGTCTAGGAGGGGCCCCCGCTGTGCATATTTCAAGAAAAGAAGCCCAGAGGACCGTCGCCATGTCCCACTTTGTGCGATCGAGCAAGTTCCGCCACGTGTACGTGGAGCCGGCCAAGCTCGAGCAGAGCTACACGAACGTGCGCCTGGCCACGGCCACGGGCGAGCAGAACTACATCAAGGGCAACACCAAGTTCTTCGCCGTGTCCATCCAGGCGGGCGGCGGCGCCATGGCCGTCGTCCCGTACGAGAAAGTGGGCAAGTTCGACCCGGACTTCCCCTCATCTCGGGCCACCGCGGAGCCATCCTGGACTTCGACTTCAACCCGTTCCACGAGCACCTGATCGCCTCGGCCTCGGACGACACGACCATCAAGATCTGGGGCATCCCCGAGGGCGGCCTGGCCGAGACGTGCGTGGACCCCCTCGTGGACCTCACGGGCCACGGCCGCAAGGTGACGCTCATCAAGTTCCACCCCACGGCCAACAACGTGCTGGCCAGCACGTCGGCCGACTTTTCGGCGCGTCTCTGGGACATTGAAAAGGGCGCCGAGATCGTCAAGATGGAGGACCACGGCGAGAACCTGATCCAGGACTTGGCCTGGAGCTGGACGGGCAGTCTCTTGGCCACCACGTGCAAGGACAAGGTGGTGCGGCTGTACGACGCGCGCTCCGGACAGGTGGCCGCGCAGAAGGAGAACGCCCACATGGGCACCAAGAGCGTCAAGATGAGCTTTCTGGGCGACAAGGAGACGTTCGTCACGGTGGGCTTCACGCGCCAGAGTCAGCGCCAGTTCAAGGTGTGGGACCCGCGCAACCTGGACAAGGAGCTCAAGAAGGTGGACATTGACCAGGCCGCGGGCGTCATTATGCCCTTCTACGACCCGGACACGAACCTTCTGTACTTGTGCGGCAAGGGCGACGGCAACATTCGCTACTACGAAATGTCGGAGGGCGAACCGTTCGCGTTCCCGATTAGCGAGT
This sequence comes from Phytophthora syringae, assembly GCA_012656105.1. Classification (NCBI taxonomy): domain Eukaryota; phylum Oomycota; class Peronosporomycetes; order Peronosporales; family Peronosporaceae; genus Phytophthora; species Phytophthora syringae. The sequence continues at coordinate 1,135,333 of JAAKBD010000012.1, forward strand.
ACCGCTCCACGACGTCGGCCAAGGGCATGGCGATGATCCCCAAGCGCGGCTGCGACATCATGAAGTGCGAGACCACGCGTCTACTGAAACTGACGTCGAACGCCATTGAGCCGCTGCACGTGTTCGTGCCGCGCAAGTCGGACGCGTTCCAGGACGATATTTTCCCCGACACGTACGCCGGCATTCCCTCGATGAGTGCTGATGACTGGGTCGGTGGAGCCGACAACTCGCCGGTGCTGATGACGCTGCGTCCCGAGATGCAGGGCAAGATTACGAACGACGGAAAGCGCTCACGTTCCGCGTCCAAGTCCAACAGCATCGGCACGGGCATTGCAGCTCGTGTGGCCCGCTTCGCACGTGGAGGCGGCAAGACGGACAACACGCCGGAGGGCAAGCTCAAGTCCGAATTGGAGACGGCCAACGCACGAATTGCTCAACTGGAAAAGCTGCTGAAGCAGAACGGAATCTCGTACTAAAATGTCAGCGGAGAAAAAGTGCTGCAGAAAGTGAGTAGGGGCTATTATCCTCTATGAAAAGTTGTATTGGCATGCCGTTGGGAGCATCGAGATCGTATGGATGGATGGATATGGCAGTTCGAGATGCAGCGACACTAATTGCCGCTTCGTTTCTGTTTTGGCTCTTGCAGTCGGAACCAAATACTTATTAGATTCGTGAGCAAGCAAGAACGCACCGAGTGGAGAGCAGGACAGCAAGAATACCAAGAAAGTGGAAGAATACACACGAGTGCATGTGAAGCCATCCTGCGTACCGTTTAATTGCTGTATCTGCTTGTTTGTTTGGGTTGTTTTGAGCTGACCTGTTGTTCGTGAGGCTGATGTGATTCCACAGATCGATGCTTTCACTCTTACCGTATTACACCTGGAGCTGCGGCGTCGTGACGATATTGTGCCGTAACGACTGGAAATCCCAAGATATGATATCGAGCGTTTGCCACGCATTTGCCCCGGTTGCGCCAGTGAAGCCCACCCATCCCCGACCATGGAAAAGGTCCAGGGTGTTTTCGATTCGCAACGGCACGGTCAGTGCTGGGCTGTTCATGTCGTCCAAATAAATGGCAAGAAGTCCGATGCCCGAGCGCCAGGCGCCGGTCGAGAAAAAGTTGCCAGCTAATGTGCTTGCCACGAAGGCCTCGTCGAACAACCTGCATCATTAACCACGTCAGAAAATTATCGTCCAGCACTCATTGGGTACGTGAAGCGTACATGCTTTCGTCAAGATTGGGCTTGTACGTGATGCGAACGGTGTGAGTTTCCTCTGTCAAGTCCGGTATGTTGCTAGTGGAGCCGAGCGAGTGGGTCTGATTCGGTTGCACAACGCCGCCATTTCCGCCGACGTGCACGCTGATGTGGTTCTCGTAGACATCCCGCAGCTCTGGATTGAACCACGTATCAAACTCGACTGCGAGTGCATTCTGGAGACCCCGTAGCCGAGCGACATCCCACCAGAGCCCAATGCCAGCTCTTGCTGAACATCGTTGTGAACGACGAAAGCGAAGCCATCGCCACCTCTAGACCGGCAATTGGTGTGAACGTCGTTCATCACACGGCAAACTGTTGACGGATTGGTGGCTCGAAACGAAAAGGTGGTGGTGAACCCTTCGCGCACGTTCATTTGCCGTGGGTACCATGCAGCGCCTGTCAGAAAGGATTGTGATGCAGCGAGTCGTAGTACTGTTCCGCAATCGGCTGTGATCGGTGCGGCGGTTGCTGGTTCCTTTGGAGATGCCGAGTCGAAGACATACACTTGTTTCGCGGGGAATGGTTCAGCAGACACTGCGTTTGTGGGCAGCGAACGATCGGTTGTTCCGTTGATGTAAGTGGCACCACGGCTTTCGCTGACAAAGCATACGTGTGAGCACCCTGCGATAGCTGCAGCCGATCCGACTGAAGCTGTTCTATCGAAGCCATCACAACAAGAGACCGATGCATTACAGTTTTGTACCTGATCAAGAGTTTGTCAGTCTGGAGCCAAGCAAATTCATCCAGCAAGCGAGGGTATTAACCGTACGTGGGTGTCACCGTTGACATAAAGGCCAAAGTGTCCTTGATCACCGACTTCACCGGTAGGACCAAGCGTCGGAGAAGTTCGCAGAGCAACAGCTTCTGGTAGAGCGCTGAGATTCGTCAGTAAGCGAGCGTTGAACTGAGGAAAAGCAAAATCTGTGGTGGAATTGGTATGAGAGAAGGGCGAAAACTACTTTGCAACCACAACTGCGAACATTACAGTACCTTGAGCCGGAGTTTTCACGCATGACGATGTTGGTGAATCGATGCCAACCACGGCATTCGGTATCATGGATCGATGTCCGTAAAAGTCAACATCCTTCCACTCACTTGGCTGTTGCCACTGGTTCTCGGAGAGGGGTGTCACCTTTACCTGGTAACTTTTTGAGCTCTCAAGCTCGATAAGAGTGGTGGATGTCACGTTTCCCACAACTACCGCCTGCTCTGTCGAGAAAGTTGTATCGGAACAATGTTTCCAGGCTACGCGATAACCTGTGACAGTCATACTCGCCCAAATATCATCACATGCCCGCCAGTTAACGTCGAGCGCGTTAGCAGCCACATTCGAGATAATCGGTCTCGGCGGTGCCTTCACAGGTGCAGCATACGACAGCAAGGGAACCTCGTCGAATAACTGAAGCAGTCGTCCGTTGTACACGCGAACCACAGACGGGTATGTTGGATTCCCCAGCCATGTTGATGCTGCTGCTGGTAGTCTGCACTGTAACTCCACCTCTGGTACAACATGCAATATGTCCAAGCATTCAACCCCATCAATGGTAACGATCGCGTCTGCTGTACCCAAATGTTTCCCACTAATGGATAACAACTCTCCGCCCTCGCGGACGCAATTGTACGTGGAAGCGCGGGGCAGTTGCATGGGTGAGCACACTGCCGATGAGGAATGGTGAAAGCCATTTGTCCAGCGCTCAGACTCTGTGCAATTGAGGTGTGCTGTCTTGTCACTGTCGCTGCTACCAGGGGTGTCGTTATCGTCGAAGTACTTGTCGATACAGCCGCGGACCTTCGTCACCACTGGTGCCTTGGTGAAGGCCACCCAGTCAATTGAAAAGCTTTGTCCAGTGACGCGGGAACGAGAAACACACGGATGGAAGCGCACACGACGGATGACGCCCGTCACGTGCCTCCAGATCGGTATGAAGTACAGATCGTCTTGCTCTAGCGCGTTGGCGTGCAACTTGAAAGGGATTTTGATCGGATCGTTCATCACTCGAGGATCAGCATCTGGCCAGACTGGCCGCTTGGATGGAGCTCGTTCCAGTGATATCATGGCAAGATCACACCGACCCTGATATTTCATGCGGAAGACGAGGAAGTCGCGCTCGTCCGCTCCGACGTATACATGAAGTTCTGGTGAGTCTACAAAAGCGAGTGTAGGGTCTCCACTGTTCAACACCACTCCATGGAGGCGGCCATCGCCTGCATCGACCTCCACTCCCATTTCTAAGGATGTGGATTGTCCCCATCCATTTCTACCATCGTCAAAGTTCCATTGAACTTGAAGAAAATGTGAGACGTTAGTACAAGGCTGACAATAAGTATGAAGTGGTGCTTACGGGCAATAGAGTTCATGATGTTTGGAGACAGTGAAGCCAGGGTAACCCTTGTGGTCGCCTGTACTATCAGTACCATGCTGACAAGCAGTGCACTGTGCGAAGTAGTGCCCCGGCATCGACATCGAAGTCGTGCATTTTCTGTGGAAGTGCCCAAAAGCGGACGAGTCCCCATTGTAGGAATGCCTTTCCGATCCATCTCGCCGAGATTCTTGGCGTCTGTTGGCCCAACAGTGTCCCAACAGTGTTGGGTACGGTTTAAACCGACACAAACAAGATTCTGATGGGTTAGGCTGGGAGGGACATTTTTTTACTGTGTAAATGAGGTTTTGAGCGGTGATGAGGCTATAGGGAAAATGAAGGCATCTTTTTATTGGTGCGTTCACTGGTTATCTGTCAACTAGCTACCATGACACACCCTACGTCGGACTTGTTGCGTCTTTGGTTGATTCACGCCAAACCACTTCATCACATTTAACGTTCATACATGTCGTTTGCATGTCAGTGTTCATTCACCGTTTCGTCGAAAAACACCCCGCCTAAACATTTAAACACATATAACGTTCATACATGTTGTTAGCATGTGAGTATCCATTCACCGTTTCGTCGTAAAATACCCCACTGTTTCGTCGTAAAACACCCCGTTTGCTTGTGAGTACCCATTATCACCGTTTCATCGTAAAATACACCACCGTTTCGTCGTAAAACACCCGGCCAAAACATTTAAACACATTTAACGTTCAAACATGTTGTTCGCATGTCGTTCGTACATACCGTTCGTGCGTCATTCAAATGTTGACTCAGTTGACTTCACAAATAATCCCCGTTGAGCTTCCGGTAGCATGCTTCGCAAACTACCTCCCAGTATAAAAACAAAATGAGCGCTGATCGGGCACGACTTACCGATCGCAAAAATAAAAGTACGTGTACCGGAACACCTGCAGTCGAATGCTCGCCGGCTGCAGTTGAAACGGAGGGTGCAGGAATCCTGCAGCAGGATACTCTGAACCACGTGAATAACCTGCAACTCTCGCATCGAGACCACCTTGCTCACCAATGGTGAGTCACCATCGTCCAAGGTACCCATGGAGTTTATGATCAGCGAGCTCCAAGTTGTTGGAGCCTCCAACATCACCACCGTGGTCATTGGTCGCTAGTGGCGAAGGGTGGGGTGTAGGTGCAAAGCTTAAAAACAGGTAACGTTAACGTTATTAAAGTGTTTTCAGCCTTCTCCAGCCGTCATAATCTTCGTTTTCAAGTGACCAACTTTTCCAGCATTTTTACTCTATACATGTAATCGCATTCTGCAGCCTACCCTCGCCAATGCTCGCGACGATGCCCCATCCATGATAGATTTCGGCACCTTACCAGTTTGTTGTTGTTGCAAAATGCTACTATTTTAATAGGACCTCGTTAAAACGAGGTCCGGGCCCGTGGTGACCTCTGGTCGGATGTCAAACTTTGAGCGCATCCACCTCGGCGATGTCCAAGTGCACTTCATGCAGATCACCCCTGACGCTGTTTATGCCATGTGAACGAATGGTAATCAAGACCAGCTGACTCATGAGTCAGCGGCTCATTTGGAAACTTCACCGCTTTCACGCACTTCGCCTCAACCACTTCACCTTGTACCGCACTAACAACGATGGGGAACAAGAATTCCGCGGAGTCGCCATCACCAAGCAAGAAAAGCCTTGCCATTTTGCGCGTCTTCGAATCCTCCGCAGACTGCCGCCTCGAAGTCGCTCCTGAATCCTACGTCTTCTTTGAGGACTCGCGTTCAGACGCTGCAGAAGGCACCACCGTCGCCATTTGCCTCCCTCCCAGGTATCGGAGATACACGCCGCCAGTACCGCTCGCTCGCGCCACTCCTCCATGACCGACTGGGTTTTCGCGTCCTGGTGGGAGACCTGCGTGGCTTCGTTCGATGACAGTGCTGGTGCAGACTACGAGACGTTCTCACCAGAAGCTGTTGCTTCGGACGTCGCGAAGTTGATGGAGGAAGTGAGAAGTGCAGACCCGCGCTGCAATTTTGTGCTGCTCGGCAATTCACTCAGTGGAGGAGCTATGGTACTTGCGGCAGCGAACGCCAAGAAGGCTGAAACAGGCCCCGTATTCGTGCAGTAGTCCTGGTTGGGCCCATTCTGACTACCCGATCGAGCCGTGGATCCGGCCACTCACCCATCTGCTCTTACGGCCGCTGTATGGCGCTTGGGTCTGGGGAGTCTTCTACTACAGGACTCTGTATCCTGGGAAACGCCCAGACGACTTTGAGTCAGAAGTCGAAGTGCTCACGACGCACATCAGCACTCTAAAGGAATCCATCTCAAACGTGGGTGAATTCTTCCGTGCCGGGAGAGCTAACGTGTCTTCTGCGCTGAGCGATCTCGGAACGTTTCCAAGCCTATCTGTGCTCGCATTCTTCGGCAGTAAAGATCCGACTTTCTAGACGTGGAAGGCGAAGTCAAGTGGTTCACTGCAACGGTGCCTCACGCTCATTGTTTCAAGGGCGACGATGGTGGTCGCTACCCCACTTGGAAGACCCGGAACGCATCTTCAAGGCGACTGAGGAGATCCTGAAACTTTAGAGCCTAGTGACGAATTGATTGAGCCTGCGCAGAAAGTAAGGTCAGTGCTGTATTTCTTGAAAGTATGCTCCTTCAAGCGCGTCGTGGTATTTTGGTTTCGTTCTTGTTGGGGGTATTGCGTTGTATTGGAGCTAGGCAGTGGTTTAGCACCTTGTGCAGCTTTCCTTATCACTTGGCACGAGAAAGAAAAAAGATTGGTTTCAAAAGATTGGTATAATCAGCAAGTGCATCCACAGTAATCACGCTGCTTCCGCTGACAGGCAGTATTAAGGCACTTAGCCATAGACCTGTACTTTGCATCATTTCCTATTTGTAAAAGCCCAAAGGACTTTTACAGGTAAGGATTACCAACTGATGAGTGACTTGCTATACCCTAGCACACCCTCAGACTATAACCAGCACACATCCTCACGCACAAACATTTATTTCGGTGCAGCAGCATCCTCGCCGAGAGAGGAGCATGATGCAGTGTGCCGCACCCAGTCTCAACGACCATCTCGAACGAGTTGAGCGGTGTTGCCTACCACAAGTGAACTGTGAACAAAGACCATTTTGCAAAACTTTTCCCAGCGACCAATCAAAGCGCTCCAAAGCCGTTAAGGTGATCACATCGGAATGCGTGCTGGGTGCGTTCTGCAGTGCGTCCGACCTCAATGCCAACTCTACATGTACTCAGCAAGAACGCTATGGAAAAAGGTACCGGTATGTGCACTTGCAGATATGCCGGGGAATGATGGTCACCGCTCTAACGGTTGCAACCTTAACAGTTACTGTTGATGCCTCTTTTCGAACAGAGCAATCATCGTTTAGCCAATCACATCGCTCGACGTCAGTCACTTCAATTTGCTCCACTCCCCATGCCTTTCAACGCTCACTCCACAACTCACCAAGCACCACACACCCCACCCCGTCAAGGTAACCACCCACAGCAATGTCCAAGTCAGCTGCCTCGCCACCTCCGACTTCATCCCCGGTCAGCATCCCGCGCGTTTTCGCCTCGTCGGCAGATTATCGTCTCCAGGCCACTGCCGAATCCCACGTCTTCTTCGAGGACTCGCGCCCAACTGCAGCAAATGGCACCACAATCGCCATTTGTCTACCTGGAATCGGAGACACGCGCCGCCAGTTCCGTTTACTTGCACCAATGCTGCACGACCGACTCGGCTTTCGCGTGCTGCTCGGAGACTTGCGCGGCTTCGGCGACTCCAGCTCGTTTGACGACGACAACCACGACGCCTACTCTCCGTACTCCCCGAATCGGTCGCGTCTGATGTGACGATCTTGATGGAGAAGTTATCGGCTGCTGACCGCACCTGCAGCTTCGTTCTGCTGGGCAACTCGCTCAGTGCTGGGTCGCTCGTGCTTGCTGCAGCTGCCGCCAAGATGGTGCCGTCGGGTCCCCGTGTTCAAGCCCTGGTCCTGCTCGGGCCTATTTTGCGGGACTCGCCAATGGACTCGTGGTTCCGACCGCTCTCGCATTTACTGTTTCGCTCGCTGTACGGCGCTTGGGTTTGGGCGGCCTACTACAAGACTCTGTTTCCTGGGAAACGCCCAGACGACTTTGACACGGAGCTCGACATTCTCAAGACGCACATGAAGGCCGAGCCAGGAAACATCGTCAATGTAGGTCGCTTTATGCGTGCTGGAAAAGTCGGGGTTGCGTCTACGCTCGGTACTCTCAAAGAGTACCCGACACTGCCTGTACTTGCATTCTTCGGCAGGAAGGACCCAGATTACGCTGACATTGATGCTGAGATCGAGTGGTTCACCGCAGCAGTACCGCATGCTCTCTGTTTCGAGGACGATGAAGGCGGCCACTACCCACACCTGGAGAACCCAGAGCGGATTGTCAAGGCGGTCGAAGAGAGCTTAGCCTCATCTGAAAAATAAAGCGATGGAAAAGCTTCCAGGTGGATTTACTTGGTGAGTTTCGTGCCGAACTTTGTCGCTACTTAGGTATTGCCGCAACATTCAACACTCTACACAGTGTATCTTAAAATCGTTAGTCGATGGCCCTCCGTAATGAATCATAACGATATCAAACATTAGAAACAAACTGCCTTCTACCAAGAAATATGACTGGCACCAACGTGACACTGGAACTCCTGCAGCGGCTCAGCAATGAGAACAAGATTGTGGAGATGAGGGAAGCGATATCGCAGTGCTACCCGAAGATGCTGAGGTCGTTCTGCCGCAGCTTGGGTGTGCGTATTAGGAGCCAGAAGGACGAGGTGTACCAGACCAAGGATCGCTTCGAAAAACTGTTTGCCAAGATGTTAGGCGCGAAATCAGCTAACGCTCGCGACACCGCTGTATCGCACCAGCAGCTGACGAAGAAAAGCTACTTACACCTCTCAACGTGATCCTATCCGGGATCGCTACACCACCACTCATCGAAGTCATGACACCCCCACACAAAGAGGTGGGGGACGACGAAGAAGCTGCTGCTACGGAAGAGCAATATCCGGCCGTGGATGATCTGATGGAGGCCATTTTTACGGGGTTGTTGCTCTTGCCAATGCGTCGCAGAAACGCACACTTGAAGGCTTCGACCCAGAGAGTGGGTAAGTTGCTGAAGGAGATTTTTCCGCCGGGGCCGAAGCTGCTGGGTTGGTACGCGTTGAGCTGGGGTTGCACATCAAGCGGCTAAAACTGTTGCAGCAGTCACTAGCCGCCGGCGAAACCGGTGATCGCTGAGTCCCTGATCTACGACTCTTGCTTGGCCTCAACAATCAAGACTGCCGTATCCTGCACAATAAACCACCCTCCACGAGCAGCGCGAACAAAGCAAAAACGAAGAGTTGCGTAATGCACTCCGAAGAATCCTTGCCCACGGCTAACTGGTGTTATGTAGGTCGTATCTATTGCGGCAATACCTAAGTAGCGACAAAGTTCGGCACGAAACTCACCAAGTAAATCCACCTGGAAGCTTTTCCATCGCTTTATTTTTCAGATGAGGCTAAGCTCTCTTCGACCGCCTTGACAATCCGCTCTGGGTTCTCCAGGTGTGGGTAGTGGCCGCCTTCATCGTCCTCGAAACAGAGAGCATGCGGTACTGCTGCGGTGAACCACTCGATCTCAGCATCAATGTCAGCGTAATCTGGGTCCTTCCTGCCGAAGAATGCAAGTACAGGCAGTGTCGGGTACTCTTTGAGAGTACCGAGCGTAGACGCAACCCCGACTTTTCCAGCACGCATAAAGCGACCTACATTGACGATGTTTCCTGGCTCGGCCTTCATGTGCGTCTTGAGAATGTCGAGCTCCGTGTCAAAGTCGTCTGGGCGTTTCCCAGGAAACAGAGTCTTGTAGTAGGCCGCCCAAACCCAAGCGCCGTACAGCGAGCGAAACAGTAAATGCGAGAGCGGTCGGAACCACGAGTCCATTGGCGAGTCCCGCAAAATAGGCCCGAGCAGGACCAGGGCTTGAACACGGGGACCCGACGGCACCATCTTGGCGGCAGCTGCAGCAAGCACGAGCGACCCAGCACTGAGCGAGTTGCCCAGCAGAACGAAGCTGCAGGTGCGGTCAGCAGCCGATAACTTCTCCATCAAGATCGTCACATCAGACGCGACCGATTCGGGGAGTACGGAGAGTAGGCGTCGTGGTTGTCGTCGTCAAACGAGCTGGAGTCGCCGAAGCCGCGCAAGTCTCCGAGCAGCACGCGAAAGCCGAGTCGGTCGTGCAGCATTGGTGCAAGTAAACGGAACTGGCGGCGCGTGTCTCCGATTCCAGGTAGACAAATGGCGATTGTGGTGCCATTTGCTGCAGTTGGGCGCGAGTCCTCGAAGAAGACGTGGGATTCGGCAGTGGCCTGGAGACGATAATCTGCCGACGAGGCGAAAACGCGCGGGATGCTGACCGGGGATGAAGTCGGAGGTGGCGAGGCAGCTGACTTGGACATTGCTGTGGGTGGTTACCTTGACGGGGTGGGGTGTGTGGTGCTTGGTGAGTTGTGGAGTGAGCGTTGAAAGGCATGGGGAGTGGAGCAAATTGAAGTGACTGACGTCGAGCGATGTGATTGGCTAAACGATGATTGCTCTGTTCGAAAAGAGGCATCAACAGTAACTGTTAAGGTTGCAACCGTTAGAGCGGTGACCATCATTCCCCGGCATATCTGCAAGTGCACATACCGGTACCTTTTTCCATAGCGTTCTTGCTGAGTACATGTAGAGTTGGCATTGAGGTCGGACGCACTGCAGAACGCACCCAGCACGCATTCCGATGTGATCACCTTAACGGCTTTGGAGCGCTTTGATTGGTCGCTGGGAAAAGTTTTGCAAAATGGTCTTTGTTCACAGTTCACTTGTGGTAGGCAACACCGCTCAACTCGTTCGAGATGGTCGTTGAGACTGGGTGCGGCACACTGCATCATGCTCCTCTCTCGGCGAGGATGCTGCTGCACCGAAATAAATGTTTGTGCGTGAGGATGTGTGCTGGTTATAGTCTGAGGGTGTGCTAGGGTATAGCAAGTCACTCATCAGTTGGTAATCCTTACCTGTAAAAGTCCTTTGGGCTTTTACAAATAGGAAATGATGCAAAGTACAGGTCTATGGCTAAGTGCCTTAATACTGCCTGTCAGCGGAAGCAGCGTGATTACTGTGGATGCACTTGCTGATTATACCAATCTTTTGAAACCAATCTTTTTTCTTTCTCGTGCCAAGTGATAAGGAAAGCTGCACAAGGTGCTAAACCACTGCCTAGCTCCAATACAACGCAATACCCCCAACAAGAACGAAACCAAAATACCACGACGCGCTTGAAGGAGCATACTTTCAAGAAATACAGCACTGACCTTACTTTCTGCGCAGGCTCAATCAATTCGTCACTAGGCTCTAAAGTTTCAGGATCTCCTCAGTCGCCTTGAAGATGCGTTCCGGGTCTTCCAAGTGGGGGTAGCGACCACCATCGTCGCCCTTGAAACAATGAGCGTGAGGCACCGTTGCAGTGAACCACTTGACTTCGCCTTCCACGTCTAGAAAGTCGGATCTTTACTGCCGAAGAATGCGAGCACAGATAGGCTTGGAAACGTTCCGAGATCGCTCAGCGCAGAAGACACGTTAGCTGTTCCTGGTCTATGATTACGAGTTCAGCTTTATATGTTGCCACTTGATAGACCACGGGTTGTTTCACGAAAATGAAAAAGTGGGGAGACCACGAATATGAACGCTAGGATGTCTTCCATCTCGAGCAGCCCGCGCGAGATGCAGTACTTGTAACGCCTAATCAAGGTCTTATCTGTAGTTGTAGGGTAAGCGTATTGTAGTTCCATTTTGGCTGTAATCCTTGCTGCCAAGCCCAGCAGCCAACGTCATGTGAACAACTGAGCAGCAAAGTGTATCGTGACGAACTTGTCATGGCCTCCATCGGTTGCGGACACAAGTTAGAGTGGGCTATCGAATGCCTATCAGCGTCCACAGTCGGCCGGTGGCGTCTCTGTCGCCGCCACACTGCACCAAGTCCAGCGGTTTCGTTTGCAGATTAGCGCTCTTAACCTCATTTACTTTCTTTAGCCGGACCACGTAAGATGATACCATCAAAGGAGCGGTTGACGACACCCATGTTCGTCGAGCGCTATGATCGATCTACTGACCCCAGATAAGATAACTGCATCGTCGATGTCACCACGGTTTAGTCGACCCAGCAGAAGGCAACGTGCTAATTCTAAAATAACCAAGTACAGGTCACACTTGGAGAGGTCGTTTAGCCTACGTTGGTTTGGCCTCGTGTAACCTGCCGCTAGCGGCAGTTGCGAAGGGCTCCGCTATAGCTCACCGAGTCGCAAGGTCCGCCACTTGACTTCACTATGCAGAACTTGAAGTCGCGTCCCTTTTATTCCGGCCGTTGACACCGTTTCGGCGAAATGACTGGACGCGGGTGAAGCCACAGGTGTAGGTGTCGAACCGCCAGCCCAGCCCAGCGCAGCACATTGTATGACCACAACTGCGTTCTCTCTCCACTCCCAGTACACACACGAGCATGAGCACCACAGCGGCATCACCTGCCACGCTCAATGCCAAGCCGCCCGTTTCGCCCTCTCCTTACAAACGGCAAGTCATTCCGAGTTCCCGCCAAAAAGACGATCTAAAAACAGCCCGAAAAACCTCGGAGAAGCCATTCGAAAAACCTCTTGCATTCACTAAACTGTAAGAGCGCCCCGAGAAAGAAAATAAAACGGTGGAGGCCACCACTTTTCACATCGAGAACAGCCGCCGACCGAATTCGTCGAAGAAACCCCGCACGCCCAGCGCCCCCCCCTTGTAGCCACTTCGCCCGACGAGATGCTGACGGAGAGCGCGTCGCTGACGGCGCCACTGGACAGCGGAGAGCGCCGCGTCGAGAAGCGCCAGCGCCGCCGCGAAGCCGCCGCGCCCTACACGACGAGGCGCGAGAAAGCGCAGGAGGACGAGGAGGACGCCGCGTTCTTCGAGTCGCCCGAGACGGTCGCAGCCGCTCAGTCGCGAGGGAGCGGGTTCTTCGCCCGCCTGGCCAGCTACTTCCCCTCGTGGGGAAACTCGTGAACGAGGAGGACGCGCCGGCGTCAGAGGACGTGGCGGACATCCAGACGACCCAGGAGGACGTGGACGAAGAGGAGGAAGACGAGGAAGAGCAGCAAGTGGAGAAGGAAGAGGCGGAGACGGTACAGGAGGAGGTGCAGCCGCAGGTGGAGAAGGCCCAGACGGTGGAGAAGGAGAAGGAAGAGACGCCGGAAGACGACGAGATGCTGGACGCTCCTGCGTCGCCTGTGACCCGCGCGGCGCCGTCGTTCGTGACCCGCAAGGAGCACCTGGCGACGCCCCCTCGGCACAACAACAAGCGTGGCGCGCGGAAGTCCCGCTCATCCTCGCGCGACAGCGGCATGGACAGCGAGGAGCGCAGTCCCGCCACGAAGCGGCAGAATCGCAAACGCGGAGACAAGCGCGTGTTCCTGCCGGGACCGTCGCAACAGTCGAAGAAGTTGCACATCTCAAGCTCCCAGCGCCGGCGCAAATCCCCGTCTCCGTCGCCCCACGACTCGGCGCTCACTGTGATTAAGCAGAAGAAAACCATTTCGCTAGAAGAGTTCGAGCGGCTGCAGCACCAGCTGCACGACATGGTGGAGCCCACGCCCCACGCGGCGCTGGCGATGACGCAGGCCGCGCTGACGAACGGACTTGAAAGACCGTTCACGCGCGGATTCCCTGGCCCAATGTCGTTCCCTGGCTATGTGCCAGGCTCCATTGCACACCAGAACCACGGCGCTTTGGCTGTCCAAGACGAGAGGAAGCAGAAGAACGGCGTGCCTTTTGGCAAGCGCCCTCGAAACCAAGAGAGCGGACCGATTTTTTCTCGGGTAGCGCTCTGCGCGGACAGTTGACGCGCGAGGAGCGACTGAGCCGGAAGCCGCGTCCGTCGCGTCTGCTGACTGGCGCCAAGCGTGATGCTGCCGCGCGTAACGCGTACTCTGCAGCTATAGCAGAGAAGATATTATCGACGCTGAACAAGGTGCAGACCCCGCTGGAGCGGGAGGCGCAGAAGCCCACGCCTTCGACGTCCATGTCGTGGGCAAAGTACCACTTGTCACTGGTGGACGGCCAGAACAAGAGCATAGAAAACGGAATGGAGATTGACAGCGACGACGTACCGCCTCCGACGACCACGGTGCCCCGCGTGACATTCGCGCAGTCTACTCAGAAGTCAGCCACTATTTCTACACCGAAGTCTACCCTCGATACGCCGGCAAAGAGTTCTTGTAGCTCATCGAATGGTGTGACGTCGCTGTTCTCGCCCCAGGCTGTGTCGGTGACCCCCGCGCCCGCCACTAAAACACCCGCCCAGTACCAGCCAGAGTTCGAGACGTTTGCCGAGTTCAAATTTACGCTTCCGACCAATGTTGAAGGAGCAGGGCAGGTCAGCGCGGATGACGAGGATACCCGCGTGCTCTTCGTATTCTCCCCACCGCCTACTTTGCGTGAGCCCCCGTGAAGACAGCAGGCCAGAAGACCGCGACCAAGGCTGGCGGTGGCGCTGCTCCGTTTGATTTTATGCCATCTTCGCCAAAGGTGAAGACGACTGAATGGGTGTCGAAGCCACCTACAGCGAAAGAACCTGAAAAAGCCAAGACTGCTGTAAAGAAGCCCGCTGCACCCAAGGAATCCGTAGAGCCTAGCTCCATTGCGTCGACCCCTGCTGCTTCGACGAGTGGTGCTGTGAACCCTCTTGCGAGATTCATGCAGCTGAAGCCTGGACAGTGGAAGTGTCCTGGATGCAGTGTTTTGAATGAGGCGACAAGTGCTAAGTGCCCATGCTGCGAAACGGCGAACCCTGGAGGTGCGCCTGCAAAGACTGCGACTCCTGCGGCGTCGAAAGCCCCGGGTCCATTTCTTCCGGCGGCTTTAGTTTTGGTGCGCCCGCATCGGACACGAAGAAGTCTGCTGACAAGCCTGCTGCAGGATCAATTGGTTCGGGTGGTTTCAGCTTTGGAGCTCCCACTGCGGACTCGAAGAAGGTGACTGAGAAACCTTCCGGATTGATTTCGTCTGGTGGCTTTAGCTTCGGAGCTCCGGTCGCTGACACGACGAAGGATTCTGACAAGCCTGCGACTGGAATTACGTCTAGTGGGTTTAGTTTTACTGCCCCAACTGAGAAGGTAGCTGCTGGTGGGTTTAGTTTCGATGCCCCGGCTGCATCTGAAACTGAGACTGATGCTGCCCCGATTTCGTTTGGGTTTTCACCTCCTGCCAAGAAGAACGCAGATGCGCCAGCGAAGGTTGCTGCTGCAACCAGTTCGGGGTCTTCTACGCCATCATTCTCTTTTGGCGCGCCCGCAGCCTCACCTTCAGTCTCTTCGGCTACCAACTCAACGAGTGCATCAGGTGGCTTCACGTTTGGCGCTACTGGTGCTACAGTTGTGGAGGGCTCTTACAAGGGAAAACGCAAAGCTCCCGAGGCGGAAGCACCCAAGACAGACGCGGTGCCTACGTTCAGTTTCGGTGCAGCCACAGAAGCCCCGAAGCCGGGTGGATTCAGCTTTGGCGCCGCCTCTGAAACCAAACCAGCGAGTCCCAAAGAATCGGACCGTCCCAAGAAGCGTTCGGCTGTATCGTTTTCTTCCGATTCGAAGCCTGAGGCTCCAACGCCAGCTTTCTCTTTCGGTGCTTCGGCAAAGCCACCACAGGTACCGGCTAAGGATAATGCGGGCGCGATTTCTACGCCTTCGTTCAGCTTGGGTGGATCTACCAGCTCTGCTTCTGCTACCGAAAAACGGCAGGTCCGGGCTTCAGTTTTGGTACCAGCTCCACTGATAACGCTGTGACGGAGGTGAAGCCGAAGCAATCGTCGACATCGACGACCGGATTTACGTTTGGCTCATCGTCTACTAATACGGCAACACCAGGAGTAAAGCCTAGCACGGAGACGAAGGCGCCTGGATTCTCGTTTGGCGCTTCTTCGGCCAGTGCTCCTTCGGCCTCCGCCACGCCCGCGCCTGCTTCTTCGACTGGTTTTACTTTCGGCCAGAGCTCATCGGCACCTGCTGCTAGTAGTGCCTCGGCATTTGGCGCCGCTCCTGCCCCTGCCTTCAGCTTTGGAGCTTCCTCATCCACAGCGCCTGCCGCTGGAACATCGACTCCCCATTGCCCAGACGTCGTCGGCCCCTTCTTCTTCACCCGGCTTCACGTTCGGCTCGTCGTCCGCTGCGCAACCGGCAGCATCCTCCGGTTTTAGTTCTGGATCCACTTTTGGTCAGGCGCCAGCAAGCTCGTCAGGCTTTGGTTCAACTACAACTAGCTTCGGATCGAGCACGTCGAGTGGCTTTGCGTCCGGGTCGAACGCTGGAGCCTTTGGCAGCACTCCTGCTGCCGCTCCTGCGACTGCATTCGGAAGCTCCACGTCCACTGCACCAGCCACCGCGGCGTTCTCGTTCGGTGCATCCAGCCAGGCTCCCCTGCGAGTGCACCTGCAGCCGCCCAGCCCGCATTTTCGTTTGGTTCGTCAAGTGCTCCTGCCTCCAGTGGCTTTGGAGCAGCACCTTCGGCCCCGACTGCCTTTGGCTCCAATGCCCCCACTGGAGGCTTCGGTGGTGCTTCTGGCGGCTTCAGATCGTCAAGCCCTGCACCTGGTTTCGGATCTTCAAGCCCCGCACCTGCGTTCGGCAACCAGCCTACCCCTGCATTCGGCAGCAGTCTGCCACCGCCGTCGACTACGTTTGGTGCCCCGGCATTTGGCGCTCCGGCAGCAAATAGTTTTGGTAGCGGACCCCCAGCTCCGGCTTCCGTACGCCTAGCCCAACTCCTGCTTTTGGCGGTGCTCAGGCTGCTGCTCCGGCCTTCGGTGTCCCTAACGGAGGCTTCGGTGCTGCCGCCCCTACTCCCGCTTTCGGAGCTGCCCCTGCTGCTGGTGGCTTCGGTGCTCCCGCTGACGGCGGGTTCAACATGGGCGCTGCGCCCCAGCACGCAAAGGGCCGACGCATCTTGAAGGCCAAGTCTCGCGGTCGGCGGACGTCATAGAAGCAAGAATGAATCAATCTACTATCAAGTGTCTTATTCAAACTGTGGGGATGGCGACTTCATGAACTGAAGCGCCCCGGTCAAAGAAGCAAGTGTGGTTCGCAGATGAACGGACTAGAGAACAAACCAAGTTGATGTGGTAAATCAAATTATTATTTTACTTGTTGAACCGAGAACATCATGCCATCATGGTAGGATGCATCCTCTAATTTTGGCGTGTGCTGTACGATATAAAAAGCGTCGGTGGCGATGCCACGCAGCGAGCAAAGTTTGTTGTTTCTTCAGTGAGATAGAAGGTTAGTTTCGATTTAACATGGCCGACATGACGGGAGCCTCGACGGGAGCTGTCAGTATCGGCAATTACAAGGGCGTCATGCTCTGCAATCGTCCGTTCAACGGGGTTTCCAGCAGTGAGTTTGGTTTCATGAAGAGACCTGGGGTTGTGACTCTGACCAAACAGGTTTGCTGCTTGTGTAGCGTTGGCGAAGGAGAACCGCTATGAGGCCAAGAGCAGCAACAACATGATCGATAATAGCAAGGCAGCGTTCCTGGCGGGGAACCCCGGCGAGCCTCTCGGTTTAAATGTGCCGATTTTCAGCGAGCCTGCTGTGCGTCTTCGTACATCCACAATGTTCATTTTCAGAGTATGCGCTCATGATATTTTGTTGCAACGCAGCATGCTGTTCGTCGCGACAAGAAGAACACAGCTCTGTCAAAGCACAAGAAGTGGCTTCACGACTTGCAGAAGGAGCGTGGTCGGTTGCAGGACGCGCTTGCTGAAGATGAAGACGCCGCTCAAAAGCGCCGAGAACGGTTTTCGCAGAGAGAAGCCAAGATGCGCGAGGCTGTTCGTGGCAACAACGACGATGAGGACGACGAGAGTCCTGCGGCCGGGAAGAAAAAGAAAAGCTTGAATCGTCCGATGTGGGCGTTGACGAAGGCCACAGCTGAGGAGAAACTTGAAAGTCTCGAGGACTCAGAAGCCACCGACCTCATCGCCTTTGCCAATAACCTCGACATTGATCAGTTCATGGACGACGTGGAGATCAAGGCGCGTGTGGCCCAAGTAGAGCAGCAGCTAGCACAAGTGCAGTCTATTGTGGACTACGAGGAGGCCGAGGAGAAGCGCAGCGACCGTGAGCAGCAGCGCCTCGAGGAAGTAGCAAATGGAGGTGGTACCCTCCATGGGAACGACTTGTCTCGGCTGGGATGGGACCGAGCTGATGCCAAAGGGGACGACGACGCGATGAGTGTGGCGAGCTCTGTGCTGTCTGAGTGCAAGTCAATTCGCTCAGTTCACTCTGTTCGGTCAGTGGCAGCGATCACGAAACGCGTTGAGTCGAAGTTGCTCACCAATGGTCCACCGTCCGAGACGGGTAGCAGCTCTGCACCACGCATAGTGACCATTGATGAAGAGCAAGGAATCCGCATGAAGATCAAGACCCTACCGAGCAATTTGCCTTATATCCATCGAAACCCTGCCATTTAGTCGCTCTGAATGGGGAAGATCGTACCAAGCAGCAATATACCATATCGAGACTCTTCAAAGCGTCGCATAATTTTCATTTGTTCAATCCATAGCAGCATGGGTCGGCGCAGCGTGGCTTCACAGGTGGAAGAGGCCAAGAAACATGGCATGCTTCACCTCATCCAGTACCGACTCACACAAGTACCGCCCGAACTCTTCTTGAATGCTTCGTCTGGATCATCTTCAACATCACCATCGTCTGGAGAATTGGCTGCCACACTCGTACGGCTCGATCTAAGTTTTAATCAACTGGAGGGTCCGCAAGCTATCCCCGACACGATCGGATCATTGGCGGTTTTGCGCGAGTTGTATGTGAACAACAACCCGAGGCTGAAGCGACTACCCAGCACACTCGTCAATTGCACCAAGCTGCAAGTGCTGGGTGTCAGCTCCACGGGACTCGAGATACTGCCACAAGAACTCGGCCGCTTGCAACATCTTCGCATGATCAACATCCAAGACACACCACTGCAACGCCGTTGGGAGGAGAAGGGTCATCTCTTACGAAGAAATGAGGACGATGACCCCTTAATATTCTCGACTGACAACAACGATAACAACACCTCAAGTAGCCTCGGCAAGGTCATACCAACGGTGTGCCAAGAAATACTGCGAAAACTGCGGCGCAAAGACGAACGTGAGCAACTCAAACGCGAGCTGTTCGACTTATTGCGCGACAAAGCGTACCGCCTCGAGCGCCACGACGACAGCGCCGCGGCCAGTGCAGTTCTCCATTCCACGCTGCACAGGGTGCTGAAGCTTTTCCCGCAAGCTGTTGATGTTCGATCGCTGCTTCGCAACACTGAGAGACTTTTCCCAGGAGAATTCTCGATCAAAAGCTTTGAAAATCTGGATGCCACACGCATACGACGCGACTTCGACGTTCTGAAAATGGCTACCGAGCGCAAAAAGCGAGCCGCTGATCTTGAACTAAAGATCCGAAAACTTTACTTCGACCGTATCGACCCCACTACCGTTGAAGGTATGGTGCACCAAATTTACGACCATCTACCAGAGCTATCCGACATCAAGTTCCTCATCAAGCATGCGTCCAAACTGTTCCCAAAAGAGGCTCGAAATGTAGACGGCAAGCAAATCCAGCGAGATCTCGTGGCACTTCAACAGGAATTCGCGCGGGAGCGTGCTGCAGCCGTCGACAAACTGTTAATCGTCGTTAAAACGCTGTACAGTGACACCGAACCGGACAACGTACGCTCCCTCGTCACAAGCGTCGCTGCCCTTTTCAAGGTAAACCTTTCAGCGGCATTTACTCTTGCCATCTCTCTCACCTTGTTGAATCCTTGTACAGAATACCAAGGAGCTCCTCAGTCTCGCCGCTGATGCTTCAGTACTTTTCCCCACCGATTTTCTGAACGCTCATCCAGCTGAAGTTCGGGCTGGCTTCTTGCGGATGAAAGTCGAAGTCATGGGAGTCAGTCGTGTAGGTAATACAAACGCAGCTAGCCCCAGTAACCCCTCGCGTTAGCAGTGCACGTGTACAGGGGATAGATAGGAGCGGTCGCGCATCTATTGACTTGACATTCAATCAGAGGATTGGTCTTCTTCCTGCAGCTCTTCCTCGTCGTCATCTTCATGAGTTTGCTTCGTCACGTTCCTCCATTTCTTCTTGCTCCTCTTCCTCGCTTTCTGATTCTTCACTGCTTTTATCCTCACTAAGCCCCTCCTCGGCATTCATAAAGAACGACTCCCGACGTTCACCGCTGCTAGATTGGGTAACCTGCAGGTGCACTGTAAGGCTTTCCTCAATTTGATGGAGCTTGAAAGCGCGTACTTCGGTACCACTGATATTGATATGTGCTTGTGCCTGCGCGCAATCCTCTGCGGTATGAAACATCAGCAGCACATTCCAGTCCTTCAGTTTGCCGGTTGTAGAGGCACTCTGCTTGTCCTGTCGGGCAGTACGACAGCCCGGAACAGGTGCTACCGAACGCACCGACACTTGCAGTACACGATCGTCTCGTGAGTCCATTGTGCAGTACGTGCGGTGAATCGGCGCAAACACTTTCACGATGCCTTCCCCTCTCCAGCCTGGGGACTGCTGTCGTCATTTTGATCGGGAATTCTCTCCACCAGCACAAACGCCTCTGGGTTCATCACCATCATTAGCTTCGTCGGCATCAGCAAAAAGCGCTGTTCGCGATACATGCACTTGAGAGAGACCATGCCGTCTAATGGTGCGGTGCAGGAACCCCGGCCACCAGCAGCATTCGCTAGTACACTCGTGCGTGGGTGACGATACACAATTAATTGCTCCAGCTCATCATCCACATAACTTGAATCCAAGAACTGGCGCAGCTTCCGCACGGAGAGAAATACTCTCATAGATTTGCGGCATACCTCCATCTCGTCAGAGGGGCGACGCAGCGCTAACGTGTCACGCACACTTACCCAGGATGGAGAGTTCGTAGGCTCATCACTTTCAAGTGGAACGAGGCACTCGAAAGGCGACGAAGAATCCAGCTGCAACTCCATGGGGAAATCTTTGCGCTGGAAAGTTGCCACCTCCTTCTCGAGCACGTAAAGGAATAGATCCACTTCAGCCATTGCGCCGCGCATACTCTCCATAACGAGATGCGCACTGCTTGAATGAATATTCTTTAGCGCAGCCGCATGATGCCGATTGAGATAGTGTGGAGACGGCGAGCGTGGATCCACCATAATGTCCATTAGGAGCCGCGCGCAGAGCTGCACGCTAAGCAAACGTGAGCTTTGATTCCGCGCAAGGATCTCCAACACTGAGCCCACTAGCCATTCAGGATAGGCGTCCATAGATCCATCTAACTCCCCGACCTCCTCTTGTCGAGAAGACCAGGTAAATGGTTTCTTCTCGTTACTTGTACCGTCCGTTGCAAATTCGGTGCCCAGTTCCATGTCGTCATCTTTTCACATTTTTCCTCCAGCTCTTGAGATTCAGAGGAAGAAGCGCATGATGAAGATGCAGTACCAGGGAGAGCCACGTTATCTCGTTTGGCTTCATCCAATACCTCCTCCAGCTGTGCTGTGTTAGATTGACCGCTTCCAGACGTCTGATCTAAGCACCCAACATGGTTTCTTCGACGAAAACGGAATGGAAGCAAGTCCAGCTCCCGCAGCAACGAGTGGTCCACCGCTTTGTTGTTGACAATGGCCAGTAGAAGAAGCAAAACTGTCGACGAGAGCCGCTCATCGCTGGAGCAAAGCAACGATACAAGGGATTGCCGATAACAGTTGGTGTCTTGTGGCACAAGCGCCTTCACCTCTTCCACGGGCCACTCTCCCCTGGCAAAGCGCGTCTGCACGTAGCACAGTGACGAGTCGCATGCAGTTGCCGAATGAGGACGGAACACGTGCATTGGAGGAGCCTCTTTATCCCAACGCAGCGACGGCAGCGGCGATGCGGGTTTAGCCGTCGCAGTATCCTCTTCATTGTCGTTGCTCCCCACACTTTCCGAACGATGGAAGCTGCTGTGTCGCCGCCTTGATCCAGCTCCAAGCGCCACTACGGAGTACTCGCAGTCTTCCGTTGCGTCAGGCGACAACAACATAAACGCGATTGCGTTTACGAGCGGTGTATGCTCCAAAATGCCCAAAAGTCTCGTGAGCAAATACAGAGCCAACTGCGTCGACACTCGTTGCGGCGGCGGTCCACAGTCCGGCAGTATGCTAGTGGCCAATAAACTCTTGATATGCCTGGAAAAGAGCAAGTCGCCAATTTTATAGCAGAGCTCGGGCACATTCACGTCCAGCAAGTCTTGCAGGTAGAAGCAGTGGTCGATGTACGCGTCCACAGCTTCCTCCAGCTTCTCGGTCCCCGCCGTTCTCTCGGCCGTGTCCTCCGACGTGGGCCAGTTATTCAGCAGCCCTTGCAGATTCAGCGTCAAGTCGTTCGCAATCTCCACAATGTCCCGGAAGTAATTGAGATCGTCGTACTGCAGTACGAACCTCCGCACCCTCGCGTCCGGTACTTTGAGCACATTGAGCGTCAGCGTCTTGACCGCCACTTTCACCATCGTCTCGTTGCACCGGCCGAACTTGAGCGCGCGCGCGTACAGCGGGAAGCTAAAGTCTCCGAACTGCGTGTCCAGGAAGAACTGCACCGTCTCCTCGTTCAGCCGGAGCGAGAGAGCTTTGAGCAGCGTCACGTACCAGTCGCGTACGTCGTCGTCTCTGTCCACTGCGAACGGGCACTCCAGCAACCGGTTCACGTGGTTGTTGCTGAGAATGTAGTAGAGGGACGTGCGGGTGGCTATGTTCTGCACCAAGATGCTCATGGTTTGCAGCAGTTGCACCTGCACGTGGACGCTGGGCTGAGTGGCGCCGAGCTCCACCAGGAGCGCGAGCATGTTGGTCTCTCCGAAGTAGTCGAAGAAGGCTCCGGCGTCGTCCGCGGCGGCTTCTTTCTGGTCCTCCAGCTCCACGGACACGCGGTGCTGGTCCGAGTAGATGAGGAACTCGGACAGCACGCGCAGCAGCTCGACGATCTCGGCGTCTGGGAGCGCCCGGAAGCGCGTGAGCTGCGTGTGGAGCGTGCGCATGTTGACGAGCGTGAAGTCCAAGCGGCGGCCGGAGAGGAACGCGCCCAGGAAGCCGCCGCGCTGGCCGTGGCCGCTGCTGCTCAGAGGCGCCGCGGGGCTGCTGGCGTTGTTGCCCATGACGCGGACGAGGAAGAGCCGGCGGTCAAGGCTTGTTTAGCTACTGAGAAAAGGGTGTAAAATACGTAGAGGCCGACCACCGAGAAAGTTGGTTTTTGTGTGGTACTACGTAGTATTTTGTTTTTGGTACGAGTTTTGGCTTTTGGATTTTTGCCTCTTTAGAAGGGTCGCTTCTAAACCTAGAAACCTTCTAAAAGGGTAATTTCGATCTGAAACAGACAACCCTTCTAAAAGGCGATCTAATTTCTACCTGGAATGCAGTATTTAGTGCAATGCGGCGTAGAGGTGGTCGTTGTAAAGCTTCGCCCACTTGCAGTCGCCGTCGTCGCGCGACCAGCAGCTGTGGGTGATGTTCTCCACCTCGTGAAGGAAAAGTCCACCGCGCTCGTCCAGCGTCTTGAGTCCGAACGTGTCCGACGTGTATTCCAGCGTGTCGTTCATGTTGACAATAGTCAGGTTCATGTACTGCGTCTCGATCTCCTCGATCGTGTCCACCTCCGAGTAGCGACCGAAGATGGAGCTCTGCCACGGCATGATACGCTCGTCGGCAGGCGAAGCAAAAAGTGCGCCTCCTCCAGCTTCAGAAAGTTGGCCTTGCGACGGTGCTGGTCCGAGACGCACTGGTCGTTGCCCGGCAGACACGGGTTCACGTTGTTGTACACGGGCAGGAAGAAGTTGGCGGTCGAGAAGCTGCCGAACTGCGGCCAGCGGTTGACGTTGAACTGCGAGTACGAGTACTGGGCGTCGGGGTTCTCGATCGTGTATTTGACGTAGTCCTTCTGCATCTTGCCGTAGTAGTCCTCGGGGCCGTACGCGCTGTAGTTGAACATGGTTTCAGGCACCAACGTTGCCAGGAAAGGTCCGTCATTGGCGATCGAATACTCAACCCTGTCGGGTCCGATAAACTGACCGTTCTGGAGGCCGGCCATACTGATGTAGCGCTTGACCTTGTGGTCGTCCATCTCTTCAATAACGGCACGAGAGATCGGGCCACCCTGGGAGTGAGCGACGAAGATGTAGCCGTTGTCAAATTCCGAGTTGTTGGCAACAGTCTCGCGGATCTGGGCCACCGCTTTCGGGACTTGAAGGACGACCGCCTCCAACGAGCACGGCATCTCACAGAAGGTCAGCGCCACGACGGTGCGGCCTTCGGCGGTGAGGTTGGCCACGAAGTTTTTAGCATTGGTGTGGTTGCCGCGGACACCGTGGAAGTAGAAGACTGGAAGCGAAGAGAAATCTGTCGCGGCGGCCGTCAGCGTGAACGCAGATGACAGGAGTGTGAGAAGAACACGGCGACCGAACATCGCTGCTGACTGTAGGAGACTTGGGGACTTGCTGGCAAATTCGATAGTGGGTGGTGGTCCTGAGCTTCAGCAACGAGATGCACCCGCGTCCTCGCGGCAGCCACTCAACTCGGTTGCGGTTGCAGAGGTATCACGAGGTGTGGTTGATCGACAGTCTCGTCGATTCGACACGTATTATACCTGATGCTTTCCCATTTTGATTTGTCTTTACAATCTGCGACAGCAACAAGGTGATGTGCTCCTGAACCTGTGTGGTACCGTATTATAATAGTGAGTCCAGGTATTACTCTATACTGGGAATTTCCTCATACACTTTTAGCTCACCCAAACACTTGGGGCTTGCTGGTTGTTGGATGACTGGCACACGGGTCTTGAATCGTGACAGGTTGCTGCGAAGGGTAAGTAGCCGCTAGCCACCAGCTTGGCGTTCAAATACCAGATCGTATTATAAATGTACTACGGGTGTACTACGTAGTAATTGTAAAACATTGCAGTAATTGTTATTGGGTTTTCGGGTTTTCTAAGGAGGGCCCTCCATCTGGGGAGGTCCCTCACAGAGAATGCACAAATTACCATACATTTTACTATATAATATCACCTAGCTATGCGCTCCGCGCAGTCCAACCCTGGCGGCTCGCAGGGCTCGCTTGTGACACACCCTAAGCCCGCTACGGCTCTGCCTTCGCTTGACAGGTGAACAGTGCTTGGTCCTGAGTTTGCAGCCGCGTGCTTCGCCCACGGGCTGCAAACCGTAGGCATGCTCGCTTCGCTCGCGTGAGTGATCATTCTCTGTAATGATGATTACAGTAATGTTGTCTTCTGCATACATTTGATTTTTGTATGGGTGACCATTCTCTGTGAGGGCCCTCCTCAGCTTTCCCGGGTTTTACGGACTGTCCGTAAAATGTTAGAAACTTGAACTTTTTTAAAAAAAAGTTCAAGTTTCTAACATTTTGTTTAGTTACGCTAACTCACCACGAAAAATTGTCCTTGCTGGCTCATTACAACACACGTACAAATACAACATAGGTTTTAGTATATTCTCTAGCGGCGCTCTACAGTAGCAGCAATATTGCAGACACCGAGGGTCAGCGTGTTAGCCTGTTCGCTCCAAGCTCTTCAAGTTGGGATTCTATAAGTGTCCAGGCCGCGCCGTCTGCAGGAGGCTATCGATAGTCGTGCGGTGAGCATGCCGACAGGTATAGAAGATAGCTTTGCCACTTCGCGATGAATGAAACAACGTGCTGGACTTCATGTATTGATCTTTGCACACAACCACACCTCGAGAGGCAACCTGGACAGCTCCTTGCACAACTTGCTCGCACGAATCTCGCAAGTTTTTATGCTCTGGTGCGTGATGTAACCTGTAACTGGTACGGTACTGTATCTGTCGATAGCATACAGTTGAGCATACAGTACCGGTATGCTCGATGTGGGCGTCGGCAAGCACGTTCTGTAACAGAACTTCTGTTTCCCTTGCACGGATCTTGTGCGCATCGAAGTTACAGCTCCCAACCTATACTTATCCGGTACGGACCATATTACGGCACATGTACAATTAGTGTTGGTAATTCATCGTTAATAACGCGTAAAATACGTATTATAATCGTTTACATTGCCCATCGTAAAACTGATATTAAAGTTTAATATCGAAGGTTAACCTTCAACGACGGTGTCGCTGATTTGAAATATCTTTGCGTTCCAAGGCGACTCCCTCGACTCCCTCGAAGCTATCTTTCCCGACCGCCACATTCACCCGAGTACTCCTACAGCTGCCTGCGCGCTCATCTAAGTCGTCGCTGAGTTCTTGCAGACGCTTCGTACGTATCCTCATCTGGGGTGATCACGTTGCCACGCTACTTGTCCGTAGCCTCGATCGCCGTACTCCGTACTCCTCGGTTCAGCTGCTGACCCACGACTCCGCTCTCCGATTGACCTATCCTAGCGCAAGTCCGAGCACAAGCTGTTCGCGCCGTTGTCAGCACACCGCTGTCACCATCTGTGATCCTGGACGCTCAACTTGTACAAGTAGTCCAAACACTACTTGTACATGTCGTGCCACTCGTTTACGAAAATGGCACCTCCGCAACATGAAATCTGGAGCCTGTTTGAAGTTGCTGCTCCTCGTGTGAAGGGTGTCAAACCGCATCCAGGTGCTCGATGCAAACATTGCCAGGAAGTAGTCAAAAATGCTCAGCCATCGAACAATATGCTGCGTCATGTGCTGAAGTGCGACTGAGTCGATGAAGATTCAAAAGCTCGGTGGGTACAGTACGATTTAAAATTGCGTCAACAAAAAGCAGAGAAGTTATTGCCACCATCCAAACGAAAGCAGAGCTCAACTCGAAGTCCCTCAACAGTGACCAAGCGCTTGTTCCGCACCCCCAAGCCTTCATCACCGCGCACAGGCTCACGGAAGACACGGCGAGCTTCATCACTCATGTCGGCCCAGCAGCAAAAGAAGACAACTTTTGAGAGTCGCCATGGGGTTTATAGCAACAGGAATTCCGTTATCGACAACCCACATTTTCGAGCAATGTTTGATTATGACCTCCCTTCCCGCCGCCAGATTTCAGGGCGTCTGCTGGACCTGCTTTTTGAGCGTGAGTTAGCCAGAATAATAGCGTTGATGTGTGGAATTACGGGGTGGGCTCTTGTGACGGACGGATGGTCGAATGTGAACGGCGACAGCATCATCAATTTTGTTTTTGTAAACCCCAAAATGCCACCGGTATTTTGGAAATCAATCGACACGAAGGTCGAGGCTCACACTGGGCGCTACATAGCGGATTCAATACTTTCGATTATACGTGAGCTTGAAGGCTCTATAGGTAAGGGCGCCGTCACATCAGTGGTTACCGATAATGCCAGTAACATGAAGAAGGCGTGGGAGCTGGTTCGAAAGGAGCGTCCGGAAATTGTTTGCACAGGGTGTACCGCACATGGTATGAATCTGCTGATGAAAGATATTTTCAAGCTGGATTTCTTCAAAAATGTACTTGATAAAGCCCAGAAACTATCTCGTTTCATCAAGGGCCGACGTGGGTTATGGTCGAGTTTTCGGGAAACCCAAAAACAACACAAGAAACAGGGCGGGAAGCGTCGCAGACTGTCGCTGACTGTAGCTACACGATGTTATACCCACGAGAAATGCATTCGTAATGTATCAGAGAATCGAGATGTCATCGCTGCAATTTTTGCGGACCCGGCTTTCCTCGAAGGGATCGGAACTGGAAGACGCGTCGGACATCTTCAAAGACGAAGAGTTTTGGCAGCATGCATCACTGGCTGTAAAACTCATCCACCCTATTAACGCTAGCCTCGCTGTATTCGAGCGTGATGATTGCTGTATTTCATTGGTCTACCATCAGTTCCAGTGGCTGATGAACCACAACATCTACACGAAGAGCTTGGACGAATGCACGGTGGAGTTGCAGAAGATGGTCTTAAGTAAAATCGAGAAGCAGAAGAAAAAATATGCTGGGAACCGCTGGGAATTGCACACATGCTCGACCAAACCAAGTCCATGGTCGGGCATGACTCCAAGAAAATGATTGATGCCGCCACGAGCCGCGCAAGGGGTTTAAAAATGGTGAATGAAGAAAATGAAAATGCCTTTCATGAGCAGCTTCAAGAGTTTGTGCTGGAGAAGCGCGAGTGGCAAGAGAAAGCTCGCCGAGAGAACGAGCGATATAATCCTCTGAATTGGTGGTCACTTTCGGACTCAAAATTTAAATTTAAAATAAAAATAAAAAAGTATGATCTGGTTCAGCACTTCGCGAAAGTTTTGCTGTCAATACCAACATCGTCAGCGTCCAGTGAGCGTAGCTGGAGCATTCACGGATTTATTCACACGAAGCTGCGCAACCGCCTCCATCCTGAGCGAGCCAACAAGCTTGTGTTCGTGTATACCAATATTGCGAGAAAGACTGAGGTGAATCACATCATGTACGAGCTTTTCCCTGATGCATGTGGGGACAGTGATTCGAGCGATGATGTGACAGCGATGAGGATTCTTATACTCGGTGTACTGCTCGAACACCTTCCGCTCCAGCAATGGGGTTGCTAGTAGCTGAACCGGAGCAAGGTACACCAGCTGAAACCGCGTTACGGCTTGTGCAAGGGCCGAACGAATTTGCAACCCCGGTATTCCAAAGGCGAACACCTCGTTCAACGAGGTCTTCAGCTCGAGCAAATTAGCTTCATGTTATGGATCATGCACATTACTGCTTGTTAATAAATCGCGTTCAAATTCTGAGAGTGCTGTGTACCTATTTGTTTCCTTTAGAAATGATGCTGCTCTCACAGAGACGTGGGCAATGAATGCTAGCGCTTCGACAGTGTACACGCTACTCTCGCATGTCATACGCCCGCCCAAACGTATAACAGCTCGTGCGAAGTTTTTCTTCTTCGTCGTAAAAGGCTGAGGAATATCGCACGAAAGCGTCATAATCGACGTTGCAAGGTCCCGCCGCCGCCATCATCATATAACGTTCCGAGCGACACCTATTGTATGGTGTGAAAGTAGTTTAGTGGTGAGCTACAAGAGTTAAGCATTGACCAGCAGGGTAGTACAATACCGTGCTGGATGAACAATTGCCAAAGTGTGACAAGTGCCGCAGTGACCGGATCTGCCCACCACCGCTACGAAACTCACCGATGCTAGACAGCTCTTGTACTTTACCCTTGCTGTTTTGAGCCAACCTAGATATCATATCACGGGTAAGATTTTATTGTGAGCCAGCTGAAAGGATGATCGACACTTCTTACCTCATCAAAGTCCTGGAGCAAGGAGTTTTGAGTAACTATTCAGAGCGATGGTCATACTCGAGCTCGACAAAGAATGTGAGGGTGCACTGCACCGGCGTTCAGATGCAGCAGGTTGTATCGTATGCAGTGATCGGGGACATCTCCGTAGTGCTATGCAAGAAATTCAACAGTCCAACTACAGAAAACATGTTAATCAGCCTGTTTGCAATAACTCTTGTCTTACAACACCTACCATTGATCGAATTCTGCCCTGCGTGGGCATTTTTCGGTTCACGTCTATCGCGTCCACCTTCTGGTCCAGTTTGGCGAACGAGACGTACAGCGAGGTCAGCGTGGCCGACTCCCACCTGAGTGCGGTCCCGAGGAGGTAGCCCAGGTCCTCCGAGTGCTGGTGTTGCTTGTGATCACATCGATACCCTGTATGCTGGTATTGCGGTTGTTGGCAAAGCCCAGCGTGTTGACGACGCACACCTTGACTCCGCGGAGCTTGTTGACGTTGAGGAAGGCTGAGCCTCACTCTCGTCGCCACTGCCACTGATGACCAGCGGGTGTTGCTGCTCCTTCAGATGCCTGGGGATGATGGCATGCATGCCGTCTTCTCCCCTCAACGGAATTGGTGTACCGAATTCCCTATGTCAAGACATACAACCAAGGTGGGGAATATAGCCGTGCGGAGACCTGTCCCGGCTAATTGAACTTGCAACCTTGCAAACTTCTATCAATGTAAACTTGTTTTATATTTCAGCGCTAACCGAGACTACCGCGTGAAATACCTCGTCAAAATCGTCCTCTAAGCTGAACTGGCCGACTGCCCCGTCGATCAAACCAGCGCGAATAACCTCCCCGACAACATCACCAGCATCTTACACTTCAACTTGCTCTTCAGGGAACTCTTCGGCAACATCGCCTAGCAAACCACACTTCTTGAAGCCTGCTATAATGGTTGAAGCTGCAATATCGCTCCACGCAGCACAGATTCAGCTGCACAAGCGCCTCCGACAAGGCGGCACGAGCTTAAACGCTTGATTTGGTGTTCGTGCGCGAATCTGCTCGAGTAGGTCGCCGATCCACGTATTTCGTAGTCTGGCTTTGAGCGGGCCATTCCATGTAGCGTCTGCAGGCTGAGCGACTGAGGTCGCATTTGGCGGCACCTTCATGATGGTCACGTTGATAGCCTTTGCATTCTCGACGACTTCATCGGACCAATGGCCTCAGAAATCGTCGAGAAGCAAAAGTATTGGCTCTTGGGGTGCAGGGCGACTCGCAAAATGGAAGTTCAAAAACTCATTTGTCAGGTAGCTATTCCACCAGCCTATCCAACAGCAAACATATTCAGCACTTATCAGTTTACGCTCAAATCAAATAGAACAGACCGCAAATTACCTTTTGTGTTAGCGTAGACCTGCATGTTGCACTCACGTTGGGACCCAGAAATTACTTTCCGCCACATTCCTTCGCTGAAGCCGTGTCGAAGTTTGTCGTTTTCTTCTCGACGTGTCAGTACTTTTGACGGCGGCACCTTGAACACGACGAAAGGATCGTATTTCGTACCGATCGAATCGCCAAGCAGCATAACGGTAGCACGATCTTTAGTTTTACCACCGCAACGCACCCATACTGTCTTGCTTCCTGTTCTAGCTAGTGTCTTCTTCGGAAGATACTCGAAGCAAGCAGCTACACCGCATAAAAATAATTAAAATACAGTGTTAGTAAAACCATTATCGAAACAAAATACGAAGCAACTCAAACCTGTCTGATCCGCATTAAAAATGCGGTTTGCACCAATTTCAGCAGCCTTTTGCTTCACCTTCTCTGCGAACTCTTCGGCAATTCTTGTCAACTCGGGCGGCTTGATTTGACCTTGACGTGTTTTGCAGCGCAACGACAGTCGATGGCGCTGTTTAAAGTGCTTCTGCCAGCTCCATGACGCCTTAAAAGATGAAATCCCTGCCGCTGTAGCTAACTCCCCGCTTGAATACGCAGCATCGTCGACGAGACTGGAACACCCTCCTCCCTCAGCTCGTTAACCCACCTAACGAGCTGGCATTCTTGGCAGGTCGGGCTGGGCACCATTTTGCCTCGCCAGCGTGCTTTGCGTTTGCCTGCGCCGCCCTTTTGCTTGTAGAGGCCTTCGACTTGCTCTCTCTTCCGGCGCCAGGAAAGAATTAGGACCCGACGGCTGTCAAACTTACTAGATGCTAGCGTGGGATAGAAGTGTTTAATCGTGCTCGATGCGACCGTGCTCAGCTAAATGGTCGAGGACTTGCAGCTTCTCCTATGCTGAAAACGATGTCAACTTATACTGCTTTGATGACCGACCGAGGCCCCCGGTAGACGCTCTCGCCCTTTGGGCGCTTCCTCCGCTCGAAAGACATCGGATGATGCACTGGATTGACTGGTGCGGCTCTGCTGTATGCCTTGACATGGGGTGCACGGTGGTATGCAAAGGTCGCTTGCCTATTGGTTGAAACCCATGTGTATGCCTTGACATATCGTATGTCTTGACATACGGAATTCGGTACTAGTACCAATTTGGTACTCTTCGTTTTGGGTTAAATGTCCTGTACGATTTTCACCGTTAAATTCGGATGCTCATAGTTATTAATGATTAATAACCCCCAAAGTAAAATAAAGGATATTAACGATGAACATCATTTGCCAACACTACAATGCATCGTTGCCCCAGCTGGCCTCTCCACTTCGGTAGCCAACGGATCCACCGCGTCTCCGTCGCGTGAAAGCGAGCCCCACTACCGAATTTTCCCGCAAACGCTCAAGTCTCCAGTTACTACGATGTTCGGCCACCGTCTCCTATTCACGCTCCTCTCCACTGCCCTCGCGGTGACATCCGCCGCGACCAATTTCTCGACGTTGCCGGTGATCTTCTTCCATGGCGCCGGCGGAAACCACTCCAATGCTGACAACTTTGTCGCCAACCTCACTGCTGAAGGACGTACTGTGGTGCCTCTGACCTTCTGCGAGACAAAGTGCTCGGTGGAGGCGATTGTGCTGCAAGTTCCGAAGGCCATTGCTCAGGTCCGCGAGGTCGTGGCCAACAGCTCGGAGTTCGACGACGGCTATATCTTTCTAGCGCACTCCCAGGGTGGTCCCATTTCCCGTGCGGTGATTGAGGAAATGGACGACCACAAGGTCAAGCGCTACATTAGCACGGCTGGTCTCCAGAACGGTCAGTTTATCGGACCTGACAAGGTCGAGATCTCAATTGCCAACGATGGTCCCTTCCTCGCTTCCTTGGTGCCTGAAACCATGTTCAACTACAGCGCGTACGGCCCCGAGGACTACTACGGCAAGATGCAGAAGGACTACGTCAAATACACGATCGAGAACCCCGACGCCCAGTACTCGTACTCGCAGTTCAACGTCAACCGCTGGCCGCAGTTCGGCAGCTTCTCGACCGCCAACTTCTTCCTGCCCGTGTACAACAACGTGAACCCGTGTCTGCCGGGCAACGACCAGTGCGTCTCGGACCAGCACCGTCGCAAGGCCAACTTTCTGAAGCTGGAGGAGGCGCACTTTTTGCTTCGCCTGCCGACGAGCGTATCATGCCGTGGCAGAGCTCCATCTTCGGTCGCTACTCGGAGGTGGACACGATCGAGGAGATCGAGACGCAGTACCTGAACTTGACTATTGTCAACATGAACGACACGCTGGAGTACACGTCGGACACGTTTGGGCTCAAGACGCTGGACGAGCGCGGTGGGCTTTTCCTCCACGAGGTGGAGAACATCACCCACAGC
This sequence comes from Phytophthora syringae, assembly GCA_012656105.1. NCBI lineage: Eukaryota > Oomycota > Peronosporomycetes > Peronosporales > Peronosporaceae > Phytophthora > Phytophthora syringae. The sequence continues at coordinate 1,168,015 of JAAKBD010000012.1, forward strand.
TGCTGGCGCGGTGATAAGGGTGACTGCAAGTGGGCGCCGTTGTACAACGACCACCTCTACGCCGTGCTGCGCTAAATACAGGTACCTCTTAGTAACTCTTTGCGGTGCTGATGGTACCTCTGACCGTCAGAGTGACGAACTAGACCCGCCGTAGTACAGTACTCACAAGCTGAGTGGTATTTTCACAAACAAAAAATAACAACTTTTCAAGAATACCAAACATATTAAAATACACCACAGATACATTCGAGCATTCAAAACCCAGCGAGGGGAGGACCGGTGTGCCACAAAGTGATGTCCTCGGCACGAGCAGGATCGACGATGTCCCGAGGAGATCGGATGCGAACGTACCGGTACCTCCCCGACGACGTCTCGCTTCACACCCTCTTGTGCCCAGGCGCTTTGTTTCTACTTGCTCGAGCCATCTATGCTCGCAGTACCCCCATCTGTGGGAGAATCTCCACGCAACGCGAGCCGAAGCCTTCGGCTCGCGTTGCGTCGGCCCGAAGGACGCCGCGTTTGCAGAGAGAAATGAACAAGCACCGCCGTTTGAGAGGGGGTCAAGACTGGAAGGTACGGGACACACTGCAAGACTGGAAAGTGCAGTGCACGCAGCAAAGTGGTGATGGATCTCACCAATCCGCGCGGTCTTTGCCTTCAAATCCCGCATGGGGAATCGTGCGCCCGGCATTCAAGTGATTCAACTCGGTTTGAAGTTTGTATGCGCCACGCACGTCGCTCGCTCCTGCAAGGGCGAAGAGGAAGCGCTCTCCGACGGACGATGTTTGTGCCCTCTGGATCCTCCTATCCACCTGCTGCCACGCTCTGCAAGAAAGACACGCCCTCGCCATCAATTCGCGCGGCCCAGTCGAAGCTCCGTTGGCAAAAGCAAAGCACACTACGAATTTCACCAAGAAGCTCTCGGATCTCCAGCAGCATGCGCAGCTTTCTTCTCGCGCTCGCGTCCTGCGCCTTTTCCATGGCAAACGTCGCCTCGGCCGCGTCTGACCTGCCCGTGATCTTCTTCCACGGTATCACCGCCACCTACGAGGCTGGAGACAACTTCGTGGCCAACTTGACTGCTGAGGGCCGCACAGTGGCCTCGCTCTCCTTCTGCGACGGCACTTGCTCCATGCAGTCGATCCTGAGCCAAATCCCGATGGCTATCCAGGCGGTGCGCGAGGTGGTAGCCAACAACTCGGTCTTCGATGACGGCTACATCTTCATTGCCCACTCGCAGGGTGGCCCCATTGCTCGTGCTGTGATTGAAGAAATGGACGACCACAAGGTCAAGCGCTTCATCAGTCTGGCTGGTCTTCAGAACGGCCAGTTCATCGGACCCGACAAGGTCGATGTCTCCATTGCGAACAATGGTGCGTTCCTGACCATGCTCGTCCCGGATACCATGTTCAACTACAGCGCGTACGGCCCCGGGGACTACTACGGCAAGATGCAGAAGGACTACGTCAAATACACGATCGAGAACCCCGACGCCCAGTACTCGTACTCGCAGTTCAACGTCAACCGCTGGCCGCAGTTCGGCAGCTTCTCGACCGCCAACTTCTTCCTGCCCGTGTACAACAACGTGAACCCGTGTCTGCCGGGCAACGACCAGTGCGTCTCGGACCAGCACCGTCGCAAGGCCAACTTTCTGAAGCTGGAGGAGGCGCACTTCTTCGCTTCGGCTGCTGATGATGTTATCATGCCGTGGCAGAGTTGCATCTTCGGTCGCTACTCGGAGGTGGACACGATCGAGGAAATTGAGACTCAGTATAACAACCTGACGGTGGTGGCTGCTACTGAGACCCTGGAGTACACGGCCGACACGTTCGGTCTGCAGACTCTTGACAAGCGTGGTGGTCTGTTCCTCTACGAGATTGCAAACGTCTCGCATGGTTGCTGGGCCAAGGATGAGGGCGGTTGTGTGTGGGCTACCGTGTACGACCAGCACATCTACCCGACGCTTGTTTAATAAAACAGGAAAGCCAATTCACCCGTAACTACCTTCAACAACTCGTTTCATGATCGGTACCATGCGTTCAACACTCACCTTTGCCTCTTAATTTCTTCTCACTGGACGAACCCGCACATCTCTCCAAATTTACGCCCCGTGTGTAGCCGTATTCAATATGCTGGTCCTCGGGAGCTTTAAAATTGAAACCTTTGAAAGATTCACTGAAGGCACAACCGCCAGCCGAGTTGTCAATGTTTCCTAACGAGATTTTCGTGAACTCGTCTCGAAAGTTGCTACAATCAACCTACATAGGAAAATCAGCACGAGATTAAATTCCCTGACGGCACAAACAGATATTCAAAGCGTACGATAGTCTCCGGCGAATCGCAAGGTTGAATTGGAGCCTGGACATCTCGGAACGTAACCATTTCCCAATCAATGTGTCGAAAGAAAGTGTGCTCCATGATCTCAGCGCCTCCACCGCGAGAACCTAATCTCTCTTCCGCGTTCCGATTGAGCAGTTTACGCAGCAAGTCTTGGGCTTCAAATGATAGGGACTCCGATAACGAAAGAGGTGCATGAAGGACTTGCTTGCACATATCTTTTGGGCTGTGGCTGTACCAAGGTGGGAGTCCCGTTAGGAGTTCATACAAAACTGCTCCGAATGCCCACCAGTCTGCTGCTGTCCCATACTCCTGACCTGATAGTATCTCCGGTGCTGTTTGCAGCAAAACAAATCACAGTCACGCACTCACCTCAAAACACACCTTCTCTAGTCAATGCACCGTACCTAGATATTCGTAGCTACCACAAATGGTCATCGCCCCGCGAGTAGCTTCGGTAACTCCGAACTTGCTTATACCAAAATCAACAAGTTTAAGATGACCGTCTGCTGCGAGGAGCATATTCTCCGGCTTCAGATCTCGGTGCAGAATGCCGTGCTGATGAAGCTGCTGCACTGCAAGAACCAGTTCCGCTGCGTAGAATGTAGCCACCTTTTCTGTAAACTTCGAAACACGCCCAAGATGCGTAGACAACTCCCCACCAGGACAGTACTCCATCACAAAGTACAAGCTGCTCTTGGTCTGAAAAGCCCAGTACATATGCACTGCGAACCTCCAACAAGCAATTGTCAGCCCACCCCACCAAAATTACAGCTATTATAATAGACGCACCTAAAGCGTGGTGACTCGTTCCACCCAGCACGTCCCGCTCCGACAAGACCCTCGCCGCCATGTTCTTCTCTCTCACCGAGTTTTTCGACACCACTTTCATCGCATAGAGCTTCCCATCTCGTCGATGGCGAACCAGCACCACTTGCCCCATACCGCCCACCCCAAGCACTTTAATGTGCTGGAAATCTTGCGGTGAGATTGCACCTCCATCTCCCGCAGTCTCCTCATCCTCGGTGTCTGCATTTACTGCTTCCTTGACTCTTATCTTCTTGGCCGCACGAGCTCTCCGTTTCACCAGTTTGAGCTGCTCTTCCTCGTCCACCTGCATCTCAATCCTCCGGAAAGTGCGTCCGGTGGAGCTCAGCGCGGTAGGCAGATCCATCCACACGCCCTTCTCTTCGTCCGTGTCGACTGCATCGCTCTCACTCTCGCTCGCACCACTTGGATCGCTCTCGGAGTCCGAGAAGACGCCCGTCTCCGCTCGCTGCTGCAGCTCTCGCGCTCCCAGTTTTACAGCATCGTTTCCAGTTGGCACGCGCTTCATTGTTACGCCATTATCCGACTCGCGAGACTGCTGGACGCCCATACTTTCGCTGGCTATTTGAAGTGGTCTAGGCGCTCGTTGATTGGTTAAAACTGGATAGAGAGCTCATTAATATCATCATTCAGGAAAATGGGGAATCAGCTCAACTGCTTAGCGCAGTGTCAGGCGCGACAGGAAGGCACGCAGAGGCTGCTGGTGCTTCAGAAAGGTGTAATTGATACTACAGTGGACTGCAGCACGCGAAGACACAGTGGTATTAATATTAACGACGTTTGCGACTTGCAGGCGCCTACTTCATGCGCAAGAAAAGTGTCCTCGGATTGATCACGGGAACCGAGCGGGTGCACGTTAAACTCGATGAGGACGGACACACGTGCGTGGATTTTGCAGTGATTTGTGGTTTAATTGATAGGGTCTAAATGGGGGCTGTAGATTGCTGTGGAAGCTGCACGACTCCATCAAGAACGCGACGAAGATTGACCTGCACACTGTCAATTTGATCCAGACGAAAGGCTTGTAGCGCTGTGTCTCTGTGTGTGTTTTTACTTCGCTTCGGGACACCTGACGGCTAGTTGATGATGTTTGTTGGTGTCTCTAGGCAAGGTCGGGCTCACAATCACTTCTCAAAAAGGCGACGTGTTGCTGGATGTGGATGCCGACTCGGAGGAGGTCCGCGACACCTGGGTACGAATTTGCTTGGTGGAGCCGGTGTTCAAGCTAGTTTGCTGTGCGTTGACGTTTCGATTGTGCAGGTGACGAATCTGCAGTTGGTGTGCGAAGATAGCAGCACGAGTGAAGAGACTGAAGAGGAAGTGCAATCTGGACTGAAGTTTCGCAAAATGGTGGAAGACCGCGCTAAGAAGCAAGCGTACTGGGCTAAACGCACACAGGAACTGGAAAAGCGGAAAGAAGAAGCGGAGGAGCGTAAGAAAAAGTTTGCTGGCGTGGGAATGAAGTACACGGCGCTCGCTATGAGCAACAGACCCGATCCGCCGACCAAGGACTAACTAAGACGTTACCTCGAAGTACAATAATTTACCTCACTGGTGTTGCGCTGTTTGACACATGCGGCTTGTCTTCGCGGTCCTCGAATTCACCAGTAATACTACTTTCCTCGATACACGCAGTCGTGGGGACAAACACACAAACTTTATTCAGTACGAGCTTACGGATCGACTTCAACTCGAATATGTGAGTTGAAACCAGGGAGTGGCGTGGAGGGTGCTTGAGCTGTTTGCAGAAACTTGTGAACTGAGCTCCTCTTTCGACTGGTTCGCGTGCACTGAGAGTCCGCTGAACTCCTTTACCGATTCAACTACAACCCGAATTGTCTCTCTTTGCGATCGGCGAGGTCTCCTTCTGCCGAGGAAACTACCATTCTTGTCGAAACCGGCAAGAAACTCAAGTACTACGTAGTATCTGCAACAACTAGGATCTTCTGCTGACGGGTACAGTTCACTCTAGATTTTTGCTCAGACTACCGTAGCCTGCGAAATCCCATCAAGCTCCGTAGCTTCTCCTCATTTCTCTGAGAATGGCCTCAATCTCATCCTCAGAAACGATTTTGACCCTACCTGCGTGTGTACCGTTTACTTCTGGCATCGCCTGTACAAAGCGGTGCAATACCATGGAGGTTGCTCCGACGCCGGAAGATGCAGAGGCTGTTAGGCTTACGCTTGCCGATGAACATCTCGTAGGTGCCGCTAGGGAGGCGGTGCTTGTCATGCGTAGCGCGCTAACTCTGTGGATGCTGGTAGATGGTATGCGTGTGCGGAGTGGACGTGGAAAAAGACGCAGAGGCGCGAATGCTGCAGGAAGCCGTGCAGAAGCTCGTGCAGATCAAGATGCAAATGGGGAGCAACGTGAGTGGCAGTCCGTCGAAGAACGTTTAGCTGGGTATTGACTCTCGTTGCTGCTGCAGCACCGGATTGGTCTTGCTACAGCACGTGGCTCGCGACTTGCCGTCGTGCAGGAGGTACAACGCGTGGTTGGTGTTGAACGGGCAATGGAATAAGCTCTGATGTTTTACTGGTTGCGGATAGTTCACACGAGATGTCGATGCAGTGGTGTCGGCTGTGCCTGGCTTGCTGAACCCGGCCGACCAGGATGACTTTGTGGACTTCGATGCGCTTCTGGCTGATGCTGCTCGGTACTTTGGGATTCACCGAGAAATGGTCGGACAACTTGAGCTGGTGCATTGCGATGCAAGTTTGAGGTCTGACACCGAGCCGTTGCAAACGAAATACAGGAACGCGAAGCTGTGTCGTCGTTTAGGTTGTTGCTAGTCTACAGACACGTGAACCAGGTACGACCGCAAGTTAGTTGCTGGTGCTAGAATTGTTTTCTGACGGTATGAAATTTACTCAGACCCCACAGCTCCACGCAAACCATGATGGAGTTTCACTGGCGTTTATTGAAGATCCTGGTTGTCATTTAGACGTCATTTACTGGCATCAGGACGTCGCTCGAGATGCAGCACAGGTATTATATGACTGTTTGGTTTGCCCTACACTTGGTACATACATGCTCATGTTTGGTTGATGTTCGTACAGAATGTGTTTCACCAGCTCTGCGGGTATGACAGCGCAAACCCTTTCGCCAAGTTCTACTTCCTAGAAGTCGGATCAGTCGAGAGATTGCACCAGGTACGCATCAGTTCATTAGTTTCGCTATTGTAAAACTCATGTGCACATCGAGTTGCACGCCTGGTTCCAGCTCCACACAGACACTACTGTCTAACGCACGATTGCTGCTGGCTTACCAGGCGCTCGTATTGATGCTGTCACACCCAGCACATCGACTGAGTCAAAACGCTGCAGAAAAGCTTCTTGGGTCGTGGCTTTCTCCGAGCAAGGACTCTGTTGGACAGCAGGATTAAATAGGAGCGCATGTGCGATCAGTGCTTGCTCGTTGCCTTCAGGGTCTGACGTGCGTGACAAGCTGAAGAGTTTGCTGGTTTGGAGCGCCGTAGACAAAGCCAGCACACTCACATTACGGAATATCTGCGAAGAAGTCCGAGATGCCTTCGGTATCGTCCAGATTAAAGCAAAAATCTGGATCGGTCTGCTCATAGCCATATTGCGCAAGGCATCCAATGTTAAACTTGAAAAAATAATGCTTTGGAAGCACTCGGTTACCTTTATAGGCGCGAGTTTGAAGATCCCGCTGTCCGAGTCGTATGACCTCTGCTGTGGAAGACGCAATTATATAAAAACGTATTTGAGACCTTGAGTAGCATATTAAAAATTGCACCCGAGCGAACACAACTCACCTGGTCCAAGGGGGTGCAGGACTATCAGGGGCTGCAAAAGCCCCGACTTTCTTTGCCGAATCGCTGGTACCCTCTGCCTCTTTCTCGTCCAGCTGTCGAACTAAATACACCTCCACGGGTCCATCTAACAGCAAGAGTTTATACAATCCATCAGCTCAGAATTGTAAACCGCTAGCTACATCTTTCTCGTACCCGCGGACTTGAGAAAGATCTGGAAGCGGCGCTTCCCCGTGGGCATGCCCTCATCAGGGTCGGGCACCTCTAATGTTGTTCCCGGAGGGGCCTTGATTGCCATGACGCTCTGATCCGCAAAACTCTCTTGTCGTCGCATGTCATCGTGTGTGACGTAGCAGAAGTTGTCAAAACTCCCTTTGTCGAGTGCATCTTCCTCGTATAGACGCCGAATGTTTTGGCTAACCATCTTGATATGCTGGTCGTACTTCAGCTCCTCTTGCCTCAAATCTGAAATGCTTTGTCGGAGGTGGTCCATTCCTTGGTAGGTGTCCGTACTACCTGTCGGACCGCTCGCGCCCCTGCACAACATCAACCAATTCTCATCTACGTCGGACAAAGAAACGCATTGCAATGATGCAGGCTCCACCCACGTACTTCCAGTGAATATTGTTCTTGGACGTCTTTTCAATGAGACCGATGCCCTCCAGCACGTTGGTGATGTCGTAAATACGCCGTTTCTACTCACGTACAACGCAACCAAAGTCACAACATATCAGAATGGCAGAGTAAAAATGCAGTTAATTGCAGGTCGGCATACCTGAACGCCAAGCGATTCCGCTGCCGTATTCAAGTCCAAATCCTTTGACGGAGCATCTTGTATCAACTCGACGAATCTCTTGGTCAACAGCCCCAGTGAACTGTCGTATCTGCTCCCAGGAGACGCCTTGGAACCTGCTGCAACAAAGCAATGCAAACGTCAGAACGCCCACTAATACGTTCCCTTCAACCCCCAATGATTCTCTGTAGTCGTAGATGCACTGCAATTCAACGTACCGCGTGTGCTGGGGCTCGGAGACTGCATTTTGGGCGGCGCCACAGCAGACGCGACGGGCGACGCCGCCACCGCCTCGTGCCGCGATTTGGGTCGCTTGATCTTGCGCTTGAGCTCCTCGTTCGACACTTTGGCTCTGGCCATCGTGCCCTGGCTGCCACTTTGTCGCCGAGCCTTGCTGTCCCTTGGCGGACCTTCCAATTGCTTTTCAGCAGGAAAGGAGATCAAAAAGTATGCTGTATGCTAGTCTGTGGTGCGACCTCGCTAACGGCATACAGCACTGGGATCTGCCACATCACCAACGTCGATCGGACAGCAAGTATGGGCGCCTCGAGCAGCACGCCGGAGCGCAAGGACTCGGAGGACGAGATGGTCCTGAACGGTGCGTAAAGCTGCAGTGAGTAATGGTGGAGTGAACCAACGGCTGACAGGCAAACGACAGACCTGCACATCGAGACGGGCGACCAGAACGCCGTCAAGAACCTCCTGGACGACACCATCGTGGAGTTTTTCCAGGGAAGGCGGACTTCAAGCTGCACTATGGATGGGACAATGCCAAGCTGCTGCTCATGCTGCTGGCCACGATCATTGCGGCAGTGTCGCACTTCTTCAAGCACCCGGCAATCCCGGAAAATGTGATCATCTACTCCTGCGTCGGCGCGTGAGTCTGGACGAGTTTGGGAGCTCCTGGTGTTGCAACGTGCTGAGTTTTTGGTTAATGTTGCTTGCGCGTAGGTTTTTCTTCATTCACGCGCTCCTGTTCGGCTACACCACGTTCATTGAGAAGGACATTCTCTTGCGGATGACGCGAACGGTACAGATGTCGTCATGCTGGTATTTTTGATTGCTGCTTATTCTGATTGCGTGCGGGGTACTGCAGGGCTCGGCGGGTAAGACCATTCTGGTGCGGACTACGTTCCCGTACACGGATTCGCACTACACAATCAGCATCCACCACGCAGACGCGAAGGAGAAACCCAAAAAGGTGGAGTTGTACGTTGGCCGTTACTTCGACAAGGACGGCTACTTCAGCAAAGACGCATTCAACAAGGACATCGAAATCGTTCTGTCGCGTTTTGAAAAGAAGGACAAGAAGCAATAAGTAGACGAGCACTTGCCACCCGCTAATCAAGATAGCATTCCTGCAGTGGTTAGATGTCTGTTTCAGGGTTCTTGTACGCTACCATCGCGTCGACCTTGTGCACCTGCGCACCACAAATCACACGATTAGTTGAATGAGATCAGCAAATAAGCTCGACTAATAGACGCAAGTTGCGTACGTACCCTCGTGGTGAACGAGCGTAAGCGCACTTCCGCCGAGTCCTTGATGTAGCGCGGATCCGACTCTTCCCACAGCGAAGGCACTTCGGAGTTCTTGTCCGTGTATACCAGTAGATCAAACGCGCACTGCTCCTCTAAAAGAGGCAAAAAGGAGACGCTGGCGGTAATTTGACGAATGATGGCCTGAATCTCGGACATGATCTCCTTTTTGACTTGGTCGCAGCTGCACCTCCACTACAAAAGCGCGAAAGCAAAAGCGACAGCAACCTCGCATTAGCAACACCTCATCTAGAGAAGATGCATGACACTCTCGTACCTTTCCGTTGTGCTGTTCTCAGCGTGCACTTCGAACGCCCATCGCTCCAGCACCTCGTGGGTCTCAATTCCTGTGATGACCAGCACCAACTTCTGCACCTCTCCCTTCAAAATCCAGCCTATGTCAACATTGTTGCTGTTAATAAATTTACGCGTATTGTAAAGCGTTTCCAGTGCATGCACACGCACTCGACAACTGCTGGAGGAACTTGGTGAAAAAGTCGTTGAGCTTGTCGTCGTCGGTCACGAGCATATTCAAGCCATACTTCTGGACCTGCTTGAAGCTTTCAGCAGGGTAGATGCCCCGCTGGTAGAGAATGCTACAATGCATAGAGGAGTTAGCTTTCTTGGAGCACGGCAGAGACCACCAGAGACCAAATTCAGCGCTCGTACGTGTTGATGCTGTACGAAAAGAACTCGGTGACGATCTCGGTCGAGCCCTTGAGCGTGATGAGGTTCTCTTGCACCTGAGCCGTAGCCTGCAGCAGTACACCCCAGTCATCGCACGAGAGCACGAGTTAGTGTCGCCGTAGCACCAAACCCCGACACAGCGCGTACCATTTTGCTGTGTGTCTAAGTTGACGCAAATTTGAAAATGCGAATTGAATTTTGAAATTCCTATTGAACTGAATATTGAACCTCCGTTACAGAATACGTTGCCCTGACCATCACTCCGGATTCCGCATTTTGAAGTGCACACTTGGCAGAAAGCAAGATGGCGCGCAGTCGGGTAGCAGAGGTATCCGTCTGGCGGTCCAGGTGGCAGGGAAGGTATCTGGATCTGACGTTACCGGTAATTACTAGCAGCAGCGAGACGAGGAGGAGCTGTCTGAAGCCGCTAGCGATGTTGAAGCTGAGGACGAGGAACTCGTTTTCATGTCCATTCTGTTCGACCGAGGCGAACTGGGGGTGGCGATCTACAACGCGCCGACGACGAGTCTCAAGACGCTGCAACTGATGGTAGATGATGCGCAGGAGCTGGAGGAGGTGAAGCGGTAGAATGTCGAAGTATCAGTTGAAGGCATCAGGAGCTGATTGCATGTTCTCTGTAGATCGTCCAGCGTCTGCACACTCAGTTTGAAGTGAACCATGTGCTGGTTTCCTCGCGGAATGCGAGCTCAAATGGAATGCTGCGGATGGTCAAGAAAATCGACGAAACACATCAAACGAAGACGGGCGTCAGCGTCCGAAAGGTTGATGTTGTGCGTGTACGTTTTCGAAAGAACCAAGGCTGACAACTCTGTCTCTTATTGCAGCATTCAGGTAGGGACTGTCGCGACTAGGGGTAATGCTGACATCTCCTATCTTACGCCACCTTGACGACAACTAGATTTCAACTACCTGAAAGGGTGCCAGGCAATTGAGCATGTGAAAATTGGAGCTGCTCCTGCGGAGTTGAGGACGCCTCACAGTCGATCTTTTCGGTAAAAACAAGAAGCGCTTCGTGATGGTGATACTGGTACTGGGACATATCCTCTGAAAAGTACAACGATGCCTTGACAGTCGAGAGGCCTACGCGTTCCTCGGAGGTTTCTTTGACTTCGAAAACACGCAGCTGATTCGAGCCACTGGCGGTAAGATGTTCGATTCATTGCTGTCCTAGTTGGGTATTCGGTGTTGACGATAGTGGCTTTACAGCCTTACTGCTCTATTTATCAACCGAAAGGGTATGTGGAGCAAGTAGTGGTTTTTCCTCGACTAATATTTGTACAGATTGGAAACCAACTGGACGACGTAGAATCCGTCTACTTTGTGACGGTGGAGCAAGTCGCACTCGATGGGTTCATGTATATCGACAAGTCAACGCTCCAGTCGCTTCAGATATTCAGCCATGTAAGTATTTGAACCTCGAGGTAACTCCACTGGACTGTGACTTATAATGCTTCTTGATATTTGACAGGAAACACACCCGTCACTTGTAAAGGTGCGATACGTCATTATGTTCATAATTTCGTCTGCGTCACAATTACCATAAACGTTTTTTTACAGGGGCCTGGGCGAGCTAAGGAAGGCTTCAGGTGCTGTTTGCTTTTCTTGCATTACTGCTCTTCGATGATGGCGCTGACAATGGAAAACCAGTCTGTTTGGTCTACTCAACCGCACTGTTACCAAATCTGGCGGGTGTTTGCTGCGTCGCTGGATGCTGACTCCGCTGGTCAATAGTGCTCAAATTGATGAGCGCCTCGGTGCTGTGGCATTTTTCACCGACGCTGAAAACGATGAGCTTCGCCAAATTTTGGTACTGCCATATTTTATCGCTACTTTGGTCATTAACGCTAAGTCTCACAAACTGTAGTTTGGCAAGCTGAAGCAGTATAGAGATGTAGCTGGAATTTTCCAGCGCATTAAACGGCGTTGTGGTTCGGTTGGCGACTGGTGCCGATTTGCTACCTCCATTGGGAGGTTCTTGGAAGCCCAGTGAGCATTCATTTGTTGCTACATGGTTCCAACGTGGTGTTCTCATCATATATGTTGTTCCAGATCTGTCATTGATGGCATTTGTGAGACGAACAGTTCATCGTTCCCTAGTGTGTTCTCGACAGCTCGAAATGAGCGTGGCATAGTTCACGTTAACAATATTCTCGGGAACGTTGTGGACTTCGAAGAGAGCCAACAAGAAAACACGGTTGTTATCCGAAGTGGAATATCGGAAGCACTGGATGCGGCACGAGAGCGCTACGAAGATCTTGATAATGTTCGGATCTAGGTCTCGTTCAACGCATCAGAAAGGAATGAACGATACTAAATGCATTTGTATGCTGGTAGGTTTTGACGGAAGTCGCGTTCCAGGTTCAGGAGGCGAATCCAGTTCTGTCATCAATTACAGTCCAGTACATTCCTCAAGTTGGGTATGTCATTTGCTGCGATTCGCCCACAACGCTACCCGACTTCGTTTTCCAGTTTCAAGAAGATGACACTACCTTCTACTACAAGGTAGGCATGCAAAAGAGGTTGGGTCTCTATTTTCCACTTACTCAGGACCCGTAACACAGGATGGTTGCTGCCGCGACTTGGACGAGTCTATCGGAGATATCTATGGTACGTCAATTTATATGCGAATGTTTCCTAAAAACGTATTCGTCGTTTATTGGATAGTAACAAATTTCTTGTTGCAGGATACATTCTTGACCTGCAAAGAGGTAAGATAACCAGTCTTGCATTAAATGGGCTGTTGAGGCCTGGAAATGACATATCTCCTTTGTAGAACTCCTCGAAGAACTGACGATGGCAGTGCTAGAGTACGAGAGCAGCGTTCACGGTTAGTAATGGTACCATTCGATCAAGCGTCAGTGGGTTTAACATAGCTGCTCTACAGAAATGACTGGCATCATGGCGAATCTCGATTGCTTGATCTCATTTGCATCCTGCGCAAAAAGCTTCAATTTTTGCCGGTATGACAAACCTGTGATACGATTCAGGATTCAGTCATTCCTCGAGTCATTTCACATTTTGCTTTCGTTTTAGACCTCATATTACCGCTACCAATACGTTGAAGGCAACCCAAGCTCGCCATCCACTTCAGGAACTACTTGTTGAGCACTATATCCCGAATGATGTTTTTCTCGATTCGAGTGACTCACTCAAGATTTTAACGGGGCATAATGGGTCTGGTAAGCAACGGAAGCTAGTCATCTCTGAGGGACCAAGTATGTCTAATTATTCTTCGGACAGGCAAATCGGTGTACTTGAAAATGGTGGGCCTTCTCCAATATATGGCACAAATCGGGTGCTTCGTACCAGCAGAGAAAGGTAAGTGAGAATGATTAGCTGTAGTATGTGAATCCGCTGAACAATGACAAATATTGCAGCGGAGTTAGGGCTAGTGACCAAAGTGTTCACCAGAATCCAAAGGTGAGTTTTTTTTTCAGAGACCTCAAAATCATGTGCACCAGAACTGACCAAATCTTTCCCAGTATGGAATCCGCAACGGTGTCACAGAGCTCCTTCACGATCGACTGTAATCAGGTGATGTCAAGGCAGTTATTGATGCCAACAAGCGGTATTGTTGATCATTGTACCGTAAATTAGATGGCGTGGATGCTAAATCATGGAGACGGCCGATCGCTCTTCTTGATCGATGAATTTGGCAAAGGTTTACAACGATTTCGAGTAATACTGGACAGGTTTATTTACTAAAACTGTGCGTGAAGGAACTGCTGAGTTGGACGGAATTGCTCTGTTGGTACGCAACGACTTGTCATGGCCTAGTTTTGTCTTTTCAGTTTGATACCTATTCACGTGTTGTTGCTTAGAGTTCTATAATCAACCATTTGGCGACGAAATCGTTCACGCATGGAAGACCGCGAGTCATATTGACGACCCACTTCCTGGTATACTTGCCAAACTGCTACTTCGAAGCATGCAAGATGAACGCCAATGTGCTAATACTTCCTCTGGTTGAAAATGATCGTATCCAGGAAATATTTCGGAATAACCTGCTTGAACCATCCCTGGTGACCAGCAGCGAGGAGGCGTCAAGTAGCGGAGAACCATCAAACATGTCGGAAAACGAAGCGCGCTTAGTTTGCACGATTATGGCATCCACGGAAGCTGCCGAATCATATTCTTCTACATCAAACGCTGTCCCGTTATACGAGCTGCATCACGGTATCTCCATGCATAGTAATGCCTTAAGTTGTGCTGCAAAGTGTGGTGCGTGTTGTCTTGATTTTTGGGGATTAGTGCAACCGGCAAGTCTAAGACCGTTTATTGGTAGGAATACCTGGGGAGCTGGTCGAGCGAGCCCAAGAAGTTCTGGACTGTAGCAAACGTGGGTTACCAATCCCCTCTCGACAGCGGTCATCGGGACCGTCACCAGAAGAGCAACTCGCAACCTTCTTCATGTCGATTGATGACTGGCAAGCTGCAGGAGATGATCTCATTGCCAAATTCTTGGCGATGGCGCGGATGGGTACGCAGTAAAATGGTTGCGTTTTGCATTACATAGGTTATGAATGAGCTACGATGAATGAAAAGGTAGATTCAGGCTACGGGCTCTGTCACGCTCTTTTGGCACATCGTGTGCTGTCGGACCGAGCAGCGATATTGCACACTTATCCGGTGCACGTTGCCTCAACGTCCACGTTGAGGAGATCTTCCAACAGACCGTCGTCGTCAAAGTTGACAATTGCATCACCACCAAGATTATCTGGTGGTGGCAAATCGGATAGGTCCTCTTCCTTCTCAGTATCAGCGGTCTCGTTTTTATCTGGTGACGACCACCATGGGGAAGGAGGTTCTCCACTCTCCAGCATCCCCTTTTCCCATTCATCATCCCACGCGACGACACCATCAGTGGGGTCAAAGTCGTCGAAGAGTGTCGGAGTGTCGTTATTGATGATGTCTCGTACGAATTCATCGCGCAGACGCGCCAAGTGTGCTGCTGCGTCGGCTTTCGGCGAGGACAGACCACCGAACGCAACCTCGATATCCTGCAGACCATGCACAAGTAATTAGCCATGCAGAAGTATGCAGTTCTAAAATGTCAATGGCTTACCGGTACTTCTTCCACTTGCGGTGGCTTGATACCCGTCTTGGGCTTCAGTGATGTCACCGCCTTGGACTTCAGCGGTGTCTTTGTCTTCTTCTTGCCGCTCAACTTCTTCGAATTTCCCAGGCCCTTTCTCGGCTTGTTACTCTTGACGGAATTGACGCCACTCGCGTTGCCTTGATTGTGCCGCTGCTGCTTGTTGGAGATGTCGCCCAGCACGCGCCTGCTACAGACAATTGTACCCCAGTTAGTCACCCAGGTGAGAGGATAAACGAAATCAAACCAGACAGCCAACCTTTTCTTTGTCGAGCTTTCTTTTAGCCCCTTCTTGCCAGTTGACTTGGAGTCGTCGTGGATCATAAACCCTCGCTTCGGCGTCGTGAACTTGTCCGGACCTGGAAGGCCAAGGACGTAAATGGGGAGGCGCAAGTCTACCGCGAATTGAATTCATATTTTTACCTGCAAATTCCATCTTGCCAGCGACGCTGCCGCGGACATTAGCGCCTACGTTCTCCTTCTGCGCGTGCAGAGAGTCCATCGAGGTGCTCGATTCTTCTGCTCGGTTGAGATGCCGTTTTGAATTTCCAAATGGAACAGTACAACTACTACGTATTTTCCACCAATCATTGGCCGATTCATATTGAAGTACCGTATGTGTTTTGTTCTGACTGATATGTTATCGACTTGCAGTCTTGAGTCGGTCAAAGAGTACATTGAAGTCTGGGATTGCAGCACTCCAACCTCGTCCAATCTAAGAAACATACATCTTCAAAAGCTGAGCGAGCATCCACAAAGAAACACCGTCAAAAGAAATGCAATCCGCGCGTGGCACCGCCCTCGACAATGCCAGCGAAAGTTTATCGGTTAGATAACGCTGTCCGCCTGTTGCGGAGGCCCTGCGACCTGTCAGACCTTCTACAAGCAGCAGCATATTGTCTCCAGCCCGCATTGAATCCTTCTCCCTATCATCTGCCGATCCCCTTGAGCTTAGCGATTCGTGCCGTGGTGGCCCTTCATCATGCGGATCACGTGGAAGTTGAGCGTGGAGCGGTGCTCCGCAGCGCGGCGCTTCCTCTGCACACGTAAAAACAAGGAAAAAGGTCAGCGCAAACAGTCAACTAACTACATGGGAGCGAAACGGACCTTGGCCTCCAGCACGAGCATCATGTGGCGCGCCTCGCGCTTGCACAGACTCGTCGTAGTCGTTGCGCTCCAGCGCGTCCAGGAACGAGAGCGTCTCCGGCTGCCCCTCGGTGTTGTCGCGAAGTGTGCGCAGCGTCATGCGTTTGATGTGCTCCACGTTCAGGCCGCGCTTGAGCTTCATGGTCACTTCTGGTGTCTGTGGTGGAGAGCTCCTTCCCTTTCACTTGCACAAACTATGTGTCTGAATACCTCCATAAATTTATTCCTTCCCTCTATCTCCTAATATATTTTTATTTTATTTATCCACTGTGCATTTCTCCACCAATTGTGACGATGGCGGATCCCGTGGAGCTGGCCAAGTCGCCCAACGACCAGAAGAAGTACCGACTGCTGACGCTGCCCAACGAGCTGCAGGTGCTGCTCATCTCCACGAGTGAAGTGGCCCATGTGGTGGCCGCAGTGGCCCGTGAGAGCGAGAGCCGCGACGACGACGAGAGCAGCGGCAGCGACTGCAGCGACATGAGCGACGAGGAGGAGGAGGAGGAGGAGGAGGACGACGACGACGACGACAGCAGCTTCGACGAGGACGAGGAAGAGCAGGACGGAGCTCCCAGTCGCAGGGCCGGAGCGTGTCTCACCGTGGGCGTCGGAAGCTTCGCGGAGCCCGAGACGCTGCCCGGACTGGCGCATTACCTGGAGCACATGCTGTTCATGGGCAGCAAAAGTACCCGGATGAGAACGAGTTCGAGGCGTTCCTGAGCGCCCATGGAGGCTACAGCAACGGAGCTACGGACAACGAAGTGACGAGCTACACGTTCGAAGTGGGGCCGGCACATCTGGAGCCGGCACTGGACATGTTCGCGCACTTCTTCATCTCCCCGCTGCTCAAAGCGGAAGCCATGGAGAGGGAATTGTCGGCCATTGAGTCGGAGTTTAGTCAGGCGACGCAGAACGACCGGATTCGGTCGCAGGTGAGGGATTTTTATTTGTTTTATGAGGGTGGGGCCTGATATGTTTGTGGTTGTTGCAGCAAGTGCTGTGTGACGTGTCGCCTGAGAGCCATCCGTACCACCGGTTTAGTTGGGGAAACAAGAAGAGTTTGCAGGAGCTGCCGGAGAAGACGAGCGTGGATGTGCGCAAACACATCTTGGACTTTTATGAAAAGTACTACTCGGCGAACATCATGAAGCTCGTGGTGTGCGGTGAAAACTCGTTGGATGAGTTGGAAGACTGGGTGGCCAAGTCATTTAGTGCCATTTCGAACAAGCGCGTCACCGTGCCGTCTTTTGCGGTGGCAGGCTCACCGTTTGGGGCCGAGGGTGCTGGCTCTCCTTTCCTTTGCAAGATCGTGCCTGTTCGGAATATCCACACTCTGCATCTTGATTGGATGATCCCACCTGTTCTTGGCCAGCATCACCAGAAGCCAGCAGACTACATCGCTAGCCTGCTGGGTCATGAGAGTGAGGGATCAGTGCTGTCACATGTACGTCGCCGGCCAAACTCCTTCCCTCACTGTAGATGTTTAAAGTTTTTGGAGTGGCTACTTACGATTTAAATGTGGTGTTTATAACAGTTGAAGGAACGAGGGTGGATTTCTGCGGTGACGGCTGGAGTGACGGACACGGACGGCTACGATAGCGGCACCTACGCTGCAAAGTTCGATATCACCATGAAACTTACGTTGGAGGGTATTTCCCACTGGGAGGAAATTGTCCACGCAGTTTTCGAATATCTGCACATGCTTCGAAAAACGGATGTCCGGAATGGGTGTTCAATGAACTAGCAGCACTGGCTGATATTTCGTTCCGCTTTCAGGAAGAAGACAGCGCTGTTGAAAGGTGTGAAGAGCTGGCTGAAATCATGCAGGTACGTTACGGTTTGTCGAAACACTGCATATTGAAGGCTTCATCTAACCATGTTCAATGGTCAACAGTCAATTTTAAGGTGGCGCCGGAAGATATCCTGCGCTATGACCTTTTAATGGCGCCTTCAAGAAAGAGTTTGCCGAGGAGGTGCTAAGCCATCTGAGTGCTGAGACCGTTTGTCTATCGATCGTTTCACAGACCTTCGCGGAATCTCCTGATTTTGAAGCACAGGTACGGAGAGGATTTCATCGAGCAGGTTTTTTTCCGCTCGTCCCAATGCGCAGAATTTAACACATTTACGTTTTGCAATCGTTCTGATAGGCTATCGACGAGGAGTGGTTTGGTGTCAAGTACTCAAAGGAGGATATTACGGGCTCCACTATCCAGCGTTGGAAAAGTGCGGGCAGCAATCCGAAGCTGTACTTGCCTCAACAGAACCCGTTTATTCCACGGGACTTTTCGCTTGTGAACACAGCAGGCGTTGACGACTTAGTGTGCGAAAAGACGACATTCGGCAAGCTTTGGTATAAGCCGGATCGCGTGTTTGCAACACCTCGCGCCCATGTTGCACTTATGTTGCACCTCCCTAGCGTGGTGAAAATGTTGGAAATTGGGCCCACACCCAGCTGTACGTGAAGCTGATTCGGGACGCTCTCAACGAGTATGCATATCACGCAACGTGGCTGAGCTCATGTATTCCCTGAGCGTTAAGGAATCTGGCTTAGAGTTGATTTTTGGCGGCTTCAATGACAAGCTTCACCTCCTTGTCGAGGTGGTGGTTGCGGCTGTATTCGGAACGAAAATCAAGGAAGCTCGCTTCGAGGTGATGCGCGAAGAATTGATGCGCGAATCCAAGAATGGGATCACGAAGGTAGCGCAAAAGCGAAGTATCTCCGACTGCAGCTATTGGAGAAGCGTTCGTTCCCGTTGGAGGAATGTTTGGACTCTATGGAGACTGCTACAGTTGAGTCGCTGAAGTCATACGTGTCTACCCAGCTCTGGGCAGGCAAGGCATGGCTCACAAGTTTTGCGCATGGAAATATCTCCCATGCGGTTGCAATAAAAACGGTCTCCAACGTCGAAGCACAGTTGCAACGGGTGTCAACGCCGCTCCTGCTGCGAGACTTCCCGCGTCGTCACATCAACGCTATTCCCAAGACACCGTTGGGCTTTTTACTGAAGGAGCGTAGCGAGAACAAGTCCGAAACGAACACGCAGGTGGAGCTTTACTACCAGATCGGTCCGTTGAATTTGCGCCACCTAGCGTACGCGGACTTGCTCCACCAGTTGATGGAGGAGCCTCTGTTTGACACCCTTCGCACCAAGCAAGAGCTGGGGTACGACGTCTCGTGCACCGTTCGTGTGACAAACGGTATTCTGGGTTTTGGTGTGATGGTTCAGTCATCGTTGTTTGCTGCCGAGTACATTTCTGCATGCGTTGACCGCTTCATGGTTGATTTCGAAGAAGCGATTGAGATGATGGCGGACGAGCACTTCCACGACCACATCCAAGCTCAAATCCTGTTGAAGCTCGAGCCTGATCACAACCTTTAGAAACGACGCAACACTACTGGTACGAGATCACATCGCGACGACTTGCCTTCGATATGGATGCTCAGCTCGCGAAGGAGATGGAGACGCTGACCAAAAGCGAGATGGCGCAGCACTACCGTGAGTGGATTCTGCAAAGCCCTCAAAAGCTGGCTGTACACGTGATCGGCCGCGGTAACCCAGCAGAGAAGGTGGCGCACCATAAACGCAAGAACGCCACCAAAGAAGAGCTAGCGGAGCTGCGCGCACTCCCGCGACCAGTTCGCATTCGCGACTTGTACCTGTTCAAGTCGGAGTTGCCTTGCTACTCTGATCCCATCGATGAGATCAATGCAAGTGAGGCAAGCGAGGAGGATGAGCGTCTAGAACTATAGAACGAACCCGGTTTGTATCCATGAGAAAGTCTGCAGTACATGCATTTGCTTTTAGCTATTTGCTCAGCGGAGAGCTCGGATTTCACTGCAACAGACCGATTCGGGTGTATCTGTTGAGCGTCAGCGCTTATCAGGCATAATATATTCTGTAGACAGACTTGGCAATCGACAATTGTCCGTCGTAGAATGCCGTCTCAATCGTGAGCTTGCCACTGCATAGCAGACACAAACAACAACACTGCAGGTCAGCAACACAGAAGCGTCCATGGCAGTTCAATCACACCAACCTCATCATTTCTGGGTCCAGCATATTCTCCGGACCCGCGGATTCGATGGTCTGCTGCCACGTATTAGTTGAGCCCGGGATCACGTAGCCAAAGTTGAAAATCCATTCTGTGAAGAAGGCAAACACGCTTAGTACTCAATAGAACAGCATCTACAAGTTGTAGACTACAACTGAAGATATATATCTCACTCACCTTCAATGCAACTCCTGTCCAAGAACACGCGCTGCTCCAAACGAAATTGACGAATCTCCTCCGCTGAGCTGAAGTTGATCTCTCGCGACACAGCAGAGCACTTGAGAATGGCCACAGGAAGTCGTGCTAACCAGAGAATGTTCACAAATAAGCACCAATGCCATTCAGCTTCAACACAAAACACAACGAAAAAGGTCACTTACCCTTCTGTTCAACACGGTAGATGTCCTCACCCCTACTCCATGTACCAGATAAGTAGAAGATCCTCAGAAAGTTAGATGGTTTGCTCGTACCATTCGTCCGACTGCCACATCAGTCGACCCGTGTCGGCGCAACGCATGTTCATGTGGTTGCTATCATAAAACCAATCTCTCGTTAGTGAAACGCCACACAATTTACTGCAGAATGGCATGTTGTCTCACATGATCAGCCCCTTGCAGACAGCCTTGGCCCAGGAACTGTTGGGGACCTCAATTTTACCCGAGCCGGCGTCGTGCAACTGCTTCCACTCGCGCTCGACCTCAAGATCCAATTTGGCTTGGGCAGCTCGGGACTCGTCGTCTTTCACCGGCTTTGCCTCCACGTCCTTGAGCCGCGATTGCTTGTCACTGAGCTTCACGTTGCTGATCTTGCACCCGAGCTCGTCGTCATGTTCAAAGCGCTTCGGCTCCATGTGCAGGGCTTCGAGACGGGGCTAGTACAATGCGACCTTTTGGTTTTTGGAGCGGGAACTCGCGGACAAAGCGAAACGGCATGCGATCAAGACTGCAACTACGGTAGTAACTGCTTTCGGTCGCTGCTGGGAGTTTGTCGAGCATGTGGAAAGCAAAGCGGAAGGAAGGTATGCAATGGCTGGAAGACGCTCGATTTGATAGTGAATTGATCGGTTTAAACGTGCCCCAATTGCAGCCACTTTCAAGTCGGACAAGGCCACGATTATCAACGCTGCTGCATTGCAGGTAGAGCAGACAATAACGATGGCGCGTAGTAAATGCTACCGGTAGTAATGATTGCGAGCTTTTAGGATCACCTGGCACGCTCCATCACTCTGGACTTGCACCTTCGTCCTAGAAAACCTCGTTTTCCCCGTACGCCAAGAGTAAGTACTGCTTCACTGTTGCTGGTTTGCACGATTGGAGACTCACAACAAGCACAACTGCAGATTGACAATACAAAAGCTGCGTCTGCCTTAGAGTATCGCTGTGTGTGGGTCTGCGAAACTTGCACCTTTGAAAACGACGAGCGGCCACGCTCCAGTACGTGCGGAGTTGAGTCTAATCAGTGCTCTGCTTGCGGAGCGCAACGCAGTTACCAGCTTCGTCCTCGACTCACCCTTGCACAAAAGAGAGGACTCGTACGTGAAAGCCCATCAGGATTGGTACTTTAATGCATTTCTGACAATCCTCCGCAGGTCACGTGTCCTCCTGCAAAGCTTACACACGATGAATGGGAGCACTGTGAACAACAGGCAGAAGCTCGCGGTGATACGAAGCATCCGTGCTCCATCTGCCGCGAATCTTTTGGCGTGAAAGAACAAGTGATTCTGAGCTGCTCACACATGTTCCACCTTGCGTGCATCACGAGTTTTGAAAGGTTTGTTTACCTTTCTTGCTCGTCTTAGGTTTTGTTGATCGTAATGATGCTGAAGCGAGCTCATGTTTCCTACCTATTGCCAGATTTTTGAGAACGAAACAGCGCGTGTGCCCACTCTGTCGGAAGCAGGACTACCAGAAACGTTCGACCTCCATGGCATCATCTTTCCATCGTGAACACAGCGCTAAGCGAATTCAGGTTAGCGCGTCTCTGTGGCTTGTGATAATTTTCTCCGATTCTTCAGTACTCACTTATTCACAGGCTGTATTTCGTGGTTTTGCGGAAAGGCAGCGAGCGGCTAGCTTGTGGCAGAAGGTTGGTGGTGGGATATAGCGATACGACGGTTCCTTATTCAAATTGACAACTTTGATCTCCCAGTTTTACAGCTCTGGCAAAGGTGATCCCATTCGACGCCGGCAGTTTTTTGCAAACAGGCAAGTGATCAAAGTTTATAGGAGGAGGATGTATAGCACACACGTTAAATTTCATCTTGTCTGCAATCAGGGTGGGTAAGACAACGGATCGACTGGTGGCAGCGATGAGACAGCGTGACGACTCCATCGATGCACTACTCGAGGAGTTTGACAAGTCGCTGAGCATGAGCCGCCGCGTCTTTCAAGACCAAGGCCCCGAGACCGACAATGGTACGCCCAAGACAAATGGTTAGCCTCATCAAAAGTCTTACATTGCGTGCGTTTATCCCGTCTCATGACAGCTTCAGGAGACGACTGGCTTGCCATCTTCGAAAAGGTTTGTCATGCCTCAGTCGCATGTATCCCATTCGATTGCTGACTTTGCAGTATTCTTTCTAGGCTAAAGCACGGGACGAAAGGGAGTGCGCTATCTGCATCAACGCATTCCGGTACGCATGTCCAGCTTCTCTCCACAAACTGTTCCTCCTTTTATTAATAATGCTTTGCAACTCCTATTGCAGCTCCAGCATGGAGGGTGTCTCTCTACTGAGCTGCTCACACGCCTTCCACTCTCAATGCCTATCGGCCTTCGAGGACTTTAACATCTACGAAGTCCCGCTCTGCCCCGTATGTCGAGCCAGCTACCATTCCCAGACATGGCTACAGATCGCCTCTCAAATTCGTTAACCCCTAAAATGAAAATCGATACGCACTTAATCTGACGTTTCACAGTACGCCACCGTTCAGACCCTCTTGTTCAGTCACTCGCCAATTGGCTTTGTATGGGAGAAGTGGGGAACCAACTACTCGCCCTCCCGCTCTACCTCCAGCCCCTGGCCCCTCGCACGCACAGGACATCACCCTACCTCTTCGCTCTACCAACCTACCCCACTATGGACCTCGACGCCGGCGCCGACGACTTCTTCGCGGCCCTGAACAACGGCGGGACCGAGGACGTCTTTGCTGGCTTCGGAGCCGCCGAGGCGGAGGCCAACGCGGCTGCAGACGCCGGCAATCGCTCTTTGCTGGACAGTGCGCCTCTCGCCATGGTATTTAGCTAGAAATTTGAGTAAAAACGACCCTTGTAGTGACGGTTTTCGATGCTTTGCGCAGCTGGACAAGAAGAAGAAGGCGGAGGCGGCCAGGAAAGCGGCCAAGAAGGAGGCGGCGGCTCGTGCGGCCGCTGCTAAAGCTGCCAGACAGGCGGCCGAACCAGCTCTGCCCATGGAGGAGCGCATCGTGAACTTGCTGGTGCCGGAGCTCAAGGTGAACGACGTGATGCTGCTGATTAGGAAGATGAAGCAGGCCGGCAAGTCGGACGCCGACGAGTTCTCGGAGCTCGACGCCGAGCAGAAAACAGGTAATGGCACGGCTAATAGAAGCTGCGAGGTGAACCCTGTGCAGTGTGGTAATGACTTGCTGTTTGGATTTGATGGTAGCTCCGAGGTTCCGATGCGAGACGTGTGGCAACACGGAGCAGAACAACTTCATCACAGACTACGCTCGTGGAGATACGATTTGTAACGGTGTGGACGGCAACGGCTGTGGTACCGTGGTGCAAGACCACATCGTCCATGAAGGAAGCGCGTACCGTAAGTTTGAAGGCGAAGAAGACAAGTCGCATCACGGCCCCGCGCCCAACAAACTCTTTTCGACGGGACACAACTTGCGGACACTGATCTCGCAGGTAATGGGAAGAGAAATGGTGTGGACTGCACAAGTGGGAAGCACACATATTCATGGGGTTGATGTTGATCTAGGACGGCGAGATGGCTGGGAACTTGCGTCGAGCGGCCGAGTTCGTCGAGATGAACTTGAGTCAAATGGGCAAGGACGAACGAAGGACACGTATCGGTTACAAGGACCAGGTACGATCGACCTCCTTGATGGTCGACGCTCAAAAGCCTACTCACCTGAATGGCGTGCTCTGTAGATGAAACAAAAGCGTGTCGCCTGATTGACCACACGATGAGCAATTTGGACCTGCACGAAATCGTGGGCAGTCGCGCAAAGAAAATGTTTGCTGAGTTCCGTGATGTCCGTGAGCACGTGCATCAATTCGATGCCATGGTGGCAGGCTGTGTGATCGCAGCCTACATGGAAACAAGCAAGGAGATGTACTCGGCCCAGAATGGGATCCGCATTGGCCAGAAAAAGCAGGCTGGTATCGCAAACCTGGCGCTGCTGCCCAACAAGGCCGTGGACGAGAAGAAGCTGCACCCGTTTACGTGCCCACTGTGTGATATGAAGTTTAATGCGCGCCGCGGGATGCAGTTCCACAAGTGTGCCGGCAAGCCGGACGACGATGGAGAGAAGAAGTCGTCCAGAGCCGATCTAGCACCCATGGTGATGCCGGATGAACTCCAGCCTATCATCGAAATGAAGAACGGCAAGCAGTGGTTTAAATGCCCCGTGTGTGCTCGAGTGTACGGGAAGGAGGAGAGTTTGTCGGAGCACATGGTGCGACACCAGAACCAGAGCAAGAAGCGCAAACACCACATAGAAACCAGCACGATCGACACGACGCGTCTCATGAAAACGACCAAGCTCGCCTCTGCGAACCCTTCCGTGCAGGTGAACACGCACGAGCAAGTCATGTTCCGCGGCTTAGGTCGGCGGGCGTGGCTCGAGCAACTCGCGGGCGACGACTAAACAAAATAAACGCCCGAGAAGAGCAAGGGAACAAATTGGGAGGCTGCACAAAACAAACACAAGCTCTCTCTGTACTACGGAGGTAGAGACTGAAGCACAACGCTCTTATTTCTCAAACGGAAGCCTATTGTATCCATTTGCTGTCTACTCGTCGCTCTTGCAGCCCAGAATGTCCTTCTCCGTGAGCTCCAGCACGTCTTCGGCCGTGACGAAGCGAACCTTCTCGCCTTTTTGTTGCAGCAGCGCCTCCACGTCGGTGCCGTCGTCCTCGAACCAGCCCAAGCGGTCCGCCACGAGGTGCAGGTTCTCACAGCCGGGGCAGCGCACCAGCACCACTCCGTTGTGGTACGCGTGCTTGCTGATGGTCTTGGCCGAGCGCGTCTCGCACACGTTGCACGTGTAAACCATCACGAACTTGTCGCCTGAGCTCTCGACGCCTGGCGCGCCCGAGGAAGAAGAAGCTGCTGCATTGGCATTGGCATCGTCGTCGCTGCGCTGGATGGAGAAGCAGCGGGGCTGGGAGAAGGCGGAGCTGGGAACACGAAGCAGTGGCAAAGACGCTTCGCGGGTCAGAAATTGGGGCGAGAGGGACCGCAGCGCAGGCGCGCAACGCACGAGAGCTCGGCGCCACATGCTTGGAACTCGACGGATGTCTATTGACCAGCGACTCTAGGAACGTCTGTAGGTGGCATCCTATAGTTTGCGTAATCGAGGTTTAGGTACATTTATTTAATACCGGTAACAAGTTATCCGGACACATGAAATATAGTTTGCGTAATCAAGGCAAAGTTAATATCCGGATAATATCTGGATGTAGGTTGTCGGATCTTGAAAGGGTATGATGAGCTGCTGGCTGCTGTTGCTGTGGCTGTCGAGTGTCGATGCAGCGATCACAGCTACGTCTATCACGCCGCAGTCTCTCGTCGCTGGAGTTACTGGAAGTGTGGGCGTGGCCTTCACGACGGGCTCCGATGTCCCTGTCGGAGGAACGATCGTACTCGCGTTCCCCTCCACTTTCTACGTGGCCTCCACGACGCTCACTATCACCTCGGGCTTGCACGCGAGTTGTACAATGGTAGCGACACCTGCTAGTGCCCAAGTGACGATTACAATTGCAGGAGTGGACGCTGCTGCTGGAAATGTCGCCTTCGCCCTCGACGAAATCTCAAATCCAGGCAATACAGGGGCGGGCACGACCTCGACCTACTCCATACGCACCAAGGATGCAAGCGGTGCGACCCTCGAGTCGACTACAGTACCGGGATCGACCATCACGTTAGGAACGATTTCCAACCCCATGGTGACTGCTGCATCGTTGGTAGCGGGTGCGACGACGGCGTACACTGTCACCTTCACGACCAGCATCACGTTACGCATCGGGAGCGTCATTGCACTGCAGTTGCCAATTCTCAGCGCCAGCACCATCATCTTCACGAGCGCGACGTTGTCCAATCTGGGGAACATTAATGCAGCCTCGACGGTAGTGCAAGTGGCCTCGCCGTATATTCGTCTCACAATTGCTGGCCAGGAGATCTCTGCAGGGACGAGCGTGACAATTACGTACAGCAATATCATCAATCCGGCGGCTCGGTCCTCGGGGTGTTTGGAGTTCACACACGACACCCTACCGGGGCCATTTTCCAGGAAAACCAGGCCGTCACAGGACTCACGTACACAAGCCCAACGCTTCCGTCAGCGTCGGTGACTCCCGTATCCTACTGGGCTGGTATCGTTACGGACTATATGGTGGTGTTTGCCAACTCGGCCTATTTGCCGTCGGGCAGTCGAGTTGACGTAACTTTCCCGGCCCGGTACGACGTAAGCTCCGTGGGTTTCAGTGGGACGACCAACTTGCCCACAGTGAACACTGTTTACATTTCGGTGAGTGCAACCAAGGCACGAATGGTAACTGGTAACACCGCGGTGGTTCCAGGGACTGGTCGAGGGTTTACCATCGAGGGCATTACGAACCCTGGAACTTCTTGCGATCAATTTATCGTGGAATACTGCACACCCGTGTGGGAGACATACACGGTGGCTATCACCGACAGTGCCGGCAACTTGTTCGAGCAGTTGACTACAGTATCCGGTACCCCAATCGTTAAGAAGCCGCTTACGTACGGCCGCGTACGGCCACTGCTCAAAACCCCGGACACTCTCACAGTGGCCACAGTGAGTTTGGACACATTAACGACAATCCCGCTTGGCGGATATATCGAGGCAGTGCTTCCTGCTGGTTACGTTGTTGGGGCTGCCACACTCGTTGCAAACTCCTTGGTTGGTATTCCCAGTGCTAGCTCCGTGCTCACGGCGACATCGAGTTCCGTGAAACTAAAGATTGCAGGCACAAAGATTCTGCCGAGCACCGATATCTCATTCACAGTCGACCAGATCACCACGCCCCCGAACTCGGCCGTTGGGAACTTTGTCGTGCGCACTCGAGATGCGGGCGGTAACACTATCGAAGAGAGTTCCACCATCGGAGGTGAAGGTTGCACGTACGTGAATGACTGCAGCGGCCACGGTACCTGCACACTGCTGTCGAAAGTCTGCATTTGTGACACTGGATGGGGTGCGCCGGCGGAGGTTGCAGACTACAAGTCACCGGACTGCTCTTCGCGTAAGTATTTTGAAGCCGCACACGAGGTGGACATTTTAATCTGACACGAATGTCTACAGGAGTATGTCCAGCAGACTACGCGTGGAGCTCCATTCCAATGGACGCTGTCACAGCCCACAATGTCCTAGTCGAATGCTCAGGCATGGGGATCTGTGACCGAAGTGCTGGAACCTGCAAGTGTTTTCCTGGGTTTGAGGGCTCAGCATGCGAGAGGAGTACGACTTCAAGTGTTTTTGAGGCCTGATAATTTCCCTCACCACTGCTTTTGCTTGTTACAGTGGGTTGTCCGAACGAATGCTCCGACCGAGGCACTTGCATGAGTATGCGCGACATGGCCGCCGCCAAAAACGCTTTACCCATTTCCGCGGCAACAACTTACGGAGGCCAACCGGTACGTCTGTTAGAAAGGCTTTCTTGCTGGGATAGAATTGACCATTTCCGGGCAGTTCTCCGCAACTTGGGACGCCGACAGGATTTTTGGGTGCGTCTGCGACTCTGGCTGGGCTGTCGGGACAGCGAGCGGTGAACTGCAAGCCACGGAGTATTTCGGCGCAGACTGTTCGAAACGTACGCTTGATCCTTGCTCAAAGCACCAGCACTTGTCTGTCTGACTTAAACTTGTTGTCAACTTCAACAGGACATTGCCCCATTGGAAACGATCCCGACACGACTGTAGACGAAACCAACTGCCAGGGAAAGACTGTACCTGCTGGCACCGCTGTGGGCGCCGCTGGGAATAAATGCCTCATTGAATGCGCCAACCGTGGGGTGTGCAACTACAAAACGGGTATCTGCAACTGCTTCCAGGGATACACAGGCTATGCCTGCCAAACACCAGACGAACTAGCCAAATAGAAACACACACGGACATGTCTAGGAGGAAAGTGCGTTAAATATGACTGGCTGCAAGGTCTTCCTGCCTCCACTCTAAGGAATCGCGGTGTCGACCGATAGGCAAAATGTCGGTCGATCGTAAAAAATGGCAGCGCACCGAGTTATTCCATCTGAAGAAGCAGCTCCTTCTCGTCCAGAGCTTTCTTCGTGCTGATGTCGCAAATGTAGACCTTGGATTTGCGCTTGAGATCGATCTTGGCGAGTTTCGAGGGAGGCAGGTCGTTCACTGTCGCCTCCACGAAGCCGCGCTCCAGGAACCAGTGGGCTGTTCGCGTCGTCATGACAAACAGCTTCGTGACGCCCATGGCTGCTGCCTTGCGCATGATGTATCCTAGCATTGCATTCCCTTTGCCGAGGTTGCGGTAGGCTGGGTCGACAGCTACACATCCCATCTCAGCGAACTGGTTCTCGTACGGCTGCAGTGTGCAGCAAGCGATGATCGCACCGTCGCGCTCGACCACCGTGAATGTGTCCACGTTGCTCTCAATCTGTTCCTGATCACGTGACACCAATACGTCGTCATCCAGCAACGGCTGAATGAGGCGCATGACGCTCACAATGTCGTTGGTACCTGCCATTCGAATCCCTTCGTACATGTCCTTCGTGACCATAAGACCTTCTCCATCGCGGGTGAAGAGTTCCTGCAGCAAACCGCCATCCACGTGTCGGCTGACAAGGTGGGAGCGTCCGACTCCGTTCACACAGGCTTTGATCGACTCCTTCAAGTACAGCAAGTAGTCGCCGCTAATATCCTCATTCTGACGCGCCAGCTCAACGTACTGCTGCGCTTGCTCAATGACCAGCGTCTGCACCATCGAGTTCGATCGCGAGTCCACGAGCTCCTCGCCGTTGTGCATGAAGATGAGCTTGGAGCTTTCGAGCTGGATGGCGCATTTGCTGGCCACCTGCTCCGAGAGGCAGTTGAAAACCTCCCGCTGGCGCTGTAGCCGATGCTCGAGATGAGCACAATATCCCCGTCGTCCAGTGCCGTGCGCACCTTGTCGACGTTCAGCCGTCGCATCTCTCCAGTGTTCTTGAAGTCCACACCTCCCCTAACACCCACAGGCTGCGCAGTGATGAAGTTCCCTGATGAGATATTGATGGTCCTGGCTCGTCCGGGGAGTTGACGATCCCTCGCCCCAAGTAGCTCTCGATCTGGAACCGGACGGAGCCAGCTGCGTCCATGGCGCACTGGAGCTCCATGGGCCCCGTGATGCGCATACCGCAGTCGAATCTCTGCGAGAGCTTGCGCAGCGACAGCTGACGGTTGAGCTGCGGTCGGGAGCCGGCCACGAGCACGAGCTTGACGCCGAACGTGTTGAGCAGCGCGATGTCGTGCATGACGGCGCCGAAGAGGTTGGACTCGACCAGCTGCCCAGGCAGGTGGATGACCATGGTCGTGCCTCGGTGGAAGTTGATGTAGGGCGACATGTCCCGGAACATGGACGTGAAGGAGGACGGCCCCACAGTCGCTCCCTTGCGCGTCGGCTGCTCGGCTTGCTGCACGCGCAGACACTCGGGCGGGACGATGGGCATGAAGTCGGCGATGGTTGCGTGCTGATGGTCGCTCGCGGGCGGGTGGATGCCGGCTGTGCTGGGGTAGTGGGCGCTGCTCAGCGGGTCACAGACGGGGGCGGACGCGGCGGCTTGCAGGGGACTCCGGGCGGACGTGAAGACGCGCAGCCTGCCGAGAGACGAGCGCGGCGGCCGCAGGCGGCGGAGAAGAGCAGTCGGCGCGAGCTCAGGACGCCGGGACGGACCCACATAGGAACCTGCTGGGGACGGAGACCTGCGCGCTTGGAGGCGAATGTGAAAGTGGCGAGCGGCGAGGCACATCAAGCGCCAAGCAAAACCACCCACCTGCTCTTTTTTTCGCAGAGTGTGATGAAAGATCGGGGGTGAACGACGGAGGGGAGGTTGGGTTGGCTTGAAGGTTGTGGAACTGAAGATGATGTTGCATGGGGATATGCGATAGGAGAGTGTTGAAGCCTGTTACAGAGGTACGGACATCCGTTTTTTTCGACAAGCAAAGCAGAGCTCCAGCATTTTGCTCGTGGTTCCGGAAGCTCCTCGAGCCATCAAGACTTGAGACGGGTGGACGTGGAGGAGCTTGAACGTCGCTGCAATCGATTGAAAAGCTTAGGTTTAGTATACATTGGGACGTACGTAGTATTGCCGCCGTTGCTACGGTTTGTTAAACGGGATGCCGCCCTGCCTCAAGACTTCTGTAGCACTCGCCGCGCCATCGCATGCGCTGCTAGAATTTTAGCTGAAGTCCCGGCACTTGTATCCTCACTGCGTTACGGCGGTATTTCGGTGTCGAGCCCCGTCTCATGCGCGTCTTGAAGACCCAGCGAGCGACAGCTGCGATACCGCATCAGAGCTTATGGTGCAGTCAGCTACATGTCAGGCGCCGGACGGTTAAACGACAACGACACCAGGGTTGCCTCGCATTTCACGATTCTAATGCTACGGATAAGACTGCAGAAGCTTATGCTGCAGAAGCCTAAGAGCTTAGTCAGCAAAAATCCACACAGCAATACAATTCATGCATCATTGATTCATGTCTAACGAAAAGAGTATCTTTGGCGAGTATCTTGCGTTCGGTACACTACGGGGTATCCATGCGTCAGAGCATATGTTGTGGCAGGAGCCCCATACTGCCCACCGATTGGTCCTCTGCCGTCTGTATCCATTCGCCAGCTGCAACTGACGACGCTGCAGGACGGATGCAATTCATTCCCCGATCGCCTCTGCAGTCCTCGCACCATGGCCAGCGCCACGCCAACCTGTAGGTGCATTGCACTGCAGTACTCTCCCCTTAACACTAACCCTTGCACTACTACTACTGCCCAGTCGCCGAGCTCAAGAGCCTCTCGGCCGCATGCAACAAGCTCTGGGAGCTGGACACCAACCGCCTGGAGGCCAACGTGCACTACGAGCTGAACCTGCAGGAGGGCAAGAACCCGTACGCCCGAGGGGACGCAGCACACGACCCGCTCTTCACCTTCGTGGACCCGAGCGTCTTCGAGCGTCGCACGTTCAAGTTGCTCTTGGACCTGCTGGACAACTACGAGCGCGAGGTGCGGCGGACGCTGCCCAGTGCAATGGAGTGGAGCGTGTGGCTAATTGTGGCCTACTGTATTATGGTATTGCAGACGGGCACCACGGAGCGCGTGACGCCCAAGGAGCTGGCCGAGAACAACGCGTTCCTGAACGCGGTGCTTGAGACGGCGCCGATGCGCTACGCCCACACGTGAGTACAGTGGAGGTTTGTGTGGGGTGCAATTTGGTTATTTGGTTCTCACTGTGTGCTGACAATTCTGTAGTTGGCTGGTGAAGAACAAGAAGTTCACGGGCGACATGGGAGACTTTAAGAAGAAACTCGAGTTCATTTGGTTCGGACTGTACCGTCGTGAAGTGCGCAACGACTCGTCGGGCTTTGAGCACGTGTTTGTGGGCGAGGAGAAGAATGTGAGGACGGAGGAGTTGGATCAAGTGGCAGCAGTGAGGAGGTTGCTGATGGATGGATGTGTTGTTTTTCGCTGAGCAGGGCAAGATCTGCGGCTGCCACAATTGGCTCCAGGTCTACAACGAAGAGCGCAATGGCCGCATCGACTACAAGGGCTACATTCGCCCCAAGCAACGCGGCTGCAAGTTCATGGAGCCCCACAACAAGGAACAGGTGGTCACGTTCCAGTTCCAATGGGAAAACGAGATGAAGCCCGTCTCCACCAGGTGAGACTGGGCGACTGCAATCAATGGTTCTTGCACTAGCCAAACTAACGACTCTGCGGTGGTCTCTTTGTGCAGTTTGATAGGAGTGAGTCCGGAGTTCGAGATGGCCCTGTACACCATATGCTACCTGAACGGCCAGGAGAATAACCCCGTGCAGCTCGGCCCGTACCTGTGCAACATCAAGTGCTTCAGCTTCGGTCACGGCAAGGACACCAAGATCGGCACAGCTTTCCCGGAGGCTTTGCCGTTGACGGAAGCCCAGGCCGCCACCAAGATCCAGGCCATATTGCGTGGCCAAATCGCCCGCGTTCATAACCCGCAAGTTCGTCGCCAGGCACCGCCACCTCCTCTTGGAGCTGCATGGGGCCCACCGCCTGGAGGTGCCCCAACTCCAGCCCCGCAGCCCACGAAGTCTACTGGAAACGCGTGGGCCAAGCCGCTTTCCCAGCCTGCCGCTCCTCCGGCACCTCCTGCACCTGCGGGTCCGAAACCCACCGGCGTATGGGGCCAGCCGCACAAGTTTTAGACTTGAAGGAAGGGCAGTGCAATTGCAGATACTCCAGTACTGCAAATTCCACCAGCTCGCGTTCCTCGTGTAGATAACCATCCGTACATGCGACAACGAAACTTTGCAAGAAGAGATATCGATCCGTTTCCAAGTTGACATCGACATCCAACAACAACAAGTCCCATTTTAGCGGAGAGTTTCGCAACCGAAGAGCTGTTCTGCTTTGCAGCTTTGGTCGATCTTGATCTTGGCGTCCCTCCGTCCCTGCAGTTTCGAAGGCGCTAACCTCGACAGCAACAATGGAGGCCAAAGGCGGCGACGACTGTATGCAGACCATGCACAAGCCTTCTTCGAAGGAGCAGGCCGATGCCGATATCAATGCTGACGATTCAGGGGCCCCCACCCCCGAGATTGTGGCGCTGCGTGACGGATACAACCAAACGTACATCGTCCGCTCCAGCAAGAACAGCCTGCACGAAGTTCTCTTCCGCTGTGGCAATTGGTGCTACAGCGGGAAAGTCGACCTCGGAAGTGCCGATCTGGAGCTCGCCGACCTGCCGGTGGTGGTGCCAGCGCTGCAAAAACAGCAAGCGTCACTGCAATACCTTTGCGAGTGGAAGGCTCTGCCCTCGACGTCTCAGTACTCGGCACCTCTCGAAACGCTGTACGATGTCTACGACTTCATCGGTGCTGAGCTTTCAAGCGAGCGAGTTGAACGCAAATTGATGAAAACTGCGGAGGAGCACTCGTGGGTGGACGGAGACGATGACGCCGACTCGAGAACCTTTTTGAGCTGCAGAGCGGAGGCTACGAATGCTTTGACGACGTCGACATCGTGGCCAGCAAGACCTTCGTGCGTGGACTGGTACTCTTGGTCATCTACTACCAACGCAGTTTCTACGTTGTGTTGCAAGCTGCTGACGGCGAGCAGCCTCTGCTGGACGTGCGTTTCCCAGACCTCTCGGCACACCTTCAGGGCATCCATTTGCAGTCGTATCGTGAAGACGACTGCAGTAACATGAAGAAGTTGACGCTGTGGCAGGCGCCCAAGATCGGCAAACACCAAAGCCCACCGAAACCTCTCAAGGTGCACGTCAAGGATGTCAGTGGCACTGGTTACAACCAAACCTTCCTCATTCGTCGGACTCCACGCGTCGAAGGCTCCACCAACGCACCGAGTTTGCGCGAAGTGCTGTTCCGATTCGGCAACTGGTGCTACAACGGACACGTGGACCTCGGACCGAAACTTGAGTTGTCCGACATTCCGATCATCATCCCCATGCTTCGACGACAGCAAAGTGCTTTGGTAAGCTCGAAATTTGTACCTTGATCGGGGCAGTAACTTATCATACTTGTTTGTTTGTGCTTTTCGTAGACCTTCATGTGCGAAGTGTCCAAGATGCCAGCCACATCGCTATTTACCCCGTCGATGGAGCATTTGGCAGAGGTTGTGCCGGCCATGCAGGAAGAGATGTCCAAGGCAGAACAATTCGTGCAAACACTCGCTCAGACTGGGGTTCTTTCGTCAAGGGCTCCAGTAACGTCGGAAGTTGGCTCGAGGATGACAACGTCGAGTGCTTCTTTGAAATCGCCATGGGCAAATGCGCTGCGTTCCAGGTCCGTTCAATTTTAGCAGTGTAGTCGAATATTTGCATAACTCACTCAACGTTTGATCTGTGTTCAGGATGTGGAGGCTGTCGCGAGTAAGATCCACGTGGGTGGCGTCGTGCTGGTGGTGATCTACTACGACTACACGTTCTACGTCTACCTTGAAAATGGCGAGGAGGAGCAACCGCTTCTGGACACCAATTTCCCCGACGTCTCTCTTCAGAAGGAAGGCATCCAACTCAAGACGTACCGCAACGGAGTTCGCGGGTGCGAGGAGATGCGCCGTATTAGTCTCTGGAAGGTCGAAAACGAATTTGCTGATGAAGACGAGGAAGATGCCGCAGCTGTCGACTGCATCACAACACGGATCAAGACTCAGCTCCGAGCCGACCCCAAAGAGGAACACCGACGCGAGGAAAACGTCAAGGCATCGCCCGATGCAGACGCCAAAGTGGCGAAAGAAATGCAACCGCGCAAATCCGCACTGCCACATCACGTCACTCCGTTGAAGCGGCCCAGCGGAACAGCTACCACCAATGGCAAAAATATGCCCGAACTTGACATGAAGGCGCCGTGGGATGACACCGGTAAACCACTGGGAATGCGATCGAGCAAGTAGCTCTGGCGGCTGAAGAGCTGCATCCAACACAACATTTGAAGCAAAAATACCAAAGGTTTCATACTTAGGAGGCCAAGATGCCAAGCTGATGAATTTGCAAGCGCACAACAGGAAATACAAACGACACGTACTTGTTGTCAAACTCACGTTTACTTAGAATCCTTCCTCAGCGACAGTGAGCCAGTCGGGAATGCAGGTGCCCTTCGAGCTGCTGTATTCCTGCGCGGAAACGGCTGAGAGCCGAGCACTCTCCGTGGCAGCATAAATTGACCCACCCACCCAGGCAAGGACGTTTCGCGGGAAGTATGTCTGAACAAGCTGTGTTCGGTCAACTGCAGCCGTAGCTGAGGCGAACTCGTTATCGTGGCGTAGAGCATCGCGCACTTCGTCCACGACACGCTGCGCCAAACCTGGAAAACACAAACAGATTGATTAGAATAAGGCTACCAAACCTTTATCCACACGATTTACTCACCAGGAATCATAGCAGTTCCTCCGACAAAAAGCAGATTTTCCAACATTGCTGCCCTCACGTCGAGTGGGGCTTTCTTCAAGACTTGGATGATGCCGTCGACGACAGAAGTCCCATCCGTGCTTTCGTCACCTGAGCAAACGCATTATGGTGTGAGTTCAATGTCATTTGGGTATTTAGTAAAATGGATAAGCACCAATTAGTAGCTGCTCCACAGCTGCAGTTCGTAGACTTCCGGGAACCTGTCGACCAAATACAAACGATTAATTTCGGTGTCAGAGCCTTCAAGCTGTTGCCGCCAACCGACCTGCAACACATCGTTGTCGTGGGTCTGGAACTCTGCGTCGACCACATTCAGCAGCGGATCCTAATCAAACCAAGCCCAGACAGACAGCAGAAACATTAGACTCTGGGGTTTCAATTTTGAAAGCGCAGATCCTCCGCGTGTGTACCTTTTGCTGAACGAAGCACGCCCGCTCCAGAATATCCTCAGCAATGGCTTCGTTAACAGGCGTCACAACAGACTTGGAGCCGTCCATTGGTTGGTCACGCGACGTATTCAACTCTCGCTGAATCAAGTCACAGCAGTTTCGGCTTCCAGCAGGCACCGCTTCAACAAAACAACAACATCGTGTCATTTTTCACGCCCTTGCAACTCCCTCATACACAAAACTCACTCTCATAAAGGTACGGTAGAGGAATTCCCTTGAACACCGGCAACAATCTCGTCTCAGCCCAGCCGCAATCCACCACCAACGCCGTGTGGTTGGCCGTGCCGTACAGCACCGCCAGCATGGACGGAACCAGCGTCACCGCAGAAGCCTACAATCCTTTCCCAGTCAGTCTACAGATATCACCACTCGACACTCAATCTCCACCTTGAACACATCAAATAAAACGCTCAGGAGCGTCTCTCGGAACACACGCGGCAGCAGCAGATCTTCACACACGACGAACCGTCGACGCGTCGGATTCACCAGCAGTGAACTGCCAGCAGCACCGCTAATTAGCCTCGCAAGTTGCGCAAATCAGCGCAGTACACAAGGACGTACTCGTAAAACAGCGTGTGCAGCTCCGGATACAGAAACTCTCGCCACTCGGTGGCGCTCCAGGGCTTTTGCAGCATCTCCCCCACCTATTCACCACTCTATGAGTCACCCTGGAGCCAATACGGACATCTAATCGCCCAATCACCTGCCAGCGCACGACGCATCGTGGCGCGCGCTCCCCGAGATTCCGCATCGCGCAAAGCGCGCCCCAAGCTCCAGCACCAGCGCGCTCTTGTCGCCACTTGCGCCGCTCATGCTTCGTCTTGATCCACTTGCAAAATTAATTTTTACTCGCTTCAGTGTCTCCTTTGAGATTCACATTAGTGACATCCGATCGCGAATGATTATGCTCCGAGTTAAAGACTGAGGAGAAGCTGCGATGGACGTGCTCGTGGTGCTCATCGTGGCCTCGCAGGTGGCGCTGTATCTGCTCATCGCCTACCTGTTCCGCGCGCTGCAGCGCAAATACCGCGAGAGAAGTTCCAGCGACTTGCAGCAGGCGCTGATCGACAGGTGATGCGACGCTATTGCCATTTTGTAGCGTTTGGAAGGGCGCTGACGCTGTGGCTGTAGCTCGTTGCAGAGAGGACGCGACTGGAGAACACCGGATCGACGTTGCAACGCTGTTCGTGCGAGGCGGAGCGAGTGCTGGTGAGGGGTGAAGTGCTGACTCACTCGGCGCTGTTTGTTCGCAGAGACGCAGAGGAGGAGCTGGTGCGATGCAGAGTGTGTGCGTTCGCAAACACGCAGAGATTCAGGCACTGCGTCCTTTGCGGGGAGAAACTCAAGCTGTCACCGACGGAGAGAACCCGAGCTAGAAACCCTCTCACTGCCCGACAACTGCGGGCAAAGTGAGTTGTGTTGTTGCCTGCTGGACGCTGGTCGGTGATGCTGATTTGTATTGCTTGTTTGTGGTGATGTCTTGAGCCAGGCGGCGAGCCGAGTGGCAGCGCAAACTGGACTGTAGTGGGCAGACATTTTGGTACCGGAATGTGGAGGTGGTGCAGGACTGTTTCCAGTTTCCTGGATATGTTGCTGTGTTCAAGGAAGACGATGAAGAAGATGGTCAACTGGAGACTGACGTAGAGTTGGCATGTGAAGAGTCTGGGTCTGTGCTTATGAAGCTGCGGAACGAAACGAGGAAAATCGAAATACAGGCCGTGTCGGCTGACGTAGCAGACGCTCTCGTTTTCGCAACGGGTCCACCGTCGTCTAGAAATGTAGACGTCAGAGGCCTCCTCGATCTATCAAAGGAAGACTTTCCGACCAAGTTCGCGCATTTTGTGGCCTGCACGTCGACGCTGATTGTTCCACCTCAACTGGAAGTGCTGAAGCTGTTTCTACGTCGTGATTACGTGGTTGAGGAGTCCATGGAGTATTTGTGCTGTATGGATGACAGTGATACCCATTCGGTAGTGCGAATTGACTTTGCCGGAGAAACTGCTGTAGACGCCGGTGGTGTACACCGCGAATGGTTCGCGCTCGTGACGGAGCTGGTGATCGATCCGTCACTGGGCTTGTTCACCTGCACGAATCATGAGGCCCAGTCGTATTTCTTCAACGTGAATTCGAGGATGGCGGTCGGCGAGGAGCATCTCGCATACTTTTTCGCTGTTGGGCGGCTCGTTGGCCGTGCATTGTTAGAGGGCGAGGTGTTAGCCTTCCACTTTGCACCGGCACTGCTGAAAAGTATGCTTGGTATTCCTATCACTTTTCGCGACTACGAGTCGTTGGACCCCGTGACGTACAAAAGTCTTGCGTGGATGTTGGAGCACGACGGCGCTTCGACACTCGGATTAGATTTCACAGCGACAAGCAGAGACGCAAGTGGGACTATGAGAACGGTGGACTTGGTACCTAACGGTGGGAATATCCCTGTGACCGATGACAACAAGCACGCGTTCGTGGAGCGCTGGCTTCAGTACCATTTACTCGAATGCGTCTCCAGCCAGCTGTTCGTGTTTCTGAAAGGCTTGTACCAAGTGGTTCCGCGACAGATCCTCCTGCTCTTCGACGTGGAGGAGTTCGACTACGTGCTTTGCGGCTGTGACACCATTGACGTGACGGACTGGGAAGCGCATACGAGATGCTCCAAGAACTTGACGGGGACGCGCGTCCTTCGGTGGTTCTGGGAACTGGTGCGGGACATGCACCCGGAGTGTCGTCGTCGGCTGCTGCAGTTCGCAACGGGCTGTTCTCGAGTTCCCATCGGAGGGTTTCGGCATTTGACCAGCCACGAGGGACAGATCTGCCCGTTCACATTGAAAGGCGTCCACTCCCCGTACATCCGAAGCCACGCGTGCTTCAACCGGCTGGACGTGCCGCTCTCTTCGTCGCGTGCAGAGCTCAAGGAGGTGCTGCACGCCACACTCAACACCGAGACGTACGGGTTTACGACAGCCTAGCAGTCTGCTACAGTAGTAGCAGAGGATGCTATCATTGCAGGGTATCCACTAGAAAATCGAGTGCGAGTGCGAATTACAAGCCGTCATCGTGGCGGAACGGATGCAATTTGTAGTGTCACAATACTGAAGCCGTTTTCTCCACGAAATTCTAGTGCAGGTCACCTGCAGGTGTCCGACCAAGAGACCAAAGACTCGGCCGCATGGTCTTCTGTAAGCAGAGGCACAAACGTTGGTCACAGATTGAATCTCGTCGCTATCTCGAGGGGCTTTCTGTTGGCGTAATCCTCTGGCGTGCATAGCCGCGTTCGGTTCCATACAGTCCGCAAGTGTAAATAAAATACGGACCCCGTGTGATGGTCATTCATTCGGCGTGTGACTGACTTGAACCCGCAGCTTGCACTTGCGCTCTTGCTGTGGTGGACACGAGCATGGACAACGAGCGGTCCACGGAGGCGTCGATGCTGTACCAGGGCGTGGGGATGCTGCTGCTGTGCGTCATCTTCTTCGTGGTGTGGCTCATGGCGTGTCGACGCAACCGCCACCTGCTGGACATGGAGGTGCCGCTG
This sequence comes from Phytophthora syringae, assembly GCA_012656105.1. Classification (NCBI taxonomy): domain Eukaryota; phylum Oomycota; class Peronosporomycetes; order Peronosporales; family Peronosporaceae; genus Phytophthora; species Phytophthora syringae. Next base: position 1,207,601 of record JAAKBD010000012.1, read on the forward strand.
CTGTCGGGCGAGTCCGTCGACCACCGGATCGACGCGGCCACGAGAGAAGCCGAAGCCGGTTGCAGCGTCTGCGCCATCTGCGAGTTCGAGAACTTCAAGCGCTTCGAGTACTGCGTCCTGTGCGGGGACAAACTGCCGTCGCTGGCCACGGACGACGAAGAGAGCGACGAGGACGAGGAAGGCGCTTCCAGTCGCAGAGGAGCAGCTGTCAACGTAATGGGGACGAGCGCCACGCACTTCCAGTCCCCAAGACCCAGGAAAATGTCGTCGCTGAGTCGTCAGCAGCGACGCGCGCGGAACCGACGCGAGTGGACCCGCAAATTGGACGTGGAAGGAAATCTCTTCTGGTACCGGAGCGGGGAGGCGGACAAGTTCCCGTGAGCAGCGACGTGGACTCGCTTTTACCAGGCTACACGCTGCGTTTTAAGCTTACGGAGGAGGAAGCGGAGCAGGAGGAGGCGGAGAAGGAAGAAGAGGAGGAGCCTGTACCGATTCTGGCGGTGGAGCAGCCGCAGATCGAGATCCACGACGTGGACGAGAAGCCTTCGCTGCCGACGGGTGTGAAGATGGAGCTGCTTGAAGCGAGTGAAGCGGACCCGGCTGAGTTTGCAACGGGGAAATCGGCGCTGGCTGCTGCTGCAGCCGAACGGCGGAAGGAGGTGGTGTCTGTGGCGGCTAGTGATTTTCCCTCCAAGTATGCGCACTTTGTGGTGAGCACCGCCTCGCTGATTGTGCCGGCGGAAGTCGAATTTCTCAAGTTGTCGGTGCACCGAGAGTTTATGCTGGAAGAGTCCATCGACCACATGTACTGCATCCAACCGAAGAATCTGCGCTCGTTCATGCGGATTAATTTCCTCGATGAAAATGGCGTGGATGCTGGGGGCGTGCATCGCGAATGGTTTATGCTGGTGAACGAGCTGCTGGCCTCCCCGACGCTCCGACTGTTTACTTGCACCAACAAGGCTGACCAGAGCTACTTTATCAATCCGCAGTCACGAACTGAGATCGGTGAGGACCACCTGGCCTACTACTTCGCCACGGGTCGACTGATTGGCCGCGCTCTGCTGGAAGGTGGCATCTGGGGCTTTCATCTTGCGCTGCCGCTGCTGAAGATGATTTTGGGTACCCCGTGTCATTTGCCGACATGGAATATCTCGACCCGGAAGCGTACCGCAGTCTCCGATGGCTGGTGGACAACGACGGTGTGGACGACCTCGGACTTGACTTCAGTCTAACCGAGCAGGTGAACGAAACCGAGAAAACTATCGTAGATCTGATCCCCGATGGACAGAACATCGCTGTCACGGACGCCAACAAGCGCGAGTATCTGGACCGGCGTTTCCGCTACGTGCTTTTTGAGAGCGTGGCAGACCAACTGCACGCGTTCCTGAAAGGTCTGTACGAGGTTATTCCGCGCGAGATGCTTTTGATCTTTGACCCAGAAGAGTTCGACTACCTGCTGTGTGGATCCCCTGAAGTCGACGTGACGGACTGGGAGACTCACACCGTGTTATCTCCCAACCTTGAGGAGCAAGCGTTACCCGCTGGTTTTGGGAGATTGTTCGTCATATGCCCAACGAGTATCGTCGACGTCTGCTGTTGTTCGCGACAGGATCTGCCTGTGTCCCTCTGTCGGGTTTCCGGGGTCTTACCAGCTACGATGGCCGCCTGTGTCCATTCAACCTCAAGGGCGTGGCTTACCGCACGACGCAGTACATCTCGAGCCACGCGTGCTTCAACCGTCTGGATCTACCACTTTATCAGAGCAAGAAGGAGTTGAAGAGCATGTTGTACGCGACACTGGACACAGACCTCACGGGCTTCACGACGGCATAACCCCAGCTCGGCGTCATCGGGCGCCGCTGTAATTCAACTAACGTGTATCAACGTGCTGAGGGAAGCGCGTGTGGTCGATAGTCGACCCTAGTCAGCATTCGCATTCCGACCTTGGCAGTCCGCATATGTACGAGCTGCAACTAATAACGTTAATAGTTTTGATTTTATTATGACTTTGGACATTGGCTTTCGCTTGGCACGAGGTGGTTAAGCAAATACTGAAGGTTGTGGCGATCCGTTTCCGTTCAAGACAGGTACAGGCTGTAGTGATCATTTCGCCGAGGTAGGTCGACTATTGCTCCACCAAACAATTTCGGGTATTTCCCCGGAGGTGGACCCGCCCAGCTGCAATTTCCCCTAAGGTAGACCTTTCCCCCGAGGTGGATCCTGCCGGGTCAAAACTTTTACTTCGAAGTGGTAGATTGCGTACACTACCCTGGGCTGGTGGCTTTCAGGGCTGCTTGCACCTTCACGAACACGTAGGGCCCCAAGGGGGCACGTACACATCCCACTAAATAATTGAGTATTTTCACCACCGTTTGCACCCATTGTGCTACCATTATTGGTTCCGTGGCGATGTTGTTTCTGTGAGCGGCCTCTCAAAAACGGTCCCCGGTTGAGCAACGCCGCCCCTCAATCGGTAGTGTGCGCCATCTACATGTATTAGATAGTTTTGGGCAGGGTCCTCGGGGAAATTACACTTCACAGGTCCATTTGGGGAAATACTACTGGCAGAAATTTTCTGCCCATTATCAAACGACTGATTCCGCATAACAATACGGACAACGACATACAAAGCCGGCAGACAATAAAAGCCGGCAGAGACATGTCCACAGTCGGGGCTTCATACAAAAACTAAATTATTTTTAGCCAATCAGAAGAGAACGCTTCTTTGTTTTAACGAATAACAGCAGCACTAAAATTGAATGGACGGCAATAAAATACTCCTCCGCCAAAGCAAAACCACGGTCACTTTTCAAATGGGTAAAAATCAGCGGCGTTACAGCATCAATGAGAAACGAGAAGGCGCGCAGCTCGCCGCCCAAGTTGGCGTGGACGAAGCCGCGCGCCAGCTCCAACGACCACGCGGCACCGTGTTTGGCTGGTGGAAGCAGGCCGACCTGCTGACTGCCTTTCACGGCAATGCACGGTCACCGACGCTCAAGGGGCAGGGGCGCAAGGAAATATTTCCTAGCGTCCCCGCCCTTGTGACGTATATGAAAGACGTCCGCAGAAACGAAAAGGTACTTTGCAAAATAACTAACTACTAGCTTGATTAAATACTGACTTCTGCAATGTATTACAATGCTTAGGCACTTTCGACCCATTTAATGATCGATTATATGTGGCTTCAAGAGCCAGAATGGTGTGCGAGGTACATGTCAGAGCTCAAGAGTCCAGAACAGGCACTTGAACGAATGTGTCAGCGTATCTGCAAACGGTAAAATCTTTTTTGATGTAAAATACAAATTGTTTTATAATTTAATCCATGTTTTTATTTAAATTTAACTGTTAAGGTATGGGTTTTCATCGCAAAAACCACAAGAAACCAAAATGCCGACTGCTCAGCTGTTCGAAAAGCGAGCAGAGTTCTGTATCAAGTTTTGGAAGGAATACGGAACGTGGGACGAAAAGGAGATCTACAATGTGGATGAAACGGCAATCAACTTCGACATGCCACCAACTCGGTTTTGGGCAATTAAGGGACGCAAGGACCCCGCCCGAATTGTAAGTCTGACCAAGCACACTGGCAGAATGACGGCAGTTCTTACAATTCGGGGTGATGGTATGCTATATAGGTTTTATTGTCAAACTTTGTGTGTGTTTTAAGCTAGCTTTTAATGTCTTAACAGGTAAGAAGTTGCCAATTCTTTTCATCATTCGGGGAAACTCGGTGGCGATATTGACAAGGACGAGCTGCCAACATATCCTCCAGGCCACTACTACACTGTCCAAGACAAGGCGTGGATGGACGCTGTTGGATGGAGGTATTTTGTAGAAAAACTACTTCAATACGAGCTAGATGGTCCCGCTGCCCTTCTCCTCGATAATTTTGACTCTCATGTCTCTGAGGAGGGTCAGCGGGTTGTTGCAGAAGTGGCCAATGCTACGGTTGTTCCCCTTCCGCCTAACACAACGGCCGTTTGTCAGCCGCTAGATGTCGGCGTGATGGGGCCACTCAAGGCTAAAATTCGGTCTAAATTTCGCGGAGTTGCTGGTGGTACCGCTAAGGACAAGCGTCTTCGCGCTATCAAAATCCACCATTGCTGCTTGGGACGAATTAGAGCAAACAACAGTAATTCGCAGCTTTGAAAAAGCAATTCCTAGGTATCCAGAAGTAATGGTCTGATAATAGCACCTGGTTTTACACAACACATGGAAATGCTCGGTGTTTCTGCACAAAGTATCGGTTTTATTACACAAAAAATAATTCAATTGCCCAATCAAATCTCTGCCTGGTTTTACTGTCGGTTGCGGTTTACTATGGAGGATACTATTCAGTCATGCCGGCTTTGTATGTCGTTGTCTGTACACACAATCACTCACTAAAATATCCCTCATGAGAAGTGAACCCTTTTGTGGTCTATGGTAAATCCCTTCAGCTCGAAGTGTGCAATACGGTTCCGAAATCGGAATCCGATGCCCCAAGCGTGACACTCTCCGATCCCTCGCCCTCCAAGGACGCAATCCACCTAAGTAGTACCCACTGCGCGATGTCTGCGGGTGTGACCATCTGCGTGGCGTGTGCGCTCTCTCTCTGCTCTTTGCGCTCTTCTTTTGCGTGGCTGGCGCGACGCTCGTTCAAGAAGTTCGAGCGGGAGGTGGAGCTGAACACGCCGCTCATCCAGTACGTCCAAGTGGCCACAACGAAGGATGGAGACTGTCCAAATTCATCTGAGTATTGTGCGTAGGGTGACAGCGTCTAACGGTTATCACCTGTCCATGTTGTAAAATGCAGCGCTAATGACAATGGCGTTAACGCGACCTTAAGTCCAGCTGTTTTTACGTTTTCGAACGTACGACAGGAAATATGACGACCTTAGAGCTAAAAGCGACCTAATGGAGGGTAATTTAAAATAGTTTACGCAGCCAAGGGACCTCCACCCGTGGGTGTTTCTCTAAATTTAGAGATGGTGTGCACCCCATAGTACATGTACACCACACAGAAATGTGTGCGCCACAACTCCATGTGTGCGGCACACGATCGTCGGACTTGTCGATTTTCCCGAAGATCCTTCAGCCGCCTGGAGAATGAACGAGAGAGCGCTGGCACGCGAGCTGGTGCGCGCACGCCTGGCCGAAGTTGCTGTCTTGAAGAACGCGCTCGAGGAGCTAAGCAAGAGCTTGGAGAAGATGCTACGTGCGCAGATGCAGCTTCAGTTCCTGCTGGAGGACCGCGAAGAACAAAGCTACAAGTTGGCAGAGGAGCTGGGTGACAGTGGAGTTAACCCGGGAGAATACTTTTCTTTTGGTGTGCTGCTGAAAATGGTGTTGAACAGAATGAAGAAGGAGTGAAGCAAAAGGTGGAAGTCTGTATTAACGAGCTTAAAACAGATTCAGAGTTGGTCGAGAAGCTGTTGGTTGATCTTGCTAGTGTTAGATGCATCAGACTCCGAGATGCGTCTCTCTTGTGAATAGCACATGATGATCCATAGGATTCGCAGCCGCATCACTTTGACATCATTCTTCGTGACCTGGAGCTGTCGGCGCTCCATGTTCTCCGTGAGGTAGTTGTGCACTTGAGCTATCACCAAAATGCCACAGCTCGAAAAAAGTCAGGTTGTTGTGGAACTTCAATCCACTCAAATGGATCCACAACAAGCACACACCCTGGCATCGATGCCACGTGCCACCTCTCCACAAACCCGCGGATTCCTTCTTGAGGTTCGCTTTCTTCGTCGCCTTCTATTCCGTTCCAGACAGTTTCCATCTCGTCGTGGTAGTCATCGTCAATCAGGGGTTCATACAGGCTAGTACGCACCCGTAGCATTTGCTGAGTGGCGTCATACTCCAAGCCAACGATAATTACCCCCAGTGACTTCATTTGAGGTTGACAGGATGCATGATAAACTTGATGTCTGCCAGGCGAACCTTCGGTTGTGTCGACCATCCCAGAATCCAGGACAGTGAAGACAGCATGAGGCAATTCCCCACTGACGCCGCCATTGTTTCGAGACAAAAGTCGATTGGGCTATCGTTCAGCCACCCCCGACATAAGCTACCCACAATGTGCTCGAAGTTGATCATTCCTCCACCCCAGCGTGAGGCAAACTCAGTGCGCAGTCGGCTGGACGAAAGCTTTGCAATAACTTCGTTCGCCATTGCCTGGTGACGGTGGCGGACGCTATCCGCAGATAATCCAGCCGTATTCGTCTCGTGCGAAAAAGCTCCACATCCGCCTCGAGTGTACGCCAATCTTGCTCTAGCCACTTTCTATCTTGAAACCACGACTTGCACTTGGCCTTCACAGCATAGAAGCCTGTCAAACTCCCGACAAATTGACTAGAAGCGGTGACATGGTATAGCAACCTTAGTTAGTACAGCAACTTTGATAAAGCAACCTCATTCATAAAGAAACATTACCCGCTGAATTTCCACAACTTTGGATCGATTGACGCCAGGATATCCAGCACGAGACCTCGCTTCTTCGCTGATTCATCGGGTTCACTTGGTTTGTTCCTTTTGCTGTTCCTGGTACTTGTTACCGCAGCCTGCATCGAACTAGTAAGATCCGACGGAATGACAAACCGGTGTTTATAGTCAGCCGGTCGAACGAGTTCCCACTGGCACGTAATTGTTCGGGACCTCAAGTACGCATTTTCCAGCTGGACGGGGTATCTCTCCAGCATCTCCATCACCACTTTCTGGTTCACAGTGCTTCGCGCCCACACTTGCAAACGCAAAGCGGCGATGGTGGTGCGCCGGAGGTAGTACACACTTGAAGACCTCGCAGAAGCCCTTCAGCGTGTGCAGAGAGGCGAGTCTGCTGCCAGTGTAGCACGTACGTCGTCTGTGCCCCTGCGCACCCTCTTCAAGAAGGCGAAAGATCTGCGCGAGAATCGAACGCTCGCAGGCAAACGACGCGGCACGAAACCCGCTATTCCGCTGGCGCTAGAGCAAGATCTGGAGGACTGGGTTGCCGCCATGCAGCGCGTTGGGCTTCCCGTTGGTCCGTATGCCATCCTCGCCAAGGCAAACGAGATCTACGCGAGCCTAAACCCTATTCCCACACGCAGCGAGCCACTCAAGAAGCTGACCACCGGCTGGTATCGGCGGTTTCTTAAGCGGCATCCTATCCTCGCGCCCCATGTTGCGCAGAAGATCGCACGCGTGCGCAACAGCGTGGAGGGGAAGCTGTGCTGAGCCTCTTCTACACGATGGCGAAGCTGATTATCGAGAAACGGGTTGGGCCCGAGCAAGTTTTCAACGTCGATGAAACGTCCTTCATGCCAAAGACTACTGCAGGCAAGGTGGTCGCTGCTAAGGGCTCCACAAATGTCTGGACACAAGAAGCTAAGGCCTCGTTCCACATGACGGTTGTCGCTGCAGTGAGCGCAGCTGGCGTCGCTATACCCCCGCTCATCATTCTCCCCGGAAAGCGGATCAGAAAAGAAGAGATTGCCGCCATTAGCATTCCGGACGCATGCATTTCAGGAGCTCCCAAGGGATTCATCAACGCAGGGTTGTTCAAGCTTTGGCTGGACTTCTTTGACGCCCAACTCGAGAAGCACAAGGTGAAGCGCCCAGTTGTGCTCGTTTTGGACAACAGCTCTACCCATGTCGACATTGGTACGTCCCGTTTGGTGATTTCCTATATTGGCTGCCTCTCAAATCGGATATACGCGATTCATAACGTTTTTATCGGGTTATGTGTATTTAGAGGATATTTCAGCTTGCTGCTCTCGGGGCATTTTGCCTGTTCGCCTGCCTCGAATTCCACTCACTTGTTCCAGCCTTTGGACGTCGCAGTATTCAAGCCGTTCAAGAGCGTAGTAAAGGCGGACCTGCAGGCGAAGTTGTTGTCCAGCACAGACGGAAACGTGTCCAAGAAGGAGGCTATCGCTATCGCGTGCCGTGCGTACCGCTCCGCCCTCATGGAGCACCCCAAAACGCTGTCAACGGATTCAAGGGCACTGGAATCTATCCGCCGTCGCTGGTTAACATGCAGCGTCGTCTTCGTGTGCTTAAAAGTGGTGGGGCGAAGGGAACGACTGGGCAAGTCGCATGGCTCAAGAGAAGACAGAAATCCAAGAAGACGTCCGCAGCAACATCCTACTGCTGCCTCCTGCGCCCCAGACCCCACGTAAGAAGCCGCGCGTGACCGTGGACATCGTGGGTCGCCTCGTAACAAAGGAAGTGGCAGCTTACGTGGACGTGTAGATGGAAGGAAGGACCGTGCACTAAATTGATCACTTCCTTTTGGTTCAATTTTCAGCTGCCTTCGCACTAATTATCACAGTTTTTGATGTGGGTCTGAACAATATTTAGGAATTGGACTCGTGATTGGCTGGGTTTTGATGAGAACAGTGATATGTTTTATTTTACCCAATCACTCTCGTGCTGTTTTGTATGATCATTTCCCGACTTGCTCCAAAATCGTGCACTCAACTGGCAAATTAAGTTACTTCTGAAGTGGTGGCGCTTTCTCTCGTTCTAAGGTGGTCGAGAGGTTGTGTCGTCAAAGTCGTAGCATTGCATTAGAAACGGTTAGCCCTATTCTCCTTGTTAAATAAAGCTAAGAAAAAAACTGCCGGTGTAATGTGCTGGCTATTACTACTCACCTCCGGATCCAGATCACTACTCACCCCGGATCCAGATCTTGAAGATCGTCAAAAGTTAACGGATAACCTAGGATCAGCTTCAAAAGCGGTGGTGCGAGGTGAAAACATAGCATGGAACCTTCCAGGAGTGCACGTCCAAAGAGTCGACTGGCCGCGAAGAGATTAAGCAGCTGACGAGGCAGCAGCTTTACATTTGAGCACGGGCTCAGATAGTATGTCTGATTGCTCTTGTCAGAACAAACGAAGAGCTCGTGAGCCGGATCGAGAATCGCCTCATTCAGCATCACGAACCACGCACGTTGAAGACCTCCAGCATCCGCACCGCTCTCATCCAGGAAGTTGATTCGTATTACGGAGTGGGCATTCTGGAGAGGAATAATGGCGAGGATTCCATCGAGTCCTTAAAGACACTGGAACGGTCAGCATTGAGGCGTAAATGCTCTCTTTCAGCCGGAACCAATAGAGATGAAGCCGTCATGACGAAATGCGCATATTTGGACGGAAAATCCTTGCTGGTGAGTGCCAGTGACTCCGTCAAAGTTGCACCTTCGCGTAGAGGGGTACCCATCGTACGATTTGGGCTGGTTTGCACATTAAGAGGAAATCTTGAGGCATCCACATCAGCGCCAGATGCTGGCATGACCACAGAGTGCATCTCGTGAGTGTATTCCGTCAAACTTGCAGCGCATTCCGCAACCATCCGGACCACAGGTCTAAACGACATCGTTGCATCGGCCGCAAATTCTCTGCCCTCCTCTGTATGTTCGAGTTCGGGTTCTGGCTCCGAGCAACTCGAAGCTCCACTATCGCGATTTCGAGACTTTTTATCTCCATCAAGAGGACTGTTTGCAGGTTTGAACATTACCACGAAGCCTGCTGAGGGTGTCTTAGCTCCCGCATTCCGACAATCACGAAACCAGTACGGGTGTCCTTCGACATCCATTTTACGGGTCCACTCCTTGCGTCTTTGTGCCCGTAGCCGACGATGAGCAACGTGCTTCGAGGATATCGAAAGTGTTGTCGATGTGGACAAGTGCTGCGATTCTCGCTTGAAAATCGTCAGCATTCTTGTCACCTTCTTCTTATCCCCCTTGCCTGCATTGTGTCCTTCGATCACCTCTCCACAAAGCGTGCAAAAGCGAAAACGCTTGAAGTTTTCGAATGTACATAATCCACACACGTTGAACCCTTCCTCTGCATCTCTGCACACAAAGTTGACGTCAGCTCCTCCCCACATCAAGTGAAAAAAGACACCAACCTTAGCGCTGCATCCAGCCGTCGGTCATCAGCGCGGAGTGGTTACCTCGACCTTAATGGTGAGACATGTAGGGTCGCTTTTGGCAGAGTAAGGTCGTTTTAGATAAATTTCAGAAATTCAAGCGTAATATATAATCCCAAAATTCGACAGTCCGCTGACGACTGAAATAAACGTTAAGTACGATATTTGAACTAAGTACGAATTTGAAGCGCTCAGAGCCGTTCATTCCAGAATTTGCGCGGGAGGGAGGATCTTGAGCTTAGAGAAGCGCGGAGCGCTGGACGAGGTGCACGCATCGCGTTACGCAGTTGGCCTCATGGTGCGATGGGGGTGACCCACACGGTAAGGGAAACGCAGCTGGAATGGTGATGAGTGCATACGACTGAAGGTTTTGTGGCTTCACTTGTGTGTGTGCTGCAGGGCGGCGCCTGCGCAAGGAACCTGAGAAGACTCTGAACTACATGTACGCCACGCTTGGCATCGAGAATGATGACAGCAGCGACGACGACTACATTCTGGAAGAAGACGATGAATCGGAAGAGGAAGAGCAGCTCTCTATCAACGGCTCCGACGCTGAACGAAAACCAGGTATGTAAGAGGTATTGATCGGTTGCAGGACTGGAGTTTCTAACAAACTGAGAGCCAGCCAGTCATGAAGATTCTGGCAAAACGATATACCTCCAACATTGCATATATATCTCAGGATCTAATACTTTTGTGCACTGAACTGGTCAATTTGTTACCAACCAATCAGCAAGTTGGAAAATTTATTCTGGACCCCTGATTGGTTAACAAGCAGAATCGTGCACCCAACGGCACTGTGCACTCAACTGGCAAATTAAGTTAGTTTTAAATGCTCCCGTCTCCTTAGAAGCGACAGCCGGTGTTTTCAACGAGGACAACCTCTCGACCACCTGAGAGTGAAAGCAACGTCTTTTGGATCATAGGGTAGTTTTAGAACCGCTCAACCAACAACATCAAACTATACATTGAAAAATGCAATAGAAAATTACGCAGGCATATTTTTACCGTAAGGAATAGTTCAGAGCAGCGCGACGCGTGGCGTCTCACCATTGGTCGGAAGTTCTATGTGACACGCCTTCATTTCCGCTTAAATACGTCCAGAAATTCTCTCCCTTCTTCCTCATTCCAGATTCTGCCGGCTCGAGAACGATGGTGACCCTGTTCTGTGCTGTCGTTGGTAAAGCGGAAAGCGCGTTCTCCATAGACATCGACACGAACAAGTCGGTGGACCACTTGAAGGGCGCGATCAAGGCAAAGAACTTGACGACTATAACGTGCGACGTGAAGGACCTGCAGCTCTTTCTGGCGAAGAAAGACGAGGGCCGCGCCGCGTGGCTGACGGAAGAAGAAGCGATGAGCGGTGTGGGTGACACCACTGATCTGAAGCTGCTGAAATCTGCGCGAGCGGCAATCGGTGATGTTGGAATGTCAGAAGACGAAGTGCGGCTCCAAGTCACCAAGAAAGAAGTTGAGGATCTGAAGGGCCCTGTGAACGTGCTGGTGGTGGTTCCGGAGCAAGCACAACCACAAGAGGGATTGTCGCTCGTCAGTGGATCGATTGAAAACGCGTTGAACACGAAAGGGATTCGCTGCCGAGTTTACCGTCTGGCGGCATCATATCTTGGATACTATGATCCCGACCTTCGCGCTGGCGAAAGCGACAAGGCGCTGTGGTATGAAGGGGCGACGCTGCGGATCCATGCTCTATTCGAGTCAAGTAAGTTCGTTCATCTCGTCGCTGCATGTAGTGTTGCTTGGGTGGACTAACTGCGTTTGTTTGACAGAAGAGAATGCTCTGCTGTTCGCCAACGTATTACAGGATGAATGTATCACACTAACGTCCCCACTCGATGGCCACGCGGTCTCGACAAATGTAGCCCCAATTTCTCGGGAGTTAAGTGAGCTGCGGCGCATCTACAGCCGACATTATGTTCCAGAAGATACCGATTCTCCTCAAGTAACGATGTCATCTCTCTCGACAAGCACCTCGATCGTTGACGTGGTGACTGACGAATTCAAGTATCAGCGTATCGAGAGTGAAGAGTGGTTCGGGACTGTGGGGAAGGCGCAGAGCTGTCATTTGATGTAAGAGAACATTGCCGGAGATATGCAAGCTATCACAAGTATGACAACGACCAAAGCAATCGCCTTGCTCTTACGTCAGACATGCACGACTGGTACGATGGTCGCTCGTTTGCCGTGCCGGTTATGAACATTTCCGTCGAATCCGTATCTGAAGGTCCGGTAGTCGGGAGCAGATACAAGGTATGAATTCTTGGTGCACCGATTGAGTACTTCAGTATGTTCTGACAAAGTTCGCGGTGTCATAGGTGAACTTGATCGTACGCGCGTTAAACGCTGGATACGCAAGATTGATCTCACTGCACTTGAAAGAAGGCTTTGTTGCGTCGGAGGATGGCTTGGAGATGCGAACATCTGTCTATGTCCTGAACGCGAAGGTGTTTTGCGCGTGTATGGAGTGGAAGCGTAAAGAAATCGATAAGCAGTGGAAATCCTACTATGACATGGTACCTGCGGTAGATTGACTAAGATTACTTGAAATACACATCGTGCGTACGTACAATTGCATTTTTTCCTCAATATGTTTACAATCCTGACAAAAATAAAGTTAATAGTATATAAAGATGACATACTCACCCGACGCTAGCAAAGAGCGCATCAAGGAAGCGCATAAGCGCTACTACCAGCGCACACGTGAAGCTCGTCTATCCTATCGAAAGGGATACGACGATAAGAATAGGGATCAAATTCGAACACGCAAGCGAAAGCCGAAAAGAGAACTTAGTACCGATGAAGCCGAACTTAACGCTGAAACCGAACTTAGTTAATTAATTAATTTTCTTTCTCTCATTAAAAGTCAATCCGTATATAGACAATGACTGACGATACAGTACCACGCTTACGATTTTGAAGGACCCTTCATCAAGTATTTGAATTAATTAATTTCGAATTTTTTGTATGAGGCTAATATATAAAGTCGATCCTGATACAAGATCCAATAATTATAAAGTCATTTCCACGGGAATAATATCGCCAAGAATATATAGGCAACATGTTTGCATACGAGCTCGAAGGTCTAAAGAGTTTGAATATTGATGCTGTTCGCTGGGGCAGTACCTACCGCGTCAAGGTGCGTGGTAGAACTGGTAAGATGGTTTATGTTAGCAACGTTTCCCGTCCGACCAATCAGAAGCTGCTAGCTAAGCAATACAAGATCTCTGTCGAGACTCTGAAGAAGCACATGTCCCCTAATTACAAGACTGACCCCAAGTATCGTTTCTACAACGCACCTGTATGAAGATATCCAGCCTACTGAGTTCTATGACAAGCTCGAAAACGTGCTTGCTAGCAAAACTAATGCTTTCAAGGTCAACATTGCTCTTGGCAACGATCTTGTAAGCCTAACGGATGGTAGTTTTACCCAGTACTGGCACCCGAATCTGGCTAACACTTACGTATTTAAGACCCCTGTTGCTATCAACAGGCGATCTGATATTCGTAAGAAAATTATCTCAGAGATCAGGTCGATGGAGTTGGCTAACACGCTGAACTACCCCAAATCGGGGTATAAGCTTAAGTCAATTACTGGGTTCAAAATTTACATTTACTTTCGCGAGCATGCACTTGGCGATAGCGAAGCTGTTATCCCACAGATTATCCGCGATAACAAGCACGTAATCAACTTCCCTAAGACCAGCAACAAGTGCATGTTCCACTGTATCACATGGTACTTACATCAGCATGCTAAGAAAGATCCTCGTCGGATCCAGGCCCAAGTGAAGGAAGTATTCAAGCGCTACTGCTCCTACAAGGGTATCAGCTATACGCTTAGTCTCTTCCGTAGCTTTAAGCCGATTGACCTCCTACAGCTCGACGAGCTTGAGGAATGCTTTCATTTCGGTATTAACGTCTACTCAATGGATGTAAAGACCGGTAATGTTGAGTGTATCCGTCGTTCGGAGAGAGAAGGAGTAGCTATGGATATTCTATCCCATGAGAACCATGATTTGTACATCAAGAACGTTGATATGCTTCAGTCCAAGTACCAATGCTCGAAGTGTGAAATGATTTTCATTAGCTCTACTAAGCTACGCGACCATGCCAAAAATCAGTGTGAGCTTGTAAACATCGAGAGCTTTCCAGCTGAACCAACTATCTACAGACCAGCCCCGAACACTATTCGATCAATGCTAACCAAGTACTCCATCAAGGGCATTGATCAGTACCTAGATCATTATCTCGTGTATGACTTTGAGGCCATTCTAAAGCTAGTTATGGCACAGCATGGTGAGAATACTGTCTACACCAATGAGCATATTCCCGTATTAGTATCTGTATCTGATAGCTTAACCGAAGAGGTGCGTTGCTTCGTCAGCGATGAACCGAAGATGCTACTAACGAACATGTTCGAATATATTCACCAGGTATCGATTAAGATCCAGCAGTACAACGTGCACAAGTACGAGATCCTCCAGCGGAAAATTATCGATGCTCACGGCCTGACTGGTATGGCGATTCCAGGTGCTAAACTCGATAAGACCTATAAGATGATCGATGTGGATGGTTGGATTAAGGAAGGGAAATATGCCAGCTTCTTCGACTTCCATAGCACCCTCGGGTTTGGTAAGCAGAGGTCTGACTATGGTAGGATTAAGCAGCACCTTGATCAAGTTCCAGTGCTTGGGTTCAACAGCGGTCGCTACGATGTAAATCTGATTAAGAACGATCTCTTCGCCGTTATTGGTACAAACAACATCAAATGGGTAATCAAAAATCCTAGCTACATGTGCATTGCGATCTCGAACATCAAAATGCTCGATATTAGCAACTATGTACCAGCTGGTACGAGCTATGCAAAGTACCTCAGCACATATCTAGGCGACTGCAAATGCGTCAACAAGATTCGATGTGTCTGCGGCTTGGGTAAGGGCATTTTCCCGTACGAGTTCATTACCTCGTCAACGTTCCTAGTCAGACTACGATTCCTCCTAAGTCAGCTTTCGATAGCGATCTCCGTGGAACTAGCATCAGCGATGATGACTATAAGAGCGTGCAATTCGTCTGGGGGCACTATGGAATGAAGTCGATCAAGGACCTGCTGATCTGGTACAATAACTTGGATGTGGTACCTTTCATCAAGGCCATCAAGGCTCAGCGTGAGTTGTTCATGCGTTTTGAACTTACGTTTTGAACTTGACATGTTTGCTGATGGTGTATCCCTACCCGGTCTCTCGGAGAAAGTCATGTATCAAACATGTTTCGACAAACTCCAATATCCTAGTAAGACGTCTCCTCAAGCGTTTCGATTCCCTAGCAAGCGTATGAGTGGCTACAAGAGTCAGGATATTGAGGCTAAGCGCGAGTTTGGTATGACGTTAGGGCACCTAGATATACTATTAAATCAACAGAAGTATCTTTGTGGTCTTTGCTACGGTCCTTTGAGCACTGAAACTGTCTCAGCTGATCGAATCAATAACAAGCTTGGGCACAGCGGCGGCAACATCTTGATTAGTTGTATGTCGTGCAACACCGCTCGCAAGGATATGTCTCAAGGGTTTCCGCTACAAGAAGCTGATCGAGTTCAACTCAGAGCGACTGGTCTATTCCATTGACAAGGAGGAGAAGGACATCTACGGTAAGATGAAAGCTAACATTGCTGGTGGTCCATCCATTATCTTCAACCGCTACGCTAAGCGCAATGAGACGAAGATTCGTGGTGGTAAGCTGTGTAAGAAGGTAATCGGGTACGATGCTAATGCTCTATATCTCTGGGCTCTCGGTAATGACATGCCATGTGGAAGACTTACAACCATCGAAGCTTATCCAGACATTGTTGAGGACATCAAGAATAATAAGATCTTCGGCTTTCTCGAGTGTGATATTCAGACACCTGAACACTTGAAGCAGTATTTCGGCGAGATGACCCCATCTTCAAAAATACACTGATTGACTGTACGGATGAGAGTATCATTGGTAAGCATATGTATGACTACAACCAAACACGAGAGAAAAGCAGATCGAAGCCAGCTCGCAAATTGATTGGTAGCTACTGTGGTACCTATCTCATGGTATGGAAATCACCCAGACATACAGCTTCATCAAAGCTAGCTCACACAAGGCATTTTCTCCATTCATGGAAGCGGTGTCTAGCGCTCGACGAGAGGGTGATGCTGACAAGTCCAAGGCTATGATTGCTGAGATGATGAAGCTAGTAGGCAACAGTGCTTTCGGTCGATCTGGAATGGACATGAGCAAGCACAAGGAAATTAAGTATGAGTCAGATAAGAAGGCAATTGCTTCAAAGATTGAGCACTTCACCTTTCATGGATTAGAGGAGCTCAACGACGCTTGTGAACTTACTATGATGAAGCGCAGGCTTAAGAACAAGAACCCGATCCATTTGTCGATTGCTATCTAAGCTACGCATGCTCCAGTTCTACTATGATTGCATCGACTTTTACTTCGATCGTTCCGTCTTCCAGTATCAGGAGATGGATACGGACTCCGCCTACATCGCGTTCAGTTGTGATAATCCGTTCCAAGACTGTATCAAACCTGATCTACGTGAGCACTTCAAACAGCACAAGTATGATTGGTTCCCACGTGATTATAGCACGGATGTGGCTAAGTTTGATCGTCGTACCCCTGGTCTATTCAAGGATGAATGGTCAGGTGATGCTATAGTCTCATTATCCTCCAGGAACTACATCTGCTATCTACCAGACGTATCGTACAAGGTCAAGGTTTCCGCCAAGGGTGTGCAGCAGGGTCGTGGGCGCAATAGTGATGTTCTTAGCCCTAAGGGGTTCGAGTCTGTTGTGCGAGATCGTATCACACTTCAAGGCACTAACAAGGGGTTTAGATTGTCGAAAGAGACTAAATCTATCATCACATACAGTCAGACAAAGACAGCGCTATCATATTTCTACGACAAGCGGCGTGTGCTTGAGGATGGTATGACTACCGTAGCTCTTGATATTTAATCGCTATCCAAGCTATCACATTTTATATGTCCATCTAACATATACCATGGATGAGATACTTAAGAAACTTTACTATGACCCTAAAACCGGCTATATCGGTGCTCAGGCTCTACATGAGAAGGATCGTGAGTTAGATCCTAAGATAACTCTAAAACTGGTGAAGGATTGGTATGCTACACAGTCAGAGATTCAGAGATTCCAAAAGCAAAAGCAGAGATTCGAGTGGTTCAAAATCGCCTCACATAACCCGAATTCTTGGCAAATTGACCTCGCATTCTGGGGAAAACAACCGATTCTGACTGGTATCAACATTAACTCCCGCATCGGGTACGCAAAACTTTTATCGAATAAAACAGCTGCTACAGTATTGATAGCACTAAAAGCTTTCATCCGATCTTATAAGGTAGATATTATCACAAGCGACAATGGGTCTGAGTTCATGAAATCCAAAGCTCAGCAACTATTTAAAGCAAAGAAGATCGAACATTTCAACAATGAGCCTGGTGATCACGGTACTATGGGGAAAATCGAGCGCTTCAATAGAACGCTGAAGCAGAGACTAACCAAAATGTCTCCCAAGAGGATTACGCAAAAGCTCAAGCGACGTTATTACTAACTACAACACCACTTCTCATCGATCAATTGGAATGACACCCAATGAAGCCAAAGGCAGGGTACTTGAGGCTGAGTTGAACCATAACCAAGCAGAAGCTGATAAAATTGATAATGAGCTCGAGATTGGAACCAATGTCCTTTAACGACTAAAGAAGCGGACGTTTGATAAGGAAGCTGCTAGGTGGAGTAAAGCTGTGTACTCGATTGTAGGTATGGATGGTTATCGCGTCCAAATCAAGTCAAAAAATGGGCACACACTCTACAAGGCCCCCAATGATCTCAAGATAGTGCAATCGGCGACGACTGAAGCACCCATCAACCGAGGCGATATCCTTGAAACAGAGAAGATCTTAGACCACAAAAAGTTGCGAACTCGAAAGTACAGATACTTGGTTCAGTGGGTTGGTAATGAACCTGATTCCTGGGAGCCGCAATATAATCTTAGATTAGTTAATAAGAGTAGGAGATCGACGCTTGAAAAGGAGTACTGGGAGGAAACAAAGAGCTGACGTAGTCAAAGCAACACCTCAAGGCTGGCGCCAAGAGAGTCTCCTCTGCGCGTCAAACAAAAATGAGTCATAATCAGCTTGTAAATAAATTGATAGAGACATCCTCTGTAAGCTTTTGACTCAAGTATACTATTTGAAATATTTTTTGGTGAGATTTTTGGAAATACATGACTTGATATATATATAGAAATCTCTTCATAATGTGTTCCAGCTGTATAAAAAGGACCGTGAGTTTGCTAAGCTACGGCGAAAGTTGTGGATCATCCAGGAAGTGAGCCGAATTAAAAACGAGTTGCTAAATTTTGATGCAGCTTTAAATTTTCGTAAGACAGTAGTTAACCGTAAGTATAGATACGAATTGGAGACAATATTTGGCGTTCCATTCCACTGTATCAAGGATCGTTATCTAAGCCTTCTAAATGAGCGCAATCATATTTGTCATTCTTATGTCTCATTTCGTCAAAACTCGGTCATGCCAAGCTACTGGTAATTATCTACTCATTTTTTATGGATCACGACATATAGATACGATGTTCCCCAATTTTACATCCCTCGCTCAGAGAGAGAGCAGAAACGACAGGAGCTTCTTGAACGAGCTCAGCGTCGTGTTCGTCAAGCTAATGCGAAGCGTGATATGTATGAAGGTGCATCGTGGGCGACTGATATCACCAATGGTATCACTACTGTAGCGAAGAAATCAACTGAATCCACTCAGACTGATATGAGTGTTGGACCGGACGGACCTGTTCCTACAGAAGTTAAGCAAACAATTAATGATATTATTGATCAGGCAATTGCTCAATCAGACTTACAAAAATCGAATAATGAAAACTCCAACATAAACCCTGAGGTATCAACTGACCCTGAAGTAAATGTTCGACCCGTTATGGTAGAAAATGGAACTAACACTCCTCGTGTTGAAAAAGTGATCAAACCGTTCAAGCATCAGATGTTGGCGTGGATTCAGTAAAAAATGGAACTAACACTCCTCATGTTGAAAAAATGATCAAAACGTTCAGGCTCGACCAACGACATCAGAGGTTGAAACTAATACCAGGCTTTCCATGAAAGATGGCGAAATTCGTGTTATAAGTAAGAAACCGATCGATGCTAATAATATTGATACGGAGGAGCAAGTAAATTCTCGCGAATGGATTAAAGCTTTCTTCAAAAAGTACCCCAATTGGGTTGCACTCAAAATTCGACCTATTCGAAAGAAAACTGATAGGAACCTATTCAAAAGAAAACTGATAGGAAACACGGCTTTCTCCCAGCGCGTATTGTCGGACTCTCCCATCATTGTAGCGAACATCGCGACTTCTTCACCAAGTAACTTTGCGACGCTAAACCAGCTATAGTCACTCCTGCGCTGGTTCGATCGCCTTGTGTCCACTCTGAGAGAGGTTTGAACAAGTGCACCGAGTCGTCCGGGAGCCACCACATTAGGCAAAGGTGAGCCCAGTCCCTGACGGCTGGGATCACCGGACCTGCTCCTTCCGATGTCGGTATGAGATCGAGAGGGGCGTCGCCACTAGTCGGTCTTTATGGCTCTCTTGTCGAGTTACCTGCCGTTTCCAATATCCCTCCCGTCACCAAACCTTTCAGCTCAGTAATCTGGGATTTAGTCTCCAGCATAAGGGTCTCTAGTTGGCGAAGGCGCTTGAGAACAGGACCTTCTTCGATGTTTTTGTTGGCTTCGTAAGGCGCGCTAGGACACCCATGCAGATAACTCTTGTCAGGCGCCAGACAGTCTGCGAGTTCGCTGTCCTCCGTTTGAACAGTGAGGTCAAGTAGGTAGCGCACCAGCGTCTCCGTCGACTCGGAAACACTCCAGCCGGCCCACCATTTGATCATCCGTAACGACCAGCGACGTGCTGGATTCGCATACATGAAGCGGTACTGAGCCCCACCGCGGCGGAACGTGTGGGACGTGAACCAACAGTTGTACCAATCCTTGGCAACGAAGCCATGAGTCTTTTGGCCCTTCCGGTTCAAAGAATTGACAATACAGTTAAGTAGAGTGATGAAACTCTGCTCTCCCATTTTCTTGCCCCAACCAATAGCCACCTTCTCACAGCCTGTAGAATCGCCGTTGCCTTTGATAGCTTTCTTGCTGGGACCAGTAAGCGCCGGGAATACGTAGTCATCACCACTCCATTTGTGTCCTTTGTGCTTCGTTGCGAAGTCCACCCAATTACACAAGTGTTTGTAGGCGTTGATCGGAGATTCTTCTTCGGTTAGGTTGTGGAGATTGTAGGAACGCCCCTCTGCCACCTCCGTCTTGCGGTTGAAGAGTGCGTATGTTCCAAATTCAATCATTTCGTCGGGGACAATGACGCTGGATCGGAACTGGTGCAGCGATATGTCTCTCCATTTTAAAGTCAGAACCTCGTTGATTCGGCACATGCCATAAAAGGCAAATGACGAAACGGCTTTAAACCAAAACCGGCACTCTTGAGTGAATCCCTCGACAATGCCAGGCCAATCCAGAAAGGTATGCAAGACCCCGACCATTTGAAGCGAGACAGGAACAGCTCTGGCTGCCACGTACTCTGTTGCCTTTTTCTTCTTGAGACCGCGCATGAACTGGCGTACAAACGGGTCCCGGGCCGGATTTCCATATCCTCACTTGCTTCCGCTTTCGTCTTCCACCGTAGTCCACTTGTTCACATCTGTTCCGTCACTGTTTTTGTGAGAAGAGTAGTAGCTAGCGACAGCAGACCTTGCCTTCTCTGCCGTCTGTAGCGACACGGTACTGGACGCGGAAATACTCTGGAGGTACGCCACCAACACAGCAGGAAGTTCATGGTGTCGCTCCGTATGGGGGTCTGGGTACCCATTAGCAAGACAGAACTCCGCAAACTTATTAAAGCTTGACTCGTAAACTGACTGTGTTGCTTTCTTGATCACTCCGTTTGCTGTGGCTTGACCTTCCTTCACCAACTCACGAACGTTCCCATCCCGCCAATTTGAAAGTGAACACGTGGCAGAAATCTGTGCGTGTGTCGTACTTTTTGGTATGAACGCGTACCTTTGATATGAACTCGTACTTTTGGTATGAACTCGTACTTGGTGGTATGAACTCGTATTTTCTGGTATGATCATAGTTTGTAATTCACCATGGTCACAAACATATTTTTCATTTCAAAAGATGAAATTTTGACGAAAAAACCAGTCACCTTTTTCTGAGAGTTCATTGGCCAAATAACACTGAATAACGCTCGAATGTTGTTTGAGCTCGAAGAAGTTGCTTCCGATCGACCACCCATACAAATTCCTAATACAGTGATTCGACTTCCTCTGACAAAATCAACGTTTCAGAGCGCGAAAAAATCATTTCATAGGGTTAGGTTAAATTCAATACAAATAGAAAGAAGTCAGCCTGGACGGTCTACTATTGAGGTGTTGTTTCAGTCAGAGTAAGCTCTACTTCTTTCACCAGCGCAACAGAAAAATAACCCCATGCAAGAAATGTTTTAGCCAATCAGATCGAACCAGTGGGAAAAAACAAATCAACCAATCAACCTCTATCAAATTCACATCCGCAGCATTGCAAGATGGCCCGCGCGACGAGGGCGCCGAACGGCAGCGCAGCAACGGTTCCCTGTGAATCGTGCGGCAACCAGATATAAACTTCTCCAAGCTCAAGAAGAAGTGCAAGGGGCTCAAAGCGCGGCTGTCTCGGAGCGAGATACGCAAGCGGTCATGGGAAAAGAACCGCGCAAAACGCGTCGGAGCTCAGCGCAGTAAGTGAGCCGCTCGTGAATTCGAAAAGCTGCAAGGTAAGACTTTATGCTCGCAATCTACTTTCTGTATCACTACTCTACTATCGATACACGCAGAACTGCGTGTGAAGCTTCGCGAGCCTGACCAAGTGCCTCTGCCCCAGAAGCCCGAGCCTGTGGGCTTAAAGAAGCATCCACTTCCGAATCTGAGCGTGCAGGCAGATATTTTTGAGTATAGTTTTACTCAGGTGAGTGTTCCTTGCAATTTTACCTATAATACTTTGTATACTAACAAAAAATGTGTTAGATGGAGAACTTTGAGTTGCTGTCGAAGATTTGGTTCAGAAAGACCTATGTATGTCTACACCCTGACAAACGCCACCACATGCCTTCTAAGTTTCAAGTCGTACCTGCAACGACGGCACTTGATTCAACATGCAAGCTGTTTGGGTCGTGCATGAAACGGATGGTCGAAGCAGATGCGAATACACTGTTTGGCGAGCGGGTTCGTCTGCAGAAGTACCGCAGCTACTTGCAGACATCGTACAAGGCGAAGATGGGAAAATGGATCGAGGAATACAATGAGGCGTGCCTACAGAACGCTGAATCGAAGGCTTCCCTCCAAGATCAGATCAATGCATTCGGAGAATGCAAGGACTGCAAGACATTGGCTGAGTTTGAAAGCATTTACGTGGCGCGCTTCGTGGGAAAGGACAAGGCGTATGAGGCCAAGGCAAAGGAGAAGGACGATCAAGCCGCCGGAGAAAACAATTTTCGACAGGTTTTTGGAATTGACTCCGACAGCGAAGATGAGTAGGTGCATAGCAGGGCTCCAATGGATTGTAGGGTTCACGTAGTCACCCCATAACAAGACAATTAGTACTAAAACAAGACTTTTAGTACTACAACAAGACAATTAATACTACAACAAGACACAAAGTACTAAGCAAAATGAATGGTGTTCGTCTCGCAACACTTTTGGTTGGACAAGAATCACCGAGGACTCGCACAACACTCACACAAAATCACATTTTCGATGGCGCCGCAGCCACCAATGCAAGCTACGTTTCAAGAGCTTTTAAAAGGGGGAATCAAGACAGCTACTCATGTGATCAAGAAGGAAACACGGGCCGTCTACGCATCCTACTTCAAGAAGTTCTGCGAGTTCTGTATCGCAAACGAGTATCCTGATCCAGCTATGGTGCGCCACCACGAGCTTCCGTCTCTACACGTTGCGTTCATGGAAAGCGTGTCCATTTCGGCGGCAGTGTCTAACCAAACTGCGGAGAAGATCAGGGCTGCTGTTGCAAACTACTACAGCAGTCACGAGCGCCGAGATTCTGCTGGACCTGACAAGTGGATTGTCGTCACTGACGCCAAAGGAATCAAGTATGGATTGGGAAACCCAGCAAGAGACACGTTCGTTCGTCAGTTCATGCGGGGTTTGAAGAAGCGCAAGAATACAGAGTTCACGCAACGCCAAGCCACGCCTATTTCGATGGATATGCTACGCGTACTTCACCACCACTTGACCAACACGACGGGGTTCACCGAAGTTAGCCGCTTATGGTTCATGGCGGTATCTGCGTTTTCATTCTACGGCATGTGTCGAATCAACGAGGTTCTCAGTTTGCAGTGGAAGAACTTGACATTAGGGCTGACGCGACCAAGTTCTTCTGATCCCACCAAATCGGTCAAGTTTGCAGCCTACAAGCTTGAAGGAAGAAAGAAAGAGGTTGCCAAAGGTCGCTGCTACAACTTACACCACTTAGGCGAAAGTGAGAGACCGATTGACGCTTTCTATCACGTGAACGTCTGGTTGACATACGTCCAAACGAAGACGGATCACAGATGGAGTGACACCGACTATGTCTTTCCGGCGCTGTCAAGGACATCTAAGAACGGTCTAAAGACGAGCACGACCACCACCGGATGTGAGAATGCGCGTGTGGAATGGGGCAAGAAAATGTCAGAGCAAGCTTTTATCATTTTGCTTAACTGTGCAGTGCGCGACCTAAATTTGAACGGGACGAAAACGCGTGGATACATTCGCCAGGAGTGGAGGGATATCTGGTTCACATCACACACATTTCGACGATCTGGTGTTCAGTACAGATTCATGTTTGCAGCTCCGGAACGGAGTTGGTCTTTGCGAATGGTGAAGTGGTGGGCTGGATGGACTCACAACGAGTCCGCTGAGACGCTCGTTCGCTACCTTGTCGATCAAGCGGCCACCGATGAAGATAAGCAACTTGCTGACTGTTTGGCCCCAGACCGTGAAGTGCATTCGGGATGTCCAACGACATATACAGGACGAAAGCGAAATGCTGCGATTCCAGTACCACTGTCAGCGCTCGACAACTCAATTGACAAGCGTATGAAAACTATTGAAGCATCTGTGAAAGCCCTCAATTCACAGTGGTACACCTCCATCTCCATCACGTGAAGCTTTCAGCCGTGAGGAGCAGGTGTCAATCCTTCCGCCTGCGAAAGATTGGAAGGACTTGTGTCGGATGTACTGGAATGCCTATCCATCCCGTCATTTGTTCAAGGCTGTTTGCGAATGGACAAGCGTGGATAAAAAGAAGAGCGGCGTGTTGCCTAGTCGTCTCAGTGTTGCTAAGCTTATTGCGCAAGATGTTCTGGAGTTTGGTACGCAAATTGGAGTTGCTGATCCGCGACAGGCTTTAGAGGCTACATTCACCGCATATTCAGCGTACTAAATCAAGCATTGGTTGAAGGGTGCAGCTACTCCAGGTGTATGTGTGCTTACAATCGATACGCTTGCACGATATATTCGTCTTGACAGGAAGCGCCGACTCCTGAAGTCCCAACACGCGTATCTGCAAGGAAATATATAATAGTATCATTGATCTTGTCAGAGTATACTAAGTCTTGCAATAGTAGATTTAATCTTGTTCAAATATGCTAGTACTTTCAGTCTTGTCGTCGCGATGAACGGCTCCAGTGACTCCAAAAACTTATTTGACAACCCCCGCCTGCCAACGTATGAACTTCATAATTTTATGTATTGGGTCGTGTTTTGATTGGTGTATATTATCTAAACACTTCGATTTGATTGACTATGCAATCCAGTTTTGCATATATTTTTGCTTTCGGAGAAGGAAGCTGCTTCCTAACCAGAACCATACAAAATCAAGTAAGTCGGAAGTGACTTCATTTTGCTTGCACAGCACTTCTTTTACTCTGTCAAATAGAAACAGATCGCAAAAGACGGCAAGCGCGCGGGGAGGCCGACAAGCACGAGCACTATGCGCAAGCGAACTAAGGCGTGTGCAGTCCAGTCCAGCGGGACGCGCTGACGGCACTTGCGACGGACTTCGAGAACAGGGCCACGAGGGTCAGGAGAGTTAGCAAGAGCACTAGGATAGTTGCCATTTTAAATTCCTTCCTTGGATGTGCAAGCAATGATTTTAATTGGTAAATTATGGCGTGGCAGCATGGCAAAGTCCCTTTTGATGGCACTTGACTTTTGCCATCCATGGCACTTTAGCCCTACCCTAAAAAGTGGTGTCCAATCAGATCTTGGCGTGGCAGGCATGGCAGTGGTTAAGACCGGCCCTGAGACGAGCTTTCCTTGTGGTCTCCAAAGCCGCAGTTCATTGCAATCGTTCTTGATACAGTGTTGGCGTCCTGTTCGAAGTGGTCGTGCCCCACCCTGTATGATCTGTAGTGAAGCCATGGAGTGAGACCATTCTACCCGCAATACCTTTAGCCGTGCCGTGATTGCCCCCGAAATTTAGTTAGTTAATTTCGGTCTTCCATTTGGTTGTTTATCTTGTTTTCTATGGAGCCTCAGTGTTTTTAAGCAACATATTAAAAGTTCCTTCTTCCCTAAGCTTAATGATTGCCCCTGAAATAGCCAAGAATCTTCGCGAAGAGTCAAACTCGTTCCGATAAGACAACTGACACCTTCACTAGCCGATGATGCGTTGGTCCCCACTGGTGTTTCTCGTCCTCCTCTTTGTCTTGTCATATCCAGCGAGTGGCCGCACGAAAACAATCGACTATGACGCACTGGAAAAATCGTGGCAGCCTGGGGATGACGATGCAGAGCTGCGCACAGAAGGAGACGACCAGTATAAGCAGCTTGCAGCCACGTGAGTGTATTGTAGCAATATACTTGTAAGAAGCTCGAGCAATACTCATTGCAAGATCGATACCCGTATTTCAGGAACGAGGACGAAGCCAAAGCTCTTGGACCTCAGATGGTTTTTGTGACGATGAAAGACGGCGGTGATCGACGTCAAGAACCGCTTCCGGACGTTGCATCACGATGGAAAGAGGTGAGGAATCCAAAATAACGAGTAAACTGGAATGCACTTACTCACATGGTTTGCTGGCCCAGATGCTGTGGAATGGTGGAGTTGAAGTGAATATCTACGAAGTGGCCGAGTCCAAGCTGCTTGTTGGGCTGCAGAAAGGATTATTCGTCAACGATGTCATGCGCTTTCTTGACGAACAGTACGATGTGACAGAGTACGAATGGAATGGCAACACGTATCCAGCTAGCAGCAAGCCTAACAAGCACAACCACCGACAGAAGAAAGCCAAAAATCTCGTCAAAAGAAAGCCAAAGCCTCAACACTAGGCAAACACGCGGGCAGAAAGCACCCTCGTCGAAAAGCTCCCCAGACGAAAAACCGCGAATACGTTGGACCGAGCGATGAGCTGTGATGCATCCGACAAAACTCCATTAAAACCAAATGTTTACCCGAGCACCTTTCTGGCATCAACCCTCTCACTACCACCACGCTCCGCTCTTTGGCACTTTGTTGGATCCGCTTAGTTGATCGTACGCTCGCTCCGGATGGTCTCGAGCAGCGGTCCCAGCATCTTATTTTTCTTTGCGTTCTCCATCACGGCCTGTAGTCTCGGGTTGGAATCGGCGTCCCGCACGGCGCTGATCGCATCAAGTGCACGCAACGCGCTGCGAATGAGATCCTTCACGCGCTCGACCTCAGGGCCGACCTGATCCTCTTTCACCTTCTTATTGATCGTCTTCTCAAGTGGCTCCACCAACGAATCCAACGCACCCACGATACTGCCAGGCTGAACGTAGCAAATCTTGATCAGGATTTGGTGACTGAGCATCTGGACATCGTCCTTGTCTCCCAGGCCTCTCTTCAGCTGGTCGAAAAACAACGTGATATCCAGTTGCTGCGGTAGTACCTGGATTAGTGTATCCACACACGAGTACGCAGCCTTTCGAAGAGGGAGTCCATCGTCAACTTTGTGTTTGAACGGGCCAAGGTCCACCACGCGCTCCAACTTAATTTCCGTTGCCTTCAGAAGCACCGGGAAAATATGCTCACGAACGTACGGCACCAGGTAGTGCGCGTGGTGGTGAGCAGCAGTGTTAAGCACTAGCAGGGCAGCCCGACGCACATGCAAATCTTCGTCTTCCAACGCAGTCAAGAAGGGGTCAATATGAGCGAAGATCGCGTTTACCGCTGGCTCTTCTGCCGTTGTCGTCATAGCGTACTTCAGACTCGTCACAGCGGTCCAACGAGACCACACATCTGAAGACCCGCACAACTCCGTCACAATTGGCATGATCTTTGCACTGTCCGTGACAGCGAGCTTTCCCATGCATTCTCCAACCATATTCCGGACCCCCTCTTCCTGGCGGGCACTCAATTTCTGCAGAACTGGAAGAACACGGTCAACATACATCGCGAACCCGTGATGAGGTTTAGCTGCGTGGTCCGAGATAACCTCACGTAGCGACGTCAGCAACAGATAAGAGTTCTCTCCGAGCTCCAACTTGACCATGATGGTATCCAGATACTCTTCCATGTTACCAACACAGATACTACCGAGGGAGTATGCAGCCGCCGCCTTAACTTCCTCGCCCGCATTGTTGAAGCACTTTAGAATGGTCTCCTTTACGTCAGTATATCCAGCAAGTTTGATCTTGCGACCGAACTCGCCCAAGCAATAAAGCGCCAACACTTTGTTCTTTTCGAACTCTGTTTGCGTGATGTCACCAACAAACTTCGCGAATGCTGCCTTGCGGTTGGTTTCAGTTGTTGCCGCACATGTGCCAGCAACGCACCGAGCGATGTTGAGCACAGAGTGCTTCGATTCTTCCAAAGGTGTCGCCATAAGCGCCTTGAACAGCTCGGTGAAGCCGCTACCAGGAGAGTTCAACTGCGTAAGTTGTGCAAAAAGTCCCTTCAGCGCATCCAAAGTAGGACCCTGAAGCATAGAGCTATGACATAATTCCAATGCCTTCACCTGAGCCCTTTGCAGCAAAGCGTCTGTCGAAGCAACATGCGGGGACACTCGGATACAGTTTGAAACCAGCGTGATGCTCATGCGACACAGCTGAAGGTCCACATCGACGAGAAGAATCGAAGCTTCCTGGACCACTTCGCAGTGCAGAGATTCCGGCATGCTAGCTCCCTTGTGTACAACCAGATCATTTAAGGTAGCCAGTGTCGCTTGCTTCAACGTGCGAGACTGCTGACGGAGCAGTTGAGCTAGGGTCTGCGTGCAGTCCACAAGTATAGGAGACATGTCCAAGTTAAGCTTAGAGCGAGCAATGACTCCGATGGCCTTGATAGTTTGCACTCGCGTGATCTCGTTGTTGAGGCGATCCTTGAGAAGCGGGTACACCTCCCCTACCCGCGGACCAAGTTCGTCGCCTACCATCATAACAGCGCAATCGTAAGTGAATTAAAGCAACGGGATACTCTTCGATCGGTGAATAAAATTACGACAACGTACCGAGGACAGCAACGATCTCCCCAATACTGCTGATAGCAGCCTCCTTGATTTCTTGGTCGATATCATGCACCTTCAGGCTAGGCAACACCGCTTCGAAGAAAGGCACCGCATACGGTTTGTACGCCAAGTCTCTATCGTCACCGCGAATAATGCGCACCAGAGACTCTATCAGCCCCAGTGCCTTTGCCACTGTTTTGTACCAGTCTCCCTTCGCGCATTGCACTGCAACGTTGACGACCGAATCAATATGCGGTCGGAATGGATCCACCGTGTGCGTATCCACAAGCAATCGGAGAAACAAAAGCGCGTCCAGTTTCAAGTCCGAGTGCTTGTCTTCCACTGCGTTGAGGACATTCGGCATCAAACGTCCGATATAGTCTCCTAATTTTCCATGCTCCACCATAGCTAGCTCGCTAAGCATCGCAACTACAGCGCACCGCGATGGGACAGAAGCTTTTGTTCCAAACTGCTTGTTGGCTCCAACCACGATTGTGTTTAGGCGCTGCTCCAGCAGGATAATGCACCCATTTGACGTGAGCGGGTGGAACGAACCAGTTCCGTTTGAGTTTGGAAGAGTTTTGCGAGTAGCACGAAGGAGCTCCGCAAACACTCCAAACACATCGATTCGAACGTTTTCTTCGCGCTCTTTAAAGCGCGAAATAAGAGTCTGGGCGCAATGGATGTAGAGATGCTCCAAGAGCTCCGGTCGGGTTGTGATGATCGAAGTCAAAACCCGAAGACTCGCTCGACGGACCTTCCAGCTGGTGTCGTCATCGTCACTGTAGTCACCTTCCTCGTCACTGTATTCTTCCTCCTCTTCTTCCATATCTTCATCTTCGTCAGCAGAGTCGACATAGTTGTAATTCGGGTCGTAGGAAATGAACTGCATCACAAGCTTCAAAATAACTTCAACATGAGGAGTGATCTCGTTGTGGCATCGAACAATAAACGCCTCAAAGGCCTGGAAGCAGTTGCCGCGAAGCTCGTCCGCGTCTTCGTTTTGCAGCGACTCATCCTCAGGGTCGCCGCAGAACTGAACCAAGATCTGGATCACTGCGTTCAAGTGCTGGCCGAGACGGTGACCTGCAGTGCGCGAAAGCATCCCGATCGTCTGGATCAGAGTGCGCACGTTCGCCGAGTCGGTCGAGCTCTGGATGCCCTTGATCAGGTGCTCCACCAGGCGGCTTACCAGCACGTCGGATGCCATGACACCCAGCGACCCCACACAAGCTGTGGCACGCTTGCGCACAAGCGGCGACTCGTCGGTCAGCTGCACCATGAGTAGCTCCATAATCGTCGCGTGTTCAGTGGCGACGTCATAGCCAAAGCGACGCAGAAGGTCCGTGAGGATGTCCAACGTCTCGGCTTTCACCGCCGCGTCCTTGTCCTTGCCCAAACCCGTGAGCAGGCGCGTGCAGATGCCCGTGGCAATGGCCGCCCCCGTCGCCTGGGACACGTCCGCGACGGTGGTCTTCAGTCCGATCGAGTAGATGTCCCGGAGCTCCGGCTTGCCGTTGAGGATGAGGTCGCACAGCTTGGCGCAGATGTCCGCCACCTGCGCCACCTGCACTTTGGTCACCAGAATGCCCAGGCATTTGACGGCGATGGACTGCACGTCGTTCGACTTGTCGTCCAGCTGCTTCAGCACCGCCGCGCACACCCTGCAGAAACGTCACACAGACACAGACACGCTTACGTCATCCTCACCCTCGAGTAGAGAACCCGCTCTTTGCGCCCTACTTTGGCTCGAGATACGTCCCCAGCTCCACGTCCTTGTTGAGCTCGCTGCACAGATCCGACGTGGCCATGTAGCGCTCGTCCTTGTCAAAGTCCGTGGTCTGCAGCACACGCAAGTCAGTCTCCGCCCCCAGCGCCTACGGAGAGAGCGACACGCAGCGCACCTTGTCCAGCAGCTGCGCGATCTTGTCCTCATTCGCGCGCATGTTTCCCCTTCTTCTTTTGCGCACTGAAAGTGAAAGTTGGCGATGCGGAAGGATCTCGAGCTATGTGCGCCACACCAAAGGACAATCACTCTGGAGCCGTTTTTACTTCAACGTGGCCGCCAAAACTTGCTACGAGCGAAGCCCAATGAGTGCGAGGAGACCTGCAGGACTGGTGTAGCCTTAGACTAACGCGCCTTTACTGTGGGTGTGTGCAGACGCAAATGACGGCGCCGTGGCGCCCGACCAGCTCACGGCCCTCATCTCGAGCGAGGTGGAGCGCCAGCTGAGAGCACGCGGCTCCGTGCTGGAGGCTATGAAGGAGCAGATGGCCAAAGTGCTGGAGGAGTTTGAGGAGGTGGCAGCCAATGCCAACTCCAAACGCTCATGGTCCAACAGCGTCGCCAAGACGAAGCCCAAGAAGCCGCCCTTTGAGATCCACCCCATTCTCACGCCTCTCGATATTGTTCCGCCAGCAGCTTCCTCGCCTTCAAAGCTGCCAAAGTACGAGCTTGTAGCGCTACTTACAGTGAAGTTGGATGCTCGACTCACCTGGTGTTGTATCCTTCG
This sequence comes from Phytophthora syringae, assembly GCA_012656105.1. Classification (NCBI taxonomy): domain Eukaryota; phylum Oomycota; class Peronosporomycetes; order Peronosporales; family Peronosporaceae; genus Phytophthora; species Phytophthora syringae. The sequence continues at coordinate 1,238,617 of JAAKBD010000012.1, forward strand.
TGCGCAGAATCAGTGGTGGGCTGCTCAAAAATATCAAGCGCAATGTTAGTGGAGCCGCCCTGTCACCTGAAGGCGCTCGTAGTCCTGACGGTAAAATCACGTTCGGTAAGGACTTCCTGCTTCTGCTACCTGAAGAGTGTAATCTACATTCTAACTAAGTTGCTGCAGACAAAATACTTCCGCGAGTTGCTCACATTGAAAAGCGCACGGACGGATCACAGATGATGCTGTCCCAGCAGAGGCAGCACATGTACGAGAGAGCTTTGGTGCGATACCCGCAATGTCGAAGCAATGTTTTCGCTCCTAGCATGTATGATGGGGAAGAAATGTCCGGCGTGGGTGCGAGTGCGGTGTCCCGGGAGCCCCGAGCATCTCTAGAGCTGGATTTCGTGTATGGATGCCGAAGCGGAGCCACGACATCGCTTTCTAGCAGCCATCCTGCAGCAGCACCTAACACCAGTACCAACAACAGCGCGTTCTACCTGTCAACGGGTGAGATTATGTGGTTCTCGGCGACGTTGGTGATTCTTTACAGGAAAGAAACCAATACTCAGAGGTATTTCCGGGAGCACACGAACGAAGTGTCAAGCGTAGCAGTTCACCAAAACCAACGTATTGTAGCATCCGGGCAAGCAGGGCGATCGGCTTTTCTCCTGGTGTGGAATGCGAATGACGAACCATTGGGCAAACGGTTTGCATGCCTCAAGGGCCATCAAGTTGCCGTGCGATCGATCAGTTTTTCGCACGATGGCAAATTAGTCGCCTCGCTGGGTGGAGATATGTACAACACTATTTGCATCCATGACTGGAAGGCGCAAGAGTTATTAGTCAGTGCTCGAGGGCACACATTTCGAGTCCATGCGGTTGCATTCAATCCGTTTCAGGCATACGGACGACCAGAAACGCAGCGATCAAAGAAACCTGGCCAAGCTTTGCATGACGACGACGTTTGTTACACCCTGGTGAGCTGCGGTGTCCGACATATTCGCTTTTGGACGTTGACAAAGGCCGACTATGTGCCCCCTCCATCAAAGGAAAACGTCGACAGTGCATTTTCCCGCTCTACCTTTGGTGGCCCTCCAAGATTGCGTCCTCCAACCCCAACGGGGAAGGTCTGGAAGCTGGAAGGCAATGTTCCATCATTTCATGGTCGTTTCGAGGTTCAAGACTTTACAAGTTTGACATTTGTGAACGATTCACCTCCGATTTTCAAGTATGACGAGCATTCTAAGGAGTTGACTGCCACAAACGCTACTGATCATTCGCTAGGTCGGATCGTCGCTGGCACAGCTAAAGGGGATCTTTGTGTGTTCTTGCAACCAAGGGCAAGCCCCAATATTGATATCGTTTCCGAGAGTGACCTCCGCAAAGAGCCTGCAAAATGGTGGGAAATTCCAGAAGAATACACTGATGCTGAGATTAACGAGCTCGTAGTGGAGAAAATCGCATACGAACCGACTGGCAGAATCGTTGACGTCGTGCCTCATGACCAAGAAACAGGGAATCGTTTCAAGCTCCCGAGGCGAGTTCAAGCGGAGATGGAGGGTTTGTCGAAGAATATGGTCTTGAGACCCAATTCAACAGCTCTGCACTCACGGCTGGGTGAACTGAAGTATAGTGGCCCGTTGGCCCACCAAGGAGCTACTTACCAAGTGGCGTACTCCAAGAAGCGTAATATCATAATTTCTTGTGGACATGAAGGAAAATTGCTACTATGGAAGTGCCAGATGAACAAGCCGATGCGAATCCCTGGAGTTAGTATGCTTGGAGTGTTCACACCATTGACTGGGGTATTTACAGAGGGATCTCATGCCCTGAACTCTCTGGATGACTCAGAAAAAGTGTTCTACTTACCAACTTCGCTTCCAAATGAAGAGCGTGTTGGTGCAACTTCACCTAAGCCTACAAGTATCGTATGGAAAGATGACGGAAATTGTGTACTTGTTGCCACGAGCAATAGCTGCATTTGGGAACTAAATGTCGAATCTGGTGACTGGCAGCTACTGTTTGAAGCGCGTAGTGGGGCGCTGAGAGCTTGCGCTGCACATCCAACCTCCCAGGAAGTGGTGACTGTATCACAAGACGGATATCTTAGCATCTGGGACCTCCAACAGCATGCATGCATCCGCAGACTGTATCTTGGAAGCTTCATCAGCACAAGTGTGAAAGCTTTTTGTATGGAATTCCATCCGGCAGGAGACGAAATCGCAATTGGGCTCAGCTCAGGCGAGCTATTGGTTATAGACTACTACTCATTGAAGGTGTTGCTCCGGAAGAATATCAAATCGATCTCTGACAGCACTACTAATTTCGGTCCCGCATTTCGAGCAGTTGCTCAGGTGAAATACTGTCCAAATGGAAAGTACTTGGCAGCGGGCGTGAAGGACACGTTCGTTTACATTTACGATATTGTAAACGGGTACAAGAAGCTTCATATTTGTGAGGGGCATTCAAGCGCAGTGATGCAATTAACTTGGAACAAGGACGGTGATATCTTGCAGAGCAACGCTGCCGATGGCGAGATTCTCCACTGGCTGGTCTCTCCTGGAAAGGGTGAAACGAAGCAGATTACGGATGCTTTCCTAGTCCGAGACGTTGACTGGATTAACTGGACCTGCGTATTCGGGTGGCCTACGCCGGGTATTTGGTCAGATGAGTCGCCTAATCTAGTTGACATTGCAGCACTCTGCACTACGGGTCCAAAGACAAATAAAGAGTACGATGAACCTGGAACCGCCCACGCCACTCCAAATGAGGACTTGCTGGCTGTAGCATGCCGATCCAGCATTCATCTACTCAAGTACCCTGCCCATCGCGGTGTCAAGAGGAAGGTATTCAAGGCTCACTCGTCTGCAATTTCAGCATTGAGCTTTTCATGCGATGACGCCTATTTGGTCACCGTTGGGGGAGATGATGGGGCCCTGATGCAATGGAAAGTTGTGTCCGATGCTGCCAGCTTCGCCGGAACTGGTGTGAACGTCCAAGACAGCCCTACAAAGGGTAAGTTGCGGATAAATATTGTAGACGATGGCAGTGCTGGAGAGCAGTGGCCATGTTCAAGCCCTTTGCCTCCCCGGAAGACAGCAAGCAGCGATCAAGCCACCAATCTCCTCGAACACTATCTCGACAGTACCGTGAACGCCCCGCTTCTCGAGATGACACTACCCGAGAGCCAGGTCCAGTCGGTGAAGATCTGCATCACAACCTAAGCGAGGAAGACCCAATAAGCGATAATCGTCATGACATCTCTGATGAGGACAGGAGTTCGGACTCGCTAGCAGACGAACGTGAAGCAGGTGCACCAAGTCCGTCAGTAGAGCCAGAGGTCAGTTATCGAGGCAACGCTGCTGCGGATGATCTTCTTTCTACACCTATTCGAGTGCAGGCAACACATGACTACGCAGCTCAGAGTCCCGACGAGCTTACTCTCAAACGTAGCGAGATCCTGCGCGTGCTCTCAAAAGCTGGAGGCGATTGGTGGCTAGGCGAGACTTGCGACGGAACCAAGGGCTATTTCCCCGCTAGTTTTGTAGAAGACGTGGACCTTTCTGGTATCTCCGTCACGGACGACGACTCTGCAACACACGAGGATCAGCTAGTAGAAGAGTAATTATGAAATACAATTGGGGTTTCAATCAGCAAGTTGAAGTGGTCTGCGACGTGTGACGCAAGATGGCTACAGTTTCGGTGGTTCTAGTCAAGCGGTACATCAGTCATTATATTGCTCTCTATGGCTTCCGATACGGCGCTGCTTGCCACCTCGACGACGTTCAGAGACCTGCCGCTGCAAGAAGATGTGGCTCTTGCACTAACGGCCATGCGTTTCCTGCGTCCATCGCCGATCCAGTTGCACGCGTTGCCTGTGGCTCTGTTCGGCAACGACGTCATCGGCCAGGCCAAGTCGGGCACTGGCAAGACGGCGGTCTTTGGCGTCACAGCCGTCGAGCACGCAATTCGCTACGTGGAGCAGCGCCGTCTAAAGTCGGAGGAAGATCTGGCGGTGGGAGATCCATTGGCGCTGATTCTGGCGCCCACGCGAGAGATCGCAGTCCAGATCGAGAGTGTGTTGCGTCAATTGGCCCAGTGCCGGCCGGAACTCGTCATTCGCACGTGCATCGGTGGCCTGCCAGTGGTTCAGGACCAGGTGATGGGTACAGCAAGACGAGGGTTGGTGGACAGTTGACTGACTGGAGCTTTGATTGAATATTGGCAGGTGCACTTGGCAGCGGGCTGCCATATTGTGGTGGGCACGCCTGGGCGCGTGAAGGCGCTTGTGGGCCAGTGCTCACTGCCGTGCAGTGCAATTCGGTTGCTGGTGTTGGATGAAGTGGACAAACTCATGGCGAGAGATTTCGAGAAAGATGTAAGGCTGCACGTGTCGGAATAAAACTCGCATAGAAACTGATTCCTGCCGCTTCGTGTTCAGATCCAGTACATCGCGGACGCTCTCCCGGAAAGGCGACAGGTGATGCACTGATCAACGATGAAAGGGATGGCATCACGTGGAATTTACTGGTGTTGTTAATTTCAGACGCTCGCGTTTTCAGCTACGTTCACACCCGACCAATTGGTTGCTGTCGCAGAATTAATGAGGACCCCACAGGTATACTTGATTTGCCCAGTTCTTCACATTTATATCTCTGACAGTCTTATTTACTACTGACCGACAGATTGTGCGAGTCCGAGGCCCGAGTGATGTTACAACAGAATTCATTTCTTCTCCTGAAGACCTTATAAGCTGGAAGGAGCGAGAGCAGTCGAACGCACCAGAGCTCTGGCTTCGCCATGTGAAGCAGTTCTACAGCGTCGTCAAGTCCCCAAGTGCATCAGCAACGGGCGATGATGTACTGAACATGAAATCAAAGGTGGTGAAGTTGGCTGCGCTGCTGTCGGAAGTCGTGTTTTTGCAGTGCATGGTCTTCTGCAACGACAAATTTCGTGCGGAAGCACTAGCGACAGCGCTGGCAGCGCTAGGTTGGCCCGCAGCATGCATCACTGGATCGCAAACTCAGGATACCCGCATGGAAGTGATGGAAGATTTTCGCGCATCGCGATCGCGCGTGTTGGTTTCAACTGATCTAACCGCGCGAGGTATTGACGTCGATAAAGTCAACTTTGTGGTATGTCATGAGGACAGCAAGATGTTGGCGTGCAATCATTTTGGATACTGACGAGTCCTCACCTGTGAACTGTAGGTGAACCTCGATTTACCGCGTGACCCAGCGACGTATTTGCACCGCGTCGGACGGACTGGGCGCTTTGGCGGGAAAATATCCTTTTCACTGTTTCTTAGATTGCTGTATATTTCCTGTAGCAGCCATATCTCACTGCTTCCTTAACCGAGAAGATCTCTCTTGCTGTTGTTGTTGTGTTTACGGTTTGGCAGTGACACTGCTCTCGAAGAATGAAGTGCAAGGAGTCCACCTACTCGCTCGAGTATTCAAGATGAAGATCAGTGAATTACCAAATCCAGTGCCTCCGGAGATCTACACTTACGCAGCACAAGACGAAAATGACAGTTGCCGGGATGAAGAGGACGATGGTCCTACCGGGGTGCGGACGTAGTTAGATTGCAAGTTCAGGGAATTGAAGTGAACACCTCGTCGCACGAGCAGGGCAATGATGTGGAGAACATCTCCCCGACTTCAGAAGAGGAAGAGGATAAGTCATTGCTGAGAGAGGCCTCAAGTCGCTATGAGAGCATCTCGCCGACTGCAGAAGATAAGCCGTTGTTGAGGACGACCTCAAGTCGTTATAAGAAGGAGGAAAGATCATACGAGAGCTGGGCAAAGTTGCTGTGAACAGGCTCTTCGCTGCTGCGGCTTACGCTCCCGGTATGAGCAATAGATTGCACAGTTTTGAAAGCGGTCTTGTGATTGCACCGCGTTGCGAGAAGCTAGCCGAACTTTATCACTATGCGGCGCAAGGTGTTAACATTCCGAACTGTGACTGGGACACCGAGTTTCTTATCAAAGGCCACTTTGAACAGAGGGGACTCGCTCATTTTGGTGGCAGAATACCAGACGAACGCTCTGTCCAGCAGTTCGAGCTCGTCAGCTTCAGTGGAAAGTGACTGCACGATGCCTCGCTGCTCCTGGGTGAGCTCTTCTTTCAGCAGAACCACATTGACCGCCGTCGTGGCCTTCGTGACTCGATCACCCAATTGTGCGACGTCCTCCATGGAGCGAGCGAACACTGGGATGTGGCACCCGAAAAGGCTTTCAAGCTCGTGTTCGACGCGGTGTTCGACCGCCGACTTGGCGTCTCCCGAGCCGTCAGCGGGTGCATCGAAGATGACGTTCCCACTGGCTAGGAACGTCTCGACGTTGTCGAAGCCTGCGCTGCCCAGTGCGTCGGCGATCGACTTCATGCTGTGCACGCGGCCCCCGACGTTCACGGCTCGAAGGAAAGCCACGACCTTCCGACTGCTGCTCGTCTCCACAGTGTCACGGGCTGCAGCTACTGGAGTGCGGAGCGTGGCGGACTTGGCTGTAGTGGCAGAACTAGAGCGCGTGGTTCGCTTGGCTGTAGTGGCAGGAGCCGAGGAGGTGCGAGTCTTCCTCTTGCCGCCCATCACAGCGGCGACTCTCCAGCGAAGATGGGAATGACTGCTTGAAGCCCATGTATGTAGCCATGTAGCGATTTCCGCTGTCCACTATAACAACTGCGTAATTCCATACATCTCACAGGGTACGAAATCCCTTTACTCGGACTCATAACCGCCTCTTCTCGTCGCTTCAAGCGTCTCTCTGCCGGCGTCGCCTCCCTCCGTTCTCCACGTCCGCAGAGCAAAATCTTCGCTGTCGAGCAGTCATGACCACGACCGCGTCCTCCTCCACGCCGGACAACAACGCGGCGTCCAGCAGCAGCAGCAGTAAGGATAGCAGCCACCCTCTGCAGCAGTACATGTCGGCCAAGCAGGTGGCGCAGCACCAGGTCTTCCGCCAGAACGACATGCGGCGCTCCACCAGCTCCACGCAGTTCAGCGACTCGAGTCCCTCCGCCAAAGGCCCCACCACCAAACCCTCGGCGACCGCATCTTCCATCTCAGCCTCCAACAGTCCGCGCTGCTCGTCCCCAGCCTCGTCGCCCATGGCCGAGTCCATCCTCAAGGTCGTTCTCATTGGCGACTCGGGCGTGGGCAAGTCCAATCTCGTCATGCGCTTCACCAAGAACAAGTACATGCCACACAGCGTGCAGACCGTGGGCTTCGAGTTCGCCACCAAGACCATCCGAGTGGGGGACCGAAGGCTCAAGGCTCAGATCTGGGACACTGCGGGTCAAGAACGCTTCCAGTCGCTCACGGCCGCCTACTACCGCAACGCGGTGGGCGCCATGATCGTGTACGACATCACGAACAGAAGTTCGTTCGAGCACGTGACCGGGTGGCTGGCCCAGGTGCACGAGCACTCGCATCAGAGCCTCGTGCTGATCCTCATTGGCAATAAGTGCGACCTAGCGCACTTGCCCGAAAGCAGAGAGGTGTCGACACTAGAAGCGGCGAGATTCGCTGCGAAACACTCGATGGAGTTCCTCGAGACGTCGGCACTCGCCTCAACGAACGTCGTGGACGCGTTCAAGAAGCTGATTGTGCCGGTGGGTCGGTTGTTGTCGCCCACGGAGCCCAAGAAAATTGCAAAACTACCTACGGGCTGGCGACGCGTGCTATCAAGGACCAGACCCGGGAATACTCGTACGAGAACCAGTACACGAAGGAGCGGATCTCGTTCGCGCCCAAAGAGCCGGCGAAGCCGTCGCAGCAGAGCTTTCGAGCGTCTGCTGACGGGTTGAAGAGTGGGTCACAAGGTGTTGTCACCGTCACGCGCGAGAGCCTCCAGAGACAGCATCAGAAGGCGTATCTCGCACAGAACCAGACACCTCAGTGCGGTGTCTGTGCAAACAACTGCACTATATTGTAGTCATCGGGGCCGATAATGCACGGCTTGGCCTCCAGGTCATCAGGCCAGGGGATAAGCCGTCCTCTTTTCCTTCTCCACCAAGCCAACAGTCAATTGCAGTCTGCGTGCTGACCCAAGACAAGTCCACGAGAACGTGGAGCACTCGCAAGAAGTCAAACGGGACGTCCAGGGTCGAATAGAAGCAGACTCACTCGTTTTCTTCAGTGTAAGGTCGTGTTGCTGCGTACGACATGGTCTCTTCGTCGCTAAAGAGCTTTGGCAAGCCGCCAGTTGTGTGCTTGGTATCCTTTCGAGAATACTACGCACTTCCAACAAGAATGAATCGTTCAATGGGACGGAATAGTGTTTTCTTCATGGTGCTTTTCTCTATGTAATTCCCCACCAGATACTGCACATGATGGTTCAAGCCTGCTAGTGCTCACGTCGTCATGGAATAAAGTGCTTACTTCGAGCGCCGAGCCACGAACAATGCTGCAGCAACGGCAGCAACACCAAGCGCAAGAGAGGCAAGCTTGCACTCAGCCGGAATCGACGTCCACACGGAGAGACACCCGCTGGAGGCCTTGGGGTTCTTCCTGGCAATAGTCTCCCGGACGAGCTTAGCGACAGCAGCGCTCGAGTTGTTGGCGACCGATAGCCGCGTGGGCAGCGACTCCAGCGCCTTGAGAATCGGGTGCTGCTGGATCTCCGCCTCAGCCACACCAAGCGCCTTGGACACCACCGGCAAGAACTTGCCGTAGTGAGCAGTGCCAACGACAACCACCGCGGCGTTGGGCTTGTCGGCAAGCATGTCCTGGCCATAGTGCATGGCAGAAGCCGCACCAATAGCACTGTGCGGGTCAAAGAGGTAGTTTTGCACCTTCTTGAACTCGGCAATGGTCGAGCACACCTCATCTTGCAGCACCGCGTACGACGCCATCTCGTCCTGCGCCTTGGTAAGCAACTCGCCAGAGATCGTGAGCTCGTTAGTCTGCTCGAAACCCTGCATCCAGCCACGCAGCACGTCATGATTCTCACCGGACAGAGCGAAAAGGTAGCGTTCGAAGTTGCTAGAGACGCAAATGTCCATGGAAGGCGAGATCGTGTGCTCAATGTTGTGGCGGTGGTACTTGCCCGTGGAAAAGAACCGGTGCAGGATGTCGTTCTCGTTGGTGGCCACAATCAGTTTGCCGATCGGCAGGCCAAGCTTCTTGGCGTAGAATCCGGCAAGGATGTCACCGAAGTTGCCCGTGGGCACCGAGAAGGCGACCTCACCGGTCACGCCCTGCTCGCGAGCACGGAAGTAGGCCCAGACGTAGTACACAATCTGCGCCAGGATGCGTGCAAAGTTGATGGAGTTGACAGCGCCCAGGTGGTACTTCTCCTTGAATTCCGCGTCGGCGAACAGGTCCTTGACGATGGCCTGGCAGTCGTCGAACGTGCCCTTGACGGCCACGTTGTGGATGTTCTCGTCCAGTACCGTCGTCATCTGGCGCTGCTGGATGGCGCTCACACGCCCCTCCGGGAAGAGGATGAACACCTCGACGTTCTCCTTGCCGCGCAGTCCGTAGATGGCGGAGCTGCCCGTGTCGCCCGAGGTGGCACCCACGACCGTGATCTGGTGCTTGGGTTCGCCCTCCGGCAACGCCTTGTTCTTGCGTTGCAGGAAGAACTCGAAGAGGTTTCCCAGGAACTGGAGCGCGATGTCCTTAAAGGCGAACGTGGGGCCGTGGAAGAGCTCGAGCACCAGCATGTCGTCGGTCACTTTAACGACCGGCGCCACCTCCGCCGCGCGGAACGAGGTCGGGTTGTAGCTCTTGGCCACGAGTGTGCTCAGCTGGGAGCGGGAGATTTCGCTCTCGTCGATGAAGAGGCCCATCACCTCCACCGCCAGCTCCTGGTACGACAGCGACGCCCACTTGTCCAGCGCATCGGCCGGCAGCGTCGGGAACTCGGCGGCCTCCGGCACCAGCAGGCCGCGGTCGGCCGCCAGACCGGTGAGAACTGCCTGCTCGAAGCTGAGGCCGCGGACGCCGCCGCGCGTGCTGCGGTAGTGCACCATTCTGAGCTTGGGGGTCTGAGGTCTTGCGGGGTGAGAGCGCAAGTGATGAAGGCGAACAGCTACCCTTGGGATCGAGAAACTTCTTGTGCTGGAGGACGCGTCAGGACTTCGGGTAACATTCACAGGTTGCGCAAACTTGCGACAGGGCGCGGATGTTGCGCGAAGTGTGGTGCACACCACATTGAAGTGATGGAAGCAAAACCACCGGAATTGTCGTTGTGCCGCACAACTTGTGCGTGGTGCCTTATATCGGCGCTCATTTGTAGTTCGCGGTGTGCAGCAGAAAAGAAGCCACTAGGCACTGGCATATCTTCAACGTCCGCACAAGACAGCCGGATGACAAGCAACAAAACCAACCAGTAAAAAAATGCAAACAGGGAAATACATTTCGCACGAGTACTATCTCCCCGGGGTGTTCCACAGGCTTATCCTGCTAAGATCCTTGTTTTCGTCCGCTAGCTCATTGGAATCCGCCGTCCATTACTCTCTACCTCATCGCTCCTGATGCAATCAGTTCTGGCCAAACTGGAACATGGTGGGCTGGTCAGAGGACGTGCCGAACTGGAACTGCTGGGCGTTAGCATCCGTGTCGGGTGCTAGGCTATCCTCCGCATCCTCTTCGCCGTTGAAGTATGCCTCCACGATCTTCATGGACTTCATGTAAATGTCTGTCACCGGCAAGCGCAACAGTCAGTAAGCATTAACACATGCAGGGATCCACAAACACGAGATCGCAAAAGTACCTTCGTTGGCGTGGTACTGCAGCGCCTGAATCTTGTTCACACCGTCGGACTCATCAATCAGCGTAGCAACTTCGTTGACGTCGTTGGTCTTCTGCTGGTCGCCCACACGCAGAATGTTCTCAAGGCCCTCCAGCGCCACAATCACGACCTTCGCGTCCTTCACTTCGAGCAAGTCGCACAACGGCTTAATGCATCCTGTACAAAGCGACGATACACGTAGTTTTAGCGTAAAGAGTCATCCCAGCCGTAAGTGCCAATTCACTTACCAAGGCTAACGAGGTGCATGATCTGCTCCGCCGAACCGCCTGAAGTGGCGTTCGAGACAGCCCACGCAGCCTCCTTACGGATGTCGAACTCAGCCGTCGACAAGAAGCCAATCAGGGAAGGGAAAATGTCGGCCTCAATGATGAACTGAATCTGCTCCTGGTTGCCGGCCGTGATGTTGGAAAGAGTCCAGCATGCCTCCTTTCGGATTCCCTTCTTGGGGCTCTCCAGAAGCGCACGCAGACACGGCAGCGCGCTCAGGTTAATAATCACCTGCGTCTGCAGATCGTCGCCCGTCACGATGTTGCCGACCGTGCGCAGAGCAGGCGTCTGCACAGAAGGCGAGTGGTGCATCAGGAGCTCCACAATTCGCCGGCACACACCAGCCTCGATCACAGCCTGAATCTTCTCGTTCGAGCCGTCCGACAGGTACGACAGAGCCCAGCAGGCGTCGGTCAGCACTTCCTCGTCGTGGGTGTAGATGAGCTGACCCAGAGTCGGGAGCGCAGGTGCCACGAGATCAAACAGCGGCTGCGGCTTGCCACGGCAGAAGTTGGACAGCGTCCACGTAGCGTTACGAAGCATCGTCGGCTTCGAGTTCTCCGTCAGCTGCTGCATAAGCGGACGCAGTGCACCGCAACGCAGCACCATGTCACGACACTCGATCGAGTCACCCGCAATGTTACCAAGGGCCCACACAGCCTGCTCGCGCACATCGTCGTTCGTGGACAGCAGCAACTGGCAGAAAATCGGCACCGCGCCGTGGTTGATCACCACCTCGGTATCCGCAGAGGTACCCGAAGCAATGTTCGTCAGAGCCCAAGCAGCCTCGAACTGCAGGGTCGGGAAGTCCTCACGCTGAAGGAACTGCACAAAAATGGGGACGACGCCAGTGTCGATCACCTCCTTAATGGGCGGGTTGCGCTCTGCAAAGGTGCAGCGCAAGAGAAGAGTTAGCCATACCGTTCTCCGCATGACAGTTTAGAGGTCCTAGAGCTCACCGATAGACAGCAACTTGCGGAACTTGGTCACCGCCTCGAGCTGCACCGCCGCGTCGGTGGACTGCACGCCCGACACCATCTGCGGAAGCTCCGCCAGCTACAAAAAGACTCACAAAATCAGTGCGCGCCTTCTCACTTCGCATCCATCTGCCTGCTCACCCTCTGCAGCAGCGACAACTCTCCAGCGGCATCTCCCATAGCGGGCGTGGACGACGCTCCGTTGTCCGCCGGTGTCTACATGGAAGACACGACACAAAGTGAGTTTTCTCTCTCACTCCAGCTGCAAGATACCGAGGGCGTCTCCAGCCTGTGGACGCGCCCTTCACACGACGGTCGACTGGATGGAGAGCGATCTGAGCCCCGTCTCTCTCTCCTGTCGCCTGTCGTGCGCCTTCTACTGCCACGTCTCGTACCATACGACGGCGCTGGTTCATGCGGTCCTCCTTAATGGTCTTGCGGATCTGCACAGTCGTCTCCATGCGGCTACGACGCGACTCGTCCGAGTCGATGCCCTTCTTGAAGAAGTTCTTGCGCTCCGGCGCTTTTCCGGCGGGGAACGACATGGCTACTTGGAACTGTTGCGGGCGGATCGGGACGCGAACGGCGCGGCTTCTTTCCTTGTTTCCCTTCTCGGAGGCGCGGTACTGTCCGCCAATAAAAAAGCGGGGTGTGGTCCACGCAGAGCAAAGAACACCAGCTGATACAAACATCGAGAGGTTTTATGAAAAACCTCGCAGGGTTTTCCTAAGAACCTAAATGACTGTATCACTTACACCGCAGTCTTATGATCATAAGATGCTATCGTTTACTTACACGGGAGTGATGGTCCTTCAAGTACCACTGAGACCTGTGAAAACGATTAGCCAAACGTCGCAAAGGGCGGACCTTGCCGCCGCTAACATGTCTGCCTCCGCATCGTCCTTCTCCTCCCTCTCCTCGCGCAACGTGGTGATTCATGTGTTCGATGAGTACCGCAAAAGCAGTAAGGAGTTCCAGTGCCAGCGCGACCTGCTGCTGGCCAAGATGAAGTACTTCCAGGCGTACCTGAACGAGGCCAATGAGCACGATGAGATCGATATCTCGGTGCACTGCGACGTCGAGATCTTCGAGCTGCTCATGGAGTACATGCACCACCAGCGCGACCACGAGTGGCGGCTGCGCATCACGCTCGAGAACATCGCGTCTATTCTCGTGTCATCCGAGTTCCTGCAGATGGAGGAGCTCGTGGAGGAGTGTGTGTCCTTCATCTCTGGACGCGTGCAAGACTTTATGTTGTTGCGCGTGGACTTTGGCTGCCTCTCTGACTCCACCATCGCCAAGATCGCCAGCAACTGCACGCCTGAGCAGTTGCAGACGCTACACGACCCCAAGGACAAGATCCTGTCCAAGCTGCGGCGTAAGAAGGTGGAAGCGCTGGTCAAGTCGCTGCAGGAAAGTGGGGTCGCATCGAGTTATGTACGCACTGCGAGCTGCTATTCCTTAAAGCTGATAGGGAGTGGCGAGGTTGTCGTAAGGGTAAACGCCAGATCGGGGTTCATGGCGAGCTGGTCGGAACGCACCAAGCAAAAGCGGGGTGGCAAGTTGAGTCATTTCTGCGGGAGCTGGTTGCTGACAAGAGCATTTCGTGGGGTGCGGCATACTGGTATGTCTGGGGGTCCACCAAGTATTTTCGCTGCAGCGTCTGCGAGCAGAGGTGTAGCTTGCTTGAACTGCGCGAGTGCGCCTATCACCCAGGCTCAATCGTCGATTACGGCCCCGCTGCTAAGTACTCCTGCTGCAGCGCGAGGATTTTCAGCGCTGACGAGATATCGATGCGTGGGTGTATGACCACTGCTCACGTTCCACGTGAAGGCGGCGCCCAGTTCGCAGAAGTGAACAGCTTCAGTAACGTCGTGGCACTTCCTAACATGTGGGAGCAAATACACGCGTGCGAAAAGGTAGCCAAGGCGCAAGGCCCCCAGCCATCGGTGACGCAGGTGGTGGAGGCAGGGTTGACGTTGCCTCGCTGTTTCCTCCGCGCCAGATAAGGAAAAGTGGTCTAAGCGTATCGGAGCGTGAACCATCGTCCAGTAAGTTGGGCGTTCCAGGTGAAGGCGCCTCATTGGGCTCCAGGAAGCAGTTCAAGGTGATGCAGCTGCAGGAGAAAGATCGCATTCGCTGCCAGATCTTGGCGCGGCAGCTGGTGCAGCAGCGAAAAAGGTAACTTCCTGATTACGGTGAATCCATGTACCATAAATATGGAACATGTTCACTGGCGGTTGGCAGTAAGAAACTGGAGCTGTGATGTGGAAGCGGCCGCTGCGTGACGTGGTTGTGCGCTGCCACGTGGGCAACCTGCGCGTGTCTGGGGTCATGGCGCGCAACGCAGTGGACGAGGTGGCGCGACGGTGGCGGCTGCCGGTCTCCTCCGAAGGGACGAAGATCTGGGGCGAATACATGGCCGGCACCGCTATGCTCAGCTCCTTTTTCAAGGGCGAGGAGCGCGTCAAGATGATGGTCAAGACGCCCAACATCCAAGAGCTTTACGTTGAGGCAATGGCAGTCGGAGAGGTGCACGAACTGAATGATTGAATGGGGTGGCATCGTGCAGCACACACTTAAATGCGCTCGTTGTCCTGCAGGTCCGAGGCAAAGCTGTCTACGTGGATCAGTCTCTCGCTGGCGCACCGGAAACTGGGGGCACATGCACGTGTCTAAGATTATGTATGGTTCGGCTAAACCGTACAACACATCTATCGAGGCGTCTGGAGTGCCGGAGCTGGACTGGCAGAGGTTTTTCGACGTGTCGGAGCAAGTCCCGACCATCGTGCGCATCGACAGCGAGGCTGCTGAAGACCACACACGCTCTTGTGGTCTCATCGTCCAGAAAATGCCGCCGACTGAGTCGCACGAGCGGCATTATGAACTTGAAGAGCTGGCTTTCGACAAACTCCCTTCTTCGCCTCCGAACTGAAGAAGAACACGGATCTGCTCGAGTACCTGAACGAATTGATCCCGGGCGCCGATATCACGGATCAGAACTGCAAGCGGGTGCCACTAGATTACTATTGTCGCTGTTCCAAGGACAACTATGCTCAAAAGCTCAAGGATTTGGGCTCCACAGACTTAAAACAGATCGCAGCGGACGTAAGCAGCGCTGGTGTGGACCTCACCTGCCACTTTTGCAACGACGCACACCACTTTTCTGCTGGCGAGCTCGAAGGTCTGATTGAGTCGATACCGAAAGCATAACACACAAAAGCAACGTAGTATACAGACACGGTTATAGATGAATATGACGATGTCATCTATCTACGCGCTGGTCTAGCCTTCCTGCCCGAACTCCTGGGTCCACTTTACGAACCGGTTCAGCTCATCCGAAGCAACAGTCGCGGTCGAATGCGCCAGCACGCGAGTAAAGTCACCCTGCAATTGTCGAAAGCACATTAGTAAGTTATCCACTCCACAAGAACGGTAAATGAAACGGATCCGGTCCTTACCATTGAGATCATTGGTGGCCGCAGCTTTTCATCGGAGTAACCACGTTCAGGCAAATCGTAGAGACGCATGCGAAGCGCCCCGCAACGTCGGCATGGAGCCGTGCAGTCTGGGCACTTTGTGCGGCATTTAGAAAGTTTCATGTGGCAGTAAGCGCAGGGTGGGTCATCTTCACATGGGGTCAAGAATGGACCGTTCCGAACGGGGTGCGCCTTATCATCACACTGCAAGCAACGGTTTTTGTGAGTGCACGTTTCATGTCGGAATCAAAGCATTGTCGACCGAATCCTTACCGGAGTAAAGAATTGAGCTTGTTGGCACTTCCGGAGGGGCTCCATCAGAGCATCTCGAACAAGGACCGATATATCTGAACCAGAGCAGCTAGGATGCACAAAAACGACAGAAATCGATGTCAACTCAAGTTTTCCCAACACTTCACCTTGCAGCTTCAAACATACCCCTCCGTTTTGTCCGCGATGGCAGTGAAGTTTGCATCGCTTAGCTCATTCGGAGTATCGCCCAGGTGAATGCCTAGCATCACTTTGCGCGCATCCGACTCAGGAAGCGGAATGTAAATGCGCTTCTCAAATCTGTAGATAGCAGTGCAACGTTCGTTAGCCACAACGGATAATTTCCTACCCTATTCAAACCAAAATTTAAAGCAGACACTTACCGTCGTCGCATGGCTGGATCAAGCTCCCAAGGTACGTTTGTTGCCCCGAGAACGAGGACGCCGTCATGATTGTTGCCCATCCCCTGCATCTGCACGAGAAACTCATTCTTGATGCGGCGCGTAGAGTCACTCGCCCTCGGATCTGTTTGAGCACAACGAGTCGATTTCGTCTATGAAAATGATAGCAGGTTTCCTCTCGCGCGCCATCTCGAACAGGTTCTTGACCAGTCTGCATAACAGCACACAAAGTCACTGATCAGCCACGAGATATATATCTAAATCTTGATCTCATCAAACCCATTCAAATCGTACTTTTCACTTTCTCCTTGCCACTTGGAGACCAAGCTAGAAGACGATACCGCAAAGAACGTAGCGTCTGCTTCCGTCGCTACGGCCTGCGCAAGGTAGGATTTACCCGTACCCGGTGGCTGCGAAGCATCGATAACTATGTTAGTGCAAACCATACTTCAGCAAATAGTCACTTAAGAGCGCACCCCGTAAAGCAGAATGCCCTTCCATGGACGGCGCTTCCCTGTGAATAGCTGCGGGACCTCGCAGGCAGGATCACTGCCTCTTTCAGGGCCTCCTTCGCCGCACCCAGCCCAGCAACGTCGTCCCACTTAACGTTCGGTTTCTCAGACACGACCGCCGCTGCACAGAGTACCCCGAATCGTTAAGTACAGCAACAACCAGCCGGTCTCTGAAACTACTCACAAGCCAAGGAACCGCGCAGTTTGGCCGTCTCTGCGTCCGTCTCGTCATCGTCTTCCTTGTCGCCTCTGCACATAGCAAGATTAGCGTCAGGCATAACACCAATAGCATCACTCCCAGAGCCCTAAACAGACTCACTTGTCCATGTCCGCTACGGCCGCCACCGCCTTTGGCGCCGTCTCCTTCTCCAGCATCCCCCGCAGCTGCTCTGCACGCGTCATGTAGCCCTCGACTCGCTTCATGATAATCTCCTTGGACGTCGGGTTCTTCTCGTCTGCGGATGGTAATACACAATAGATTATTATAGCTGCTGCTTCGGGGGTTGAAGTCGCTACTGGGAGCTGTCTTTCCAACGCACACTTGACGCCGACCATGAAGTGCTCGAGCGCCTTTTTGTACAGGCGGAAGGCCTCCTGGTAGTTCTTGCTGTTGTCCTCATTGATGGCGCTCGTCACGATCTCAATCGCCTGCGGGATAAACTTGTTCTCCATGGCGGCACTTGCTCAACTGCGTCTGTCAGGAAAATCCATCCTCACAACGAGACCTTTCATTGGTCAAAAATAAGATGAGAGTGATGGTTTGTAAAACCCCAGGTGACCCACTTCAAGTTCGCCTTACTGCGGAATGGGCGTGGGCCAGTCCAAGGGCGACGGCGGCGTGCGCTGGAAGCTGCGGCCGCTGGTGCCTCAGTCGTGGGTGGACTTAGAGCAGCTGCACCTGCGATTCCAGCAGGAGGCGCATCGCCGCCGAGCCGACCCCGCGTGCCAGTTTTTCCTGCCGTTCCCAGTGTTTCAGGCCATCGTGGCGCCGCTTTGTCCGGAGCAGGAGAAACGGCATCTGCTGGCCATGTTCGAGGCTCTAGACGTGAAGAAGACGCATAAATTGGCCGTCATGGACTTCTTCAGCGGGCTGGCGCTGCTGGTGGACGCCAAGAAGCCCCAGAAACTCGAGTGTGAGGCTAGTCAGCACTACTGTAGTGGTAGATAAGGCAGCTAACTTGCCTCTGTGACTTCCAGTTGTGCTGTCCCTGCTGGACAATGGCGGCCTGAAAACGCTCAACAAGTGTGAGCTGACGATGGTGCTGGCGGCAGCAGCCAGAGGCTTGAAGATGTTCGCTCCTGGGGCCGACGTCTTGCAGGAGTCGACCATGCGGCCGCTCATCCGCCGTAAGTACAACGGGTAGCAATGATGTACTTGCGCCAGATTTTGACGTCTTCATTTTGGTGTGGTGCAGGTCTGTTCGGAGATAACAGAGAGGTCCTGCGGCAAACTGTCGTCAACAAAGCTCTGGCAGACCCTGAAATCCTATTTTTCATGAGCGATCTCGAAGCGGTACGTGCTCATGCCTGTGATTTTGCTCGATGGCGCGTGCTTGGGATTCACGCGTCTCCGCTGCACGGGAATAGGGTGCGGCGACGTCCTCCAACGACTTGCTGATTCAACAGGGAAAGCTCATCAGGCAGATGGCATATCTGGACTATCAAGCCGCACGGGTGAAATCATCGGGTATTGTAGATTGCTGCGCGTGTATACCGAGGAAGTCTACGATATCTCACGTTTATATTATTGTAAGAGGAGCGGGGAAACTACCAGTGGGAACTGCACCCGTGAACGGATTCAGACGAGAAAGCGATGTTCAGCGAGTAAGCCCTACAACCGAAAGTTTCGCGCGCAGACTCCAAAGTGTTGTGTGTCCAGCAGCCCCGCCAAAGGGAGGGCCAGACCAGTCAATGCGCGTGCTATCTGCCGTTGAAATCAAGAAGCATGTCGACCCACGCACACTCCAGCGCTTAATCAATGTTGTGTCAGATGGCGCTCTATCTCTCTCCTGGAAAGAGGTTGGTGCGTGAGTTAAGTACATTATCTTTACCGAAAGGCCTGATTCCTGGGTTTCTTGTCTTGCTTTAGGCTGAAGAACTCACTGGAGATATGGCTGTGGATCAATTCGGGCTTGTGCGATGCGGTGATATTTTGCGCGTCGTGAAAGCTTGGATGCAGAACCGACGACGGGAGGAACCAGAGGCACTTTGGGAGATTGTGAGCAATTATGTTGTTGCCGGTGTTAAAAGTATCGAGAAACAGATGACTGCTGTTCTAAGCTTACCTGCTTTCACCAAAAGAGCAACAAAGACACTGGGGCCTACGGCTCGTCGGCGGGCGGCTGTAGCTAAGGCGCGGCTACTTGAGAGCTTAAACAACATTGCACTCAAACCTGATACAGATGACGGTGAGCTTCAGTGGGCTTTCAACATTCGAGTTGGTGCGACTGGTTTGTCAGTGCAAGCGCCAACAAGCTCTCCGACTTCGAAGCGTGTAAACGTTCCTCTTCGGAATAACGTCAGGTTCCGATTAGGAATCCATCCGCCAAATAGTGCAGACGATGGTATTGGGACTAACGCTAATAGAGACAAGCTGGAATATGGACGACAAGGGGACGACGACAGCGATGACAGCTATCCAGAGGACTCGGAAACTATGCGTCTTTTTGCCAACTTTCTGCTGAAAACAGAGATAACAGGTAAGGACTGCCGTCTCCTGCTACTGAGTACTTATCCAACTCACGTTGTACGCTGAACAGATGAAGAAGGTATCGACTTAGCATCTTCAGTGGAGAAAGCACTGCAGCAGGAGCTAGTATGGTCATCATTTGCTTCGTTATGGACGAAATGCTCGGGTTCGGACTTGCGATACAGACCCCTGTGGTACGATATTGGTGAATGACTCGTATTTTGTGTGTTTGCTGCAGTTACCATGCATTCGGCAGTTCAAAGTGATGAGGGCGTGAAGCCTGTTGTGGGCAAGTATCTTCGCCTATGCATTATATTCCGAGAGGACTTTGTATCAAGTGCGGAGGTACGCTACCGAACCGATAAACGTGTATGTGTGTGTTAATATTGACTCGTTTACAATCTCGATATAGGAGTGCATGGGTACATCGTTCGCTGCCGGAATTCGTAGTTTTTTCGTCTTGGGCGAATTGGATCATTCGGTAGCTGATATTGTCAAGTCTTCCCAGGATATATCTACGTTGCTGCACAGTCTTGGCAAAAGGCAAAATCGAGA
This sequence comes from Phytophthora syringae, assembly GCA_012656105.1. Classification (NCBI taxonomy): domain Eukaryota; phylum Oomycota; class Peronosporomycetes; order Peronosporales; family Peronosporaceae; genus Phytophthora; species Phytophthora syringae. Next base: position 1,258,509 of record JAAKBD010000012.1, read on the forward strand.
GCGCGCGATGAGGATGATTTTCGATGCATTTGACGCAGACAATAGCGGTGAGTGGAGCCTACAAGAGTTCAATACTTTCCAGCAAGCGCTCGGAAAAGAAGCTCTGCTTGAGGTCACACTAGCGGAGTTATTCGGCGGAGCGTCAACAATTTCCTTCGATAAGTTTGTTGGGACCTACGAAAATTATCCAGCCGCGAAGCTATTCGAGATGATCCGTCAGCTTGGAATTGGTAGGAAGCTCACTTGTTCTGAGATGATGTGGAGATGCTAACAATTAAGCTGTCGACGCAGGTTCACTTGGCGATTTAATAAAGGGCTCAGTATCGATAACATCGACACTGAATGAACCATGCGTAAAGGCTCTGGGCGTGCTGCTAAGTCCGCTGCGCTGGGGAGATGCAACCTGGAAGAAACTGCTTTTATTCTCCCGAAGCACAAAGGATCTGAGTTTGGAGCTTCAGTTCTCCAAGTTGTCAGAGCTCATACAAAAGTGTTTTGGTCCTAAAAAGCTGGATTTTATCGGTGATCCGCTATTCGTAGCGCTTTGGATGGAGTGTGTGGAAAATTTTGTGCAGCCTCCACATGTGGAGCACTTCAAGAATATCCCGTGTCGTAGCATTTTTTGTTCGTTGGAGCGTGAGATAAGCAAGACTGAGCAGCAATCGGAATTTGAGGACCAGAGTCGGAGGCTTACGCGAGGTACATCGGCTCGTCGTGCGGAAGCCATGATACCATTTCTGGAGATGGCAAAGCTAATCAAATCTCACGTTAAGGGGCTAGAAATGTTGGAGATACGTAGCAAAAGCATTCGCGTTGTGTGCAAACTTGACAACCTCTGGCTGACGGGACCGAGCAGCACTAATGAGGACGTCGGTACTGCTGCTGGGGGAAGTTGATCTGGGGCTGCGTTACTTTTTGCGAGGGCGTAATAATAGGCAGCCATGTGCACTTGGAGTTACTGGTCGATGCGGCTGGCAGGTTGCGAGAGCAACATGAATCAGAAAATACTTGGCAACACATGAATCATGAATCGTCCTGTGCCGGCGACCTCGCTTCGCAACGATGATCGTGGCCTAACGTTTTCAAGTGAAGAGGCCAACAAGTCGTTTGCTCAAGCACTTGAAAAACGACATCGCGGGATGTACCAAGACGCCGTACACGAGCTGGAACAGCTTATTGAGGTAGGCAGAAGCAACTCTCATTGACGGTATATAACGTTCTGACCATTTTGCTGTCAGCTAGAAGGTGACTCCGAGAAGCTCTGGGCTGAACTCGCACTTACACAATTCCAGCTTTGGGAAGCACACGTCAGGGCATTGCCTTTGCCGTCCATCCTAGAACTCACGTTAACGACAGAAGCTAAACGACCCCAGAGCATTAACACAGACACCAAGCCATTGCACATGCTGCTGCTTCAAGAAGCCTACAGCACCTTCCTCATCGCAATGGAGTATCCAAACAGCAAGTCAAGTCCAGAGTTGTTGCTTCCACTGGTGAGGATTTACATCGAGTTTGGGTCACATCGGGGTGCACTCGCTGTGTGTACACACCTGGTCGAAGGGTATTCAACTTCCCCTCGCCTCAACGAGGCCATCTTTTGTCAGCACTTACAGCATCGGCATTGGGACGCCACCGTGAGAGTGCTCAATACTTTCAATATCTAGCAGAGGGGCAGGGACCGTCGTCAACATTCCCGTATCGCCTAGCTGGCTATCAACTGAGTCTGCTAGCGGCATTAGAGCTTGCTCGTGTGCCAGGAATGCGTGCACTAGAGCGTGAAACTTATACCCAAGCGTACAAAGCTTTGGTTGTACTTCCACCAGTACTGCCGTCGGAGAAGACAGCGCACACAGTGTACACAACGTCCCGGAAAAACGAGGAACAGCGTACACTACTATGGTGCCGAGACGTGCAAACATGGTTTGACCTCTCTCAGCGCCTCGCAGGACCAGCTAACGCTCCAGTTCTGATTTTATTGGCTCTTCGTGAAGCACGTCGCAGATCAACGGCGACACCAGGTGTCATTCCAATTGCAAAACTGCTGCTGGAAGGCGTTAGTCTGCTGAGAACAGGAGATATCCTAGCTGCTGAGGGAGTGCTTGGTGAAGCGATTTTGCAGCTACCTCGTAATGCATACTACAGCGCGCGCCACGAACGATTTTTACTGGAGTTGTGTAGTGCCTCCTGGCGTGCCCAGTTCGTCTTAGAACATAAGAGTGCTGCACGTTTACAGATATTGCATCGGAAGCGCTGGATAATAGCGCAGTGGCGACACGGTGTCGCTCATGTTCTGGATCTGCGTCGTCACGTGATGACATTGGCTATTCAGTGCGCTTGGCGGGGATTCAAAGCTCGACAAGAACTTGAATTCTTGCGCCAAAAGCAGCGAGAAAAAGAAGCGCTAGCGAATATGACCATGGGCCAGCACGACGAGAGACTTATCGAGCTACGACTGAATACAGCTGCAAGGAAAATTCAATCGCTGCTTCACATTGCGCGAGCCAGGCGAACACTTCGAGCTCTGCGAGCCCGGAAACTCGAGAGACAAGCTCTTCTGGCTGAGTTTGCAGGTCGCCGGGCCGAACTCGGTCAACTTGGAGTCTTTCGTAGATGGCGAGGCTTTATTTCAACTCAGAACCAAGAGTACCTTGATGCAGCTGTACGGATCCAGCGCCAGTTTCGAGCCTGGCGGAGCCGCAAGCTGTGCTTTCAGCTGATGCAGCTTCGACGACATCAAAATAGTATTCTGCAGCAGTGCTTGGCGCGGCGCTCGACTTCTCTCGTCTCAATCGTGATCAAAGCCTGGTATAACGTGCTTATCGACGCTAAGAAGGAACGAGACTGGGCTTCAAGGCTAATTCAACGCAGGTATCGTTCAAGGTTAGCAGTACGCCAATACAATGTCGAGCTGCGACGCCACCGAGCAGCAACGACCACCATGAATCGTATGCTTTCAGATCGCAAGCAGCAAATGTTGTTGAGTTCATGGCGGGCACTCGCAAACCATGCACTAGTCCGTCATCTGCGAAAGCGTGGCGCAGCGGTGACTATCCAGAAGCATATTCGAGGTGCACTTGCCCGGCGACAAGCCAAGCGACTTCGTATTCGTCGCCGCCGAGCCCTCAAAGTTTTGGTAAAGCTCACACGTTCGCGCGAAACTCTGCTGCTACAGACAGGATTCGCCCTGCTGTCTCTACATGTTCAAGAGCACCACAGAAGAAGACACGGCGCGGCGGTACGAATACAAGGGCTGTTCCGAGGATTCTGTTGCCGTCAAAGGCTCAAGCGACGACATTTAGCAGAAATGTTGGTCCAAGGGAACGTAACCCTCGGTGGTGGGCTCAAAGGACAGCCAGCAGACATCATGCTATGGGCCTGCTTGCTGGCGCTGTCAGGATATATAAGGCAACGTGATGCTGCAGTCGTCCAGCTGCAACGATGGTGGAAACAGCGGCAGAAGCGTGCTCGAATGATCCGAGTACTTAGCAAGCGAGCAGCTCAGCGTCAGCTACTGGGCAAACTACAGCAGAGTTTCTACACAACTGCAAGGAGCTTCTTTCGAGCACTCCGGGCTGCTATCGACGCCAAAAAGGCCAGGAAACACGCGGCAGCAACTAAAATTCAACGGCGGCTACGATGCTGGCTGATGCGGCGCCGGTACCTTAGTACGCTCGATAAATACTCGGCCGCTGCCCAACGTGGCGAGAAAGCAGCGAGGAAAATAGCTCTTCAAAGAGTACGACGTCTGTTTCATGGCTGGCGGGATGCAACACGAGAGATTCGACGAGAGCAGCACGAGGCAGTTTGTTTGCTGCAGCGAACTTTCCGGCGTCACCGGGCTCAGCGCCAGGCACGCTGCGTTGTGGCTAAAAAGGCAGCACAAGCAAGATTGCTTGCTGCAGCTTCACAAAAGCCGTTGGAGCGTTGCTTCCGTCAGTGGGAGTCCGCAGCCCTGCTAGAAAAGAGTGTGCTCCGTGTGCGCAGCTCGTCTTTAGTTGGATCAAGAGAAAGCACCCCGTCAGCAGTCAGCGCAAGCCCAGTACTTCTTCAGGTGGCAGGCTGGCGAAGACCCTAACGCTCGAGGAGGTAAGCTGTTGATGAATGATTGTAACTGTGTAGCGAATGGCTCTAACCCCTCTCATTTCATGCTCAGCGTGCCGATATACCATCGATGCTTTTCTTCACGGTGCTTAACCGTGTGCGGCAGACTGGAATTTGCCAGCTGTCGTACAGGTAGGTCTTGTCTAGTGTAAACACTGTTCCCACCGTCGCGTACTCACGTTGTTCACGATGTGTTTGAACATCCAGCGGTGGCACCGTCTTCAAAGCCCCCAACTACGCCAGTTGCTCTCACTGTCCACCAGTGTAATCGTCGACGGCGGTGGTGGTCTCTCCAGCAGTTCTCTGCTCAACCTCAACGAACAGGTCGTGGAGGCGCTGGAGCTGTGCTCCGGATCCAGCTCGGGCTGCCCCGTGCAGTCGCTAATCCTGTGCAACGCGCCGCTCCGGCCCCCGCATGCATCTCTTCTTGCCACAGTATTGCAGCGCAGTCACAAGAGCTCCAGCCTCGCTCTGGTGTCCGTCGTGCTTGCCAACGTTCCTCTCGCGCCGGCGTCCGTCGTGACTCTCGCCTGCGCATTGGCGCAGAGTCCGAGCTGTCTGCAGCAACTGGTGCTCGAGCGCTGCCAAGTGGGAAGCGCAGGCGCCGCCGCTCTGTTCGAGGCGCTGACGGTCAACCGCGCGCTCTGGAAACTCGACCTCAGCGGGAACCACATCGCAGACGCCGCTTGTCCTGCTCTGGCTCGCGTTCTGCTGGCTGGCAGTGCGTTACGCGTCGTGGCCCTGAGCCGCAACGCTCTGTCGGACCGTGGTGTCTTAGGCTACCTGTCTCCAGCCTTGGCCGCGTCGCAATTGGAGACGTTCGTGCTGCTGCAGAACCCGCGCGTGTCGGCGCTGGGCATCGCTGCACTGCGTCAAGCGGCCGCGTCCTCAGCACTTCGCGTCGTTTCGGACGGTGAGCTGTGATTGGCGGATACAATGGCTACATGTAGCCATCTTATCCGATCGTGTCTGATTGGCTACCGCGACGGTTGGCCGCTTGACTGGTTCAGAGCTGGCCGGAGTTGACCCTTTCGGTACGTCAGAATTGAACACGCCAAAGCCTTCGTTCACCTTCCCAGCACCATGGCCGACGCCTCCCCGTGACCAACCGCAAGCAGGTGGCCATCCTGGACTTCGGCTCGCAGTACAGCCACCTGATTGCGCGCCGCGTCCGTGAGCTGCACGTTTTCTGCGAGCTCTACTCGTGCCTCGTGAGCGCCAAGGAGCTGCGCCAGCACCAGCTGACGGGCATCATCCTCTCTGGCGGCCCTCAGTCCGTCTTCGATGAGGGCGCCCCCACGTGGACCCGGAGGTGTGGAAGCTCATCGAGGAGCAGAAGATCCCTGTGCTCGGCATCTGCTACGGCCTGCAGGAGCTGGCCTTCACCTTCAACGGCAAGGTCGCCGCTTCGCAGCACCGCGAGTACGGCAAGGCCATCGTCACCCGCAAGAGCGGCGTGGACTGCGGCGGCCTCTTCGAGGGACTCCCCAACGAGTTCCAGATGTGGATGAGCCACGGTGACAAGCTGCACGCCCGTCCCGACGGCTTCGAGGACATCGCCATCACGGAGAACTCGGAGCACGCGGCCATCGTCAACGTGGAGCGCAAGTTCTACGGCATCCAGTTCCACCCAGAGGTGACCCACAGCCCACTGGGCAAGGACATCTTGCGCAACTTCGTGGTGAACATCTGCAAGTCGCCCACGGATTGGGACATGCGCAGCATCGCCGACGCCTTCATTGAGGAGGTGCGCGAGACTGTCGGCCCCGACGGACACGTCATCGGCGCTGTCAGCGGCGGCGTCGACTCATCGGTCGCTGCTGTGCTGCTTCAGCGCGCACTGGGCGACCGCTTCCACGCCGTGCTCATCGACAACGGCCTTCTCCGCAAGGACGAGGCCACCGAGGTCGTGGAGCGCCTGCAGACCAAGCTGGGCATTAACCTCAAGTGCATTGACGCGTCGGACCGCTTCATGGCGGCTCTTAAGGGTGTCACCGAGCCCGAGACCAAGCGCAAAACGATTGGCAACCTGTTCATTGACTTGTTCCAGGAGGAGGCCGACCGCATCGGACACCCGGTGGACTTCCTGCTGCAGGGCACCCTGTACCCAGACGTCATTGAGAGCGTGTCGTACAAGGGCCCTTCGGCCACGATCAAGACGCACCACAACGTCGGTGGCCTGCCCGAGAAGATGCACCTGAAGCTCATTGAGCCGCTTCGTGAGCTGTTCAAGGATGAGGTGCGTGAGCTCGGAATGGCGCTTGGCATCGACGAGGCCAGCGTGTGGCGCCACCCGTTCCCTGGTCCGGGACTTGCCATCCGTGTGCTCGGCGAGATCACGCCCGAGGCACTAGAGACCCTGCGTCACGCTGACTCCATCTTCATTGAGGAGCTACGCAACAGCAACCACTACAAGACGACGGGCCAGGCGTTCTGTGTCCTGCTGCCGGTCAAGTCCGTTGGTGTCATGGGCGACGGTCGCACGTACGAGAAGGTTGTGGCTATCCGCGCCGTCAGCACGTCGGACTACATGACGGCCGACTGGTACCACATGCCGTACGAGGTGCTCGGCCGCATGTCGAACCGCATCATCAACGAGGTGCGTGGTGTGAACCGCGTCGTGTACGACATTTCGTCCAAGCCGCCTGCCACAATCGAATGGGAGTAAGTGGTCTGGAGTATTTCTTGCCTTCACTACCCGCTTTGCAGCACAGTTGCTAGGCGGAGGAAGACAAACCACTTTTCAGTAACACTGCGCTAATAGAGCAACGCGACATGCATGTACACTAAGCAGATCAAATGAAGCAAAAGCGGCAGGCACTCTGCCAGTTCATTTTTGAAGTGCATCAGCTTCAACTTGACTGTAACGACCGCCAGCTATTCCGGTGCCTTTGCTCAATTGAAGACGCGCCAAGGATGCACGAGATCAGCGCGTTCGAAACACTGAGTGTACTTGGCAGCGGCCAATTCGGCAGCGTGGTGCTTGTTCGTCGCAATTCGGATCGGAAGCTCTTCGCGGCAAAAATTCCATACGGCGAAGATGACGCAGCGAGACAGACAACCCGCCAGGAAGCTCAGTTACTCATGCAGTTGCATCATGTGAACATTGTACAATTCGTTGAGATGGTCGAGGAGGATTCGCAGATGGCAATTGTGATGGAGTTTGCTAGCGGTGGAGATCTGGATACGTTTCTCCAATCGCAGCGAGAAAGCTCGTAAGCTCGTCAAGTGGTCTGGTTGATTTATTATCTCCTCACAACACTTTCATGTTGCCAACAGACAATTTCTGAGCGAGCCTGCAATCATGCGCATTTTCATTCAGATCACGCTGGCGCTGCAACACTTGCATACGCATCGTATTCTGCATCGGTACGCTAACTCTACGCGTATAAATACTACCGTGCCATTCACTTACCTCCAAGTGTTCTTCTACGTTTTTATTATACTGTAGAGACCTCAAACCGAAGGTGTGTGCTGCTGACTCACGGTTAGGCTCAAAAGGCAACCTGATCGTGAATATGTGCGAACAATTTTGTTGCTAGAATATCCTTCTAGATGGCGACGGGATCGTAAAGCTGAGCGATTTCGGCGTTTCGAAGGTTTTGCAACACTCTATGGGCATGGCACAAACCATTACTGGGACCCCGCACTACATGTACGCTGCTACAACCGTTGTCGATTTACCCTGAGTTTGAAGCTCATCTAAATGGATGTTAGGGCACCCGAATTGCTCGAAGGTGGCTCGTACGACTCCAAAAGCGACATCTGGAGTCTTGGCTGCGTGCTTTACGAGCTCGCCACCTTTTCTCCACCGTTCACCGGCTCGGCCCTTGGAGCTGTTGTGGGCCAAATCTTAAGTTGCGACCCACAGCCAATTCCTGCGCGTTACACGTCACCTTTTCGAGTCCTCGTAAGTCAACTACTCGAGAAAGACCCTCATGTACGTGGCGAAATGTATATCATGAAAGCGAATTTAATGCCATTCTAGGTGCTAAACCAATGTGTTCCGGATTGTGACAGCGCAGAATCAGCTTGTCTGAAGTCATGCGCTCGGAGGTCTTTCAGCACTACATGATGCAGCTGGTGAGCGTTGCGACTTCGCACCAGCCCATGCTCCTGGACCAGTTTGCCTCAAAACAGAACGACATCGCCCCACCAGATGCACCTACCCTTTCAAAGCTCCCACCACCACCTCTCAGTTGTCAATTTCATGATAGTGTACGTGAAAGCGCCGACCAAGTCAAAGAGGCTGATAATTACCCGACACAGAAGCAACCCGAGACAAACGGCGCTCGCCACGCTTTCTTTGAGAACCAGGTACAAATCCAGCGGGCTTAAACTAGTATAGTAGTCTGATGCTCATCGATCACTTGCCATGATGCAGGCAGCTGCTCGGAGAACCAAAGAGCGCGTCGACCAGGAGAGATCGGGTGCAGCCGTTTTCTTAGACTACGGGGAAAGAAATTCACCCGCTCCGCAGCTTCTGAAACCCAGTGTCGATCGAAGTGCTATCCCCAATAACGCACGAGTACCCTACAGCTTCGGTTGTCCTATCATATTGAGCAAATATGATCCACCCCGCCTCCACTTCCAGTCAGACCTCGAGCCCAGTCATCACCGTACGTGTCCACCTTGGCAGTGGCACAACTTATTGAAGCTAACACTTAGTTTCTTAGCTCCAACTACGAAGAACTCCTACATGCCGAGCGACGCCGCGTGCAGCTCGAGACCAAGGCGCTACAAGAGCGAATGCGAGCCATCCAGGCCTCCGAAGCCCAACAACTTCAGCTTTAGCTCTTTATTTTCCAAAATTTAACTTTTCCCCAACTTTTGTCAAAATTAATCGCATATCCTAAAACACATCATGAAGGCCAAGCAGTTCGTCGAGTTCGGGTGCGTGTAGTGTCCCCCACCGCCCCTATAGCCACCCCTATTAACTCCGACCCTGTCACCCCTGCAGCAAGAAGATCGTGGCCATTGGCAAGAACTACGAGGCCCACGCGCGTGAAATGGGCGCCACCTCGGCCCCCAAAGACCCCGTGCTGTTCCTCAAACCCACGAGCAGGTAAAACTGTAGCAATAGAATGCAATGACATATTGGGAAGCAATTATTGCTGATTTTCCTGTGACTTGTGTGGCCGAGCAGCTACGTGCGCAATGGCGGCAGCGTGCTGCTTCCCCTGGAATCGGCGAGGTGCATCACGAGGTGGAACTCGGCGTACGTGTTTGCTTTTATTTTTTTACTATTAGAGTGCCGTGGGATTGACAAACTGGCTGGAGTTTAGGTGGTGATCGGCAAGGGCGGCAAGGATATCGCCGAGAGCGACAGCATGGACCATGTTGCTGGCTACGTAAGTCTTTTTGACTTCTGATCTGGAAGAACTTTTGCTCATTTGTTTTCTTTGTTTTTATGTTTTTACACTCCCCAGGCACTGGCGGTCGACATAACGGCGCGTGATCTGCAGGCCAAGGCAAAGAAGGCGGGACTGCCATGGACGCACGCCAAGGGACTCGACACGTTCACGCCTATCAGCGACTTCATTCCCAAGTCAGCAGTGCCTTCGCCTCAGGATCTGGGCCTCTGGCTGAAGGTGGACGATGAACTGTGCCAGAACGGCAACACGAGTGACATGGTGCACAGCATTCCGTTCTTGATTTCGTATGTGAGCCGCATCATGACGCTGGAAGAAGGCGATTTGCTCATCACCGGCACCCCGGAAGGAGTTGGCCCTGTGCCAAGTGGCAGCGTACGTTTCTTTTTTCATTATTTTGACCAGTAGTCATACTTTTAGCTCCTCACTGTTTGCTGCCTACAGGTGATCACTGCGGGTATCACGGGTCTTATCGACGTGCGCTTCCCCGTGGAAACGCGTGTACAAGGCGTGAGTGCATGTTTAGAGTTTCCACTCTAAACACACCACAATTTTGCTCAAGCAAAGTTCCCCGAATTTTTCGGCTACAAACAACAGTTCGTGAACATGGAGGGCCTTGAATGCGGTGGAGACGATTGCTTGTGTTAAATAGTTCTAACGTTGTTTACTAGCTGCTTCTACCAGCATAGACATCTTGCGGAAATTTTGTCTGCGCCTGGGGCCCGCGAAAGCCGTTCTGACATGCCACCCGCGATAGATAGCTTGGATGCGCAACGCTGCCGCATCATGTCGGAGGTTTCTTACCGCGGACTGGGCGTACGAGCGCACCTCAGGTCCATTGGACTGTGCACGAATCAGTCGCATCAGTGCACACAGCACACCACTCTCGACAAGCCTCGACCGAGCCACATGCAGTTCGGACACAGCCGCCAGCGCACGCGTTGCTTCCACAAGCAAGGCCTCACTCATGCCCTTGTCACTGCTGTGGCCAACGGAGTGGCTTCGATCAACCGGACTCACATATCGCACCAGTACAGACACGAGCCCAGCATCCACCAGCTTCAGCACATTTTCCGGACGCTCGGCGAAGTTGGCGATAATTTGAGCTACGTGAAGGCGGGTTGAAGCGAGCGGATGGAATGCAAAATGCCCCAGTGCTGACAATAGCGCCGGTTTACACAGCGTAAGTCGGGAGGGTGCATCATGCGTGAGCTGAGCGAGAGCACTCAGTGCATCTACCTTCATGCCAAAGTCATCTCCAGCCAAGATACCAAACAAGCACTTGACAACCCCACGTGCCAACAGCTCGATATAGTGCTGATAGTCGCGCTCAAAAGCTTGGCTTACCTCCTCTGGGGATGTTGGTGGACTCAAAACTGGGTCGTCTTCGACACCCTCCGCTTTGGCAGTCGCTCGACAACGTTTGCGTTCGATGCAAATCAACGACGTGAGTAAAGTGACGACCGCTCGACGGACACGTTTATCAGGCGAAGCGTAAAGTTCACGTGCAGCAATGTGATCCAGTATCTTGGAGCCAATTACGTGCTCACGGTTTGCAGTGTTGCGAGCTACCGAGCAGAAGATTCCCAGCGTTGCTCGAATTACTGTGATTTCCTCTGATGCCGGCCACATTGATGCAGACCGCAACTGAGGGCGCGTTGATGAAGCTGACCGTGGTCGTGAAGCAGTCTTCGACTGGGCTGGTGTCGTTGATGCAGTGTGGGGGCGTTTGTTGTCGTGGCCGGTGGTTGTCAGGCTGGGCGAGGAAAAACAGAGCTGAACGAGTCTCGGCATTGCTTCAGCTCGGACGAGGGCCTCGTGGTTAGCAGAGTCTTTCGCGACAGCATCAAGAATGGCCACCACCAACATACTAACTTGAAGCGAAGGCCTGGAAGTGCAAGATGATCCGCGACGGAGAATACTTAGCACACATGGCAGTAACCCAAGCGAAGCAAAGCGGCGAGCATTTTCTGCCTCCGACAGTAACAAGTGCACAAAACTGAGAAGTTCGCGACGGAAGATGGCGTCTTTGTCCAGGAACGGATCTCGCAGCAGCCCGGAAAGGGTCGTAAAGTGACCTGAGTGGTAGAAGAGCACTCGGTTGTCGCACGAGACTGCAAGCTGGTGTAATACGGAGGCGGCTAGCGTTCGCGTGCGTGTATCACTTGCCCCCGCATTCCTAGCACTCTGCGGGGCGCCACTAGCAGAGCAGCAATGCAGCATGAACGCGAACCCTTCACGTTTCGCCACAGCTTCGCGCCACTCGACTGTTGTTACCAGGCGTGCAACAATTTCAAAACCGACCAACTGTAGTTTATGGTCTGAAACAGTGTGAAGCAGAGAGAAGACACAGTCAACGCCCCTGGTGCTTGAAGGAGCTTGATCTTGACTGTAGACAGCCGCACAAGCGCAGCCAGGGCTTGAGCACAGTCGTGAGGGATTCCCGAGTCTTCACGGTCCACCGGGGAACTCAACATGGTGAGAATTGCACCAAGAGTACCGACTTCGTCAAGCAGATCGAGATTAGCGGCTGCGACACACAAGGAGCAGGAAAACTGAGTCAGTTGTCAACAGTCATGACGACGAGAAGTACGTACAATTGCGACTGAGAGAGGCTATCGCGGCAGCTGCGTCGCGACGTACTTCGACGAAAGGCGACCAGTAAATGATCTCAATCAATGGACGAACGTCATCGACCTCGACATCTTGACGACGTAAGTTTCTCAACACGTGGGAGTTGTGAAGAGGATCCCGACGACGGTCGCCTTGCCTGGCGTTCAGTTCCGCCTCGCGCGCTACCAATTGCTGTCGTTTTGGGTCCGTTCGAAGAGAAGCCGCACCGATTTCACCTGAGGATTCCACTGCGGCAGCTTTCGTTGTTGGCAGTTCACTGGCACGACGGAATCGCGTTGACTGGGAGACTCTGCGAGCTGGCGGAGGAGTGAGCACGGCGTCAAGCGGTTCTCTCGGTTCCTTTGAGGTCTCCAGCTGTCGGCTGCGGTTCAGCTGCGAGTTTCTCCTGCTGACTGGACGTCCTGCGCTGGCGGTTTCTGCTCTAGTAGCGATGGCAGCGCGGAACTGCTCTCGATGATCCACTTGTGCTGCAACTTGGACTGGTAGCTGCTTGGCACGGGCTGATCCCACCCGCTTGGACGATGCCACACGTGGAGTCGTAGGGAAAAGGTCCGTTGGAGGCGCGTTCCATCGTCGCTTGGCGACTGGAGTCAACCCACTCCCAGGCTGGACAGGCAGCGGCTTGGAGGTGAGAGGCGTGGCACTCATCTCGCAATGGACCTGACCTATATTTGGGTGACTTCAATAGCAAAAACCTATTGAATTGAATAACCTGTAAAAAACCCTATTGAATTGAATAAAATTCACAGCTTTTGAGTCATTGTTGAAAAGCTCCTCCTGGGACGAAGACACCTCCGCCATGAAGAAGAAAGTGCGTACTGCCCCCCGTATGAAGACCCTACTAAGTGACGTTACGGCATCTCCTTCTATCGCTTCAGGTTCTGTTGATGGGCAAGTCCGGCTCGGGCAAGACGTCCATGCGCTCCATCATCTTTGCCAACTATTTGGGTATCGTGAAGCTGCATACGAACGCCCCCTCCCTCCCTCACTGATCCATGTGTTTTTGTACAATACTTATCCAGCACGCGACACGATGCGCCTGGGACCCACCTGTACGTGATTAAACCATGGACCTTATAGGCATCGAGACACAATAATGACGACTGTTGATGCTTCTTCTTGTAGTGGACGTGGAGCACTCGCACGTGCGTTTCCTAGGCAACTTGGTGCTGAATCTGTGGGACTGCGGCGGGTACGAGAAGTTGCTGCTACACTGAGGAGGATCGGCTGGGTTCTGATGTGGTGCTTCTTCTTGCAGCCAGGACGCCTTCTACGAGAACTACTTTGAGAGCCAGCGCGACCACATTTTCCGTAGTGTAGAGCTGCTCATCTACGTCTTCGACATTGAAAGTCGCGAGATCGACGTACGACCACAATTGAAGCAGCGGTTGCTGTCTTGAGCTCGTACTGATCTCTGTTTTGTATGAATTTGCAGAAAGATATGGCCCACTTTGACGGCTGCCTGGAGGCCATTGACCAGAATTCGAGCAACGCCAAGGTGTTCGTGCTGATCCACAAGATGGATCTGGTGCCGGAGGACCAGCGCGAGCGCGTGCGTACACGAAGCTGGAGTGATTACAAGGCACTACACTGACACTTTTCTTCGGCGGCTTCTGTAGGTGTTTAACCAAAAGAAGGAGATGATTTTGGAGCGCACAGGTCAACTGCCCACGGTCTGCTTCGGCACGTCGATCTGGGACGAAACGCTGTACCGCGCGTGGTCGTCGATCGTGTACTCTCTGATCCCGAATATGCAAGACCTGGAGAAGCACCTCAACAGCTTCTGCTCTATCTGTAGCGCTGATGAAGTTGTGTTGTTTGAGCGTGCCACGTTCCTCGTGATCTCGCACGCGACGCACACGAACCACCGCGACATTCACCGCTTCGAGAAGATTAGCAACATTATCAAGCAGTTCAAGCTGAGCTGCAGCAAGACGCAAGCGCAGTTTCAGGGCATGGAGGTGCGCAACTCGAACTTCACGGCTTACATTGACTTCTTCACTGCCAACACGTACATCATGATCATCATGTCCGACGACTCCATCCGTAAGTTCCTACTCAAGTCATGTTGGTCTGGCTTCGAAAGTTACTGTTAGCTATTATGACTAATATGCCTTTGTCGAGCAGAGCCGGCAACAATCCAGCTGAACATCAAGGCAGCCCGCCCTGTGTTCGAAGAGCACGTGCAGCAGACAAGTTAAGCTAAAGTGTCTTACAAGTAGCTGGGCCACTGGTTGCAGTTTCATTAGATGCCATCGGCGGACGAGAGTGCCAAATAGCCGAGGCGGAATCTAATGAACGAGTAGCTTTATGATATAACTCTGGTCGTGAGCGTTCGTTGGTGACGAAAGTTACTGCGGTGGCGGCGGCGACCGTCCGTTGGACGGGGAGTTGGTTGCAGCGAGCATGTATCCTCTGCTTCTCAGCGCACGAAGAACGATTGGCGTGACGGCAAACGTGAGCGGCCACCGAACGGGGACAGCAGCTTGTAGATCGTGTAGGCGATGACGAACGATCCAGCCGAGTTGGTCGTCGAGTCACTCACCGACGAGGAAAGACCCACCGAGTCGAGAATGGACGTGACGTCCACTCCACTGGAGACTCCCACGTAGATGACGGAGAACGACAGCAGCGACAGAACAATGTGCGTGCAGATGCCCACGCGGCCGTAGACGACAGCGAACGTCTTGGCACGTTGACGCCACGATTGCGGTTGGAGCTGCTCACCTCCAAGCAGTTCCAGCTCATTGTCCTCATCTTGTCCGCTCTGTATCAATCACAAACGCCCAGTCACAATGTCAAATCTGTTGTGGCAACTTTGTCTCTTGCCCATATCGCACCTTGTTAGGCGACGACGACGACGGTTCTCCACCTGTGAGCGGCGCCGTCTCCTTGGAATCCTTGGACGTCCTGCCACTGGACCAGAGGCGCAGCGAGCCACAGTTAGCACTGCCAGCTAGAGGAAGAACCCAGGCAGACGGCGCGACGCAGCAGCTCCAGCAGGGCGATGCGCTTCAAAGTACGAGCTGCGACAGCTCGAGCCACTGCTGGGGGCACTGGAGGACAGCGCTCGTGCCACGAGAAAGCTTACTCTCCCGCGGGATGTCTGCGCCGCGCCCCGAGAAGCGATCAACGACGTGTACCTCATTCCGCCGCGCATCATCATCGCGAGGCTTGAGGAAGGTAGTAGTGATAAAGCGAATGTTGGTGAACAAACACTAATATTATTTATACCCTGTACCTGCCATAAAAAGAACTCTCAGGACTGGAAGATAACGAATGACTGCAATGTTTTGGTTAGCCTATTGAGACGGAGCTAATGACCGTAGGTAACGGATTTCGCTTTCAAGTCGCGCCTTGTCCTCGTATGCGTCCTCGTGAGCCTGATGCAGCATCCTCCGCAGCGACTGCAGCTCCTGTTCGTATTCCGCTATGCTCTTGGCGTTGCTCAATTGGCAGGCGCCCTGGACCATCAAGTGGTTGTCCTCAGGTGGCGTCTGTGGCTGTTGCTGTGGCTGCTGGGGTTGCAACCGCGTGAAGAACGGGTTCTGGGTGACAGGATACCAACATAACCGTGTCATCGTGTCACTGGCGCATGCAGCAGCAGTAGCGCTAGTGTCCGCCGCTTCGTCGTCCAGAAAACTCGAGATGTCGGACAGGAAGGCGGCCATGGCGGTCGCCTCATGATTGGCCGCCGTGGCGCCCTCCTCGTCCTTTCTTTGGAGTTTTTATAAAAAGATCAAAATACCAATCATTTTATCATTTATTTCTAATTTAATTAAATATTTAATATTAATTTTAAAATAACAAATATTAAAGATTAATTTTTTTAAATATTCTGGTAAAATTAAAATATAAACTTCTGGGTGACCAAAAACCAAAATAGATGTAGAGCATTTAAAATCGTTTTTGGTATAGAATTTTGCTTTTATAATGAATAAAAAAATATTCGTTCTCTTTTAGGTTTTATATTTTCAATGAAGCCTCTTAATTTAAATAAAGCTTTAAATTATAAAAAAACGCTTATTTTTTGTTTGTTTGAAAAATTACATTTATTTTGATATTTTTAAATTTATTAATTTTTTTATTTTTAATAAATTTTGTTTAAGTTGAATTATTTTTAAAAGATTTAAAAGTTTAAATATTAATGAAATTATATCTTTAAAAAAAATCATAATTTAATGTTTTTGTTAATAATACTTACCAGAAAGTTGAAAGAAACAGATGAAAGCTCAACTTTATCATAAATTATTTTAAAAAATGATGAGAGCAGGATTTGAACCTACATCTTCAGATTATGAGCCTGATAAGTTGCCTAGAATCTAAGTAAGAAACCATCCTTAAAAATTTTTCATATAAAAACTGTAAGAGACTATTACATTTTATAAAAAAACCATAATTTAATACTACAAATTCCTGAAGGATAAAATTGTTTATTAAAAATATTCAATTTTTTTAATTTGTAATTTTCGGAAGAAAAGGATTTGAACCTTTGATGGTGTATTAATTATTAATAATTTTACACAATTTATAAAAGTAATTTTAATTATATCAACAATTATTAGTTTTTAACTCAAAATAAATATTTAATACAACGGGGAAATCTATTAACAAACATTGAATCTAATACAGGGGTTTAATTCGATAATACGCGCAGAACCTTACCAACTCTTTCTAATTTTTATAGGAAATTTTCTATTAAAAACAGGCGTTGCATGGCTGTCGTCAGCTCGTGTTGTGAAATGTTTGGTTAAATGAGCACTCATTGAGCTAAGGGGCGTAAGAACTTACTGAATTCTTGGAAACTCCGAATACAAAATAGCCATCAAGGTTATTAAAAGAACATGCTTATGTTTTGGCAGTTGAAAAATTATAAAATTTTATTTTTATAACTTGAATTTAATTAATTTCAGATTTTATAAAAATTTTATGATGTACAATATTTTATTAAAAATGCTTCTCCGAACGTCGGTCTTCGGACCGCCGTTCGGCCTGGAGAGTTTTGCTGGGCTTCGTTGCATACAAATCCTCCCTAGACGAGGGATGGCGCTGATACTGACGCTGATACTGACTTGTGTTGGTTCCGGGGCTGGGGCCGGGCGAAGACGAACTAATAAAGTCCGTTATCAGAGCAGTCAGACTTAGATCAGGTTCATCTTGAGTCAGCGGCATATCGGGTTCTGGTTCATCGTCATCAGAATCGGACAGATCAGAATCTGACAGATCTGGCAGCAGATCTGTCAGATCTACACCTCCTGTCGAGACTGGAAGGGTAGAAATAGCCATTTCGTTTTGCATGTTGTGGGTCAGGCACCAACACCCCTTACTGCGAATTTCATCATCTGGCTCACAACTCGCCGCGCTTCCGCATACGTTCGCGATGCCGTCGTCATTGACTCGACGCTATTACTCAACACGCCAAGCCTTTTCCCCAGCCCGCGGCCAGAAATGTTAAATGATCCATCGATGACCAATCTGTCGTCAATGCAAACTACAGACAAACCGCGGTTTAAGAGAGCACATTGGGCCAGCAAAAATCGCGATGCTCTTAAACTAAAATCCGAGTTTAAGAGCCTTGGATCAATACAAAAGCAAGTGTATTATTGGAAATACTGGGCAATGTCACGTTGTCGCATCCTTCCAAGCATCTTCTTTCTGCTGCTGTTTATCAGTGACGGCAAATCCGACGGCAGGTTGTGTGCGAACGCATACGTCGACAACTGCTGGGCAACCGCAAGTGCTTCGCGATGCGTCAAAAGCGTCACTTCGTCTTGAGTTTGTTCATCGCCTTCTTGGTTAGCCACCGCTGTGTCCCCTCATCAGGCGACCATTCAGTGGCTTCGTCTTCCAGTCCAATGTAGGCTTCGGCCGTTAGCGGGTCACTCAATGAGAGCTGCCCAATCAGTTCGTCCAGCTCAGAAAAGTCAAACCTTCTTTTGGCTCGTTGTGCTGCTTGAGTTCTGCAGCAGTTGGTGGCGGGACAATTCCAGTATGGACCCAGCAGTTTCGGATGGTTTGAGGGCTGACGTCCTTCCAGGCTTGAACAGTTTTGTGGATAGCTGTGAGAAGATCGACCTTTGTCACTCCGGTGTGTCCGCTGATCTGGTCGAGCACCCACTGCACGAAGTACGTCCGGTACTTCAGCTTGAAGTTTCTGATGATCCCGGCGTCCATTGGCTGCAGGAAAGGCGTCGTGTTCTTCGGGAGAAAGTGCAGATGCACGTTGGATAACTCGACGTCAACGTGGCTAGACGCATTGTCGACCAACAGGAGCACCTTTCGACCATGCATCTTCAAGTTGAAGCTTCGCAGCCAATCAGTGAAGACCAGAGAAGTCATCCATGCTTTCTGGTTGGCGTAATAGCTGATGCCCAGTGTTGAGACGTCCACGCCTTTAAAGCACCGCGGGCGCAGATACCGGTTGATTACGACTGGCGCAAGTTTCTCGCTTCCGTCCATGTTGGCGCAAAGTCCAATTGAGATTCTGGTCTTGTCTTTTTTGCCGGGCAGCGGTCTGGTAGAGAGAGATTGCGACGGAGCCATGCGATAAAACAGCGCCGTTTCATCCATGTTAAACGTGTTTCGAGGCTCGTAGTTTTCCAGCAAGTCCCAGAGCTCTTTCTGCTGATCGCTCAACCTGCTGTCATCGACTGAACCCGCCTCACCGTGGTGCCTGTTGCTTTTGATGCCGAACCGTTTCTTGAATCGCCATGCCCACGACTTGGAAACCGAAGAGCCCCTCCCTTCGTTCTTGAGCAGCTCGTTTGCCTTCGCAACCAGCACGTCGTCGCTCAGCGCAACCATCGACTGCGTTTCGAGGACAAACTTGTAGAGCTCGTTCTCCATGGCTGCAAAGTTGCCTTCTTGGTTGCGGCTCCGCGACTGATTCAGAAATCTCTCTCTCGGCGCTTGAAGAATCTTGCCGATTGACGATCGCCCTACCCTCTTGTCGAATGCCGTTGCGACCCATAACTGCAGGTCCGCTTGCGTTACGTCGGGGTGCGCATCGCGATAGTCGCGGAGCTTGTTTTTGATAGGCACTGAGGTGCGTTCGCGTGCTTGAGGGCATCGTTTGCTGTTGGAGAAAAAATGCAAATGATTTGGAGTTTGAGAAGTGAATTCATGGTGCCGTGGCTGAGAAATTTCCTGTGGCTCACAGGTTCGCCGTTTGCTCTTATAGAATTTATATAGAAATTTGTATAAGGCATATTTTTGGGACGGGCAATTCGACTCTCTTAAGCTCGTATGCTCTTATACTGAAATATACCTATGTTTTGTAATGAAGAAAATCGGGACCGAGCCTAAAGGCCTCTTAAACCCGAATCACTCCTAAAGCGTGGCCTCTTAAACCGCGGTTTGTCTGTATACATTTACATCAGAATGAGCACGAGCATACATAGCAAAACACGAAAAGAAACGTACATAACTTGCTGTGGACTTGCAGGTACCGCTGTGCAGGAAAGTAGATCTTGGCTCCGTTGACGATCAGAAAGTTGAGGACGACGATAACGTACTTCGTGTACGCTATCCTCGGGTCCGCTATCAGCGTAACTCTAACCCCCTTTGAATCAGCTCTACCAGCTTCTTGGCTACCAGTGCGTGAGTCCAGTCGTTGGCCATTGCCACAACGGTCCTCTGTGCAGTGCCTAAATGGTACATGAGGCGTTTCAAGATACCGATACGCCCCACCGTGGTCTCATCGGGGATCTGATCAATCAATTTCAGCTCTCGTAGGAACCGAACCTTGTAGCGCCGGTAGGTTCTGGTATTTAACCCGACTATACGGGCAATCCCCGCGTCCCCGTAGCCTGCAGTCGATGAGACGCCGCCCCCTTGCGGTGATGAACCGGTCCGCGAGTAGGCCGACGTCCTGGCCGCGACTCTTCTTAGCCGGTTTCTTGTACAGCCATCGGTCCATGAAGATGGTGATCAGTGAGAATGAATATGCACGTGTGCTCTGTGGGCGATCAAAATCCTTGAATAGCGGATGAAAATTACAGATCATCCGCAAAACGCCCAGGCAAGACCAGGGAGAGAGAGGCAGACGTATCTATTTGGCCTTATTGACGACTAGATGTCTGGTATTTCCTAAGCCTGGTTAGCAACGCCGGTTCCTGATCTTGGTCCGGTGGTTGTACGGGGCCCTTCACTTGCGTTGAATGCTCTCTGGGCTTGCGCTCCATCTCCTGTTGACAGAGATATAGTCGTGTCCCTTGTATTTGCTGATCCGGTGTCCTGCGCTCCCGCATGGCGAGTGCTTTCAGTTGACTCCGTCCTGTTGCCCAGAATTCCTGGACACTGCTTTCTGCCATCACCTCTTCTTGGTGGAAAATCACTCGGTTCCGCTGAATCCACAGCGTTGTGACGCAGACACTTGCTAGTATCCGCCACATCCTGTTCCACACTTGCTTGATTTCCTTTTCCTCGTCAGGCTAGGCAAGACCAGGGCGTTGGGGATACTACGATATATATCCTCGACCTCCACAATATCGTCAGGGTGCATGACGAATAACTCTCTGCAGTCTGGTCCCAGCGGCCAGGCATACGACATCCTGCACGGTCCCAGGCCGTCTCGGATGAACCGCTCTGCTCGGTGCAAAGCGGCGACGATGACCCGGCGGTCCGTGGTGTCGAAGTTGATCAATCGGGCAAACTTGAAGGCCTGGTGCGGGGCCCACCAGTAGTCGTTGTGTAGCGTGACCGTAGAGCGTTTATAAACATTTTTACTGCAGCCAAATTTGCACACCAGGAGGGTGTCTGTCGCGTGGTAGCTGCAGCGAAGTGCGGGCACCCAGATCCAGCTGATCAAACACTGCAGCCACCTCCTCTAACACTTGCAGGTAAACTCCAGCACGTCCAGCCGTCATGCCGACGTCCTCAACCAACCCCGTCGTCATTTCTGCACGGAGTGCTCGGATGATGCGACGGTGCTGGAGGACATCACGTAGGACGACATACGCCTGCACTCTGCGCGAGCGCAGTTCACCATCTAGCCGGAACATAGTTGGAGCTCCATCGACACGTCGAACGACGAAATAGTCCAGCCGGAATTGGAGACCGGGGTGCGAACAAAATGCTTTTGGGGTGAAAACAAAACACGATGGGGTGCGAGCAAAACCAAAAAGGCTTGAGCAAATTCAAACGGCCTTTTGGGGCGTCAGCAAACAGATTTGCCGGCGCCAACAAAATCGATTTGCTTCTCCGGCCTTTCTGTCATCGCTGCGGAATCAGCATTTGCATGCATGGTCCCTCGCACTCACATTAAACTGACCAAAGAAGGTCAAGTTATTGTGAACGAGGCGCCGCTCACATTAAACTGACCTGGCGAGTCAGGTTATTGTCGCCGCTCACGCGGTCAAATTATTGTGAATCATCGAATACTCACATTAATTTGACCAAGTAGGTTCCGTTACTGTCGTCCACTAGCTCCATTGGCTCCATCAAACAAAATCCCTGCTGCGAGCCAGTCGAACTGCTGCAGCGCTCGCTCTGCAGACTTCCTACTCTCGCGAAGGACGGCGCGTTGGCATCCTATCGACGGGCGACAAGGCTACCGTTCGTAGCGATGCCACGGATCCCGTGGACGATACTGGCAGAGCACTCGTGTCACGATGACTTCCTCAAGCATCGAGCAGCGGCTTTCTGCTGCTCTGCTGTTTACGTGAAGCGTGAAATAAATTGCAAGATATGTCCAGCTGACCACGGAATGATTGAGCGCCGAATGGCATGCACAAGCCGGGCGTGTGTGCAGGAAGAGGACAGCCAAGGTGGTGCGCAGTGTCCGAAGCAATGGAAGAGTTGGGAGTGCGTATCAAGATCAACGTGGCACATCTACACCAACAATCGAAATCATTTTCGCGACACGGAATGCAGCGAAACCCATCGCGTACCGATAACGACGCAGGTCAAGGAGTATGTAACTAGGATGGACTCATGTGGAATGCAGCCGCGACATATTTGGAGCAGTCTTCGGCGAGCACCTGATGTCTCTCCACCTCCCTGGGAATGTCGTCGCGCCAGCAAATTGCTGACTGCGTCAAACGTGTCCGGAAAAAGAACCTCTCTCGCAACACAAGAGAAGCTGTTCAGGCGATGGTTAAGGAGTATCCTTATTATGATGGAATTGACGCTTCGAGAGCCTTCATATTCGGGCCCGAGAGCGACGATGATGGCTATCCTCGTATCGGAAAGGGAACCGATGCCAATCCATTCGTGGTGGGTCTGACTACGCTTAGGCTGATTGAAAAGGTGAACCAGCTGCGAAGTGATGACCATTTCAAACTTTTTCACACCGATGCGACGTTCAAGCTTAGTGATCTGGGTTACCCTGTGATCACTTGTGGATTTACAGATCGGGCACGGACCTACCATCTCGCTGCTATTTTTGTAGTAAGTGCAAGGACCCATCGTGAGTACGAGCTGGCTTTCGGTAGCTTTTCAAAACTGTACCGGCGGATTTATCAAGTTTCGCTCCGAGTCGATGCTGTCATGGGTGACGCTGAGGTTTCACAGCTAAACGCAATCCGAAGTGTGGCTGTCTTCAGTGAGAGCAAGTACTTGATGTGCTTTTTCATGTTCTCTACAACGTGCACAAGCGAACAAGACATTTGGATACAAGACCTGGCGTCGCTGTGTTTGCTGGCATTATGGATATGCATTTTGCAACAAGCTATAGTGAATATTGTACGGTGAAGGATCGTGTGCTTTCAGAGTGGAGAATGGAGTCATGTCTCCAAAACTTTGCTGCTTACTTTGAAGAGCAGTGGATCGAGAGTCGCTTCTGGAGATGGCAGATATACCACTCGCCGTCTAGTTACGCTACGACAAATAATCCGTGCGAAGTCTTTAATGCAAGTGTGAAGCGACACGTTCGGCGCAAGGCAGCGGAAATGTGCGTGCTCTTGCGAAGTATGATAACACTAGCTGAAGACGTGAGCTGTGACGTACCCTCACCATCAGCGTCTATTGCAGCCCCGAATCCGGAAATCAAGCGAACAGCAAAGTGGATGTTGACGAGCAAAGCTGTGGTAGTTGTTGCCACTGCGGAGGCGGCTCGAGTCCGAGTCCTGCACGTTTTGGAAGTGCATGTAGACGCTGAAGCGATGATCACCATGCGGTCTTTAGCTAGTTCTGTGATTTCAGAAAGTGGAGCTGAACCCTCGCTCGATTTGTTAGTACTGGACAAGTTGGAGAAAGCAAAAGCTTCACGACTCTACCGGGATAGCGTCAAGTGGTCAACGCGCCGGGCACATCGCGTCAATATGCCCAACGAGGGTTGGCTAGTAAACGCTGAGGACAATGTTTGCGGATGCTCCATGCACTTGAAATTCGGCGTTTGTTCGCACGTTTTAGTGGCACGCTCGGTTCTCGGCATTGGTGCAAGTGCGGGTTACGGCGAAAAACTTATGTGCAGACGTGCTCGAAAAAACGAAGAACGCAAGATCATCCGAGTGCGAGGTGCACAGTACTCGCACCTATCCAACCAACAGTCGAATCGAGGGTTGGAGACAGTTCGTCAGGCGTTCATGCCTTTCGTATGCTTGGAGAGAGCGATATGACCACGGAACGAGAGTTGGAAGATGCGTCTACTGGAATAACAGGCGATGCAGGCTTCATGGTGTCAGCAGTCGGAGCAGCTTTCCCTTTCGAGCTACCTTTACATGGTACGCATGCGTCAAGCGAGCATCTCAATCAAGCTCGGCAGGATGTGAATTGGCTCGGAAACGATGGCACTCGTTCTAGAAGTCAAGGCTACCCATTTCCGTGCTCCACTTCGTCGCGCGGTGATCAAGGCAGTGAGTTGGTTGGAAGTCGACTACATGTACCAGTTGAGCATGTGTGGGCACCTGCGCCGTCACTGCAGCACTTGCTCTATGATAATGGACAGGATCTCGAAGATGTCGCTCCTGCATTTTCGAGTTATCCAGATACCAATGCCAACTTCGCCGAATATCAAGCGGCGCCTGCAGAACAAGGATTCACCACGCAGCAAGTTCAGGAAATGTTCATCCCGGACCTACAGGCGACAAACGACGATGACCCCATCTTGTTTGGTTTACCGTCACCGCGACAGATAGGACGACCTCCTCTATCAACCCGCGCACTTGAGCTGCAATCCATTTTGAACTGAAGATGACGTGAATCCAACACCGACCTCACCGTAGATAAACCTTAACTTCAACCAACACAATGATATCTCAATACCAACGAAACGACAACCGGGGTCAGATTATTGTGAACGAGCCTCTGCGCACATTAAACTGACCGATCGGGGGTCAGATTATTGTGAGCGAGCCTCTGCGCACATTAAACTGACCGATCGGGGTCAGATTATCGTGAATCAATGACGGTTCGGCTGGACCGGTTCAGCTAATAACTGGCGGTCCGGTTTCGTCTGCTGTGGGTTCATAAGCGCTCACTCGCAATTCCCGCCCCTGAATCTCAGACATGGGGTTAAAACTCCTATTAGGGTGCAATGGGAAAAGATCCAGGAATGGAAGCGGCATCCGAGCTGGAAAACGAAGGACGCTGTGTTCCATCTGGAAGTGCTGAAGCCGACGCTTCTCAGCTGGAAGAAGAAGTACTGGCACATGGCAACACTGCCAGTTGACATCGGGGATCGCTGCCGGGCTCGCGGCGGGGGACGTCCGTACAGGATGAGAGACTACGAGCGTGACGTGGTTGAGTATTATGACACATGTCTTCGGGAAGACGGTAAAGTAACCTCTGGTGACATTATGTCATATTCTCTAACGAAGCCGGAATTCGCTAAGCTAAAACCCGGCACCAAGCGCAGCCGTGTGAAGCGGTTCATGGTCCAGTTTGCTCCAAAATCACGTGCTTCGGTGTCAGTCGCGTCGCTCGAGGCAATAACGCAACCGGCGGAAGGCGCCATTGAAGGTGACGTTCTTGGTGGGCCACACGAACACCCTGTTGCTTTGGTGGATGCCGAGCCTCGCCTTCAAGCTGGCTCCCCGTCGCGACTCGCCTCGAGGCTGCTGAGCCTCGCCTTCAAGCTGGCTCCCCGTCGCGACTCATCTCGACACTTCAGACGACGACGACGTCCGTCACATTCTGACCAGGATAACTTTCCTGTTGCACGCTCCGAGCTAAGTGTGAGCTCTCTGAAGATGTTTTTGGTGAAAAACCCATCGTACGAGGCGGAAGGGTTGTTCAAGAGCTTCCGGTTATTTCAATTTGAGCACTCGCCCAAAATCAAGGCGATCATCTCGAAGGCTTTACCGACACGAGACCTGATGGACGCCACACACATTACCAGAATGCTGCCACTGTCGGTTATTAAACGTTGCAACTCCATCGTGCATGCTCTTCAGAAGCGAAAAGGGGGTCTTGGAGAACAGGATATCGCTGTGGAGGTTTCCGGTGTCGGAGTCCTGTCGACGATGGATATCAGGACGATGACACAATGGCACAAGGCAGTGGAAAAGTTCGACCTGATTACGACGACACTCAACTGGATATCTGACATTGACTTCTCGACGCCAGTGCCTCCCGCTTTTCGTGTGTCACGGGATGAACAGCTCGCAGTCAAGCTGAAGGCCCTCCCCTTATCCTCCACTCAGGTATTTACTCTCAACTGTTGTAAGCATTTTGTGTGTATAACTTGCTAACCGTATTTTGTCTTAGTTTGATTTCCTAGATCTGGCAGCGAGAAGGTCACTCAGTGACGTTACCCTCAGCGCGGTGACGGGAAAGCTGCTTGGGAAGCAAGCGGGGGTCGTATGTATCGACCCCGCTTCTCTAGCGGTCGTTGTCGACGGCACCATCAGTATTGACACGAACCTGCTTGCTTCCCGCTTCGCTGGGCTTTCCGACGAGACCATTCTGCTCCCAATCAACTGTAATAGTGTGCACTGGTGCAGCATCATGGTCGACATTGCGAGAGCCGATATTCGTATCTACGACCCTATGTGCAGTAACTACGTGGACGACGTCCGCGATGTGGCAAACGTCATCATCGACTTGCTGCCTCCACCACCCAATGCCAGAACCAGATACCATGTGCGCGTGTACGAATCGCCTGACCTTCGCATCCAGAC
Source organism: Phytophthora syringae (assembly GCA_012656105.1). Lineage (NCBI taxonomy): Eukaryota > Oomycota > Peronosporomycetes > Peronosporales > Peronosporaceae > Phytophthora > Phytophthora syringae. The sequence continues at coordinate 1,284,676 of JAAKBD010000012.1, forward strand.
CGACAGCTACAATTGTGGCGTCTTCGTGCTGATCGCCTTTGAGATGTTCATCGGCTCGATCTCTCCTGGTCGACTTAAGCGTGGCCTATTACGGTATCTTCGCTACCGCTACCTGTTAATGTGCTTTTAATACAAACATCTTCTCCTCACCCACACTTCAAATAGAATGCGCTTGGGTCGGGTATTATCTCGAACCACGCGCAGGTGTGCACCTTTACAGGACCGTCGCTACAACAAAGCGTCCAATCGTGTTTTGTTGGCACCCGCCCTTGCATTTTGGTGACACCCCATCGTGATTTTATTGGCGCCCTTTACCCCCGGAATTGCCGCACTATCCGTGCCTGGCTCGCACGGTGATCGACATGTCGGCGGTAGTGACGGGTGACAACGCTTAGCCGGACGTAAATGAATGCTCCGATCATCATCCATTCGTCGATTAAAAACGCGTTTAGTTCGAGGGGGATTGGGGTCCATCCAGGATCCGTGCCAAATCCATTGCACCGTTAACGGCATCATCGGTAACGTTAACGGGAGCCATCGCACCGATATCATCATCGGTAATGACGTTAACGATGGGAGCCGGGGTCGCTTCTTCCTCGTCAGTGGGAGGGTCGAACAGCTCATCGAACACCGTGCGTACGTGCTCGGGCTCCGCGGCGTCGAGGTCGAGGTGAAGTCGCAAGGGTGGTCTCCCGACGTCCGACATCGGCTCATGAAGCCACGCGCGGAACTGGCTGAGGCCTGCCATGCGTTTTGTTAAGTGCCGGAAGTTCGAGGGGTGCATCATAAAACTAGTAGTGCGACGTCGCAAAGCGTCCATATGACTTTACTATGGGGGACGCTTTGCGAGAGCCTTGCACTGCGTCCGCTCTATAGTGGACTTCATATTATCTGCGTCCGCTCTCCGCTCTATAGTGGACGTCAGTGAACTGCAATAATTATTGACCTGAGCAATACTTGCAATATTATTGCAATAATAGTCAGCAGAGCCATTCCAAAAAAATATATCCACATTCTTTTACAAAATATGGATGCTTGCACACGCAGGTTGTACGATCGTACTTAATACAGCTGGCTAAACGACCCTGAGATGGTGATCAGTGAGAAGATTGCAATGATCGGAGCAATACGTATTGCAATATTATTGCAATAATAGTCAGCAGAATCAGCCATTATCTTTTGGAAGTGTCAACTATTTGGTTACAAAAGGGCATCGAAAATACCGGTATGTCCAACACCCCAAAATATCTCTAAACTCTAAATTCAGAAATCCAAAACTTCGTGTCCCTGCCATTCATTCTGAATTTCCCTTTTTCGATGGCGCAGGTAACGGCGACGAAGAATGAGCCGCGCGCCGAGAACGCGCGAACGACCGAGGATAGCTCTGACCCCCACAGCGACGCCTCAAGGGCCCAGAGCCTTGCCACTACCGCCAGCCCGAAAAGACAAAGCGTCAGAAGTCCAAATCGCCTCTCGGAAAGGCAGACATCATCGGTCGATAACCCACCCGTTCAAAGAGGGGTAATCAGCGTCACAGATATAGCTCCCGAAACTTGTGTGGTCTGCCCGACGTTTAGTGGAGTGTACGACTCATGGGATGCATTGGAGGCAGACTTTAGCAGGTATGAAGGTGTTTACTGTTAAGTCTTGTAAGTTTGTGTCTAACTCCGTTCTAGCTACCAGCGTGCTACGTTCCAGCTGTATAAACTCCGAACGTCAAACTCTATCAAAGATCGAAACAGAAGTCGGGAGAAGCAGGCTGCAAAGAGGGGTACTGAACCAAAGATTTGGGACGAGTCGCTCGAATACTACACCAAGTCTTGGACTTGCACGCATGCACGGACTTTCGTCTCGAAAGGGGTTGGTGCTCGCACAAACCATACCACTCGTCGCATGGAATGCCCTGCCAAACTCAACGCTTTGTTATCTGAAGTAGAAGATGGTGTTTTTCGGGTAACTGTGCGGATGCACGATTCCGTTCATAACCACGAGATTGGCGCGAATGCGTTCAATACGTATGCCGAGGTGCGGAAAGTTACGTCTCCGGGTACGCGAGCTGTTGTTCGGACAATGTGGCAGGGTAAGTTTGTGATATTGTACCATTTAAGATTTTTCTCTAAACTATTCTTCACTGCAGGTGGTGCCAAGCGTAAAAAGATCCTGCGTTACCTGAAAGAAGCATCTGGCAAGCCGCTTCTTCAGAAAGATGTGAGTAACATGATCGCGGAAATGCGTCGAGATTCATACACTTCTCCTGATGACAACGTGCGAGTGACGGAGCTCCTAAAAGACTTCAGCGAAGGCGTGGGGAATGTAGTCAAAATCTTCTGTCCCCTTGTCAGTGATGACTTCTGCGATACTTTGACAAACTTTAAACGCTGTTTTATACTTGGTGATGTAGAACTCGAGTCGAAGCCATCGGAGAATGACTGGTCACCCACACTGAAAAGGCAGCGAGCTGAGCCGGGAAAGTCAAGTTTTAGCAGGATTGAGCTGAACAAGGCTAGCCGCCCATCAGGCCGCCCGCGTGTTCAGCAAGCAAAACGAAGGCGAAGAAGCGAGCAAATTTTAAAGAAAGCGAAGCCCTTGCGAAGCGGCTTGCTCTGCATGGTGATGTGACACTGGAAAGTTTCAGGGAATATCTACTGAAGCCACAGTTATTCCTGGCAGATGTGGACCACACATTCGACGGACTGCGCTTAATGCATCAGGATGCAGGTTTTAAGCGCCCGAAGGCACGCGTTATGGATGCTGGGTCGATAGAGACCATTGAGTTCACTGTGCGAGGTGTATTACCTGGTGAGTCTCTTTGTTTTTGTTGTAGTTGGTATATAGTTGGTATCGATTTGGTATAGTTGGTTCATTCCAACTATGCATCACTCCATTACTAGTGGACACCAACTACGTACCAACTATTAACCAGCTACTCATGTATTGTATTTCATCATATGTTTCTAACAGGGTTGCCCATGTAGAGATGCTGGTGACGAAATGTGCTATAGCAGTAAAAACCTGAAGCTACGTGCAGTTGCAAACAAGGAATCGTAATGCGACGCAGATATTGCTGTTGTTATTCTCAACGTAGGCACTTTTCGGTCTACGGACATTCAAACTATGAGCGATTGGCACTCCATTTCAAAACTAGTCACCAAGGCCAGAGTTTTGTTGTCATGGATCAAAAGCGTTGCGCTGGATAGCCCAGATGACGAGGACACGCGCGCTCAAATTCTCGACGACGTCGCGCACATGGATATGCGGAGCACTATCAATTCTGGTGGCCAATTGGTTCAATTCGCAGAACTCATTCGATTTGGCGACGAAGGTTGGCTAAATGACCAATGTATGGTTGTGGCTGCGGCTCGAATTGCTGATGAGGCTTCATGGGGCAATTCGCTCAGGGTACACGTTGCTGATCCAACGTTCGCAGCATTTACTGATGACGAACAACGGAAAAGGCTTGTCGATACAAACGCTTTCATTTTCAGCAAGTGCCACGAGGATACGACGATCTTATGCCCGATTCACGTGAATCTCGACATCCCTCATTGGTGCGGAGCCAGTTTTGACATACAAAAACGAACAGTGTGGATTTACGATCCTTTTCACAGGAGAGACTACGAAGACGCTGCAGAAGATGTCGTGAAAAAGGTGTACTTGCCACTTCTTAACCCAGCATTCCAACTCAAGATCCGTTTGTATCGGGCATTGTTCCAGCGCGATGGGTTCAGTTGTGGTGTGTATGTAGCACACTGGTTTGATCACTATGTATCAAACTATATTTTGACCCCGGCGATGTAGAATTAACCGATACTGAGCCTTTATCTGCAGCAGAACTGGAGAAAATTCGGTACAAGCTATTTTGCTACGTGCTGATAGGCATGGTCGAACCAAGCGGTAGATAAAGCCAATACAACACATGATCGCGATGTCCTACGGCAAAAGTGAAATTAATCTGGTCTACACTAAAGGATTTTGCGTGAACTGTGCCAATTTGAGCTACACACACTAATTAGATGAGACTCAAGACTTGGCGTGTTTTAAATGAAATATCATCGTTTTCGGACCGAATATGACTATTTTCGGACCGAGTATGACCATTCTTAGCTCCAATATCATCAAAACCAGCACAAATATGATGCATTTTGGTTGATGTCATTCTGCTCAACTTCATAGATGCTGCTGTTTTCTCCAGCTCCATCTCAGTGCAGACGTAACAAGCCTGGCAGTGCCCTGACCTATTTAGTGTTGTTGGTCACCAGTAACAGCAGCAGATCGTCTCCATCTGTCATCAACAACCTGTAACCTGTAGTCACTGCTTCCAAAAGTACTCCAAAGCACCAGACACCAAATTTGAACACTGACTCGTCTGTCGTTTCTAGCTTGGACACGTGAATATGCTACGATTTATAGGCGCTTTGGCTGTGGATCGAGCTAATAATAGAATTGGTGAATAGTTGGTAAAAACAACCAATTCTAGAGAAAACAAATTCTAGACATTTGTACCAGAACCGATACCGGTTTATTTTACCATATGGTTTTTCAATTTCGTCCAATTTATGTCGAAATAGTTGGTCCACGTAGCCACTGCCTTATCTTTTCCAAAATCAGCCATTAAATTACATCCACATTCCATGCTGTGCCAGACTGTACAAGTATCCAAAATATGGATGCTTGCACACACAGGTTGTACGATCCGTACTTAATACAGCTGGCTAAACGATCTGACGTGAAAACAGTCGTGGCTCAATGACTTCTAAAAAAGTGCACACTTTGTAGTAGTATTAATACGTGAACAAACACTACAATAGTAATATATGCTTAGTACTACTACCGTAGTATAGTAGTTTATTTCACTTGAAATTGACGAGTGCGCAAATTATTTCATTGGCTGTTATTCCTGACTACCAGGTAGTAAACCGATGATAACGATAACAGTTTTTATTACTACTATTGCTGCTACAATTAATTCCAGACCCTAAACGAGACTTGAAGAGCGGCGAATGTCTCCGATCCGCGGCCTCTGGGCGGCGCGAGGCCTGCTCCAGCGCCATGCGCACGGCGTGCTCGCTGTCGATGCGACTCCAGAACTGGCGCGACGTGTGCAGCGCGTGGACGAGCGAGCGTTGTTCTCCTCTCGCAGCGACTCGAGAGACGACAAGCAGAAGTCGGCGTCCTCTTTCCTGCGCAGCGTCGACCTCAGCAACCCCGCGGCGCAGCGGAAGCTGTCCAAGCTGATCCAGGAGGTGGTCAAGACCAAGGCCGACACTGGCGGTGCGAGCTGCTGCTGCTAGAGACGGAGGCAACTGTAGGGACTCATTTGACGCCGTTACGTTCAGATTTCGTGCCCCACGTGGTGATCCAGGGCCTGTGCACGACGTACCGAGGCACGAACATTGACGAGAAGAAGCAGTTTCTCCTCATTCTGGCGCAGGATCTGCACATCGACACGGCCTTGGTGCGGACAGTATTTACTACCTTTGTCGTGTGTGTTTCTTTAATGCTGACAGATCCTTTGTGTTTTACGTCTTATGTAGGCTCTGCAAAGTGCTCTTCAGTTTGAGCAGAATTTGGCCAATGTAAAGGACGCTCGCAGTGGCGTCGTGGACTGGGAGCACGAGAACGTGGAGCGATATTTGCGCACCTTTCGCAATCTTCGCAATGCCTTATCACCACTGTATGAGGTACGAATTTTTTTGCACCCATGGAAAGCTAATAATTCTAACAATGGTGTTGCTTTCGGCATGGTAGACCTTCTTCCAGCAAATTTTGTCGCAACGCGAAAACGGAATGCTGTTCTTGGTGCACATGCGAGCGGACCTGCTGCAAGTTTTGCGCAAAAACGCTAGTCATTCCGAAATTCCTGCTCTCCGCTCACTGGATGCGAGCTTAAAAGTAAGTTTAGGTACTTACGAGCGTGTTCAGCTGGATGAATGCTAAGTGTTATCTATCATCTGCGCAGCAATTCCTAGTAGCATGGTTCAGCGTTGGTTTCCTGAAGCTAGAACGCGTAACGTACGAGCATTCTCCCGGGCAACTTCTGGAGAAGATTATTCGGTATGAAGCAGTGCACCCAGTCGGTACTATCGCCGAGCTCAAGCGCCGCCTTGGTACGTCAGTTGAGTTTATATCAACTACACTTGAATTGGTCCGTGGCTTCTAAACTGCATTGGGCTGTACTATGCCACAGGAAATGGACGGCGATGCTTCGCATTTTTCCATCCGAGGTATGACCTCTGCTACCATCAACAGCAATCCGAAATCTAATCACCTGCACATGTATACTGTGTGTCGCTGTAGTATTCCGGATGAACCGCTCGTGTTTGTGCACGTAGCACTGATGCAAGAGATCGCTACTAGCATGCAGTCTATCCGTGACGAAACCGAGCAATTGATTGAAGAATCCTCTCAAGCAAAAGCTGCCATTTTTATTCCATCTCCTCGACCCAAAAGGGACTTTCGGTAAGGCTTGTCGTCTTTGAAGTGTTGATAGCGCGGAACTGAATTGTCAACATGCTTCAGGGCGTCGACTTGGGCAACTTTCTCATCAAAGAGGTAGCCAAAGCTCTGAAGGTGGAGCACCCCCACCTGAAAACGTTTGCGACACTCAGCCCTTTGCCGCAATTTATCCCATGGCTTGAAACCCAACGCTACAAGAGCGATGAGACGCTGGTTTCTCCTCTCGAGCTGGATGCCCTGATCGACGTGCTGGGCGAGCGTGGTATTACTGTTCAAGCGGACTTGACCGCCGTGGGGTTGTCTTGGATGCGCTTTCTTTCGATGATTGGAGCAAGGAAGAGGACCTGGTTGCCGCGTTGAAGCCTATCATGCTGAAGCTTGGTGCACGCTATATCTACCACGAAAAGAAGCGCAGTAAAGCGCTGGATCCCGTCACTAACTTTCACGTCCGCAATGGCGCCATTTTCGAGCAGATCAACTGGTTGGCGGATTTGTCCAAGAAGGTACGTGAATTAAGTTAAGTGCGCATCACCAAAGAATTTACTCATCGGTTTGTGCGTGTTGCACCTAATTGCTAGGGCCTTGCGCAAAGTGCTGGCATGATGATCAACTACAAGTATGATCTAGCACACGTGGAGGCGAATAATGAGAACTACTTGCTGCACAACATCATCCCCATTGGGCTTCAGCCGCAGCAGATTCTTGGAGCGCGTACGCTTTAAATCGTGAGGCAGCAGAGCTCTGTGTAAATATCTCAGCACTTGTCAATACCAGCGCAGAAATCTTGCTTGCATTCATTTTGTCAACGTCCATTGTTAGTGCTGACTTTCATTGTTGGTGTTTCGTGAAAGGTCGAAACTCCGGATCTAGCGCAACGAAGCTGCCATGGTTCTGGCACAGGACGAGATCGATGCTTGTCGGGAGGCATTCCTGGCTTTCGACAAGGATCGGTGAGTGCATTATGGAGGGCCGTGTGAAGATTTAGGCTGACACTGTGCTGGCTGCAGGAGCGGAACAATTGACGTCTGGGAATTGCGTCAAGTGCTAGAAGGTAAACTCTGATGCGCCGCCTATTAGCCAGACTTTTGATCTAACTTTTGGACCAGCAATGGGGCAGCAACCAACAGAGGAGGAACTATTCCAGATGATCAGCGAAGTTGATGAAGATATGAGCGGTGCCATAGGTAACTGTGTATCCCAGCCTCGTCCAGAGGAAACTACACGTCTAACTCACCTGTGGTAGACTTCGCTGAGTTTCTGCAGGTGATCGACAACCAAAAGGATCGCGCCGCGATGTTTGAGGATGACAGCGACATGAGTACGGACAGTTTTGGTTGAAGCACTCTGAACATGAGTTTACTCACTTTGCGTCTGTGTAGTTGATGCATTTGTTGCGTGTGGCGGCAAACCAGACAAGACGGGGTTTGTGCGCAAGGAGACTCTGGTGAGAATTATCAAGGGCGACTTCGGTCTCACTATCAACATCGAGGAGATGATTAACAAACTGGACGTGGACGGCAGTGGCGAGATCGAATTCGACGAGTTCAAGGCGATCTTGACCTGATACCCATGGAACGGTATCCTGTAGGTGCTCCAAGTGAACATGTTTGTGCAGTTATAAATGACACACGCTGGCAAACTGTGCAGCTTCCCTACTTCCTTGACATCTTACACAATTATTACAGTGAATGCAAGAAAAACTTCTTGTGTACCTCCGCGGCAACTTCGTTCGCTCACCAAACACTGTCTAAGGCCAAACAAGCTACCTAAGAATCAGAATATTGATCGATAATGCAATGGAACACTTAAATTGGCGCGAGTTGCCAACATTTTTGTTGATGTACTTGTTGTTCGTGATACTTCCGTTGATATACTTCCACAGTCAGCGATCAGCTCCAGAAACACCACATCGCCTTAGCTCAGCGAGAGTGCTTGGGGATCGAAAGAGGCCGCGCTTCAGTTACTTTGCTTCGTGTTCGTTGCTGGTGCTGGTTTGAATTCATTGATTGCTGCGGTGTTCTCTTGTCAACTGGAGATTTGACTGCTGCTGATAGTTTTTCTGCTACACCCAGCGCTCTGCGCCAAAACACCTAGGCAGCATATACGAAGAGGCTGTTGCGAATAGATACAGCGACTTCGTTCAGTGACGGGTGCCAGCTAGTCTGCAAGATCTTCTTGGAGAAATCCAACGCATCTGGATCGCCTGGAGCAGGCATCGCAGCAATCTGCTGCGCAAGACCTCGCTGGGGCATGGAGTGGCGGCGGCTCACTCGCGCTGTGCGGGGGTGATGGAAATGTCGGCACGTCCATAGCGGTCATAAATATGGAACTCGCTGTTGTACGAGCCCGTGATGAAGTTGTTGCCGTCTCCACTGACCGCGCACTCGAATTTGTCGAAGATACAGTCGCTCTCGTAGAGATCTCCCAATCTCGGGCGAAGATGCTCGTGAATCTAGGCATAGCAGTTGACAGAAATAGTTAGCAAAAGCAGCAGCGCACGCACTCTGCAAGCTCTCAGCGATCCACTGCACACGACGTACATTGATCGTTTGTACTGGCCGCGAGTTCATGTTGACATCCCAAACTTTGAGAGTCAAGAAGTCGCGTGCGATGATGTAGCGGCCATCAGGCGAAAATTTGATGTCTGAGATCGAAGCGATAATCTCCGAGAAAAAGCTTCTCGCTTCAGGATCCTCCTGCTCTTCAAACACTGTAGCCCCGCATGAAGGGCTGCTTATTAGATGCACACCACTAGATGAACAAATCTTGAACATCACAAACAGTGCGCACCTTGAGAGTATGCATCGCACAAGGCTGCCTGCCGCATATCGCCCAGCTTAATGGCGCCACGACTCGTGCTGTACATCATCGTGTGGCAATGCGTCGGATGGAAGTCTGCGGCTGTGATAACCTCTGTGAGCTCCTCCATGTTTGCTGGTTTGATGTCCACAATGTCTAACACAACAGCATACAAATTAGAAATGGCACTGAGCTGCAACAGTAGCAAGTATCACAGCCGCACTGAAGCTTTGATTCGAGATGCCCAAACTCCACAGATTCACGCGAAGATCATCCGCCGACATGAACGTCTCTCCGTCGCTGTTGATCGCGATCGAGTTGATGTGATACGTGTGAGCGTTAGCGTAGACGCGCTTGGCGGTGGACGTCGTTATTTGTCCACGGACATGGGTTTGTGGCAAGCGTATGAGCTCTGGCGTAATTTGGGCTCGAGGCACATGGGCGAGTCCGTGTGCGTTGTACGTGGTGACTTCACGCACGCTTCGCTCGTGCACCTTCCAGAGTTTGATGGTCTTGTCGTTCGTAGACAGCAGACACTGAGACCCGGTGGATGGTCGGCACCACTTGATCTGGTTGATTTTCTCCTCGATTTCCAGACTTTTGAGGTAGTCGAATTCCGCGTTGTGGCTCTGGTACTCGGTGTACATCTGGTACTGTGGGTCATTCGTCCCGCTGTACATGCTTTGATTCTGCTTTACAGACCAACACAAAAGAAAAGGTGAGAACATACTACTAAAACCCACTAAGAAAAGAAAGACGGACCGACGCAGGATTTCCGTGGCGATAGTAGAGGAGATTCTCCCTCCTTTGTTCCCAGTGGCTAGAAAGTCTCCTGACCGGTCGTACTCGATTGCAGAAATCACCTCGGCTTGCAATTCATCAACAATCAATAAATAACCCTTTGGAAGTCAATAACCCCTACATAAGACACAACCAACCTTCAACGAAGCTCCGGGCGCTTTCACCCGCTGAGAAGACCTGCCCCCACTCGGCCTCCGCTTCGGTCGTGGGTTCTGCCATGTCGACCTCCAACGCTCCTGCGTTCGTGTGTTTCATCCTGGTGAGAGCCCCCACGCGGGCCTCTTCGCCTCCAATGTCTCCGTGCAGATTGGCTTGCGTCATGCAGAACGGGAGGAGGAGGAGGAGGGTGTGGTGTGTGTGTGTGGGACCTGCTTGGAGCTGCTCAACGGCTTGTCACCCGTCGGAGATTTTCTTCTCTTCCGTCGCCGGCGGAGGATCTCAAGCTGCGGCGCTGCAAAAGCGTCTGAGGGCGGGCGGGGTTTCACGATTACAAATGGAACGGGCGCCCACTTGGAGAACGGACGGACGGACGCAATGGGTGCGAACGAAGGGACTAAAACCAGCAAATCAATCGCCCTCCTCCTTCTTCTCCTTCTTCTTCTGGCTGCCTTTTCTCGCGGGTTTGTGGTGGAGCTGCTCACGGGCGACGGTCGTTGGGGCTCGGAGCCTCGAACGATGCGAATGAACAGGTCCCCTCTCCGTTGACTGGCATCGCGATCTTCAATCGCATTTCTTTCCATTATTTTTGAAGAGCCAATCGCAGTGCGCCAAATCCAGCCAATCCACGGCCGAGGAGAAAAATCGAAGCAGCAAAAGCAGGCACTTTCACGAACCCGACGCAAAAGTTGCGCACGTTACACTGGTCAAGGCTTGCAGCAGCGCGAAGGCAATCACCCCGCGTCCGCGTTGCCAGTCCACGTTTTCGCCGTATTGCACACGGTCTCGAACATGCCGGATAGTGAGTGTTGACCAGACCAGACTTAAATCATCTCCTCAAACGATCCAGTATGGCTGACGCTGTTTCACTTGATTGCTTCATTTCATCAGACTATCCTATGGATACGTCTCCGGACTGCAGTCGAAAACACGATTTCAGCTTCACTAAATTGCAGGAGCGGAATATGTAGCCCCCAGAGCATCAACGTCCTCGGAGGACAGTTTTCGCAACGACAAACACGAGGAAGCAGCAAAACCTGAGTTTCTGACATTGTTCTGCTTTCAAGCCTCCAAAACTTGGTCAAGATTACACAGATCAACGTGCAGAATAATGCTGTTGTATAAAAATGTTGTATTTAATCGAAGTATCCAGACCGTAAGCACTGTTGCCGACGGTCTGGCAACTGTTTATTCCAGGCTGCTGCAGGAGCTGCCCTGAAGTTGCTATACCGCTCGTCTTGCACTGTACTACCGGTACTTTGGTAGAATTCGCAAATGTTTGGTGTTTATGTTTTGTTTTTATAGCTTCAAAGGGTTGCCGTTAAGTGCGATCTTTCCGCTAAACTTTCATTTCATCGCCAGGAATGGCGCGATCAGCTCCGCCGCGCACTCGCGCCGCCAAGGCACCGGCCGCAGCCAAGAGGCGGCGCCGCACCCTGTCGGACGCCTCCTCCTCCGACGACGAGCAGGAGCTGGTGAGCGACACGCGCAGGGGCCGCGGCAAGAAGCTCAAGGCCAGCGCCATTCTGGCCGAGTTTTCGAGTCTGGACGCGCTGCTGAGCAACGACCTGGCGGAGAAGCGCAAGCGCCAGAACCGCGAGCGGAAGCTGCAGAAGCTGCGCGAAGAGAGCGAAGCGGCGGCCAACGACGCGTCCGCCCCACTGGGGCAACTCATGAGCCACATGTCGACGCTCTCGGGCGACAATTACCTCTTCTCGGGGACGGACGTGACGGTGGCGGAGAAGTTTGGCTACGTGTTTACTCCGATCACAGAGGTGGGTGGGCGTGGGCGGGGGGTGATGCTAATAAATTGTTACTGAAAGGTGGCGGGGACTCATTCTTCCAATTGTGGTGTTGACACTGTAGCCACTGCCGTACCGCACGTACAAGGCGACGGAGACGGAGCTCAAGAGCGACCTCAATCTCGTGTACAGGACCATGCAGTCCACGGACAACGCGGAACTGAGCGGGTTATTGTGGTCCAAAGCCATTTTGATCCGCTGTATGCTCACCAAATCGTCCACCACAAGTGCTGCACCACCGACGCCTGTTGTGCTACCTTCGAAGATCGGGTCGTGGTTATTTATGACAAGTACGTTTTTTTGTGGTGGTGAGAAGGATGCGCCGTGGGTTGCGGGAGCTAAGACTGATGCTTGGTTTGCTTGTGCAGTGTCGGCGCATAGCGACAGCCACGTGGTTGGAGGCTGTTTTAGCAACCTCTTTCTGATGTTGAGCTCGGCCAACAAGGCGTCGATCCCGAACTTGAGTGCGGCTCTGCCCCTTGCGTGCTTTGCCCACCCAATTGAAGATTTCCGCTCGACTTTTGGCGCTCAGGTTCCTGCTGTTGAAATGGACTGGAAGCCGACCATCTACGATTTCCTCAATGCATTTCGTGCGTACGGCTTCCAGGACAGCAAGCGGTCCATGAGTGTCAAAAGCAAGATACCGGTGACCCCACCCTCGACGAAGAGATCGCGTGTCCTTCCCTTCCCAACCCTCAACATGCATTACGTGTTAATGTACTTGGTGATCTGTTTGCGCACGAAAACACTGACGCTGGAGGGCTACGATGCCTTCAGCTTCACGATGTTTTTCCTGCGCATGCAGTTCGAGAACGATATCCACGCCAGTATTGTAGATCTGGCTACAATCTGCATCGAAGAACTTCTGGACGTGTTCCCACGTGCTGAGTGGCGGAGAGAATGGGCGCCGCAGCTTGTTCTCCGCATCGCTGGCCACAATGAAGGCTTGTTTGACTCGGCAGCTGGCTGGCTTGCAGTTGCACGGCGACTCCCGCGCACAATGCGTGGTACACAACTTACAACAGGATTATCGATCTACGTCCTGCAGCATCGAATCGACAAGAAGCCGCAGGAAGGGGTACGTGAACTTGTCCGTTAAAAATTCTTGCTTTTTGTTGTTCGCGGTCGCTAATATTGGGTTGTATGTTTGTTTAGGCAACCTCCGAGCCGCCGCTAAAGTTTCCGATCCAGAGTGGACTCATCGTGGACATTGTTGCTTGTATTGTGGAGGATTTGACGACGAAATATTCAGAAACGCGCAAGAATGGCAAGGCATTGAAAACCACACCGCCGTTCGATCTGCTGTGCAAGAAGGTGGCGCTAATGGACTTAGCACTCCAGGCGTTCCTCAACATCCTCACACTAAAGGAAATGAAAGTCATGCTGAACAAGCTGGACCAGCTAGCTGACGCACACAAGTCGACAATGTCGGCAAAGTGGCACGAGCTGAAGACACTCGTTAGTCTCATGCACCGCAAGTACTCGCTTGAAAATTTGCGCATTGGTCGAGGTCGGAGCGCTTCCCCAACAGCGAAAACCGTGCTCTTTTGCGACGCCGACGATGAGTAACAACATTCAAAGAGGCTTGTCGCGTTCAGCGCATGAGGACGATAGAGATTAGATCGTCTTCGACTTAGCTTGGAATACATGTTTTTATCGTCTTGTCGGCTGTTGGTCGAACACATCCATACCTAACGGTGTTCCCAGTATTTGAGCTTGATATCGCCCAATGCGGAGCTTTTTTATCTTTATGTGCTACCGCAACTGTGCACACTATTGCTGCTCTTGCACCAATGCTGCGTACTGCTTCTGCAATTTGACCTCGATTAGCTGCTGCGAGTTCACTTCGTTTGCCACTCTTGCCATGCGGCTTTGAAGTGCCTGGGCTTCGAGGCTTGACAGATTCTCGAAGCATGCGCGCTCGATCGTAGCATTCTGAAGCTCCGTCATGTGACTGCGCAGCGACTGCAAACCTTCCTCAGAACGGCGGTAGAATCCACCATTAATGACCCGCGTCCGCTCCTGGAGCTTCTGTGCTCGTTTGACAAGGAACTGCTCCGTTTCTTTCAACTCTGTAAAGCGAGCTTGCACAGCACGCAACTTGTCCTCGTCCGAAGTAGCAAACTGGAATGACACACCACCAGTTTTGTCTTCACTGTCAGCTTTGCATAAATATCGGGCTTGAACTTCCTCCCATTTAGCGCCGAGGATCGAGGCGTCCTGAGACTTCCACATGTCGTTCACACCACACAAACTCGCCTCTATCTGCACCATCTGCTGAGCGCGCTCCATGTCACTGTCCGAGAACTGCTGCAGGTGCGGGACTGCCACTGTTTTCTTGCGCTTCTTGCTCTTCTTGGACTTGCCATCGTCTACGGGGTACTTGGCTAGATCATGCTCTAGCAATCGGTACATCTCATCCGCTACCTCGCTCACCTCGCTGTGCACCAACATCTTCTTCACCTTAGTAGGACGAGGGAGATCTTTCTGCACAGCGCTTGAACGCCGTTTGAGTTCACGCTCTTTTTCGAGTTCGCGCTGTTGCAGTTCACGCGCCTCTCGCTCACCAGCGTCTTCTTCACGAAGAGCATTAGCACGATCCTCACCAGCGTCCTCTTTCTCGGGAACGTTAATCTCGTACTCATTCTGAGGGGCAGGTAGTCCGTCGAAACCTTGACGCAGACTAGCTGCCAGTCTTTTCACCCGAGCTTTTTCTGCCTTGGCATTCTCATCCTCTGTGCCGTAGAGGTGCTCTGGATTGATGCCTAGCTCATCGCGCAGTGGTGTGCGCGTAGCAGACAGAGGTGTCTTATCCCCGACACTGCCGGCCACTGCTGAGAATGGTGTTCTGGAAGGAGTAGCACCCACATAACCTGTGCCTTCAAAGAGTTCGACATTTTCCCCGCCGAGAAGAGGAGTGGCGCTGTTTCGCATTGCCAGCAAATTGGCCGTTTCCTGCATAATATTGTCATGCACGTCGCGACTCGATGGCGTCGCCGTAGCACCTCCAGTGGCAGTGGCAGTGTGCAGAGGGGTGGCACTGTAGTCGCCCATTAGCAAACGCGTCTCGGTGGCTGATCCATTCTCCAGTGCAAGCGCAGCCGCATGAGTAGCATGCATTCCCAGCTTAGCAAGGTCGCTCAGCTCATCGTTCGAGACCACAGGTGCAGGCAATTCCAACGGAGTGCGTTTAATCGCGTTGATTGGGTCGTTCTTCTCGTTCACCGCAGCGATGACTTGGGGCAAGTTGGATTTCATGAGCGACTTCTGCCTCTTGGCATCTTGTTTGCGCTCCTTCTTCTCTTGCGCGTCACGCCGCACCCCTCCAGCTTGTCCAACTGCAGAGCTGCCCGCTTCGGGTCCAGGCCCTTACTGGAGACGCGTTTCTCCTCCGTCACGTCGAAAAAGCCTGCAGGAGCTTTCTTCTCGAATGGGATCTCGCTCGCATAGTCGATGTACTTGCGCTTCTTCATTTGCACTTTGGGGTTGGACGACAAGACGCCCGCGGCCTTGAGCTCGCGCTTCTTCTGCAGCGACGCCAGACGACGCGCCTCCTCCAGCTGCTTCTCCCGAGCTTTCCGCTTGGCCTTTTTGCCCTTTGTATTGGCCAGTCGCGCCCTCGCTTCGGACAGCATCTCCTTCTCGTCTTCGTCCATGTCCACCGGGTCGGGCCTGGCCGGTTTGTTCTCCGGGTTCGGGTCGATCTCTCCGGGTCGAAGACGTCGCGGGTCGTCGCCCACCTCGACCCCTCCTTCTGCTGCGCGGCGTCCAGCAGCCGCTCGTAGTGCTCCATGCACTGGGCCGCCGTCCGCCCCACGATGGGGGCGATGGTGCGCCACTGGGAGGGCATGAGCTTGGCCAAGTGCAGCAGCTTCTCCTCCTCCTCCCGACTCCACTCGGTCTTCTTGATGCTCGGGTCCAGCCACTCGTACCAGCGAGCTTTGCACTGCTTGGCCGACTTGCGAGAGAGCAGCGACGCCACGCGCGCCCACTGGTTCATGCCGTACTTCATGACGGCCGCCTTGAGGATCTCGTCCTCCGTGTTCTTCCACACGCCGCCCTTGATCATGATCCGCATGGCTGTCGGCGGGGAGGAGGGACACGCACCCGACAGGTTTACACCGAGGAAGCTGCAGAATGGCAGCTACTGGATGGGGCGGGAAGTTGTGTGCACATGGTGTGGAGGACGTTAGCTCGTACTTAAACGAGATGGATAGATGGTGTGCGGCACACTAGATACCCAACAGTTAGTTTTTAACTTTTGTTGAAGTTGCTGGGACGATGCAGGCGGCGCTGCAGTTCATGGAGCGCAACGGGCGCGCGCTGGAGGAGCTGGTGGCGAGGATGCTTAAGGCGCGAGAGGAGCAGGAGGCCTTTCTAGGCGCGTTCGCCAAGAGTATGGAGGACATTGCGGCCCAGGAGGAGTGCGAGCCTTTGGCGCAGGTGCTGGGGAGTCTGGGCGAGTGCGGGCAGAAACTGGCGAGCGAGAGCCACGACGTTCTGCTGCTGCGGCCCGAGACGGAGATTTTGCAGGTGGTGACGCAGATCCAGGACTGGGCCATTGTGCCCATGAAGGTGCGAGATCAGGAGGAGACGAGGAGGAGGAGGAATCGGGTCTCACACGCTCTCTCTGGACTGCTGTAGAGACTGCTGGAAGATCGGGAAAAGGCCATCAAAATTGAGATCAAATTGCAGAAGGAGCACGACGAGCTCCGAGTACGTGGGGAGCTATTCTGCTCCAGAGAGTGCGAAGAAGGCGAGGTTGCTAACGTTCTGGTGGTGTATGAAGCGAGGGATTTCGGCGAAGGAGAAGGAGAAGAAGCTGCGGATGCTGGCGGACCAGAAACGACGGGTCGAAAACGTCAATGCAATGCTGGACACACACATTGAGAACTTCGACCGGTATCGAATCCAGAAGATGAAGGTACGTTGGAGCAGTCAGGATACGCTTTCTTTTCACAGACCAGCTGATCGAGAACTTGCAGAAAATTGTGAGCGAGTTGGCTCGCTCGCAGGCGTTCTACCATGCGAAAGGACTGGAATTGTTTGCCGTTCCTTGCCAAGCCATCGCGAAGCTCCACCACACAGCAGTAAATCCCACCCCACAATCCAACCCGGCCGACACGAGCTAGATTGCTCGGACACCTGAGTGGACACCCACGCTACTTACTACGTAAGCATTTATTACCTCCTTGGTAGTCGATTTGTACAGCGCGACGAAGCTAAATCCCCGCCGAAGAGCGACCTCTTTCTTTTCTGCGTTTGCTGTGGCCTAGTTTCGCCATGCTTTCCTGCAACTTTCGCCAGAATGAGCCCCTTTCGCTTTGTGTTCGCTGCGGACTCTCCGTGCCAATTCCAAATTGTTGGCGTCGTGAAATTCCTGGTGACGCCGTCCAGCTCTGAGGAGAATAGCAGTAGTCCTCCAAGAGCTTGTCGCTGTAGAAGCATCGTTTCTGCGAGATAAATGGCACGGTAAGTTGCGAGTATAAAGCGCAACACGCATGACTATCGACTGCGCACCTCTTCAAATTTCTCGTAAACTAAGTGCACAGGTACATTCAAGGAATTCGCTAGTCCGAGCTGTAAGCTATAAAAAGGGAAAGACGATGTCAGTTGTAGTACCGATTAGCACTTACACCCCTTTGATTAATCGTTTTGGTTGCGTACCTCATTTGCACTGGCTGGAGAGATATGTGTCGTCTAGAAAATGTCGGCGTTGCTTGGGAGACGAAAGAGACACCATAGTCGGACTGCATTTTCAACGGCCATTAGTCACTGTGCGATTCCACTCCCAACACCATGAGTTGAATGGATCCTACCTGTGGCTGGTGCGAGAACTTGACCGAGTGTTCGTACATGTGTCGATAGACAGCATCGCCTAAGGACTCAAGTTCGCTGCCACGCTCTTCGCAAAGGTGCACTCTCGCAACGAACAGTGCCCACTGTTGCAGTAATCAAATCAAGTTATACGCACCACAGGTATAAAATACAATGTCAGATAGGTCAGGGTCGGATCAAGCTTCGTTCTGCACGCACCTCGGCGAGAGTTTCTTCATCTGTGTATTTGTGAATAAATGGATGCTGAAGCAGAGTTTCTGCCGACGGCCTCTCGTCTGGGTCAATCGTAAGGCACTGACTCAGATAGCTAGTTAGTATACATACAAACACAAGCCGACATGAATGAACGAACCTGGTCGATAAACGAGCGACATTCTTCTGAGTACGATTCAGACGGCAACTTTAGGCATTTTTCGTTTGCAACCTGAAAGATTAGCAGTTGGTATGTCAGTACATGAGGAAAACAGCTCAAACTAACAGGTTGCTCACCGAATCCACCAAGCCGAAAAATCCGTCTTGCGTCGGAAGCGGATAGCGCCCCAACGCAACAGATATTAGGGCGAGTCCAAACGACCAAATGTCGGCTACCACAGCAGAAACACGTACAATTGAGTCAGTACGCACCGTGATGAGACATCGAATTCCGCACGTAACTCACCAGGATAGGAGTAATCGCCACCACCTATTCGTTCGGGTGCCATGTAAAGAAGAGTCCCCACAAAAGTCTTCGTTGTGGTGGAGACATCATTCAGGGTACGCGCCAAACCGAAGTCCGAAATCTTAACTTCGCCTTGTCGATTTGTCAGCAAATTGTGCGGCTTAATGTCGCGATGCACCATCCGCTTGTTGTGAATATGAGCTAGTCCGTGTAATACGCCTGACGCTAAGCGTGCCAGGACTTTCTCATTTTGGCAGCCCCCACGCAGAACAATATCTTGCAGTGACCCCGTGCTCATGTACTCCATAACCATGCAAATGGAGTTTTTGGACGATCGACAAACGCATCATAAAATGACACGATATAAGGACTGGGTCTACAGTAGCAAGTACAAAAGAAAAAAGCAAAGTCAATAAGGCACGCAGTCCAGTCCGTTTGAAGAGCGACACATTCGCCAGCAAAGACACCTACTTTGGTTTTGGTATGGTGGGGCTGTTTCCGGGTGTATTGTGATACGGCATGGGGCTGTCGCTACTTCCCATGGGCACCAGATTCGAGTATAATGCATGCAGCTCACGCACCATTTGACGGCGTTGGCCTCGTCCATACACGGGCACATCCTGCATCTCGTTGGACAGCATGAGCATAACATGATTCAGCAACGAGATCCACAACTCGCAACATCAAGACATTGTAAGAACTCACCTTGACCGCAACAACTTTCAGCGTGGGGATGTGGATGGCCTTATAAACTACCCCAGAGGCTCCTCTACCGACTTCCTTAACGCGTTCGAGATTTTCCTGCAGGTGCAGACAAGCTGCATCTGGTGAAGATATCCCCGCCTCCGAAATGGCCACATTTTTTGTTGTGAACATGCCATGATTTGGTGAATATGCACTCCCGCCACTCCCTCCACTATGCCGCCCACCGTCTACACCATCGAATACAATGATAACAGAAAAATGGCAATAAGTGTTGTTAGCCTTTTCCCACCATGAAAGAACCACAAATTGCTTGTAGATCGCACCGTTTGGAGAGTGAAGGCCCGAGTCTGAGCCGGAACTGAAATTTAGTTTCATCATCGCCTGTTGAGCGGCACTAGGGCCGCCATTTGAGGGGTATTTCCTCCAGACGCAGCTGCAGCAGCAACCGCTGCTGCTTCCATAGCATCTCGCTTCGCAATGAGTCTAGTAGCTGCTCGCTGAGCCCGCTCCTCAGCTTGTTGAGGCGTGGGCATATCTTCCAGTTTAAGTCGAAGCTGGGGTCGTTTGGGAGTTTTCTTCACGGACTCGACAGTCTTCCATTGCGGTGCGCTATCCCGAGGCGTAAGTACTGGTGGTGGTGTTCCTGCAGACGCCTGCCGCTGCGCCGACTTCACTGGCGACAACGGTTGAGGCCGTTTCTCTTCAAAGGTGAGTTGACTCGCTAGTGAATCAATTTCCTTGTTCAATTCGGTCGCAGTATGGTCACCATTGTCCACAGTATCAGCAGTATGACTCTGATGATTGCCATTGCCACTAGCAGACGGCTTCACTTTCGTGCCCTTCAATCCAGCCTGCGAGAGCGCTTCCCCATTCAGTGGCTGCTTCAGCTCCTTCGATCCAGTCGTCTCTGATTCGGAAGAGACTGGAAACTGCTTGTCCATCCACGGACATTCCCACGACTTGACCTCCGCAATCCGCAGCTCTCGTGGACAAATATCTGGGAAAATCCGCGTGATCACTTCGTCGTCCTCCTACACACCAACAACCACCAAGACACCCCACGTCAGTCCAGTCTCCATCCTCCAGTAGAAGCAACTCAGCACCCCGTTTCACTACCTGCTTAATGAGATTGGGCGCCGATTGCGGCCGCTGCAGCGTGTTCTTGTGCACGAGGAACGTCGCGTGGTGTGGCGCCCGGCCTGCCCGCAGAACGACGGGGAAGGCGCCGTCCCTTGCGTTGGCGAAGGACGAACTGTTGGACTGCAGCGTCGTTTTGGCAGCCGCTCGGTCGTGGGTCGCGAGCGATTGCTGCTCGTAGTTGGCGCTCTCCACGCGTCCGCGCTTGCGGAATCTCTCCATGAGCGTCTGGCGCGAGACCTCCTTGATGGAGCCGCTGAGCAGGTCGCGGCGGTGGCTGGCGGAGCTGCTGCTGCTGTTGCTGCTGCTGTTGCTACTGGAGGCCATTGACGTCTCACGCTGTGCCGCCGGCTTGGACACGTGCCGGTTCTGCTGCTGCTTCTTGAGCTGCTCCGGCATTTTGCACGCGACGGTGAAGCTCCCTTTGGAATCTAGGACCGATCGGTTTGAAGAGGGGCGGATGGATGGATACATTTGGCATTTTCTACCCCCCACTTGAACCGGAACCATGCTAGGCGATTGACGAGTGTTAAGGATCGGCTCCGGTTATAGTATCGCCGTTGGCGCAGCGGAGATGGTCGCAGGTGCTGCTGCAGCGAATAAGACGGATCCATTTGTTCCGGGTCCGCTCCCGTTGGCACTGCCTGCCGGACGCTGGGATGGTGGAAACAAGCAACTCTGGACAGTATGCATACTGATGACACGATAATGGAAGCAAGACTGGTGTCGACGACGCCAGTACCGATGCTGACTGAGGCGCCAAGCTGAACAACAGGGAGAAATAATGGGATTCGTCGGAACTCCTGACTACAATTCCACCTGCGACTGAGGAAAGTTCAACGGAGACCTCGACAACTGGAGAACTAATAACGGAGACAACGGAGGAAGTCGCAACTGATACCCCTACAACTGAGACCCCAGTACATGTATCGGGTAGAGATCCTGCCCCTAAAAGGAAGTTTACACTTTCTGGACGGTAGAACATTTGACTTCTGGGCTGCTGCAACTTGTGTTGGGCATAGCTACCGCGTACAGGCTTCGGGGCGGATATCGACAATGGAGTTCAGGCCTGCTGCAACGTACTCCTAATCGATGGCAAGCAAGGTGACCAGTTGCGATGATCCTGCCAATTGCGGGCTACTTCATGTTTTCACATGAATCCAAGTGCAAATTCAGTCTCAAAGCATGCCGCGATGATGCTCCCCAGCTTTCCAGGCGCTTTGAATGCATCGTTCTGGGAGAGCTTTAAATACGCACCTGAGCGCACTGCTGCGATGCTGCAGACCACCACTATATTTACCATGCACTCGCCACCTCCCACGAGGTTGAAGCCGATTTTTAGATGGAAACGTCCAGAACTGCGGTCTATCTCCGTTCATGGGTCTTGCCTCGAGTCCGTTATCTCCAGCTCATTCTTGATTCGGCTCAAGCAAGTGCGCGAAGAAAAAGACAGCGACTGGCAGCATGCGCTATCGGGAGGGACTCGCGTTGCTCCTGAGCACAACGATGGGGTGGAGCCCGGTGCTTGGATCAACCACCTGGCCGACAACCTGCTCGGATTCAGCGACGTCGGTGTGGCAGGCCACGTGCCCGACACGCACGGCAGACAACGCCAACTACGTGTCGCCAACCGGCATGACGTCCGCCGAAATCAACGCTGACGAGACGAATGCCCTGGTAGCGTACAAGACGGCGCGTCAGAGTGCTCTCAAGTTGAGCGCTGTTGCCGGCAACTCCGCGATGTCGGGAATGCGCCAAAAGAGCGAGAGCTGGTACAAGAAGTCGCTGGCGAGCTTTACCACCTACATCTGTATCCAGTCCTCGTCCGACGCAGAGCTGGAGCGCTGCGTGGATTCTTCAAGCAGCGATACCGCGCTTGACGTCAACGGCAAGTGCGTCGTCATGCTAGACACCGATTCGTGCAACACCAAGGGGAGGTGCGAACGAAGGAGTAACTGTAAATGGGACGACGTCGTGCCCAACGGAAAGGAAGCCCGGCGCCAGATCTTCTCTGACGCCGATGTTACTGCTGCGAACAAGTGGATGTCAACGGGCTACCCTAGTTCTTTGGCTCCTTTTGTTGCTCCCGGTACCGTCATGGGTGTACTCACGGCGTTGGGCTGCATTGGTTTTGTCCTCCTCCGGTGCTTCTTCAACCGTTGTGGTGGCCGCGAACCAAGCGAGAAGGGCTACTCGCGCTGTGAGGTCCTTATCCCTACGCTCACTTTCTTGGTGTGTTCACTGGCAGTTTTCATCTGCATGTGCATCACTGCGGCGCTGAACACCAACGTCTCGGATGGTGTTGAAGAGGTTCTGTACTCGCTCAAGGCTACCCTAGAGAATTCCAACATCTTCGTGGCCAACCTTTTGACCCCTCTGAACAACGCCACCTCCGAGCTCACTGTGGCAACCAAGGCAGTGAATGCTCAGTTGAAAAACTCAGCCTGGATCGTGAGCGACGGCGCCATTCTCCGTCAGATGATTGCGGATTTCGGCGGCATTTACTACAACCACGGCGCATTCCCGACCCTGACCTGCGACCCCTTGACGAGCGAGACGTTCTGCATGGCTTGCCCGGATAGAGTTTGCGGCTCACCTGTCACCTTCTTCGTCAACAACTCTGCAGCTGCTATCTCCGGTAGCAGCGACATCGTAGGAGATGCGGTGAGCTTGCTTCTAAGCTCGCTTGTGACCGGCAGCACTGCGCTCAACACAACCCTGCGTACGGCTGCCAGAGACATTGCGGTTCTGGGTGCAACGACAAACAGCTCAATGGACGTCGTGGACGTGTTGAGCACCACTTTCAACGATCTGTCGTTCTCGCGCAGCGCCTTGGTGGTGTGTGTATTTTTCTTCGGCATGATCGCATCGATCCTAGGGATTATTGCCATCGTCAAGAACGCTTGCACTGCCAAGACGACCCAGTGGGTGCACCTGCTGCACGTGAGCTGGGCTCTGGGTGTTCTGGTGTGCGTGCTGAGCTTTGTGCTTTCGGCATCCCTCCTTGCAGTAGGAGCCGTGTGGTATGACTCGTGTGAGTACATGAAGCTCCTGCACCAAGACATGTCCCCGTACGCATCGACCCAGCTATCTTCGATGGCGAATGCCTGTTTCAACGGCAGCAACGTCCTGACACCACTTGGACTCGATGTTCCCTTCTCTTTCTCGTGCAATGTGGAAGACGAGTACAAGGTTGTGCAGGCAGCGGACACCACCAGCGTTGGAACAATCATCTCGAAGTACGGAGACATCGTGTCCAACTTCGACCTCACGGATTTTAACTTCAACTCGTCGCGCTCGAGGAACCTCGTGTCCAAGCTCGCCACCGCAGCCGAGGCCGCGAACAAGAAACCGACCGTGAAGTTCACGCAGGAAAATGTCTTGACCCCTGGTTGGCCTACAACGAGTTGGCCACGTCTTACGGTTGCGTCAATAAAACGACGGATGACCTTCCCGTGTGCTACATGACGGGACTGTGCGACTCCGACACGGCGGTCAAGACTACAACCCAAGCCGCTTGTCAGCTCGCATTCTACGAGGCGTACGAGTACATGCTGGCCTTCGACAAGGCTAGCACGATGCTGGACGAGATGCGCGAGACCCTTCTTGGAGACACGGGCAAAACGTTCCCGGACCAGTGGAACCACACCATGTCGATCGCCGAGTTCGCTACTGCGTATTTCACCAAGATCACTGCTCTGAAGACTGGTCCGCTGTTGACGATGCTGGGGAGAAGGGAACGGTGCGGAAGCTCATGACGTCCGTCGAGCAGGCTCGCTGCTCGGGCGACTGCGCGTGGGCCAATTTATCCTTCGACGCCATCAACGAGTCGCTCTGTCAGAACGTGCTGGGCACGACGCTGGCCATCTCTCTCTGCGCGCTGTTCCTGAGCCTGTTCCTGCTGCCGCTCATCATCTCGGCCATCATCCTGCAGAAGCGTCTGCGTGGTGTGGCCAAGGGCACGTACGACCAGCTGGAGATGCGTCTGCAGGAACTGGAGCGCCGCGCCAAGCAGCAGAAACAGGAGTCCGAGGGTCTCTCACCCAACGGTGACAGCGCCAAGCCGACGGGAGGACTCAGTTCGCTCGGTGGGCTTTTCAAGGGCAAGAAGGTGCAGCACCCGGGGTCTCCCATAACGCGAGATAGTAGCCTCTTCTTGATAGCAGCCAGCGCCATGCTTGCTCAACGGAAGGTGGGACCAGCGTTAGCCCTCGACAAATAAAATATAACACCAAGACATTTGCATGACACCAAAAAGTATCTGCTCACTTCAACCTGTAGACGAACACGTTTTTCAGCCAATGAAAATGGGCGAATATTGTTTTCAGCCAATGCAAATCAAGAGCTGCATTTCTACTGCCATCAGGGACAGTTTCCTCATCATTTCCCAATTTTCCTATACGATGGCAGCTCGTGACGTGGTGGTGCTGGGCGGCGGCATCTCGGGCCTCACGCTGGCCTATTTCCTGCGCCAGGCGCTGCCCAAGGCCGCGGCCGACGCTACGCGCATCCGCGTGCTGGACGCGGGTCCCTCTCCCGGCGGGTGGGTGCGCACAGCCAAGCGGGACGGATTTTTGTTCGAGGAAGGGCCGAGAGGCTTCCGACCTTCGCGCAACGGCGCTGAGATGCTGCGATTGGTGGAGCAGCTGAAGCTGCAGATCCGCATGCAGGCGGTGGACCCATCCGCCCACGCGCGCTACATTTTGCGCAACGGGAAGGTGGAGAAGGTGCCAGGGTCGCTGCTGGAGGCGCTGAAGTGGCCGCTGTCGCTCCCCGTGGCGCGCGCGGCGCTGCACGAGCTGTTCGTCAAGCCAGGGACGACAGAGGACGAGTCCATATACAACTTTGTGGCCCGGAGGTTCAGTCCCTTGGTGGCCGAGAAGCTACTGGACCCCATGGCGTCGGGCATCTTCGGTGGAGACATCAGGAAGCTCTCGATGCGCTCGTGCTTTGCCATGTTGGTGGATCTGGAGAAGAAACATGGGTCAGTTGTGAAGGGGATGCTGCTGGGAGGAGCGAGTGCTGATACGCTGCTGGACGGCTCCAAGAAGTCGGACTTTGTCAAGGACCACGAGAAATCCGTGAGTGTGAGCTTCACGGACGGGATGAGCACCCTAATGGATGCACTGGCAGACAACATTACGGCCGACCCGATGGCTGAGCTACAGCTCAACACGAAGGTGACGAGACTCGCAGTCCATGGGCTCGACGACGCTAAAGGCCCGAGATTTATGGTGGAAAGCAAGGACCCCACGTCCGGCGAGTACCGGGAGCCTATTAAGGCCTCGCACGTGTTTTCAACCCTCCCTGCATGCTACTTGTCCCCAGCTGTGAAAGACGCAGCGCCTGGATTGGCGGAAGCACTGAACGAGATCAAGTTTGTAGACATGGGCATGGTGCACGTCGGATACAACGCCGATGTGCTGTCTACTCCAGGCTTCGGGTATCTGATCCCAACTGCGGAGCGTGAAAAGGTGCTTGGTGTCGTCTTCGACTCTAACACGTTCCCTGTACAGAACGCTGAAGGCAAAATGCAGACTCGACTGAGTGTCATGAGTGGTGGCGCGCACTTTCGTGACGTAGCGTCGCTACCGGAAGGAGAGCTGGAGCACAATGCGCTGGATGCACTGAACCGCCATCTCGGCATCACCCAAGAGCCTGACTACTTGCGCGCGATGACGATTAAGAACGGCATCCCGCAGTACCACGTGGGTTTTGCTCAGACGCTGCAGCGTATTGAGAAGCAGGCCGCGCGCAGTGCACCGGGTCTGTTCTTGGGTGGCAACAGCTTCTACGGCATTGGACTCGCTGACTGCGTGACGCACTCGAAGCAGCTCGCGCTCAAGTTTGCCAAGAGCGTGTCGTCTTAAGAGATTAGAGCAGGCGAGACAGTCGGCATCTTGGTGTCTGGGGTGCGAGTGTACGATGCGTGAGATATCTGATGTGAACATGATGCTGTCGTTCTCATCGTCGGCTTTTCGAGTACTTCACAGCTATTTATTTGTGAAACGGCTCTTGGAAGCAACTTCTTCAGCTCGGCGCTTCGAGCCGTCGATCCTTCGGAACTACTGCGTGATTCTGCCAATATGTCGCGGGCTGTGCCATCGCGAGCGCTCGATGCCGTCTATGGTAGCCTTGTCTTCAATGCGGACATATCTTGAGGGGCTGTCTGACTAACGACGTGTGTTTTGTATGACTTGCCTCAGACACGGTGTACACGGTGTCCAATTCAGGCGGCACGTTCCGCAAAGGTGTCTACCGAGCGTCTTCGAAGCCTGCTAGTACCGTCAGCACCATCAGCAACCAGAACCCAGCGGAGGGCAGCGCACTTGTGAGCGGCAGTCAACGTGTTAAATTTCATCGAAGACCAGTACTCCCCACTTGCAAGCGGAGCTACCAGAAGTCTTATTAGCGCCGGTGTACGCTCCGCCACCGCCCACCAAGCGTCAAGATACGAAATCGTCAACGCCCTCGTATGTTGCTGTCGATATGTTTGACGGAAACTCTCGATCGGTGGGCATCCAGACCGTTTACCGCGACTCCGAGGCGCAGACAGACCCATACACACCCGACTACACCGTTCAGAAGACAGCTACTGGGTTAACACCCGAGATCGCAACGCTTGCTGGGCTAAGTCATGCACGTGGCCAGCTTCCAGTTGGGCAGGCGGAGCTGGAACTTATGGAGCGCAACCGCAAGAAACGAGCTTTCGAGGCTTCACTTCCCTATGACGGATGAGGCAAGTTTTCTGCTGCGTAAGGCAATGCTTGAAGCTCAAGAAACCCGTGAGTGGACATTCCGCGAGGCGGAGATCGATGCTTTCCACGAGCAGCGCATTGCTCTGCTGGAACACGCACTTGCAGAGCGCGAGAAAGAGAACGCTTTTCTCTCGGAGCAACGGCTTGAAGCGCTTCGGCAGAGACTGCTTCATGAGAAAGAAAATGCGCTTGAAAGTATTCAACAAGAGCGCGTGACAGCTCTGCGCAAGTTGACGAAGAAAAGAGCTCAGAGGCAACACGAACGCGGCTTTGGGGCGTCTCGGCCTGAGAGAGGCCGTGACATCATTGCGGAGTATGCCAACTTCGGCTCACAAGTGTATGCCCCCGTCACTCGAGACGGAAAGGCTGGCAAGATTGAGATTCGTGAATCGGGTATCGACAAGCCACAGTTTCAACAACTGGATGCCTTACGTGAGCTTGAAAGCGCTTTACCTGCGCGGATGCTCCTTCCTGCTGCAGGCAAGTACAAACCACGTGAGAAGGGCGGCCACACTGCCAAGCACAGGAAACAAGCAGCTATCGAGGCTCATCTACTCAAGATGGAGTCGACCATCCAGAAAAGCAAGGAGCAGAAGGAAAGTATCAAAGCTGGAGACACGACTTCTGGGGCTCATCAAAAGTCGCGTCCGAGCGCTGGTAGCCCCCTTTCACGCCGAGCGAGTCAGAAACAACCGCTTGTCCGTCCACCGACACCTGACTATGCAGTGGCTCATACGGCGGATTCGCAAGATAACGAAGTGGAGAATGCAGTGCGTTTACTGCAGAAACTACTGCGCGGTCGTGCTGTACAAAATATGATGTTCGAAGGCAAGGAGAGGCGGGCCGAACTTATTGCCGAGCTGCGTGCAGCTGACGAGCCACTATCTGTGCAGCACCGCCAAGAATTTGCACTCGCGCAGGGTTCTGGTACCGAGGGAATTGATCGAGTCGCAGATGCAGCGAAAACCCGCGTGGAGGGTGAAGTGGTTTCTGAAATGCTCGACTTCTTGTCGAAAGAGCTCTCTCGATCACGTGAGATGGCTACAATGCGTGCTTTCGTGACCAAAGCAGCTGAGCAGCGTCGTGTACGTGAAGTAGAAGAAGGAGGACGACGGCAAGCTGAAGACCTTCTTCGTGAGCGTGAAGACGAAGTGTTCCGACGAGTGATGCAGGTCCACCAAGAAACGTCTCGCGATTTTGCTGATGACATATTGGAGGACGTGGCTATGGAGCAGTCTCATGCCCAAGCGCTGCTTGAACTGCACGTACGCAGTGCAGGAGTTGATGACCTCATTCTACAGCTAGAGGGTGAATTGGACAGCGACGAAACAGTGGTGCGTGAACTTGTGGCGAGCTTTTGCTGCCACATGTTCAGCGACAACATGTACGCCTTCAAGTGACACAGGAGCAGAGAAAGTATGTGATGGCAGCTCACGCTTTACTAACCGAGATGGCTGCTGAAATGAGTCACCCGAATCCCGATCCCAATAGCAGTGGGGCAACAGAAGAAGCTCGTTAACACAAGACGTCGGTACCAGACTAATCAATGGCCATTCCGTGTTTTGACTTTGCTAAGCAGCAACATCTTCTGCTAATTGTTTCATGAGGTTTTTACGATGGCTATTTACCGCCTGCACCGGTGGTGGCTCCACCTCCTGCAGACTTGAGGAAAGCGTCGAGATGTTGTCCTTGGTACTTGAGGAAGTCTAGCTCCTCCTTGAACTTCTTCTCTTGCAAAGCCTTGCGTTCGGCCGCTCTCTTCTCAATGACCTCGAGTTTGTTGGTCAGCTCCGCCACTTTACTTTCGCCCTCCTCCTTGTCACGCTGATGACTGGCGATTTGCTCTGCCAAGTCACCCATACCGTCTTCGGCCTGCAGTTGTTTCCGAACGCCAAAGGTCAAACTCGAGTCGTACAGCGTCTTGTAGGCGTCCGTAGTGAGTCGCAGTTCATCGCGCACACGAAGGAGCAGCAAACCTCGTTCGGGACAGTTGAGCGTCACCTCACGAATGAGTTCATCGAACGCCTGCGAGTACAGATCCTCCCGAACGGGACAAATACCGCTTTCTCGAGCTTGTCGCTGTAGCAGTTTGGCATCAAGTGCTTCTTGCAATTTCAGCACGTCGAAGCGAGTCGAGGGTACACTGGACGCGTATCGAAGCCAGAAACCCGAATTCTCCTCGGACCACATCCTGGACAGCAGCAGACGCGATAGGTTAGCACAAATCTGGAACGGGTTTTGGTAGTGATTCAACGAAGACCCACTGGGGAGGTAGGACAGCATTCAGGATGTCCTCGACCCTTGCAACCCCATCGGAGCTTTTCCCATTAGTCGCTGCTCCACCCGACTCGGCTGCTGCTGCCACTACAGTTGCTGCCGTGATTGAATTCGAGGAACCCGGTGCCCTCTTTGGCGGGTCTAGCGTCTCACCCGTGAAGATGGGCTCGCCATATTGAACGAGCGATTCTGGAGGTGCTGGAGTCGACATCTTGCTCAGTTTTTTGAGGAGGAAATGCTAGTGCTTCGGTGCTTTTTCAGACTCGCAACCGCCGCGTCCGTTCAAGCCTCGATCTCCTTGCCTCATGGTTATTAGTTTTCTTCTTTACCTACTTACTACCCCTAGTGAGGCTGGTTAGATTTCGCAGCTATTAGCTGCTGCTTCTCCCGGCGCTTGAGCTCGGACAGCTCTTTGGATAGCTGCTCTGGGCTCTTGTAATTATCTTTGCGCCAACCTTCCGCAGCCACTTGTCACTGTTGGTCTGTCGCGCTGATTCCAATGCTACGAACTACATTTAACCAACACGAATCGATTAGCAAAAGTTCAAGGCAGAAACCCCATCATGTACGTACGTGTTCCTTGCGAAGGGTCTTTGTCAGCTCGACCGATTGATTCCAAGGCTTGGCGTCACGCAGGTCTGGGTGATTAGGAAGCTCCTCCGTGCACTTGGCAATACCCTGCAGCCCAAAAGATACAATCCGTCAAATATACTTCGCGTACCATGAAGAGTTACTGGCTACGTACTTTCATCACGCGCTCGTCGCCGAAAGCTTCACCGGCGTATTCATCTTTCAGAACCACCTCCAGGATTCCGGTGTTAAAGCGGTTAGATTTAGGCTTCAGTGTCGGGTTCTTCTTGGGTAGTTTTTCGGCACGGAAGTTGTACGCGAACAGGTGCGCACGATTTCGCTGTAAAACATCAATGTGAATCGTTCATCAGAAACATATTTCTGTATCGGCAGGTCTTAGAATTCATCAAGAAATCAGCAGCGCACCTCAGCGTTAACGTCGGTTCTTTTATAGCACTTGCCGTTCATCTGCATATTGTCCCAGTTCGAGGTTGAAGTATTCCATGGTGGCGTCTCGGCCGACAGAACACGTGAGCGAAGCATCTCTACAACCTCCAGCTTCGCCGCGGCTGTATCCGGCGCCGTATCTCCAGGACAGAAGACCCGTTCCTCAAAGGTATAGTTGACAGGTGCATCCTTTCCGCCGATACGCTTTTTCGCTTGTGTAAAAGTGGTCGCCGTAGTGGTTGATTGAGTGCGAAGTCCTTCTCGACGGTGGTCGATGCCACACGCACTCGCTGCTACAGACTTCATTACCATCTCTTGTCCGAACACTGAATGTGGTGGTCCTGGTTCACAATTCAATCATCACAAAACAACGGCACCGTCGAGAATATAGACCACATCATAAGAGTGCAGGGGTCTATTACCGTCGACCGCTATACTTGGTCTGGTCAGTGCAGTTGAAAGCTTTTATCTCGCTCACTTCACGCCGATTCGGTGGTAGCAGCTTGAGCGGTTTGAACCTGCTGTGCTTGCCGGATACTATTGCGCTCTGCTTGAAGGTGTCGACACAAACTCTCGAGCTTCTTCACCTTTTCTTGCAGCTTCAGCGTCTCCCCTGCAGTCGACACCTTCTCCTGAATAGATGCAATGGCACCGCTGTCGTACTGAGCACATTTCTTGCGAAGAGCAAGGTTTTCCTTCTCCAGCTTCTTGGTCGATTTTGACATCTTGTCCATTTCCGCGCGGAAGGTCGTGAACATTTGGTTGCTTTTCGTAAGTGTCTCCTGCACAACGTCGAACTTCTCAGAGTAGGAGTTGAGCTGGGCCTGCAGCTGAACCTCGCGATCGGAAAACTCCTTCGCCTTCTCCAGGGTGATTTTAACCTTCTCTGCCTCACGTGAAGTCAGCTCCATCTGATGCTGCAGCTTCGTTTCTGCAAGCTGCACTGTCAGATCCTTAGCCTCTAGCTGCCGTTGAAAGTGCTCTTCTCGAGCCGCACACTGTTCAAGGAATGACTTCAGTTTCTGCTGAAGACTAGAAGTATCGATCGCAAGAGTACATGCACACGTTAGCTGGAACTTGCATCAGATAGGGACTTGAACACATACTTTTCATTCTCCTTCAACGAGGCCACGTAGTCCTTGCCCTGCTGATCCATTTTCGTGCTCACTTCTTCAATTGTCTTTTGAAATTGGGCAGATAACTCACGCCTGCAAGAATGACAAGGACCATTGTCAGCTCAACATACTACCATCAGTCCGGCCGACTCGCATTCACCTCTTCTGATCTTCTTCGTCAGCAATACGGCGGCTTTCGCTCTAACCACAGCAACCAATGCACGGAGAATTCGTTATTATGTTGACCTGACAGCGCCAATATATTATACACATGAGCTTACCACAATGAGCTTGTTCTGCTTCTGCAGCTCCCGGCAGAGCTGCTCCAGCTTGACCTTGGACGTTCTCGTCTTCAACAGCTCGGTATTCACTGCAGCACAGCAAAGTGTTAGCATAAAAACAGTTCCACAGCCACACCCTGCAGCAACGTCGCCTACCTGCGCTCTTGCGCTGCTTCAGTAGAATTCCCTTGGCATTCAGCTCACCAATCTTCTTCTGCATGAGCCCCATCTGCTCGCTCTGCCCATTTCAACCCCAACTTTCCATCAGTTCCCTCCATTACTCCAGCAGATTCTGCTGCTTTCCGTACCGCTTGCTTGAGGCTGTTGACGAGTTCGGCCACCTTCTCCTCCGCTTGCATCTCCTCGTTCTCCTTCACCGCCTCCGCCTTCTCCTTCATCTGCACCGGCAGCGTCTCATCCTGGTAAATCCCTACCATATCATACCGTAACATAGACCTCCCTCTCGTGAGTCTTCTCTACTAAACGTTTCGGATCGCTCGTTCGTCTCACCCGTGAGGTCGATGGGCCCTCGACGTTCTCGTCGCCGCCCACTTCGATCTCCGCGATTTTCCCGGCCAGCAGCTCCCGCAGCGCGTCCTCCCGACTCGCCTTGGCGCTGCGTTTGCTGTGCGCGTGGTGGCGCCGGGAGACGCCGCGGACGACGGCGACCGCTTTGGGTCTCCGCCCTTGCTGGAGGAGGGAGCGCCGCCCTCGCCCCGCGACTGCTGTGACCGCTTGCTCTTGTGCTTGTGCTTGAGGCTCTTGGTCTCCCGCCCCTGCTGCTTGAGCTCCAGACTCGGACTCTCCATCGCGCGCTGCTCCGACGACATCTTTCGGGTTTGGGTGGCGCCCGAGGTTTTGGTATCATCTTGTGCACACCATCGGTACACAAATTGGGCATACACTTTGTGGGGATGCGGTACCAGCGGTAAGAGCATCTCCAGTCGGGCGTTGTATTGCTATTTGAACAGGTAAATTACGGAAATATGCAGTTAGAATAGCGCAAGGTGCTCCAGTCCGTGATCTATTGCTATTGGATAGCATAAATTACGGCCTCGTGGGCTATTCATGGCAGGAATAGCGCACTTGTTCTATCTGAACAGCCGTTGCGGCAACAGCCACACCCGAGAAGTATTTTTCCCCTCGCTCGAGTTCCCTCGGTGGCTGACATCACCCGAGACCAGATTGCACTATGGGACGTGGGCGTCGCTGGAGTCCTGCCGAAGATGAAGCTTTAGTCCGAGTCTACTTGATATCTCTCAGTCACCAATTACTGGCACGGAGCAGAAGGCATCGACGTTTTGGAAGAGCATTTTGGACGGCTTCAATGCGAGCCTCAGCGCCCCAATAAAGACGACACCCGCTCTGTACAGGCTCTTCGCAATCGCTGGTCTTCTATATCCCACGATGTCGCGAAGTTTGTCGGGTGCTGGAGTGCGGTTAAAGCACGCAACCAGTCGGGGAAAAGTGCCGATGACCTGTTAATTGACACGCGCGCGCTCTTCGAAGCCCAAGAAGGTTGCTCGTTTTCATTTGAGACTTGCTGGCATATACTGCGGAAGTCGCAGAAGTTCATGGACGGAATTGCGTGCGCCTCAGCCACGACTGCCCAAGTTGAAGCCCGAGGTGAAGAGGATATAGAGCGCCCTGAAGGTAGGAAAAAGGCTAAATCGGCTTTGGTTTCTGACGTTGAGGAGTCTACGATTTGCAGCAGCTGCTCGCTGAAAACAAAAAGCGTAATGAGGCGCTGCTGGGGCAAATGAAGCGAAAGAATGACCTCATTGAAGAGCAGATGACGATAGATCTGTTCAAAACGGACCCCGAATCTGACGAGTCGAAAACATTTTTCGCATTTATGCGTAAGAAGCACCTTTGTCAGTCCTCGGTGAGATGTCAGCCGCCGACCCGATTCGAACCCACGGCAATAACATCCCGGTTGCTGATGACGAAATTGCTGAAGGCGACAGGATGAGTCAACGTCTGTAACCATATGAAGGTACGAGTACTGCGACTGCATTTGCCGAATAAAATTTCGTTGATGTTGATTTAACGATGTGCGTGCTATACTAGCAGGAAGCGGTGATGTAGCAGGAAGCGTTAATCTACAAGGCTGTGAGGAGCATGGAGGTCCTGAACAACAACGGAGTGATGAAACAAGACTTGGTCTCGCCGCCTTCGGAGGAATGCCCCAAGTATAGTTGATTATACTGGGGTAGCTACATAAATATTCGAAGCGAAACAAAGGCCTACAAAATCTTAAAAGTCAATGCATTTATTATCAAGAGCAATACTCCAGCACCAAATTAGTGTGTAGCATTCCAGTTTCAGTAGTGCCTGCAAAGAACTTCACGGAACGCAATACTAGCATTCTCATCTTGCAACGCTTTCATTCGCTTGCACATGTCCATAATAGAACCGCTTCCAAGCTCGTCGACTGCATCGTGACAGAATCGTCATATAAATTCTGAACGCGTTCGTCTGCCTGCTCTACAACTCCATCCGACCCATAAGGATCTGGCAAAAATCTGAAACACCAATTTCGCGGAGCTCGATGATCATATTGTGCAATATAATGCAGCAATATATCACGTACTTCATTCGGACTTGGTACCACAAGCGTGATGGAACAGCGAGCACTCTAAAGCGCGATTTTAAAATTCCGAAAGCACATTTCACATCCTTTCTTATAGCTTCGTGAGCTTGAGTGAACTCCTTCTTGTTTCGGTCACCTGGTTCAACGTAAGCAGAAATGAAGGTGGTCCACGAAGGATATATGCCATCGACAAAATCATACGGGGTGTCATAATTCTGACTGTCGAGTTGATAAGAAACTCGAGGACAGGTATCATTGAGAAAGCTGTGCAAAAGTGGTGACCGGTCTAAAACGTTAATGTCGTTGTTTGATCCAGGTATACCGAAGAAGGAGTGCCATATCTAGCGGTCCGCAGTTGCAACAGCTTCTAGCACTACCGTCGGCGCTCCCTCCTTTCCCTGATATTGCCCATGCCACGCTGTCGGGCAATTTTTCCACCTCCAATGGGTACAGTCCAAAGAACCCAGTAAGCCAGGCATGCCACGCTTCTCATTAAAGTCAAGAATGGTTTGGACATCATCAGCAGTTGGTGAACGCAGATAAACCTCCCCGTGAACTTCAACCACCGTCTTGCAAAATGCATGTACGCTATCTGTGACTAGTGACTCCGAAATACGGCAATATTCGTCTTGAGCATCGGCAGATGACCCACTGCCAAGTATATGCAAGGCAGCAGTGAGTTTCTGCTCTGGTAACACACCCATCTTGCCTACAGCATCGCGCTTTTGCTGGAAGAAAGGGTTGGCGGTGGGTATGTCGTAAAAGCGTGGATGGGATTCGAAAGCGTCTCTGAAATAGAGACTCGTCGTAAACAGGATTTGGGCTGAGATAGTCACGCATGATTGCATTGTGGCCGATAGGAATATCTCGCTCTCGCGTCTTCTTCTCCCGAACACAGATCCGCGGCGAAGACGCAATCGGTGGTCTTGTTTGCGCTTGTAAATGGCTAGATCCATAGCTAGCTCATCATCCATGTCTGCAGTTACTCCAAAAGCTTCATCGTCATCGTCGTCTACAATGGCAGCTTGAAGTTCCATCGAGAAAGTCTGAAACTGGAGTGGGTGGTCAATGTTGTATTTCTATTGCTATTTTAATGAGCCAATCAAAATTCATTAAAATTTCGCGATAGAAATAGCATAGCCCACACAAGTGGAGATGCTCTAAGCAATAGCAAAGCTATCATACTGGGAATACCGAAGAATGAGGGATGGACAGCCCTCACTGGATTAATTGCGTGACCGCGTAAGCGTAACCATTCTACATTCAGCCAACATTCGTGCTACATCGGTAACAGAGCAGAACCAAACTATGAGTAAATGTGAACTGAAGCTGCAGCGATATTCATGGGTATGTGCCCCTTCGGGGGCACATACCCATGAATCACGCGGGCTGCAGCTGAAGACAGTAACAGAAACGATGATTTTATGGCATTCCCAGCTAAGTCGAAGACGATCTAGTATATCTCGGTGTTTTGTAAGGGGTAAAATCATGTTGATGGAGAGGGCGGAGCTAATTGCTGCACGACCACTTTGAGGATGTTGAAGACCGCAGCGTCTCCAGCAATTGCAGACGCCTCAACATATGTCACGTTGTTTTCACTGCACCACGTGCGAGCTGCAACTTGCTCGCCTTCATCGGATGGGCCAGCGCCGTCGCTCTTATTGCCGACCATCACCACAGGAAGCGTCTGCGAGGTCGGAGTCTCAATAGTTTCGGCCGCTGCGATCTCCCGACGAGCAACATCGAGGTACTTAGGCAGTTCGCGCCACGATGAGGGAGTTTGCAAGCTGAAGACTAGGACAAGCGCTCGCGTACTGCGAAAGTAGCGGGCAAAGATGCCCGGCCCAGCGAAGCTCTGCGGTGGCACGTCCCACAGCTGCGAAAGGCGCGTGAGTTATGTCATAAACCAAGCCCAGGTCAGGACACTCCAGTAAACAACGTACTTCACAAACCACAGGCTCGTGGCCCTCAAGTCGAAGGAGCTTGGCGCCGACGCTGGCTACAGAAATGCACCACATGTCAACGCGCGCATGCCGCAGCCATATGATGACTTGCACTTACCCGTGGCGGACGGAACGTATTCATCATCAAGCAGTGTCCCTATCCAGCGTCTGAAGAGCGTCGTCTTGCCCACCGCCGCGTCCCCCAGTACGACCACCTTGAGCTTGACCATAGTCACGGAGTCCGAGCCTTGATCTTGCGCGACAGACGCGTGCCTCCGCCTACTGCTGGACGCTTTAAGATCAGCATATCATTAATCGGTGCAGTTTGCTGTAAACACTCGAACGCCGTCCACGTGAGCCAAAAGCCGCCCTTGCCTTACCTCGGGAACCCATGCGCTACGCAAAAACGCCGTCGGAAAAGTTGATGTAGTGTGATTCTTGTAATTTTGATAAAGCCTGTTTCGTGGTCTTATGCGTTAAGATAGACTATTCCTTCCCAACCGAATACACTTCCTCTGTGGTGCCCACAGCCAGGCGTGTAAATAGTTCCATAGCCGCATATTCTGGCCGCCGTCGGAGAAGCGAAAATGGCAGCGATGTGCCAAGCCCAAGGCATCGGCGCTGCAGGCTCCGGTACGCTCACTCTATAATCCGCTCTCCGATGGACTCGGTGGACCAGTTCAAGCTCTTCGCGGCGCTCTTCATCTGGGCGCTGGGGCTGCTGGGCGGCGTCGCGCCGATGCTGAGCAGCCAGCGCGTCAGTAAGCGCGCCAGCAGCGTTCTCAACATGGTGGCGGCCGGGATCTTCCTCGCGAGCTCGTGCATGCACCTGCTTCCGGACGCGCAGAACAACGAGGCCCTCACCGAGTGGGGCTGCGAGCACACGGCCGAGGTCTTTCTGGCCGTCCGGACGCACTACGACGGCGGCAACAAGCGCTGCTTCAAGTGGGCCAACTTCTTCTACGGCTGCGGCTTCCTCATGGTGTTGCTCATCGAAGTGATGGCACACGCTCTGCAGCGCCACTACAGTCAAGTGCACGGCCACGGCCACGCGCACCAGGAGAACGACGCGCTGCTGGCCATTGAGAGCTCTCCTGCGGCCGAGGTGGAAAACGTGGCCAACACCAACGGCCACGCTCACGGCCACTCGCACGGGCAGCTGGAGACGGGAGACTACGGCACCAAAGGAAGCAGCGTTGAACTCGCGGCGCTCGCCGACGAGGAGCCGCACTCGCATATTCACGGCATCGTGAAAGGCAACCCGATTCTGGCGCTCGTCGTCTTCATCGCGCTGTCGTTCCACTCGGTGATGGAAGGCATGGGCATGGGCGCCTCGAGCTCGGCGGCGTGGGATATCCTCGTCGCCATCTTGGCCCACAAGTCGCTGGCGGCCTTCGCGCTGGCGCTCGAGTTCCTTCACCACAACGTCTCGCGGAAGCAGCTCCTCTCGTCCATCGCTGTCTTCTCACTTATGACGCCGACTGGCATCCTGTTCGGCCGGCTGCTGGTGGATTCAAATCACGCGACGCCTGCTGCAGGTGTTTGTGCTGCATTCGCCGGCGGTACCTTCTTGTTCGTTGCCATTATGGAGATCATTCCGCAGGAGCTCCAGGACCCGCGGTACCAGATCGAGAAGTGCACTGCGCTACTCGCCGGCTACGGCACCATGGGTGTGCTCTCCTGTGGACGTAAACACATTTTTGACTATGTACTAGTAGTATTCTCCAAGATAAAGCAGAGCTTTGGACGTTAGTAAAGGGCATTCAAGAGCCCGCGTTTCAACTCGCCTGGCGCGAAGATCAACTCCAAAGTCACTGATAAAACGTTAGTAAAAGAAGTTAATGAGAGAGAAAACTTGCTCAAGTAATTGCTAAACCACGGGTGCTTCTCTGTTGAGCTGGCGTGGTTGTAAGTTGAACGAGCCGCTGCTACAGTC
The DNA here is from genome assembly GCA_012656105.1 of Phytophthora syringae. Lineage (NCBI taxonomy): Eukaryota > Oomycota > Peronosporomycetes > Peronosporales > Peronosporaceae > Phytophthora > Phytophthora syringae. The sequence continues at coordinate 1,322,948 of JAAKBD010000012.1, forward strand.
ACCACTACAGGCAGCAAATGCCGTGCAAAATCCTTGAGTTCGCCGCCGTCTCTGCTTATCTGCCGTACTTCTGGAACTCCCACTCGCGGTTGTCCAGCGGGCAAACCTGGCGGGTTTTGAGCCACCTCGAGATGCAGTGGAAGTGGAAGGCGTGGTCTGTAGTACAACAACAAAGGGAATTTCCACCACATAAACTCGTTAGCAGATACTCCGTCAGTCCAGCGCCCAGTCTTGCACAACAACGTACTGCAGACGCCCCAGGCCACGGTGCACTCCTCGCTGGTGGCCGACGCCTGGTTGGCCTGGCACTCTATGCACAAGTCCATGATGTGGTTGCGGCAGATGGCGCAGTTGTCCACCACGATGTCTGGAACACACAAAAAACAATTAATTGCCATCGCTCCAGCAAAAGATATCGCGGTTGTTGGCAGCGGACGCACCCCAGGACCAGAGCGCCACGGCGTTCCATTTCTTGATCTCGAAGCGCTTCTCCTCGCTCGAGGCCGCCGGCGGCGCCACCTCCACCGCCTCCGTCTTCGCCTCGCTCTTCATCTCCTCGTCCATCGCTTCAGCCACTTGTTGGAGCGCTCGGTTTGATTGAATTGTGAATGGTTTCTTCTCCCTTACGAAATAGTACCATGTATACCTGGCTAAGTACGAGGTTGAAAGTCGTCGGACATTTTGGTTTGAAGCCTTTAATTTCAATCAACAAAATGAGATGTTTTGAGTCTCAAAGCTATTCAGCCTGTTCCTATCACGCAACTAGCTCGTCACTGCTACTCACGACAGCAATTCAACTGCCCACCGAGTAGTTGAGCAGCGACGGATCAATCTTCTGGCCCTTGGCGCGGCGCTTGCCCCGCTTGTTGGACGAACCGGTCTCAGACGCACGTTGTTGAGCGTCCTGGTGGCCCGGAGACTTCTTGCCGCTGTGCTGCGTCTTCTTGCGCTGGATAAACTCCGTCGCAAACGCCGACACGCGCGGCGTCGAGCCCAAATACGCCGCAAGGTACTCGCGAATCTCACCAGGGTCCTCCACTGACGCGCAGTATTCGAGCAGCGTCACGTTCGCGTTACTGTCAATGGTCTTCAGCTGCTTCAGGGCCCACATCATAAAGTCCGACGACACATTGTTCGAACCGAACGCATTGGACGTGCCCACTTGCACACTGCTAGAGGATCCTGTCGGCTGAGCAACTCCGAAGTTCCAAAATGACGCATCGTTCTCAGGCTTCGGCGGAGACGGCTTTGCAGCACCGTTCGCAGCACGAATCTGCTGGCGGCTCTTCAGTACGGACGCAGGCACTGGGCCTAACACTGACCGAGACGGCTTGGGATTGCTGCAGCAGCAACCTTGTTGCCCGCCACAACGTTCATCCAGTGCGAGCTGGTCGGAGCATTCTCATTGGCTTTAGCACGTTCCTGTGCTAGGCGTTCTTCTTCTGCAAGAATATCACGCATTGATTTCGAGTTGCTGGGTTTAGGAACAACAGCAGGAGCACCCCACGGGCTTGCTGTAGGTGCAGAAGGCGTCTGGGATGGGGCAGGAGCAGGAGCTGGTGTTGGTTTAGCGGCAGGGGCCGGTGCTGCTGGAGTTGAAGGAGCGCTCGGTGCAACAGCCATTGAATCCACGCCCAGCATCATCTTCAATTGTGCTCCCATCTGCATAAGGTTTGAAGGGGCCGGGCTTGTCGTTGTCATCTTGCTGAGCATTTCACGCTGCTCTTCTTGTTGGATATCCTTAAGCGACTTTAAGGTGTTCGATGTAGTAGCAGACGCTGCTTTTGTGGCCCACGCGTTTGTCGCACGCTTGGCCTTCTTTTCGGGACTCACGGCTTCATCGATAGCAGAGTTGTCATGTACACTCGCCTTCACAGGCGATGGGGTATTGTGCTGCTCTTGCTGTACGACAGCCTTATCGCCATTTCCTCGTGACGAGTCCCGGGATTGGCTAGTAGCCTGGCGCTTCTCATCATTCTGAATGTCATGAAGTGTTGGGGCGGGACGCTCCGGAGAGGTTGGTCGAGGTCCCCAAGCATCAGCGACAGGCGCAGCTGGACTCTTCGACGCAGGAGGCTGGACGGTGTTTGGTGCGATAGGGCTGGTTGTACGAGCTGTTCGTGAACCATCAAGTGCACTTGTGGTGGTATCCAAGCCAGACATTTCCTCGGTGGTGCTCGGCCAAAACGCTTGGTCGCGCCTCTGAACATCATGATTCAGGAACATCGCATCAGGTTGCGGGTTCTGCAGACCAAGCTGATGTTGCGTACAGTAGTCGGACTGGAACTGAATCTGCATACCGTCGGACCGGAAGTTGTCATTCCCTGCGATACTGCTGTCCTGCGCCCCTCCAAATATGCCCAGCGCGCTCATAATGCCTTCACGCTGGCTTCGCTGCCAAGAGCTTTGCTGTTGCTGTTGCAGGAGCATTTGCTGTTGTTGCTGCTGGCGTTGCTGCTCTTGTTGATGTTGGAGCATCTGCTGCTGCTGATACAACTGACTTTGCTGTTGCTGACGCGCAATCTCAAGACGCTGCATCTCCATGCGGATCTTTTCTTCTTGAAGCATTCTCTGCTGTTGTTGCTGCTGCTGAAGCATCATTTGCTGCTGTTGTTGTTGTTGTTGCTGCTGCTGACGCTGTAGCTCCAATAACCGTTGTTGCTCAATTTGGCGAGGGTCAACGTGCATTCCTCCAACACCGCTCAAACGCGTTGGCGGGGCGGCGAACGGCATCTCCCCATGGACAAATTGACCCGCCAGTGCCGCAAAAGCGCCTTCTCGTCCAAAACGGATCGGAAGGTGCGGCTTGAAGTATCCCGCCTCAAACCACTCGCGCATCTCCGCTGTTTTGAACGGTCCCTGCTGCAATCCTTGCGGATCCAAGTAAAACCACTCGTCTTCCACTTCCAAACGCAAGGACGAAAGGCCGGCGAACCCCTCGTCAGACTGTAGTGGCGACAGCGAGAAACTGCTCTTCTCCTCTAGCCCGAATTGCTCGCCAACAGGTTCCAACGCATCGAACACGTGCCCACCACTTGCCTGGCGGCCCAACAAATTCGCCGTGTGGTCTTCCAATGGATCGTTGGCCCCGTTCGTGTTGTGCTGCTCCTCAGGAACAGCGTCATCCCACTGCGCTTCTTCATTGTCGCTGTCCTCAAATTGTCCAGCAGCCGCAGCATCCTCCAGTTTCTTGTCGAAGGCATCCAAATCGTTTTTAATCTCGTCCTATCACGTAAAAAAACAGCGTCAGTTCCTCTTCCCAGCACCATATTTCTTCGGATCTCAGCCGTACCGACTCGACCTTGGGTCCTTGCAGTTCATCTCGCATCGCGTCCATCTCTCGTCGGAACTTCTCTGCAGCTTCTGCCATACTCGACAAGTCCTGCACCCCAACAACCACAGCCATGTCAGCCACACCCAACAGCACCCTCCTTCACCCCCGCAACGCACCATTTCATTGCTGTCCGTTCCTGGCTCCAGCACATCGTCCCACACGTCGTCTCGAGAGCCCTCCGTGATCCTCGCCCCCTCTCCCACGTAGAGTCTCTCTCGTTGTGTCGGTGGTCGTCTCTCTGGTGTTTGGCTCCCTCCGCCTCGTCTCCTTTCGCTCCTCGTTCCTGGTGGCCCCGAGTGCTCTGCATCCCTCCAGGAGGCGCATTGCCGCGTCCACGCCCTCGCCCCCGATTGCGATTGAGCGACCACTGCTTGTAGATCTCCTCGTAGTCAAAGGGCAGCGTGCTCACAGGCGGCAGAGAAAGGTCGGACGCCACCGACGTCTCCGGGGAAAAGTGGGCGGGTCGGCGGTTGTGAAATGCAGCGCCAGGAGCTCCTCCTTGGAGTAGCGCAGCACTTTGCTCTTGCGGCCTCGGTGGTCGTCGCCTCCCGCTGCTGTGGCCGCGTCTTTAAAGGACGCGGGGCCGCCCGCGGACGACGACACGAACCCTTCGCCGTCCTTGGACCACTGCGGGCGGTAGGCGGAGCCCTCGGACTCAGTGCGGCCGCGGCCCTTCATGGCGAACATGGTGCGCGGCCTCAGGGAGATGCTGGCGGCGGCGCCTGCCGGGGCTTCTTGGCCGCGTCCAGCTGCTGTTTCTTGCGGTGCTTGGTGGTCTTGGTCACGAACTCGTCGTCATTGCTGGGGCTGCTCATGGCTGCGCTGGGGTTTCTTGGTCGCTCAACTCGTTTTCTTGTTGTGTGGGGAGGCGGGGCGTCCGACTAAGTACGGATCAGGGTTTGCGTATTTTTTATTTTTATTTTTGGATTTGTAAAGCGATGAGCAAGGGCTGCGCAACTGGCGGTGGGTTCTCTGCGTGTGTGGGGGGATGTAGCGCTGTCTGTGGGTGGCGTAGGTGTCTATAGACTTGTGACTGAAACTGCGGCGTCTGATTCCATTGCAGTGGCGAGATCGTCCAGTCTGAAGCTGCTGCGAGCGACGGAGATAACGGCGGCTTTCGAGCAGATGCGGCCGCTTCTCTCACTGTGGAGAGGTCTGGAGTACTGATGCTCAATGGACAAGAGCCGGTGGTAATGGCTGCGTCGGAAGAACGGCGGAAGGTGCTGCGGAAGGACGAGTTCGGCCGCGATGTGGAGGTCGTCGAAAAGAAGCGTCACAAGGGCGACAGGAAGAAGGACAAGAAGCGCAAACACAAGCACAAGAAGCACAAGTCTCGGCATGGAAAGAGCGCAAGTCGATCGAGGTCGCCGAGTCCGCAGGGTCGTCTTGTCCGTACGCCGCCGCCGCCAGATCCGTTCCGTCCGCAGGTACTTGCTAGAGCTTAGTGCGTTGTTGTTGTGTTGTACAACTGGAGACTGAATGTTGTTGATGTCATATTTGGTTAGCTTGATGAAGCACGATCTGGACGTCCGCAGCGGCGCCTACGTGAGAGGAGTAGAAGTCGAAATTCCAGTCGTAGTCGACGTCACTCACACCACGACAGTCGAAGCCGAAGTCCAAGTTCTCGCGATAGTAGCCATTATCGACACCACCGCCGTCGTAGTTCTTCACGTGATGGTAACAGGAGTCGGCGACGAAGTCGAAGTCGAAGCCCACCCTCCGCTCAGTCTCGTCGTCGGCGTTCATCAGCTTCGGCAGAGCGCAAGTGGACGCATAACGCGTATGACGATCGCAGCCCAAGCCCGCCACGACAAGTAGATCCGCTGTATCGACCTGAGCCAGAGGCCTGGGTGTCACGTGCTGGAGGCGTCTACATGCCGCGCAAATAGCAAATAGCACCGGAAGCGTCGTGATCGTTTTTTTCGGCGAGTGAAGGCAACGAATGAGTACACTGCTTCATGACTGGGATGAAGGTGTGCAAGCTTGGCTTTTAGCTTTGAGGGAATGATGCATCCGACAATGATTGACTTTACCCGCGTGGTTGCTTGTTTCCAGGCTCGAAGACCAAGCGCAAAAGCTTCTCGAATGGTTTTGCAGTCGTTTTGATCCAACATACGACGGTGGTGGCCTGCTCGAGAGTGAGTGTGGCGCAGATATCGCCCTCTTCTTGCCGCGACTCCTGTCGTGGATGCAAAGACAACTGCACCCGCCGTGGAAATGGATGATGAGGGCTGCAGTGTCGTAACAAAACCGGGAAAAGTGATGTGTTTTGCGCTAACGGAGCAAGTGGCTTGCCTACATGTATTTTTGGGGCGATAAATGCACACGCATACTATCGCGAGTTCCAGCAGGCGGATGGTCTTCAATTAGTGTTGAAAATCGTCACTATACACGGCAGTGATCCCCAGACGCAGAAGCCACTAGTATCGACCACCACCCGAGAAACGCTATTCCGCATCATTCTGCGGATTTCTAAGATGACTCGACAATGCAAGGAGGAAATTAGCTCTCTTGATGGCGAGTTAGCTGTAATTCGTGGGGTCTTGGCTAGTGGTGACATTGTCGACTGGAAGGCCGAGTCTCGCGTATGGACCTTTTGTCGAGAGGTTCTGCTTGAACAACTCGTAGGCAACCCCAACAGGATCGATCGAGCTCACGAGGCGGTTGTGTTCATGCTGAAACACTCAGAAGTGCGCCTTCGGCTCTTCGGAGCGCAGGTAAATAGACTGTCGATATTGTTTGCATCTTTCGCATTCACATACTAAGCTTGTTGGCCATCGTTCCTAGGTTCTCCGTGAGTTGATCACAGCCGGATCATTTTCTTTTGATCCGGAATATCGTCGTCGAAAGGAGTTTGATCTTGTACCACTTAGCTTGAGCCTCCTCCATTCGACTGACGTATATCTTCAACACGAAAGCCTGGAGCTTCTTCACGCTCTGTTGCAGTCGAGTCATCTGCAGGATCTCATTTGCAAAGAACTCGTCTGCTTGGTTGGTGAATGCGCCAAGACCCTCGAAGCGTATGGTATTGCCTTAGCTGCTTGTCATTTGAGACCTCTCTAACGAATTTCACATGACTACCATGACTCCAGCAAAGTTGAAGAGTGCTTCATTTCGATCGAGGACACGACAGAGTACGAGACATATGCTCATCTACGTTCATATTTTGCCCAAGTATCCCAAGCCGTCAACACACTGATGAACTCGAACCGTAACCTGCTGCCGATTCTGGTACCTTCTTACCACTTAAATTCAACCGCAATTTCCTAGCTTCCTTTGACTGATTCGAGTCAATCCCTGCAGGTCGATCGCCAAGGTCTGCTCACTCCTCTTGCATTCGTGCTGGTTGTGGAACGACAAAACTCGCTGAAGTGGCACGCCGCAGCCATAAGCATTCGCTTTATACTTTCGCACCATTATCGGGTACAAGCAGATTCCCTTGACAGGTACTGGACTTGCTGGTACTAATTCATGTGTGATCCACGCTGATGTTAGGGGGCAGCTGTGTGTCTTGCCGAGCTCTTTGAGGTCCCGATGACCGAATTGCCCTTGTGGAAGGACCATCGAGGCGACGATGGTGAACAACTCGCCAAATTCCTGTTGGGCGACGACGCTCACCAAAGCCACCTTGCGCTCCAGTTTTATCAGCGCGGCTGGTATCGTCCGCTCTCTCCTAGGAAGCCGTCCTCGCAACCTGCGGGAGATCGCGTCCTCAACGACATCGAATACAGCGTTGAAACAGCGGCTCGAGACTACGTTCCTGAGGTGATCCCTTCCCACTCGCCATTTGCACCCTTCTCCTTTACTCACTACGACGTCCTGTATTGCTATAGCTGCAACTGCAAACGCGAGTGGGCGAGAACTCTGACGACGCTGAGGAGATGGAGATCTTGGAGGCGCAGCGCGAGCATCGTCTACGTGTCCAGCTGCAGAAACACTTCGCCCAGTTCCGACACATCTCAACGTCAGAGCCAACAAGTAGCAACACCTGCAAGTAGAAAGACACTAGCACTCTACGTGAAATTCATACGACGCAAGCAGCGTCCCTCCTTCCTTTTTCCCACCCACTAGCTCTCTTCGGGCGTGTAGTGGTCCTCCAGAAAGCGCGAGAGCGTCTGCAGCTGCTCCGACACCACCTTCACCTTCTCGCGGCAGATCTCGACGTCCTTCTCGACCCCGTACGTGCTGCGCGCGAAGGTGCGATAGTCCGAGACGAGGTGGATGTGGTTGGCCAGCTCCGTGTGGACCTCCTTCACGAGCTGCAGGAACTCGGTGCACGCCGCGTTGAAGGCCAGCGACGAGTTCTCGTCCGACGACACGCGTGGGGCCATGAGCGACATGGCCGTGGCGGCAGTGCGCAACGCCGTCACGAGTTTCTATAAGCAGTCAAAGGGTCAGTCCTTCCAACGGAAGCAGCGGCCCAGACCAAAGCCTCACTCACCTTCTCCACTGCATCGAGCGCCTGTAGCACCGCCACGTGCCGCGAACTGGACCACGGGTCGCTCACCTCGGAGAAGTGCACGCGACTGTCGCCCTCGCCCTCCATACTCTTGCTGTTGCAAGCGTTGGATCCGTTTGGACAGGGATTAGCGAGATAGGCGATATGGGTACAAAGTGCGGGTTTGAGAGGAGTAGATCGATTAATTGCGCCCGCCGCTCCTCTACAGACATGTATTGTGCGTTCTACTCACAATTTCCATGCGCGGTTCATTGAATCAATCACGCAGGCAATCCACCAAATTTGGAAAGCACTTCGATTGACTATGTCACACTAAGTACGGTGTCGTACTTTACATGGACGAGACTTGGCCTTTCGCAAATGACTGAGACTTTGTATTGGCCCGGTTCCACCAATAGGCCACAAACGGCAAATTTGGACGGGAAGCACAATAGCGTTCTCTATGGTTGCTGCAGCGTTGACTCACGTGGGACTCGGCCGCCACCCGCTTCTTCGGCGCCTTCCGGTGCAATTTAGCGCACGTGGTGGATCAGTTGGCATGGTTTGGTCTCTGAGACGCCGGTGATTGCCATCTCCTCGCCCCACGCCACAGCCCAGATGACGCCTCGTTGCACGAGCACCCACTAAGCCTATTTTTGCCTTGCGCCCGGGGTGAAGAGAGGCCGAATTGCCATCGTGCGCTGGTGGCACTACATGTACAGTACAACTTCGTGAGTGACTCTCTGCTTTTCAATGCGTCGACTCGGCGTCGTTTCGCGTTGTCCTCGTTTTAAGCCAAAGCCCCTCACATAAAATAGTTTGAGTGCGACAATATTACGGCGAGGGTTTTAGATTCGATTTTATGACCTTTTCCAACTAAATTAATGGTTAAGTACGAATCAGACCACCTCGCGACACATAATCGCCGAGTTTCCGCCTCATAATGACAGTCCACCTCCACTCAAAAACGGCCACCATGGCGTTTTATGTTCCTAACGGTCGTCCTTTCCTGTTATGTGTGGCTCGCCAGACCATACAAACACCAAGTTACCCACTTCCTGGTACAGTCGTTCGATCTACAATTTCATTTCAAGTCTATCCCGCCGCGACGGAAGAGCAGCCGAGCAGCATGACGTCGGCCGCGGAGCTCCGCGCAGAGAACGAGCGCCTAGCGCGCGAGATCCACGAGCTACTGAGCGCCAACACGACGCTGCAGAAGCAGGTGATGGAGCTCGACTCGGAGCGCGACGCGATCGAGGACTCGGGCAGCGAAAGGTGCAGACGCTGGCGCAAGAGCTCCAATCGGTCGACAAGGAGCTCTCTTCGCTGCGCTCGCAGTGCAAGTCCATGACGGAAATTATCAAGAACTCGGACGCGCAGAACGAGGTCGACGAGGCGGAGGAGGAGCCGGCGCCGCTGCCGCTGCCGCGCAGCCGCCAACTCTCCAACGCCATCAACCAAACGCTGCAACGCGCGCGGGGCGTGTCGGTGCCGCGCCAGAGACGCTCGTCCACGGTGGAGATGGTGGCCCACGGCCTCACCAAGGCGGCGAGCTACATGATCCCGCCCACAGGAAACCCCAGCCCCGACGGCCCTCGTCCGCCCAGGATGAACAAGGACAGCCCGCCGATCCTGTCGTACGACAAGGGCACCAAGGACGTGAAAAAGAGTCTGCTGTTCTCCGCGCACTCGCACTACGGCAACTTCCGACGGCATAGCGGACCCTATCGCAAGACCAAAGAGACCGTCATGCGCATTTGAGCTGCTGCGTCGAGTGCAGCAAGGCAAGAGAGACAAGGTGTTGGCATATTCTGCCTTATTTATCGCCAACCCAGCATTGTTCAGCTACAGAAGCGAGCTTATGTTAGCTATCCGTCCAGTCAAGCGTCGAGCGTCACGCGGCAAGGCCACACGTTCAGAGTCCTTCACCACACCAAGACCACACGCCCTGATCACTCATCGGCAGGTCTTGTGCTGATATCCCCGCTGCTTGTTTGTTTACTGCGCAATGCGAGGTCGAAGAATTCTGGCGAGGATACATTTTTATGTATGCATTTCATCGTGTACTCAGTCCCCAGTCCAATACAAGTGCAGCACCACGTTGTGCATGCCTTCATACCCTGAAGCGATTGTTGTTGTGGGTTTGCAATGTGTGACCTTGGCAATCAACACGAAGCACAGTTTGTGATGGTTGATATGTTTATTATGGCGATGGTTGATACAAAGCTACCTAGCCAGCTGGACAACGCACTACTGGAGGACACGCATATAATCGAAGCGCCGAGAGCGGCAAACACGCTAACCTGCGAATTCGTGCTGCCGCCCGGCGTCTCTTCTTCTACTTACAGCGCGTTGGCCGACTTCTGGCGTGCCAGCTTCTGCGCCTTGAGCGAGGCCAGCGTGGGGCGCTCGAACTGCGACTTTCCGAGCTTGCGGTTCACGTAGTACACACGACCCGTAGAGCGCGACACTTTGGCTTCCCAGCCGACCGGCAGAGACACCTCCGGCAGCGCATCCAAGTTGAACGACTCGCGCACGGGGCGATCCGCCACGGGCTTGGCCGCCGGTTTCGCCTTCGTGCTCTTCGAGGGAACGACCGTCGTCGAGGCGACGTTGTCGGTCGTGTCCACCGTGTTGTCCTCAGGCTTGCTGTTCGTGCGCTTGTTCCGGGACGCATTATCGTAAATACCCTTCACGACCGACATGCGGCCCTTCAGAGTCGACATGGCGCCCGTCACGCCCACCTCCATGCTCTTCACAATCGTGTTGCGAGTGGTGGCGTTCGTAGGGCTGTCCTCGCCATCCACCTCGGAGACGTCCATGCCGTCTCCGTTCTCGCCCTTCTTGTTGGAGTTCCAGAAGCGAGAACCCACGCTCATACTGGGCATACGCGGGAAGCGACCTTCCGAGTGACGCGTCTCTGACGAACCACGGTTCAGGTCGTCCGAGCCGGTGAGCGAGTCCATCAGCACGGTCTCGCGCGGCTTCTTCTCCTTCTTGGATCCCAACGTGCGGAAGAGCGACTTTTTCTGAGAGGGCTTCTTCTCGGGCACACCCTCCGCGTGCAGCTTAGCAAGCTGCTCCGCGAGCTTCTTGTTGTCGGCTTCGAGCTGCTTGATCTTCTTATCCTTGTCACGCACAGTGTCCTGCAGCTGACGAACCTTGACGTGGTTGCCAGCGGAGGAGAACTCCTTGTCGCTCTTGAACTTCTCAATCTCGGCCTTCAAGCCCTTCATGCCAACCTTCATCTCATCGTTCTTCTCACGCAGCTTCTTGTTCTCGTCCGTGAGAGTCTCGATCATGCCACCAGCATCAGCCATTACCCCACTGGAGGCAGCGGACGACTCCGCCACACTGCTGCGGCGCTGCAGCTGCGCGTTGCGCTCCTGCTCATCTTGCAGAGCTGCCTTCAGCTTCTGGAGCTGGTAAGCCATGTCAGCGTCACGGCGCTTCTCTTCAAGAGCAGCAAGATACTTCGGCCGCTGGATCGTCATACGAACCACTGCCTGCACGCGGATAACCATTGCGCGCATCTTAACGTAGCGATGACGCTTGACAAACCCACGCACATACCGCTGGATGATGACAGCGTAGTGGTTACTCTTTACATCAGCAGCAACCTTGCGGCCTGAATGCCTCTCCAGCGGGCTTGCGCCAAGGTGAGGCCGTTCAGGAATGTGTTGTATCTCCGCATAGCGATAACGCACCGGGTCACCGACTGCAACTTGATAATCGCTTCCAGTTGTCGGAGATACTTGATACGCTGCGTGAAGCCAACCATGATGTTTTGCAGGTACGTGGCCTTGGCATCGAGGAATTTCTTACGACGATCCTCGAGCTCTTCGAGAACGCCCAACTGGAAGTACACGCGGGTCTTACCCATCTGGTACTGCGAGGGTGACTCAAGGTTGAGTTTGTCCATGAGCAGCTGGCACTTGTCTGCCGCCGTCTCACCCCCACTCGGCACAAACAACCAGAATTTGTCCAGGATCTCGGTATGCTGCAACCGGTTAGGGTATGCTGCACGAGAAATACGAATAGCCTCAATCACACCAGCGCAGCGCAACTGAGACACCACCATGGTCTGGTCCATAGCTGTCGAGCTCTTAATCGGGTTGGGCTTGATACAACGCACGTAGTGCACCCGAGTCGCGTTGATGGTACCCATTAACTCCGTCAGGCTTTCCTTGAACTGGGTACCGACCGTCTTAATGGACATCGCACCTCCACGCTTTCGGCGACCACCCGAAGCAGCCTCCGCTGCAGTCGGCTTAGGCTCCGGCTTTGGCTCAAACAGCTTCGCAATGAACGGCTTGGACGAACCGCGCATGAGCACAGACAAGTCAGGCAACAGAGAGTCTTTGTGCTTCTCCAGGAATCCGACCGAGTCGTACATGACAGGAGCAGCGTAGTGTTTGATCGTGAACTCGGTGCGCGATGTGCGAGGAACTCGATAACGTGGGCCATGTCATCCTTGTGCAGCGATGTCAGCTTCGACATGAACGACTCCTCGTTACCCTTGGGTCGCATCACCTCTTCGTTCAGGAGCGAGATGATACCCATGCGCGACTCAATCACGTTCAGCACATCCTGGTTATCCGCGTACTCAATGTGGTCCCACACGATACCTTCTTCCTCGTACTCAATCTGCACGGTCTTGAACACATCCTGCGTGAACTTCTGCTGGAGCTTCTCGTTGGCAAAGTTGATACAGAACTGCTCGAACGAGTTGTGCTTGAAGTGCTCGAAACCGAAGATATCGAGCACTCCCACGTGGTTTGCCATGTGCGCGTCGTCGGCAAGCGACGCATTGATTGTAGACACCAGCCAGTCGAACACGTTCGAGTAGGTAGCCTTGGAAAGTGCATCACGACAGTCCATAGCCAGCTCCTTGCGCAGCGGCACGCTGTAAACATCATTCACGGCACGCATGGTGCGCGAACACAGTGCAGTCTGAAGCGCCTCCCATGTAACACCAAACATCTGCGTGGCAGCAGTCGCAGCGCTGTCGCCTTCGGTAATGAGAGATTTCTCGTCATCCGAAGGGTCCGACTGCAGTTGCACTTCACCAAGGTGGAGCACACCAGCAAGCACCTCGAACAGCGGCTGCTGGTCCTCGTACGACAGACCCACAAGCTCCAGCGCCTCGCGCGTCTTCTTGAAGTGCTCCCCATCCGAGCGTCCTTCAATCTTCTGACCCGTGTTGCCAGTGTACACGTACTGCTTCGTCGGATCGAGCAGCAGCTCTGGTGCAATGTCGGGGCTGTCCAGGAGCTGGTAGAAGATGTGGTAGTTGCGCTCGGGCTCTTCGTGCTGGATGACACGTGTCTTCTCCAGCAGGTACGTGCGGCACTTGGCGCCGACCAGTGTACCGTTCTGGTCGAACTGCAGCTGCGTGAACTTGCCGAACCGACTGGAGTTGTCGTTACGCACAGTCTTGGCGTTACCGAAGGACTCGAGCAGCGGGTTCACCTCGATGATCCTCTTGATGGTGGAGTTGTTCATGCCACCGGCGATGGTGGCCAGGTGGTTCATGAGGATCTTGGTGGTCTCCGTCTTACCGGCACCAGACTCTCCACTCACCAGAATGGACTGGTTCCGCTCCGAGCGACGCATGCTGTCGTAGGCCGCTACTGACGTGGCGTACACGTGCGGCGGGAGCTCCTCCTTGGGCTGGTTGAGGTATTTCAGGTGCTGCTCCTCCGCATAGAGGTCGGGCAGCCACTGGTACGGGTTGATGGCGATGCAAATGTCCCCGTGTACGTGTACGGCAGTTCGCACTGGAAGCGCTTCTTGATGTTGAAGAGGATGGCGGCTTCGTGCAGGTAGTTGAGCGTGATCATGTCTTCGATGCCCTCGGGCCCCACGTTCTCGTTCTGGTAGGGGAGCGACTCGAGCTGGTGCACGTCCAGCAGCGCCTTGGTCTTCTTGGACAACATGTCCACAGTGCGCTCCTCGGTCTCGCCGTCGGGCAGCTCCACTGTGCACGTGATCTGGCGCGACTTGCCGTCCCCCGAGTTTTCGTCGCGCAACACTTCAGCTGCGAGCCACACGTGCGTCTCGTCCGGCACGAAGCACTTGGCGCCCACTACCATCTGCAGGTCGCTCATGGTGTCGTCAAAGTCCCTTGCGTGGAAGCCTCCCTTTAAAACTCAGGCAGGAGGGCGGAGTGCGTAGCGGACGGCCCAAAGCGGAATGCGGCAAGGGAAGGCAAACGCGCCGAGGGGGCAAGATACCGGTAAATGGAGCCATGTTGCCAAGTGGCAACTTGGGGAACTAGATATTTGTAAGGACTACCCTGATCGGACAACTACACAGCGGACAGAGCCTGGCCAGTGCAGCTGTGGCAACACCGGCTGGGATCGATGGTCGGCGCGCGAGGATTTGTGCGCGTTGCGGCGGCCGTGCGGCAGCGAGAAAGGTCGGAGACGAACGTGCGCCGCAGTAACTACAGCCACCTACGTGATTAGAAACACGCAATTGCGGTGCGTGCTTCACGTGGACGCGCATCCCAGCGAAAGTTTCTCCGCGCCGCGACTTCCGACCTCATTTGCGCCTGTTTGTTGCCAAACATGATTTACCGCAAATGTACCGGTTTCACCTACCTGCTGCGCGGCATACCTTGCTCTGAAACCTGCAATAAAGACTACGAAACGGACACTTCAACTTGCCTTGCCCGCTCAAAACGCTTGCATGCCGAGTGAAGAGGGCTCTGGCGCCAACCAGCGGAAGTGTTCTTTGTTTTGTTGTGCGCTTACCACCTAAGTGTCGCACCACCAATTGGTTGTTACCACGACGCCAGCTGGACGCAGTACATGTATGCTTCAGCCACATTGCCGCAACAGGCTCGGCAGTTGAAGGGAGCCCATGGTCGTCGTGGCATTGGAACAGTGCAAACAATCATACGCGAAATAATTATGGTCGTGCACAACAACAAACAGCCTGGCTATCTAGAAGCATTCCTGGCTATCTATAAACATACCCGGCTAACCCAGTACGGACATTGGAGCCGAAAACACATACCAGTTTATGGGGCAGGCGCTGCAACTGCACCACTCTACGTGGTTACCCTGCGAAGGCAAGCAGCACTCGGGGTCCGCGTGTGTAAGTTCGTCGTCAATCCCAAATTGAAGCTTGCTAAATGGCTACATGGCATGTACCAAATCACCGGCACGGATGACGTCCCGCCTCAGAGTGATGGTTAAACGGCGCAATCAATGCCAATCACTGCCGACGTCACCAAATTCTAACATGGCGTCCAAGCTGCTGCTCCGTCGTCCGCTGCTCTCTCGCGCGCTGGGCCCCCATCTGGCGCGCAGCTTCAGTGCCGTCGCGTCCGACCAGCTGCGCCGCGTGTGCGTGGTGGGTTCGGGTCCCGCGGGCTTCTACGCGTCCAAGTACCTGCTGAAGGAGCACGCCGGCGCGCGCGTGGACATGTTGGAGGCGCTGCCCACGCCCTTCGGCCTCGTGCGCTCCGGTGTCGCCCCCGACCATCCGGAGGTCAAGAGCGTCATGAACGACTTCGAGAAGGTGGCGGCCGACGAGCGGTTCCGCTTCCTGGGCAACGTGCGCGTGGGGAGGACGTGGCGCTCGCCGAGCTGCAGCAGAACTACCACGCAGTGGTGCTGGCGTACGGAGCCGCCGGGGACCGCGAGCTGGGCGTCCCAGGGGAGCATCTGCACGGTGTCATGTCGGCCCGCAGCTTCGTGAACTGGTACAACGGCCACCCAGCCTTCCGCGACCTGCAGCTGGACCTACAGCAGGCGGAGACGGCTGTGGTCGTCGGGCAAGGCAACGTGGCCGTGGACTGTGCGCGCATCCTGACCAAGAATGTGGATGAGCTAGCGGCGACGGACATTGCCACGCATGCTGTGGAGGCGCTGCGCCACAGCGGCATCAAGAAGGTGTTCCTGCTAGGGCGACGTGGCAGTGCACAGGCGGCGTTCACGATGAAAGAGATCCGAGAACTGACCAAGCTGGACGGCGTCGCGTGTGTTGTGGACCCGGAAGACCTGGAGCGCAGCATGACGCCCAGCTCGCAGCAAGAGATAAAGGAGCAGCGACCTCGGAAGCGCATGAACGATCTGCTCGGTAAAGCGGCGGAGCAATTCGACAGCGCCAGCGACGCCAAGCGCGTGGTGCAGATCAAGTTCTTGAGCTCTCCTGCTGAATTTTGGCGGATGAAAAGACGCGACTCGAGTAGGAGCGATTCGCGTGGAGAAGACCAAGTTGGAGGGGAGCCGAACCAGCAGCGAGCGGTGGGGACTGGAGAGTTTGAGGACATTCCGTGCAATCTCGTGCTTCGCAGCATCGGCTACAAGTCACTGCCGATCGAGGCGAATGCACCCTTTGACGATCAACGGCATGTAGTTTCAAACGGCCAAGGACGCGTTATCGCGAAGTCCCCCAACGGCGAAAAGCAGTCTGTTGTGGGCCTTTACTGCACTGGTTGGGTAAAGCGTGGCCCCTCTGGCATTATTGGCACCAACATTGTGGACGCGAGGGAGACCGTGAGTTGCATTGTTCAAGACTTTGCAACAGGCAACTTTCTTCACAGCGATAATGGCGCGGAATTGGGAGGTTTGGAGGCATTGGAGAAGATCATCAAGAGCCGCAACCCGGACAAGCAGCTAGTGCGATGGACTGACTACGAGCGTCTCAGCGCCGAGGAAAACCGCCGCGGTGAACTCCTCGGAAAGCCCCGTGAAAAGGTTACGTCGGTGACGGAGATGTTATCGATCGCAAAAAGTGTCCAGTGATGTGAGCTTCTAAGGCGAATATGAGGCGAAGGTGGGGAACTGAATAGAGGTGCGCAGACCGAGTGCAACAACTTGTATCAAACGTACAAATTTGATGAGGCCTCACGTCCTAGAGCCATTGCGCTCTAACTGACGCGTTAGTGCATCATTTGCAGCTTTCAGTGTGCGAGTTTTCTTGCGCTACAGTAGAATCACAAACCAGCTCGTCAGCATATTACGTTTGTGTTTTTACGAGACTTCAGCAAGACGCACCTCTTCTTCCAGCTGCCTCAGCAAGCATTTGCACTTTGCTGGGTCTTCAATCACATCATTCTGGTATTGATTCCTCACCCTTGGTCTACTCCGTGTTGCATCAGTGCCACCTTCTTGTCGCTCTTCGTATTTGTCTTCCTCATTTGCATTGACAGCAAATGCATTCATGGGAGACTGGCTTACTTGATCACGTAGAGCTGCCGCATAGGTTGGTTTGGTCCTCCGAACGGGAGCGGATGATGGCCTTGAAAGTCTGTTTTGGCTTATCAAATTGGCAGATCGCGGGTGTTGCAGAGGAAGTCGTGCTGCAGCTGTAGTCATCTAGTTGCACAACGAAGTATCCGGTTAAAGGGGCTGCTAGCATAGACAACCTATGTAAATTCTGTACGTACGATAGCTTTCACATGCCGCAGCTTCGACGAATCCGCCAGAATATTTTTGGTAGTGAAAAGGTTCTGGAGCACAGCATCACGGTAAATAAAAGACATTGCTTTGTTGTTCACATATTTCGTACCGCTGGCTTGTGTCCACAGCACTTAAGACACGCCCAATGTACGTGTAAAGCTCGAGGCAGTCCTCTCGAATGTTCTATGACAGCACGTAAAACTTCAGGTGTGACGATTTCAAGTGAGCCACAACACTAAATGTTGCGTACGTCAATAGTATCAGTAGTGGACTGCTGCAGCTGCATTAGCTTGTTGTTTGTGGAGCTGAGCTCCTCGGTTTTGCTTTTCAAAGACTGTTCATACTGTTGAATGCATCACATTCGTCAATAATTTCACAGAAATCCCTATTATCCTGTCCAACGTACCTGTTGACGAATGAGAGCGATTTCATTCTCCTTCGACTTTTGCAAAGCTGCTACTCGTTGGCGTAGTTTCTGCACAAGAACAGCATGGATACGTTTTCAGTTGCCTTAGAGCATGGAGCAGCTCAACAAAAATTCGGACCAACCTGGTCGAACTCCTTTTCACGCTCTTTTGAGGAACCGGCAGCATCTACTTGCGTGTTGAAGCTTGAAGCTAAATGCTGATGATAAGGAAGCATCTTGTTGTTTCGGCTCAGGAGTTCCTGAATTTCCGCTTGGTGCCGGGCTGCCTCAGACGCCAAAGCGCGCTCATACTCACTCGACTTTTGCTGCAAACAGCTTTCTAATGTAGCAATCCGCCGCTTCTGCTCGTTCATTATACGCCGCGCATTCTCTTTGTCTTTATTTGCTTCAGTCTGTAGATAATAAGGTTTTGAAATTGTAGGCAAGTTGGAGATCAATTCGCAATATAGAATACAGCTTACCACTACATCCGTGAAGCTGCTCTTTGCATTGGCATACTTCTGTCGCAAACGATCCCGTTCGGTCCTCGTGTTTGCTGCTACAGTTGGTACAGAAGAGTATGGCGTAAAGATTCACAAAATCGGTTCTGCTATATACCGAAAATATGAATATGAAGACTCACTATGCGTTCTCAACAAACCTTGGGCGTGTCCGGCAGGTCCGATGTGTCTGTTCTTGACATTTGTGCCCGACGCTGCAGTATGGTCCGCTCCAGTATGCCCCCTTGATCTTGATCTGAAAACACTGACTGTAGGACTAGTCCATCCTGCGTAGATGGCAGAACGGCTGAGTCATTCAACTGGACGTTCAACCAACTTCGTAGAGGAATGAGACGTACGGCAAACTTGATTTCACCGTTTTCCGATATTTCCTCAGCCTGAAAGCCCAACTCGTTCAATGTCGCAACAAACCTGTTGTTGTATTCGGTGCGCAAACCCTCGAGCTGGCGGCGCAAGATACTCATCTCTTCTTGAAGCTTACGGATACGCCGATCCTTATCAACAATAGTACCGTTGATATGATTTACCCGAGGCTGTCCAGATACAGCCAACATGTTAGTCGCAACAAACGCAGCGCTTCGTTATCCAATTCTACTTACTTGGTTTTGCACGGAGCGACACCTGTTTGCAAACTGGAGCGTTCCCAGACATTCTTCATAGTGCTCTTTCATCGGATGGATGGTCGCAATAAGCGTGGTAAAACAATTTCCTCCTGCAAGAAACGAAAAGTAAGTCAGGCAACGCGTTTTCACCTTGAAGATTAGTCAAGTAGGCAACGAACCGATGCTGTTCTGTAGAAGTCGAGTAAGCTTCGAGTCTCGATACGGAATATAGTTGTAGCCACTCTCCGGGTCCAGTGACATCACAACTTTGCCTACGGCGCTTAAGCTCGAGTTGATATGCAATGCCTCCTTGAGGCGCTGGCCATCCGACTCGCTTTTCTTCAGACGCTCGGACCTATTACCGCAAGTACGCAGGTGTCAGAAACGTTAAACTTCCATCCTAGTTGGTTGAAAAGTATAAAAGTGCGCACCCTGCCAGGTCCACCATGTTGAGCATTCCATATATGACTTCATCAGTGTCTCGAACTGTTATATAACCAACAAATAAATACTCAGTTTCCATGGTGTCCAACAGTAATATGGTTTGAAGGTTTACCTTGTTGAAAAACATGGATGGTAAATACCGTGTGCGAGCGCGACGACACAGCATTCATTTTTGTTTCGTGTGTTGACCGCAGCTTCAGACCGCATTGCACAAGGGCGTCCACCTCTTCCCGTGATGTTACGGTAACCATCGATAAGTCCTTCACAAAACTCTGCCTTGAGCATCCTCGTGGATCTCATAGTTCGCTAAGAGCAGGAAACATGCAATAGTTGAGTACGGAGGGGTTAGCGTTTGACCAGTGGTGGAACATTTTTAGCAGCATTTTGAGACCAAGCGTTGAACCTTTTTCGTAGTCGTAGTCTTCCTCGACTTTTGGTGGGTTTGAACTAAAGCTGCTTCATAAGCACGAAATAAGTGACTGCCAAATATTGTTGATTCAAGCGTACCTAGCTGCACTCTCAGTGCGAGGGATTTGCTGCTGTTGCTGCTCCGAAGGTGCGGGGATATTGTCACTATTAGCAACTTACCCAATGCCAGATAGGACATGTCCACTTACTTGGCGAAGAAACCATTCCGCGCTACTTGACGTCTGGTATGACACAGATCGACCTGTTTTCTTCAGATACCTAGACTTCTTGTCAGTTGATGATACACTAGAATAGTGGGTACAATTTTGCCGCCACTTACGCTCGTGCGAGATCACGAACGCGATCACAATATATTTCCAAGAAACTAACCACCAGAGTTACTTCCTATTCAACGAATGACAACAAACAAAAATCAATAAATACTTGTGCAAAACTACAATACTCACAGGAATTGTACGTACCATGGATTTACTCTGTTGACGAGCAACCATGTCAAAGAGGTATTCAATTGATCGGGATAATAACCCTGCCTTCTCTCCTCCCGGTTCACCGAATATACTGCAGCGAATATGTCAGTCATTTATCATTCCATCCGCATCAAAAACGTACCTGAACGTTTTACCGGAACCTGTTTGCCCGTAGGCAAAGCAGCAACTGTTGATTCCCTTCAGCGCATAGTCCACCAGACATTTACTCGTCTACAAGCACGGATACAGACACTCAACGACTACAGACACGTGTAAAAGACCACGTCCAAGGATGTACCTGCTCAAACAATGTTTCCTGAGTTGTGTCGGTCCAATAAATCTACAAACAGCAAGGTGTCACTTCAAAACATGAACCAAGTCTTCGCTACAGTAGTTTGGCCTTTACGTTATCGAAACTGAAGGCGTGGTTTCCGTATTGCATTCGATCTGTGTCCTAAAGAGCACCACACAAGCAGGTATTGGATCAGTCACACAACGTAAAACACCATTTTCGCACATGTTCGCACCTTGATCACAAGATTGCTCGGGGTCTCCTTTTTGCGCTCGAACACGTCTTCGGGGGCATCTTGACCGTCAGCACAGGGTCTTGCGCGAACATACACCTGCCAAAGAAATGCAAAAGGTGGATCCGCAAACTAACTAGTCAGAAATGGCACCGTTTCCCATGATACATCAGTGCGTTTAACCTTGACATTCGCGTTCCCAAGTGACCGGGTGTAGTCGGTAGTGACCTTGTGGTCCATGAACAAGAACTCTTCGCTTAGATCGCGACTTTATCCTCCTTGGTTGGGGGTATTTTCAGTTCACGTTTCGCCCCATGTCCTTGTTGCGCCTCTTCACAGGTGAAATATCTCATACGATGGCGATCACCGGTAGCACCGTGCCAAGTAACTCGGTCGAACACCTGCACACGGTTCTTGCTTCCATCCAGCAGAACATTGTCCAACCTGCTGAGGCAGGCAACACTACCAAGCACCAACTGATCCGAATCACGCATTGGGTGCGGAAGCTCCGTAGCCAGCCTACGTCCAACCCCACGTGGCTGAAAAGCGTGCTGGAGTATGCCAATGTGCTGCTTGAAATGCTGCTAGAAGGCGTACGTGCGTCAACTTCTAGCAGAAACGTCAACGATACTAACATGATATCGTGCTTAGGTGGTCGGGGAGCCGTTCACAAAAATGCCGCCTCAAGGTCCGTTAGCTGCACTTCCACGGTACCAGGTAAGAGAGATCAACAGTTCATATTTTAATCTACCCAACGTACTCACCCTTTCGAGCAGGTTGCAAGACTAGCAAAGGTGGCAGCAAAATTCGGTCGCGTGTCGGCAGCTCGTTCTCGAGCAGCACCGATGGCAGTCCGACTCAAGTCTGCAAGACAGAAAGCCACCCACGATAACAATGCAGAAGAAGAGAGCTGTCGAGCTGTAGCTGTCGCTCAGACGGTCAATAAGCAGATCCAAACCCAAGAAGACGACGAGCAGTGGGAATGGCAGCGCGTCTGGAAAGGGGCGTTCGACAAGATGCGTCAACAGCTCCAGCAAAAGACGGAGGAGACGGACGTTCTAACCACCGAAAACAAGGTGCGGACTTCAACATTACCCCTACCGGTATATGCCACATTAATGTGTCTCTGAAACTGCTTCTTTGCAGGAGCTGCGGGCTCTCATAGCAGGCTCCACGAAAGCTCTAGAGGAAGCCGAACGGACCCAACGCGACGCTGAGGCCAAGCACCTCGCCGAGCTGGACAACCTGCGTGCTGTTCACGCCCTGGAGCTCTCCGATCTGCGAGCTCGACACCGCCAGAAACTGCAGCAAGTGACGCTACAGAACGACGAAAAGCTGCTACGAAGACGCCGAGCGAGTCGCTTCGTCCAGCCATCAGCGAGTGACACGACGGTGCGTACTGTAGAAAACCATTTGGGACGTTTCTAGCAGAAAGCAACTGGCTGACAACTTCAACTGTAGCCCGACGCCGACTTCCTGCAATACATCGACGACTTCTACTCGGCCACTTTGCACCTCACGGAGCAGAACAAAGTCTGACCATTTCCAAATAGCGACGTCACATTTACTCAAAATTCGCAATTTTTGTGTCGCCGTTTTGCACATCAATACCTATTCTACGTCAGGGTTCTGGAAACCCACGATTTTGAGAATTCAAAGGGGTTAAAAGAGCTCCGGGGTGGGTGGGATATTTGGACAATTATCACCTAGCCCTATCATCCCTTTTCTAACCCCACAACCCATTACCGGTATACTAGGTAAAGTGCCCTGTAATAGTGGTTGTCAGACATGGATACAAGTCGGGTTTCCAAGAACAATTCGTCTGCCTGATTGGACAAAAACTTCTTAGATTCCAGGAGATCTTGCCCCAGCTTTTTCTTCCAAGAGCTGGCTTGGAATCAAGGGCACACGTCATATAAAAAAACGCGGCATTTCAAAACACGCGCGAAGATCGCAAAATGAGCGGCAAGTCGTGCTGGATTGGCTCTCTACCGAGACGAATTACAACGAATGGAGGGGCAGCGACCGCAACAGTGGCAACACAAAAGTGGCCTTGCTGAAAGAAATTGTGGCGGAGCTCGAAGTCTGTTGGGAGCACGCGTCGAGCCACAGGTGACGTTCGTGAAAAAATAAACACAATTGAGAAGCAATTTTGAGAGGCTGTCGACTTCCAGGCGCAAACTGGTGCCGGAATCACGAGTGAATCAACCCTACGCGGTGAGATACTCAAGCGCTGTCCCTATTACTACCAACTCACTGCTGTATTCGAGTCTCGTCCCTCGGCCCGCCCGCGCATTACGTCGGACGACATCGACGAGGAGGAGGCTTCCGATGAGGCTAGCGCTATTATTCAGCGGAGTGAGAAGCGCCCCTTAGCCGTTGATGGAGATGATCGTGACGGAAAGCGGCAAAGAAAGACCCAGTCGAGAAGCTGCTGGCTCAACAAGGAATGGCATGGAAACTGAGAGCGGACAAGACTAGTCGAATGTTTCAGCTTCATGAGACGGAGCTGGAACTCAAGCAGCGTGAGGTCCAATTGAAGGAAGAACGCAACGCCAGAGAAAGTGCTCAAGTCGATGTTGAGTTAGCATTGAAACAAGTTCAGCTCAAGGTTGCACAGCGTGAAGCAGTAGTGCAACTGCTGCTTGCTCGTAAGCAACTACTCGACAACGGAGTTCCTGTCGCTGAAGTTGACTGCTTGCTTCCACCTTCGGCGTAGCTCGTCCATTTACTAGCCAATGCAGGGGCAAGATTTAAAACGCTATGTCGAAAGCTAAATCTCTCAAAATTCACGGCGCTCGTCTGTTGTTTTTGAGGGGAAGTGTCATGAGATCATCATCTTCTTCTAATTCAACACCAGCACCAGGTTCGGGTTGAATCCAGTCGTCTGGGATAGGATCAGCGATCGCCATGTTATGAAGAATCATGCCCGCCCTAATCAACTCGACTGTTGCTTTGATTTCTTTTTGTTTCGCAACGAATACCGTATTTTGCGAAGCAGAGGAAACCGGCCTTTGAGCATTCCGATGCAGTGCTTCACACGGATCCGAATTTTGGCCAGGCACTTGTTGAAGTAGGTTTCTTTGGTACCAAGCTGACCACCTGATGAGGTCTTGAAAGCGGGAACTAATACACTGGAGGTCTGGTACGCAGAATCACCGAGATGTATTGGTCGTCACCAAAATACTCATCTTTACACAACAGAACCTTGGAATTCCTCCAGACCCGGTTGTCGTGGGAGGAACCAGGCCACCCGATGTTTTCGTAGCGGATACGGCACATGTCATCGCAGATAACATAACCAACCCGTTGATAGCGTAAGAAGCCTTCCGCGAAAAGTAATCTTCTCCATGATCTTGAGGGCGTGTCAACAGCGGGAAAAGTGTACCGTCAATCAGACCTATACAATTGGGCAAGCTTGAAGTCTTTTCCATTCTCGTGGAGATCTCTCGACGCTCGACTGCGTCAGACCACGTAATCACGCTTCTCCGAAAGCTGCTAAGTGCTCGTATTGTCCTTTTAGCTAGAAGATATTCGGCAGTGTGTCCACCAACCGACAAATAGTCGGCCGAACGCCCTTCTCCATCTGTAGACCCCAGAATCTTAAGGAGGCTCAAAAGATGTAGCTCAGCACTCATTTCTGCTGCTTGCCAGGAACGCTTTTGAACTCTGCGTGGTCTGATATCAGGTTGAGCACGGCAAAGAAATACGAACGAGACAGTCGAAATTGAAGTTTGAAATCTGAATCGGGCATGTCGCTGAGGTAGAATTTAACTCTGGGGGCCGTGGAACACGACGGCGGGAAGTGAGATACCGCTTGGCCTTCAGGACAAAGTACAGCGCGGCAAGCTCGTCCTGCGTTTCGTCGGAGCTGGATTCCGCGTCTTCATCCTCCAGCGAGTTCTTCCATAGCCTCCGAACAGCACTCAGCACTCTTCTCTTTCGACTGGTCGTTGGCATCTTGCAGACTGAGCTGAAAGGTCGCACATCTTGGATTCAGCACTTGTATCTAGCTTGGAAAAGCTGTCAGAGTTAGGACACAGCCATTGGATAGAATGTAAGCTTGGAGTCGAGACTTGTATCCAAGTCTGACAACCACTAATATATGAACAACTTGATAATATCAGATATTATATTATAGGGAAGTGACTACAGTCCCCAACGAAAATTACATAAACGGGGACTGAAATACTTTTACCCTCAATAAAATACATCGATAAATTACGAAATCTCTACATTTCAGTTTTCGCAAAAATGGGGGATTTCGAGTCATTCCAGAATCCGCCGGCGACCACGCAAGCTCAGCGGGAAACGCACGCCGCTGCCCCGCGTTGACCCCCGCCGCCGACTGCCCCAGGTAAATGGCGCGCTAGCGCCCGACCAACGGAGTCGAGCGGGTGCGAGCGCGCGTAGCCGTAGCAAACCCGCGCGGGGTGCCCGCGAAGCAGGGTCGCGTGGTATTTGCGAAGGCGGGCCCAGCGCCGAGCTCCCCAGCGAGACGAGGATTGCGCTCGCCAGTAGGTTCTATCTTTATATCCCGAGCGAAGCGAGGCGCGGCCGCCGGAGGGGCGCCCGTAGCGCGGCCGGTAACTCGCAAGAACTTGAATCTCTTTGTGGACGTATTAGCTGTTTGTGAGTATGTAGCTTTTGCATATGGTAGGTAGTCGTAGAAACCGGTATGCTCGTACTGCATAAGCTCTGTGACGGAGGCGTACGTGTGAGTTTGGACTACTATCCGTGATAGACATTTCGGGTATGGACATATTTCGGGTATCGGTCTTCACATACAAATTCAAGTCAATAACAAAAAAGGCTTCTGGCCGATCTCTCACTAACTCCGTACCTACTCGTCAAACGCCTGTCTTGCGTACTTAGGCTGGAAGGAGGGACCCCCCTTCGAATAAGCCATTTTGCGCTCGTCTCCGACCTCAGTGGCCAACACAACGCCCCCGCCAAGACACCCCTAATGAAGACGAAGGCAAAGAAGAAGAGGGAGCAAAAACGCGGAAGAAGGTCTCAGTCGGCACTTGGGTAGCGGCGCTTGCTGATGTCAACGCTGGTATGCCGCTGAAAAAGGCTGCGGCAACCTACAACGTCTCGTACGAGCCTCTCCGACAGCGCTACAATGGTCTAGTGCCAATTGAAGCACGCTCCGGACCTCAGCTCGTGTACATCACCGAAAGCGGCGACCGAGGGGTGGTCGAGATTGTCCACTATCGGGCTCTTCATGGAATGTGTGTTGGTTTCGACGAGCTGCGGTGCATGCTGCGCCAAGCTGCACAAGAAACCGGGACGCGCCCAATAACAAACGATTTCTCCAACAAGAAATTTGTCACGCGGTGGATTGAAAAACACCCGGATATATCTATCCGACGCTCGCAATTCCTCGACGTGAAAGAGCTGAAAGCTCGTCTTCCGACGCTGTCATGAGGTACTTTTATAATTAAAGACGGTCATGACAAATCTCAAGCTTCTGGACAAATGTGGTATTGCAATATACATAATCCGTTAGTAATGATCTCAATTAGCACACAACAATCGCCGACAAGTCGGCGAACAAAGCCGGTGCTGAGTTGACCCAGCGGTTCGGCCTTTCCAGGACAGCGGTGTCTCGTTTGCGCAGAAACCAGTCGACTAAGCCAGTCAAATTTGGTCGTTGAGGTATAGTCGAGCCAACTATCCCCGGTAAAACCTGTTCCAGCCACCAATGGGTGGGGGCGGCGCGCGTTTTTACAGGGCGTCGAGAGCAAAGGCTGCTCGACTTGAAGTGTCACGGCACCCGGGCTATCCGGCGTACCGATTTGCTTAGTTGAGCAAGATTTAGTTGAGCGCGCAAAGCGA